>CM066628.1:4577500-6977500 GCA_033884665.1 Argynnis bischoffii washingtonia | reverse complement strand
AAGTTTTTACTTTTGTTTTTTTTTTGTATTTACCTACTCAAGTTTTTAGTTTTTTTTAATCTAAAAATACGATATAACAACAAAAAAGAACTCCGAGCGAAGCTCGGTCGCCCAGGTACTTATTATATAAACATAAAAAACCGTCTGCGTAAAATCTAGAGCTAAAAAGGTACAAACAAGATCACGTAGGTATATAGTACATGTATTATCATTATGCATTCGGTGTAGTTATTGTACTCATAGTTCAAATACGTATTTTGAAACATAAGCTCAATGTCATGTATTTTATTCGTTGTCGTTGTGTATGTATTACGCTGTATTTATTTAAATTGCTGTTGTCAGTTATTGCATATTTTTTTGCAATACGATGTGGTCTACCGCAGGACTTAATAATAGCTAGTTTATTTGTTGTAAAAATAGTATGAATTTATACTCAGTCTAAGACATTATTTAGACAGAGTGTCATAGAGCTTAACGTGAAGCTATAAGTAAATAAATGTTATAAAAATAAAAATAGCTAACAGATATTATAATAAATAAATAAGTTAATTTTATGCTATCTCTTCAAAGGGAAGAGAACAATTGCTTAAAAATACAAAATAAAAAATTGTATATTAACGACTAATACCTGTTAATACCTTTATACATTTCTTTAATTAATTATAATAAAGAAAGTAATTGATCTATCTGACAAAATCGAGAATATTAGCAAAGTCACGCAATTTTTTTTGCAAGTCTAAAATTTTTTTTTGGAGGATGCTGGCTATTATAATAATTCTTTAGTACTAGGTTTTTCATATATCCTACCTATGTAATACGCCTAAAAGGTACAAGAGTCATGAAGTGGCTGTTATTTTAATAATTTTTATCCATATAAAAAGGACAAGTTCATTTAACGGTATTTTTTAATATAGTAAAAATCACAACTTGTAACTTCCCTTCTATTTGAACTCTTGGATTTTAATGAATATAAACTGAGATACGTAAAAACAAAATAACAACAACACAAGTAGGAAAATAAAATTTTGCTGTGCCTTTTCACAGATTGCCTATTCACAATATTTTAAAAAAATATTGTTCCAAATGCTGCCCACTATTCCAACTCGTTTGCTTTTTTCATCCAGAGGAATATTTTTGTATAGGTTCTGTTAGACTCTAACAGTTAGACGAACATGAGTGAAGCTGCACCTACATGTATAATGAATATGAATTATGAAATTAAATTGATAGCTGTCAATTTACTTCAATTTTTATTGTGACTTACAACAATAACATGTTTTCGAAATAAAAACAAAGTAAAAGCGATTTCTACTCTCTATCAATCAAAACATTTAGAAAACGAGGTATAGGTAGGCTATGCTGTTGAATGACATGAAGAGAAATAAAAGCCATGTTGATATTTCAAGCAAATATGATAAAATTATACGTGTGTTTATTTATTACTTTGCCTGTTTCGCGCGTAATACGCTATGAAACGACATGAAACTAAAATATTCATTGTAGAATTTAGATGTATTTAAATTAAGTGTTTTAATAAATTATTGATTATGATTTTTATAATTAAAATAATCTATACTAATATTATAAAAAGGAAAGATTTGTTTGTTTCTTTGTTTGCACCTAATAGGCTCCGAAACTACTGAACCGATTTAGATGAAATTTGGTAAGAAAATAGTTTTTAGACCCTGGAAAGCACACAAGATAGTTTTTATCCCGGAAATCGTCCCTTAAGAGGGTCAAAATGGGGATGAAAATTTATATGGGGAAGCAACCTAGAGATGAATCCGAGCGAAGCGAGGATGAGTCGCTAGTACAAACTATTATTAAAAGATCCCTTCAAGTATTTTAGATAAACATTATCGTTCCTACTTAAAGATTATACATACTGATTCTTAGTTCTTTTAGGCGGCGTGTGCGCTCTCCGTGGGAGTTGGCAGCTACAGCGATCCACCAGATATACAGGGCTTGGCACATTTCGTAGAACATATGGTGTTCATGGGAAGCGAAAAGTACCCTAAAGAGAACGAATTTGATTCCTTCATTAAGGTAAATTATAATGGAATGTATTTCATTTAATTTTAAAATGCCACATATTTAAATGGGAATTGAATGTTACCTACATTGTAAAATGATAGAATTTCTCTTACTAGAATAAGTCGTTTCCTAACCATATCGGTATATACTTAACAATGTTTAAGATTGTTTCTTTTCGTAAAATAGAAAAAAGGCGGCTCGGACAATGCCTCGACGGATTGTGAAGTCACAACATTCTATTTCGAAATTCAAGAGAAACACCTGCCACAGGCAATGGATATATTCAGTCAATTCTTCGTCAGTCCACTCATGAAGAAAGAGGCCATGCAACGGGAAAGAGAAGCGATTGAGTCGGGTAACGATATACTGTATACATAATACATATAATACATTTAATTGTGGTGGGCCGATTTGATGCTTTTTTAATTAAAAACGTGTGTACTTACAAAAATAGCTAAAGATTTCATCCCGTACGTCACAATTCTCTGTTTGTAAAAGGAATGTAGCTAACTTCATCATGTCGCTTTTTGGCTGTCGGTGTACGCGCGCATTGTAAAAATTTGACTTCCATAATTTTTTTTCAAACGTGCCAAAATAAGTATAATTCCAAAAATAAATCGTAAAATCCGAGTAATGTATTTAGGGAAAAATTTAGAAAAGTTGCGCGGAAAATTAGGGAATTCGGGAGTATTGAAAATACTTTTTTCTGTACAATTTTACGTAACCTCAACGTCAAGTAATTTTATATGTAGGTATGTATAAATAACACAAACCATATTAATATTCCAGAATTCGCAATAGCCTCACCATCAGACTCAAATCGCAAGGACCAGCTCCTCTCAAGTATGTTCCCAGAAGGACACCCAGCAGGCACCTTCACTTGGGGCAACCTGCGCAGTCTGCGGGACGACGTGCACGACGACGAAAAGCTGCATAAAGCCGCACACGAGTTCAGGAGGCGGCATTACAGCGCTCATAGGATGACCGTGGCTGTACAGGTGTGCGCTTGTGCTTTATAGAATTAATATTTGACATAATGTAAAAAAAATACAAAAATTTCAGCAGTTGTCAAAAACGTCATTTTTTGTTTGGCGGCTCGGGCTAATTGGTTAAATTGAATTTAGCTTGTAGTTTGTTAGGGTGCTCGTTTTAAGTTAATAAAACTGATATTAGTTGTCTTTTTTTTTACAAACCATTTTGACAAAAAATGTAATACAACAAGTTAAATTCTAACGTTTTATTTTAAATTCTTTAAAATCTAAATAATAATTAACATTTTATTGATTTTTTATTTAGAACTTCATTTTAAGAACAATGAATGTACATAGTAGACGTAGATTATTATCATTTATCTCCAACGATTATAACTAAACAGGCTCGTATGGACCTTGCAAGTCTAGAACAATATGTAGTGAACACATTCGGACAAATTCCCACCAACAAATTGCCAGCGGATGACTTCAGTGATTTCACCTACACGCCGGAGATGGTCTCGCCCAAGTTTAAGGATATATACTACATGAAGCCAGTCAGCGATACAACAGAGGTACCTTATCATATAATATATTATGCGGTACTGTA
Organism: Argynnis bischoffii washingtonia; assembly: GCA_033884665.1. NCBI lineage: Eukaryota > Metazoa > Arthropoda > Insecta > Lepidoptera > Nymphalidae > Argynnis > Argynnis bischoffii. The sequence continues at coordinate 6,973,885 of CM066628.1, read as the reverse complement.
GTGTCGATTGTGATAGCTTTACTTCACTAGGTAGACCTTGCAGGTTAGAATTTATTATGATTGTACCGACAGTTAGCTTTACTCAACATATTTAGCGTAGTAGCGTAGTGGTATACAATTTTTGGTTTATACCATAAAGATGACTTTCAAAAACTTGCTCAAACTTTCGCCTATTTAGACCTCTCGTCATATTTTTTTATTAAAAGTTCTATTAACAAGATTTTTACGATGTACCTACTCAAGTTACTATTTTCTATTAAGTTGTTCACTATTGTCTGTAAAGTTGGCAAATGTTAGTTTATACATGATATGTGCCACTTAAGTATAGTGATTATTGCGTTATCCGTGATTGTTAATTATTAGAAAACTTTATATGCGGACTAAACGTGAAAAAGAGGATCAAAGCGTGTGCAAGTTAAAGGTGTCTGCCCACTACACCGTCTCATACCATGACCGTGCTATGAACGTATCAGGCACGGAAACGAGCATGGCACGGACTACTATGCCCACTAGAACGTATCAACAGCGTATCATACCCGCTCTGTGCGCGGCACGCGACTGCGCCGGTCGGCGACGGAGCGGTCTAGTGGGCAGAGTCTCATACTTTTCAATACAAAGAATATTTTTTTGCCTGACACGGTCCTAGCACGGTCATGGTATGAGACGGTGTAGTGGACAGAGTCCTTAAAGCCGTACCTAATGAACACGGTCCACAGGTACACCTAACGTGGTGCATGCGCTCGCTGCTGGCGGAGTACGAGTCCAAGCCGCACCAGTACGTGTCGCACCTGCTGGGGCACGAGGGTCGCGGCAGCCTGCTATCGTATCTTAGGAAAAAGTTAGTTAGACATATTATATAACTAACCATTTGGGTGTAAGTCCCTGATGTATAATGTCCCTGATGAATATTTCAAATACATAATAGTAATATTTAGCAAAATAAATTTCACCATCACTATCACAAGTACTTGACAGGAATAATATTTGGGTATATAGTTTAGAAGATAAAATATACCACGATAGGCGTGCAGAGATATTTTGGAAACACGTCGCAAGTCTACACAAATGCACACTAATATTGTACTATTGATCCATTTTAAAGATTCTCTTTTAATTGGAAGCTACATTACCGCCAAGTGCTATAGGCTATGTTTTATTCCGATAAGAATGTGTTTACTGTAAATGATACTGAAATCATAATAACTTAAAATGAAGTGAAAAGAAGTCGGAAAAAATGGCGGTCAAGTTACTTTATCGAATATTTTAAACTAGCGACTCACCCTCGATTCGCTCGGGTGCGTCCCTAGGTTGCTTCCCAAAACAAAATTAATTAAATTGGTTTTAATTTTTTTCATGGGGCCCATTTTTTTCCTAAAATAAAAGTAGCCTAAGTTACTCCTTATAACATCAGCTATCTGCCAGTGAAAGTCCCGTTAAAATCGGCCCAGCCGTTTCTGAGATTAGCCGGAACAAACAGACAGACAGACAGACAAAAATTGTTAAAAATATTGTTTTGATATATATATTGTGTATATATCCATATGCATTTAGTAAAAAGCGGTTATTTTAACATTACCAACAGACACTCCAATTTTATTTATCGGTATAGACAAAACTATCTTCTCGAATTTTTCGCAAATTTATTTTGATTTCTGGTTCTCAACGTTCAAATGCTTTATAGTTTATAGCAATCATTACAGGAGAGACCACAGACAGACACTTATGTCCTACCTAGGCACCTAAGTCGTGTGATTAAAGTAATTTGTAAAGTATTAGTATGATAATACCAATAATAAGTGTGAAATATAGTTGATATTTTTGTATAACTTTGTTTTATTTTGACGACACGTTTGGCTCAGTTTGTAGTGACTGCTTGCTATGCCAACGGTCGCGGGTTCGATATCCGCTGGGGGCTGTGTGGTGATCCATTTGTGTGATGAGCACGAATGTTTGTACTCCAGTCATAGGTGTGTATATATGTAATATGTATGTGTAAAAGTTATATATGTGTAGTGTATCAACTATCTGGTATCCATAACACAAGTCTCGTAGCTTACAATGGAACTAGGTAGTGCTGTGTGTTAATGTCCCAACATATTTATTTAATTATTATTTTTTTAACAATAGAGTTTGGGCGCTGGGCATCTACACAGGTAACTCGGAGAGTGGCATCGACTATACTTCCATGTACAGTCTGTTCTCCATACAGGTTGTCCTCACGAAGGATGGACTCGATCATGTGGACGAGGTTAGATATTTATATTGTTTAAAGCTTTTTTTATATATATTTTTTTTTAATTAATATTAGTAATGTTTTAAACTAATATGCTTTACGCTTTTAGGTACTAGAAGCAATATTTTCGTATATTCAAATGTTGAAACAAATTGGACCGTCAGAGAGAATATTTGAAGAATTAAAGGTAAATATTCGGTGATATCTGTAATTATATATTAATATAACATCAAACAATTAATTTATTAAAGAAATTGATCATTATGATTATTTTAAAGAAAAACCTCCCACAAAAAAAAGGAAAGAAAAATAGATTGTAAGTACTTGTGTTCGCGCTCACACTATAATCTTATGCGCATGACTTTTCTCAGTAAAAATGGCCGTCATCGTTTGTGGATATTATTATTTTTGAAGTTATACTTCTTTTGGCGCATTATTAAAATGATGAAAGTGATTTTTTACGATGCGATAAATTTAGACTACAGTATGAAGTTAGTTGTTATTGGCTACAGTGTGAAGTTAGTGTTAAATCTCCCTTTAGTATAGTATGATATCTAAATTCAAGACTAGCGAGTCACCCTCGCTTCGCTTCGGGTTCGTCCCTAGCCAAAAACAAATCTATCCCACGGGAACCGTACATTTTTCCAGGATGATATATAGCCTTCCTCAGTAAACGGGCTATCCAATGCAAAAAGAATTTTTCAAATCGGATTAGTAGTTCCTGAGATTAGCGCGTTCAACCAAACAAACAAACATAAAACAAATTCTTCAGCTTTATAATATTAGTATAGATATTTATTCCGGTATTTCTATATACACAACGCGTATTTTATATCGATAAAATAAAAATTATTTAGTTTCACCTGTCCCGGTATCTGTTTGTAATCAAAACTTGCAAGTTATATTTGACCTACTTCCCAATGTCCGATTGAGCTGAAATTTGGAACACACGTTTGGTTCTCGTGACTGGACATTTGCCGCCAATTTTTAATCCAATAAGGTGAACGTTACAAAATGGCGATTTATCATTTCCATAGTGACGCGTATGATGAGGGCATCAAATGTCAAAATTTTATTTAAATGCTCTCAAATATACAAAGAAGTATCACTTCTTACGTGCGTACATACATAAGTACAAACACACACTGTTTTTTATATTAGATCACTAATAATGACATATTTACAGACAATAGAAGAGACAAGTTTTCGTTTCGAAGAGGAGTCTCAGCCAGCAGATTACGTGGAGTCGTTGTCAGAGAATATGCACTTCTTCCCACCAGAGCACTACATCACGGGAGACAAGCTGTATTATAAATTCGATCCTAAGGTAAGGGTTGTATTTTTAACCGACTTCCAAAAAAAGGAGGAGGTTCTCAATTCGGCCGTATATATTTATTTTTTATTTTTTTATGTTTGTTCGCGGATTTTTTCGTCGTTTATGAACCGATTTTTAATAATTCTTTTTTTGTTGGAAAGGATATATCCCAAGAGTGGTCCTATGATAAGGAAACCAGGATCTGATGATGGGATCCCAGAGAAATCGAGGGGAACTTTCGAAAATTGTAGCGGCGACTAATGCGTTTGATAACATTTTCATTAGGTATTTTAAAGCACTACTATTTAATGAAGGTCTGGAGTCGATCTGATGATAGACCCGAAAGATAGTCGAGGGAACTCCTCAACGATTTACAGCAATTACCTGGTGTTTGGGCTTGATTAATTTGTATTGATGATACGTCGACACTAAAAATGGAAAAATAAAAACTTAAAAAAAACCGACTTCCAGGCACTGAAAAGTAAAAAAAAAAACTAAATGGGGGTATTCATTTAGAATAGATACTTAATCAGATTTTCGAAGTCGGTGTGCTTTGATTTGTATTGGCTGGCACCGACTTCGAAAAAATCTGATTAAGTATCTATTCTAAATGAAAACCCCCGTTTAGTTATTTTTTACTTTTCAGTGCCTGCAAGTCGGTTTTTATTTTTTTTTATAATGTTTTTTTTTAAATTAAATTAGTGTTAATAAAATAGGACAAAGGTATTACTATTTTACAATGACAAATATCTCTATATATATTTTTACGGTATATAAATATTAGTCCCGCTGAGTTTCTTTCGCCAGTTCTTCTCAGGTCTGAGGTTTCATTTTTCCGAACTGGTAGTAGACTCATGACGTTCAGTAAAAAATTGTAATAATTTAATGCTGAATAAAATATTTTGAATTTGAATTTTGAATTTGAATACGGCATGAAATAAATCATAGACATAAAATAAAATAAACTTTTTTACATTTTAATAAAACTATATTTTCATAACTTCATCATGAGTGTTATATACCAATAGCTTCTAAAATTAAATTTTATTAATTTAATAATAACAAAAGGCAGTGGTAGCCCAGTGGTAATGCGCTCGCTTGGAAAACCGAGTGAAGCGGATTTAAATCCCGGATCTCGCACCTCTGATATTTTCATGTGCGAATTATTTTTAACATGATGACCATTTGCTTTACGGTGAAAGAAAATATCGTGAGGAAACCTTCATATCTGATAGAACCTAGCAAGTTTTCGAAAGACATGTGAAGTCCGCCAACCCAGACTTGGCCAGCGTCTTGGACTATGGCCTGATTCCTGTCCTATTGAAGGGAGGCCCGTGCCCAGCTGTGGGTTAAAAAGAGCTGAATAGACATAGAGTAATAACAAAATATCCGCAGGGTATCACAGAGCTGTTAGACTGCATGAGGGCGGACATGGTCAATGTGCTCGTCCTGTCCAACAAGCACTCCGTGCCGATACAGTACGACGCCAAGGAGAAGTGGTTCGGCACGGAATACAAGAGATTAGGTAATTATAATACACTAGTGTTTTCTCGCGGCTCCGCCCGCCTTTAATTTGTGGTGTAATGTATAAATAATCTATAACTTTCCTCAATAAAGAGACTATGAAATGGAAAAAGGACTTCAAATCGGACCAACGGATTCAGAGATAAGCGTGTTCAAACAAAAAAAATAAGCAAATTCTTCAGCTATATATATTAGTATACAGGAAGTATACTATACCTGTAAAGTAGTTAAAGTAATATATATATATATATATATATATATATATATATATATATATATATTTTATAGTAAAAAAAGGTAAACAGACTTCACAATTACTTAAAGCAGAGTGTTTCTTTTTGAAATTATATGATGATACCATACTATAAAATCATTACAAAAGTTATTTAAAAAATCCCTTGAGAATTGGCGAAAATATTGCGTAACACAAACAAAAAATACGGTGCTATTCAGGCTCACTCTCAATCCACTCGACCTCGACACATTTTTTTCTATTATAATTAAAATAACAATCCATATCCATTTTTAATAATTTTACAGAAAAACCTAAGGACTGGTTAAAGAGATGGATGAACGTAGAGCCCTATAAAGAGTTCCATTTGCCAGAAAAGAACGTTTACATCACGACAAACTTTGACCTAGTCCCTCCAGCGACACCCTACCTCGAGGAGGCGGAGAGACTAGGTTTAGACCTAGCCAATAGTTCAGCTAAAGATATACACAGGAAAGTGTCTGCCAGTGAAAAAACTACTAAAGTACTGTCTCAAGGAGATTTGATAGCGACTGTTAATAATTTTAGGTATGTTATAGTAATTATTTATTAATACTATGTAATAAAATTAAGTATATAGAGTAGCAAATTTTTTTTTTTTCAAAACTAACTGACTTAACAGACCATGTATTGTCCCGAATTTGTGATGATTGAGTTCATATAAAAATTGAATGGGAACAGATTTTTTGAATTTATGGGACATTTTTTTTGCCTAAAACATACCTTTTTTTCCACTAAATACCTTATTCAGATAATAACGAATTATTGAAAATAAAAATTGGCTAACATCGGTCGAACTATTCTCAAGTTACTTTCAGTTTACCAACAAACAAACATTAATTAATTGTAAAACTATTGAATAACAATTTTTATAAATAATAATTTTCTATGAATTTGAAGGCTAGATCAACCAAATCTCCTGCGTAAGAATCGTCACATGGAGCTCTGGTACAAGCCGGACTTCAAGTTCCGCTTCCCGACGGCCTTGCTCTACTTCTACTTTATAACGCCGCTCAGCCTGCGCTCGCCCAGGGAGTGAGTATAACGTGGAACTTTCTAGATTACACACACACACACACACACACACACACACACACACACACACACACCACACACACACACACATTTATATACATATAAAATACACGCATACAAATTATATATGTAATATTATTATTACCATATTCCAGATTAGTATTATATATTTGTGATATGTATTATTTATGTCTCGACTATATATATGATATCGCAGACTTTTTTGTAGACCTTTTTAAGGTGTACAATACTGTAGTACATTATTTTGATCTATCTCGTAGGGTTCAGCCAGCGTTTGCAATGAAGCGCCAAAAATGTGTTTATTTACGACATAACATTAGAAACCTCTAAAATTATCAGCGTTTCTCTACTATATTATGCATGTATGATACATATAAAACTTCCACTTGAATCACTCTATCAATAAAAAAAAACCGCACCAAAATCCGTTGCGCAGTTTTAAAGATCTAAGCATATAAAGTAACAGACATCGGGAAGCGACTTTGTTTTATACTATGTAGTGAAATTGAAATAATAGCATTGGCGATGTAATCTGTTCTCGACTGGCACGCTTCGAAGCCAGACTAACAAGACAATTGAATTGAGAATAATAGCATAAATAAATTCTAAATTGAAAAGTTATTGGGAAATTGAGAAAATTAATTAAATTGTCTTTATATTATTCCGCTTGTCTGATTTGTTCGAACGAAGTTCCTTATCGCGCGTTACACGCACAAGCGAGACCGAAAAAACTGTAGTAAGACTTTTTTCCGACACTTCTGGCTATAGTTACAGCCGTGTATGAACTATATACATCGCCGCACACAACTCTCCGCGCGCCGAAAGACTCGACGGCTCTCTTCTCTTCGGCTTTTATTTATATTTTATAGTAAATTATTAATGTTTATTTCTAAAATTTAAAATGTATTATTAATAAAATAAGATTTATACAGTTCTTACATTTTTATTTGTTATTAACTTAATTGTCCCAGATCATTCAGTGTTTACTTTATCATTATTTATTTTATCTATACATCTATACAGATAAATAAAATTGAAGTGTCTGTTTGTAATGCCAAAGTAACAACTTTTTACTAAATGCATATGAAGTTATATACGGTACATATAAGAAAAACACAATTTTTTGTCTGTCTGTCTGTTTGTTCCGGCTAATCTCCGAAACGGCTGGACCGATTTCACGGGACTTTCATTGGCAGATAGCTGATGTTATAAGGAGTAACTTGGGCTACTTTAATTTTAGAAAAAGAATTAGGGTTCCGTTTAACAAAATGAAAACGTACTGAGGGACGAACCCGAGCGAAGCGAGAGTGAGTCGCTAGTATATAATAAATATATTTTATCGTAAATTTTCCAACTATACTCTATCAACTTGATATTTCATATTATAAATTATAATGACTGTATAGCAAACGTCTACTAAAAAGTGAAAGGAACTTCGTTCCGACCAGGGGGTCCATAGACCTTTCATTATATTTTCTGTTTATTCTTCGGTGTAATAATGGCCTCGCGCAAAAGTCAGGTTGGCTAATTTTAGGCCAAAAAGTGGAAATTACATAATATTCTAACTAAATTGTACATTTTAATAAGGATGTATACAAAAAAGATATAAATATTTATTCTATATATAACATTTAGTATTTGAAATAATCAGTTACTAATGTAATGTTACTCGCAGCGCTTGCCTCATCGATCTCTGGACTGACGTTCTACAACAAGGACTTAAGGTATCATTTTTTAGCCCATTTTATTACCTAAATAAATAAATATGTTGGGACATTAACAAACAACACCAACTAGTTCCGTGGCAAGCTACGAGGCTACTTGTGTTATGGATACCAGATAGTTGATACACTACACATATTATATAATTTTAAATACACACATATTATAAATATAACCTTCGACTGGAGTATAAACATCCGGCTCATAACATAAATTAATGCCCTCAGAGGGGCTCGAACCCGCGACTGCTGGCACAGCAAGTAGGGTCTTTTAAATATCATTACTTATAAATAATATTTAAAAAAACTTACAAAATAACAGAAGTATGAGAATATTTGTGTATATTCTATACAAGTCAATAATTACAAAGTTTTGTAATTGTTCTTTTGATACATTACTTATATAATATATTTTTTTGAGAACAAAAATTGTCACTATAAAATCTTTCAAAATATTTTTTTTCTAATAATTATAGTTTTTTAGTTGAAAATGTGTGGTTTTTTTTAATTATTATATAAATTATTAATATATTATGACAGGAAGAGGTATATCCCGCGAATATGGCGGACTTGTCGCATTCACTGTACGTGTCCGATAAAGGGTTGACGTTGAAAGTGACCGGCTACAGTCAGAATTTACATGTAAGTATTTTTATACATACTATTTTTAATGGAAGTATAAATATTAAAACATAAAATAAAGCACTGATTTTCTTAAAAGAGATAAACATTCTGAATGACCGGTTGACTTAGTCCATACGTCTTTGAAAAACTAGTAGAGCTCTTATCGTATTAGTGGTGATAATGACTTTTTCAAATTTCTGCAGTGCGCGTATGAGTACGATCCGGTGTTTAAATCACTTCACTCTCCTTCAAAATAGAACTTCCAATGCTCTATTAATGCTGCTTTTACATACGTATAATATATGCACGTGTACATATAATTAAAACAAATAAAAAAATAACTATAATTCCTTATTCTTAACTACATCATATATTTTATATAATAATGTTTACTAGTAAATAACATGAACGTATCCCGTGCGCAGCTGCTGGTGGAGCTGGTGTCGCGCGAGATGGCGGGCGCGGGCGGCAGGCTGACGCCGGCGCTGTTCGCGGCCGTGCGCGACGTGCGCGCGCGCGCCTACCACAACGTGCTGCTCAAGCCGCACAAGCTCGCCAAGTACGCACACTATTATACCGACTGTACTACTCATACTATTATAGTATCCTCCTTACCGATTTCAGTCACGGCGCCGATCTCACTGAGATTAGCCGACTGTGTATTTTGTTATAAGTATCTTATTCCAATTATAAAATTATTACGCTGAATGTTCTTAAGTATAATGATGTCCTCCTGACCGATTTCGGACACGGCTAATCTCACTGAGACAAGCCAACTGCGCACAGTGCAGGAGATACTATACACTGTATATAATGCACAAGTATACGCGCAGACAACGTACACAATGTGTACCCTCTTCCATCCTTCATTTTTGTACAGTATACTCCGGTGATACAATTCGACAAGACCGGTGTAAGATCAAGCGCAGGATCGACGCTAGATGTGCTGGAGAAAGCACGGGTAGAAACGCCAACGTTCTAATTCCGGCTGTCACGAAAAATTGCTTAACAGAAAAACCCAACAAGTAAAAACTATACTTGGTGGTGACCCGGGACCCGGGAACTCCGGACCTGCAGCCGTACATTATAGACCACTAGGTCTCAGAGGCAATAATTTTGTATTACTCTACCTGTTGCGCAACACAGCGACAAAAGCTGTGTACTAACTGTATATACTAATCCATGCTGCAATCTTTCTTAATTTGGAATTTTACTTAAACCTGTTCAGCCGTTAAACAATGAAAAAATAATATACACTCTCACTCATAAACTTTCGTATTTATAATGTCTAATTAAAAAAAAAATAACCGGCAAACTGGTCGTCGTAGGGACGTCCGTATGAACGTGCTACTCGAGCCCTACATATCCCCGCGGGACAAGGCCGCCGTCGTGCACAACATCACCTTCACGGAGCTGCAGGAGTTCACTGACAAATTGTTAGGCAAGATGTACTTACAGGTGAGTTTCTTAGACACTAAACAGCAACTATTTAATTTGGTACATGAACGTTTTTAATTATTCAAGCTTAGTATTATAATAATTTTAAGCAAATAATATATTTTTGAAGTAAAACTTCTTTACGCACGCTTAACTTAAGGGTAACGCTTAAGAATGCGCTGCTATAAAATGTACGTACGTTTGTTGCCATGGTAACCGTTGTTATTGTCTGACAAATGATATATAATATTATATTCTTTCCTTAAATGGTATTCTATAAATATATGATTGTAATGTGCCTAATAATATATAGTATAAATATTATATAAATATGTAAATAATTTATTTTTGTAATAATCCAAAATATTGAAAGTTTGTCATATTATATTAATATTATATTAATTAAACTAAAACTACATGATAGCTTGAGAATTAATCTTCTAATGTCATCATTTTATGTTTTATATAATTTATAGTAACATCACAAAGTTCGTATAAATAAATAATATGCCTTATAAATTTACAAAATAAACTAACACAACAAAGGTTTAAAAAACTAATATATAGTATTTAAAATTACATGAACTATGTAACATTTTTGTTTCAGGTGCTCGTACAAGGAAACCTACCTTGGTATGAGGCCATTACGATAACAGAAAATGTTTTCAACAATATCAAGTGGAAGGAATTGTCTGAGAGTGAAATGCCCGAAGTATGTATTACTTCTTTAATATAATATGCTAAATTCGTTTATAAATGATTTTTATATATTTTTTAATCTATATATAAAGTATTTATATATATTTTCAATCTATGTATAAAGTAAGAAACTGACTGGCTGACTGATTCACTGACTAATCAATCAACGCACAGCTGAAACCGCTGGGTGAAGAAGCATGAAGTTTTGCACAAATGTGTAAATGACGTATTTTTGACGATTTTTGGAAATTTACAACTTAAGGAGTTAAAATAGGGGATGAAAGTTTGTATGAAACTTCGTCATTTTTGAAGTTGCAGTTTACAGTATCATTTTTTTATGAAAATTAATCCTTTAAAAATAAAATAGGGGATGAAAGTTAATATAAATGTGTATATATGTATAATATATATTTTTGAATAAGTTTTTTTTATAATACGTTTGGTCGATCAGATAAGTGTGCACCAGCTGCCGCTGGGCGAGCGGCGCGTGCGCGTGGCCAGCCTCAACCCCGCCTCCACCAACAGCATCGTCACCGCCTACTACCAGGGCGCCGCCGCCGCGCCGCGCGACACCGCCACGCTGGAGGTCATCATGGTACTGTTATATCCCTTTTTTACAACGCGGTTAAAACATAATAAGCATTTTTGTAATCCACATTATTTTTCTTACATACTAACCTAGTTAGCAATTGTATTGTCTCTATGTATTCATTTTAATTTTTAAATATAAATAGTTAGACTCAGAACTCCGGGTAGATCGCATATCGATTCCGAGACGCGTTAACGACTAGAGTTCGGAAGTCAAAATACTGGACAATCGTGTGAGATATCTTAATAAACCTTTGGGTTTATATTGTAGTTTCATTTTTTAAAACACAAACGATGTAGGCCTCCTAACAGTACGTCTCGCAATACCTTTACCCCACTCTTATGACGTAGAACGTCTGTGCAATCACACCGAAACATAAAGATGTCAAGTCAGAAAAATGAACCGTAACGAAACTATACCGTCTCACCTTAATATATATAAAACTATTAGTCTTAAAAACAAATCCAATGTCATTATTTAACTTATAAAGTCAAATCGATGTTATGAATTAGAGTTTGCGTCGAGGTGGAGTGGCGGGGGACGGTTACTGCGCGGAACGATCAAACCGGCGCTCTTTTTCCTTTCTATTTAAAGTAACACATCACTCAACGTGATTTTGCGATAATCATTTTTGTGTGTCTGTAGACTTTATTTATACCGATCGATTCAAATAAAAACCACCAGACCCAACGAGTTTTTATGTCTTCTTTGAATAGCAAAATATAACAAAAAGAACAAATTTTGTATAAAAATCGCGGAAAATATGAAATACAATAGCGTCTTTCTCTCTTCTCACTTGGGTGCGTCGCTAGGTCTCTGTAAAACAGAAACCTGTGATTTTAGGACTTCGATAATCATCCAAATTCGTTCAGTTTTTTCAACGTGAAGAAGTATCGAATACACGAAACTTTCGCATTTACATAAGTAATGGTGTGTAGATGTTGATGGAAGAGCCGGCGTTCGACGCGCTGCGCACCAAGGAGCAGCTGGGCTACAGCGTGTTCAGCATGATGCGCTACACGTTCGGCGTGCTCGGCGCCTCCGTCACCGTCAACACGCAGGTCGACAAGTTCAGGTGAGAGCTTATTATCTATACAGAGTCAGGGGGATGTAAGAAGAGAAATAGAACAAATCCAGTTTTTTTTTTCTCTGTTTGTACGGGCTAATCTCCGAAACTGTTGGACCGATTTAAATGTAATTTTGTATGGTGGTATCTTTTATTCTCGGTCAACATCTTGGGTACTTTTCATCCCGGAAAATTAAAGAGTTCCCGTGGGATAGTTAAGAAACTATAGTAACTTGTATAAGCTTAATACACAAAAACTACTGATTGAATTTTAATGAAACTTTACAATAACATAGTTCATACATCAGAATAACAAATAGGCTACTCCAGAAAAATGTATGGTTCCCGTGGGAATAATTTGCTTTTGTTTAAAATTGAAGGAATAATTTGTGAGCCGCTAGTTGTATAATAATTATTGAGATTCATTGAAAATCATTATTTTACTATCTACACCGGTTTGTAAAGACCATTATTTATATTATACATATGATAAAATTGTAGAGGTCGATCCGTCGATCTGTAGTGTCATTATTATACAATTACGGAACGGCGAAAATTTAAAAAGTAACATTTACAACGTCCTCGGCCGCAGCGTGTCGCACGTGGAGCAGCGCATCGAGGCGTTCCTGAAGAAGTTCGCGCGCGACACGCGGCGCGGCGGCGAGCGCGCGCTCGCGCCCGTGCGCCGCGCGCTCGTGCAGCTCAAGCACAACACCGACTACGAGCTGAAGGAGGAGGTACTTTTTAAATGAAACTATCTTTTCGGTTTATTTCGAGGATTTATAATAATAATAATACTATAAATATACACCACAACCTGTATTGGAAAACCAGACATACAAAATTTATTATGATAGGACTATTTTAACAGATCACACAATTTATAACAATAGACCTGATATAACCTTTGTAGATAAGAATAATAAACATTCATATGTAATAGATATAGCAGTACCTAACACTAATAACTTACAAGCAACAATCAGTGAATACACAGACATTAGACAATACACAGACTTACAAGAAGAAATTAGGAGAGTTTGGAAAATGACTAATGTTACAATAGTACCCATAATAGTGTCCACAACAGGCGTTGTTCCGTAACATTTATTTAATTCTTTAAGCATTCTTTCTTTGCCTAAATTTACATATTTAACTCTTCAGAAAGCTGCTATTGTAAACACTTGCAGAACAGTAAGAAAATTTTTGCAACTTTCTTCAGGTAATGATGAAACAGTACAACAAGCCACCCAGAACTGACTGGTTCACGCCCGTGCTGGGTCATATTACCAGGCACAGCCTGAGATATCACATTTGATAAACATAAATAATAATAGTAATAATAACTCTTTATTGCACACACACAAAAGAGGAAGAAATAAGAAAAGAATAATACAGTAGTAGGAAAATGCACACGAAGCGGCCTTATCGCTAAAACAGCGATTTCTTCTTCCAGGCAACCTTTAGATGTAGGAAATAGCAAAGCGTGAAGTGGAAGGGTGTGAACATATAACAGACTTAGGAAAAATAAAAATGATACACACATATATACATACATATAATATTTTATATACGTATATAAATTTTATTTTGATTTTTGGTTCCCGACGTTTCGAATGCTTACAGCAATCATGGTCATGGGAGAGAGGAGGTGCCTACCACACACTACTTGCTTTCTGTTCATGCCTAACGTATTTACAATTACCACTACTTACAAGTGGTCAAACGGTATCTAAAACGCCATTGAAAGTCTCTACCCACTACATCGTTTCGTATTACGATCGTATTCGTAACGGCCACTTTGTAGAAAGACAAAGACAATCTTTGTATAAAATAAAAAACAACGTCGATTACAGTTCCTTCATCGACTAACACAGGAACGCGCCATGACCGTGACATGATCAATAATTCCAAGACACGGCTTCTCTAAAAAATTAATCTTTACTTTAATTAAATAAGATAATTTTTTTAAATAATTGTGAAATTAAATGTTTAAAACATTATTGAAGATACCGCTTTGTGTGAACCCACTCCGTGACGAACGTGAATGTTACACTTGAATGATCCAAAGAAGTAATAAGTTATTACTTAATTGGCTGTAATTTTAATTATTTCCAAATAACTGTAACGGTTGGTAATTTAACACAATTTATTTCGTAAATAACTTCATATCGTAGAAAATAAATAAGTAATGTGATAAGTAATTCATTTGCATTTGCAATAAGCCTTGTAAGGGATATTTTATTTTTTTTTTATTTCAATTCGCAGGTAGAAAGAAATTGGCGAGAAATCGTAAGTCGGGAATACCAGTTCCAGAGATTGTTTATTGAGGTAATTATTTACAATAATATCTTTTTATTTTTGTTACATATCATTTTTTATATTTATTAATTATTATTATTAAAAAAATGTAGGCGGAGGCGATAGAGCAAGTGAAGCTCGCTGATGTAAAAAATTGGATCGACGACCACTTCTCTACTGGGAATAAAACGCAATTCAGAAAACTTTCCATACAGGTAAGTTCCTTTTGGTTGGAACATTGTTTTATACGAAAACTCAAGATACACAACTAGCATCTCAAGTGTCCTCAAAAAGAAATGCACTATATAAAATTGAATTGCGCTTTCTTCAAATCTTTTTTTTTTCAATGCTTTTCGAATGACAGAATTAAAATGCACTTTTTTTAAAAATGTACTTTATGCGGTGTGCGTAAGTTCGAATTTGTGTTTAGATAATTAGAACTTTCAATTTTTGAATTTTATTCTTTGGTTCAACTTAACTTTACATGTTGACGGTAGTTTTTAAAGAGATAATTGTTAGAAAATGTTTATCTATGTTTTACTTTTTATATACCAAAGGGGTTGAAATAATTTTGTATTTTCTATACAAAATTAAGTACAAAACTCTGTAATTAATATAAATATATATCTTAATTGTAATTTGAACCCATACTAATGATTTAATTGTGAAAGTAACTGTTTGTTACCATTTCACGCGTAAACCGATGAACAGATTTCGATGATATTTAGCAAGGACATCCAATAGTCCTGTCCTGTGATAGGACTTACCACGCGAGTGGAGCCGCGGCCAAAAATACTTTTTAGAAAATATCAAAATATAACTAAGAAAAATTGAAGTACATGTTTGTTTATTATAACACTAACGTTTTTTTGTACAAATATATAGGTCGTGGGCCACAAACCTAAAGACGACAACGTTATCACAGAAGAAACAGAAATGAAAAATTTGACTCTTCATTACCTCGACGCCAGCGACTCCGCCGGGGACTCCCCTCACGAAAACGACGCTGACTTCATTAAAGACATAGAACAATTCAAAAAAGATTTACCCCTCATAAATATTCCTAAAGTGGAACTGGCTCAGTGCTAATAATAATAATTAATAATAATAATAAATATACTCAATAGAAGCCTGTAGTATAGAAAAGTACGCTTTCTACGTCTATTGCACATTACGTTGAAAGTGTCTATTATACAGTTCCACTGTGTTTTTTTTAACTGACTCATTTGTTTAATACATATTTTAATTTTTTTAAGTATAGTTTTTACTACAAATAATTTTTGTATTAAACACCTATCGTACTTTCGATAGCGTACCTGAGAGCCGAATTATTGGAGCAAGTGACTTATGATGTTGATACTTATTCATAGTTAATGCACATATTTAATATATGTATATATAAATATATAATTATTATATAGTCCTATAATGATTTAATTGACTCATGAGCTATATACAAGTAGTTATAGTTGTTTTTAATTGGTTGTACAACATCCGTTAAATCGCAATCAAAATAATAATATAAGACATGTTAGCAATATATAAAAAAAAATAACTATATATTATAAAAAAATAATAATATAAAAAAAATATTATGTATGTATTCTATTATAAATTATAACGCCTTAATAAAACGTGTTCATTAAAACAAATCGGCAATATTATTGACTTTTGTTTAAATTTTATTTTGACGTGTCCTAATGAATAATTTATTTATTTATTGGTAGACTATAGACTAATTCAAGTTATTTTAAGCAAAAGGACATAACTTGCTGTAAACTGTACTGTTTTTTTTTTTGTGCAATAAATTATGGTTGACCGAGTTTCTACTTGAACAAGGAATAAAGACGTTTTCACCACTTGATTTTTTTATATCACCTTTAAAGCTGTTTAAAAAAATTAAATAAATGTATGTTTCCTTGCCCCTGTCCCAAATTACTTGGGGTCTCTCCTATTGCCATCACGTCCTGTCTCGCACAATCTTTCCATCTTTTATTTGGTCTTCCTCTACCTCTCCATCCATCTACATTCATTTTCATCCATACACAAAATTTAATAAGTAATATTATATTTTTATTATTTTCTTAAATTTCTTTATTGTCATTATGTTTAAAAAATATAATCGAATAGGTGAAAATCAATTATGCCAAATAGTAGCTGTGTCCAATAACAATATTTGAGATACAAAATGAGAATATTATGCAAGTATTACATATATAATTTATTACACCACAAAAACCGTATTAACGGGGTTATAAAAAATATTTCATATTCAATAATAAAATGTATTTCATGATTTTATAAAAACTTTGGAAATAAACATTGCATCATTATCTCTCTGTTATATTATATAAATAAATAAATAATATGTTGAGACACTACCACACAGCGCCATCTAGTTCCATGGTAAGTTACAAGGCTTGTGTTATGGATGCCAGAAAGTTAAGATGCCACATAATTTTAAGTACATACATATTATAAATATATACCCATGACTGGAGTGCAAACAATCGTGCTCATCACACAAATAAATTACCCTAGCGGGATTCGAACCCGCGACCGCTGGTACAGCAAGTATACAAACTATACTAACTATACAAACTGAGCTAAACGTGTCTCATAGGTGTTATTAAAAATATTTTTTATAATAAAAATTAATGTAGAATTGTCAGAGTTAGTACACGATTTGTATGCGTCCGTCAAGATCCCTGAGTGCCGTGCCCTGCCGCCGCAGGTACTGCTGCAGTAGCTCGTAGTCTACGCCTATGTTCTCCACATTTTCTCTGTTTCTTGATATCATCTGAAATTAATCCATAATATATTATTCGCAAAGTCAAACATTAGTAACAGTCAAAGATTTCTAAGCCCTTTTTAAAATGATCAAACATAAATCGTATTGCAATTTGAATGGTAATATGGTTTCCCCTGCGATCAACAATACTACTAGATAACGTGTTACATACAAAATCAAAGCTAAATCCTGTCCGCGCGAATATACAGTACACTACCTACTGCAGCCACATTTGTATACTTACGAACCAAGACAGTCTTAAATTAGTTTTATTTTCAACCTAATCAACGCCATAGCACCTTGTAATAAAGTCACAAATCTTTGAATTATCATCATACACATAATATGATCATTTGTCACAGAAAAATAGAAATGAAATAAATGAAAACTGTCACTTAGAAATGAAAAGACGTAAAGTTTTATAATATTTATTGTAAAATCAATCTTACATGAAAAAAAATAAAGAGTACCTATGTGTATGAATTTGTACGTGCGCGCAAGAAGTAAAACTTCTGTAGGTTATCGGTACTCTTTATGAAATTCAATTTATGTTTTAAATATATAATTAGGATAGGAGAGATACTAAAGATAACTCATATTAGGCATATTACAATCATATATTTATAGAATATCATTTAAGGATATAATATTATATAACATTTGTCAGACAATAACAACGGTTACCATGGCAACAAATGTACGTACATTTTTTCGTAACGCATTCACTACAGCTAAAGTAAAGCGTGTGTAAAGAAGATTTACTTCAAAAACATAAAGTACTTTTTCCCGTTGTTGCTTTGTGATCTAAATCGTTATCTCGTTATCGTAATCGTTTCTGTTTGCTTCTTTGAATTTGCGCGTGTATTGCTATTGGCCGACTTGGATCAAATGTTCTTAGCGGATTTAAAATTATTCAAAATTTCATTTTTATATTATTTCGTAGATTAAATCTTAAATTATTGACTTAATCTACATGTACTTACCGAAAATAAGACACTCCGTCTGAAAATTTTCTTCCTAGCGTATTATTTTTGCAACATTCAAATACATATTGCGGCATTGTGAACGTGTTTACGCTTGCAGTGTTTCAATAGAAGTAATCAAAATATACGCTCACTTTGCAAGTGCTGTGAGCTTATATTTAATATACCGAGACGGATTTCTTACGCCGACCCGATATCTAGTAGTATTGTTGATCGAAGGTTACTTTTGAGTATTTTTTTATAATGAAATTGAAAATTAGTAGACATAATTTCGAGAAGGAAATAGAAAGGGGAATAGAGATGGGCTGGCTTGGGTCTTAATCTTGCCTATATCATGACTGAAAAGAAGTCTTTTACCAGTGCCTCCTGTCAGTTATAATCTACAGCGCCCACAAACTATAAAGAAATGCTACACGGCGCCGGAACGTGGACACTCACGACAAAAACGGTTTACAAACTAAAGGTCACATAGAGTATATGGTGCATGGAAATAGCCATGCTCTAGACTTCTCTAAAAAAAATTCGGAAATAAATTTATTAGTTAGAAAACCGGTGTCATCGATGTTATTTAGAAAATTGGTGAGTATATCTGCAGGAGAATTATAATTGTTGGAGCAAGCAGGTTATCCAATAGAGACTACGACTAGTGAAAAGCCGTGCGCCGTGAGGCGGCCATAGACTACGTGCGTAAAGCTCAAGATCGCGCTCAATGGCTGGGAGAGACCTAAATATGTTAGGACACTAACATACGGCACCATCTAGTTCCACAGTAAGGCTACGAGGCTTGTGTTATGGATACCAGGTAGTTGATACACTATATATATAACTTCAAATACATACATATTATAAATATAAACACCCATGACTGGAGTACAAACATTCTTGCTCATCACACAAATTAACGCTCCCCAACGGGACTCGACCCTGCGATCACTGGCACAGCAAGTAGGGTCACTACAAATTGGGCTAAACGTGTTGTCAAAATATATACCTATGTCCAAAAGTGTACTGAAAAGGGCTGATGATGCAGATGATAATTAAATAAAGTATCGTACCGTATAACCGCCGCCACCTTCGCCAATATAGCTTTGCGAGACCACCTTGTAAACAGCGTCGCGCTCGAGCGGCAAGTAGCGCGGTACGGCGCAGCGCACGCAGCGCACGGCGGCGGACGACACGCGCGCGCCCGCCGGCGCCGACGCGTTGTACACCACGCGTAAACCTACACGTTAGTGTAACATTCATACTGTACTTTAAAATTAATTTATTTATTTAAAGAAGATTACTACTTATCGTTTTACTCTTTTTAAATGGGATTAATGTACTAGTTTTACTAAATAAATATTCATTTTAACTTGTATTTCGACCACTGCATTCATAATAACATCCACGGAATATTCTATCTAGTCGATAAATAATAAAAAATAATGATATTTAAAATAACTCAACTATGAAAATAAATAAAAGCGATATGCATATTCTTTATTGTTGTTGACGTAGCAACGTCAAAAAAGTTAACTTTAATACTTAATAAGTTCATATCAACATAACATCTTTTACTAGGTAAAAATCTGACTCGTTTTCAAACATACCGCCTACTTGCAACATTCGGCTGCTGTAGAAGTTAGCGGAATTGGTCTGCGTCACTCCCACAGAGAACTCTAATGCTTCCAATAAAAATTCTCCTTTCAAGTCGTATACTTGCACATTATTTTCAAAAGGCATTGCCATGAGTAGTGCTTCTGTTGTAATTTCTATAAAAAATAGATATATATTAATATCTACCAATTAAGTAACATTAGGATTTTTATATAAAATATGTATTTAGATATTGGTAATTGTCTAGTTTAGGGAATCGGTCTACTATTATAAATACGAAAGTGTATGTATGTGTCTGGGCGTGCGTACGTGCGTGTATATGTGGGTGAGTGCATGTATGTTTGCGTGCATGCATGTGAGCGTGTGAATGTATGTATGTCTGTTACCATCTAACGCTAATTTGAATTTGGATGAAATTTAGTACACAGAGTTTTGATCTGGAGAAACACATAGGGACGAACCTAACTGAACGAAATACTGTAAAGTAATACAAGTACTTATTACTCACCACCTGAGTTAATGTTAGCGCGGATACCGCCCGCGTTGATAAGGCACACGTGCGCGTATCCCCACGCGCCCTGCTCCGCGCGAGGCATCAACTTTAACGATAGGTACACAAAAACTATTTGCAATGACAAAAATTAGGTACATAAACCACATAAAATTAAAAATCCAACAATAATTATTATGTAAGTTTGGTTATAGGCACTACAAAATACCTACTACCTATACAATAAAATTAGTTAAGTGTTATTTTGTTTATCTACACTTGCTAGTAATAAGAACATTTAGAAAAAGTGTGGAAGTTGTAGTATGTCTTATAGATACTTATACGGTGCTCGTGTCTCGTTATAAATGGAAGTATTCAAGGTCACACTCGTATACAAGCTTTTACGTGATAGCCACAAAATCAATCATAAGTACTCTTACTTCTTCTAGAAAGCCGTCACAGGCCCAATTGCCGAGGTTGCACTCGCCGCGGTAGCACCCGCGGTTGAGAGCAGATAGCGACGAGCCGAGGACTTCTTTGCCGATCGCGTCCACTTCATTCCTCCAAGGTTCTAATAATCTTTCTATTGTGGGATCTAAAAAATATATTGTATTATACTATGCTCAAATTGCTCATGTAGGTTTTTTATTAATAAAAAATATAAGTACAAAAGCAACTCTATAATTTTTGATCGGATGATTTTGCAAAAAAAATTATGACTTACACTAAGATTATAATGAAGATGATTTAAATTAAAACTTGTCAAATATAATTTTGAATTTACTAGATAGAGTCGTAGGGTGTCGGTACCTCTTATAATTGAAGTGCCGAGATAAATCGCCTCGCCCTTCCAAGACACGATCTTGCCGGTACTGTCAAAAGTGAGTTTGATGTTGCCCAAATACCGAGTATACGCGGCTGCTTGTACGATCAAGATCTAATAGGTACACAATTAGGTATATTAAGTAATTAATTATGTATACCTATGTATTTAAAACACAAGTTTATCTATATGTTTGGCTGATAAACAGCAAAAAAATACTGTATAAAAGTTAATTTAGAATAAATAGATACACAAAAGTATAGGTAAATGATATAATAAAATATTTTGTGTAATAGCTCCAACATTAAATAAATATTTAATAAACTTAATCTTAAATAGATATCCTTTGTTTATTAACTTTACCTGATGTCCATTTTCCTGCGTGACAACTGTAGGGTACTCTCCGACTGGTGTCATGCCATCGGGCGCTACTCCGTTGAATAGTAGCGAATGTGAGTGGCCGCCTACGATGATGTCCACTTCAGGTGGCATGCGAGCGGCTAAAGATCTATTTAGGCATACATTTTATTAAATTTAAAATACTTTTGCATAGTTATATAACAAGGCGGCGGTAGCCCAGTGGTAGCGCGCTCGCTTGGGAAACCGAGTGAAGCGGGTTCAAATCCCGGGTCTCGCACCTCTGATATTTTCATGTGCGAATCATTTCTAACATGATTACCACTTGCCTTACGGTGAAGGAAAACATCATGAGGAAACCTGCATGTCTGAGAGAACCTAGCAAGTTTTCGAAAGACATGTGAAGTCCGCCAATCCGCACTTGGCCAGCGTGGTGGACTATGGCCTGATTCCCCTCGTATTGAAGGGAGACCCGTACCCAGCAGTGGGACGTTAAAAAAAAGGGCTGAATACATAGTTATATAACACCTATAAGACTATAATGCATAACAATACACAAAAAATGTTGCATCAGCAAGTTGTACCTATGGTATTCCATCGGCTTTAGTCCCTAGACAACGCAGACATTATTTTTTGAAGTTCTTTTGGCACGTTTAGAAAAATATGAGAGAAAAATTTTTACAATGCGCGCGCACACTGACAAGCAACCAAAAAACAACATGATGAAGTTAGCTACATTCTTTTTACAAATAGAGAGTTGTGACATACGGGATGAAATCTTTAGCTATATTTGTTCTGTTACGTCAAAGAAGTATAACTTCTTACGAGCGTACATAACTACACACACACGTTTTTTTTTATTTGCAGTATAATACCTAGTACCTAGGCGACCGAGCTTCGCTCGAAATTATTTTTTATTATATCGTATGTTTTAGATAAAAATACTAAAAACTTGAATAAATACAAAAAAAAAACAAACGTGAAAACTTTGTATTCCGACCGGGACTCGATCCCGGGCATATGTGTTGTCTAACTTGCGCCTTGATTGCTTGACCACGATGCTTATACCCGAGTGTAAGAACTTATCGACCATCCCTGTTGAAAAACTCCAATAGGATCCCATCAAAAGCGACAAAAGCCACATAGAAACCGATATAAATTATTATATAATAATAAATATTTATTGGTTTCTATGTGGCTTTTGTCGCTTTTGATGGGATGCTATTGGAGTTTTTAAACAGGGATATTCTGCGTAGAATAATGCGAAAGAAAACCGAATGAAAACTTAAAACACGTGTTTCCCCAGACATGAGACTAATCTAGATCGATTTTTCGCTCCCAAAAGCTCCCACACACTCCAAATTTCAGCGAATTCGTTAGAGCCGTTTCCGAGATCACTGGTATAAATAAATAAAGACATAAATATACAAGAATTGCTCGTTTAAATATATTATATAGATTAGATAGGGTGACAAAGCGCCAGCTAGGAAGCGGAAAATCTCACGTATTTGTGTTCAGTCTGCATCCTATGTTTCAAATTAGGATGTTTTTACATTTAAATAACCCCCAGCTCTCATTACTTAAACAACACAGTCGAATTAATGGGTATGGTATCCCTGAGAGTCCCCTCAATGAGAGAGGGAGTAGGCCGAATAGGAAATAGCCCACCATGTTGGCCAAACTCTTCACGTGTCTTGACTAGGTCATGGCTGGGTTGGCGGACTTAACATGTCATTCAAAATAACTAAATTTTCTTAGTTTCCTTCCTTGATTTTCCTTAGTTTCATTCAATGATTTATCCTTTACCGTATTAGGAAGTGGGATCATGTTAAAAATGAGATTTAAGGCTTTATAAATTATAAACAATTATATTTTCATACATTAAAATGCACAAAATCGGCAAACGCGTATTTATAATAAGAAATACCTACGTACATGTCACTGCCATATCCAACGTGAGAGAGTACAATAATTATATCAACCTGCTGGGCAGTGAGAATGGCGGCTTCCCGGTTTACCGCTTCTAACTCATCTTCCATTATAACATTACCTATAGGAGCTGAAAACTGCATATAAACGCATATAATTAAGATACTGAGCAGATATTATAGCACAGTTTGAGAAAAAAATAAATTGTCCTGCAAATAATTTTTGACATTATAAATAGGTACCTAAGTATTATTATTTCATCAAAGTACGTTTACCGCGAATCTGCGGTGTACATTTTAGCATAAGCATACTCGTAAACATTTTGTATATCTATAAGTACTAATATTATAAAGCTGAAGAGTTTGTTTGTTTGTTTGTTTGGTTGAACGCGCTAATCTCAGGAACTAGGTACTAATCCAATTTGAAAAATTCTTTTTGCATTAGATAGCCCGTTAACTGAGGAAGGCTATAGGCTATATATATCATCCCGAGAAAATGTACGGTTCCCGTGGGATAGAATTGTTTTTGTCTAGAGACGAACCCAAAGTGAAGCGAGGGTGAGTCGCTAGTAATAGATAAAATTTTACGATAATTGTATTATGAACCAGAAATATTCCCAAAAACTACTCACTATAATATCTTAAAATAATTTTCGTTAACAGTATTTCTGATGACTTACAGTACGTAATAATATTCCAATAATGCCAATTTTTCGTCCTTTTCGTTCAACTATGATATGATTTTTCACATATGGCGCAATGGCGGGCTCCAATGTAGTGTTAACGTTGGCCCCTAACATAGGCGATTTGAGCATCTCTAAATATGGATATAAACCATCTATTCCATGATCGAACTCGTGGTTTCCTAAGACCTAAAATACATTATAACAATTTTATTTCAATACATATATCTAATTTATAAAATACTTATACTTTAGCAAGCAGTAGTGTGCTTCATAATGCTAAATGCAAATACAGATAATCAACTTACATGAGCATCATGAGGTAGCATATTCATGAAATGTTGACTAACGTTCCAACGTAAGAAGTTATACCAGATGGTCCCTTGGAACGTGTCTCCAGCGTTAAGTACCAAAGAGTCTGGCTCGGCCTCTAAAACCTCCATGATAGCCGTGTAGAGACGTGAGAACCCGCCAATGCAGTCTCCTTCTGACGGGTTGCATGGCCCACCACTTAGTGCTATCTGATCAAAACTTAAAAAGAATAGCATTTTTTCTTTATTTCGCTTGTTTAAGATTAGGTGCTTTTATTTATTTAACGTTATGATAGCATTAGTGCTATAAACTTTTAGACCTAAGGCTTTTTGGTTGTAAATGTTATAAAATATATTTACTTAAATTGCTAAATATATAAAATTTAGATACTACTTAGATCTTCCAATCCTACATTTATGAAGTTTTTCAGACTTCATGTTTTGTCAGTAATTACATTAAAGACTTCATATACCTACAAGGTAAAATTGTAGAGATAAATATTCTTAATTTTTTTTTTGGAAACTTTTAATTAGTTCATCAATTAACGATACAAATTAACACTAAATTTAAGAAAGTCTTCAGTTCAAAATATATATGTTATAGTCGTTAGGGTTAATTGGGCGCAGTTGGGTTAAAGTGAGCGCATCGCGATATGTCCGGGACGAAGACGAAGGGTTCTTATGAGTGAAACAAGGACCGACGCCGCAGTGACGAACTAGTTTTGACATAACACTACGCCATGTGACGTTTTGTTAACTTTTTATTTGTACCTAATTAATTTTTCTACTAACATTATTAATTTTTGGCATTTTGGCAAATCCTGACACTTCCTGGTTTCGGATCCGATACTGATAAGTCATGTTCTCTGAGATCATGAGCATAGAGACTAGAACATGTGCGCGGGTATGTGTGCGCATTCATACACTTACCCCCATGAGCAATATTTCAGTAAACAAATTAATAATTACTTTATTTGTTGGTTAAGCTATATATTATTATTGTTTGTGTGTTTTTTATTTTTAAGTTACAGGATCATCATGTCGTGAACATGTAGGTATTAGGAAAAAACTCGAACTACTTAGCCCCAGTGACAGAACAACAAATTGCTAAACTAAAAAAAAAACCGAAATGGCAAAAATAAGGGAAGTGCTGAAAATGCCATAGGTATACTTAATCCTATTTGCGCAATAGATTAAACTGGGCCGAGCTGCAGATTCAATGGGTATTGTAGTGATATCGTAGTTGATTTCCAAATATTAAAATGATTAATGAAAAAAAGATGTAGTATTTCCTTTGTTTTTTATATTAACACTAGCGACTCACCCTCGCTTCGCTCGGGTTCGTCCCTAGGTACGTTTTAACGGTTAGTATGAAATACAAAACTTTGAATTTCTCGGCTTTCTGTAAACCGCATCAAAATCCGGGAAAAAGCGGGAAGCGACTTTGTATTATACTATGTAGTAAAGTTTATTTTTTAACCGACTTCCAAAAAGAAGGAGGTGCTATGTTCGTCTGTATGTATGTTTTTTTTTTGTATTAATTTGTCGGAGACCGTTTGACCGATTTTGCTATTTTAAACGATATGTATTAAGGTAGGTCCCAAGGTGGTCTCATAAAATTTTGTTTAATATAGAGTGTACCGTTTTCGAGAAAAACTATTTCTAATTATATCATATCAACTTGAAACTTTACAAGTGTTTGTAATTCCGATGATAGTATAGTAATTTGGTATCTTGGAGCTAATCTAATGGTGAGGCCAGCAGGTGAAATTGGGCTTGTTGCTAGGTGAAATTGTAGGTTGAATTTGGGCTTATTTGGTTTGATTTATTAATCCCAATACGTTAGAATTGGATTTTACAGTCTGGTTTAACTGACTTAAAAAAGAGGTAGAGTTTACCGATATCTCAAAGACGGCGAGTCCGATTTCGCTACTTTAAACTGTATTCTATTAAGATAGGTCCCGAGGTGGTCCCCTAATTTTATACTTAGTTTACCGTTTTCGAGAAAATCAGAAAAGAAATCATGAACTTTAACTGGTATGTACACAGATCTACAGATCTTTTTAACCTACTTTTAATTGTCATATCGACTTGAAACTTTGCAAGTTTTTGTATTTCTGATGATAATATTAGTTATTTGGAATCATCGAGATGATATGATGGTGATGCGAGAAGGTGGGTAGTGGAACTCATTAACGGTTACTAGTAAATACTTTGAGTTTGAGCTTGTTTGGTTTCATTTGACAAGACGTAAGAATACGTTAGTATTGGATTTTAGAGACAGATTTTTAGTGTTGCTAATATAAGTGAGTTTTTTAGTATGTTAGTCTTTATATAAAATTTGGCAGTATACTAACATAAATGGCTTAATCGAATATGTTATTAAAAAACTTTCTTCTTACAAATTACCTGCTTATTACCTCTACAATAAAAATGGACAAACATTTACGCATATTTAATATATAAAACTGCGTTTTTAAATTATCTGGTTATAGACGGACCACTCCTCTAATCCATAGTCCCTACCTATCTACCTATTATTGCTATCTAAGCAATAATGATGAAGATGATTAAGCTATATAAAATATTACTTACTGTGCATGAAAATCGTTATAATGTAAAATATTTAAATCAAATAACCCATCACTTTGCGCCGTTACGGCGTGTAATAGGAAAAAAATCACTAAGCTTCTTAACATATTTAAAGGCGCAAACTTTTTGGAGCACGGGTGTACAATTCGCAGACAACGCGAAAGTACGGATTATTGATCAATACAATTAAAGATAACCTTGAGATATGTAAGTATACGAGGGGTGGCTGATAAGTTTACGGCCTAAGGTGCTTAGCGATAACTCATCACTTCGTTACCTATATCACTAATTATGCGACTCATGGTTAGTATAAATAACACCCTTTTTTACTTTGGTTCATTAACACTTCATCTCTGAAACGAACAATGTCAACAGAAACTGGAAATTCTCTCAATTTGGAGCACAGCGCTGTGATTCGTTATTAAAAAAGGAAATATGCCAAGAGACATTTTTAAAAAGATGTCATCGGTTCTTCAGGATTCTGCACCTTCATACAGGATGGTAAAAAAAGGACTCGGCTATTTCAACAAGGAAGAGAGACCTGTTAAGACGACATCTGAAAAAGTCGAAAAATTAATACTGTCTGATCGAAGAATTAAATTATGGCAGATACCGAAGAACTACAGATTAGCTAAAAACTAGTTGGATATGAAAAATATTAGTGCACGCTGGGTACCGCGAATGCTTACACTACTCAACAAGCAGCGACGACTGGAGAGTTGTAAGGAATTTTTGAAGTTGTATCAACCCGGTTTGGAAACCTGAATTCGTCAGTATGATTTCGAATCCAAGCAAGAGTCGATGCAGTGGATAAAAAAGGGAGAAAAGCCACCATAGGAATTTTCGGAGAACAGTGAGATGAAGGCAATCATCGAAAGCCATTTAGAAGAGAAATCGAAAGAATATGTATTCAGTGGTATAAAGGCATTATATTCATGACGTAAAAACTGTATTTCACTTGAGGGGATTACATTGAAAAATAAAAAATATAAATGTATACTTTTTAGTTTTTATTCATTAAATACCTTAGGCCGCGAATTTATCAGCTGCCCCTCGTAATATGAATTTTGACGAGAACTGTGATAATACGAAAATTCAATATCTAATCAGGTAATAAATAATATAATAACTTCCTTGATTAACTTAAACCAGTCTTACCTACACACTACACAGCACGGAGAAGTATATAATATAATATTTTTATTTCAATTCATTAATGGATTACTGTAGTTATAATATTGTTTAATTTATTTTTATTTTAATGTTTATTTTATAAACAAAGTGGATGTTTTGTCTGTTTTGTCGTAAATGTTTGAATGCATTTCTAAATCATTTGACCGATTGCTATGAAACTTCCATAACTATAATGAATTCACGTGGTTTTTTAACTATTACCGTACGGTAGAT
Organism: Argynnis bischoffii washingtonia; assembly: GCA_033884665.1. Classification (NCBI taxonomy): domain Eukaryota; kingdom Metazoa; phylum Arthropoda; class Insecta; order Lepidoptera; family Nymphalidae; genus Argynnis; species Argynnis bischoffii. The sequence goes on along the minus strand of CM066628.1, from coordinate 6,945,085 downwards.
GGCGCGCGAGTTGTATGGAATAACGTAATAATTATCAGTGTAAATGACTACACCTGACTCCTAAGCAGGTCCAAATAGTTGAGAGATCAAGTTTATTAAAAAAAAAAATTATTATGAAAATACTTTTTTTTTACCCGACTGCCAAGGAAGGGTATTGTTAATTTTATGTATGTACCTATATACGTTAATTTGTTCGGCAAATACGCAATAACGACTGGATTTTGTTTTTGTACCGTTTTAATATATATAGCTAGCCTAGATATGGCGTACATTTCATGCCGTAAAAGTAGGGTTGAATATACACAGGGTGAATTTTTGAGACGGGACAGTAAGTGCAAGTACCTTAACTGCTATAGTTACAGGAAAAGATTCCTAGGAGTCCATCCATAACTTTTTGAGATATTTTGAACTGCAATCACAGATTTTGGAAAATATGAACAGTCAACGAAAAAATATACGTATATATACGTATATATGTTACCGTAGTATGGGAAAAGTTTTTGGCGATTTCTGTCATTTCTAGCACTCATACCTTAAATGGTCTCATAGTCTTTTGATCCCTACACTGATCGATTGACATAAAACATTTTTTTTTTGTATTTTAGCATTTTTTTCGCTGACTGTACATATTTTCTAAAATCTATGAATGCTGTTCAAAATATGTCAAAAAGTTACGGATGGTCTCTTAGTAACGTTTTCCTGTGACTATAGCAGTTAAGGTACCTGCCCTTACTGTCCCGTCTCAAAAATCCACCTATATATATAAAAGAAAATACGACAAATAAAACCAAAAAAAAGTCTTAAGACATTTATTCGATAAAACAACAATTAATACATTTATTAAATACAAGAACGTAACATCTTCTAATCTACATTTTTAAATGCTTTTAATTATTACCTACGCAAAAGAAAATGTTTTTTGATATTGTATGACTATTAAAAATAATCTCAAATTTTGTATATATGTAGTCAGAAATTTTCTAAATATTATATTACATATATGAAATTGTAAGTTGTAACCATTGGCAAGTTCTCTAGTAAGTTCACAACTTTTATGGTAAAAATGAAATAATTAATATTAATCAACATATAATTAAATAGGAAGCTGTAAGAACAACATTTTCTAAAACTACATTTTTTTCGCTTACTAAGTACATAAAGTTAAATAGATTTATAATCTTATTTCAATTAAAGGCACTTAAATTATATACCTATAATTTTCGTTCTTATATATCATTTTTGTTCTTTAATGGGCAATTTAAAATAAAAAAAAACATAAATATAGTAATATATGTCATACTTAAATAAATAGTAAAATATCACAAAATTAATACAATAAAAGTAACAGACTCGTTAAGCCTCCGTCGTCTTTTCATAACAACCAAATTATCATATTTCAATAAACGAAAATTTAAATTTTTGGTATGCATAGGTATACGAAATCTAATGTAACATGAAATTAACTATTGCAGTTTGATAATCATCATCACGGTAATTTTCTTCATATGTTACTAGTAAGTGAAACAGTGCTACTATATTTTAGGACTTTTATAGTACTTCGAAGACATAAATACTAACTCATTTACAATAAACTTTTCTAATTGCTGTAAAAATTTTGTCAAAATGAATCTAAACAGATTTCGGTTACAGCTGTTAATCTCAATGAGTAACCAAAAGTGGTATCCGAAGCACAATAGTGTACACCCGTTATCCAAAAAAAAAACAGTAGCTATTTTGGCTTGTTCTGGGACTTGAACCCAAAATAACACTATCGTTAATGATAGCTAGTATACACATAAAGATAGTAAATATGATTATATATTAACATATTTTATTTTGTATACTAGAAATAATAATATATAGTAGCACTGTAATTTATATCCTATACATATTGCAAGCAATTTATATTTTATTATTACTTTTCTATAATCTACTATATTTAATTAGCATAGAAAACTTCCAAATGGAATAAAGAAAAATGAATTTAATTTAATAAATATTTTAAATATTATTTACAGTCAATTGGAATAACTTTTGTTTTTCAATATAGCAACTCGTTAAAGATTCTTTCTTTACTTGTGATATAACATTTAAACAATAAAACTATATCTTCGGATTTTTTTGAGGTTCTATTTTGGTTTTTAATTCCGCTCTACACTAAATCCGAAAAAAATGTCAAATATTCGCGTAAACCTAAGAAAATATGGTTACGAAAACATATTAAAGAATTTATTCTAATTGACTGTAATCCCAATTGAAAAACTCCAATAGGATCTCATCATAAGCGACAAAAGCCACATAGAAACCAATAAAAGCCACATAGAAACCAATAAATATTTATTGGTTTCTATGTGGTTTTTGTTGCGTGTGGTGAGATCCTATTAGAATTTTTAAATAGGGATGGCGTTATAATTAAAAATTACTACTTAATTAATTACAAGCACAATATTATGGTGAAGACGTTAAGCGTGTAAGTAGAAGTGAAGAACTAAGTAAAAAATTTTCTTGGTGATATCTATCACTACACACGTAAGTGAAGTACATAATTATTTAAATTATATTATTAGGGAAGTAGTTAACAGACGTCAAAAGAGATTTTATCAATGTGACTGTCGAGTTTCATACGAATCATTTCATTTATGTTACGAAATTTTTATTTTATTCATTTAAATAAAACTATCTTTTCGGATTTGTTCGCGGATTTATTTTGATTTTTGTTTCCCGACGTTTCGATTGCTTTACAGCAATCATGGTCACGGGAGAGACTAAGATGTTAGATGTCACAAAGCATTATATAGTTGTTACAGACAGCCTACCCACAATTAACAAAAATGAATTCAAAATTTGAAAATTAGCATTAAAGTACCTTAGAATATTTGTTAATTTTAATTTAAACATTTTATAATTTTTATTATTTTATACTTGAAATATGAAATATTATTTATATAATTTTAGCCATTATTATAATAATTATTACAATTTTTTTAGAAAACTTTATTGTTTAGTTATTGTCATATGTAGTACATGTCATTAAATTAAATTTTCCTTTCCCAAGCCAATCTTTCATTTTCGTGCATAAAAAGTACCTGATGTGAAGCATGGGTATGCAGACTAATTTCAAAATAGAATCAGAAGCCATATATATTTTTTGTGAAACGCGGAATATTTCAAATTAAATTCCATATTTCAAATTAAAATTATAAAAATGTTTAAAATTAAAATTAACAAATATTGTAAGGTACATTGATGCTAATTTTCAAATTTTGAATTCATTTTTGTTAATTGTGGGTAGGCTGTCTGTAACAACTATATAATGCTTTGTGACATCTAACATCTTAGTCTCTCCCGTGACCATGTTTGCTGTAAAGCAATCGAAACGTCGGGAAACAAAAATCAAAATAAATCCGCGAAAAAATCCGAAAAGATAGTTTTATTTAAATGTCTAATATTCGCGTAAATCTAAGAAAGTTTTATTCATTTGCTATTTAAATCTTAGGAAAAAATGAAGAATATACTATATGAATGGTTGGTTGAATGAATGGAGACATTGCTTTAACACAAGTTTTATTGACGTATGGACAAATGCAAAAATTAAAAATAAATTAAGTTATAGTATTACTTAATTCGGTTCCTTCGGTTGGTTATTTTCTTTATAAGATTTGTAATGTATTTGTCGGTGCCATGTTGTACTGATCATTTGTTTTGCTTTTTAAGAGTATGGGGTGCGGGGGTTCACATTGATCATCTCCGTTGTGCTGTAAATGTAAATGACCATCAATAATATACTATAGGTAATATACATATTGTGTGCAAGTATTGTACAATGTACATCTACCAATAAATATGAATTCCAAGTAGGTACATACGCCAAGTACATAAACAATCAATATAAGCACAAAAGATAAAGTAATCTATACATATAATATAATTCTGAGTCAAATCTGTACATTAAATATTTTTTGGAAAATCGTATTGAAATAGTCATTATTATCGATACAGAGGCCGAATCTATAGTTGTTAGAATTTTTGTCTGTCTGTCTGTGACCGCATCACGAGAAAACCACTGGACAGATTTTGATGAAATTTGGTATGATAATAGCTGGTTATCCGTTAAACCAAATAAATTAAAATATATATAATAAAACCGTTCTATAAAGTTTATCAAAGTAACAAGATAAAAATACATAAAGAGGGTGAAAAAACTAAATTATAAAAGTACTTCAAACACAAACGACGTAACTAAAATAAAAAATATTATGTACTAACATAATATGAAAAAAAAACTACTGAAATTCTTAGTATACAATTTCTATATCATTTACGATAATTTGAAGTTAATTTCGTCAAATTATAAAAAGTACACGCAGTGAGGAACTTACGAACTTATTACAACATTCTGATTCTGAGGACTATGTTCCACATATCTTGAAAGAGGAACAGGTGGGAGATATCTATATTATAACACATTTTAAAGCAGGAACTTTAAATAATTATATTTTTCTGTATTCAAATAGAAAAAAAATCCCATAAATATAAACCTACTGCCTACATCGATTTTAAGTATTATATTAGTAAAAGTAAAAATTATCCATAATAATTTAATCCTTATACATTTACAAAGGTATTTTCCCACACGCTTGTGAAAACTAGTTACATTCCTTATTGCGTCATGCAAATAAAAAAAAAACATTTCAATCATGGTAGTAATAGTAATCATATCACAGAAATTCATATATCAAATTCACAGAGAACCCTTCACTCACTTTTAGCTAGTTACCAATGGGCTAAAGCTTTAAATAAAATTATTAATACGGTAGCATTATATCTCTATGTTACTACAGTTTATAGTCTGTACTAAATTTATTCTAAATCCATCCAGTCATTTTAGAGTGAAAAAGTAACAAACACAATGTCCTCTTGACCGATTCCGGCCACGGCGGCCATTCTCATGGAGACTAGCCAACTGCGCAGGAGATATTATAGTGCACAAGTGTACGCGCAGACACAAGTGCACTCTCTATTCCTGTCACTATATTGCGGTGTGATGACAAATCGACACTCGCAGTGAAAGATTAGGCGCAGGACCGACAGCATTTTGTGCTCTGTCTCGACACTGTGGTAAAACACCGCTAAGTTTCGGCTGTTAATGGCTTTTTTTACAGAAAGACGCAATGACTATACATGGCCCGACACACACAAACACACACGTACACACACACGCACACGATACCTCTTGGAGCAGCGCACGTGTATGACGAGCAGCACGATGCCGAGCAGCAGGCACAGCGCGCCCACCACCACGTACGCGACGCCCAGGAATGGGTTCTTGCCGCCGAGCAGCGACGTCGTAGAGATTATGAAGGATTTAGTGCCGTCGAAGTCTTTGACTGGATAGTCTGAAAGAGATTTATTAATTACTAGCTGACCTGTAACGATCCTACATCTTTGAAGTCATAAAAAATTGTGCAGAAAAAAGCACTTTCAGTCAATACCTAATTGACAAAGACACATGTGTATACGATGACTTTTTAAGGCACTGTCGACGTGCATTCAACGCTCGAGTCTCGACGCACACTCGTCACAGGTTTGTATCATATATACGAACATTCATAATACATCGTGACGTTGGCGAGTTCTAAGAATGCGCCATAAGATCGCTACGATTTGGATTCGGAGGAACGGGATGACAAGATAATGTTCTATCGTGAGTGAGAAGTATTAAGCGATATACGCTTAACGTATTTAAGCGCCAAAACAGTTTTTAATTCACTATAAATTAATTAAATAACCAATCGAAAAATGAAATTCTAAAACTGAAGAAATACTTCTAGGCTTCCTGAAAACACAAAAACCCTACAAAAAGAATGAGCTGTTTCTGAGATAAATAGCTACATATATGTGTGCAAAGCATGCATTTTTCAAAAATATATATTAACGAGAAAATTTTCACAAATTGTGTTTTCTAATTTTACAGTTCAAGATAAAAGTTCGAAGTATCATTTCCCTAAATATCAAAGTGGTAACTCACAGATTCTGAGATAAATAACGATGTCTGTCTGTCGGTACAAAATTGCCATATACACACTCTTAAGGATATCAGCCAGAATACACGAAAACGATATGCGTCAATAATATGCGAAAATTTAAAAGGTTATATGTCCATGTAGTTTCCTATTACCCTGTTCTTTCGCGGTAGAACTATAACAACCTTTGATGCTTCCGTGTTTGATGATGTCCAAATTCTTTATAACAAATAAGATACGAATTCTAAATAATTTTTCTTATCAGCAAAGGCAATAAGATTCAATATTTACCTTTGATCCCAATTGCACATTATGTAACATGTAGAAACATAGGATTATCACCAAGAATAAAGAAAAATTAGTTCAAATAAATGTCAATAGATAGCGAAAATTCTCCACCTCTTTTCGAATATAAATAGAAAAATATCGATCCTACAAAAAAAATTATAAAGACAAAAATTGTAGGAAATTCAATTTCAAACAACTTTTGTAATAACTATTTTTCGTGTAAAATTGAAAATAAACGAGTTATTCAATAAACAAAAATCAACCCCTTAAATTCAAGATGGCGGATGACGCAATGGGTCTGGTGCCCCGGGAACCTAAATTTAGACTGATAGTGACCCTCCTTCAAAGAATTCTGAAGTTAAATTGCCAGTCAAAATTTTTGCATCATTAGTCCCTTTTTTGAGCTAATTCGACTGGGCTATTACTAATAAAATATTGTGTAATGTGTACCATAAAGTACCTACCGTATATACATAATATTATAAAGAGGCAAAGTTTCTTTGTTTGAACGCGTTAGACTCAGGAACAATTAATCCGATTTGAAAAATTATTTTTACATTAGATAGTCCGTTTATCGAGGATGGCTACTATAGCAATCTTCGATAAACAGGCTATATATAGCTTGTGCTATATGTAATATAATGTATAGTCTATCTATTCCTTATTAACCGTGAAAACGTACCCAGCGACGAACCCGAGCGAAGCGAGGGTAAGTCGCTAGTTGTAAATACTTACTATAATCAACTCTCAGTACGTAAGGCCCTTTAACGAGCCCGGGTCCGAAGCCCTCCTTAGTGTGATCGACTCGCCGGTACAGCTTCCGGAATGTTGGTAATGCCGCAGTACGCATCCAAACTATCAAATCTTCGTTCTGAAACAATTGTTTATTTTAGATACAGTGAAGTGCATGTTTAAGCTACATTTGATGCGAATTCTGTATCATCAACTTTACACACAAAACCTAGACAGTCCCTAGCTTTCTCCTCATTACCACCAAGAATATCAGAGAGAAATAAAAAACTCCTGAAAGATTTAGTTTTAAGTGTTTAATTTTTATTCTAGTAATTATTATTTTTTAAAAGAGAAATATGATTTAATAGGGTTACTAAGCAATGAGGGTTTCAAATAAAAACATACACAAATAAATGATTATTTACTTTAAATATATAATTCATAACAATACTATATTTGGAAACACACTCTTCTAATCCTTTAACTTTCATCATCTGATGTGACAACCATTCCATAACTTACCAAATCCAGGCTGCTATTAAATTTTTTTGACAGGATAACCCAATAACCATTCTTGGCCCGACCCGAGATTTACAAAAACTATAATACAAAGACCATCCCAATGTATTCCATTCTTCAAAACACTTGGATGTATATATGTACATATATTTTATCTTTATCAGTTAACCTCTCAACTGTCGCTGTCATTTTGCACGAATATGGCGCATCTGTCGGCTACTTTCCGAGAGCCTCGCATGAAATATGTACGCATCATTAAAATAACAATGTTTCTAAAAAAATTATATGAAAGCTATATATAAAGCTTATGTCGTTGGAATCGTTTTGAAGTATACTAACAATGTATGAAAATATAAGTTCAATTGTATTTAATAATATATAGTTAATTCTAAGTTGAAATCACTGTAAGTGATTTTTATCAGTACATAGTATGAAATCAGGAATTATTACAAAATAAAACTATTATTTTAAAAAGTTTTTTATACCATTGAATTAAAGATACAATATTTTATATTAATTGATAAAAACAACTCAACTCACTGTACATTTTTTTCACACCACAAGCTTTACAACAATACGTCTCAATCACGGCGACTTAGCACAGGATAAAAAAGAGGTATTTTTTATACTTGAATTTTGAGTGCATTGAAGACCAAGAGATTTAGGATAATCATTTATATTATAGTTTAGTCCACGTAGATAATACTGACATAGTTTGAGTTCTTATAACTATTTAGTTTACGAGAATTAAACAACAAACCAAACACTTGAAAATAAGTGCTAAAAATCGTCATCTCAAACTTTGGATCACAGAGCAAATTCTGCTTGATATTTCATTAAAAAATGTGTACATTCTACAATTTAGTGATATTTACAAATGGAAAAATACAATAAACAGGCATGCTGCCTTACTAGAACATTTCAGAAATCAATTACGAAAACTAACAATTTCACTATAAAAATTACAAGGGACGCTACAAAAGTATGGATACGACCAATACTATCACATCTGAACAGATTATATCTATACAGATAAATAAAATTAGAGTGTCTGTTTGTAATAATAAAATAACCGCTTTTTACTAAATGCATATGGATGTATACACGGTACATATACCATATTGTATCACTAGTTTAATAGATGCAAATAAACATATTTTTTACCCAACTGCGCAACGCAAAGGAGGGTAATGTGTTTATCAGCCTATGTATTTATGTATGTATGTATGTACATATGTATGTATGTATATATGTATATACGTATGTACATATGTATGTATGTATGTATATATGTATGTATGTATGTGTGTATGTATGTTTTTTCCCTTGTGGCACTCTAGAAACCAAACGCATGGGCCGATTTTGATGATTCATATGTCGTTAATTTTGTATTTACGCGAGTGTCATAGGTTATATAAAAATAGTTAAAAATTAAAATAGCAGATATCAGTCGCCAATTTGTGTGTCTTTAAAAAAAAATCTTCCAAACCAATCGAATGGGGATTCAAAATAAAGATTTTTGGCGATCATAAAAATATTTAAAAGAACACAACTTACATATTTAAAAGTAATTTAGGATAAAAAATAGCTAAATATTAGGTCTCTACCTATGAAATTGCCGTTTAATACAACAAACAAAGGCATCTTGCACTGCCTCTCGGGTATTGAACTTTTTATCTGCCAAGAAGTTGTCCAAATTTTGGAAAAAGTAGAAGTCTGTCGGCGCAATTGAAACGCGCAGCGAGTCAGCAAGATGAAGGTGGCGAACAGCACTTATGGATCGTTATCGCAAAACGTTATTATCACCGCCTAAATTCAACTCAACCCTGATTTCACCATTGCACGGCATTAAATACAAGTACCCGCACTCACGCCAGAATGATCAAAAAGCAACTTATTAGAAATAATACATTCTGTTATATTATTAAATATTGAATATAAGTTTAACATTAATTAAATATTGGATATGTAATTATGCAAATAATTTATAACTGTAATAAATAGTAATTATTTATACAAAATAATAAAACACACGAGTGAATTGGAAAGATAATACAAAACCCGTTCGGAAACAAAACGCTAATCTATTTTAAGATATTTGAATTATAATTTAGTATTAATTAAATATAGCAATTTAGTAAATATAAATAACGAATTAAATAGCCGATTGATGCCTACAGCACTATTAATACGATTCTATTTAATAAAAGATGTGTTTAGAAATATGTTTTGTAACACAATGTCTGGTGTTTACGGTGGATGACACAAAGCTTCAAACACTAGTTTTTGTAGCTTAGAGACCGCCTGTTGTGCCGTATGAGGTCGAGGTTTGTCTTAAAAGAGCAGTGAAGTCGAGCAATTAACCAAAGCTGGCCGGAGATTGGCTAGCTTCTCCATTATTGTGTCCGGTTTCTTACAGTACACATCCGCAGTAATGCTAGTGCCATTTGGTAAGAAGCTGTGATGAATTATACCGGCACTAGACCACTAAATAGTAGCCATGACTTTTTTAGCGGTAAGTTTTCGTTCGGGGCATTGTCTAGGTGCTGAACCGAGGTCTAACCAACACGATGACAATGTGATTCAAAATCCCTTCATTTCTATGTATGTTAAACAACGCAAGGCATATCTCAACGCATTCGTCGCGTTGGAGATCGTTTAGTTCATGCGCCACCCGTTAAGTTTTTTTACCTTGCCAATTCGATTCGAATGGACCAATATTTTTTTGATATTAACGTTGAAACCTACTGCTAACTCAGCCATAGATTGAGTATCTCCAACTTCCACTATCGCCTTTAATTTGTCATTGCTGGTTTTAGTCTTCAGGCAACCACGGTGTTCATTTTTAAATCAAAATTTCGATGTCGGAACGTTCAGTTGTGCGTTCGTTTGTAGTGTTCACTCCGTACACGTCATTAATGTTGCGAGCCGTTTGTGCGGCATTGCTACCGCGACGGAACTCGTATTTCATAATTACTCATATTTTTATTGTGCCCATATTGATGAAAAACAATCAAATGTAGTGAAAACAAAACACTAATTAATAAGCAAATGATCGAATTTGAAAATAGAACTCGATACTTTTAAAATAAAATTAATTTAAATTTAGAATTTACTGCCAGCCATTCGTAAATTACGTTTATTAAAATAGCCAGTATTGTAAAACGGCAACTTCATAGATAATAAATTTCAAAGACCTATTATAACTTCAAATGTCTAATAAAACCAAAAAAGCTGTAAATAAAAAAATATACTATAAAAATAAAAAAAAACCCACGTTTCATCCTTCTCGCGAGATGTACATATGTATGTCTCCGACTGTATTATACTATATTCCTTCGTTAACTTCTTTTCATTTTTTTAGTTAGCTTTTATGCAGTCAGTTTTTTTTTAATTTTTATAATATTTTAAAGTAATGTCTATGTTGAAATTATATCTATAAAATAAAAGTCGTACTGTTTTAAAAAATAAAAATATTTTTTTTAGGAAATCAGTTAAAATATTTATAAAATGCAAAATTTTAAATAATGGTAAAAAAGCCAATGAAAATATTCTAATGAATATTAAAAAAGCCTTATCCATACTATCCAACAACCGTCAAAAATGGCGGGTCGGTTTTGGGTTACGTGTTTTGATATTACTAATTACTTAAAATCTAATAGAAGATTTACAAATTCAATTATACGTAGTTATGTAGTTATAAATTTAAATCATGTTAATATAGATAATATGCTGTCACTAGTGTATTTTTTATCCATAAAAAGTGAAAATGTAAGGACTTAGTGCGCGTCAATGCTTACGATGTTTGATAAATGTAAAAGTTTCTGTACAAAATCTTTATTCAAAACACATCCTATGAAATAAAGACTGTTAATTACTTACCCTTCCATCATATTCCAATCTTTGTAATAATAATTTTACACTATTTTAATAATTTTTACTCACTTAATATTAAGTTCAAAGACCGCCTAAATTTAAATAAGTTGCCTGCACAAATTACTAAAATTTATGTTATTGGAGTTATTACTTTTTTGACATGTAGTATGATATTATTCCTTGTCTTTTTCTTTACACGTTACAAAAGCTAGATAAAAATAAACATACTTTAAACGTGAGAAATCACATATTAAATCACATCGGGACTAATCGACCTCTAGGAGGTCGCTTGACAGTCAAGGGTATTTTTGATATCGACCTCTAGGAGGTCGATCGACAGTCGAGGTATTAAGCAGATTCTAACAAACAACTTGAGTTTACTGCAATATATAATAATATATACATATATAATGGGGTTCGTATTTATTTCTTAGTTAATTTAAAGCAAATTGATACTTTCATTGTAAACTTTCTTTATAGTAATTACATAATTAAGTTTTGTTACCTGGAATCCATTATTCTCTGTATTGTTTGGATCTAACATCCACACAGGAATACGCCAGTTAATAGGCTTGGTGTAGTTTTCGAAGGCTGAAGATATAAATAAATATTTAAATAGTTAAACTATACTCATACAGAAAATTAGATTTTCATGATTTGTTCACTAATTGGTCTCAAAATCAAAAAAGTATGTAATTTTTTCGAAGTTTTTTCTTTATTTTATTTTTCAGTGACAAATATTTTGGTGACACTTTTAATGGTTTGTTAAAAGGGTTGAATATATACTTTATCTCATAGTAGGAAAAATGTAGAAGAGAAGAAGAAAAAGTGTTTTGTCAGAATGAAGTTTTAACATTCTCTTATTACAATAATGTTTTGCATAACCAGTTTTTTTTTTAAATGAGTGAAAATTGATTGGTTTCTATAAAAGGTTACTTCATAGCTTCTTAAATGATTATATAAAAATGTGTATTACAAAAATGTAGTATAGAAATAAATCTTTTGCCAAAATGTGCATTTCTAATTCCATGCTTTATCTGTCTAGATAGTATGTTTAATAATTTAATAATAACAATATCATTATATACATATGAGTATAAATGATTTTTGACTTACCAGTCTTCAGATCTCCAGGTGGGTTTCTAAATTTTATATCTTTGTCAGAAGTCCAAGCAATTCCAGTCCTCAGTACTGGCACATCTTTGTTTAAATCTTGAGATTCAACTGTCAGGGTATCTAAATTAAAAGAATTAATTTTGTTAAATTATTAAATAATTGAATCTTCATTTATTAAACTATACCAAACTGTATATATGAAATATATTTTTCATTTATTCTTAAACATTAGAATTAAGTATAGTAAAATATTTCAAAAATTTGTTAATTCTTATAGACTTACCATTAAAAAGGGAATTTGCAATAGCACCACATGGTGCAATGGGTACCTTCTCAGTTTTTCCTTCCACATCAGCATAAGCGAATGGTGCACAATCACCTGAAGGTGGCTGTGACAAGCGCCCAAGCAGCTGGTTATCATCTCTAAAGCAAAAATTCAAAAGAAGTTAATATCATTTTATAAAATAAGTTTTATTGTTATTAATATTTATTTAGTTAACTTATTGCAGGGCAACTAGAAAATATGTATGTATTGTGCCTACCTTGATTTAACATATCTACGGTGATTTTGGTAGTAATTACTGAGCCCATAGTAAAAATATACATCCCCCTTGAAGTCCTCGGTGAGATTAAATGGAATTTTACAAGTGCAAGCACTTAAATTGTTTATTTTTATATAATCTGCACATGTGATGTTTTCATCTTCTTTCATACAGTATGTATAATCTATTACATGTTCTTTTACCTGTAAATTTGTCATGTAATAAATATGTATAACAATGCAACTAAATACAAAATAACTTATATTTACACTATATAGTCACTATTTTTAAGTACAATTTATAGACCAATTGGATCTTATCAAACTCAAATCACAAATAAAGTATCTTAATTAACTCAGCACTATCTAGAATAAATGTTAAAACTAGTTATTAAATGGCAAATTTGACATCTATTTATGAAGCTTACCTCATCTGAGAAGTACAATAAGCCTATTCCCACAGGTATAAATGCAATACCAATTACAAAAAAGGTTGGAAGAACTGTTCCTGCGGTTAGTATAGGTTGCCATGCAGGTAGCCGCTGTTGTTTGAACGCAGATTCTAAAATGTATATTAACATCATAATCGATATTACGAAGCCGTGAAAGGTTTATATCTTATTACAAATAATCATACCTGCAGGCCGTCTGGATTTAACATTTTGCTCTGAGGTATCACTTGAAGTCGCCATTACTTTGGCATTAAAATCATTAGTTAAAAACTATATAAACAAATATAGTAATGTAATCAACGAAGGCAAGACTTTTAGGATAATTTTAACACAAATTATCAAACGTCACAAACATAGATGAATAAATAATGTCACAAATGACTAAACAGTCCATTGTTGCCAACTCCAAAAAATCCGTATCGCTAGACTCGGTTTGACGTGAAACGGCTTTAAAATCGACATAAGGGGACCGTAACGAAATATATTGCATTAGGTTGCCTTAGTAACAGTTATTTTTGTTTGAAAAATGATATTTATGGATATTCTTTTCGAATATATTATATCTATTATTTATGGATTTTTTTTCAAATATGCAAAATATTTATAACTAGCAGTTCAATATTTATAGCTATAATCGCCGTTCTCGCTCCTTTCTATTCGGTGTAACTCACGACTCACACGTGATAACGCAGTGATAAAGCCTAATTCATTCACAGACAATCTTTTAATCTCAACAATTGATTCATCTATCTATAAGTAATAATATCTTTAAAGTTTATTTTTATCAAATAAAAATACGTGTATTTAGACACAACTTATAGGATATAGTGACCAGGAAGTGTATAAAAAATATAAAAGTTCAGTATGTCAGCCACAGCTCGTATTCGATGTAGGTAGACCAACGGCGGTGTGCCCCAACACAACCCCGGTTCCCCAGCCCCAAGTACTTTAAACCTACCTGCAGGTCTCGACTCTTGACAACAACTACCTACAACCGATATCAATTCTAATCATTTCTCATACCCACTTACTAATATTTGATGAAAAAAAAAACGCTTTTGTCTTTTATAAATATATAATTTTATTAAAGGAAAATTTGGCACGTTATTAAATAGTGATATATTATTTTGACAATGTGTACCAATATATATAATATCATTCGCAATCGTTTGTTCATAAAAGGATCATTACATATAAATTGACGATAGAAAATTAAAAAAATAGCTATTAAGAAATAAGTTGATTTATAAATGGCACAGTTTGCATTTAATCAGTTACTAGCGACTCACCCTCGCTTCGCTTCGGGTTCGTCCCTAAACAAAAACAAATCTATCCCATGGGAATTGTACATTTTCCGGGATGATATATTATAGTCTATAGCCTTCCTCAGTTAACGTAAAAAGTTAAATGCAAAAGATTTTTTCATATCAGATTAGTAGCTCCTGTGAAAATAAATACATAAAAAGTACAGCAGTTTTCGGCTAAGCGCCATCTATCATCTATTCTAGCAAAACAAAATAGCATGAATGAGAAATCGAATTATTTTCTATGGGGACCGTGTGCGAAATGTAGAGGGCAGCACTATTGTCCCCCTAGTGTTTTATTTCCAAAGATAGTGGGATCAAAACATTCATTTGTAAACATAGAATATTTATAAAAATGGAAAAAAATAATAAAATATGACAACCAGTTATCAATAATATTGTACATGGTCAGAATAATGAGAAAGGTAAAAAATTATTCAAGTCCAACCATGTTTATGGTGTAGTAGAAAAAAGTAATAAAAGTGAAACTGACTAAACCGCAAAAGTTGTACCACAAATGAGTGTGTCTAATGTTTATAATGTAACTATGGTATGTATGAAGATTTACTTTAAAAATATTTAGTGTAATTAAATTTAAAAAAACTAGGGATAATATTATAATGTTATTTTTCAGCTTGAAAAGAATAGAAACGTATTTTTTCTTGGCGTTGACATTATTGAAAAATGATCCCAATAAATTAAAGTGCCTGCCACTAGTTGGCGTAAAAGCCTAACGCACGGTCCCTATAGCACAGAGTAGATATCTTTACTAGCATTATCTCATCTGTGCTTCAAGATACAAGAGACATTATTATTAATATATATTTTTTTCAGGTTACATAACTTAATATCTAATGGAATCCTTTTAAAAATTCAAATGCATACAGTTTATTTCACTTATTTAAAAAAAAAAGTTTAATTATATAGAAACACTTCACAATCGCTTAAAAAATATAAATCTCATAACCTATTCTTAATATTAATAAAAAATAAATATGTTAAGTATCTTTGATTAACTAAGTAATTTATAAATGCTTTAAATATTTATTTCAATGCCACGAATGTTATAATCACGATTACCATGAATTTTGCTATTGAATAAATTAATTATCTTAGACGAATGAAATGGTTAAGCGTATATTGTTTTGTTTATAATATTTTCTGGTATTATATAATGATATTTAGGATTTACTTAGAAAAATGAACATCACAATGACAATATCAAGCACACGCCACCGGAAGGCAATTGAAACTTTTTTGGTGGAATTTACTTCATTAATCAATTTATTTAGAAAGTGCAGCTTATTATAAAAATATATATTTAGATACTTAATATAAATACATTTCGAGATATTGCTAATACTCTAAGTACCTCTCGGATACCCGTTCAATTTTTTAAACGTTTAAATTTTTTTGGTCATTGGCTTTTCGGTTTAAGGTTCGGTTATGTTTTTAAAAGGTTAAAACCCGAAAAACGTTTTTTGACGAATTCAGGTAGAATGATCGAAAATTAATTGGTTAAAATGAGTTTTTGTGCGTTTACATTTAGCGAATCTTTGCTAATAGTGTATTGCTTAGTAGAAGGATAAATGTACTTACATTTCCGGAATTAACAGGTTTATTTCGGTACTAAAACCTAACTTAATCTTTCTACTACATCACTAAACAGTTCATTTTTTATTAACGAACGGGTTAATAAACGAGCGATGAATTAACCATTACATTACCGAAATTAACCGTTCTTTTTAAACCGGTTCCGAACCCTGACTCAAAGATAAATAAGTATCTCTAAGAATATCATACTGTTCGTTAATAATATTAAATAAAATCAATGGTTTTCAGACTTTGAAAGTACAGTCGCAGCAAGCATTTCGAATTCTCGGAAGTTTGATTTCGAATTTCCAATCACTCATTTAAATATCCTTATTTTAAAATAGGTTATACATATTATATATGTACTGATATTTACTATGTTTTTATTTTTTAATATTATCAAACTAAACACTAAACCAAACACAACCAAAACATGGACCAAAGCAAGGCGTTACACAAGGCACTAAATACGAATCAATATAATCTACATATAAGTAGAATAAAACAGTATAAGTAAATAATTAACAAATATCCCTACAGAGACTAAGCATTTTACAACCGTGAAATATTTTTCAGTGTCATACACTCGTTCTTGGATTAAAATATATTTATTACTCGACTTACCCTAGCTCCGATCGGGTGCTCTCCTAGATACGTTTTATTTTTTTTCAGCGAAACCCTAATTCTTTTTTTAAAACAAAAATAGCCTAAGTTACTCCTTGTAATATCAGCTATCTGCCAGTGTAAGTCCCGTTAAAATTGGTCCAGGCGTTTCGGAGATTAGCCGGAACAAACAGACAGACAAAAATTAAAATGTGTTTTTCTATGTATAGTAACTATCCTTACGCGGTTGTATGAGGCTTTGTCTCTGAAGGGATACATAGACATGTCACATGAGATGAGACACACCATATACTTTTTATACTCTTCACCTCTAAAGATTGCGTGATTAAAGGGTCATACATAAATACATAGGTTGTTACTGATGTACTGTCATTTTGTAGAGTTCGTTAACAAAAGGGCTGAAAAGGGTTTTCATTGAATATAAGAGTCGGCCACACTGTATATCACATAATGCTTTTATGACTAAGTTATTAATAGAAGATTCATCATATTGTTCCGTTGTAGGTCTGCTAACCAGCCTCCGTAGGTAAAGTAGTTTTCTGTCCTCACAGCTCACTGCAAGTAAAAATCACAATAACCTAAAAACTTCATAAAAACACATAATCAATAACTAAATAGTAAGACATCTATAAGTATTTTGTAAATTTTCGTATTTTTTTTTTTTCATTTACATAATTAAATTGGTTACAAACAACATAATGGGAAAAGTTTTCAGAAGCACACATAGTTTGTTGTGAGAAGTGGCTTGTCTGGTGGTCTGGTTCATTCTAAATCAGCCTTTCAATAATATTGATATTAAGGATGTTTTAGCCCCGCTGACTTCCCGACTGAACTCCATTTTTAACTTAAAGACCAATATAAATTTTTTTTTTTTTAAATTAAGATTGTTATAACTAATGCAATCGTGATAACTATTCCAACCAAGAAGTAACACAATACAGACCAGTAAACTAAAATGGCAATTGCATTCTTAAACCTCCGTATAATCAATCGTAAATTTTAAAGTTATGGACACACCTTATCAGATGTCAGTCGCATCTCCTCTGGGGCATCTGAATTAGCTGAAGAATTGTTCTTTGGAAATTTATTAATAATAGTTACGTTAGCCTCTGGCGTATGTGTATCTAAAAATAATAAAACTGTTTAATAATTAAGACGTTAATATTTAAGTACCATTTTATCAACTAAAAAATCGATTGTATTTATGTTCGTGTATATTTGTTACGACTTTCAGCTTATACTATATATATTTATACTAGTGATGGCTGGACGAACTTGACTGAACTTTAGTAAGAGATTTGACGTGAAAACGTACCCTAGCGAAGCAAGGATACATCACTAGTAACATTTATATATTCTAAATTGCATTATTATATAAGTATATGAACATTTTTAAATGTTAGTTCATTTCATCAGTCACTAATGTATTTATTCTGGTGAATATATATATCTTTATAATATTATAAATATGAAAATCTTTTTGCATTTAATTTTTTACGTTAACTGAGGAAGGCTATAGGCTATATATCATCACGGAAAAATGTACGGTTTCCGTGGGATAATTTGTTTTTGTCTAAGGATGAAGCCGAAGCGAAGCGTGGGTGAGTAGTTAGCAAAAAATATAGAAATAACTACAAATCAAGTACATTTAAATGGCGTTGTAAATCGCAAGGATACATGTGGTATTCCTATACAGATATATTTCGAAGAGTTACTTACCTTTTACTGGTTTCTTCATGAAATATATCAATCCAATGAGAGTAGTTAGCCCAAGAACAACCAGAATACTACCAACAACTGCAAGCACAATATTGACTGATGTTGATGTTGATTCAAGAATTACTTTCCTTCGACCGTCGTACATACTCGGAGGGTAGTCTAAAATTGAATACAATCAGAGTTAGTTTTTGAATTGAAATATTTTATTAAATAGTATTTACATTAACTTTATCGTGAATTTGTGTCGTGAATTTGTTTGCTATATTTAACATAATAGGCAATCGTCACTTATTATTAACACAGGAGTCTCATCAATTTCTCATTGGTTCAAGTAATTCTTAATACGTGGCTTTACATGCATCAATTTGGTTATATTATGCTGTTAAATATAAAACAAAGCCGTTGTAGCCTTTTATTATTGTCCCTTATGATAGCACAGTACTATTACAAAAGCAAAAGTTTGTATGTATGTAAATGATTGTTATACATTGACGCTGAAAGGACGGATTTGAATCATATTTAGTACACACTGACACGGACAGATTATAAGCGGGAGGCTGTAACTTATCTGTGTGTACTAAATATGATAATAGAACATAAGTTATTTTTAGTAATGAAATTTAGAAGGTGGCGATGCGTGTACCCTATTAAAAAACTCCAATAGGATCTCATCAAAAACGACAAAAGCCACAGAGAAACCAATAAATATTTATTGGTTTTTTATGTGACTTTTGTCGCTTTTGATGAGATGTATAATCTATAAGATTACACAACACAAAAATGCACATAGGGGCTCATCCGAGTGAAGCCAGGTTAAGTCGCTAGTATAAATATATCCTTAAATACTACTAATATCTATCACCTACTAATATCACAAAAGTCAAACCATAAATGATAACTTACGGTACGCAACGCGCAATGTATAATTACCGCTGGGAAGGTCTCGAGTAAATAGCCCGCGGGGCTTACGTTTCCAGTCTGTTTTCATCCACCCAATAAACATTTCATTCTACAACAGACATTACTAAATTTGAAGGGTACTACTATTGGTTTACGAACATTTAACAACATGCCATGGTTTTGAAAACTTATCGTAAAATAATTAAGCTTCAACGTTATTTTATTAAAAACAACTTTGATTTGACTTTTATAATTAAAATATTTGTCAAAAAATACAATGAAATTGCCGTATGTTCAGTGTTGGATAATCTCTTTACTACTTTATCTATAATTGTACGTTTACTTCACAACTATAGGATTTGGATGCGTGTGATGCTATAACTTATAAATATATGTTCGATGTGCACAAAAGGGCCGACCAAAGAGCCCATTTTTTTAAAATGAATTTTATTTTTCTTTTAAATAAATAAATAAATATGTTGGGACATTAACACACAGCACCATCTAGTTCCATGGTAAGCTACGAAGGCTTGTGTTATGGATACTAGATAGTTGATACACTACATATATAACTTTAAATACATACTTATTATAAATATAAACACTCATGACTGGAGTACAAACATTCGCGTTCACACAAATGAATGCCCCCAGCGGGACTCGAACCCGCGAACGCTGGCACAGCAAGTAGGGTCACTACACACTGAGCCAAACATGTCGTCGAAAATCAATTTTTCAATTATCTTTTTCAAATATCTAAATTAAACATATTATCAAAAGGATAATATCTGCCGCATTATTTATTATAAATCCATCATATTATTATCATCCCTAATATAGGATTAGGGGAAAATATTAAAATAAGGAATATACCACACATATGAGGAAGCTTGAAGGTAGTGCCAGTTACAGAAAAGTTGTAAGGAAATAGTCTTAGTTTGTATGGGCATATGATGAGGAAGGACGAAATGCATGTGACAAAAAGAGTGATGGAAATAAATGTGGATGGAAGGAGAGATAGAGAAAGAACGAAGAAAAGATGGATAGATTGTGTGAGACAGTATGTGAAAGAGACATTAGGAATATTAAGTTTATTGCACTTTAAATGTAATACAAAAAAAAAATAAACAATAAAATTATCACATATATATACAATATGTATGTATGTATGTATATTGTATATATATATATATATATATATATATATATATATATATATATATATATACACACACACACACACACATATATTTAATATATATAACATGAAAACAGGAAAATGTGCTGATTGATACTTGTCTATATTTGTGATAATAAGTAGTTTTTTAGTTTGGATTTAAAAATATGGGAAGATGGGCTCTCGTGGATGGTTTTGGGCAGTTTGTTCCATAGTACTGCGGCATAGACGGAAAAAGATTTTTTTCGGAATTTTGTGTTGCTTCTAGGATTATCAAGCATAGAAGCAATGCAAGACCTCCTGGAATGTGTTGGGATTGGTAGAAAGCTAAAACGGGGACGAAGGTAAGGAGGGAAATTTTGTTTTTTTAGGATATTATAAAGGAATGAAAGGATGTGCATATCACGACGATAATAAGGTGATGTGTAATATATTATATAAACTTTAGTGACTATGATGAGAAAATCATACATATGGAATATTTGTACTTACTTGAAATCCATTATTTTCAATATTATTTAGATCCAACTCCCATATACTTTTTCTCCAATTTTTAGGTTTTGCAAAATAATTTTGAGCTGTTGAATAAAATAATAATTATTAAATCAATTATTAAGGCATTTATAATGTAATTAAGTTTATTAATAAAAATATTTTCATAATTTTATTACCTAAAAATATTATATATAAGCAAAATATTATTAGGTCATTATAGATATTAACATTTATGTTTTTTGTCAATAAAAGATTTTTTTTTATGGTATTCAGTGATAAACGAGCAGACAGTCCATCTGATGGAAAGCGATACCTGTCGCCCATAACACCTACGGTTCATACACTTAAGTTTTATGTAACAAAACTGCAGAATCGCCGGTACGTTATCACTGTGAGGTAGTCCTCATTGCCTATGCCTATAGTTATGCCTCTTGCCTGTAATTGCGCTGGCTACCTTATCCTTCAAACCGGAACACAACAATGCAATCATTGTTGCTTGGCGGCAGAAATAGATAAGGGGGTGGTACCCATCCAGTCGGACTTCTCAGGCTTGACAGAGTCCTACCACCGGTAAAAGTTATAACAGTTAATTTTAAATAATACCTTCAGTAATATTTTCTGGATTATGAAATCCCAATTTATCAGCATCTGTCAACATCCCTGATCGTTTATAGTTTATATATGTATTGTCAGAATTATCTATAATGGAAAATGTATCTGAAAAATAAAGAAATTTAACTAGAATATTATATTGTTTTAAATATACTTATTCACTTATAAATAAAGTATCTATGATTCCAACATAACTACACAATACTAGGCCCCAATAAGCATTAAAAAAAAATGTCTGTCAGTATTCAATACAACAGGCAATATTTTTGCAATATAAAATAAATATATTACAGGACACATATTTATGAACACTATATATCATAGGTTTATATTATAAAATAAAGGAAGTCTTTTAGTAACTAACCATTAAACATAGTATCTGCAATAATACCACATGGAGCAATTGGCTTTTCATCTTCATTATATCTATATGGTTCACAATTTTCAGATGGAATATTATTCAATATACCTTGTAGCTGACTGTCATCTCTGAAAATATCATAAGAAAATTTAATATTGTAGTTCTGTGTCAATGAAATAGCAGTAATTACAAATATTGTATCATAATATATTGTACTGTATTGTATAAAATAATATATATTAA
This sequence comes from Argynnis bischoffii washingtonia, assembly GCA_033884665.1. Taxonomy (NCBI): domain Eukaryota; kingdom Metazoa; phylum Arthropoda; class Insecta; order Lepidoptera; family Nymphalidae; genus Argynnis; species Argynnis bischoffii. The sequence continues at coordinate 6,922,510 of CM066628.1, read as the reverse complement.
CTTACTTTGAATTAACATAATCACTTCGCAGTTGGTTAAATGACTCTAATTCATAATACATAATAACTTTTCCATCAAAATCTTCAATAAGATTAAATTCATAGAAGCAAACACAAGTATCTCTTACTTTTTTCCTATAATCTTTACATGTTATATTATCATCTGAATATTCTTTAATGCAATCAGTGTAATCTATTATGTGTTCTTTGCTATAACCCTAAAAATGATATAAAATGAACATATAATAAAATTTATTGAAACAAAATTAATGGAAGTATAAAGTTCCAGGATTTTGTTACGTTGAAAAGTTTTCATTTAATTTTAAAAGTTAGTTTTGATTGCAGCAATCAATAAAAATCTTTTCCCCCTATTAATTTAAGATAAAATTTGTTATTTTTATGTAGATTTGGTGATAATATTATGGAACCTACAAGTATTTTTTCTCTAATATAATTCGACGGTTCTTTGTAGGAAAAACAATTTAAATATAATTTGTCGATAAAAATATACATACTGTTCGAATTATACTTAAAAGGCCTATTCCTGTTGCAATCAGAAGTAGTGCTATTGTAAAGATAGCCGATTGTAAGGCCATTGTGGACATGATAAATATTTAACTTGTAGGTATTAACAATAGTAAACAGTTTCAAAAGACATAATATAAAACTTATAAATAACACATTATGCTGTCTTTGGTATAAAATATAAATGGTTTACTTTATAATCTAAAAATAGTTCTCTGGTTCTATTATCACTAATGTCTTATGTCATAAATGCATGGATGACAAATAATATATCCCATGCAGTGTTGCCACTGGCAACACAATCACTCTGGCAACTTACCAGAGTGATTTGGTCGAAAGTTACGTTGGCATGCCTGAAAAGTTACGTTTTTAAACTAAAACTTACGTAGTAGTAGTTTTATGAGTGTGAATGTAGCAGCCATCAACCAAATTTATAATTATTAATAAATAGAGTAAATAATTAATGTAACGCGCGGGGGAAATCCTGCTAAAACATATAAGATCGTATCGAGACGTGTTTTGGGTGCAGTCGTATAGTTTTTATGCCCGTGCCCCCTCCGTCGCCCGCGGGCGCTTGGCGACGGGGTGGCGTGAGCAGACAGAGAGTGTATAGACGTTACAACTTACAAAATCCTCCACGACTCTCATCGCGCGCACTTTAAATGTATCATTGTTTTGTCTATTTCCTAACAATAAGTATCTGCTTAAAGATAAAGATGTTTGATTAACGATAAAGTTGATAAATATATTTTAATAGACCTGAGTGGTATCTATTAAATTAATAAAATAAAACTTTATAAAAATGCGCATTTCAAAAAAAAATCAAATTAATAAGTTAATTTTTTATAAATATTATTTTTTTAATTATTTACTCTATATATTTGCAGTTTTTAATTTTTCTGATGCTGCTACATTCATGCTCATGTAATTTTCAGCTCACAGATCATACATTATTAAGTACCTACCTACGAAACCGCTAAGTCAAACGTACGCACAGACGCTCAAGCAAAATAAAGTTTTAATTGACGCATAATATGTTTCATTTTGTCATGGCGCGTTTCATTCAGAGACATCTCTGAGTATGATATGGAGTTTTATTTGTCATCCATGCTTTTAACTTTTTAGATGCGCCAGTTTCAGGTGCTTTCAATTTGAATGCGTTCGTAAACTGTTTGCAATAAAAATCTAGTATTACAAATCTCGTTCTCAAAAGTTACGAAAATTGCCTTAAATATAAAAATTACTTATATGTTACGCGAGGGGGTCAAAAGTTACGAAAAATGTAAGAAATGTAACTTCATGGCAACGCTGATCCCATGAAGATGGAATGATGGATGACAAATAAAATAGGTGTATTTGTTCCTTACTAGCTTTTGGAGAATCTATCTATCCCTCTCATTTGTTGGATTATTAACAGGCTATCCCTATTTTTGGCGACAACGAGTGAGACAACAACATATTTCTATCGCAGCTATCTTATTGGTGGCAAGATGTCTCCATTTGACGTCTCTGTTTTTACATATTGCAATACATTCTGCCAGTGTCACGTATTATGTGTCTCCAAAAACACACAGCATTGAGATGAAGAAGCAGCTCTGTGATTTGTCAAAACTATCGAGAATACAGATAAAAAACATACCTGAATCCAATAAAGTTTGATAATTAGGTTACCAGAGGGCGCGAGCGTCCGCTTGCCGCCTTTTTCGCTGTCAAGTGTCATAGCGTTTTGTGATTTGAAAAAGTTTACATCGAAAAGTTTAGAAGTTGAGATAAATTAAGTTTTGGGTGAAATTTTAGTGAATTTTATGTGTAAAAAGGAGATTGGTAAGCATTGTTAATAATTTTAAAACATGGAACCTATGCGTTACTACGACGTGAAGGTCGGTCGGAAGTCAGTTGCTCCGGAGGGAGAACGTGTCTCGGCCTCGATCTCTGCAGCTTCGGGAAGCGGCTCCTCTTCTTTCTCGGAGGTCGAGGAGGGCTTGGCTTTACCCACGCATAATAAACGTCGTAGAACGCATAAGTGAGATTAGATCCTAGGGTATATATATATATATATATTTTAATCTCAGATGTATTAAATAAAATTTAACGCAATTACCAGATTACATGTATTTGTATACACAAGATAAGGGTAGTAGTGCTAAATCTGAGCAATTTCTTATTTATTCTGATCGACTGTAAACAAGTGTATTACCGAAACATTATTATTAATTCTTAATAGTTTAGGTATTGACTTTATTATCAAAAGCATTGTTCAACCTATTGATAATGTCTTTCTTAATTAAATAAACTACAGTAGTTTTATTCCCTAGCTTAAGAGGCAATTAGATATAAGAAACTATGGCAGGTTAGTCTAGCTTTTACTGGGTTTATAGTTTTTAAAAGTGGATATGAGTTAAGGGTCATTTAAAAAAAAAAAAAAAAAAAAAAAAAAAAAAAAAAAGTTTTTACAGAACTCAATAGCTGGGCTTTCTACTGGAGAAGTAGTTACAATTATTAAGGTTTTACAATCAATACTTGACTGGGCTATAGTTAATCCAAAGAATTCAAATGTAAATTTTTTATATGAGAAAATTTTAAGAACCTGGCCCAGGTTGTGCAAGTCATATAAATTTAGAAATAACTATGCAAATAATTTGTGGCAAGTGTTCAAAGCTTTTTGAAAGTAAACATGATACCTTAGAGCAACTTTACAGAATGTTCCTTATAGGTCAGAGTATTTATTTAGTATATAGGCCCTAGAGTCGATTATTGTTTCTTGGAGGTTCTAAGATTTTATTTGAGGAATAAAAAATTATAAAATCATACAAAAGATACTGATTTATCTTTTATTAAAAAATATAAAAAAAAAAAAAAAAAAATAAAGATTAAAAGTCAAAAGTTCTAAAAAGAAATGTAGACATACTGTTAAGAGGGATCAGCCCTTTTGTCAATGTGAGTCCAATAGCAATCTTTTATTAAAAAATATAAAAAAAAAAAAAAAAAATAAAGATTAAAAGTCAAAAGTTCTAAAAAGAAATGTAGACATACTGTTAAGAGGGATCAGCCCTTTTGTCAATGTGAGTCCAATAGCAGAGCTTCCAGCTCCAATAATAAGCAAGCATTAAACTCAACAGAACTTCAGAGGGTGTTGCCTAAGATTTGTTCAAAGATGAATGGACTCGGAGGGGTGCCTATCAGTTTGTTTTCAGTTTCACAGCCAACTGCCTTTACCCTTCTGAATGAAACCTCCTCTGAAGTTTCCATCCAAGCTGATTTATTACATCTATCAACCCGAGTTATTCAGCCATAGCTTGAAAAAGTTAAAAACAACTCAAAAGAGATGTTTTCATTGTGGACAAAAGAGGGTGAACTATGTCCCCTTTTTGACCTCATAGTCTTAAACTACTCACATAGTAATAAGCTTTCTTTCAGCCCAGTAATTGGATGGTGAAAAAAATTATTCACTAGGCCTATATTCATTTATGTATGACAAAGGCCTATATTCATTTATATATGACAAAGGCACACAGACGGTTCCCCCGTGTCATTTACGAGGAAGAGATCCTCCAGCTGACAGTCTTTACATTTTAGCTTTAGTTAGCCCCCCGTACCTTTGCAGCGGTTTCGAACTGGGTTGCGGAAACCTTGCGAAATCGAGGTACTTTTGCAGCGGTATCAACTTGGGTTGCGGAGACCTGACGAAACCGAGGTTATTCGTTTGTTATATCTGGACGATTACCCGTTGTGTGCCAGGACGGATTTAAGTGAGTTGCGCAGGTTGCGGAAACACTCGCACATTTGGGTTGGCTCATAAATTACAAAAAATCGGTTATAGTGTTCATACACGAGCTACAATAGTTCACCCTAGCTTGAAATATCCAAAATTTAACGTTAGCCCTGCCAACCCGGAACGTCCTTAGAATAAAAAAGAACTTTGTTAAAGTTGTTAAAAGGAGACAACTGCTCTCTAGGGGGAACATTGAAGTGTACTAGGCTTGTTAAACTTTGCCAACCATGCAGTTCTTCAAGGTCAGCTACACTGTTGCTGGGCATAATTTTTCTTGAAGAGGTTCACCCAGAGGGGTTGGGAAAAAAGAAGTTATGCCCCAGTAGGTGACAGGCGCTAAGGTGGTGGTTGGATGCAATAGGCTGCAGTCCAACCCCACAGAGAGGAAGTAACGTACTTCTCGACCACAGACGCAGCGGATGCGTAAGTGACAGGCGCTAAGGTGGTGGTTGGATGCAATAGGCTGCAGTCCAACTCCACAGAGAGGAAGTAACATACTTCTCGACCACAGACGCAGCGGATGCGGGCTGGGTAGCACACTTAGACAACCAATTACCTAAAGACCTTGACACTGCAATTCAACTCCAAAGACCTTGGCATTCCAATCTAGAGGATGTCTCTAGTATGCAGTCTTTGCTGTGATCAAGTCACAGGTATCTTTTTTAAGGAATGCGCACATACTAGAGCATTCCGACAATAGGACGTTAATCGCCTAGATTCGGAATCAGGGGCGACTCGGTCCATGAACCTGTCTGTTAGAGATATGAACCTTCTGTTAGAGGTCTATTGGATTAGGACTTAAAGGTAACCAATTCCCTCAATATAACAATGGCAGCTTTTTACCTACCAGGAAGGTTAAACGGTATCGCAGATAGCCTATCAGGGGAAAAGCAAGTACCCGAATGGCATCTGGTCTCGCCAGCCACGGAGGCTATTTTTGAAAAATGGGGATTACCAGACATAGACCTGTTCGCGCTTAGCGAAACCGCCGTCGTACAGGCCTATGTGTCGCTTGACTCATCGTTATCGCTTGCGTCATGTTTGTGACGCCAAGCGCGGCCTGATAGCCGTGATTGAGTATTTCAGGTCGTGTGGATGTTTCCACTTCCCAGCCTAATTCCCAATCTTAGCACAACTCAAGAGGGAAAGGGAAACATACTTTCTGAAAGTGCCTTAGTGGCACAATGTTTTTTGGTACCCAGACCTTCAAGCGAGAGTTCTGACCAGTCCCGTTCTCATAGAGAACTTGCGGAAGGTTCTTGTTGATTAGATGACAGTGACAAGCCCACCATGAGTGGACAAGCTAATTTTTTAGTCTTGAAAAATTGGGGATGGGCAAACCAAATAACAGAGTGGAGTAAGGATAAGAAGCAACTATTTCAATGGGTTGGTGTCCAGCCACATTGACTGCTTACAGTACTCCATTAGAAAGATAGTTATTATGGTGCGAGGATAACAATGTCAATAGTAAAAGTCCAGAAAGGAAAGATGTAGCCGGATTGTTAGTTAAGCTTTATTTAAAGAATAAATTAGCATACAGGAGAGTTTCATAACATAAATTAGCCATATCTACTTAGTGTGCAGCCACAGTAGAGAATCTACCAAAAAACTTATTAATTTATCAGGTTTTAAAAGAAATTTAATTTTCTAAAACCACAAGAAGCTAAACTATCCTATAAGCCCATATGGGATGTTAATATGTTATTTAACTGGTTGAAGTCAACATCATGTTCTGATTCATTGTTTTACAAGAGTAGAAAGACAGCCTTAATAATGTTACTAGTTTTAGGCTGTAGGTGGCATGATCTTATCTTTCTGGAACTTTCTAATGATAAGAGTTAGTGAGGCAGAAAATACCATAACATCTTGGCCAGGGTTTGGTTCTAACACTGACTCAGTACAGACAATCTGTTTGGCTCCTTACATCCCTGCTCGCAGATGGGCTCGCAGATGGCCTCGGAGGTCAGATGCAAGAGGGGAAAGGATTTGCAATGTCTTTTTATCACAGTTACAGCACAAGTGAAATTGGCAGGAGTTGTCATTTCTGGGTGGCTGCATTCAGTATTTAAGCAGGCCAAGATAGATGAGTCCCCAGGAAACATCAGGTCTACTGTAGCATCTCGGAGATGGCTAGATAATAGCTCCAATAAAAGAAATTTTAGAGCTAGAGAAATGTTTAGAAACATTTAAGAAATTTTACTATAGAGAAGTAAATAAATCCTTCACTTCTAATAGTGATTGTACTGATTTAGTATATAATAATTTTAAGGCTACTTAATATTATAAAGTAATAATTGATTTCAATTTTTGGCTTTTGCTGGTTATTATTTAAAGATTTAATAATTTATGTGTTTATTACACAGGGTGTAATTATGATCTTTTCAGAGTTTATGCTTATGGTTATCTAAAATATTTAATTAAAAATATTTTTGATGGACCTATTAGATTTGATGTTTATGGAACTAGGTGTACAAGTTGTGTAGAATGTAATTCTGTTGAGATACTTAAAATGTGTAAGTTTGTTTATCAGGTTCTTTTAATAACTAAATTCCTAAGTTTAATTAGTGATATTTTAATTACATGAAAGAAGTAACATAATATATATAAACAATTAAAGAGGTCCTTTGCTGATTATTATATATAATTAATTGTTTATTCATTCACATAGCGTTTTGTGTAGATAATTTTGGTCACCAGCAGATATCAAACAGGTCTTCATCTCAATGCTGTGTGTTTTTGGAGACACATAATATGACTGTTTTGCATTACAACAAAACAGGTATTATGTGTAGGAGAAAACACACAGCATTGATTCAAGGTGCTTGCTGGCGATGAAGACGCTATGACACTTGACAGCGAAAAAGGCGGCAAGCGGACGCTCGCGCCCTCTGGTAACCTAATTATCAAACTTTATTGGATTCAGGTATGTTTTTTATCTGTATTCTCGATAGTTTTGACAAATCACAGAGCTGCTTCTTCATCTCAATGCTGTGTGTTTTCTCCTACACATAATACCTGTTTTGTTGTAATGCAAAACAGTCATATTGTGAGGAAGACACGAATGAGTTTGAGGCATCTCTGTTTTATTTTATGCAAGTCAGTTGTCGTTTTTTTAACTGTCAAGTTTCAACCGTTTTATTAACATATAGCAGAATATAAAATAAAAAATTTACACACTAACTTCTTTCTGGTGTTTTATTATGGAGTTTTCACAGATAATTAAATAAAAAATTAACATGCGCCAGTGTCTTATTAAGACATATTTACTTGTCATCCATGATATTTACATTTGTCATCCGTGGTGCTTACTATAGCGATGTAAAAGTTCCCGACTTATCGGGAGATCTACTGATTCTAGTTATTGTCTCTCAACCTTCCGATTTAGCGATAATTTCTCCCGATTTTTTGCATTTTCAACTAATGTAAAATGATATTTATTAGTAAAATTGGAAAATAATATTCTAACTATGGCAACACTAAATTAAACCGTTAATACAAAATCAACGCATGGGGACTTCCCAAAATAGCTCGCACTACGTCCAATAAGGCTATTCAACTATACCATATACCAGACCAGGAACGTATATCTACTTGTTTTTAATTAACAACGAATATAAAACGGCAATAAAATAACATTTAACAACAATTAATTAAATCAAAGCTAATGCGCATTCATTAATTACGTAAGGACATTTTGGCCATTTTTAACCCATTAAGAATCACCTTCTCCTCACAGGACTCTTACGCAATGAATGAATGGTCTCTAAGGACCTATTAAAATTAAGTTAAAATTATAAAGACATTATATTGACTGCAAAAAATTTTGAAACAAGGAAAGAATGATGTGTAAAAGTACCTGTTTTATGGTTTGACCTTTAGTTAAAACTACCTAAACAGATGGAGTAAAAAAAATCTCCCGATTTCTCCCGATTTTTAGCTGATAAATTTAAGGTTTTTTTTATTTTTCACTTTTGCAACACTGCTTGTCTTTTACTCTATTTGTCTTCCATGTTTTACTCTTTAGTCTTTAGTCTTTACCATGGATGACAAATCAAAGTCTTTACTCTTTACTTTAGTCTTCTTAATCTGTGGTGGTGTCAACATTCTACAGAAGCTTGATCCTCGACAGTTTTTCATAAATACAGTGTAAAATATAATTTTTATAAGTTTTACGACTGTTTCACAAATCGGAACGAATTCAAGAACATTTCCATAAACATTATTATTATTAACAACAAGTTGTATAGTAGCAGATTTTTGTTAAATCGGCAAGAATTACAATGTCCAACGAAACTTCAAAGAATGTAAGCTTTTTGTTTAGTTTTATCACGATAATGACCCATTCATTTGATAATAAAAGCTTTAAATTATGTATTAGTCAGTATGCGCTTCTATTTGTGTATGATTCATGCTAGTGTATTGAACTTTGTGGTAATACTGAAATAGCATACCGATAGTGACATGAAGTATGACACTTGGGTAATTTCGATACAGTTATCGGCGGATGTATGTCAATGTTTGCAGGTGCCGGCTGAATATTTATTAGAACTGTCCATCGTAATGATATTTTGTTAAATTACTTTTTTTGATCTCGTTCCATTAAAGCTGTTTTAATCAAATTGTTTTATATTTTAACTTAATATGTATGATTTGTACATAAATTTCTGAATGTCTTGAATGTTTTTGGAAATTACTATTTTATTTTAAATGATCTACATTCAAATTTATGGAATTGGATGTTGAAAAAGTTTATTAAAAAGCCAATACAATTTAATTTGGCAATATATTATTTCAAAAAATATACTTCCAATTGATTGTTTTAAATGGCCCCTTCACAGTAATAAGTTATAAATGCAACTGTCACTTAGACTCTTCTATTTAATGTGACATTGGTGAAATAAATTGTATTCAAAAGCCTAAAAAAGTAATCAAATTGAGTACTGCCATTTAAAGACAACATTAAGCCACAAGCAATAATTGTAACCTGGAGTACTAATATTACAAAATACAAATTTACTAAACAGTACCTATTTAAATTATTTCCTTTATTTTCCTGTTTGGATTTGACACCTTTATAGTAGACAGGCAAACTCTGCCTCTTTATAATATTACTAGCGACTCACCCTCGCTTCCTTCGGGTTTGTCCCTAGCTTGATTCCCCATACAATCTTTCATCCTCATTTTCACCCCCTTAAGGGATGTTTTCTGGGATACAAACTATCCTATATCCTTTCCAGGATCTCAAACTATCTTACTTAAATCCTTCCTCTTTATAACATTAGTATAGATTATCTAATTTTACCTCCTTTTTTGATCTTGCTATACTATTAATACTAAATATTTACTTTGAAATCTTGTGAATTCACCAGTATTTAAAGGATTACATAAGTAGCAAGTAGTAGATTCAATTTGTATCTATTTCAGTATCTCTTGTATTAATGAACCTTGCAATAAGTAAATGAAATATGTTTTTACAGTTTAAAGTTTTTATAAATTCCACTCATTATTAACTTGAATAATGAATATGCCTTAATAATATTTATATAGTTTTATATAAATTTTTATGCTATTTAGGGTCACTTGCAAGTGGTCTTTCTTTTATTCTAAAAAATTTATAAAATAGGATTTAATGTCAACATAAGAGAAATAGTTCACAGAAGTAACTTCCTTATGTTCACCAGCTCTTTAAGCTGGTCTATCCAGCTACAATACAATAATAAAAAATGTGTACATATTTTATTAATTTGTTAAGATACATTTATGTAATAAAAATATTATCCCATAAATATCTAAACTTAAAATATTATTTTTGTTTGAAAATAGTTTTCCAATTTGGAAACACCCGGATATGTGGGATTTGCTAACTTACCCAACCAAGTGCATAGAAAGTCAGTAAAGAAAGGATTTGAGTTCACTCTTATGGTGGTTGGTGAAAGCGGCCTGGGAAAGTCTACGTTGGTGAACTCCTTATTCCTCACAGATTTATATCCTGAGAGAGTAATACCAGATGCTATTGGTTTGTATTCTGATATTTTTAGTACTTTATACCTAAAGGAAATATAATAACAAATAGAGGTTTATTTGCACCTATATTTCCTTATGTACCTTAAACAAACTTGTGTAATTAAATAAATAAATAAATAAATAAATATGTTGGGACATTAACACACATACAATTAATAAAAATTACATTTATGCAAAGAATTTTTTACTACAGCATATACAATTGTCATATTGTTTATAATTGTTATCAGAAAAGACAAACCAAACAGTTAAATTGGATGCCTCAACTGTGGAGATTGAAGAAAGAGGTGTTAAATTACGCTTAACTGTAGTAGACACACCCGGTTATGGGGATGCGATTGATAACACTGACTGTTTTCGGGTAAGTGCATAATTCTAAGTTTTAATCTATCTTACTATCAAATTACAACACTTACGTTCAAAATATATAATTAATTTAAGATTGTTTAAGAAAGCTGAGTTTGTTTGGGTAAAATAAACAACTCGGCTAATACTAAAATATCTCAACTAATATTTGTGTGTAATATCTTTATGCAACAAATTCTATTTATATGCAGGATATTTTTTTCTTTCCAGATAGATTTTATTGTTTCAGTTTTGTAATCCTATTGTTCTTTTATTATTTTTTTATTTTTATATTTGAGAGAAAGTAGTTATATATACATACCCTTAGGAATGTTTACTCTAAACATAATAATTATCTTATGTCCTATGCTTATCAACTATGTAGGAGACGAACAAAGTCCATAATTGTTATTAGTCATTTGTCTGTTTAATATTAAAAATCCACAATTATAAGTTACTTTGTTTGCTGGCAAATAAAAGTAAGAAAATAAGAAGAAGGAATCAGTCACTCTTATTTATCTACACTAATATTATAAACCTGAAAAGTTTGTTTGTTTGGTTTAACACGCTAATCTCAGGAACTACTAATCCGATTTGAAAAAAAATTTTTTTGTATTAGATAGCCCATTATTTGAGGGTAGCTATAGGCTATATATCATCCTGGAAAAATGTACGGTTCCCGTGGGATAGATTTGTTTTTGTTTAGGGACGAACCCGAAGCAAAGCGAGGGTTAGTCTTGTAAAATATAAAAGGGTCAAAAGTGATAATAATGAAATATAACTTAAAAACTTATTGCCTTACTGATAATGATTATGTTTGTAGGTCAGTAAGGTTTAAATGTAGATTGTAGGAGGTAAACTACTTATATTATATATTTTTTTTTATTAATAATAGTATAGACAATTTTTTATCCTCATTGGGAGGTCACATGTGTATTGGCAAATGGTAAGTATAGTGCAGTTGGTATCCGAGGACAAACCGAATCGCTAGACAATTGAACTAATAAAAATTAATACTTTCTTATATTTATCCGAATATTTTGCATTTTAATTAAAACTATCTCTTCGGGTTTTTCGCGGATTTTCGGACGTTTCGAATGCTTTACAGTGATCAGGGTTACGAAGGGAGAGACTGGGTGACCATTTCTTGCTGCTGTATATCCGAAAACATATTTTTATTTAATAAAAATCACTTTTATAAGTATAAATTCTTTTATGCTGATATTTCAGTCTATAATTCAATATATCGACGAGCAATTCGAACGGTTCCTACGCGATGAAAGTGGCCTCAATAGACGAAATATTGTCGACAATCGCATACATTGTTGCTTTTATTTCATTTCACCTTTTGGACATGGGTATGTACTATGAATATAATAAATTATGTATATGCATAATAAAATTCTGAGTCGAATCTGTACATTAAATATTTTTTTGGAAAATCTTATTGAAATAGTCATTATTGTCGATACAGAAGCCGAATCTATAGTTTTTAGATTTTTTCTGTCTGTCTGTCTGTGAGCGCATCAGGAGAAAACCACTGGACAGATTTTGATGAAATTTGGTGTAATGGTAGCTGGTTATCCGGGTCAATCTATGAGATAATTTTTACTGCGGGAAGATATCTCATTTCTGAAACATCTATACTAAACCTTAAAATGTAACTAGGGACGAACCCGAGTGGAGCGAGGGCGAGTCACTAGGTACATTATAAAATATGTATATATTTATAATATAAGGAAAAATTTTTTCTAGACTGAAACCACTGGATATTGAATTCATGAAACAATTACACAACAAAGTAAACATTGTTCCTGTTATTGCAAAAGCCGATTGCCTTACCAAGAAAGAAGTGCAACGACTAAAGACTAGGGTATGTCTGTATATCCTGTTTGTAACTCGTATAGAAATGCTGTAAGCAAATATGTAATTGTCTTAATATTCTCTTTCTTTGTTATACAATTGAGTTGGTCACATATTGGTAATATGAAAAATTATTATACATTTTTTGTTTGGATATTGTTGGAATTTTTTTATATTAACCCTAAAATTCATGGGTTTGATTTAATAAATAAAATGTATGTTATATTTAAATTGGTTGAGATGGTATTTTGCTCGCTCTCATATTTGTAGGAGAAGCTGGTGAATATTTTAGGGTAGGTTCTTGAGGCACTAAAAAATTTTTGTAATTGTCCTTGCAGGACCCTTAAATAAGATAGTTGAGGTATGGCTCGCGGAAAGCGGCACCCTAGCAATTAAATTTTTTTTAAAGGAAAATTTTCTTTATTAAAAAAAATATTTTGAGGCGTTTTGAAATTTTTATATCCTTAAGTTAGATATTTAAGGAATTCTAAAATAAAAAGCCATCTTATTTAGGGGCCCTTCAAGGACAATTACAGAATTTTCTGTAGTGCCTCAAGAATCTACCTTAAAATGCTCACCAGCTCTCGGACTATTTGAACCGGACGTAATAATAAATGGTTATTGACTAAATAGAAATAAATATGCGAAGCCCAGGTCGGGGCAGAAGTCACGAGTATATTACGTAGCAGAGCCATTGGGCCTATTACGCTCAACTTTAGGCATTCAACTATCTAAATTATAAGTAAAACGTAAATTAAACAGTTTATGGAAGTAGTTTCATTAATATTTTATACTACATATTAAAAAAAATTGTATGTTATAATGGTCGCCATGAAATGAAGAATAAAAATTAAAAACCGGTTCACTATATTAGCGAAGACGTTGCTTATACTTTTTATATAAGAGTAGTTTTACTTAGAAGTTTAATGTTTATGAATAAAAATAATACTAATATGTACCTATAGAAAATAAATATTTTTGAGAACAGACTTTTAAAAATACTATTATCGTTAATAAAAAAAAAATTTTTAGGTGATGGAAGAAATTGAAAGGGAGGGAATTAAAATCTATCCTCTGCCCGATTGTGACAGTGATGAAGATGAAGATTATAAAGAGCAGGTTAGTTTGAATAATATAGTAGTAATAAGTTGTGATAATAATAATTTAGTAGTAAATAAGTAGTACTCAGTCTCATATTGTCATCTCAAGGCTTAATTTTGTCCAAAAGATCAATTTACGGTTTTTACTTTTTAATACAAAATTATTGATTTTTAATGTTAATTCTATTGGTATAAAATACATATTTTACTATAAACAGTCAAATTAAGATGTTTATTATCTTTATGTATATGTAAATCTTAGAAATTAAGCCTCGTTTTTAAATTAGAGCATAAAAAAAATCTGTTTTATAATACAACAAATATTGGGGGTTTGAACAAATAAAGTGCCAAGACGACCATTTGATTATTAATTACTCAATCATTATACGGTAGTAGGTAGTACTACTGACCTAAATGTATACTTCCTTTGAATATAAAGCGGTTTATACACGTCTAACTAAATCGAACGCTTTGGTCTTAATTAAAATAGATAGATACTTAACATTTTTATGCTCGTAACAAAGATTTTTATCCATAAACTACCTCTCAACATACTGAGAGTGCTTGAAAGTGTCGATATTAAGTAGAGCGAGCTCACTATAGACCGCACTGAAATTCACACGGTTATATCACTTGTGTTATTTTTTGTAATAAATGACTGGACATTACAAAGGAAATGATGTAATAATTCTTAATACATTTGTATATAATTTTTTATTTCATTTTAATTTTTATAACATTTTTATTAAGTATTTTCAGTACGACTATGCGAGACATATTATATTTGCTACTGAATGCAATGTGTTATACCGTACTATGTATGTGAATGTCAGTATGCTTAATGGATTACGATAACGTTAACATAACCTTATTCAGGCACGGCATTGTGCATCTAGGGATAACATCTTTGGCTAGTAGGGTTACATAAACAAGTGCAAGTTTGACTTTGCCCACCGACGGTTCTTTATTTAAGAAAAAATGGTCGTTGAGTTATTTTATCTACAATTGTTAGGCATAGACACTTACCCGAGTAAATCGAGGATATGTTGCTAGTAAGAGATAGCTTAAGGTGAAGGAAAACGTAAGGAAACCTGCATGTCTTCAAGTTTTCGAAAGACATGCTCAGTCCGCCGACTCACACGTGACCAGCGTGGTGGACTATAGTTAGACCCTCCTCGTATTGAAGAGAGGCCCGTGTCCAGCAGTGGGATGTTAAAAAAGGGCTGAATACAAGAGATACTTTTATGTCATGGTATTTTTTTAAGTACCATCATTACGTATCTCGCAGGTGCGTCAACTGAAGGCGGCGGTGCCGTTCGCGGTGTGCGGCGCGGGCCAGCAGCTGGAGGTGCGCGGGCGGCGCGTGCGCGGCCGCCTCTACCCCTGGGGCGTGGTCGAGGTCGAGAACCCTGACCACTGCGATTTTATCAAGCTCAGGACTATGCTCATGTGAGTATATCACTGTGTTAGTGCCTTTAAAGTTTTAAAAGCAAAAAATCTGCTTCGATGGTCTAATAGCTACCAAGTATAGCTGCAGTTTGGGAGTGTGGGTTTGAGGCTGGCTTTGAGTTCAGGGTCGGGCCAAGTTTAAGTAATGAGTTTTTCTGTTAAGAGACTCAGTAATAGCCCGGAGTTGGGAAGTTAGCGGTGTTGTACCCCCGTGTCTCGGAGAGTACGTAATCCGTCTGTTCTGCACCTTAACTCTCACCGATCGTGTCGAAGTATCGTCCCATCGGACTTTGAGAATGAAAGGAATAGAGAGTGTACTTTTGCCTTCGCGTACACTTGTGTGCTATATTGTGTTGATGTCTTAAGAAAAAGGCCGTCGTGGCCTGGATCGACCAGGAGGACATTCTAAACGTGAAAGTTTGTGAGGATGTAAGTCGTTACTCTTTCATGCAAAAACTACTAAACGGATTTTGGTGAAACTTAACTATATAATATAGCTTATACATTAGAGTAACACATCAATTATAATTTATAAAGATATGATGAACATTCATGTTACTTGTGATTTTGCATTTATTACGTTGTCTATTAATTATTCTCTTATAAAATTTGTTTTCAAAAATTATATGCCTTTAATATCAATTCAAAGTAATATATTACATAATTGAAGTACGCATGCGTATTCACGAGAAAGCGCTATTACGTCACAGCGTGTTTTTTTAACTATACCTATATTGTGTAAGGAAATAAAAAGTGTTGTTGATTAAATATCCAATATGTTATTGCAGCACGCACATGCAGGACCTGCAGGAGGTGACGCAGGAGGTGCACTACGAGAACTACCGCTCGGAGCGTCTCGCACGCAACGGACAGATACCCAAGCGACACACGTATGTACATTGTACATATTATACAAAAAATAGGACTGGAAATGGCGTCTTATAGAATCTGTATTCAGCCCTTTTTAATGTCCCACTGTTGGACACGGGCCTTCCCTCAATAGGGGGATCAGGCCATAGTCCACCACGCTGGTCAAGTGCGGGTTAGCGGACTTCACATGTCTTCTGAAAACTTGCTAGGTTATCTCAGATATGCAGGTTTTCTCTCGATGTTTTCCTTCACCGTAAGACAAGTGGCAATCATGTTGGAAATGATTTACACTGTTGCCATTGGGCCACCACTGTGTTAAATGTTGTAAATCTGTAACAGCATATGATGGATGAATGGATGATTTATTAAAAAAATCGTGGCTTTATTAGGTATTGTTATTGTTAAAATTATTATGTTGTTTTGTTTAAAAAATAATCAAATATAAAATAGCAAGATCATTTTGTAGCTTCATGTACTTATGGTGTACATATTACATTGTGTACATGCTACATGTACATACATACATACTTTGAAATAAAACCTTAATAGTATATTTTATTCAAAAGACTAGTTGCTCCATTACATATATATAATTACATTTATTATAATGTTATTTTCGAAATAATCATAAGTATGTAATATGTGTTTTCTATTTTAATACTTTATGAACTATTATTTGTTATTTATAAGTATTATATATTTTCTAGTTCCACCGAGAGTGGCCTAAGCGAGTCAGACTCCGGCCTCACCAACGGATCTAACGACGATGCCACGGAACGCGAACGAGCTCTCCGTGAAAAGGTAAATTTTTTAAAGAAAAATTATTTGAAACAGTTTAAACATAAATAGCTTTATATAATAATTTGTCAACTTTAACTGTGATTTTTATGATTCTTTTTTAAGGAATATACATATTGTATCTAAATTGTCTTCTCATAGCAAGGTAAAATCGACTACCCTTAACATAGATTAAGTAGGTACTTTTAATTTGATTTTGAAGCCTGGATATATTTTAATTAAGTACCTATAACTCTTATTATAGTAAACCCATCATTATACATTAATCTATTGTTTTACAATTAGACATAGTTATGCAAAATAGATCTAGCCCACAAAAACCGTTTTTTGAGTTACTGTCATAAATGGCACCTACATATCAACTTATATACAGAAAGTAGATAAAATACCCAATATATAAGAATTTCAAAAAAAAAACTATGGTCTTGTTATTTTGATATACCAATTTTACTAAAACTCCTATTTTCTCAAAAGTAAGTTTTTGTGGTTGGTTCTGTTTTGCATAACTGCGTCCAATTAGAAACAGGCTTATTCAATACTTAATATCTATTATCTGTGAAACGCAGGAGGCGGAACTCCGTCGTATGCAAGAGATGCTGGAGCAGATGCAGCGCCAGATGCAGCTGCAGGCGGCCGCCAACACCACCTCCGCATAGTGCACCCGCGCCGCACAGGTACAGATATAACTATATATGTACTACTATAATATACTAACTTAAGCTTAACTTTCACCGGTGGTGTCGAGTAGTCGTCCCACCGGAGTATGAGAGTGACAGGAATAGAGAGTGCACTTGTGTCTGCGCGCACACTTGTACACTATAATATCTCCTGCACCGTTGGCTTGACTCAATGAGATTGGCCGCCGTGGCCGAAATCGGTCAAGAGGACATTATTATTATAATATACTAACGGTTTACCCTGGGATGGGTCCCGAAATGTTTTTTGCTGTACATTTGATTTCTTTCATTTCAAACCCGATAAAACAACACGACTGTCTTGATAGCGAAATTACATTATTTTGGATTAATGTAATTTTAGAAACATTACGTCTAATAGAATGACTTTTAAGAATATATGTAATTGGATTGTTATAGTTTAAAAAAATTAAATATCTTTTAATAATACAAAAATCTAGAAAATTAATATCTGCCATACATCCAGCAATTTTTGAGCGAACAAAACGACATATATTTTGAGCAACATAAACAAATATATTTTAATAAAAATAATCCATAACAAAATATTATTTATTTATTTTCTAGCTGGAAACTGAGAGGGCGATCCAGCTGGCGGAAGCTTGCGACGTAGTCACCTCCATACTACGCGTCATACCCTATTGTATCACATCCACCTAATGGACAATGTGATACATATACAACTCTCTAAATATCTGCTTCTGCCATTGCGTACAATCAACTGCAAAAATTATAGTATATAAACGTAAATATTCAAATATATTACATAAACTGACAGCTGTGGATAATAAAAGGTGCTAGCAAATACAGCGAAATAATAGGCGAATAGTAATGAAATCAATGTAGTGAGTAGTTTTTTATAAATATTAAAACAAAATCAGATTTTTAATTTTATACACAATGCCTATGTTACTATGTTATTATCCACAGTGAGAGTTTATAATGGTAGAAACGTAGTTAATACACTTTTGTATCTGATTGTACTAATTATCGCACTATATTCCATACTAATCTGTTTACAGCGAGCACAATATGAGTGCAGTAAGTGTCTCATTCTAAGTAGCTGTAAAGGGTTAGGCAAGTGTAGATCTGATAAAATACTAACTACTGTCACATTAGCTAGACAACAACTTAACTGGACATTGTTGGTTAAGATGTTTAAAATGATTGATGTCAATTTATATATTAAATTATATTGTCCAGGCCATTAACCCTTAGATGCTATTAGATATATTCAAAGTTCCATATTCGTTTCCATTATTAATGTAATACATACTTGTAAGGCAATTGAAAATATGAATATAATAAATATTCCAACAATTACTAGTTTCTAATATTAGTAACAAAATAGTGTTGCAATACATTTTACTAACGTTTTACCTTAGAATATCAATTTCATTATTCTGGCTTAGAAAAAGTCTAGCACTATTGCACTCAAATCATTAAAGAGGTCTCATACATTAAATGTCTGACGTAAGCTTTTACTTTAAAGTGAATATTGACTGGAAAAATGGCTTTTTTACTTTGATTATTATCTAGGACTAAATATTGACTAATTATTAACATAAAAATTTGTGATGTATCCATAAACTTAAAATTGTTACAGTAGATGTTTCTATAATTTTTAAAGTATGTTCCAGCAATGAATAAAAATGACATTATCGAACCTTAATGTGATGTTGTTGTATAATTGTATTAAACTGCTAACTCCAATGACAGTATAGACTTAAATGTCAAGATATTCTTATTTCTATCAAAATGGAGTTATTGGCTTAATACAAGATGCAACAATAGTAAATGATATCCAAAGCATTACAATTAATAATGCGTATATCAAAACTGAACAATAATAATCTATATCCTATATTTTATTAGATTTATTCATATATTTTGAGAATTTTATGAGTATTAGTGTTAAATAAATATATTTGCAATAATAATCAAATTTATAATTAGTTATAATGTTGCTTATCAATAACATTTTTTTGTGTATTATTGAAATATTTAATCATACAATTTGCAATTAATGTTGCTATTGCTTTAAACAATGTTCTTTTTTTTTTAAATATACTAAAAATTTCAAGTCCAGCGCTCAAAAGTATAAGTTATTTTTTTTATAATTTGAAATACAAAGTTGCAATGACAATACACATTTAATAATTTACTAAGTTGTTTTGGAATTAGAGCAGTTCTTGTCTTATTATTTCAAAGAGTTTATGTTTAGTAATAAATAAATAATTTTTTATTAGATTCAATGTATAATATATCATAAATCATAGTTGTGATGTTGATACACACCATAAATCTTTCCACACAGGAAAGATTTATTTAGCAATGAGTTTAATTTGCAAATATTTTTAAGTACTTTTTGATTATTCATTCATTCGCACGCGTTTTAATAATTAAAAGGATTCGACATATATTCAGCTCTACATGAATTAAAATTACATGTTACACTATACAGGTGATCATATAAATTGATAACATTTGGACATTCGCCTTTGTTCCTAGAGATGTATCGTCTCAATATTTTAATGAGCAAAATATGCAAAAGAAGCATTCATAAGGTTTTATTTATTGACCATGATTTTAAATTCTAAGACTCAAAATTCTTTCATAATGTTTATTGGCTGATCTACCTGAGTATATGCATGTATTCATAAATTTTTATCATATGTTATTATTTTAAGATTAAAAAAAAGTGTGTGTATAGGTATACTTATGTACGCACGTAAGAAGTTATACTTCTTTGGCGTAACAGACCAAAAATAGCTGAAGATTTCATCCCGTATGTCACAACTCTGTTTGTAAAAGGAATGCAGCTAACTTCATCATGTCGCTTTTTGCTGTCGATGTGCGCGCGCATCGTAAAAAAAATTTCTCTTGTAATTCTTTCCAAACGTGCCAAAAGAAGTATAATTTCGAAAATATTACGTTCCCACTCATTAATAGTATTATTTTAAATATATTTTTAATTGACTGATTATGAATCTTCCGTGACTGAATATTATGTATTTTCAATTATTATGATTAGTTAAGAATTGTAATCGTATTATTGTATTTGATTTGTATTCTTTAGTTATAATGGCAATAAGAAAAGTGTTTTTTGAAACAATGATTCAGACATAGAAAAAAATCAAAATATCTGTACTTAAAATTACATCTCGAATATTAACTTATTTAGATCAATCTAGTACTAGGAAACTTTTATAAAACTGACAAAACTTTTAATAAAAATTGGCCTCCTGGAAAAGGATTAAAATAATATTCCATTTTCGGTGCATTTATAAAGTAATAGATAGCTGATAGACTTAGGATGGAATAGAGATGAAACTTTAGTCTTGTTCGTGATGTGAATAGTCATGACACTAAAATATGAATAAGTTAATTGGCTAGAATATCATTATAGGTGTAATTGGTGCCAAAGTTGTGAGGCAATGGTTGAGTTCTGAAAGTTTTATGAACTGGGATTGTCAACGAAATTTGACTATTTATCATATTCTTAAACCAAATTATTACAATAAAACTATGTAATCATATTTTTATATAAAATAAACTATAAAGAAATAATTCGTGATTTTATTTAGTACAACCAAATCTGGGGAGAACAAATCTATGGTTCGCCGATGACGTCGTTCTGTTTTCGAATTCTGTAGCAGAGTTGAGTAGCGTCATCGAGGGTAAGATCCTCGAGCACGCTAAGTTAAACTATAACGCGAGCATAGGGCGAGTCTGGAGGTCGAACTTTGTATGACTCGACTGACCGATGATACGACCGACAGACGTTTACTGACGGCCACTATATGATGACCCAACTTCAATCACTTATGATATTCAAAAAAAAATGACTTTGATACAAAATACTTTCAGTTTTTTAACCGACCTCAAAAAAAGAGGTTATCAATTCGACCCATATTATTGGACCTGTAAAATATTCGCATATGATAATCTATTCATTAGGGCTTCCAAGCACATATACAACATTTTATAGGTGTATGTATCATGTACGTTTGTCCACGCATTTCTCCGAAACTAGTAATCTGTTCGTGATCATTTTTTTTTTATTTGCTTACATTTAATTAACTTAGGGAAGAGTAACGATTTCATCAAAATCGGTTCATTAGTTTTTATTTTTTATGATATGGACTAAAACGTGTAACTGCCTGACTTATTAATACGAGCTACGGATATGGTATCAAAAGGAGAAACTCTCAAAATCTTGGTCAAGTTTTAGTGCGCATTTATGAAAAATTCAATTTTTACTTAAAACTAAAAATTACGAAATAAAAAACTAATTTAAAAAATAAAATAAATTCAAAAAAGGCACTAAAAAGCAAAAAAAAAAAAAATAACTGAAAGGGGGTTTTCATTTACTTTAGATATTTTCAAAGTCGGTGCCAGGACTGCCAGCCGACAATTTTAGATATGAATATGAAATAATATTAACTATTATGTAAATATTTTTGTTGTTCCTTGTATCTGGTAAATATGGGTATAGTTAAAATATTTTACATCAAATTGTGATGTATTTACACATCTTGAAATAGATTTGCATTGGCTGGCACCGACTTTGAAAGTATCTGATTAGGTATCTATAGTATGGATGACAAATAAATATCTATAGTAAATGAAAACCTCTGCTCAGTTATTTTTTACTTTTTAGTACTTTTTAGAAGTGGCCTTAATCATTTTTTATATTTTTTTTCATATAGCAATTTTTAACTAGTGTCAATTGATTTTGGCATATTTCGACCGCCATATCAATTTGTGTTGTATGTTGTCAAACAGTCGAATTTTTCTTATTTATATTCATTTATATCTAAAAATATGGCTATAGTGGAAGACGAAGTGAGAAATGGTTCCGAAGAAGAAAATGAAATAGAAGTGGTCGTAGAAGAAGATGACGCAGATCACGATTCTGATGACTCTGATGTAAGTATTTCTTCGTTTTTAGTTCAAGAATGTAACAATAAGGTTAATGTGATTATTTTTTTGTTCAAATTTTTGTAGATACCTACATTATTATTATTTTAAATTGCAGAATATTTTAATTGGAGGAATTAAAGCGGTCTCTTGAGAATTTGCAATTTGTTTATTTTACTGCTATGTATGAAAACAATATGAGTCTATTTAAAGTGAACATGAGGTTATAGTTAAACTTTAAAATTAAATTACAAAGCAACAATATAATCATGTAAAGTTTATATATATTTAATAATTTTATGGTTTTATATAAAATTCATAGTATTTTATGCATATTATAACTTAACTAAACTGTAGAACAACATTGAACTATGTTAAATTTACAGTTATTGGCATAAATTAAAACCTCTTTATTTTAAACAAGAATATGTTTTACAAAATTTGACTATTAGCAGTCAAATTCAAAAAATATTTGTGTTGTTTTCTTACAGTCACTTTGTTTTTATTTTTAATATTTTTCCTTGCTTTTAATTCTAAGTTAAGCTACATAATTTTCGAAAACTAATTATGTCAGCAAGAGCCCAACTAGTATTTGAAAAAGCTTCTCTTTTAATTATAAACAGTGGTTTTGAATAATTGGTATAGAAAAAGTTACAATATATAGTTTGTTTATTTGATATCAAGCAATGAGAACAATATTAATTATTTTGTATTTACTATTTTTGTATAAAGTTAATTTTACACATCAAAGATAGCATGACAGAAATTTCAAACACTTTTTCATCCTTAGTTTTGTCTTTGTTATCACTAGTTAATGAAGGAACTAATTAAAATACAAAGATACTGTTCAAGATATAATAATATTTTGTGGCTATGAACTACATATTAGGCATTAGCAGTTAGTTTTGTATAAAAGGAAATGCACACCTTTTTTACTTATCATTTTAATAGAGATTGTACCTGTAATTTTTATTTTATTTAAACTTACTCAAACTAGTCTAAGTGCAAATATCTTTAACAGGATGATGATGATGATGATGAGATAATGGAAAAAAAGGTGGCCGAACTGGAACAAAAAATAGAGGAAGACCCTTACAATTACAATGATCACATAGAACTAATACAAGCACTCTGGTAAGTAGAAAATTTAAAATGAAAATGTTTAAAATCTTGTACATAATATGTACATATGTATATGAAATTTTAAACAAAAGGAATATATAGTTATACTTATTTACTATGTATATAGTTTATAATATATTAAAGAAAATAAAAAATTGGGCATTTTTAGCTTATTTCTGATAGTACTGAGTCTTAAATGTTGAAACATGTAATAGGATATATGGCCTCTGTCATACTTTAGAAAGTTTAGAGGAAAGCTATATTGTTATATTACATTATTTTTTTAAGTTCTCATGATATACAGATTCTTCTTTATTGTTCAACTTGCACTTTATCAATTGTTCTGTATTAGTTCATTATCAATTTATTTTTTTTAGTTCTGTATTAGTTCTTTGACGACACATTTGGCTTAGTTTGTAGTGACCCTACTTGCTGTGCCAGCGGTCGCGGGTTCGAGTCCCTCTGGGGGTATTCATTTGTGTGATGAACACGAATGCTTATACTCCAGTCAGGGGTGTTTATAATATGTATGTATTTAAAGTTATATATGTGTAGTGTATCATCTATCTGGCATCCATAACACAGGCCTCGTATTTCACCATAGAACTAGATGGTGCTGTGTGTTAATGTTCCAATATATTTATTTATTTATATATTATGTAGTTTCAATCAGATATTTGTATTTCAATATTTTTTATAATAAATTGCTATAGTACAACAATATTTTCAAATTTATCTATTATTTATTTGTACATACATATCTACCTAATGAAATAACAATGATAATGTAATACCTATAAAAAGAACAAAGGTTAAAAGTGACTATTAAATTATGATAATTATTATGATTTTAGGAGTCTCTCAGAGCTTGACCGATGGCGGGCTGCTTTTGACCGCTTACATCAGCTGTCATTATTGCGAGCAGAACACTGGCTCTTGAGGCTGCAAACTGAAGAGACACTAGCTCACTCTCCACAGTCACGAGAACACATAGCTAACCTGTTTCAACAGGCGACTTTGGATTGTTATTGTAAGATTCATAAAAAGTTATGGCTTAAGGTCAGGAGTTTTTTGTGTTTGTTATTTTTTCATATTTCCTGCTAACCTATAATGGCTCTATAGATATGAATGAAATTTGGAATGTGAATAGCTTGCATTTTGGCACACACCTAAAAAAACTAGTTAATTGTATAAAATATTTTTATACTTAGGTTTGCTCGCGTGTTTTTCTAGGTGCTTAACAGTAGTCTTATGTGTTACTCCAAGTAAAATAGCCTTTATATTCAATTCCATTTAGAACCATCCAGCTGTTTCACGGTGAAGGGGTAACAAACAAACATACATACATAAACTTTCACATTTCGTCGTCTCAGCCGAAACACGTCCACTGTTGGACATAGGCCTCCCCCAAAGATTTCCACGACAACCGGTCTTGTGCCATCCGCATCCAGTGGGATCCAGCGACTTTGACCAAGTCGTCGGTCCACCTTGTGGGAGGCCTGCCCACGCTTCGCCTTCCGGTACGTGGCCGCCATTCGAGAACTTTACGTCCCCAACGATCGTCCGTTCTACGAGCGATGTGCCCTGCCCACTGCCACTTGAGCTTGGATATTCTGTGGGCTTTCACATTTACAAAGTCCAATTAAAACCACAAACCATAAGCAACTTAACATAAGTATAACAAATATTGACGACACGTCTGGCTCAGTTTGTAGCGACCCTACTTGCTGTGCCAGTGGTCGCGGGTTCGAGTCCCGCTGGGGGCATTCATTTGTATGATGAGCACGAATGTTTGTACTCCAGTCATGGGTCATATATTTATATGTATGTATTTAAAGTTATATATGTGTAGTCTATCAACTATCTTTTGTCCATAACACAAGCCTCGTAGCTTACTGTGGAACTAGATGGCGCTGTGTATTAATGTCCCAACATATTTATTATTCCAGCCATACCAATCCTCTCTGAGTGGTGCTCGTGGTCGATGAGCGCAGGCGAGACGGTGTCTGCGCGGGCGCAGCTGGAGGAGGTGCTGCGGCGCGCGGGCGCAGACCCACTCTCAGGGAAGATATTCTGGGACGCTAAATTGGAACTGGAGAAAGCTAAATTGGATAGTATGAAGTGAGTTGCTTAATGTGTGTGTGTTAAACTTGATATATTGATGTATGTATATCTATTTTGTCTGTCTTTATTCTGTCTGTCTATTTTTATTACAAAATTAACGATTTTCATAATTCAATCTGGAGAGGGGTTCCTGAGAGAAAACCTGAGGATCGGCTACTCTGAGCTACAAATTCTACCACGAAGCTAAAGAAAAAAAAAACATGTGTTATACTTTTAAAGTTAAAAAAGTTATACTTCTTTGGCGTAACAGAACACAAATAGCTAAAGATTTCATCCCGTATGTCACAACTCTCTGTTTGTAAAAGAATTGCAGCTAATTTCATCATGTTGCTTTCAACTATCTTCATCATTTCACTTTTTTGCTGTTGATGTGCGCGCGCATCATAAAAATTTTACTCATATTTTTTTCGAAACGTTCCAAAATAAGTATGACTTCAAAAATTTACAAGTGTACCACAGCAACGCGTGGTCGGGTCTGCATCTGCTAGTATATAAAAACCGGGTGTATATAAAAACAAGTTGATCTGAAGCAGCGTGAAAGAATGATATATGTATTAACATACTGCCACATATTTTAATACGAAATTTAATCTGGCGATTTTTATTATTCTTGAGTAGCATAATCATCCATTAATGTATTTAGAATTAAAACACAACAACATTTGTTGTTAAAAATACATGAATATAAGGCACTTAAAATTTAAAAATAAACAAATGTACCTCACATGTGTTTATTTTTAAATTTTAATTGCCTTGTCCTTAATAAACGTGTCTACAATATAATATCTATACAGATACATAAAATTGGAGTGTCTGTTTGTAATATTAAAATAACCGCTTTTTACTAAAAGCATATGGATGTGTACACGGTACATATACCAAAACAACATTTTTTACAATTTTTGTCTGTCTGTCTGTTTGTTCCGGCTAATCTCCGAAACGGCTGGACCGATTTTGAAGGGACTCACTGGCAGATAGCTGATGTTATAGAGAGTAACTTAGGTTATTTTTTTTTTAGAAAAAGAATTAGGGTTCCGCGAAAAAAATTGAAACCCATGAAATTGTAAATCGCTATATAATTTAAATTTAATGAATAGCTTAGGAGTAGCATGTTACTATTCATGTATACCTAAACATAGCTAACAGTGAAAACGTAGGTAGGGACGAACGCGAGCGAAGCGAGCGTGAGTCGCTAGTATATAATAATAAAGGAAATGCGTGTTATCGTTAATTTGTTTCCGGAATTTCGACAACCTTTAGGAAATATGGAAGACTAAAATGGGGATGGGGTCTTGGGGGGGGGGTCTATATTGTTTACGTAAAATATAAATACTATAATACTTGTTATTATTATATAAGACGATTATTTATTTAATAGCGAAGGCGACGAAGATTACAAAGAACAACGTCAGAGAGTGCTCTGGTGCCTCGAAGAGGCAGTGTCTAGACCGTTGCTGCGCGGGGACGAGGCGTGGCCGCAGCTAGAGGAGTTGGCGCTAGCTCTCCATGACCAAGCGTATGTTGATAAGGTTAGTGGATTTTCATCTATACCGATAAATAAAATTGAAGTGTCTGTTTGTAATGTCAAAATAACAGCTTTATACTAATTGCATATGGAATGACATACGGTATTTATAAAAAAACACAATTAAAAAAAAAATGTCTGTTTGTTCCGGCTAATCTCTGAAACGGCTGGACCAATTTTAACAAGGCATTTTCAGGTAGTTGATATTATAAGGAGTAACTTACGTTATTTTTATTTTAGAAAAATAATTTGGATTTCGCTCAAAAAAATCAAAACGTACCTAGGGACGAACGCGAGCGAAGCGATGGTAAGTCGCTAGTATAATATAAACTTAAAAGTCATATATCATACATCATATCAACATATTACCACGTAATTTGTAGTAGTTATTTGAATGATCATTTAATATGATCTTGGAGTACCATAACAAAATTTGTATGGTTAATACAGTCTAAGTGATCATCCTTAATAAAAAATCTGAAGGCATAATTGTATATCACTTTTATTAATCATTGGTTACTATGTCAAACTGAATTGTGCACATTGGTATTCATACTACTAATAGAATGCAATTATTATTATTGGTTGACAATGAATTGGACGTAGTTATGCAAAATGGATCTAGCCCACAAAAACCATTTTTTGAGTTACTGTCATAAATGGCACCTACATATCAACTTATATACAGAAAGTAGATAAAATACCCAATATTTAAGAGGAATTAAAAAAAAAACTACAGTCATGTTATTTCGATATACCAATTTTACTAAAACTCCTAATTTCTCAAAAGTAAGTTTTTGTGGTTGGATCTATTTTGCGTAACTACGTCTAATTTCTGTGTACAACTAAACTTGGTTAATCATAAAAATTACCACATCTGTCTGCTTAAAACGCGACACAATAAAGTGTCTTGTCTACCTCACATGATAAAGAATATTAAGTAAAACAACAAAAATATATATAGGAAATCAACTAATTCTTAACAATCTTCATAAACAGCGTTTTCACGATTGCCTACGATACTTATAAAAATTGAATAAAGAACCTCTTTAGTCTTTATGCAATAATACTCATTATCTATACATATAATAAAATTAGAATTTTATGAAATGAGTCGAATCTATATTATATTCAATATTTTTTGGAGAATCTTATTGAATTAGACATATTTATATATTTTTGTCTATCTGTCTGGGAATTGATCATGAGAAAACTACTACACAGATTTTGATGAAATTTGGTATGATGATAGCTGGTTATCCGGGTCAACATATAGGATACTTTTTACCGCGGGAAAATATCTCATTTCTGAGAAATATTGACTAACCATCAAAACATGCATACTATGGACGAACCCGAGCGGAGCGAGGGTGAGTCGCTAGTATATACAATTTTTTTTATTTATGTATATAGGATGTAATTGTATTTTAATAACTATTAAAAACTATATTATAAGAAATAACTTTGGCAGGTAAAAAAACAACATGACGCAGCCACAGAATATCTGCAAAAAATAACACCATATGAAGATAAACTATTAACAATGGAGTGAGTTATATTATGATACATTTTTGATACTTATAATTGTATTATCTTATGTTTTTTTATATGTATTTGTTTTTAGGGATCCTGAAGAAAAATTAAAAGTGTATCAAGAGTATATAGAGACTGTGAAAGAGTTGTCCAAGGAAGATAAATTTTCTGAATGTGATAGTAATGGCATTTTGAAGGTAAGAAGTGTATTTAAATGAATTAAAAGCATTACTTGCCCAGGTAATATGGAAATTATGTTTCGACGTAGTTTAGTTTTCTCCAAACCCTTACTAGGTCACTATAGTGTTCTGTCTACTAGAACATTTATTAGAGAAATATTAGATAAATAGTATAATAATGGGTTTACATATGGTTTGTTCAATTAATAAAAGAAAAAAAATAGGCCCTAAGAATAAATGTTTTAATTTTAATTAAATTATTAATTTCTCCAATGAAAATTAAAAATATCGGTTCTTAAATCATTTTATTTTTATTTTTAATGATAATTGCAAAATAAGTTTGTAGAGCGTTTTATAAAATAAAATAGTTACCAAAATTTCTTTTGTTTTTGCATGTTGTTATATAAGTTGTTTTTCTATTAATCCATACAGCCGTCTAATAATGGCGTCTAGGCAGGGCAATCGTCTGCCCTGTTTAAAAACTCCAATAGGATCCCATCAAAAGCGACAATAGCCACATAGAAACCAATTTCTATGTGACTTTTGTCGCTTTTGATGGAATCCTTGGACGAGCAAACGGAGAAGCGGTCGCTGTAACTGGATATTTATTTTACAGTCATACTTACGTCATGCGATGTAAATGTAACTTATCACGAGATAGCATTGCAGTGCTTTGACTTTAAACCCGTTCATCATAAAAATTGTTTTTTTGGCAGCCCTTGCAATTGTCAGTATTGCCATCAAAATCAAAGCCGATTGCCTACTATATGAATTTTTATACTATGGTATAGTCGAGTGCGCTTCACCATGCATATCAAATCGCACGTCACACACAACTGTCCCATCTAGACCCTTTCGTTAGACGACTGTATTAATCAGTAGATTCTGGTATTACGTAATCAGTGCTTAATGATTATATATTTGTTACATGGCCAGGTTTTATACGACCGCGCGACAACCGAGTGCCTGTCGTGCGCGGGGTCGCACGCGCTGCTGCTGGCGGGCGCGCGGCACGCGCAGCGCGCGGGCTCGCGCGCCACCGTGCGCCGCGTGCTGGACGCGTGCGCGCGCCGCTGCCCGCGCAAGGCCACCTTCTGGGTGCTCAAGATGCAGCAGGCTGAGCATGAGGAGAAGGATTTTGATGAGGTATGAATGTATGTATTGTATTGTTATGTTATTATGTGTGCTTTTTTTCGTCCCACTGCTAGGCATCAATCTCCTTTCAATGCGAGGGGGATCAGGCCATATCCATCATGCTGGTCAAGTGCGTGTTGGCGAACTGGGCATATCCTTCAAAAACTTGCTAGATTCTTTTAGACGTGCAGGTTTCCTTACGATAGACACGTTCACCGCAAGACAAGTAAGTGAGTGGTAATCATGTTGGAAATTATTCACACATGAAATATCAGTGGTGCGAGATCCGGGGTTTCTCAAGCGGAAGGATAGTTTCATTTATTATACATATGTATACATATATTAGTGATGTAACGAATATTCGCATATTTTTTGACATTCGTATTCGCAAGAAACGATGCGAATGCTTGGCGAATGTATTTGACAAACAAAAAGGAGATTATTTAAGGAATGAACGGATATAGAAAGATAATAGAACTGTGCTTTACTCATGTTTTTATATCACTTTGTCAATTTGACTAGGTATTACTTAAATTGACAAATGCAATAATATTAAACTAACCTCAAATCACAACAAATCTCTTCGAACGAACTTTATGTGACTAACTTCGTTCATTCAAACTGTATCGGCTCGGCTATGTTCGGTTTAACTATGGCCGACACGAAATGTCAAACCTGTCTGTTTAACATTTTACGCGCGCTTTGTTTGAAAGTTACCATTCGCATTCGTTATGGAGATGAGTATTCGCATTCGCCTTCGCGAATGTGAGAAATCGGACATTTGTTACATTACTAGTATGTATGACTAACTGTGCAATAGATCAATATTTGTAAATGAAATCTCAGGTGAAGACAATATTCGAGACGGCTTTGAGCAAAGGCATGGAGTCGTACAAGCAGGCGGAGGCGCTGTGGCTGGCGTACCTGGAGCACGCGCGCCGCCGCACCGCCTTCGAGCGCGCCGACCACGTGCAGCGCCTGCGCCGCAGCTTCCGCCTCGCCTGGGACTCGCTCGCTGAGGTAGCCCACCACCCACACTCTACTATTCTACACAGTCTAACTACATTTTTGCTTTATGATACTGATATTACCAATTATACGTGTCATATAAAATGATTGATTTGGTCAACCAAAACTAAGTTAGAATAAACAAATATGGTAAACGTTGTAAGTAGTGATTGACTCTTTGTATGATCACAGTCTAGACGGCAATCATGCGGAGCGTACGGGCAGAGGCGTAGTGTGGAATAATATAGTCGTGAGCAAAATCGTAAAAGCAAACCCCTTTTTGTTTCGTTTCCAAGAATGTGTGTATATATTTGTGCATACACTATTAATTCCTAATAGGTCTCGTATTCCGTCAATCTAACTGTCGTGGTCTTTGAAGATAGTTACAACGGCCTCGCAGTCGCACTTATGAGGGGCTTCTTACGAGGCCCTAAACAAACACGCTTGTAAATTTATGACGTTCTTTTTTAAGCGTAAAAGTGATTAAATTAATTAGTCATCTGTGGTAAAGTCTGGGAGCATTGCACTTACACGAGGCCCCTTTAAGTGCGAGGCCGTGGGTGAGGGCCCACTTCGCCAACGCCTAGCTACGCCACTGCGTACGGGGTAGAGGCGACTGTTATACTTACTTATATGACACTTGGGGAACCACTTTAGGGTTGATGGTTAACTGTTACTAGCTACGAAACAATAGTGTTCCGTTTGACATGAAAAATTGGTACTTTAGACAACCCTTACATTTGACACTATACCAGTTGAAATCAATGGAGGTTTACTGTGTTGATTTTTATACAATGCTTTTATTAACACTACTAGAAATATTATAATGTTCAAAATGCACCATCTTTAAAACAACGCTGTAATCAATTTGTTCTTTGAGATACTATTTTTTCTTAAAAATGAAATGAGGAAAGCCTAAATATTTAGCCTATAAATAAAAAAAATACATAGTGATCAATTAAAAAAACTGCCTGTGAAACAAACTTACGCAACCATCTTTTATATGTATGTACTAGATTACTTTACCGACCATAATATTTTACTTTAATACACTTTAAATTAAATAAAGTCATATTTTCCAGGCCTGGGGCGAGGAAGCAAACGATTGTGAAGTGCCTCTATTTTGGGCGCGGATTGAATACAAGAGAATAAAAGACCCCGCGCAAGGGAAAGAAATTTTCGAAGAGATTTTTAGTAAGTTTTAAATAATATAGAATAAGATTAAACATTATTAACATGTGCTTATAAAATTAATGAATGAGATAATATATATGTTGTTTTTTTTTTGTAAATGGGGTATTCAAGAATGAATAAAATAATAAATAAAAGAATTTATGAGATAATAATAATAATAGATGGACTAATGTTATGCATAGAGATTAGAGTAAGGGTCGGAGATTCATATAAAATGTATTTTATTTCAATACATATATCAAGTAGTTCCTGTTATAGACGGTGTAAATCAATGGAAATTAAAAAAACGAAGCGAGCGTAAGCGAAGATCATTAGTGAATTTTGAAATCACTAGTAAAAAAAAATATTGATATGTAGTAAATACGAAATGGAAGATTTTGAAGGTTACGGGAAAATATGTTATATAGTTTTTTTAGAAATTTATATAATAAAAAATTAATATAGTATCACTTTAAAAAAAATATTTAAGCTATAATAATAAATATATTATAAAATACTTAAGCTTTATTTCAATTTTTGTACTTTAATAATGCAATGTATTTATTGATAGGCTGTATTTATTACTTTTCCAATGTAATTAATGTCAACGTGTGGAAAACTAACATTTTAAAATGATATTATAAACTATATGTTAAATTGTAATTTTTTTAGAATATGGTGACAATAAAACTTTATCAAAATATTGGGAGGCGCTTATTCATCTCGAAAGATCTCGTGATCCACCGTCCTCTGAACGCAGGTGAGTTTAAGGTTTCATTGTGGACTCAACAAACTATTTGTAGTATTAAATAAAATAAAAAATATGTTGGGACATTAACACACAGCACTACCTAGTTGGTAAGCAATAAGGCCTGTGTTATGGATACCAGATAGTTGATACACTACACATATAAAACTTAAAATACATACATATTATAAATATAAACACCCATAGCTGGAGTACAAGCATTCGTGCTCATCACACAAATGAATGCCCCCAGCGGGACTCGAAACTGCGACCGCTAGCACAGCAAGTAGGGTCACTACAAACTGAGCCAAACGTGTCGTCAAATATTATTTTTAATAGAAATAGCCTATTGGTGAAAAACCACGTAAAGCGGGTTCAAACCCGGGTCTTCGTTCCGCTTGAGATTTTCATGTGTTAATCTCATTTTAAATATTGAATGGAGGCTGGCATAGGATTAGGACGTCAGTAAAGGCTGAATTATATTAGTTTTAGTAAGAAAAAAAATCCAAGGTGTCAAGGGACACCCGGATGGAACGAAGTTCCTTTCGATTAAGAAACACTGTCAGGATTCATTATGATTATTATTTTTATTATTAATAATCGTCGCTGCACCACACTGTTCAATGCGAATAGAAATGAAAATATCTGGCTTGCTTTCTATAAGAGAGAGAGAGAGAGAGAGACAGACAGAGAAACAGACAGAGAAACATGCGCACGTCGCACAGCTTGCAAAAAAGTGTCGTTACAACTTTTCGTGAGAATTTTTTCCGTCTAGCCCCCTTTCACAACGCGCGATAAGGAACTTCGTTCCAATATTTCATAGAACATGGAATTAAGTCATGCAATTTTTAACATGTGCTTATTATAGATTAACACTTAAGGATTAAAGGTACGATTTAAAACAATTTTTAAATTGTTATTTGAATTAAACTGTTACTACTATAGTCTATTCGCGTTAAGAAAATAGTGAGTCATAAGTGCAACTGCAGGGTAAAGGTGTATTTCAAAAGATTAAGTTTAATAGTTAAAAATCATCTTAATTATCTCAAATCAAAATAGTTATTAATAATATATTTAACCAGTATCACTAGAATCTTCGTTTGTATTTATTACAAAAGAATGAAAATCATTTAAATCGCACAGTTCAAAGTACTTCATTGTAAATTACTCGTCTTCCTCCGCTGTGAAATATCGATCCACTTTTATTCTTACGAATAGATGAGGTATTTATTTTTGAAATTTATTGTAGGTGACACACAAAGGACACAACTGTTTGGTAAACGAAAGTCTGCCTTCAACTGGTCATTGTGAACTTGACTTTATAGTTTTATGCGATCTAATTGTTCGGGGGGCATGGCTAGGCCGGTGGACAACAATGACCCATTATTTTCTTAACGCGAATGAATCATAGTATTGCAGTCTACTAATTTATACAGTTGCCTAAGTAAGCAATCGCTCTGGACGTACAAAGGGAAACGCGAGTGAGGCGCACCCGACTGTCATACAACTCTACAGGGTGTAATGGGTATACTATTACTAAATGTAACTTGCCACGACATGGCACTATAGTACTTAAATAATATTTAAAAAAAACCATCACTGGATTTGTCAGTATTTTCGGTAAAATCAAAGGCGACTTACCGTATAGATTTTCATATAGTGCTATAAGGATCATTTTGCACGTGGCGGAAATCAGATCAGAACTAACACTGCCATCTTGTTAAGCGTCACTTTTGAGAGAAGTTGGGGTGGATTTTTGCTGTGGATATTTCGTGCTTTTATTTCAATAAAAATGTCTCAAAATATGAAGTGGTGTTAGAGAGCTTAGGAGGTGTTTTTTTTTAAAAAAAATCCTAATTTCACATCCACGCCATCATGTCAATGTCACCTAAGTGCCAAATGATCCTTGTAGCACAGTACTGTGTTAGTATCGTGCGTTTTTGTCGAAAGCACATATTTAAAAGCATATCATTGTGTCGTGCAACAGGCTGCGCGACCTGCACCGCCGCGCGCTCCGCAGCGTGCAGGACTACCCGCCGGCGGTGGCGCGCCTGTGGGCGGACCACGAGCGCGACCACGGCCCGCTCGCCGCCGCCGTCGAGTGCGCGCAGCTCTGCGAGGTAATGTCGCCCTGGTACTTGTGGTGCCTAACTGCTTCGGTGCTCTAGGGGCTAGAGAGATCACCTCCTGGGTTCGAGTACTGGATAGAGCCAAGTTTAGTTATTGAGTCTTTCTGTTAAGCTTGTGGCTAGCTTGTGCGATATCCAGAGATTCTGGGCTCGAATCCCGGCTAGGGCCAAGTTTAGTTATTGAGTTTTTCCGTTTGAAGTTCCGTTTTGTGGAATTCTCAGTAATAGCTCCGTGCCTCGGAAACCATTAAGCTGTCAGTCCTATGCATCTCTTTCACTGGTTACGTCGAGTAGTCGTCCCACCGGAGTATGAGAGTGACAGGAATAGAGTGTGTCTGCGCGTACACTTGTGTGCTATAATATCTCCTGCGCATCTGGTCGAGATCAGCCGTTGCATCCGAATTTAGTCAGGAGAACATCATATGTGGTACGTACCTCGACATGTATACCGCTTAGTTATTGCCCGTGGTTGCGCTAGCGTGGTAGTTATGTCGAATTAAAGAAAATGTAAAAATTAAATATAAAAAGTGCTTCTATAAGTTTATTTGAATAAAGTATATTTTGATTTATTTTGTTTAAAATATAGCCTTTACATTAATATGTTAAAGATTTGAGCTCTTTCTTTTTTGAGTTTCATTCAAATATTCATTTCAGCTGTTATAGCATGGAAAGTAACAAACACACAATACATACACACTTAGACGGATTTGTGTAAAATCAATTAAAAAAAAATGTTGAATGACTTCATGTAAACAAAGAAGGTGACCACACGAAGTATTTTAGAATTGGCTTCTAATTTTGGAATTAATTTGTGTATAGCGAGACCCGATACACATGCTAAGTGACATACTTAGTGCATTGAATTATATAGCTAGCTTCTTTTAAATTTTTAAATATACATTTTATTCTTAATCCTATCGACTTCGAAGATCGAAATTAAGTGTCTTTTAATCGGTTCAATTCTTGACAGGAAAAACTGAAAGAGTGGCGTGAAAGCTACCAAGCCATGAAAGACAAAATGATGGGACAGAAGAATAAAGGCAAGAACACACAGAACAAAAAATCAAAAGCGGACAATAAGAAAAACAAGGAAGATAAACCGAAGGGCAAGAGAAAGTCTGGTGATGCCACAGAGGGGAGTGAGGTGAAGAGGAAGAAGGATGCAGTGATGGAAGTTGATGTGCCTAAGACGGACAAAGATAGCGGTGGGGTAAAGAGGTCTCATGAAGAGGATGACACAGAATGTAAGTATTATATTTTTTTTTACATTAACACACAGCACCATCTAGTTCCATGGTAGGCTACGATAATATAGCCTGTGTTATGGATACCAGATAGTTGATACACTAATATATTTATAACTTTAAATTATTACATATTATAAATATAAACACCCATGACTGGAGTACAAACATTCGTGCTCATCACACAAATGAATGCAACCCGCCACTGCTGGCACAGCAATAGTGATGATTTGACTTAGTAATTTTTTGTCTTCAATTGGACGTAGTTATGCAAAATAGATCCAACCACAAAAACTTACTTTTGAGAAAATAGGAGTTTTAGTAAAATTGGTATATCGAAATAACAAGACGGTAGTTTTTTTTTTAAATTTCTTTTAAATATTGGGTATTTTATATACTTTCTTTATATAAGTTGATATGTAGGTGCCATTTATGACGGTAACTCAAAATACGGTTTTCGTAGGCTGGGTCCATTTTGCATAACTACGTCCAATTATAATATGGAAACAATTTACATATGAGTTATAGTACTATAGTTATAGTACATATAATAATTTATATATGGTATATTATTTTAGTGACTGATAGTAAAAGACAAAGGAGAGATTCGACGGAAGCGGGTGCCGGGAGGGAAGCCTGCACGCTGTTTGTTAGCAACCTCGAATTTAAGTATGTGTTCTCTTTTTTCTGTAACTTTAAGTAATTTTAATTTATATTAAAGTATTAAAGTATTATTACTTTCTTAAATTTACGCGAATATTAGACATTTAAATAAAACTATCTTTTCGGATTTTTTCGCGGATTTATTTTGATTTTTGTTTCCCGACGTTTCGATTGCTTTACAGCAATCATGGTCACGTGAGAGACTAAGGTGTTAGGTGTCTCAAAAGCATTATATAGTTGTTACAGACAGCCTATCCACAAAATAACAAAAATGAATTCAAAATAATTTTAATATAATTTGTCCAAGACAACAAATTCTATATTATTGGACTAATTATAATAAAATTCAATCAAAAAAATAAAATTGTCAACATAACAATAAGGTCAATTTTATATATTGAATAATTGAAGATTTAACAAAAAAAACGTGTGTGTGCACTTATGTACGCTCCTGCGCCAAACGTGCCAAAAGAAGTATAACTTCAAAAAAG
The DNA here is from genome assembly GCA_033884665.1 of Argynnis bischoffii washingtonia. Lineage (NCBI taxonomy): Eukaryota > Metazoa > Arthropoda > Insecta > Lepidoptera > Nymphalidae > Argynnis > Argynnis bischoffii. The sequence goes on along the minus strand of CM066628.1, from coordinate 6,885,074 downwards.
ATTTACGAGTTTGCTTGGGATGTCAAAAAGCCAAAAAAAAAACAATTTTTAAAATTTGGTCTGTAATTATAATAGTAGATTAATATCATTTAGTTGTGTTAAGTAATTGTAGTCTGGATGGTAATATACGCCTAAGGAAAATAAATACGATTTTTAATAACTGAATACATTTTCATTGTAGAGTGAATGAAGAAAACTTAAGGAACAAATTATCAGAGTTCGGAGACATCGTATCGATGCGTGTGAAAGCGGGAGTTAAAGCTTTCGGCGGCTCTATTTGTTACTGTCAATACAAAACTCCAGTGAGTAAATTATTTAAAATTATTTCAATATATAAGTGTTTAAGTTGCTTAAAAATTGTGTGTTAATTTTGTTTTGGGTTACAAAAATATAATTTAATTATTACATTTTGTGTGTTTAATGTTCAATATAAAACAAAATTCACTACAAGTATTTAATGTATTGTCGTCTAACTATACATATAATAAAATTGTAACTAAGCTGAATCTGTACATCAAATATTTTTTGGAAAACCTTATTGAAATATACATTATTTTCGATACAGAGGCCGTATCTATAGTTTTTAGAATTTTTGTCTGTCTGTCCGTCTGTTACGGCATCACAGAAAAATCACTGGAGGAACTTTGATGAAATTTCATTTCAACATATAGGATACTTTTTACCGCGGAAAAATATCTCTTAGAAATCTATACTAAAACTGAAAACGTAAGCAGGGGCAAACCCGAGCGGAGCGAGGGTGAGTTGCTAGTGGTCGCTCATAATTTTTTCCAAACGTGTCAAAAGAAGTATAACATCAAAAACTATTGTATTATTAAAAAAGTTTTATTATTTTTTAAACTAGTAATAATAACAAAACACACAAAAATAAATATATAATACTAGATGTCGTTAGATTTTAGCACTGTAAGTAACTAAAAGTAATATTGAACGAACAGGAATCAGTAGAGAAAGCAATAAAGCATGACCGCACGCCCCTCGACGGGCGGCCGATGTTCCTGTCGCGCTACGCCGCCGGCAAGGGGAAGGTGTTCAAGTACGCGCTCACCGCTGAGAAGAACAAGCTGTTCGTCCGCAACCTGCCCTACGCGCACTGCACCAAGGACGCACTCACCGATATATTCGCCAAGTACGGCAAGCTGTCAGATGTTAGGGTTGTCACTTTTAAGTAAGTAATATATTAAATTTAACATACTTTTTGATTAAGGTATTACCGGTAATGATTTTACGTATACGCCCATCGCAGAGAAGAAGAAGTTGTGCATTCGCAACCTGCCCTTTGCGCACTGCACTGAATACATCTATACAGATATATAAAATTGAAGTGTCTGTTTGTAATGGTACGGTATATACGGTACGGTATAAGAAATACACAATTTTTTAAACATTGTGTTTGTCTGTCTGTTTGTTCCGGCTGATCTCCGAAACGGCTGGACCAATTTTAACGGGACTTTCACTGGCAGATAGCTCATATTATAAGGAGTAATTTAGGCTACTTTTTATTTCAGAAGAATTAGGGTTTCGCTCAAAAAAATTAAAATTTACCTAGGGACGCACCCGAGCGAAGCGAGGATAAGTCGCTACAATTCTCAAATACGGTAAACTGACAGATGTTAGAGTTGCCACTTTTAAGTAAGTTGTAGATTTTTAAATGAAACAATGTGTGCCTATATCAATTTTAATTCATGTTAAAATTGTATTGCGGTGCAATATATTGTTCTGATTAGCAAATTACAATTATAGTTAAAAGAACCTGAAAGAAAACATATTTTTGGCCAACTGTGTATGCTATTTGAAAGGTTTCATCAGTAGTTTCAAGCTTAAGGAGTTCCATTATCAACCTTCTGCCGTCATCATGAAATCGTTGGTATCTAACTATGATTTTGTGTCGTTCAGATTAGAGCATCTAAAGCGATACTACTTATTTTAAAAGTAATCTATTGTTGTTTTTACAAGTAAACCTAATAAACTAGTTGGCTTCAAATAAAGCTATTAATACCTTGGTAAAGAGTCACTATACGGATACAGAGCAAGGAAAGATCTTCCGTTTTTATACATTACAAAATGTAATTTTCAGATTTTACAGTTTATCCTTATTAATATTATAAATATGCAAGTTTGTGAGTATGGATGTATGTTTGCTACTCTTGCACGCCAGAACGGCTGAACGGATCTGGATGAAATTTGACACAGATATAGATTATAGTCTGGAATAACACAGGCTACTTTTTATCCCGGAAAAATGTACGGTTCCCGTGGGATAGGTTTGTTTTTATTTTCCTAGAGGCAAATTCGAGCGAAACGAGGGTGAGCCGCTAGTATATTAATATAACATAACTCTAATTTTCTCAGAGATGGCAAACCCAAAGGCCTAGCGTACGTAGATTATGAAGACGAAGAATCAGCGTCGAATGCAGTGAAGCAGAGCAATGGTCTTCTGGTCGGGGACAGGAAGATAGAAGTGGCGATAAGCGCGCCGCCCGCGCGCGCCGGCGCCGCGCCCCCCGCGCCCCACTCCGGGCCCTCTACTACGATGTGAGTGTATCCCTAGTCCTAGTCTTACTGCCTTGGTGCTCGAGTGGTTAGTATGTGAGGCAACAGATCCGGAGGTTCCGAGTTCGAGTTCCAGGACGGGCCACGTTCAATAACAACCCGGAGTTGGGAAGTTGGTCATGTGCCTGGTCTCTCACTGCAATTATCGAATTGTCGTTCCCGCCGAAGTTTGAGAGTGACGGGAATAGAGAGTGCACGCTGTGTATGCGTGTAGCGTAGTGTACTATAATATTATTTGCGTGGCCGAAATCGGTCTGGAGGACTTTATTTATTATGAATGATATCAAAATAATAATTTTCAGACTGTATTTTGACAACTACCTATATATTTGTCATCTGTCAGTAAATAATATAATCCGTCATTCGATATCAACCAATGTGATTAAGAATAATTATTAATAATTATTCTTTTCTTACACGCTCGTCGAGACCTGAGGGTTATTATAAGATGTATATATATAGCCTTCAAAAGTCCTCTGAGGAATTTCCATACTTTGCCTTACATTCATTTTAACTTGGTATACCTTTTTGACCATTTTTCTTACGTGACCAAATTATTTATTATCCAATAGAAAATTTTTATTAACGATCAAAAATATAAACAAATGTGTTGCCAATTCTAAGCAATTAGCTCGTTTGTATAGTTTGGCAAAAAGTTCCTTGAATACATAATATTCATTATCTTCCAGGCGGCGAACTCAACTGAGCAGTTTTATACCTCGCGTCCTTCAAACACCGTCGACTTCAACTAGTAGTACTAGTAGTTCCAACGGAAAACAGAGCAATGGCGACTCAAAACGACCACTTAGCAACAACGACTTTAGAAATATGCTGCTTAAAAAATAATTATGTACAATAGAAGGTCGATTATTATGATCTTAATATTAAACTCGGCTTAGAAGTCACGAACGAATTTATGGAAGTACATGGGTGTGAATAAATTGATTAATGTGTTTTGTGACATTAGGTGTTTTTTTTTATTAAATTAATTCTTGTTTATGATTTTTAATATATATGTATGCAAGTATCAAAACGTAATTGGACAATAATTCCTTTAAGGTAATATTTAAATTTAAAATGAAGAGCTCTTTGTGGTTTTAAATTGTATTAGAACGATAAGTTTCCCTTTCACATCACATTTTTAACCCCCCAATGCAAAAGAGGGGTGTAATAAGTTTAACGTGTGTCTGTGTATCTGTATGTGTGTCTGTGTCGTCGTAGTGCCCAAACAGAAGAACCCATTTCAATTTCGATTTTTTGTATTTGAATGGTGACTTAATCGAGAGTGTTCTTAGCTGTGGATCAAGAAAATCGGTACAGCCGTTTGCAGGCTATCAGTTCTTTTCAAGATGGTAATAGGATTTAAGTAACTTCCACAGATTTAATCCATTAGAAACTCAGTATCCCATTACTTCCATGACATTGCAACTGTATGGTAACCTTGGCCTGATGCTGAAGCGTCACCTGGAATCTGGATGACACTCAACTCTACTAAAATACTGCAGAGATATCGTGTTTAGGCTTATTGAAATGGCCTCAATGAATAAGTTATTGTGATGGAGGTTTTTTTTTAATTTTTAATCATAAAGTTATTATAAACTCATTAATTTTACTAATCTTTCGTCTAAACCGTATATTTTTTTTTAAATATCTGTATTGACAAATGTTTGTATAGTCAATTTATTCACGCTTAGTGCGCTCACGCAAACGATATTGGGTGAATGAATATTTAAAATGAAAGAACAATTCTTAAAATATTGCAATGCGAGTGTGTTCGGTGCATTACAGTGTAAACTGTATTTTAGAATTAGATATCAATGACCTAATTTTAAAAGATATCCTTTGCATTACCGATATAACTCTTCATCATATTATAGTGTTACTTACTTTGAAACATGTATATGCTAACGGATTTGACTCTTAAACTTCAATAGAGAATATGCGTGATTCTATTTTAATTTTTATACAATAGTTTACATCGTTATATATTTAAAAAAAATATATATCCAGGTCTAAAACTAAAATTTAGTATAAGATTTTTTTTTAAATATACCTATACGAATATTTTAAACCTCCGCCATTTTGACGAGCTTAGCGTGACGTCATAGTCTATAATAGCCAGTGTTGCCAATTTAGCGATTTTGTTGCTACATTGACAAAACTGGCTCTGTTATATATTTTAACGTCACATTCGGTCTAACCAATAATGTTGCGTTTCAACTGCTTTGAATTTCCACCAATATTTGCACTTTTTAATAATTATTTTCTTAATCGAAAAGATATTACATTAAAAATATTAAGGCTTAATTCAAAAGCAATAAAGATTATAAAAAGATATATTTAATCTTTATTTCAATCACACGCATATTCTCTATTGAGAATGCTTCCAAGTTTAGTGAGGAAAAATTTTGGTTCTTTTTATAAGTAATTTGCAGTTTTAATTGTCACTCCGTCTTTGTATATTTAGTACATCAGCCTTTAAATTGTTTCTTTAAAATGATTATCCAAAAATATATCGCGTAGTGATAAAATATATATAAAAGGATTTGTAAATAATCATACATTATAAAATATATTATTTTATAACACATTGGATACACCATTTCCTATTCTACTATAGACACTTAAGTTAAACCTTTGAAATTTTGTTGGAATATAGTTTAATTTTTTAAATATAATTCTATTTTGTGCGAAGGTAGCAGATTGCTTATATCCAGTCTAATATAATTATTTTACTCATTTGGATTGGGATTGATATCACTGGAAAGAAATATTTGAATGATTTTTCCTACACTAGGTTTTAAGTGAAATAAAAATTACACTTTTTATAAGGACTGTTATGGTAAAACATATTTAATATTTTATTGTAAAAAAAATATCTTTTTTTTTTTTAGATAGAAGTGAAAGTAAGAGATGCGGGTTTTTATTTTATGTAAGGTTTTGATTCTGTGCTAATTTTATTTGAATATGTGCAAAAGTATTACATTTTTTTCTACGTGTTAACACGTGGTGGATACTTAGTCCCGGCTGGCTCTTGTATGATAGTCATTGTACTTTGTTTTTTTTTTAATCTGAACTCTTAGGCTAAAATACGTTATATTGGTAAATAAAAGTAAGTTTAAATTGTTTGTATTTGTTTCATTTCAAATAATTCATCAGCAAATTGTAGATTTATAATATGATAGTAATGGTTATTTAAAGGCAAAGTAAAACAAAAAGTTAATGTAAAATAAATGTATTTATAAAAATACAATTCACGGTTTACCATCTCAAAAGAGACTTCTTATACACATTTCACAGATAGTTTACAATAAATAGATACCTCTCGAGTATTTCACAATAAATGACATCTAAATTAAATACACTCAAATAAAGGTTAAAACGCATATTTTGTACTTGAAAATTGGAAAAGTAAATTATTCGATTCTGTTAAAAGTGATTCATTTCATAAACCAATTTTGTGCATGAATCGCATGGCGTTCAAATCAATGAGACTAGACTAAAACGACTAAAATTTACAATACATTGTCAACAAACAATGTACTAAAGTAAGGTACAACATACATGAATAAAGTAATTTAAACATAACAATCTCTTTAAAAGATTTAGATTTTTTAAGTAAAACAGTAAGTATTTTAAATACAGTTCATAACAACGTTTTTGGAACTAGATTTCAGCTAAGCTGCACCCAATATTAAAAAAAAATGAAGAAAAAATTCTTCCTAAGAACATGGCAATAATATAATCTATTATTATGTATAATAATAAATCACCATATAATATAAGCTCTATAATTCTAACAACAACAACTGTTTAAAACCGTTATGTTAAAATGCATATGCACAGACGCAGCTAAGTTAATTTTCTATATCTAAGAACAACCGAAAGTTCTTGATATTAATTTTTGATAGAAAATTTCAAGATATGACATGTTTGATTAAAATGTATACGTTTTAATATATTTTTATATTACTACTTTAATATTAAATATAAATTTCACAGCACTGAGCAAAACAGGCTATCACAATCGTATGGTTCTCTTTGTATATAAAAAGAGAATGATTAATAAAATTTAATAAAATTACTAATAGAATGTTAATAGTAAGGATAGATATTTGCGGGTGTTTGTATGGACATGGATGCAGGTCAACCGTCACGCTATGTGTTTTCCATCTTGCCATCTTTTCTTGGATCTCTCGAAGGCTTCCTTTATACAAGATCTGGAAAATTAATTTTTTTTTTTGTAATAAGCCAAAACTAAGTTTCCTAGTCTTTCAGTCCCCCTCCGCGTCTGTCTGTCTGAACGCGATAAACTCAAAAACTGCTTAACGGATTTTCACACGTTTTCACCAATAGATGGAGTGATTCATGAGGAAGGTTTGATGTATAATTCATTAAGGTTTTGTGTAAATTGGCTGGAAGGTGACGGTGATTGTTGAAGATATCGAAAAATATCATGCGGACTGGGAGCTTTATTGGCTTGCGCCTAGTAAACAAATAAAGTTAATGAAAACAATGTGTTACAGAATTATTCCTCTTAAAAGATCTTCCTATTAAACTGTAGCAACGCTAAGTGGACGCACCCGAGCGAAGCGAGGATAAGTCGCTAGTAAATGATAAAATCAATTAGCGAATCTAGTTCCAATACCCACGCAACTCGATTTGTTACCTATTAATAGATAAACCAGAGAACAACGTATAACAAAATAGGTTTTACATATGAAAGTTTACATATGAAATTGTTAGTCTAACAATGGTATAAAATTTATTTACTTTAATACCATTAGATTTGTAATGTAAATTAAGCGTTTTTAAAATGATTCCATTAGTACTTTATTTTGATGAAACGCCCATATTAAAAATAAGCTTAAAATGTAACTTAATACTATAAATTACTATATATGTAGGCAGTGGTAGCTCAATGGTAAAACATTCGTTTGGGAAACCAAGTGAAACTGGTTCAAGTCCCGCTGATATTTTCCATTTATCTTAAGATGAAGGGTAACACCGCGAGGAAACCTGCATGTCCGAGAGAAACTAGCAAGTTTTCGAATGACATCAGGACAAGACATTTGGTGATGGTTTTGAGGGTAAACTCGTGCCCAGTATTGGGACGTTGAAAAAGGGCTATATAATATATGTATCTAGCCCTTTTTCTAATAAGTTATTAAGGGCTATGGCCCTTAATAACTTATTACTTAATTATTATAGTTACCTGAAAAGCGACTGATGCAGTATGTACGCGGAGACGTGGCCCGCGTCCACGTAGCGCACCTCCGCGCCGGGCCAGATCTCCTCCAGCGTGCCCACGTCGTCGCGCGGCACGTACGCGTCGTGCTTCGCGCACACCGCTGGTAGTTATTGTTTATTATATCAAATAAATCATTATCTATACAATTTATAATTTCCAAACACCCCTAATTGATTAATCACGAAATCTCAGATTCTATAAATAATCTCGGATAATATAAACTTTAAATTTGGCAGGCAGATTCCTCAGAAAGATTAGATATCCGTTAAGAAAGGATATTTAGAAATTAAACCCAAGGTGTTGGATGATTGAATGGGAATCTGTCATTTTCCAATGTGATTAAAAATAGGAAATAATCTTTCTGGTTAAAAATGACGATAATTCTAATTAAACGTTTTTGACAGTGGGGTTGAAAAGTAGAAGATGGTGTGAATACAGAGATTTCGTCATTAATAAAAATATGAACATGTAATTGTATATTATGGCTCGCGATAGAGAGTAAACATACGCTAAGAAATTTTTATTCGAAGGAGATCCCCCACGAGAGGAATGTCAGAACTTTGATAATAATATATAAACCCTAAGTTTTTCGTTAATTTCTAGAACGTTATAGCTTAATTATTAAGGCTTTACAATTAATGTTACGACTTTTAAAACCAGAGCAATACACGTAAACTACGCAGGCGAAGCTGCAGGCAGATGCTAGTGTATAATAATATATTATTTATTGTATGATAAATAATAATCATAAGAAGTAATATGAATGGCGTAGTTGGGAAAGGCGAGCTCACTTAAAATTCCTAAACAGTGCCAAAATATTTGGCCTTGAAAATGTTATCTCAGGAGTGAGAGTAAACTTATGCGTCCAATCTTATCTCATATAGTATGTGACTTAAATAAGACAGAATGGCTTTTCATACTTTTATGGTTTGATAATAAATATATTAGCACTTTTTTATTTTACTGATATTTTCACTTAATGAAAGGAATGTAGCATATAGCAAAATATTTTTTATTATAGATAATTATTTTATCTATATATTTGATGGAATATCATATTTTACAGATTCAGTATCACCAAATTAGTAGTTATTCTTGTAATTGAAACTTAAATGAAGATTAAAGACACCAAATACTTATTTGTTTTTGTCTAATAAAAAATATCTATTTAAAATCAAATTATTTTTTGTTTATACAAATGCTTAATCAAGCATTTGTATAAACAAAAAACAAAATATTACCAATAATCAAAGAAGTATCGAAAGGCACAGAGAAGTTGCTCAAATGCGTGCACTCGTCCATGATGCCTCGCATGAACTGTAGTGCCTCTCTGTCTCTCCAATGTATTTTGCTTATATCTATCTTTTTCCCACTCGGCTTCATGAAAGGCAAATTGACCCAAAGATCCGATGTGAGGTCTGACACGTTCCAAGACTTTCGTTCTGGTTTATCGATTTTTCCTTCCTTTGGAACTAATGCCTTAATATTTTCTTTATCTTTTATTGCTACTGGTGTCTTATTTTCGGCAATATTATTATCTTTTTCAACATTTAAAATTGTTTTTGTTGTTTTGTTGCTATTTACATCTGGCATCACTGTTGTATCACTTGATTTCTTCAATTGGTCCGTTATTTCTTTTTGAAGATCTGTAAGGAAATAAAGTTTGAACCAAACGAATGCATAAAATATAAGTAACATTTTATTAATCATAAAACAATACTTGCCTCCTTTTATTTTTAGTAATAGCTGTTTGATTTTGCCATCATGTAATTTATTTATATCATCAATATCTCGCAGTTCCAATTCAAAATTTCTATTCGACGTAAGTTTTTCATATAAAAGTTTACTTATTTTATTATCATCTACCAGCCTTTTCAAGTCTTCTTTTAAATCTACCTCCTGCGTATTCGACACACTAACATTACTAGGCACCTTAGGTTTTAATTCTACATGATTATCTACTTGAGCACTACTTTTGGCACTTCTAGACTCTTTATACGTTATGTCCAAACTTTTAAATGTATTACAATTAATTGAGTCTATTACACAATCTTGCGTGTCTCTTTGAGAGTTGTGGGTTGGGTTTTGTTCCATGTTCTGAGAATATGTGCGCGCAAATTTTTTGCCGGCAAGAAATGCTTCGTCAATTATCGTCACCATTTTTGACAGTTTTTCTCTATAGGCACCATCAGATAGGTACTGATCCTCTAAGAGGTCCCAGTTAATAGATTGAGACATGACACCCTAAAATAAAAAAAATAAAAAAAACTTTTTTTACTCTACATGGATTGTATCATTTTAGTAAATGCGAATTGGGGATTCAGCACGGAAACGATATGATTCAAATTATTGGCAGAGTAAATTATAACATCATATATGTTAATATTATTTACCTGTAAGAAAACAGCGGACGCCGTGGACCAAGACAAGCACGGTACTAATACGAGAGGTTTTGGCCAGTTTGTTGCTGCGAGAGACGCCATCTGCACAGTTAAAAACATGTTAAAAAATATATCAATCAAAATAAATTATCAAACTTATAAGGCATAGGTAAATAAAACTAAATCTTAGTTCTTGATTTATAAGTTTTGAAATTCTTATAAGTTTTAAAGTTTTGAAGCTAATGTTATACATACTATCTTAACTCACATGCCCGCCCATAGAAAGTCCTGTAACTCCTAACGGTCCGAGGCCGTTTCGCTCGCACCAGTGGAACAACACCAAGGACTCCAGGATCAAGCAACCGCCCATCACAAATATGTCCGATACGTTATGAAGTGATGATCGACTGTAACACAAAATAGTTTATAGAATAACTATGCATTGCCTATGATATTGTCCTAGTATGTTTCCGAGATGGTATGTTACGTCCCATCAATATAGTACACAATCAAAATATCTTTAATGCTATACAATGACTAAAGTATTTGCATTTATAATAAAATTAATTTATTATTGAATATAATAAAAGAAACTTCAGTGGCTTTGACTATAATTAAATTGTGGTATTAAAAGTTATCTTCAGTAGATAGCTTTAAATACCTATAAGTATACAATATATATAATGTTTATTTGAATTAATTTTAGTAAGTCCTTGAAGATGATCAAAACAGTGATGTTACACCGCGATAATAGATGCCAATTGACATGAAAGTGTATAGGATGAATCTATGTTAGATACAATGACATCTCAGAAATGTTTTTTTTTTGAAGAAAGAAGTTCAGGAGAGTCAACCCCATTCAGAAGTAGGCTTAGAATTTGAGATAAAGCAATAACACTGAAATACTTACACTTGATCAGTAGGTTTTCGAAGTCCATAAAAAGGATTTTCAAGAATTATTCCTCCAATACCTGCTTCTTTCAATAATGGCTTAACCATTAGGTTTCTGCGTCTCCAAAAAAACTAACAAAATTAAATATTAAAATTCATTCAAACTGTTAACAACATCACATACTTTGATAATTTAACCTGATTTTGTTCTCAAATATCACATAAAGTAATACAGTAAATATATAGAATGTATTTATTACTAGTTGTAAATAGATGACACAGGTGTATATGCATAATTGATGACTTGTTTGTAATTTGAAGCTACAAATGTGTGACTGCAGCCAAAATATGTGCTTGATATAAAGAAGTCAAAAATATCTAAATAATATTAGAATGAAATTATATTTCATCACTATATTAGAGTTTAATGTAAATAAAAATACCTGTGGCTATTATTGAAGGGGCTATAACATTTTTTAAACTATATAATATTATTAAATGTATGTAATAAATAATAATAATATATAATAAATAATAATAATGTGTATATTACAATTGTTTTAACTCCAATTTTTTAATTCAAAAAAGTTATCTTCAATATTATTATTTTTTATTAATTTTTTATACAATAATGTCAGTAATAATTAAATAACTATTACATTATAATATAATTTGATTCAATTAATTTAACAACTTAGTATTTCAAAGTTCTATAATCAACTTTCTTATTTGTAAAACTTTTTAATAAAATGTGTGCAATAATATACATAAATGTAAATTATATATTTATGGAATTTCTTACATGATCTCCAGTTCCTGCTAAATGTAAGCATACGGGTTTGCAGCGGGTATCGGGCCATTGTTCTGGTAATAGTATTTGGAAATGTGCCTTTTGAGCTATTGGGGGTACTATGCCTGGCAGATATTTTTCCAACGGTGTTAAAAAATATCCTTCTAGCATATGACAGTCTGAGAGTTTTTGTTCCTGATTTGGAAAAGTAAACAACCAATCATAATATATTTAAGTGAAAGTTGCAGAAAATCAAAGAAAAGAGCTATAAATTACCTTCGTAATGGTCACTGGATAATCTCTTTCAACTAATTTAAAGCATTCGTCACGGTTAGACACTACTTTTCTAAACTCAAATAACCTAAAAACATGATGTTATAAATCGTGTAATTCATAGATATATATATTTTTTTTGGTTTAGAGAGTTTTAAAGTATACAAAAGTATGTAAGAAAAGATATGGCATATTAAAAACTACTAATACCTCTTTAAATTTTCTGGTTTTCCCCAACCTTTGGTAAAAAATTTCGTTAAGAGTATACTTCGATAAACGGCGTCTAATTTACTTGCGGACATTTTTTGATACACGGGCGGTTGCAATATTTTTACTTTATTTTATAAACGTTTTTACGCCACTCATTATACGTCAATATATTTTAGGAAAGAAAATCATATGAATTATGAACGTCACCCATGTCAATATTGTGAACTGCACTTCTGTCAATGTCAACCTATTGCATAAGTTACGGAGGGTACTAGATAAGGAGGAGTTTCCCATATGGGAGACAAGTTGAAAAAGTGTCCATCTGTATTCTGAAAATTGATGGCGCTGGAGTACGACAAAAGTACGATATGAATTTAGGTGTAGCATTTCACGTTAAGCGGGGCTCACCAAACTTGGTCCCCCAGATTTTTTTTTCTAAATTTTAAACTTTAAAATAATTAATTAAAATAATAATTAAAATAATTAATCAAAATGTAACCTCAAAATATACCAATCAATTGAAATTTATATTTTTTCTTGTTACTAGTAGTCTTTAAATATTAATTAGTGTTTGCTCTTTTATAAAATACGTTTGTTCTATCGTCAAAGTGCCTATTTTTTGTATACTTACATAATTAACAATTTTCATTTGGCCCCCAGGATAATATTTTTCTAAATTTTTAATTTTTACTTTCACACACCGTTTGTTCGTCCCTTGTTCTTGATTATCCGCCATAAATAATTGTTTGTTCGTAAATTATTTATTTAAAAATAAATAATAATCAAAAATATAACCTCAGAATATCTAAATCATTCGAAATTTATATTGTTTCTTGTTACTAGTAGCCTTTAAATATTAATTAGTGCTTGTTCGTTTATAAAATACGTTTGTTCTATCGTCAAATAGCCTATTTTTTATATATTTAATCAACAATTTTCATTTGACCCCCAGGATTACATTTTTTTAAGTTTATAATTTTTTATTTTCACACACCGTTTGTTCTTGATTATCAGTCATAAATAATTGTTTGTTATTAAATTGTTTATTTAAAAATAAATAATTAATCAAAAATGTAACCTCAAAATATCCCAATCAATCGAAATTTATATTTTCTCTATTACTAGTAGTCTTTAAATATTAATTAGTGTTTGTTCTTTTATAAAATACGTTTGTTCTATCGTCAAAGTGCCTATTTTTTATATACTTAATTAACAATTTTCATTTGGCCCTCAGGATTAAATTTTTCTAAGTTTATTTTTTAATTTCACACACCGTTTGTTCTTAATTATTCGCCATAAATAGTCGCAATAATAGAACAAACGTATTTTATAAAAGAACAAACACTAATGAATATTTAAAGACACCTAATAACAATAAAAATTATATATTTCGATTGAGGGGGCTATTTTGAGGGTACATTTTTGTTTATTTTATTATAAATAAACAATTGACGAACAAACGATATGTTAAAATAAAAATTTTAATTTTGAAAAAAAAATATTTTGGGGTGCCAAGTTTGGTGAGCCGATGCTAATCAGGATCTTGCGTGAATTGCCCGCGAAATTGAAAATTAGCTACATTTGTTAGATAGGTACGCGAAATTATCCAATGTTAGTTACGCGGATTTGCAATATCCCCGACGATATAACATTTAGTATTGTAATATTTTATTCTTTGAATTTGAAATTTGATTCAAGTAAATAAGCCACAGAAGTTCCTTCTTTACGGCTTCACTAAAGCTATTTAGTTAAATTCATACTTTTTACCTAAGTAAGTACTCTGCAATAAAAAAGTTAAACCAAAATTTAAATAACTTTGAACCCTTAAACGACGTACGATTTCACTAGAAGAGTTGGTAGTTTACTAATTTTTTCTTATCAATTAAATGAAAACTAATAAGCACCCCAAAATAATGGTAATGTTATAAACTTCAAAAAGCACTCTATAAACATAATGTTAAGCTATTATGAACTTATTTGGCAACGTTTATATTTTATTCATGGGTAATAAAAAGAATATATTTTAAAACTGTAGGTTTTATTTTTTCTTCAAAAACAAGATATATTTCGATCGTTAAGATTGCAGTTTAAAATTGAAAGATTTAGTTTATAAAGCACAGCCATTATCCTTACTAAATATCAACATTAGCATGGACATATGGTGTCGGAATCAGGACAGTATATTATTTTTCTTGGTTAGTAACTGAGTCGATCAGCCCACATTGATTACGTCAGTTTCTATTATATAAGATTGCAAAGATAACAAAAACAAACTAAGGAGCCTATATAAAATATTTATACTTAGTCATAATTGTTTTCGACTTTATATGTGAATTGTTTCTAAGTAATATGTGGAAGTATTTAAATTTATTTGAAGGTTATCCTTTTGAAGAATACGTTTGTCGATCAACTTTCCATGTTTATGTTATTAAAGATTTTCATTGATAGGCACCTGAATATTATTGAATGAACAACGCGCGTCAATCTTATAAAATATGTTCTATGGTAGATACAGTATTTATATCTAGAACTACCAAAACCGCCAGCATTTAAACTACAAATAAAATATCTTTGATTTTATGATATAACTAATAATTTGATGGCTGTATTGATTTTCAAATGTGTGACTCGTGTCATATTACACACTAAAAAAATTTATTATTTGCAAAAATAAGTTCGTGTTTTATATTATTTCTTAAAGATATTATGGAGGACAAATTTAGTTTTTGCGATCGTAACTCAAAATATCCAGTAACTTTAAAGATATTTAACATAATAGGGGTTAAAGTATGAAATTGCCGATTTGTACTGAAAAATTGTAATTCGTTTTTTTTTATTTCACATATTTATTTAATCAAAATAATTATCATTATTATCTATAAGTACATTGCTGCCATCTAATAGGAAGGCCATTTATGCCTTTGCGATAGAACTCTAGTAATCTGGTTCTATCGCGAAGCTAATTAAACAAATAAATTATTACAGTTTCTTATTACAAAGTTCGCAAAATGAAGAGTGGAATGTCCAAAGAGATTGTAAATGTATTTAAATATTAATAAAGGGGTTTTCAATAAGGACATAACAATTTTGTATTGAAATAAAACACAGAATAAATGAGATATTGGGCTGAAATTTATTCCAGGTGTAGTACTCATGTTACAATTATGTATGAAATTCGATGTCGTTCATATGACCACCACAAGCACGACGGCAGCGATTGATTCTTTGGATCCAATTTTTTAATACTCTTTCAAACATATCAGTCGGAATGTTGAGAATTTCGCGTTCAATATTGTTCCTGAGTTCCTCTAACGTTATTGGATTGTTGGCATAAACCTTCGACTTAAGGTAACCCCATAAGAAAAAATCCAACGGCGTCAAATCACATGAGCGAGATGGCCATTCGACTGAACCATTTCTCGAGATTAAACGATCACCAAATTTTCCTTTCAATAACTCAATTGTTTGACAAGCTGTGTGGCTTGTAGCACCATCTTGTTGGAACCACATATCGCTGATATCAAATCTATCCAATACTGGCCAAAAATAGTCTTCCAACATGGCACGATAACGAACTCCATTAACCGTAACATGGCGATTATTTTCATCGACGAAAAAATACGGCCCTATCACACCTCCGACGTGAAATCCACACCACACGCTCACTTTTTGTGGATACAGTGGAGTCTCATGAAGCAAATGTGGGTTTTTTGCTGTCCAATAACGCATATTTTGCTTATTAACAAAGCCATTTAGAAAAAAATGAGCTTCATCGCTAAAGATAATTTTTCAATGAAATTCAGGATTTTCTTCAAACTTTTGCAGAACAAAATCGGATAAGTTTCGGCGCTTTAAATTATCCAGAGGTTTCAGTTCTTGGGTTAATTTGATCTTGTAAGGGTATAGCAGGAGATCTTTATGCAAAATTCGCCATAGTGTGGACTGAGAAATAAGAATAAATTTATAAGAATCAGAATAATGTTGTAAGATGGTCAGATGATTTTTCAGATGTAGGTATGCTAATAATATGGTGCTGCTCAGTCCATCAATTAGAGGCTTGTAGAGACTCCTTTCTACCTATGTGTGAAAAACATGCTAAAAGTCATGGTTTACTTTACAATAGTAAAAAATCAGTTACTATGGTATTTTAATATAAAAATAGACCTGACTAAGTAGCTGACGTTGTTCTTAATAATGTTAAACTTGATCGTGTTACAAAATTTAAATTCCTTGGAAATGTAGTAAATGAATTAATGTTAACAGATGAGGACGACATAGAGAGGGAACGTAAATCATTGGCGATGCGTTAAAATATGGTAGCCCGGCGATTTGCTGTGTGTACTGACCAGGTCAAAATTAAAACTATTTAAGATCTATTGTCAAAAGCTCTTTCAATATTCTACGAGTTCAATATAATGATATATTTAGAGCAATGCTTATACTGCCTAGATATTGTAGTGCATCGTGGATGTTCTGCGTGGCACGTACTGATGGTTTTGTTGCTGCCATAAGAAAGAGGATCTCATCTCTGAGACACAAGATAAATGACAGCACAAATTCTATCATGCACGTTGTAGCAGGCGGCTACGGCTTTCAGATTTTAAGATTTTGGGCCAAATTTCTCTAGACATAGTTTAAAGGATTTTTCATGTTACGTTTTATTTTAAATGTTTAATTTTATTTTCAGTTGGTATTTACCTATTGTTCTTAATGTAGGAAACTTTTGTATTTATTTTATTTAGTTTATAATTTTAGTTTGATTTATCTTCTCTTCAAATAGTATGGAATTAAAGTGTTCCGAAATATAGATTTATTATTATCTATACAGATAAATAAAATTGGAATGTCTGTTTGTAATATTAAAATAACCGCTTTTTACTAAATGCATATATATGGATGTATACACTGTACATATACCAAAACAACATTTTTTACAATTTTTGTCTGTCTGTCTGTCTGTTTGTTCCGACTAATCTCCGAAACGGCTGGACCGATTTTGACGGGACTTTCACTGGCAGATAGCTGATGTTATAAGGAGTAACTTAGGCAACTATTATTTTAGAAAAAGAATTAGGGTTCCGCGAAAAAAAAAACCCATGAAATTGTGAACAAAATCGAAAAACGAGGGTAAATTGCTATATAATTTAAATGAATATCTTTGGAGTAGCAAGCTACTATTTATGTATATCTAAACATAGCTAACCGTAAAAACGTACCTAGGGACGAACGCGAGCGAAGCGAGCGTGAGTCGCTAGTTATTATTTAAAATTCTCATAGAATTGTAAGAGCCTCCGCAGATTGGCCGATTGGATTCTATAGGCCGTTAATTTCAGGTTCGTACAAACAAACTTTTAATCAGTTAATAACTTCATAAATATTATGATGTGCATACATTTTCATATTGATTATAATTATTAGCCCCTCTAAACTATGAGAGATCTTAAGCGTACCTTGCAAGGGGCAGGTAGTTTTATTTCATTTAAATCATTCAACGTCATGCGTCTTGCATAGTTACTATTTATGAATAATTTATTTAGTTTTTCTTGAATATGTGCGGGGCATCTGAAATATAAAGTAATTATTAATTAATAGAAAGTGACTATAGTAAAGATAAACTTACTGAGTTACTGTTTTAACTTATAACACACAACCTAAGCCCCTAGGTCTAGAGACGAGACGACGTCAGTGACGTTCTTTAAGCAGCGTACCCTATACACCTGTATAAGAATATTAAGAGGTGAAGGATGAACAAATAAACTGACCTTAATATTTATTATAATTAATTGAAAATTCAGATTTGAATTACTTTATTTTAAACCTTAAATGGGGTTATTGCGGTCGGGTCCGGATATGCACCAAATCTTATTACGTAAATTAATAAGCAGTTCTTTTTTGTTATATCGTATTTTTTAGATAAAAAAAAACTTAAAACTTGAATAAATATTATGCATGAGCGTGCAAAATTAGCGACCATATTTTGCGTGGAATAAAGCGAAAGAAAACCACATGAAAATTTGAAAACACGCGTTTTCCCAGACTTAAGACTAATTTAGATCGAGTTTTCGCCCCCGAAAACCTTCACATATCAAACAGCGAAATCGGTAGAGCCGTTTTCGAGGTCACCGATATAAAAAAATAAATAAATATACAAAAATTGCTCGTTTAAATATATTAGATAAGTACATACATATGCATATCTAACATCACGTTACGACTTTCCATTGTACATTGTAAAAAAAGTAAAAGCTTCGCGTGCGGAGCCATGGGCAAACGCTAGTAAATTATTATTGTTGTCAAATAAGTAACTAAGTATGTAAAATTTATAATAGCTTAACATTATGTTTATAGAGCAACTATTTTAGTAAAATTGTAAGTCGTTTAAGGATTCAAAGTTAAAAGCAAATTTTTGCTTAACTTTATTATTGCATAGTACTTACTTAAGTAAAAAGTATGAATTTCATATTAATGAAAAATGAATTTCATAAAGGTAATGCGCGCTAGGCAACAGACGCGTATTGAACACAGGACTGAACCGAATTTTTTATTCGCGTACTGCGCGGCCTAGCCGCTGTCAAATACCGTCGCTATGAGTTCCGAAAGACTCATAGCTAACGAGCTGTTGGCGTTTATACAGCACGCCATCGACACCATGGACGACGTCAGCATCATGCAGATCTGCAAGTCGAACTTCAAAGAAGAGGAGATTTGCAGGAGCAAGGTGCTGCTTTATGATACTCTGGGCCAGGCCGACCGAATGCCCACACGCAGAAGGGATGAAAAGGGGGAGAGAAGTCTTCAGGACATCATTAATCTCCTGAAGTCAACTGATTCTGACGACGTGCCCGCCTTCGTGGAGAAACAGCTGCACAAGCTACCTCCCGTCACGTTCGACCACGTCGACGTCACCAGGCTGCTCAAGGACATCACCACCCTGAAAGCTGGCTTGGCCGAGGTATAGTTTAAGTTAGAGATTTCCGAATCTACCATCAGTGAGCTGCGTGCAGAATTATTATCATTAAAAAATAATAGTTTTGTAAGTAGGTCGCCGGAGTTCTCTAACGTAAACACACGTCGAGGCGCTCAAATTGACTCTATCAGCAGTTTGTCGTCGCCGCCGGTTACTGCTGAGGTGGGCGAATCGCGCGACACAACGATGCCCGCCACCCGGTCCCCTGCCCCGCAGATGACGTCGAGTGCGAGCGCGGTCATGACCCCGCCGCGTGCATACGCCGCAGCCGCAACCGCGCCCGCCCCCGCCGCTGCATCCGCCCCGCCAATCAAGCGGCCCTCGAATGGAGGGAAAAAGAAAAGCCGGAGCAAACCAGCTGTCAAGCAGATGCCATCGTCGGGATCGAGGAAACAATCCGACGAGGAGGGCTTTATTAAAGTGGAGAGGAAGAAGAAGAAGCCCTCATGCCGTAACATCTGTGGCACAGCCCCGAACCAGCCAGACTGTCCGATGCGCCCTGCCGTACCATCGACGCCCGTGTGTGTCCCGACTGCACTGGTCTACGAAGGTCGAGGATGTCGTAGACTACGTCCAGAAGAAGTCCAACTTCAAATTGAGGGTTGAACGGTTGGTACCTCGTCACAAAACGAGCTTCAATTCGTTTTTGGTGAGAGTGCCGACTCATCATCTGCCAACCTTCATGGAGAAGGACTTCTGGCCGCAGGGCGTCATGTTTCGGAAGTTCCGAGGTCGTTTGCCCGCTGATACACCGCTGACGCGTGTTAAATAGATTTTTTATATGTATGTTAGTCTTTAAGGTATTTATGTTATGGGCCTCTAAATATTGCCTGAAATAAATGATGATGATGATGATATTATGAACATCGATAGTTTTAGTGAAGTTGTCAGTCAAATTTAAATTCAAAGAATACTATTACAATACTAAATATAATATCTGCTCAAGAGGGCTGTTTGATGTTTCTAATATTTTACGTGGAGTAGGGGTTCAATAACTGCGTACATAGGTATTTCTTTAAACATAGAAAAAATAAATTAAATACTTTGGATATAAATTTTGAGGGTAAAGAAATAAAACAAGTGGATGTAACAAAATTTTTAGGTCTCAATATTAATAATAATTTAAGTTGGAAAATGCATATTGAGGAAATAAGCATAAAATTAGGACAATTTTCTTATGCGCTCCATATGTTAGCCAAAACAGTCAATGTTTCAACCTTAATAACTGTATATCATGCTTATGTTGCTTCTTTGTTAAGGTACTGTATTATTTTTTGGGGTAATTTGGTAGATAAAGATGTAGCATTTAAAGCACAAAAAAAAAATGTATCCGAACAATATTTAATTTACAAATGATAGAAAGTTGCAAACCATATTTTAAAAATTATAATATATTGACGTTACCAAATATGTACATTTATGAGACTATTATTTATGTTAAAAATAATTTATATATATTTGAAAATTGTAGGTAATAGTGTAAGACATGGGGCCTTACTTCGCCACCCTCGATCTAAGACTGACCTTTTCTCGCAGAGTATTTTCTGTACTGGACCATGTATATAATCATTTACCTAAATGCATTCTAGAAATTAATGAAATTAATATATTTAAACGGAGATTGAAGAATTTTTTATTAGAAAAGACGTATCGTTCGACGTTCCATTAATGATTATATTTTGGATAAAGTCTAACATGTAATTTTAGGTATATTGTTGTTATTGTAATTATTATAATTGCATGCTCTAAAGCTGAATTTGGCTGGACATTGTTACTATGAATATTTAAAAATTAAATATATTGTATTATAACCCAAATTCGCAATAAAGTATATAAAAAAATTATAATAATAAAATAAACCTAATAAACAATAAACATTGTCAACAACTTCTATCCTTGGAATATTTAGATTTTGTAATTTTCCAAACACAACAAAAATCGAACGTTTTTTAGGTACTAAAATGGCTTGTATTGCTCATAAAAATTCGCCATATGATATTTATAGTAGGCATGCACTACTTTTTTGTTATTTAAGCTTACATATTGGGTATCTATAATCTACATTATGTCGACGACTTTAATCTATACTAATATTATAAAGCTGAAGAGTTTGTTTGTTTGTTTGTTTGGTTGAACGCGCTAATCTCAGCAACTACTTATCCGATTTGAAAAATTCTTTTTGCATTAGATAGCCCGTTAACTGAGGAAGGCTATAGGCTATATATCATCCCGGAAAAATGTACAATTCCCGTGGGATAGATTTGTTTTTTTCTAGGGACGAACCCGAAGCGAAGCGAGGGTGAGTCGCTAGTGTCCTTATATATGTTATGTCATAAGCAGTGCCGGATTCAACCTTAACGCCGCCCCTAGGCATAGTAAAAATGCTGCCCTATTATCGATATTGTGCATAAAATGGATAAAGTTAAATTTTTTTATTTTTAATATTTTGAAATATGCAAAAAAATAAGTTAAACCTAAATTATTTCAGTTTTTCGAAAAATGTATTAGTAATTTTTTTTAATTAATCATTTTTTGGAAAATAAAGAAAGCGTTTTCAATAACGCGAAGAGATTTCAAAATAAAACTATCTTTTCGGATAATTCGCGAATTTATTATGATTTTTGGTTCCCGACGTTTCGATTGCTTTACAGCAATCATGGTCACGGGAGAGACTAAGGTGTTAGATGTCTCAATGGCATTATACAGTTGTTACAGACAGCCTACCTACTATTTTACAAAAATGATTTTAAAAATTCAACTAATTTATTGTAAGGTACTTTGATGCCATTTTTGAATACTAATTGTTATCAAAATTTACAATTATTTTCTCTCTCTAAAGTGTATATATACTCGTAATTCTTGTGACAATATACAATTACATACCTATTTTTCTAAATTTCTAGAGCTTTGTGACGTTGTCACTTAATATTCATTTGTAGGCTTATAATGGCCTCTCTGTACCAACTAACGTTACTGGACAAAACTTGAAATTTGGCATTTCTGCCGAAATCTCCTCAGGCAGAGTCTGGCCAGTGCCGTTGATGATTTTATTGTATTTTTTTTCTTTTCATTAATGTTGTGAAATGCATTTACGCATACCACCTGTATACAAGCAGGTGGTTATTTGGGATTCACCGCCTAGAAAAGCCAGTACTACCCACTAAAACCCAACGGAATCTCTCCTGACTAATGGGGCGTCGCAAAATCACTTATGCACTCATCTACGACGCCCCGAAGGCAGGTCTGCTGAAGCAACAGCCATGGGGTTGCTCCAACGGTCCACTCTGCTATCAAAGAAGTACCAAGAGCAATCCGCATGGCACACCGCCCACGAGATGGGCCCCTGTACGTATTTACTTCGCACCCGGCTGGATTACTAATGAGCCACCCCCACCACGACAAGCATACTTTACTTTATTTATTCTTTCAGGCTTCTTTACTCCTACAGAATAGAATTTAATTTGCCACGGACCTCTTCCAATAGTCAACTCAGAAGAGTGTTTATCTGTTCAATCATTTTTGTTTTTCAATATTTCCAAGGACTGACTTCAAAGGAACTATTTTAGTTCCTAGTCTCTTCACGGTAATAAAACAAACCTCACACATTTAACTACTAAAATAGGCACTGTCAATCAAAAAGTACTAAAATATGCAATAACTCTAAAAAATAGCGTTTTATGTATTTGCATATGCAAACATGCAAATGCATATAATCCGATGTCTAATTATTAGTAATGTTTTGAAATAAAAATATACATAATATGTCCAACTAAAATAACTGATTTTTTAAAGGTTTAGTTTGGGATTTACGTTGTAAGCGATAAAGGTATAAAGTGTGGAGATTAAGTTATGTGGCTATATAGACTGAATATGTCTCTGAGTAGCTCAAGCCACAGGCTATTTGCTGTAGACTGGTCGAGTGTTCATTGTAGTAATATTAATATACAAGCGGCTCACCCTCGCTTCGCTCGGGTTCGCATCTAGACAAACATAAATAAATCTATCCCACGGGAACCGTACATTTTTCCGGAATAAAAAGTAGTCTATTTATTATTCTGACATATGAACTATATTATTGTAAACTTTCATTAAAATCCTATCAGTAATTTTTGTGTAATAAGCAGTATAAGTTACTATAGTTTTTTAACTATCCCACGAGAACTCTTAAATTTCCGGGATGAAAAGTATCTAAAATATTGACCGGTGATATAAAGTACCACCATGCAAAATTTCATTTAAATCGTTCCAACAATTTCGGAGATTAGCCCGTGCAAAAAACAAACAGACAGAGAAACAAAAAAATTGAAAAATAGCTGGATTTGTTCTATTTATCTTCTTACATCCCGACTGACTGACCCTGACTCAGTTTTTAGTATTTTTTTCTACGTACAGACATTCGACCTTTACAGTTTTATTATATGTATAATTTAATTATTGTCTTAATCTTGTTAAAACAATGCTATTTTACAATTTTCTCACAGTTATATGTAAATATATCGTATATAATGGAGTAGGATAAGTAGATAATATTGTATTGTAAACAAATATTAAAAGAACAACTATTGAGTTTCTGGCTGATTCTTTTTAGCAGAACTGCTTTCCGGTGCATATTCCTCACGGACTTATTGACATTTAATCTATACAGACAAATAAAATTGGAGTGTCTGTTTGTAATATTAAAATAACCGCTTTTTATTAAATGCATATGGATGTATTACACGGTACATATACCAAAACAACATTTTTTACAATTTTTTGTCTGTCTGTCTGTCTGTTTGTTCCGGCTAATCTCCGAAACGGCTGGACCGATTTTGACTGGACTTTCACTGGCAGATAGCTGATGTTATAGGGAGTAACTTAGGCTACTGTTATTTTAGAAAAAGATTCAGGGTTCCGCGAAAAAAATTAAAACCCATGAAATTGTGAACCAAATCCGCGTACGGCGAAAACGGCGGAGAACGAGGGTAAATCGCTATATAATTTAAATGAATATTTTAGGAGTAGCAAGCTACTATTTATGTATACTTAAACATAACTGCCTCGGTGGTGTAGTGGCTAGCATGTACGGCTGCACATCCTGAGGTCCTGGGTTCGAGTCCCGGGTCGGGCCAAGTTTAGTTATTGAGTCTTTCTGTATAGTAAGCCTCAGTAACAGCCCGGAGTTGGGAAGTTGGCGGTGTTTCACCCCCGTGCCTCGGAGAGCACGTAAAGCCGTCGGTCCTGCGCCTTAACTCTCACCGGTCGTGTCGAGTAGTCGTCCCACTGGAGTATGAGAGTGACAGGAATAGAGAGTGCACTTGTGTCTGCGCGTACACTTGTGCACTATAATATCTCCTGCGCAGTTGGCTAGTCTCAATGAGGTTGGCCGCCGTGGCCGGAATCGGTCAGGAGAACATCATACTTAAACATAGCTAACCGTGAAAACGTAGTTTAAATAATATAAAAAGTGATGATTTAAAAGTGCTTGTATATTTTGATTTGATCAGCGGAAAGAATTTATAGTATTGGCGAAGATAGAGCAAAAGCTTTATCTCTACGGGAAAAAATGATCTAATTTAAATCGATATATGTATTTCCTATAAATATACATAATATATTTGAATAAGTATGTGATATTGATGACCTTTTTATATTTTGATGTTGAATTTGTCGCGTATTATAATTTTAAACAATTTGATTTCACAGCAAAGTGAGATATGATTTACATAGTAGGTACCTACATAATGTTACTTAGTTGTTATTTATTTTAGCTATCATGTAAGATGTGTTAGGATATATAGAGCATTCTATATATATTATTACCGAGATATTTATTACCCAGAAACCTGATATATTTCTTTTTTAATTAATGTCTTATACAAAGTCCCACGGGTTTTCCTCCATTTATGAGTCCAATTCTAAAATTAACTTTTAGTGCATCGAAAAGCTTCAAGTGTCTTTACGTAAGTAGGTACCCTAAGCAGGTGCATCTGCTTTGGTTAATGGGTTTAACATGTTTCAAACCTTTTGATGATGGAGATAAATGATTTTTTTTTTATTATTTGATATTTCATTACAAGCTTTTTTTAGTTTCACCCGTCCGGGTGTCTGTCTGTCTGTAATCAAATCTTGCAAGTTAAATTTGACTAAACATCATACTAAATCCAATATGGCGGACTCTCAAAGATATTTTTTTATGTACCTCCATGATATAGATATCAAATGAAAGAGTTTGCTGGGAAGAATACGAGAAAAATAAAAACAAAAAAAAAATTAATAGTAAAGTTAGTTTTTAGTTAACTTTTATTTAAATGCTCTAAAAAGAAGAAAATAAACTTTAAATTAAATCAAACCCAACAATTTATTACGTTACACAATTTATAAGCTTGTCGCGAGATTTACCTGTGCAAATAAACAAGAATATAATATTTCATACTTTTATTAATATTATTTTATTAATTTTTAGCAAGCTTAAAAGCTTGCTGCTATAAAAGTCATATAAACTTCTCTAAAAAATATTTAATGTTAACAGATTCGGCTTAGTTAGATAATTATTAGGCATATTATGTATAGATTATATGTATATGTCTAGTATTAGATTCTTTTAAAGAAGATAAACTAAACAGCGTAGTAAAACTTGAGTTAACTGGAGCAGTCACAATAAGGTTTTTCCAACTTAGCTTCTAAACGCCAAGAGATGTTTACCCGGAATCAAAATGACATCATTCTAAGTTTAAGTGCGAGAATGTCTCTCTGTCTGCCAATTGCCATAAATGGAGAAAAATTTTACCGCGCACACGTACAGACCTACACAATTAAATGCTTATGATTTCCCTATTTGATTGTTTTGAATTATGACTAAAAATTAGATCATCATCTCATTAAGGTTGATTTAATTTTGGAAACGTGAATAATCAATTATCTATTGACAGATATGAAATTAATATTTTTAAATTCAGATTTTGGCAATGGCTATTCAAGCGAATTCGCTATGCGTAGGCTGTGCCAGATGTTATAAGGACACAGTATATCGGTGAAGGCACGTTTTCCTCTTCGCTACACACACGAACGGACAGGTGTAAGTGTCTCCAGTGGTCACTAATATTTCAAGCACGCAGCAATATAATAATATATTTTAAATGAGTGAAAGTGCGACAGTTAAAATATTAAAGTATCTAAGTAGATAGTGTTTTTTAAATTATTATAAGTATTATTTTAAATATGTCTAACATGGTAATTGTTTTCGAAATAAGTACTCCTATTAAAATTTGGATTAATTATACTTAATGCTTCAAAACCTATTTACATTAAACTTAATTTCATATCAAAATAAACACGAGCAGTTATCTTCTTGTGAAATCCTAGTCCTATTCTTGTGAAGTTCCTATGAACAGAATAGACTTTTCTTACACTTTTTAATGAGTATTTCTTTATTTACAGATGGAGGGGAAGATTATGTTGATAGCGTCATTGGCGCTTTTCAGTATTACCTATTGTGTTGAGGGTGAGTAAATACATCTTTTGATTATAATATTTTACGCTGATTTGTGGCTTTCTTGTCCCAGTATGAAACATTCGTCTTGGTGATAAAATACTAAAGTAATTATCAAAAAATTAATCGAAATTTACTTATAAGTGTTTTTGTATTTTTAAGCAATTATATGAATTTAGGTATGTATTATTGCTAATTCATACATAATTTATTCTTACATACATACATATGTTTTCTGCTCTTTATTTAAATATTAGGTACGTATCTACAATTTGTACACTACATATACAAAAGTGAAAATTTCAGTTTGTCAATTTGTTAAATACTTATGTATTTTTTAAGCTATTGATGAAAATGAAATTAAGGTGTGTCTTTAATAATTATATAAAGGTTTCTACTTCCTGATTATATATAGTAGGTACTTGTCTAATACCAACTATCAAAAAATCCGTTTTACTATGTATTCTTTAAGTTGTTTAGGTATGCATAATCAATCTCAAATAGCTAACTTATGTGTCACTTCGCTGTGTTTCTTATATTTTTTGCAATCAACAAAGCACACGTTATCACTTAACCACGCGGAATCGGCCCACATATATAATTTATAAATTAATTTACAATGTCACATAATGGGAATGAATAAGCAGCCTGTGCAAATGTTTATGCGAGTTTTATATTTATCCATAATTTATTAAATTTATATTATATTCTTATATTCTTAATATCTTTTTCAAAAACTTATAAAGATATGTAGTCTCCTTCTTCCTATTATGCATTAAACTTCTGTCTGTTTTTGCTCCTTGAAAAACGAAAAAGTTCTTATTTGTAGGTACTAATGTCAGAAAACTAAATATTTTAAGAAACATCATGTTCTAGTTTAGTCATTGATTACTTAAAAAACATTGATACATTAATATGACAGTACCTGGGCGACTGAGCTTCGCTCGGTGTTCTTTTTCGTTATATCGTATTTTTTAGAGAAAAAAAAACTAAAAACTTGAATAAATACAAAAACAAACGTAAAAAACTTGTATTCCAACTGGGATTCGATCCCGGATATATGTATGTGTTGTTTAACTTACGCGTTGATCGCTTGACCACGATGCTTACAACCAAGTGTAAGAAATTATCGACCATATTCTGCGTGGAATAATGCAAAAAGAAAACTGCATGAAAACTCGAAAACACGCGTTTGCCCAGACATGAGACTAATCTAGATCGATTTTTCGCCCCCGAAATCCCCCACATACCATATTTCAGCGAAATTGTTAGAGCCGTTTCCAAGATCGCTGGTATAATTAAATAAAGATATAAAGATATAAATATACAAGAATTGCTCGTTTAAATATATAAGATACCAACTTTGTTTCGTCCCGTATAATTATTTCATGAATGTCGATATTTTGTATTGTAATATATTCAGTTTGAATAAAGTCTTACTTAAATTATTATATGTATAGATTATTAAATTGGTTTTGATCGACTTCAAAATAGAAAGAAATACTCAATTCACATATATTTTTTGTTTATGTTACGTGATACTCGTATCTTCGCGACTTACGAACCAATCGTCAATATATGTTTCTTTAATAAATAGATTTGATTATGATTTATTAATTTCACAACCACGTTCATTATATTAAATAAAAAAGTTTGCCAAGTAGGTAGGCAACAGGTAATCATACATATAGGTAATAAAATTCTATCTGAGTCGAATCTGTACCTTATATATTTTTTGGAAAATCTTATTGAAATAGACTTTATTATCGATACAGAGATCGAATCTATAGTTTTTAGAATTTTTGTCTGTCTGTCTGTCTGTCTGTTACCGCATTACAGAAAAACCACTGAAGGGATTTTGATGAAATTTGGTATGATGATAGCTAGATATCCAGGTCAACATATATGATACTTTTTACCGCGGGAGATTATCTCATTCCCACGGGAATACACGTTGTAACACAACCCAAAAAATATTTATGATCAGAATTTCTTGAAACTTGGTATTAATGTTCTTCAATACAATTAAATAAATACGTGTTTTAGCGTTTTTTTTGAAATTCATCCCATAAGGACATAAAATAAGGGATGAAAATTTGTATGAAACCTACCTTTCTAAAGTTTTTTGTTGTAGTTTTAGCGCGAGCGAAGCCGCGGGTTTTGCTAGTACAATAATAAGTGTTTTACTTTTATTCGTTTTAGTAGGTACCGGTTGGAGAATATTTTGTTTAAAAAAAAAGTTACAATGAAAATTCTGTATATTTGAAATTAACAATTAAATTTATAATACAAGAAAGATGTAAATAAATAAATTTCAATTCCTTTTATTGATGCTATAGAATTAATATGATAATGATGGTTCTTTCTGATCAAAATCGTAAAAAATGTAAGAGGAAAAAAGAATTGGTGAAAATCATTGAATGTCTAATAAATCACCCGCAATTAGCGTACCCATAATCTAGTTGGTCAAGAAAGTTTGTAGGGCATTATTCAGTTCAGTGACCTATGACTTTGGAAGGCCGAAGTATCTTCCTATTAATATTTATTATAATATGAAACAACCTATATTGCCTACAGTTTCATTATTTAGTACATGTTTATTTGTGTATTTGTTTTTGTTACTTATACGCTTAATACATTTTAAATCCCACACTTTTATTAGACAATAAATAATAGTATTTACATATTCCTAACTATATTAAGAATCGACCGCGTATTGTTGTATTCATTAAGCTTCCGATATTCGTTGGGTGGACAAGGACAAAAGGTCCTGTGTGGGCGATAACACGTTTACACCCTTATATGGTGATTCAAGGTTAAGTGTTGATTCCTCACGGTCAAATAACATTTTGCGATTATGCAAACGGTTTTTATGTTTTTTCGGCTGATTATATTATGTGTAATAATCATTCATCACTTATAAATATTTATCATATTATTATTATTTTTTAACATGAGTAATTAATAAGAAATAAATAATTGGATCAATTCAAAAATCATACTTACCCACAAAGTATAGTTTTAACTTTTAAGCTATTTCAATCACAGTAGAAAAGAGAATGAGCTTTTTAGATTAGATTTTACATAAAACTACATTTATTTACAGCCCAACGTTTCTACAACTATGCCCCAGGAGGATATCAAGGACGCTATCTGTATGAGCACGGGCGGTCCATATCCGACGAGACGGTCCGATGTGGACCACACACGTGCGGCGTCGGCGCGCACTGCACTCACGGCAGTGTCAGACCAGTCTGCGCCTGCCTCCCGGGATACTCTGGAGACCCATTGTCACAGTGCGTGAAAATAGAGTGTATTGGTAAGATCTTCATCTCGTACATCCTTTTCTAACTTTTTGCAATTATTAAAATAAAAAAGTAACGTCCTATATATACAATTTCTAAATTTATTACTACCAATAAGCGAAATATAAATAATAAATATTTTCTTTAGATAACAGTGAGTGCCGAAGTCACCAATCGTGTGTGAACCAACACTGCATCAATCCTTGTGAAGGAGCCTGTGGATTAAATGCCAATTGCGATGTAAGTATTCTTGATTTTGTTATTGCTTAGGTGCATCTTTTCATTAAGTCTGTATCAGTATAGAGTATAGTCTCCATTAACTTAAAAATATATTTTATAGGTCCGTCATCATGTTCCAGTTTGTTCCTGTCCTGCTGGGTACACCGGAAATCCTTTTACGTCATGTAGAATCGCTGATCCTGGTATGAATATTGAATTAAAAAAAATACTGGGGCTTAAAAGGCTCCTTAAACTTCTGAATTGAGTTGAATCTTTAAGATTGACGAATAATAAATTATATAAAAAAAATATAATTATAGGTTTTTATTTTTAATTGTCTTTCTTTTACTTATTTAATTGTACCTAATGTATTTATATTATTTTTAGAGGAAGCCTGCCATCCCTCTCCTTGCGGACAAAACACCAATTGCCACGTCGAAAACAACCGAGCCATCTGTACCTGCTTGCCGGGATTCTTGGTAAATAAAAAAATACTATTATATGGTCATATTCAAAATACTTATGGGCTATGGCCTCCGGTAGAAATAAGAATCTGGTAGAATAGCTGGTGTGCATAGGCCCTAAGAGACTTTAAATTTTAGTGCTAGAATCCATATCCTAATTATTATTTACATCTCTGTGTATTTGTTCGTTTGTTTTTGTTAATATTTTTACTTTGCTAGGTCCTCAAATATATAAATCTATATCTTATAAAGAGGCAGTGTTTGTTTGTTCGTTTGTTTGTTTGTTTGAACGCGCTAATCTCAGGAACTACTAATCTAATTTAAAAAAATCTTTTTGTATTAGATAGTTCGTTTATTGAGGAAGGCTATAGGCTATATATTATGTAATATATAGTGTATTTATTCCATACCAACCGTTAAAACATTTAGGATAACTTTTACCACAGGAAAATCTTCCAATTCCCTCCGTAAAATACCTAACTGATTTTGTCGAGTCGTCCTTGGAAATTTACATTGCTAACGCTGGTTAAGCCTTTAGACATACATTATTGATACAGTGTACAAGAAAATGCTTCTTGTTCCAGTAGTACGCTCACAATGACTATTTTTATCATTTTAATATTATTAAAATATAGTGCCTGATTGGCACTGTGTAATTAATTTAAGATTGTGGGTTCGATAAATAATCAGGTAGGTAAATAGCAAATGTTTGTTTAAGGCGTAAAAAATAGATAACTTATCATTGTAAGAAAAATGTATAAATCTCAAATTTTTCTCCTTTAAAGTTTCAACATCCCTATACTCAACCAAAATCCAAATTGACATTAATTAACAGGGTAGTCCACTGGCGGGCTGTAAGCACGAGTGCGACTCAGACAGCGACTGCGGCTCGCACCAATCGTGCCGCGACTTCAAATGCGTGAGTCCCTGCAGCGACTGCGGTGTTAATGCGGACTGCGAGACCGTCGCCCAACACCGCGCGGTCTGCAAGTGTCCCAGGGTAGGCAAAACTTGCATTCTATTTTAGACTAATCATTCGTAAAATGTTTCTTCGTTAACCTTTATCAGGTAATAATTTATTAATTAATTACTTACGATATACTGAAGTATTCTAATTTCGTTAATTATTGTTGATATTCACGTATGTATATTGTACATATATGAAATTCCCGATTATTTATAGCTATATGTTATAGGGCTACTTCGGCGACCCGTATAAGATTTGCTCAGCCGAATGCACCTCAGACAGTGAATGCCCGAGCTACAAGCCTGCCTGTGTCTACAACGCGTGTATCAATCCCTGCACTAATGCGTGTGGTGTGAATGCGGACTGCAACCTACGCGGGTTGACACCTGTGTGCTCTTGCCCTAAGACTATGACTGGCGATCCTTTTACATTCTGCAGGCCTTTTGAAGCGCGTAAGTTTAAATATATGCATTTAGTCCTTTTTAACGTCCTACTGCTGGGCACGGGCCTCCCTTCAGTACGAGGGGGATCAGGCCATAGACCACCACGCTGGCCAAGTGCGGGTTGGCGGACTTCACATGTCTTTCTAAAACTTGCTAGGTTCTTTCAGACATGCAAGTTTCCTCACGATGTTTTCCTTTACCGTTAAGGCAGGTGGTAATCATGTTGGAAATGATTTGCACATGAAAACATCAGAGGTGCAAGACCCGAGATTTGAACCCGCTTCACTCGGTTTCCCAAGCGAGAGCGTTACCACTGGGCTACCACTGCCTTAACTTTAAATATATATACATGCATATATTATGTAAGTCTATATTAGATATAAACTTGTACATCTACTTACACATATTTTTTAAAGCCGTATAGAGTGAGATGCAGTGTACCTAAGTAGTATGTTTTATTCTCGACCATTATTAGTCTCGACAACACAGACCCATCTCGTGGAGTCAGACGATATTACTAAAGTATCTTTTTCATCCTCCAAATTGAATTAAGTACTTAGGAATAAATAATGTTAAGCAATAATTTACTTAATCCTGCGCCAGTGTGTTTACGCTTAAAGGCCATGATTACCGATACCTTCACATTTTGTAGGCCTTGTGAGGTTTGTGAGTAACGCTTTTGTGTCATAAACTGCTTGTTGACATAAATAGTCATGGCGTGTAGGAAGTGTTGAATAAGGATTGTATTTGCTAAATTTGCATTATAGTTACGCTTAAGGTTAAGCTGTAGGTATATACTTATAATATTAAGTATTAGGGAATGTAATGTGCAGTTATACTTTAACATGAATTAAAAAATATATTACTCGCAAATAACCGTCATGAATACTAAAATATTAAATGTAAAACTTACGTTAATTTCAATAATAAGGGAATGACTATAAATCGTACAATAAATTTGACAATTCAAGCTGATAATACAAAGCGTAATATAATTATTTCATTCATAAAATTTGAATTTATGTAAAGGTGACCTTTGCGAGCCCAACCCTTGCGGTGCTAACGCTAAATGCACGCCGGGACATGACCGCACCGGCGCCGAACGCCCAGTCTGTACGTGCCCTGCTGGATACATCGGTAATGCGCTCGTCTCTTGTGAGAAGGTAACTATCTAAAATAAAATATAATATAAAGTATTATTATAACATTACCTTTTAAGTATATTGTTGTTATAATTTATTTAATTGTTAGATATAAAAAAAGGGAACAAATACGTTACTGGCGTTTAAGTTGAAGTATCAGTATGGACACTGCGAGAGTGCGAAGAAACATACGATACTTATTGTCTTTTTTTATCAGGGCCAGTGTGAGTTAGACACCCAATGTCCGGACAACTTAGCGTGCGTCGGCTACCAGTGCGTGGACCCGTGCCTCGGCAATACGCAGTGTGGCGCTGGCGCCGTGTGTATGGCCCGCCGCCATATTGCTGTCTGTACTTGCCCTGGGAGTAAGTATTTTTTTTTATTTAAATAAATATTCGATATTCAATTATTAAAAAAAACTCAAGCAAATAAACCCTGAAATAGAATAAGAATAAATACTGTTAATGCTTAGAATTATTAATTGAAAGACGTTGACCAACAACAAGTAGTATAGCATAAAGTTCGGTTGAAATAAAACACAATTTAAGCCACTGAATATTCTCTTAGTTGGCAACTCATATAGGTATTGTGTGTATACATATATTAACTGCCTCGGTGGTGTAGTGGCTAGCATGTACGGCTGCACATCCTGAGGTCCTGGGTTCGAGTCTCGGGTCGGGCCAAGTTTTGTTATTGAGTCTTTCTGTAGAGTAAGCCTCAGTAACAGTCTTGAGTTGGGAATTTGGCGGTGTTTCACCCCCGTGCCTCGGAGAGCACGTAAAGCCGTCGGTCCTGCGCCTTATATTTCACCGGTCGTGTCGAGTAGTCGTCCCACCGGAGTATGAGAGTGACAGGAATAGAGAGTGCACTTGTGTCTGCGCGCACATTTGTGCACTATAATATCTTCTGCGCAGTTGGCTAGTCTCAATGAGATTGGCTGCCGTGGCCGGAATTGGTCAGGAGGACATTATTATTATATTATGTGCCTACCATCAATACGATACTATAATTTAGTAATTTATGATGATTTAGAGGGAACTATGGAAATGCCTCTATATTTTAATATTTTTATTTAATTTTAAAAATATTATAATATTAAAATATCACTCAGATCGTCATGGAGACGCCCTCGTAAGCTGTTACCAGTCGAATTCTGAAGTGGCAACCACACGCTACTATAGATACAAGCGCAACGGTAACTTTACCGAGACTGTGGAGCCTCCACAAAACACTGCCAATTTGATCAGCACTGCCGAAACTGTTACGAACGAAGAAAAAAAAGAATAAACTTGCCTATATTACATATTCGTAATTTAAATTAAAATTAACAATGAATAAAATTGATCCTTTGTTTTAGATAGTTTGATTTAAACAGTCTCTAACATAGGATCGACGATTTATGTTAATGGTTTTAAAATAAATATTATTTCAACATTATAATCTTTTTTATTGAAGTCCCGGTTTGAATGATTGGATTGGAACACACCCATTGAGATATAGTAATTTAACTATTTTTTTAATTATTTATTTATTAAAATATTAAAAAGCTAAGCATCTAGTGGTTTTAATACTGCCCGCTTTATTGAAGCGAAATGAAATAAACCGGTTATCAGTGCAAACACGATAGGTAGAAACAGTCACAAAAATTAAAACATCGTTAATAGATTTCTTCTGTTTTAGGTATTTATCTATCTACCTATTATACTATAATGATGGTGGTCATAAAACAATAGTTATTAAAAAAATTGTCTGTTTGTATGTCTGTTAGTCTGTTTAAAAGTACGCGTTTCACGTAAAAGATACTAAATAATGTACTTATTTTACATGGCTTACGCTGGTTATCCTTAAGATATAGGGTAAAGTCAAAATAGATGCCCCACTTTTTGGAAAGGACGCCTAATTTAAAAACTATTAAATTAGTATACATAACTTCTAAAGATATACCTAGACCTAACAAATAATGATCTTGCAGAAATTTAGTTTTGGTAATCCATTTTTATGAGGACAGATGCCTACGTGTAAGAATTGATACCCCGCTATAAAAATGCTAAGAAGGATAGATGCCCATAATGCAGCATAGATACCTATTGAATAAAATAATTAAAATATGTTAAAATGTTTTATTTATAGTAATATAACTTAACATAATTAAATACTTTCTTAATATATTAAACTTAAGCTTATTAACGAATTAACGATCAAGAAAGTACTTGAGCTCGAAATCCTTTTCCTCATTTGGCATTAAAAATAAATACGTAAAACATAACACCTAAGAAGGACATTTAATTATATTAGGTTTTTACCTATAAAAGTGCCGTTTAATATACAGAAACTTTAAGTCATTCTTTTATAAATATTTTTTTATTTTTATCAATTAAAATATTCACCCATGCTGTCGATGCATCTCTGCGAGCGCAGTGATAATTTTTAATGCCCTTCTTGAAGAAGCCAGATGTACGGGAGTCAACAAACTCTTCAAAGGCATTTTGTACTGCCTCTCAGGTATTGAATTTTTTTCGAGTGTGAGTACGGTGGATGACGCAAAACTTCCAACCCTAGCTTTTGTAGCTTAGAGACCATCTGTTATGCCGTATGAGTTAGAGCGTTGTCGTGTAGGAGCAGCGGGGACGAGCGAATAACGAAGACTGGCCGGAGATTTGCGAGTTTCTCTATCATTGTGTCCAGTTCCTCACAGTGCAATGGTTAGGTAAATATTAATAATTTAGCATTAGACACCAAGAAAACTAAATGTATTCAATTTACCCTACCTAATGTAAGGAGACAGAATTTTAGTTTGCTTTTAAATAATGAGATTCTTAATACTGTAGATTTTACAGTATTCTTGGGTATAAGATTGGACTCAGGTCTTCAATGGAGCCCCCATCTTTCATCTCTCGCGAGTAGATGAAGCTCCAGGACAATTGGGCGACACCTAAGTCCAACGCTTTTATTTTTGTTATATAGAATTTTTGTAACATTCTTTTCTGATTTGAATCAGCACAACTTCTAAACTTTTATTTTCAAAAAGAAAATCTGCGCTATTATATTGGTATTCAAGCTCGGTGATAGATTCAGCTCGAGTGTTTAATATTAATATTTTATAAGTCACTAGAATTGCCCGCGGCTCCGCCCGATTTCAGATGACCAAAAACCAAATTCTTATGTTTTACATATTAGTATACTCTTACATTGCAGTTTTTGTATTTTTTTCTCAGAAATTAGTTATTTTCTCGCGGTAAAAGATATCTTATGTGTTGACCTGGATAACCAGCTATCACCATACCAAATTTCATCAAAATCCCTCCAGTGGTTTTTTTGTGATGCGGTAACAGACAGACTAAAATCTAAAAACTATAGTTTCGGCACCTATATCGACAATAGTGTCTATTTAAATAAGATTTTCCAAAAAATATTTAATGTACAGATTCGGCTCAGTTACAATTTTATTATATGTATAGATAGATAAAACGAAATCCGATATGTGACATTTTAAATATATTCTTAGAAATTAGACCAGAAGTTATTTTTTTAAATACAAATCTATTGCTACCCTCAAGAAAACAATTTACAAAAACGAATCTACTTTTGAAAACGATTAAATTTAACAAACCCAAATTAAATTAAACGAGAACTAAAAATGTAAGACCTCTAAAATAATTACGAAACAATCTAACGAAAAACCTAACAGACAGACTGACGTTGCAGAGATGTTGACCCGATGACAGCCGTACAGCAAAAAGTGTGCGCCGGGTGCTGGCGCTGCCTTTTATACGTTTTCCCCACTCCACCTTCTAACACGGCCTTTCCTGACGGGAGACCGCCCTCGGACTCCTTCATCTTCTAACTCTAGAGATCAGTCTCCAAAATTGGCATCGAAGGCTCTGAGCCGTCATCGCTCGACGTGAAGGTGGGTGACGCAGCAGGCTCTTCGCCACGTGTCTGCGTCCCTGACGTGTTGGGTTGCGGCTCACTCGCGTCACCAGGAACATCAACATAGGAAGGCTGGGTGACGCTAGGAGTTGTCGACTCCTCCTCCTCTGCATCTGCACAGAACGAATAACAACACAAAGCAAATTCTGAAAAGGAAATTATCCAAGTTAGAAAATTCCTTGTCAGTACAAAAGGTTATCATTCAACTTGGTATATTTGTAAGCTAAACTGACAAAATAGAAAAGCATAAACACAGCGGATATAAAACAGACAGATATGAGTACCAATCACCTGGGGCAGTTCCCGTCGGGGGAGTGCACCCTCATGACTCGATAGAGGTCTATGCGGACTTACATGAGACATAACTTTGCATGTGTGAATCAGTACCCATAAAAGCATGTTTCAACCCAAACTAACAACAATAAAAACACAGACAATGTTTGCCCCGCAAACATATGCCACACACACACCACGACTCGTCAGAGGCCAACTCGTGGCATGACCCTGCGTGTACATAGCTCCAGGACCACATGTCTGAGCGACTCCAAGACAGTGTCCGAGCACATAAACAAAGTACAACAATCCCCATCAAAAAAACTACACAGGGGAAAAAAAAATCTTTTACAACAAAAAAAAAATTACAAATTAAACGTAACAGTAAACAGAGGCCCTCATTCAATTTTTCACACATGTTAAAATTTTAAGAAAACCTTTCGATCAGTTACAACTTCACCAATCGTTCAATCGTCTTATACTCATCACGCTGTACGATCGTACTATGACCCCTACATATCAATTAACACATCTTAATGTGTCATTTGATATGCCTGCCAGCCAAATGTACCACGGCACATTTGTGAATGTGTGGACAACTATACCGCAGCAAGTGTCGCACCACATTCCCTGTACTCGCCCCGCAGTTCGAGCCCAGTATTATCTGCCAGCCAAATGTACCACGGCACATCTGTGAATGTGTGGACAACTATACCGCAGCAAGTGTCGCACCACATTCCCTGTACTCGCCCCGCAGTTCGAGCCCAGTATTATCTGCCAGCAGCAGCGCCACCAGCTGCGCGGCGCCCTTGAGGCAGGCGGTGCGCAGCGCGTCGTCGCCAGCGCGCGAGCGCAGGTGCGGGGAGGCGCCGCGCTCCAGCAGCAGGCGCGCGGTCTCCAGGCGGTGCTCCTGCACGGCGTAGTGCAGCGCCGTCTTGAGCTGCATGTCCTGCGCATCGACGCGCACACCGCGCTGCAGCAGGTAGGCGCAGAGCGGCGCGGACTGAACGGAGTTGATGAGGCAGGTGCCGCCGTTGTGATTGGCGCGGTGCAGGTCGGCGCCGCGCTCGGCCAGGAAGCGCACCACGTCCAGGTGCGTCATGAAGCAGGCGGAGCGCACGGGCGTGGAGCCGCTGTCGGAGCCGGCGTCCAGGTCGGCGCCGGCGTCGGCCAGCGCGCGCAGCACGGGCAGGCGGTCGGCCACGGCGGCGCACCACAGCGGCGTGACGCGGTGCGCGGAGCGGTCGTGCGGCACCTCGTACACGCCGCGCTGCTCGAGGCGCGCGGCGCACACGTGCACCAGGTACTCCACCAGCTCCACGTTGCCGCGCCGGCACGCCACGAACAGCGGCGCGAGGTTAATGCAGCACACGAACGCGTCTTTGTCGTACTTCTCTGAAATTACTAGAGATAGATGCGTTAACTAATGCCACGATTTTGTGCGGACTCGGCCTAACCTGACCTTCGCAAATTGTACGCCCTAACAATCTGTTTGCCAGCGCCGCGATGGCGATCTATCGTCCACGTTTTCTGACACTAACACATCGCGAACACCAGAACCCGAAATGTGCTCACTCGAACGCGCTGGAATAGACGTAGCCCTAGACTTATTTTCTAACACACTAAGACGAGCTATCATTGTTCCCATTTCGAGCCTCAACTGAGTATTCTCGTCAGGAGATCGTTCACAACGCCTACTATCACTGATCACGGTCACTGTGACGCTGCGGCTGCGACTACCGTGACGGCTCACACTACGATCACGCTCACGATCTGACATTGTAACTAAATCGAAACAAAAACAGAATCGCAAAATCTATTAGCAAACTCAATCACTACACAAATACCTATGTGTCACGTATCAAAACAAATTTAAATTCAACAAATAACCGGTAAATCGAATTACGTAATCGAACACTGAACAAAATCACTTGTACACCGATAAGAATACAACGACCGAAAAGAACTAAAATACTGATGTATCCACTAATTACCACCAAATATTGCAACTAACTTGTACACTCGCGATAAATAGAACGTAAACAAAGAAACCAACAATTCGAACTGAGAAAATCAATCAACAACAGCAAAACAAATGAAGTGGGCTAAATGAGACCTATCCCACTTCTGATCTTAGAAATTAGACCAGAAGTTATTTTTTTAAATACAAATCTATTGCTACCCTCAAGAAAACAATTTACAAAAACGAATCTACTTTTGAAAACGATTAAATTTAACAAACCCAAATTAAATTAAACGAGAACTAAAAATGTAAGACCTCTAAAATAATTACGAAACAATCTAACGAAAAACCTAACAGACAGACTGACGTTGCAGAGATGTTGACCCGATGACAGCCGTACAGCAAAAAGTGTGCGCCGGGTGCTGGCGCTGCCTTTTATACGTTTTCCCCACTCCACCTTCTAACAATATATTATTTATGAAATTTTACAATTTTAAACGATTGACATACATATGAACATTCAAAATATATTTAATATTATCTCTCTTGCAAGATACACAATCAGTGTCCTCAAAATAAAGCGCACAATTTCTAAATTGTGCGCTCTTTTCCAATAGTTCCGAATCGAGTGATTAACAGAACAGACGTCTGAAATATCAAAGAGTTCGTTACAAAAATGTAAAAATATTACATTTAGAACCATAAAAAAGGATAGGATACCGTATATTTGATAAATAAATGTGTTAATTGATATGTTTTCTTATAATATATATGATTAAATATAACGTGGATTAATTGATTTTTTTTTACTTAAAATATCGGTTGAGATAATATGCGACAAATTTTAATGGCCGCTTATTTGTTTTAAGAACTGTATATTACAATTTCCTTCTATATTTAGTAGACTATAACACATTAATCTGTTCTTTTTTAAATGTTGTCGATATCGTTAGGCAACAAGTTTAATAATGAAAATTTTACGATTATCAAATTACAATTTTTCTAAGGGAATAAAATAAATATGACAACTATTCTATTCCATGTAGTTTTTATTCTAAATGGCTCTCGAGCAGGGCTCGAAACCCCGTTCAATTTTTAAACTTTTAAAATGTTTAAATTTTTGGTTACGTTCTTTAACCGGTTAAATCCGGGAGAACGGTTCTTGACGAGTTTAGGTTCCATGACCAAAATTAGCCAGTTAAAATGAGTTAGTTAGTTTATGTGTGCTTACATTTAGCGCGTCTTTGCTAATGGTGATTGGCTTAGGCTTAGTAGATGGATGCATGTACGT
This sequence comes from Argynnis bischoffii washingtonia, assembly GCA_033884665.1. NCBI lineage: Eukaryota > Metazoa > Arthropoda > Insecta > Lepidoptera > Nymphalidae > Argynnis > Argynnis bischoffii. The sequence continues at coordinate 6,844,272 of CM066628.1, read as the reverse complement.
TACATACTTATGAATGAATTAACTGGTTTACGCGAATATTAGACATTTAAATAAATATTACAATTTTTGTTAATTAATTACTAAATTAATTACTAATAGCAACACTAAATAAGATTAGTAATTAATTAACAAAAATTGTAATATTAATTATAATACCTAAAATTAAGTAAATAATATTGCTATATTTAATTATAATACTTATTAAAAACATTAAAAAATTTTAAAATGTTTAGAATTAAAATCAACTAATATTGTAAGGTACTTTGATGCCATTTTTGAATTTTTAAAATCATTTTTGTAAATTAGTAGGTAGGCTGTCTGTAACAACTGTATAATGCCATTGAGACATCTAACACCTTAGTCTCTCCCGTGACCATGATTGCTGTAAAGCAATCGAAACGTCGGGAAACAAAAATCAAAATAAATCCGCGAAAAAATCCGAAAAGATAGTTTTATTTAAATGAATTAACTGGTTTATTTCGGTACCATAACCGAAATCCAACAATTTGGATTTGGCTTTCAGTGATCATTCACTTAGTGAACGATTAGCGAAAATTATTTTTCATTTCTTATATCCTTTAAATATGAAGCATTTTATAAAAAGAGTAATTGATGATATGAAGATTTATGTTATTTTGTTGTTTCACATTAACGTAAGCTGGAATGTATTTGACAGGTAACAACTGACACTTGCAAATACAAAACGCAAGTTGACTTTTGATGGGTTGATTGATACGTCCTGTCGTTCGATTATCGAATGATGTGAGAAACAGTATATTATTTTGTTGTAAATTATTTATCGATATTGTAAATATTTATGCGAAACCATGTCTGATATTAATATGGAGAAGTTCGCGGTGCCAGAATTTGTACCGGAACGGTATGTAAAAGAGCTGGCGAAGTCATGTGTCGGAGGGGAGGAGCTAGCCCAGCAGAAGGAGAAAATAAAAAATTTAGCTGAAGAAACCGCAAGTGCCCTGAAGAAAAATGTGTATGAAAATTATATGCAGTTCATTGAAACTGCAACTGAGATATCCCACTTAGAAACTGAAATGTACAAACTCTCTCATTTGTTAAGTGATCAAAGAATTGTTCTTTCCACATTATCACAAGCATCGATTTTAGGGAATGAAAATACATTGTCTCGAGAGTCATTAGATAACCATAATTTAGAAGTTGAAAGAGCTGAAGAAGAACGTAAAAATAAGCTAAATTCTATATCAGAAAAAGTAGAGGGCTGTATGAATTTACTAGACGTCCCAGAAAGATACTTATTACATGAAGGAGATCTACTAGAAATAGATGCTGAAGAGAATACTGCTCTTCAGAGAATGCATGTTTATTTATTTAATGATTGTTTAATGCTGACCTCCTGGATATCAAATAGACGTGGGCCAATGAGATATAAATTTCAAAATAGTTACCCTATTAGTACTTTAGCTGTAGTTAATGTGCGTGACTTAGGAACAGTAAAACAAGCATTTAAAGTATTAGCATTTCCTGACACCAGAGTATTTCAGTGCAACAGTTTAGCAATTAAAAAAGACTGGCTTGACAAATTTGATATAGCTAAGAAGTTACATGTTGAAAAAGAAAATTCAAAGCAAAAGAAAAAAGATTCACAAGATAAGCTTAAACATGAATCATTAGAGTCTCCAAGTCTTTCAGTTGAAGAGATACCTTCACCCCAAATAACCCCTCTGCCTGATTGGCTAGCTGATGTCACAGAAGAGTTAGATGTTCTTATTGTAGAGAGACATTTTCAAAAAACCTATGACTTAATGATATCTGCTCAAAATACATTGAACACAGAGGATTTTATAAATCACCCCCAAAGAAATGAAATACTGAAAAAGATAGATCACAAACAGAAAACCTTAACTGAAATATTATTAAAGGAGCTTGATGTTACCCACAATTGGAGTCCAAGGGGTGGGTTGAGGTCATCACGTTACCCTGTACTAATACTCAATAAGTTTAATATGACTAGTCAGGCGTGTGAACTATTTCTAGATATATGCAGTCACACAGTGAAAGCTCATGTCAAAGCGGTTCAGTTAGAGGGTTCTATATTTAGTTATGTAAAACAAGTCGGTGAAGTGTTTTTCTGCTCACTGAGTGATGCCTTAACAGAATTTATTTCATTATTTCCTAAAAATAAATTAAGTGCTTTCATAGTGTGGGCTAGTATGCAACTTAGAATTCTGATGAGTCAAATTATTAAGCAAGTATTTACTCCACAATGTGCTTTAGACTCAGTTTTAGAGTGTGTTCAGAGTTTACGTGACCAATGTACTCTATTCTGTGAATTTGGTTTAGATTTAAGATTTCAAATGAATAGCTGTTTGAGAACACCTGTAATAAAGGCATTGAATGAGTATAAGGAAAAAATTGTTGATTCAATGAAAAATAAAGTATCCGAAGATAAATGGACTCCAGTAAACATGCATACTAAAGCAGGAGTTAGTAAATTCTTAATACAAATGGAAAATTTGGGCCTTATCTTAACTAAATATGTAATAAATGAGACGTGGGTGGACTTATCAAGTAGTACCATATGGTTTACACAGTCTATTCTTACTGTGCAAAATGTTGGCCTACAAATAGTTACAAAAGATATGATGGATGTTGTTGATGAGTGTATCTATGCAATATTTAATTCTCGCCTTATGTTTACTAACAATAATGATTCAAATTATGCACATAAGAATTTCAAGTTTATATTAGAAACACTAATGCCACTGATGCTTAAAAGTTACAAAGAGAAAGCTGGTTATGATAATGAGAAATTATTAGATTTAGCAAAGAAGTTTGGTGTCAATATTGCAAAGAAATCTAACATCACAAAATATACAAGTAATGAATACTTATGAGAATAGTCAAGCCCAAACATCTGTCAGTGTTGGTGTGAAAATTATTTTTATTATGCTGAAGCTTTAATAATGTAACATATAGACAGTAAGCATGCAAGATTTTGTAAGTTTATTTAAGCGGATCAAATTAAAATTTATATTATATGCAAAGTTAAATAATATTAAATTTTAATAAACCAAAACACATGGTTCTTATGGTTTTATTTTATACATTTTTAGGCAAGAATTTCGAGTTTGGTACAAAAATAATACTACGAATATTTTTGAATAAATGTATTTTTAACATAATAATAGGGTATATATTATAATAAATATGAAGACGTATTGAATATAAATCTAAAAAGTTTAAACACAACTAACTATTCAGACTCCATTAATGTTTCAATAAATGTGTTGCCATTTATCAATTTTGTAGTAAGCACAACAAATTCTACATTAGAGTCTTCTTGTTGGCTGATATTTCTCAGAGCTGATATTTCATGGTACGTGCAGCCTCCAATAAAGAAAACTAGGATAACTTTTGGGCTTTCTATGGAGGAGGAATTTTCGCTTGAAATAGAATTGCGTCGAGTCATACGAGGCTGTAGGCTTTGGAGTTCATCTATCGTTGGACCCGGAAGAGAACCCAAGACATCTGCAATACCTGTAAACAGAAAATTGGACCATTAATCTAAAAAACTAAAAATCTAAATTTTTATAATTTGAAAACTAAACTAAAAATCTAAATTTTTATTCAATTAATATTACATTAATATCAATATTTTCAACAGATTCATGTATTTTTTTAATACAATTGATGAAAATTAAAAGAAAAAATACATACTTTACTTATATCTTAGAGGAGATTTGTATTTTTTGTAAATAAATTAAAATTTATGACCACTTGATTAAAAGTAGACAAAATTAAAAAAATAAATAAACTGAAGTACTGTAGTATTTAAGAAAAATTTGTTTGACTACGAGCAAAGATCGATTTGAAAATTTAACTTTATTATGATATTGCAGTCTAGATATAATACATAGTGTACCAATCATTAGAATTTAAAAAAAAAATCTTTTGCTTGAAATGTTAATTTCAAATATAAAGTCAACTAAGTAACAATAACTGTTTAGTTTATAAGTAACACTAATTTATATTTATTTATATGCGTCATGCAGTTATATTTTAATTGTACGCGACAATACCAAATATACCTAATATATTGGCTAACAGCCTGATAATGATAACATCATGCTTTTATCAATATTGTTAATGTAATGAATACTTTTTTAGTTATTATTACATGAAGTGTTGCATTCAGAACGATTGTTATATGTACCTAACATTATATATCAAATGATAATTAAACACTAAAATATTTTTGAATGTTTTGAATTTATTACCAAGTTTCAAACCTTGGGATTACATGTTTGTTTTCCTTATTAGGTTTTAAATCTTTTCATGTTTGCTTATGGAATAGACTATGAAACTTTCTAAGGGAACGATATTTATATTTTCTATAAAACAAATACAAATGTCTTACTTCCTCACGTTAAAACGGTTGAACAGATTTCGATGAAATTTAGTTTACAGATAGCCTTATGACCTAACACATGGGCACCTAGGAATGCACCTGAGCAAATTGAGAGTAAATTAAGCGACTTTTTAATAAGGTCATTCACGTTACCTACTTTCAAGGGAAAAAATTCTAAATATGAAAATTTGTTTCTCACCAGCCCATCCCTTATTTTTGGCAATATGCTCACTGAGGCGAACACTCAGCGGCACGTATTTAGATGAGAGGAAGCTTTTCTCTTTTGTATCTAATTCCGACCCATCCATTGTTAGGTGTAATGCCTGAAAAAACAAAAAAGAACTATTTGTAAATTGAAGTTATTTTTTTAAATAGAAATAAAGTGTTATAAATTATGACGTACAAATTTGTACTACTACTGGTATAGATTGTAATTAGTATTGTTTGCAAAACATAACCATATATTTCAAAGTTCACTGATTTTTTTCAATTTTTTTAAACGTACTAGCGACTCATCCTTTCTTTGCTCGGGTTCGTCCCTCGTTACGTTTTAAAGTTTAGTATAGATTTCTCATAGATGAGATATTTTCCCGCAGTAAAAAGTTGGCCCGGATAACCAGTTATCATCATATCAAATTTAATCAAAATCCCTTCAGTGGTTTTTCCGTGATGCGGTAACAGACGGACAGACAAAATTTTTAAAAACAATAGATTCGGCTTCTGTATCGATAATAATGTCTATTTCAATAAGATTTTTCTAAAAATATTTAATACACAGATTCGGCTTGTTTACAATTTTATTATATGTATAGAATTATAGATAGTGCGGACAGTCTTTTAATATTATAAAGGGAAATGTACGTTTATTGGTTTATCTTTCTCGAAGCAATTGATCTCATTTATTAAACTCTTTTACATTTTACACTTCTTTACATTTTATCCTTTAAGTCAGCGGTTAACCACGGAACCCTAATTGATCAATTTTTTTAACAGATTCCCATTTGTATAATAACTAAACTAATTGTGTTGTAATTAGAATACTGAGGAGTAGTAGTTTGTAGTGACCCTACTCGCTGTGCCAGCGGTCGCCGTCCCGTTCGAGTCCCGTTGGGGGTTTATATTTATAATATGTACATCAAATACATATTTAAAGTTATACATGTGTAGTGTATCAACTATATGGTATCCATAACACAAGCCTCGAAGCATACTATGGAACTAGATGGTGCTGTGTGTTAATGTCCCAACATATGTATTTATTTATTTAACAAATCGTAAATGAAAAATATTAATACTTACAACAATATTTATTGTATCAAAAATATTAACTATTTAATAATATGATGAATTAAATTATTTCACATATTTATTTAGAATAGCACCAAAATTAGGCTTCTGTTAGACAACGTTTTATTAAACTTTCGGACGGAAATCGGAACCCCTTTAACCCTTCCAAGGGAACCCTAGAGTTCTGCGGACCACCATTTGGGAACCGCTGCTTTAAGTAACGCCTACTAAATAACTACTAAGGAACGCCTGAATGAAGAAGCGTATGAACAAAGCTATATGTATAATTTAAGTACAAACCTTTCTCAACACAGCGTACTGTCTTGTCCCTGATTGGGGTTTTAGCAACCCGCACTTTTCAAGATTACAAAGAGTTAGCCATGTTTTGAGTCCGTACACTTGAACTAACTCGCGTTTGTAGTACTCTAGAACTTTGGGTTTCAATCCTGAACCCGTCACACATTGCAGACAGATAAGACGAAGCACCTTAAAATTAATATAAGAATTATTAGCAATTTTATAAAGATGCTAATTTATATGTGAGCACTCTTCAGGTATAATCTCTCATGTTTCATGAATAAGCCTTCCAAAATTACGGATTTGTTAATTACGTAACTGGTTACGCATTTTTATGCCCCAATTACGTAATTGCTTTGACTTTTTTCAGCGACGGTATTTTCTTAGTCTTTTTCTTAGTTTTTGTTAGTACCTATTTATTTTAGGAAGTAATTGAAAAAAAATCAGAGCTTCAAATATGATTTATTAAATAAAAATGAAAAAAATAATACTTTATTATTATCAATCTTCGTTTTTATTTGTATTCTGGTTTTAATTTTATTTACTTAGCGGTTTCCCGATGTGGCGACGCTCATCATCAAAATATTAATGGGTATTTTTAAAAGGCCAAGAGAGAAATTTTATTTTTTTACTTATTAGAGTTTTTTTTTGTGTCGGGGGTTACTTACATTTTTTATTTCATTCTTTTTAAATAACTCGCAGACTCTAATTCCTTACTTATAAAAAAGATATTTTAAAAATTTTTGTCTGTTTGTTCCGGCTAATCTCTGAAACGGCTGGACCTATTTTGGCGGGACTTTCACTGGCGGATAGCTAATATAATAAGGAGTAACTTAGGCTACTTTTATTTTAGAAAAAGAATTAGGGTTTCGCGCAAAAAATTGAAACCCATGGAATTGTGAACAAAATATAATACACTTGACAACAAAACAACTTACTTTAGTTATAGGAGCTTTTTGAGCAATGAGATCTTCTATGAAAGTGCAGACTTTCTCATTATCAATGCAGTTCAAGAAATCTTCCTCGCATTGTATTGTGTCGTGAAACTCGAACGAATCCGTTGTCTGAGAAACAATAAATTATTTATTTATTAATTACCAAAATACAAAAAAAAAAACATTTTTACAAAACTAAGACACTCATACTAAGTGAACTTGTATTACGTATTGTGTCATTGTATTATTAATGATATTAAAATCATGTTTTTGACACATTTTTCATGGATACAACATAAAAAAAAAATACATATGTCCATGAAGTAGATTGGAGTAGGTATACTAGAAGAAAGACAAGCTTTAACTTGATAGGTATCATTAATATAAAACTCACAATATATAGATACTATATTTATATTATAAAACAAGCTTTTGACTAACTTATATATGAGACTTGTCAAAACGAATCAATATATTCTATACGAATGAATATTAAGAAAGAGCTAATAAAGAATTCCACTATTTTCTACCAGCCTGATCTTGATCTCAAAACAAATTATTTCATTATCATCAGGATTTCACGTACTTATAAAGTCGATTAATTATACGCGTAAAAATTGTCTTCCAAAATTTGATTATAATAATTAGTATATATTCATTTATTTACATAATCGGTTAACAATAAAAAAATAGAAACATTTAATAACTCTTCTTAATGAAACAAATTGTGTAAATGAAAACAATAAAGCTGCTGAGTAGACATTGATATTAAAAAAGTTCAATGCCACTTCACTATTTTTAAATCGAAAGTTTTTTTTTATCAAAACCATAAAATTTTTAATATAAAGTAAGAAAAACATTTTTACGTTATAAAGTTTATTATTCATACTTACTAATATTAAAAGTGCCAAAGTTTGTTGGTCCTCTAATTTGTTCTTTTTTGATGCAGCTTTCAATTTTTTAATATATGATTACTTTATAAATAGATCTCAATTTATTCTATCACTAGCGACTCACTCTCGCTTCTCTTCGGGTTCGTCCCTAGACAAAAACAAATCAATCCCATGGGAATCGTACATTTTTCCGGAATGATATATAGACTAAAGCCTTCCTCGATAAATGGACTATCCAACACAAAAAGAATTTTTCAATTCCAACCAGAAGTACCTGAGATTAGCGCGTTCAACCAAATAAACAAACGAACTTTTCAGATTTATAATATTAATTATAGTATAGATTTACAAAAACGTGATCGAAGATTTTACATAATTAATTATTAATTGGTTGTCAATCGCGGAACACTGAACAAAATTCAAAACATATACACCTGATAAATTATTAAAATCTATACTAATATTATAAAGAGGCTGAGTTTGTTTGTTTGTTTTAACGGGCTAATCTGAAGAACTACTAATCCGATATAAAAAAATATTTTTGCATTATTTTTGGCTATATTATCTCATCATGCTACTATCCATGAGAGGGGAGTAGTAATAAAATATAGTCTATCTATTTCATACTAATTATTGAAATGGATCTAGGGATGAACACGAGCGAAGCGAGAGTGAGCCACTAGTGTTATATAATTACGTAATATGTACCTACATAAAATGTATATTAACCTAATGATTATAATCTGTTATTATATTATTATTTTTTTAAAAGAAATATGATTATTTATTGTTACTTTTTTTTAAACATTCCAATAAATATAAATACAGATTTTATATCTAAAGATATTGCATTGCGCCATTTTTTACTGTCCCACGGCTGGGCTTAAGTCTCCCAGTCCCAATACGAGGGGGATCGAGCCATAGTCCACTACGCTGGAAAAGTGCAGATTGGCAGACTTCACATGTCTTTCGAAAATTTGCCAAGTTCTCTTAAACATGGAGGTTTGCTCACGATGTTTTCCTTCACCGTTAGACAAGTGGTTATCATGTTGAAAATCATTCGCACATGAAAAGATCAGAGGTACGAGCGCAGGTATTTGAACCCGCTTCACTCAGTTTCCCAAGCAAGCGTTACCACTGGGCTACCACTACCTATCTAGATATAAGAACCTTTTATTTTAATATTTTCTTTATAGTTACCTCTTTAATATATTCGGCGATGGCAGTATGAGTGGCCAAGGACTGTTTGTTGGCCAACATCTGCGGCAGGCGGGACACAAACTGTTTGATCTCTTGTACGGATTTATCGTTGTGTCTCTCGTCCAACTGTGTTTTAATTACGCGGGCCTTTTTAGCTAATGCTGCTCCCACCTGAATATGTAGAAAAAGATAAAGTGCCAATAAACATATTTAAGAATTAGGTATCGTTTATTTCTCTTATTCATTCTTGCAACATTGACCCTGTTTTGACGAATACATGGCGGCGCGTTACGGTTAAGTTCTTATATTATTACGTATGTATGTATAAAAATAGAAAAATTAAATTAATAATTCATAAAACTGACACAAAGCCACTTATATGTATATATATACTAATATGTATGTATTTAAAGTTATATATGTGTAGTGTATCAACTATCTGGTGTCCATAACACAAGCCTCCTTGCTTACCATGTAACTAGATGGTACTCTGTGTTTAATGTCCCAATATATTTATTATTTAGATTATATATATTTATTTTATAAAAATTGGAAGACAAATTTTCCGTCGTCGGTAAATGTAAATATTCTTTATTGCACTAAATAAGTTATAAAATAAAACAATACATAGAAAAAAAACGTGGACAAAGGTGGACTTATCTCTATAAGAGATCTCTTCCAGTCAACCCATGTATGTGGGAAATAGTGTTACGCAGCGGGACAGAAAGAGAAAGTGCAAAGAATGATAAGGAAATATATAAGAATAAGCAAAATATATAAAACAAAATAAATACAATATATAATTATATTTACACACTATATTTCCATATATACCTAATATATGTATATGCATAAATGCATAAATACATAAATATATATATATATATATATATATATATATATATATATATATATATATATATATACATACAATATATATAGACATACTTATATTGTTACAAAGGCAGTGGTAGGCCAGTGGTAACGCGCTCGCTTGGGAAACCGAGTGAAGCGGGTTCAAATCCCGGGTCTCGCACCTCTGATATTTTCATGTGCGAATCATTTTCTAACTTGATTACCACTTGCCTTACGGTGAAGGAAAACATCGTGAGGAAACCTGCATGTCTGAGAAAACCTAGCAAGTTTTCGAAAGACACGTGAAGTCCGCCAATCCGCACTTGGCCAGCGTGGTGGACTATGGCCTGATTCCCCTCGTCTTGAAGGGAGGCCCGTGCCCAGCAGTGAGACGTTAAAAAGGGCTGAATACATATTGTTACAAAACAGATAGATGTATATTTTTCAATTCTGAGCTAGAAAGTGCTTTTTTATATTGATTTTAAATACATCATTAGAAGGGCTCTCCTGTAGGATTTTGGGAAGTCTGTTCCATAGCACTGCAGCGTGTACCGAGAATGAGTTTTGGAAAAACTTGGTGTTGCTTCTCGGTATGTCAAGCATTGATGTGATGCAGGGCCGCCTGGAACGCGTTGGAGTGGGAAGAAAGGAATACCGGGAACGAAGATAAGAGGGAGAATTGAGGTTATGAAGGATATTGAACAGAAATGAAAGGATGTGCATATCCCGGCGAAGGCGGATAGGGAGCCATTTAAGACGAGCTCGAAAGTCGGAAACGTGATCATACTTGCGCAGACCATAGATAAATATAATGTATAGATCCATAAAATATTCACAGATGATGTATTAATTTTAAGTCTTATGTTCATTCAAAAATACAACCATAAGTGAAAGCTAAGAATATTTTGAAAACAGAAAATCAATATCCAAGAAAATTAACCTTAGTTCGTTTTTTTAATGTTACTGCAAACCTTTATTTAATATATAAGTTTATAGTAATATTTTTTATTCAAAATAAAAATTTAATTTATATTACCGTAGCAAAATTTGCGTCTCTCAATTCTGCAAATAACTCTTCGCTGGAGTTCAATATGATCCTTTTCCGTTCCCGTGCGGTCACTTCGGGGCTTGCGTCGTCCGGACTGACGAACTTATGGCCGGGGAACGTCGCCGTTGAATTTTTTATGCCGTATATCTCATCTACGTAAAAAATATATAAAATTTATATACTTGATTAAACAAAAAAATACCTCATCACACACACATGCACGCATAAGTGCAGTCTCTATTCCTGTCATTCTCCGGAGGGGCGACAATTCGACACGACCAAAGAGAGATCAGTCGCAGGACCGACGGCTTAAAGTGCTCTTCGAGGCACGGGACGGGGGTGAAACACCGCCAACTTCCCAACTACGGTTATTAAAACTTTTTGACAGAAAGCCTCAATAACAGCTTTACATGACCCGACCCGGGATTAGAACCCAGAACTTCCAGATCTGCAGCTGTACATTCTAGCCACTATAGCACCGATGCGATACCTACACATCATCGATCAAAAAAGTTTTAGATACAATCAGTGACAAAAAATTTCATCGCCGAATAAGCGCTCATTTGAACATTTGACCGCGCTTTTAATTTAGTAGCATTCGAACGCTCCGACGGCAAATATGGCACGGCGCTCGCTTAAAAATTGCAAAAATCACACATCTAAGACGCTAAAAAAGGATGAAGTTTCATGAATAATTACTATTCATATTATCATTATATAATTGTTAGTACCTGGGCGACCGAACTTCGCTCGGAGTTCTTTTTTGTTATATCGTATTTTTTAGATAAAAAAAATAAAAACTTGAATAAATACAAAAACAAAAGTAAAAAACTTTGTATTCCAACTGGGATTCGACCCAGGACATATGTGTTGTCTAACTTACGCGTTGACCGCTTGACTACGATGCTTACAACCGAGTGTAAGAAATTATCCATCATATTCTGCGTGGAATAACGCATAAAGAAAACTGCATGAAAACTCGAAAACACGCGTTTTCCTAGACATGAGACTAATCTAGATTGATTTTTCACCCCCGAAGGCCCCCACATACCAAATTTCAGCGAAATCGTTAGAGCCGTTTCCGAGATCGCTGGTATAAATAAATAAAGATATAAATATACAAGAATTGCTCGTTTAAATATATCAGATTAGTATATTGTAAATACTGATATTTTGTCAAGAATCATTGTAAAACCAGTTTTTAAGTATTTTTTTAATTAAGTCGTAATAAACAGCAGAAGTTATAAAGCATCTCAATTGTAAGGTCTTACTAAACGTAATGATCATACTATCGCATGCCTACTTAAATTGTTCGGGTTATGTGCGTTGATTTTGTTCCATTTGTTGGAGACGCAAATGTTTCTTAATTATTATTTTTTTATTATGTTAAATTTATTACTATCAATTTTATGAAAATTATAATATTTATATTTTTATAATAATAAAGTATTGTTTTAAAAAATATATATTTATTATTAATAATTTTATAGATAATTATCAGTTACAATAGTGAATATTAATTATTTTATTTATATTTTGATTTGTTGAAGTAAATCTTCTTTAGGCATGATTCAGGGGTAAGTCAATACATTGGTAAAATGAATGTCGCGGAAGTGGGAGGGGAATATTTTTTACTTTTGACATATAGTAAATATTGAACTTTGATATACCCGTAAGCTGTTTGCCAACCAATATCTTCAAATTTTAGACACAAATAAATAATTATGACTACTTTAATTTAGTTAAGCATATTTATTAATAATTATCATTATTAATAAATATGCTTAACTAAATTTTTTTATACATTAAACTTAACAAAATATAAAAAAACATTTATAATTACAGTATAAACAAAAAATATTGGACGTTTCGACTCCACACATTCCTTGTCCTAACGGCGAGCCTCAGTCGTAAAAGTTTTTTGTTGTAAAAACTATTTTTTTATACATAGCTTTGTGAAAACAACTTTAAGCATTGTATTTAAGGTTGAATTTACATTGTTGTATATTTATTTAAACTAGAATTACCTAAACACAATTGGTGACAGTTTTAAGAGAACTTTTGCATGGGATTGTGTATCTAGTACTTTTTGGTATTTATAACACACATATATAAAAACACACATATACAAAAACACTCAAATATTAATCGTCTCATGTACATGCATATAACATTAACGTGCCCAAGGTACATTGCAAATATCATTACTTACCTATGAGTCCTTCATAAGTAAGTTGAGTACACATAATACTAGTGAAGTCTATAGCTCGGTCCAATAACAAAAGTTGATCAATGCAGGATGTTGTAGCGCCCCGTGGTCCTAGACCATGCTCTTCTTTGTTTAATCGACAGAGAAGATCCCACACCTGTAAGATATCACTTACACAAATGTATCCTACTGTATGAGCCTGTGACATACTAGGATAAGAAAAGCTTCTGGTATCCAAGGTACATGAAACTTATACCTTGTTGTGTCTCCACAAAGTATACACAATTAAGAAAATGCAAACACTAAAATTAAATCTACAGACAAAACATCAGAATGACTACTGATTTCCAGGATCTTGGCAGTAAAATTCACCAAGTGAACCAGTACATATTTAGAGGTTATGTATTTGGCTTTATAAATAGTTCACTAAATTAAGTAATTTTGGTATAAACATATTATAGTTTGCTAATTTAGGAATTTTTGTTGTAATTTTGGTAAATTCAAAGGTGATTGGCTAAACGCATAGTCTATTAAACTAACAAATTTCCTTAGTTGAAGCAGTTGGAAAATATGACTTAGTGTCCAAATTATATATTTCTTACTTTAAGTAAATAGATAACATATTATTCCATGTAGAAAATGTGACTAATGAGGCAAGCAACTTGGTATATGAAGGTTAACAGACCTGTTTAGCTACTTGTCCCTTTCCACACACCCGAGGTATAATTCCATACAGTTGTTGTATTGTGCGCAGAGCTTGTGCTGCATTGTACAAGCAAGTTGGATCTCCTTCCAAATAATTTTCTCTGGTAAACATTAAAATTTTGCATGTAGAAATATTAAAATGAAGTAAATAGTTAAATAACTCCGAAGACATAAGGTTGCAGTACCTTATTTTTTAAAAGTGACTTACCTGAAATCATTTTGTAGTTCTAATGACATAACATCACTGTCAAATGGAAAAATATCACATTTAAATTCCTGTAGAACAAGATTAGATAGAACACCTCTGTTCTTTAGATGCTTCACACAAAGTTCACTCTTATGGGGCACAAAAAATAGGTGAAATTCCACCGGTGAACTTTGCTTAGACCTATTTAAACACAAAAAATATTCTTAATATACTTTAACAAGAATTTACTTCTTATAGTGCTTTTCTACATTAGTAGGTAAATGAGTATTAATCATGATTACAACCAATATATTTATTAAGATAATTATTATGTACAAGATTTGAAAATTAAAATGTTATTTTATGTAATTTAAATTACAACTATAAATACCTTAATGAAAGAATATAATCAGCTACAAGATCCATCAAGGCTAATTTTGGTCTGGCAATAAATATAATATGTTTAACAGATATTGTAGGCAAGCTCCCTGGCCTGAGAGGGAACATATCAGCTACTTCATGTTCCATAAGTAAAGAGTATTGAGCCACAAGACCTACTGGTCCTGCCAGCCATTCATCCCAGATTGTCACCTATAATTTAAAATTAATAATTTTATTGTAATCTTTACATTTCTAGATAAAATGGAATAAGTTGATTTTATCATCTTGTGAAGATTAAATTTTTTAAAAGTTATAATATAAATAAGTCACGACAAGTCACGAATGCATATTTTAAGAGTTCTTAATATTTATTTTATAAATTATAGCATTAAATATAATTTTTAAATCTGTAGAAAAACAAAATTGGCTCACTTTGGGTCCTTCGCATTGTTGAAGTAAGTTCAATAATTCTTTTCTCATCGTTTCTTGTAAAATAGCAACATTCAATCTACCACCCGATAGATGGGTGCTCATTTTTGTATCCTTCATTTTTAAGTAATTACTATATTCGGTTTGCAAAAAATAAAATAATGATAACACTACATTTATTTTGCAAATACAACAAACATGAAAAAAGTACTTTTTCGGACTCCTTAACTTGACAATTGACAGCAGACACTGTCAGCCTGACAGTTAAACTTAAACAATAAATAATACACAGATTATGGAGGGTAGAAGTAAGGAGGGTCATCTGTGTATATGAAAAGTGTCCGTCAAAATGTATTAAATTAGGATGGCGCCACATTTGCGATGCTACATTCATACCATACCCTGTGAGTCCACCAGCGCGATTGTGGAGGATTTTGGAACTGTTATTTAGCGCATACAACTGGACACTTTTTCAACTTTTCTCCCATATAAGATGACCCTCCTTACTTCTACCCTCCATAACACAGATACAGAGACTACATAAATGATAAAATTAGGGAAGGTAGAGGGATAGAGTAGGTATGTAACCCTTTTTATTTGGATGACCATGGTAACCCTTTTCAGGTAGAGGTAAGGAGAACTATCATAAATGGGAGACAAGTTGAAAAAGTATCCACCTGTAAGCGGTAAATAACAGTTCAAAAACCCACTAGAACGGCGCTAGCGTAGCAAAAGGGTATGATTCGAATTTAGCAGTTGTAAACGGGGTGAAGCTTAGAGTATACATAAACTCTAAGGGGTGAAGTGTGCTGATTTAAAAATTTAATATTTTGGGTGACTATTGAAACTATTTAGGAAGTCCAAAATAATTGAGTAAATATCACTGAAAAAACTGTGGTGATAAAAACGTAGAGTGATTAATTATTTGGTTACTTTTAATAATACTTTTGGCACTTTCTCCAAAATGTACCCATTTGTTACCGTGGCGCTACTCGAATTTAACGCATTTCGAAGGACACTTTCATCTCAGACATAGTTCTCGGCACAAGTTTAGTATATGGGACGCGGCCCTTGGAGAGGTGGGTGGTATTTTTGGATAGGGGAGATGATAGGAGGGAGTCCAAATATATAAAAAATATTTTGAGGAAACGAAGGAGTCAAAAGTTATGGAGAGTTAAAGTTACAGCATTACTATATATTTCTATACCTTAATAAGTCATTACAAAAGATAAACATAGCTTTAACGAATAGTAAGCATCCTTTTACGTGTACAATTCATATTTTCAGAACAAGGCTATTATTATATTAATATTTTAATAATTTCATTAAAAACAATATTCTAAACAAAATGATTTTAAAATTTTGACAAAACTGTGTATACCGCTTTCATGAGTGACAACAGATTAGCGCTTAATATTAAGTTATAAGAGTTATCCATATTAAAAGAGAAAATTGTCATTAGATTACCTACTAAGATTTTAATATAGAAATACGTTATTTTCAATTCATCTCTTTATGTAATTTATATAAAATATTAAGTTATATAATTAATATACATTTAGAAAAAAAATTTAAACCATTATTTAATTTTATTATCTGTGAATACTTTTCAGCATTTTTGGCGGGTAGTTACAAAAGACCGCGAAGTTCGATAATTTATGTGAATATGACCTGTACCCATTAAGCGCGTCTTTAGGTTTAAGCTGGGCGGCCGAGCTTTATATAAGAAAACTTTGTGTCCGACTGGGATTCGAATCCGGACATCTGTGATTGTCAAACTTGCACCTTGGCCATTTGACGATGCTTATGTCCGATCGAAAGAAATTATCGACCATATTTTGCGTGAATCAATGCAAAAGAAAACCACATGAAAACTCATAAAATACGCGTTTTTCCAGACATTTTTGTTTTAATATCCGTATTATATAAATGTCAAAGTTTGTGATTGTTTGTGATGTTTGAGGATTGGATCTGGATGTAATTTGGCACAGAGATATATTATAGTCTGGAATAATACATAGGCTACTTTTTATCCTAGAAAAATGTATTGTTACCGTGGGATAGGTTTGTTTTTGTTTTGCTAGAGGCAAACCCGAGGGAAGCGAGGGTGAGCCGCTAATTATTACTATAGTTTTAAGTGTTCTTAGTGTTTTAAGTGAACTCACGCAATTTATAAAGGTAAGTAGACTATTTTTTAAATCTAAGTGTATTATTTATTTTTAATTTTTAATTTTCGATTAGGTTACAGTCCGACTTGGATAACGTATTGTGAGAAGCTCCCGCCTTAGTTCGTTAGGTCTTTTTTTTATTTCAAACCCAGAACACCAGCTATTATAAGTGCTTTATATTTATTTTAAATTTGGTAAAAGTCCCTTTTACTACTGAATTTTGAAAAACATTGTTTTGTATTATTTTATTTTTCATTTTAAAGATTAAATACCACTTTCCATGCATCAATTACAGAATTTGATACAAATTTTCATCCCTCATTTTACCCCCTTATAGAATGAATTTCGAAAAATGCTATAACACGCATTAATTTAATTGTATTGAAGAGCATTAACACCAAGTTTCAATTAATTCTGATAATAACTATTTTTTTTGCCCATATAAACTTTATGACCCCCTTTACTCCTTTAAGGGATAAATTTCGAAAGAATCACCTAAATATATTTCTTATTTTTTATTTTAAAGTTAAATACCACTTTCTGTGTATTTCACATTCAAAATGACAGAGTTTCATACAACCTCTTATCCCTTATTTTACCCCCTTAGGGGATGATTTTCGAAAAGTCCGTTCTTAGCGTATGCCTATATGGAATATGTTCTCCAAATTTGACGATTCTACGACCAGCGGTTTAGGCTGTGCGCTGATCGATCAGTCAGTCAGTCAGGACAAAGCATTTTATGTGTATATAGATTTTTACTTTTAAAATTTGAAACATTTTAATTATTTGCTTATGTGATTAGAAAAATAATATTATTTATGTTATAATTATAATTCACATTTGTACCTAAAATGTATGTAAAATTGTGCTGTAAAAAGATTAAGAGATGAATACAAAACACTAGACTTATGGAACTTTTAATAAGTCCGATGTACCTAACCTGGATCTGAGTTGCCGCAGAATGCGCGTTGTTTTGATTAGGTAGGTATATTTTGTAGAGACATAACAGGATGCTTTTGTTGTATAGCAAAAAAAAGTTAGGATAAGTCTGACATTTCGGCGTTTTCCACATAATTTCTGTTTCATAAATTAAATTTAATTCTTTGTTTTCTTTTCGAAATTAATTTAATTTACCTAAGATTAGGATAAAATAATCTATATTTATCAAGATCCGGCTGCAAGATTGCTACGTTCATCGAGTATTTAATCGAAATCATTTTTATATATACGATAATAAAAGGGACAATATGTTTTGACAGGGGTGCCTATTAAAATGTGCCAACTAGTATGTTTAATTAAATTAATAATAATTGACTTCTTGGAACAAAATCGATGCATTTGTTATTAAAATAAATAACACTCCACTTCACAGAAATATACGTAGGAACTTGAAAAGTGATAGGTGCTGTTGCGCACTTTACGTCATCGATCAATTTAATGGGTCATACAAACCGGGTCATTTTCAGAACAGATCAGTATTGATCTAGATTTTTTAAATTGAAAGATTGACACATACTTAATCGATCTGTCTTACGCACGGCGCGGCGATCACGTCATCAATCGATCGATTGAACGGGTCGTACGAACCGCGTCATTTTCTGAACAGATCATTATTGATCTAGATTTTTTAAATTGAACGATTGACACAATATACTTAGCGCTAACTCTCTATCACTTTAATCTATCTCTAATAGCTACTACCTAACCCCTATTTGCGCCCACTTTTACATAGGCAGAGGTAGTTTATCAGGTGCAGAAAAAAATTAGCTTTAATTTGATATATAAATAATGAGCATACATCATGAATGTATAAATTGTAACAAAATATTACCTGCTTACACCTGGCTGCGAAGAGGTTGCGGCCAACTATTACTTTGTCATACCCATGTCATTATTGAGAAAAAAACGAATGTGCGCTGTTTTAGATTTGAAAGTGGATGTCATTTTTGTAATCAGTACCCCGAGAAACCGCGAAAATGACGCCCATGTCATCGTTGAAAAAAAAAATGTGAGCCATCTTAGATTTGAAAATGGATGTCATTTTTATAATCAGCACCCTGAGAAACCTCGAAAATGACGACCATATCATTATTGATAAAAAAAAACGGATGTCCGCCATTTTGAATTTGAAAATGGATGTCATTTTCGTAATCAGCGCCCCGAGAATCCGCGCTATTATTAAACACATCCACGGATTTCTGTGTAAACACTCATTCAACAAACACGCGACAACCCTTAAAGTCGTGTCCTGAGCTACTAACAAATTCGGGCGGCAGAAATGTATGCAGCTCGGGCTCGCCTACCCACGTCTCACCTCTCACACCCCGCACGATTGCCCTGTCTAGACGGCTTCGTTAAATGACTGTAATGTTTTATAGACTGTGGTCTAGGTTTAACCAGCTTTATCGCCCGAGAAGATGACTGCGTTAGCACGGCCGTTTTCGTTGAGTATTAGTGGCTAGTACGCGTTACAAGAGAGCTGGTCAGCCACCACCATATGGTTAACTGCAAGTATATATGCAGTTGGTTGTGTAAATTCATTTCCTAACTTCAAATTTTAAGTTCACTTTCTTTTCGATTTCTTTGCATAATGACTACAGCGTGAAAGTAATAAACAGATACACTGATCCACAGTCATTGGTATTAGTGGCATTTCTTATTATTATGAAACGCAACATCTTTTGTTTTTAATGCTTCTTACTTTAATATTATACTACCGACCCGCCTTCACTTCGCTCAACTACGACTTGAAGGACTTGAATTAAAGATGCTATGTGGATTATATAATTTTCTAACTGAAAAGTTATAAATTAATGTTTAACAGAATAAAAATCCCTTAAGTATTTAAAGATAAAGTCGCTTCTTAATAATGAAAGTGTTTTCAGAATTGGATTATTAGTTTCGGAGAATATCTACTAGGTTCGAACTTATGAATATCTGTTGGTTTATTACAGAAAAACAATTTAAAAATAAATATTATGTTACATATTATATTAGTTAATCTTATTACATTCATCATGTAATATTATACAAATAATTATAATTATTAAAAACAACAATATACATTTGAGGTAGAGCAAATTTTATTATCCCTTACGCACGATCTAAGGTTTGGGTTTGAAATCACATTTCTTATAATAAAACCAATCAGCCATTTTTCGAGGCAATACGTGCCTAAATTTCAGACTAGGTTGTATGTATTAACTAATAGATAGATATACTCGTACTCCAGGACCTTATCACTTGCGTACCGCTAGTAGCCGACTGCGCGCGGCGCGACATCGATTTTTCCACTAAACAAGTCATTTTCAACCATCAGTGAGATTGTAAACACGTTCCGTACCCGTAACGTCCCTGAATAATTACACCGAAAAAAGTGAGATATGTGAATACGTATAAATAATGCTCTACGCTCTATCGGTTAATATTCGTGATGGCCGCGCAAAATAAAGGTGCGTATTTGTTAGGTACTAACAAAAATTTATAATTACTCATTATGTTTGAGAATTTGGCACAAATTTTATTTGCAATGTAAATATTATGATTATACAGTACGGTGGCGCTTTGTAGGCCAGTCTAATTGCTCGAATGTAACATCGTTTTGACATAAAGATAGCAATGAGTGTGGGCGAAGAACGGCCATGTGATGTTGAATACGTTTTTATGTCATCAGAGATAAAAGTTTAGTTTTTGTTAGACTTACGTTATTTACAAGGATACTTTTTAAAATGTTTACAAAATTTTTAATAATTAAGTAATTAAGCATAATATATAAGATAAATGAAAGCTGTATTATATGAAGTTACTAATGAGTATTTTATTTTCTTTTAATTATCACTTTCATAAAGATTAACATGTAGACTTAATTCGATAACGTAATGATGTCAACTGAGGGTAGTACCTAAATGTATTAGAGAAGACGACGAAGCCTTAGCCATGTGATTAATGAATATAAAACATAATTTAGATATATACGTGCTATTAGTTTGATTGAGGAGTAAGATTAATATTCTAAGATACATTTAAAGGTTAGAAATTTTGTAGAGACGCCTAAGCGATTAATCTTAGTCCACCTTCAATCTTCGGAATGTAAATCGAAGCCTTAAGTAATGATTTCTTGGATCGTACGTTTTCGTTCTGTAAATTTGTGGAGTATATTTTTTTATATATGTAGAAAAAGCTATTAAATATTGGTATGTAATACTATTATTAAATACACACTTATATGGTGTTTATTTTTTTTATTAAATTCGTTAACAATAAAATGTGTTAAGGTATATTAAGCAATAATATGGCAATAACACTATGAATAAAGAATTTGCTTTGAAAGACGTAAAAATTTCTTAAAAGAATATAGGTGTTTTTGTGAAAACTTGAGTCCGCACTTGGACGACTTCTTACGGCGATTGACGGGAATTGCTTTACCGCCATAATGGAAAAGTTTTAATAAAGACCTATTGAGATTCCCATTTTAATTCACACTCAAACAAATAACTAGTTTATACGGCTCCGTTCGCATGATAGCGAATTACATACGAAAGTTCTGAGCTATCCTTTGAAGAGGTTACAAATGCACTCACTCACAAACCTTATTATATAAAATATTATACTAGATACATTTTGACGGTTAGTATAGAATTGATAGTCTATATACTATATGATATATATCCTAAAGCCTTCTTCAATAAACGGGCTATCTAATGCAAAAAGATTTTTAAAATCGGATTAGTAGTTTCTGAGTTTAGCGCATTCAAATAAACAAACAAACAAACTCTGTCTCTTTATAATATTAGTATAGATCTATCCTCTTTATAATATATTTTCCAGTGACAATATTATATTAATATTACAAATTTTTATATTAATGAGGTAGATATTTAAGATATTTTGGGAATTTTAAAGTTATCTGTAGTTTTGAACAATATACACTTATATATTTTTTCATAAAGTTATTTCCAATGCAAGAAGATAATGGTAATTTTGATAGGCCCATATCATCACATGTTATGTGTTTTATTAATATTCAAATTCATTAACAATGATATATTACTATGTATGTATCTGTAATGCTAAATTAGTGTAATTTGAATTATATTCTTATAATTATTCAATTATAATAAATTATAACTGATATTACATACGGTGAAGGAAAACGTCATGAGGAAACTTAGAAACTTAGTAAGTTTTCAAAAGACATGTGTAGTCGCCCGCATTTGGCTAGCGTGGTGGAGTATGGCCTGAACCCCCCGTATTGAAAGGAGGCCTGTGCCCAACAGTCTCTACTCTCTCTATCTCTACTCTCTACTCTCTCCCTCTCTCTCTCTCTCTCTATCTACTCTATTCTCTCTCTATCTAGTCTAGTCTAGTCTCATAGTTATCTATAAAAACTAGATAATTGTGAGACCTACACATGCCTATAACACCAGAATCGTGGACACTACCGATATCAGTCAGTAGTAGAACCCCATATTCGTGATATACACAACAAAAATTGTACTTATTTCACTGAAATCTATTAAGTGTGAAACTTTAAACTAATAACAATAAATTTACTTTCTTGGTTATTGTATGTTTTATATAAATACATCGTTCTATTTAAAAAGAAAACATTTATTAAAATAAGTTTTTACTAATTCTACGTTTTATAATTTTGGAATACCTAAATAATACACGATGTATAGTCTAAACTCGAGCTTAATATGTAGTTAGAAGGATTTCAATCAGGCTTCTGTTATTGTAGAAGTACCTAAAAACTGTATGAAATTAATCTCATTTTAATTGGCTCAGTACTTAGATAACAGATATAATAATCCAGTTTTATCTCTTAGTACTATCAAGCTATAAGGTATTAGCTAGTTTATTAGTAAAACATAGGTATTTATTGAATAGTTATAAGGTATTATGTTTCACATTTGTCATAAAATAAGAAAATTCGTTTTCTAAGAAACCTTTCAATAGCTGTCAATTTGCATGCTACTTACTTATATTCCTACGTCTCCAGTTGCATTCTAATAATGTGGAGGTGGTATACAATGGCTGACATGTTATATAATATAATTTAACATTTTTATGATATTATGCAGTGGAAAGTGGGTCGGAAGACATGCCAGTGGCCACGGATCCCAGTGCTGAGCAAAAGGAACGTTTGATAGCTGCCGTGAAGAAAGAAGTTAAGCAGTTAATGGAAGAGGTTAGTCTCTCTTGTTTAATACATTTTATTTGACTTTTTTGATAGTTTTGAAATAACTTCACACTAGACTCTTCTGATAATTATTTCTCTATAATCTATACGTACCTATAATAAAATTGTAACTAAGCCGAATCTGTACATTAAATATTTTTTGGAAAATCTTATTTAAGTAGACATTATTATCGATACAGAAGCCGAAACTATAATTTTTAGAATTTTTGTCTGTCTGTTTGTCTGTCTGTTATCGCATCACGAGAAAACCACTGGACAGATTTTGATGAAAATTGGTATGATGATAGCTGGTTATGCGTGCCAACATATAGGATACTTTTTTCTGTTGGAAAATATCTCATCTTTGAGAAATCTGTACTAAACGCTAAAACGTAACTAGGGACGAATCCGAGCGGAGCGAGGGTGAGTTGCTAGTTAAGTATATAAAGTGACATGTTTTGAATGCTGTACTAAACCATGCCTTATGCTATATCTTACCGCTGCGCTGCCTGTAATACTTGAAGCTTGTAATGACGTACGCGTATATAGATAAGAAAGGATTTTTAAATAATAACATTTTTTGTTGCAAAAAGTTAAGATTGATATTTAATCCCTTTCGCAAAACAAAAAAAAAACCTCTTATCAGAATAAAAACTTAAAAAAATAAATAAAAACCGACTTCCAGGCACTGAAAAGTAAAAAATAACTAAACAGGGGTTTTCATTTAGAATAGATACGGTGTGCTTTAATTTGTATTGGCTGGCACCGACCTCGAAAAAATCTGATTAAGTATCTATTCTAAATGAAAACCCCCGTTTAGTTATTTTTTACTTTTCAGTGCCTGGAAGTCGGTTTTTTTTAAGTTTTTATTTTTCCATTTTTAGTGTAGACGTATCATCAATACAAATTAATCAAGCCCAAACACCAGGTAATTGCTGTAAATCGTTGAGGAGTTCCCTCGACTATCTTTCGGGTCCATCATCAGATCGACTCCAGACCTTCATTAAATAGTAGTGCTTTAAAATACCTTATGAAAATGTTACCAAACGCAATAGTCGCCGCTACAATTTTCGAAAGTTCCCCTCGATTTCTCTGGCATCCCATCATCAGATCCTGGTTTCCTTATCATGGCACCACTTTTGGGACATTTCCTTTCTAACAAAAAAAGAATTATCAA
The DNA here is from genome assembly GCA_033884665.1 of Argynnis bischoffii washingtonia. Classification (NCBI taxonomy): domain Eukaryota; kingdom Metazoa; phylum Arthropoda; class Insecta; order Lepidoptera; family Nymphalidae; genus Argynnis; species Argynnis bischoffii. The sequence continues at coordinate 6,819,933 of CM066628.1, read as the reverse complement.
AATCGGTTCATAAACGACGAAAAAATCCGCGAACAAACATAAAAAAAAATATACGGTCGAATTGAGAACCTCCTCCTTTTTTGGGAGTCGGTTAAAAAGCTAAAAGTGCTAAATAAATAAGAGCCTTGTTGAAGTAGTGTCACTCTGCTTGTATTCAAATTTTAGATTTAAAATATGCAAAATATATAAATAATATTATAGAAGAAATATGTGTACTGTAGGTATATATTATTTGTATCTAGTGTCTACTGAGTTTAATCTATAATAAATGTGTTTGTTTAAGATTTTCAGCAATTGTTTGTAAGTAACATAACCTAAATTCTTTGATTGTTAGATCAATGAGATGGTCTCATTCAGATGGTGTAACTAGGTCAAAGCTAATGCGTTTTTCTTTTATTGTATTTATTTACTTAGGCTTTATTATATTTATCAAGTATGTATCTACTAGAGACTCAATCTCGTTTCGCTCGGGTGCGCCTTTAGATTTACTTTGCATTTATAATATTGCTGAGAAGATGAAAGATCAGAAGAGATGATTTTTTCAAACTTAATACAGAAATATATGTTGATGGTATCATCATAACGGTATCTTATTTTCTGAAAATATTCTTAAATTATGGCGTACCTACCTAGGTAATCCCTTTTTCTATTAGTGGAAATTCGTATAAAACTCCGTACAGTAGTTTCTCATGTAAGACCGAATAAAAAAAATGTGCACGGCGACTTTAACTTATAATACGATAGAGTGTTGCAGAATTACTATTTAATGTACTTGTATGCTCGTATGTATATATTCTGCCTTTTTTCCGTCCCACTGCTGAGCACGGGCCTCCTTCAATACGGGTTCAATTATTTTCAACATGATGACTACTTACCTTACGAGGAAGGAAAACGTCATGAGGAAACCTTCATTTATGTGAAAATCTAGCAAGGTTTTGAAAGACATGTGACACTTGGCTTCTTAATCAGATCCCGCCTCGTATTGAGTGGTAACTTGTGAATATATTTCTATTTACAAAAATATTAAACGAATTGGCAATGTAAGTAATGTTTCAATCAACATGCTGATACTCGTAATTGTTGTTCATGATAAGATAAAGTAGTTATTTTATTTTATCCTCGATGTCCCTAAAACAAGAGTAAAGATTTACTAGGAGTATTCGCGTAACGAAAGACAAGGGTATTTTTGTTTAAAAAAAATGTCAAGTGCAGATAGATTCACATGGTCGCCATCATGTGAACTCTGTGATGTGACTCCGTACATTATGTGAATTGAAAGACGATTTTTAGCTGAAGACACCTACTTGCTCGAGAGAAGAAAGGTTGGAATATAATATTGCCTGACTTCATATTTTTTCTTTTATATTCGCAAGTTATATTTATAAATAAAAATTGTAAAAAATATTTCTCATAACGCGATAACTTTTCCTTTTTTTAAACGCGTTAATTTTTTCTTCATTTTCGGAAGTCCCAAAAAGTTATAGAATGTATTACTTATAATATGATTTATGGTCCAGAGAATAAAGCAAAATTAATTTTCTAAATATCTATATAATATATACATCTTTATTTTGCTAACAGTGCATAAGGATTATAGATATATACTTTTAATTTTAAGTTAAAGTATATAGTTTCTTGGCAAAATAGAAATGCCATATAAAAGGAATTTAGCGTTCTTTCAACTAAGAAACTTTGTGTTTGGATGAAAGCCATTAGTGTTTTGCTGCATTTAACAAGATTTGATTTTCCTCTTAAGGAAAACTTAACCAAACCCATTAAAAATATTCTAGTACGTATTATTTATATATATAATTGAGTTGCATACATACTTTTAAATGAGGTCTGCTAAGTTAATTCATTGATTAAATTAGATGATTTTATATTACTATATGTATATGGTGTCCTATAAAATGTCTTAAAAGGTGAAAACCGATATATTAAAAAAAAACATATGAATAGTCTTGTTTGGGATTTGTGATTGTTCCTTCAACAGATAAAGATAAATGCATTGTATATTTATTGTCAAACTTTATTGACACAATAATCGCACAGATTATGACATAGGTACCTACTGGTAATAGTATTTAACATTGATTATATTAATAGAATTTATCGCTTATTTTTGTATATTAGACAAACAATATTATATAACTAAAGGCATTGCTTTTTGTTTGTCTGAACGTTCTAATCTTTAGATTTAAAATAATCTCTGCATTTTATAGCATTTATTAACGAAGGTAATATTATTATGAATATGCATAAACTACATAATCAATTAGCCATTATCAAAAATATGTTATTACAGTTATTACATTTTAACAGGCTGTAACACGAAAATTCGTTCACGAAGAGAGTGGTGGGGTGACTGCCCTTTGCGGCGCAGTGGAAGCGTGTCTCGGTCAAGGGCTAAGACGGCGCGCTCTTGGTCTTTTCAAGACCAGCTCCACTACAGCTCTGTTACATAAGATTGCTAAGGTAAGTTTGATTTAAATCATGCTATTAAAATGAATGAGAATCAAGAAAAATGCCAAGTAGGTATAAATTTTCTTTATAAAGCGCACAATGTACACTGTATATTACACTCAATATACGATATCATATGACGTACAAGGGATTTTATTTTACAAAATGTAGAAACACTGTTTGTATATAATGTATATTATGTTTAAAGAAATTTTCTTTGAGAACTGCTCTACTTCGCTTTGTCTACCTAATACATGTATGTAATTTAAATATGTTATAGATTTTAAACAAAAGTATAAGCTGAAGTAAATAATTCATTATTCTAAATAAGTTATTGAGCAAGAACATTTAAGATAGTTATGAGTCCATCTGAAGTTATGGTTTCCGCCAAAAAGATGTTGGAAGTTTGTATAAAAGTTCAAATAATTATAAGAAAACAACAGATGCTTTGTGTAAGGTTTTCTGTTAGTCTGCACTGATCGAAAATCGGAGTGAGAACGAATGTAATATTCATATACTTTTTGCCGTCATAGAGTCGGTTCTATCGCATTTACCCTCACTCCATTGCAAAAACTTAATATAGTGTCCTCTATGGTTTCTATATAATCAATCTTTTAAACGTAAAATAAAAAAAAACTTATAATAAATAAACTGTTCATACTTAGCATACAATAATTATAAATCTATATATATATATATATATATATATATATATATATATATATATATATATATATATATATATATATATATATATATATATTTATATATAAATCAATTGCTATTCGTTAGTCTCGCTAAAACTCAAAAACGTTTATAAAATATAGTCTTTTTATTCCATACTAACCGTTAAAACGGACCTAGGGATATACCCGAGCGTAGCGAGGGTGAGTCGCTAGTTATAAATAAGAATAATTAATAATCTAACATTATATACTGAAGCTTTACTATAAATTTTAATAGACATAAATATATTATTTTCACATGAAACTCAAGTTACCATTAGGATATTCACATTTTATATCATATTCACTTTGTATCATTTTGTACGAACATGTAGTGTTAGTAAAAAGATAAAAATATGTTATGCTTTAAATATGAACGTCAAAGCTTTAATAAAGAATTCATTTTATTGCATAAAACAAAAGTTCTCTCGTTCCAGCATTTAAATTCACTTTAGTTCTTTAATACGATTTATTTCAGAGTTACACGAGTACTTACTAACAAAATTTATAATAATTATTATAAGTAATGTATTATTAAAAATTAATATTGTAAATAAGTATTACACGCTACAGAGAGAAAGAAGTGAAAAATATATATACTAGCTAACATCTTCGGTTTTGTTCACACTAAAAATACACTAAATCTCTTCAATCATCAAATCATCAATCATCAAATTAATCAAACGACAGATAATCTTAAAATTGTTGTGTTTTATTTCATCCTACATTATCAATGCTAATACAACAATTATTTGCGATGTGTCTTTATGTAATTAGTATCTTTAACATGTAATGTTTGAAGACCGATAATTATGCATTAGTAAAGCAAACAAGTGAAGTAAGTAATATGAATTGAATATATCGTATTAAAATGGGGATCTTCACACCCGTTAAAATAAATTAAATTAATATGTTGGGACATTAACACACAGCACCATCTAGTTCCATGGTAAGCTACGAAGCTTCTGTTATGGATGCCACATATTTGATACACTACACAACTTAAAATATATACATATTATTAACATAAATAACCATCACTGTAGTACAAACATTCGTGCTCATCACACAAATAAATGCCCCCAACGGGACTCGAACCCGCGATCGCTGGCACAGCAAGTAGAACTACAAGTACACTATAAACTGAGCCAAACGTGTCGTCAAACGCGTTGATTTAGTATTTGATTCTCGGGCTAAAACTCTTAAAAATACCGGTAGGTACACTTCCGAAAAGTGAAGCTTGAAGCCATTCGTTCCAATTTTCAAAAGTAATAGAATCGATACTATAATATGGGATGACTATTATTATTACTAAAAATTTTTTGTGTGAAAATATATAATTCCTTCACACTGAAACGGTTTGACAGGTGTGGATGAAACTTAGTACAGATAGACTATGATTTGGACACGTATCATAAAATAAATATGATGATAAAAATAAAAGTAAATAATGGACATACAATTATTGTAAATCATATTCAAATATGTTTTAATTTGTTATTGTATACAAAAAGAGTATAAAATATGATGAGTACCCGACGCGACGTAAAGGGTTTTGCCGAGATAAACTACGCTTACCCTGAATTTAAGTCCAAAGCTTAGTGAAACGAAAGAACGATGTATTAAGTGGAATGCGTCGTCAGTTTAAAACATGCACACTGTTAAGAAATAAAGCAAATGCTAGCCATACTATGTATATACATAATATAGATTACCTATAAACTAAATAATATTATCTATAAACACGTATAATCTATACTAATATTATAAAGAGGTAAAGTTTGTGAGTTTGTGGGTTTGTGAGTTTGTGAGATTGTAGGGGGTAATCTCTGGATCTACTGAGCCGATTCAGATGAAATTTGGTAAGAAGATAGTTTGAGATCCTGGGAAGGACGTAGGATACTTTTTATCTCGGAAATCATTGCTTAAGGGGAGGAAAATGGGAATGAAAGTTTATATGGGGAATCAACCTAGGGATGAACCCGAGCAAAGAGAGGTTGAGTCGTTAGTATTATCTATAAACATGTATTAGTAATAATTGGTATGTTAAAAAGATAGTATTTTCATGCCTGTATGCCAAAATATTTCTTTTAATATAAGTTCCAATGTGTCACTATTGTTTAACTATCGTTAATAGTATTATTAATAAATACATGATAATATACATGTCTATCAAATAAGATACAATTTCGGTATTTCCACTAAACAGGTCTGGTACCTGTATTTTAGAATACAATCAAGATCACAAGTCTTTTGATGTTTGCAAATATTTAGTTATGAGAACGTTTTCTAATCATTATTTCATTTCCACAGAATTTATATTGATAAGTTTGTGAGAAGGCTTTATGAGCTTCATTTCATTAAAAGGAAAATAAAGAGCTTTAGGGGAGAAAACGTTCTTGGAAATCAGTTTTATTGGATCGATCTACTGATTGCGATTGACTCGACTGTCTCTTTTACTAAAACACTGACTATTACCCAGACCCTCTCTGTAAAATTGGGATAAATAGGTTTGACTGACAAATTCATCTCTAAGCATTACATTTTATTAAAGGACGAAAGGGAAATCAGTCTGTTTTTGAATTGCATGAAGCTGAGATAAAAATAATATGAAACACACATAATTTTCGTATTGTAGCTTAATGATCAATATCAATGATCAAATGTAAACTTTTATGTTTTATATATGTAACCCACTGAGTACGCACTTTACAATAGTACACGTAAAAATTCAGATTATTACTATAGATTTTTTGAAATCGTTTACTAAATAAACGCCTTGAAGTATAATTTGAACGCCCTCTTTGAACTGACGCTGACGTGTCAATTTCTGCTTTCATCTTTTCATTACAAAGATCCTTAACTTTATCGCTTAGAATAAAATGAACGAAGATTTATAAATTAAGTTTAATAAAAAATAAAAAGTTGAATAAAGAAAAAATGTAGACACAAATAGGTAGAAAGCCCATCAAAGAAGTTTTTATCTGCTTGAACAGGGATTAATTAATTACATATTTTCAATAGACTATCATGGTAATTAGTTACTGATTTATAATATTTTAAATGTAGCACATTTTATATACGTAACATATTTTTGTGACGTTTTACATACTATTGAAATTGTAAAAACATACAGGCATATAGTTTCAAGTAATAAAATTATGTTGCTATAACGCAAACAAATTGATTTAATTAATAAATAGGCTATCATATTTTATACCAATAAATCCATCTGCTTGGTAGATGTATGTATAAGTAAACATGTAAACAGTTAAGTTCTCCTAATACGTCGTTTTGTGCTCGTACATACGTACGCATGGCTGGCAAAATCGATACGATATATGGATATGGCACATGTTGCCTTCTATATGTATACTCTCGTAAAGAAACTTTACTGTTAGGGTTACATGAGATTATTGTATTATTACTGGATAATTTTGCCTGAAATTCTACCTTGTCTAACTAAAAAATCTAAATATTCAAAATAGTTCTGAAATATTCTTTAAAATATAATCTATAGTAAGTATATCTAGGTAAAGGGACTAGGTTGTATCTAGCAAAGGGATATCGTATTCTAATTATCTTAATAGTATTTCTTTTAGTTCTTAGTTTTAAGATTATTTTGCGGATTGATTATTTCGATAAATTAATAATCATATTTAGTATTTTGGAACAATAACTAAAATGTACTTTAAAAAGATGTAATGTTTACATGATTTAACACTGTAAAATATTTCATTTCGATACAAAATACATAAATATTCGATCATGATACAAACCACATTATAATGTGTGTTGACTTTGTAAAGTATGCCAGAGTTTGATGGGTTTGTTGACTTTAGTCAGCGTGAGCGTTGAATATTAACTAAAAATCCTATCGTTTATTTCTTGCAAAATTGTGTTAACTGGAAATTACCATCATCCTTTACTAATAGTTAAAGTTTAAATAATGTACCACCGTATTACTAAAGTGTCGTAACATCGCTCGAAATTTAAATCACAATTAATTTCTTTCTTTGTTTTTCAAAGAAATGTGCAATCGCCGAGCCAAGTGAGGGTATGCCACGAGGGCATGTGTACTGTTTCTATTCAATGATTAATCCTCATTATATTGATTAAGACAGGTGTTCCATTTGTATTATAAGTTATTACGAAACATGCCACACTAATATAAGTCTCAGATGCACCTATTTCAAAATCTTATTTAGTGGTTAGATGTGCGTTGAGTTTATAAGTGTACAATTTTCCCCCGCTACGCTTCGCCTCTACCTAGATCTGAGATAGTAAACTCATGAAATTCCTAATATTTACTCTACCTATCATTAAGAATACAGTTAAATTGGATCAAACGTTCTACCTCATTTTTAGGATAAAAAATCTAAGTCCTGCTCGTTTAAATTCTATATCCGCAATTGATTAAATCCAGTTTAGTCTTACGGAAGATTAGCGGGCAAACAAACAGACATGTAAAAAACTTAAAAAATAAATACAAACCGACTTCATTAAACTCAATAACTGATTGTTAGTTTTCATTTACTACAGATACCTATTCAGATATTTTCGAAGTCGGTGTGCTTTAATTTGTGTAGGATGGCACCGACTTCGAAAATATTTGTATAATTACAACAAGACTGACAATCTAAAATTCGCTTTTATTAATAGCGCTAAACAAAATCAGCCCAAAGAGTTCCACTTATCCAAGTTCTAGCCTTACCACCAAATCAGGTCGACGATATCGAACCACTGCACTATCAACGAAAATAGAAACAAGCAAAGTTTCAAGGCAATACAATTTAGACAATTTAGAAAATTAGAAGTAGGTAAATTTTCATTACCTATTTTTCCTCCCATAGGAGTGGTGTTTTTTTTAAATGAAAATGGGACTAACTTGAAAGCATACACTTTCAAATAAAATAAAAATTGTCTAAATCGGTTAATAAATGACGAAGTTCTGAAGTAACAAGAGAACCTCCTCCTTTTTGAAGAATTCAGTTGATAAAATTATAGTTTTTTGAGCTTTGGTATCAAAAATAACCTTATGACCTCTATATTACAATCAAATGTGTTTAAATAAAGACATAAGTCATGTATTTCAGATTGTGTCGTCTGCAATATCAGCAATATGATATAAAATATTTTATAAATTTCATTGTACAACTATATATCATCAAGCGCTATGTAGTGTACATACAATATCCGAAATCTTTTGCCTTTTGTTCATATATCTGTAGGGAATATGTGGCTTACTAATAAGTTGAAGGCAATTATTTTAAAAGGCCTGTCCCAACTCCCAAATCACTATAAGAAATAATAGTTGGGCTATACATTTTAAGGCAAAGTAAATAAAAATAATAATCAATTTATATTGTGTTACTAGTCCCAGGGAAACTCATTTAATGTACCTATAACATATACTCGAGTATATAAAATACTAGCAACTCACCCTCGCTCCGCTCGGATTCGTCCCTGGCTTGCTTCCCCATACAAACTTTCATCCCCATTCTCACCTCCTTAAGGGATGATTTCCGGTATAAAAACTGTTTCATGCACTCACTCTTCATATCATGAGATATAAAAAAAATCTCATTTTAGTAAAAAAAAAAAAATTCGTTTCATTTTCTTCTATATAAAGCTTGCCTTAACAATAACAAACACATAAAACAAAATATCCAATTTGGTACAGCCGATCGTAAGTTATAAGGTATCGATTCATCTATACATATAATAAAATTCTGAGTCCAATCTGTACATTAAATATTTTTTGGAAAATCTAATTGAAATAGTCATTATTATCGATACAGAGGCCGAATCTATAGTTTTTGTAATTTTTGTCTATTTATTACCGCATCACGGAAAATCCACTGGAGGGATTTTGTTGAAATTCGGTATGACGATAGCTGGTTATCCGGGTCAACATATAGGATAAACGTTAAAACGTAAGTAGATACGAACCCGAGCGGAGCTAGGGTGAGTCGCTAGTTTTTATTTATATAGATATGCTCTTTTTTGATTTAAAGTATAACATACCTATTTATTTTTATCGGTTACGATTTAAGATTATGTTTAGTATGTAAGTGTAATTTTATCAATATACAAATATAATTTTGTAATGTGTTTCATTAGACGATATTTAAACATCTATTGATCTAAATAACTTGAAGTCATCTCGTATTCAATTTTATGTAATAAAATATAAAGTGTTTTTCAGTAAATCTACAATGTGATCTCCGAGATACGTCTAAGAAGAATCTTAAAACTTTTAGAACGAGGGACCGCCTTTATTGAATTTAGTTTCCGAGTAAGATTAACCTTGAACAGTTATCTTTGCGATTGATCAGACCGCCTTTGATAACTTTTAAATTATCTGGCAACTTCGAACTTTTGAAAACGCTTTCTCGAAGGCTGAAACCTTTTACTTTTTTAATATGATATTTTTTTGAAGTTATCCTTTTTTTGGCACGTTTAGAAAAAAATATGAGAGTAAAATTTCTACGATGCGCGCGCACACTGACAGCCAAAAAGCGACATGATGAAATTAGTTTAAAGCGATATGATGAAGTTAGCTGCATTCCTTTTACAAACAGAGAGTTGTGACATACAGGATGAAATCTTTAGTTAGTTTCGTTATGTTACGCCAAAGAAGTATAATGTCTTACGTGCATACATAAATACACACACACGTTTTTTTAATTTAAAACGCATATGATGTATATTGTTAAAAGCATTCAACTCGTTTGTCATGAAGAAAATTTTTTGTTCGAAATAATAAAAGCTTTTTTAAAAATGAACTATAAAAGCGTTTAAAATATTTATATAAAGTAACATTTTAAAACAGACTTTATATAATTCAGATCTACTACCGCCCACTTCCCTTGATTGCAGAGGGACGTAATGCGATTTGTTGAGTAATAACATCGCTGTGAAATTGATTCCGAACTCAGATTAAAAATGTGTTCTTAGAAATTCACTTTGTTTCTACTTCTGTTTCTTAATGTGGTTTGAATAAGAAAAAATAAAATTATTGTTTTTGTTTACAATTGTTACAAGTAATGTATATTTCCTTTGTTTTAAAATATTATGTTAACTATTTGAATACTTACTTATAATATCACTTTGTAGCGAGTTACTTTGCCTGTGTGTGAAGTCTTTTCTTTTTTTCTTAAAACATTATTGGCTATCTACCGTTACCTTTACAAGTTCACAATTAATTTTAAGTTCTATCTAGATAGCGTTAAGATAAACTATTCTTCCGTGTAAACGCATTACCGGTACCTATACAAATATTTTCAGTATAAATCCAAGACATAGTTGCCCGTATTGCATGCAAAGTTTAAATTAGGTCCATTGATAAATTCAATTCCTAATTGAGTCTAGAAGACATTCAAATCTTTACATATAATAAAATTCTAAGCCGAATCTGTACATTAAATATTTTTTTGAAAATCTTATTGATATTATTATCGATGCAGAGGCCGAATCTATAGTTTTTAGATTTTTTCTGTCTGTCTGTTTGTCTGTCTGTTACCGCATCACAGAAAAACCACTGGAGGGATTTTGATGAAATTTGGTATGATGATAGCTGGATATCCGGGTCAACATATAGGATACTTTTTACCGCGGGAGATTATCTCTTTCCCATGGGAGTACACGTTATAACACAACCCAAAAAATATTTATAATCAGAATTTCTTGAAACTTGGTGTTAATGCTCTTCAATACAATTAAATAAATAGGTGTTGTAGCATTTTTCGAAATTCATCCCATAAGGAGAAAAAATAAGGGATGAAAATTTGTATGAAACCTACCTTTTTAAAGTTTTTTTGTTGTAGTTTTAGCGCGAGCGGGTTTTGCTAGTATATTTATAAATTTTCAAATAATAAGAATAATTATTCTACCTGAAATAAGGTTAGTAAAACTATCTATCTGACATTAAATATTCGATTTATAAAATTGATATATTAACTAGAGGTGTTCGTCGAGTGGTGGAAATTCGACTATTATCATTATTAAAAATTTAAAGAAAACATAAAGGGTAAAACCCGAATAGTTGCCCTACCTTTTGAAAATCTTCAATTATATAAAAATGAAGTATCTACTTACAACATGCTCCGTGTATAATAAAACATTGGTCTTTAATCTTTCATTGTGACTAATTTTTTTTAAACACAATCAATATTGTTTTTCAGTAAATCCTGTTTTATTTGACCTCTAAAAAAAGGGATAGTTGTCCTCTGTGGTGGCTAGTTGTCTCATGTTAAAAATGCTTTGGGGGATACTTGCCTCATGCCGGGATAGAAGACTCATTATGAAATTGCTTCAATTTTTTTTTGGATTAAAACAATTTTTTATAATCAAGAACTTTTAATTTTTGACATTTCACACAATATTCTTTGAATGATAAACAAGTTTCCTGGAAACACAATCTAATCTGATTTGGATTTAGTATTATTGTAATTTTCAAAACATTTACAATAATCATCAACTGAACTTTTCTCATTCGCATTTTCTATTTTTGTAATAATATTTATAACTCTCTTAGTGCCTTTTCAGTGTCTCTTATCGTCTTTAATTTCTTACTCCTTTTTTTTGTACTAATTTAGTAGCTTTTTCTTTGGATATTTTTGTATTTATAATGCTTTTTTCAGTTTCATTGTCGGAACTATAAATTGTTATTTGTCATCCTTTAGCTCTTTCTTCATTCAGTTTAATTAAATATAAGTATATGTTGTTGTTGTTGGGACATTAACACACAGCACCATCTAGTTCCATGGTAAGCTACGAGGCTTGTGTTATGGATACCAGATAGTTGATACACTACACATATATAACTTTAAATACATACATACTATAAATATAAACACCCATGATTGGAGTACAAACCGGTGATGTTTTCACATTCTGTTTTACTGCTAGAGAAATCGACATATTTTTTGATCTTTTAATTTGTTTCGACCTCTTTTCTTCATAATTTTCATCTCATTATCAGCTGATTTATTTTCTACCGTTTTAAAATCTTTTTATTTCTTTGTCTCCATTTTACTTCTTTAGTAACGTTTGTTTCTTCTTCTTTATTCCTTTTTGGACAATTTTTTCGTTGGAATTTAAAATTTCTGCAGACTGTTTAGTACTTTTAGACATGCTAAACTCTTGCTCATATTTGCAAGGCATTTTGCCTACTTGCAACTCTAATTGCCGGGCGACTATCCGCAAAATTATATGGGGCTACTATCCTTTTCAATACGGATACTTCCCCTTATATTTTGAAAAAAAAAGCTATTTAACAGTATAAGGTAATAGGTAGTGTAATTTAAACTTTTTAAAAAAGCGGAAGATTTTCGCACACACAGACAAAACACGTGTACCTAGTCCTACTACTAGCATAGAGCTAAGGTCTATGGAAGAGGCGCTTTAAATTACAGAAGAGCGCTAAAGTCAGGGACATCTCTAATATAGCGTATTGAAAACCGCGGCAAGTATCCAACCGAGGCGACTATCCGGGTTTTACCCTATGAATAGAATTTACCTAGGGGCCGTTCACAAAATACGTCACGCTAAAATCAGTTTTTTTTGACCCCCTTTCCCTTATTGTCACGCTGTGTCACACTCATAAAGACCCCCCCTGCCCCCTCATAAATTTCAAATGATAGTACACAAAGTGAATTAAAAATATTTATTTAGTTATTATACTAACCTTTTTCATCCAAACATATTTTTCCGACAAAAAGAATCCATTATTGTCATATCCACGCTTTTCATTCAGTTTTCTTTATCACTACGATCTAATTATAAAAGTTTTCCTCCTTGAACACAAAAAAATCCTTGAAATTGTTACATAAAACTGATGAATATGTAACGAGGATACATAAATATAAAACTTATAAAAATATTATCTAATATATTTAAACGAGCAATTCTTGTGTATTTATTAATTTATACCGGCGATCTCGGAAACGGCTCTAACGATTTCGCTGAAATTTGGTATGTGGAGGTTTTCGGGGGTGAAAAATCGATCTAGATTAGTCTTATGTCTGGGAAAACACGTGTTTTCTAGTTTCCATGCGGTTTTCTTTCGTATTATTCCACGCAAAATATGGGTCGATAATTAAACGGTTTAACGGTTAGTATAGGCTGCTCAGAGATGAGATATTTTCCTGCAGTAAATAGTATCCTATATGTTGATCCGGATAACCAGCTATCATCATACCAAATTTTATCAAAATCTGTTCAGTGGTTTCCTCATGATGCGTTCCCAGACAGACAGAAAAAAATCTAAAAACTATAGATTCGGTATCTGCATCGATAATAATGACTATTTTAATAAGATATTCCAAAAATATTGTGTGATGTACAGGTTCGACTCATTTAGACTTTTATTATATGTATAGATGTAGATTATATCGTTAGTTATCTTTTTAATCCACATACCACTGCCTCGTTGAAATATTGCCTTGAATGTACTGCTGAAGATCAGGTGGTTCTGGGTTTGAGGCCCAGGTCCGTCTAGAAATTATCGAGAATAGCCCGGAGTCGAAAAATTATATTAGTGATGCTTCGTTCCATGCCTCGGAGATCATGTGAGCCGTAATTGTCGGTCTTGTACATGATTTCTCACACACAGAGTGTGCACTTGTGTTAACTTGTAAACTATAATTATCTCCTGTAGACTAACCATGTGTAGTCTCAATGAAATGAGCTGCCGTGGCTGAATTGGTCTGGATAATATTAATATTAATTATATTATTATCTTTTAAATTAATTCAATGATCAATTGTTTCTTTAGCACTGTCCCGAGGCAGCGCTTGTATCAGCTCGGGTGCTGGGGGCTGAAGGAGCACCTGCTACTAGGTCAGCATCTGGAGTTGAAAGAAGACCTTCAGCACCACGCCCGCCTCTTAACAAGAGAGGCTCAGGCTCTTTACTATCACAGTCACCACCACAATCAAAGTAAGTGGGACGTTACTTAATATTATGGCTTAATAGTTAAAATCCGTTTAACATATATTTTTTTTTATTTTAATCATTACACTTTAAATATATGAACTTCCGCAAAAGTACACACGACACGTTTGGCTCAGTTTGTAGTGACCCTACTTGCTGTGCCAGAAGTCGCGGGTTCGAGTCCCGCTGGGGGCATTCATTTGTGAGCACGAATGTTTGTACTCCAGTCATGGGTGTTTATATTTATAATATGTATGTATTTAAAGTTATATATGTGTAGTGTATCAACTATCTGGTATCCATAACGCAAGCCTCGTAGCTTAGTATGGAACTAGATGATGCTGTGTGTTAATGTCCCAACATATTTATTTATTTATTATTTATCTTATTCCAAACAATAAATTTCAATTCAATTCTTTCGTTAATGGCTTCAAAACGTGTCAATTGAGTACACATTACTACGCCAATGTCATGGAGAAGATATGAAAGAGATGAGTAAAATAAGATTATTATACTATATTTATTATAAAGTGTAAAAAAGGAGTAAATTAAAATAGACTTGTTAAAATATATTTTATTAATAAAATTTTGAGAAGTTCCTAAAATCCTGCCTACAATATCAAAGTAGGTAATTAATATTATTTAATCCGTATGAAGGTTGAGCCACTTCTTCAGACTTAACCTTATGTTATGTGTAGAAACTACATACTTCTGAGATACGTAAAAGCTTACAATATCGCTTAGACATGTTTCAAAGAGTACGCTTAATATATTCTTATTAAAAATAATAATAGAACATATTAAGTTAAACGTTAAACAAACAAATGGATATATCTCAATCTATGAGATAAATATTCTCATTAAATTAAACTTAATTTAAATATACGTAATACGTTAAATATCTCTCAAATAGCAATTCAAAAATGAAATATACATCCGTTAATAAATGGAAAATATTAAATGGATACGCTCAAATAAAATTTTCTGTTAGGAAATTTATTAAGGAAATGGAATAGTCGTCGACTGCCTATGAGATTCATTACAGAACATGAAAGTAGGTACTCTTGTTCTTATATAACTGGGTTTTATATTTTTATAGTGAAGTAGTAGAAAGAAATAAAATATATCATAATTATACATAATTAATATAATTAACTGGTTACAATGGACATTTAATATATATTACAATACTATTATTATATTATAATTATTTAAGGTATTTAAATGCTTATATATACTTTAAACATATATAGTCATAATAACAGCTTTTTACTAAATACACATTAAATTATATACGGTACTTATAAGAAAAACATAATTTGTTATAAAGAGTAACTTAGGCTACTTTTATTATAGAAAAATAATTAGGGTTCCGCTCAAAAAAATTAAAACGTACCTAGGGACGCACCCGAGCGAAGCGGGGATAAGTCGCTACTTTCAAATAAATTTATTAACAAGCAGTGCATAAAACATAAGAGATAGTAGATGTTTAGAAATCGTCTATATATAGCTTAATAATTTTAATTTATACATATAATAAAATTCGGAATCGAATCTGCACATTAAATATTTTTTGGAAAATGTTATCGAAATAGTAATTAATATCGGTACAGAGGCCGAATCTATGGTTTTTAGAATTTTTGTCTGTCTGTCTGGGAACGCATCACGAGAAAGTCACTGGACAGATTTTGATGAAATGTTGTATGATGTTAGTTGGTTACCCGGTTCAACATGTAGGAAGGAATACTTAGGATACTTTTTACTGCGGGAAAGTATATCATCTCTGAAAAATTTATACTATCTGTTAAAATGTTCCTAGGGACGAACCTGAGCGGAGCGAGGATGAGTTGCTAGTAGTTGATTAGAAATTAATATATCTCTATACGGTTTGACTCTATACATGTTCTGTTCAGAAACTGCTTCGTTCTTTAAAATCGCACAAGTTTTTTTTAAATAATTCAATAATTGCTATCTCGATGATGGAAATAATCCAATTTATTTGTTGTTCAATATATCAAAGGGTATTAAAGTATACGTCCTTATATTTTTTGATATTTTATTGGAATTGTATATTTAATATTAAATACCAAATTCAATTGAGTGTGATGAGAGATTCCAGGTGTTAACTGTTAATGTATTGAAATAAATATGTAGTTATGAAACTATTTTACTAAAATGAAACGAATGTAGAAGTTAAAATTAAATAGGTCATTTTTTTCAAATTATCCATGGTATCTGCGATGTGCCTTGCGGATACATGAACAATTTTTACCTGGTACCGGTGATTCAAGAACGATTTTGCGTACAACTCAATCAAAATTTTGTATGCTCTGCATACTTTGTTCATTAAGTCAATATTAGATTTATTAGATACTAACGACACTTACCCTCGCTTCGCTCGGGTGCGTCCCGCCTCGTACGTTTTAATTTTTTTAAGTGGAATCCTATTTTTTTCTAATAAAAGTAGCCTAAGTTATTCCTTATAATATCAGCTATCTGCTAGTGAAAGTCGTGTCAAAATCAGTATAGCCATTTTGGAGATAAGCCAACAGACAAAACATTTAAAAAGTTGTGTTATTTTATGTTTATAGTTAATATATTTATATAATTTATATGCGTTTAGTAAAAGGCTCTTATTTTGTCATTACAAACGAACACTTCAATTTTATTTATCTGATTTTATTATTTATTATTAAACAAGAAACTAAAAAATATATTTTTTTTTAATTAAAGGTAGGATTGATCCTATTTTTTATGCTATCAGTCAAAAACAAACACCTACCTCAGGTGTTTGTTTTTTTGATATTTCATTTTATTCTCATCATTTTAAGTAAACATCTTTGTCTTACAATTGTAACTATAGAGGTATTTTGCGTTACATTCGGTTGAGGATTAATAAATATTAAAGTAAGTACAGTTTGTTCTACCCGTTCTAGACGCATCCTTCGATTTTTTATTGCCTTATTAACATTTTTTTTTTATTTCTTGTTTGCGGCTATGGTGTCACTGCGACCATTTCTGGTCTATTGTGATCGCCACATTTTTCATTAGAGTGAACCATTGAACCCTGCAGAATTTAAAAACTGCAGGATTTTCTTTGGTTTGCACTCTTTTATTTCATCTAGGCCTATATACTGTTTTCCTAGATGAATGCTACGCTTGTACATGAGCGGTCCGCATTCCCATAGAAGATGAAGTGGCGTTTCATCTGCCTCCATGCATATTCTACAGGTTCGTGTTTCGCTCAGTCCCATGTTGAACATGTGCTTGTTTAAGCAGCAGTGTCCAGTAAAAGTCCTTACCAGTAATCGTAAGGTTTTTCTATTTAGCGCTATCATAAGGTTGTTAAACCTTTTGTCATAGGCTTTAATCAGTGTCTTGGAGTGAATCATTCCAATTGACTCATTCCAGTCCTTTTTTGCAGTTTTGAGACATGCTAACATTAGGGTTCTTTGAGCTAAGCTCTTGGGTATTCCGCAGAAAGGCTCAGGTCCCTGCTGCGAGCCAAGAGCTCCCTCTCTAGCAAGCTTATCGGCACATTCGTTGCCAACTATCCCTGCATGACCCGGTACCCATCTTAGAACTACTTTATTTCTTTTTGCTAAGAAGTTTAATCGGTCCATGCACTGTTCTACTAGCTTCGATGAGACTATGTTTGAGTCTAGTGCTAGTAGTGCGGCTTGGCTGTCCGAATTTATATAAATAGTTTGATTTGTGTAGTGCTTACATAGATTGGCTTCTACACATTCTAGGATGGCATAGACTTCTGCTTGGAAGATGGAGGCGAATTGTCCGAGATGTACGCTTTTGCTGAACCTCGGTCGCTCTCCATGTATCCCGCAGCCAGTCTTTGCTCCTATTTTGGAACCGTCTGTGTACCAGACTAGAGATCCGTTTTTATAGGATATCTGGCTATTGGTCCAGTCCTCCCTTGACGGAAATTCAATTTTGTAATATTTATCAAATAAGTGCCGCGTTTGCATGGCATCAGATGTCATACCAAGTAGCGGCATCTCTTGCAGAGAGTCCTGTAATGTCCTCATTTTCCGTGAGAGCCATTGAGTTCTGCCTTGGATTTTAGCTCTGTACATACTGGCTTGTGCCTCCTTCTGTATAAATAGGTGTAGAGGTGGCAACCCGAGTAGTGCATTTAGTGCTTGACCAGGGCACGTAGACATGGCTCCTGTTGTCATTAGACAGGCTGTTCTTTGTAGGCTGTCTAATTTTTTGATTACTGTTGTCTGTTTAGTCTTATTAGACCAGGCTACCGATGCGTAGGTGATAATTGGCCTCACAATGGCAGTATATGTCCAAAGGGTGGATTTGGGGCTTAAACCCCAGTTACCGCCCAGCATGCGGCCACTCGCTCCTAATGCCATCTTAGCCTTACTTACAACTGTAGCTAGGTGAGGGTTCCACGTCAGTTTTTGGTCTAGTGTTAGTCCCAGATATTTGACTTGTGTGGAAAATGTGATCTGTTTGCCATTAAGCTTTGGCATGACTAGTTTGTCTAGCCGTCGCTTATTTGTAAAGGGCACAATAACCGTTTTGTCTGCGTTTACTGATAGGTCACTTCTAACGCACCAGTCGCTGACAGTATTTAGTCCCTTTTGTAGTATACTAGAGAGTGAAGATTGGCAAAAACCCCTCACTATGATTACCAAGTCATCTGCATAGCCTTGCGCATCAATGTGGAGTTCTGCCAGTTCGTAAAGCAGTTCATCCACGGCAAGGGTCCACAATAATGGGGATAAGACACCCCCTTGCGGACATCCTCTTGCTGTGGATATGTATATGGTTGTGTCGTGAAGGTCTAGTTTGGCTCTTCTACTAGTACATCTTACCGTTGTTGGGTCGACATTTTTGGTTGTCAGCCCATTTATCAACAGCGAAGTAGAAGAGTTATCAAAAGCACCTTCGATATCTAGAAATGCACAGAGTGCTATTTCCTTGTCTTCTAACGCCTTTTCTACTTTGTCTATAAGACTTGTAAGAGCAGTTTCAGTTGATTTACCCTTACGATATGCGTGTTGGTTGAAATGAATAGGATTATTGATCAAGGCTACATCTCTTATATACCTATCTAATACCTTCTCCATTGCTTTAAGTAAGAATGAAGAGAGGCTTATTGGTCTAAAAGACTTTGGCTGGCTATAGTCTTTTTTACCAGTTTTAGGTATAAATATGACCCTGACAATAGTCCATTTTTCTGGTACGTATCCCCAGGCGAAGCTCGCTCTGAAGATTTTGATCAGGTGGGGAAGGAGGATGTCCGCCCCTTGCTGAAGCAAGATTGGCGTTATCCCGTCTTCCCCTCTCGCCTTATATGGCTTAAAAGAGTCTACGGCCCACTGAACAAGGTTAGGTTTTATGATTTTGGCAGCTTTGCACCAGTCCTCACTACGAGGTCTATGATGTCCTTCCTGCTGGCTGCCAATGTGCCCCAAGAGGCACCCAGGGAAGTGAGCCGTGGCCAGCAGCTCTAAGGTCTCCTTCTCTGTGGTTGTGAAGGAGCCATCTCCTTTCTTAAGTAGTCCCATTGGATTGTGCTTGGCTTTAGAGAGAAGTTTGTGGAGTCTTGCTACTTGTGGAAGGCTTTTGATTTCCTCACAGAGCTTCCTCCACGATTCTCTTTTAGCCCTCCTAATCTCTTTGTTGTAGTCAGTTAGAGCTTTTCTATAGATCTCCCAGATGTGAGTCTTTTTAGCTCTGTTGAATAATTTCCTTGTTTTGTCTCTAAGCTTTTTCAACCTTGAGTTCCACCAAGGTGCTTTCCTAATTGAGGTCTTTGTTTTGAGAGGACAGCTCTCTTCAAAGGCTGAAATGATGCCTTTTGTGAGGCTTTCCACTGCAAGATCTAGACTCTCAATGGTTCTTACTGTTTTAGGAAGGGTAGCCAAGTTCATCTTTAACCGGTCTTTGAATTCATTCCAGTTGGTTGCTCTTGGGTCCCTATAAGTTGTGGTATAAGCTTCTAGCGTGGCCTTAACCTCAAAAATTAGATGTCGATGGTCCGACATTGCGTTCTCATTGCTGACATGCCAGTTCATTATGTGTCTGGCTAGGTTATGTGTAGAGATCGTAATATCTAAAACTTCCTTCCTAACCCTAGTAACGAAAGTTGGTTCGCAACCTGAGTTTAACGTTATAAGGTTATTGGCTATTAGAAAATCAAAAAGTAGCTCACCTCTTTTGTTTATGTTACTACTTCCCCACGAAGGGTGATGCGCATTTGCATCACATCCTATCAGAAGCTCTGCGTTGTGTTGTGCGGCATACTCTACCACTCTCGCTAGGTCTTCCGTTGGATCGTCTCTCTCTCCAGGCAGATAGGCAGAGCAGATTATTACTCTTGCACCATCCCACCCTTTGAGTTTGACAAAGGCTGCTGCTAAGTCGTCGTTGCAAACTTCTGAAATTGGCAAGAAATCAACACATTTATTAAATAGGATACAAGCTCTGGGTCTTTTACCAGTGTTATTACTTAGGACATTACCGGCATTGTTGAGTCCCCGAACTTGAGTATTTGCTACCCAAGGTTCTTGAATTAGGGCGAGGCTTGCCTTGTCCTCAGCAAAGCATTGCTCCATTACCGCAGTGGCTGCTGCGGCATGGTGGAGGTTTGCTTGCAGGACCCTCACCACCCCCCCCTGAGTAGCACCTAGGCGTTTCCCCCCTGCTTTGTCCGTACAAGCTTCGGACGCGGTCGCCCCCTGCTCGTACGCCAAGCATCTACTTTCCCACCTCTGAGAGCTGTGCCTGCTAGGCCTCCCCTTTGCCTGTGTGAAGGTCCCTGAGGCCCTTTGATGGCACTAGCTCTCGGGATGCCTTATTAACATACTGATTGGCAATAACAAAAGAGACCAATAAAGAGGGTTATTTATATGCAAAGATATGTGTCTGTTTAGGAAAGGTACACGTAGATTGTTCGTTAGCTAAATTTCGTGTTCGACCTTTACATAACGTCTGGGAGAGCGGGACTTAAATCATAAACTAAATATGTACCTATGTATATTGTATTTTAATAATACTTACATATATCATCTGTGATCTATATTCGACAAATTGTGTTTATCATAACGTAAAGAAAAACTCATATAAATGGAATTTATATATTTTTTTTATTACATGCCTCATATATTGAATCATGTAAATGTTTTTGACAGTTTGAGTTTGTAATTTGCGAGTTTACTTTATAATGAACTACAGAACCCGCGGTTTCGGCGCAAGTTATCCTCGCTTCGCTCGGGTTCGTCCCTGTGTATTTATGTAATATATATAGTTTTACAATAATGTATGGAAGTCTGCCCGATCTGCTGACATTTATAATTATTGCTCCAATTCCTTGAGTAGTAGCATGATGATATATAACCTATCGTCTTCTTCAATAAACGGGCTATCTAATGTAAAAAGAATTTTCAAATCGGTTAGTAGTTTCTGAAATTAGCGCGTTGAAACAAACAAACAAACTCTGCCTCTTTATATATTAGTATAGACTATAGATAAGGTTAACTAGATGAAGATGAAAAGTTCAACAACTGAAAAGCTCAGGCTTTAAATGTCAAGGAGTTGTAATAGTGCTATTTTAACTTTTTACTAAATCTGATCAGAAAAATATTTACGCACGTACAAAGTTAATCCCCTAGTTTGAATAGTAGAGCTTTGCTCTAACAAAATAAATTTTTGTTAGAGTTTATTTATGTATTTGTAGGATACACTACTTATACTGTGTGAAAATATTAGTTTTGCATACAGCAACTTGACATTTATTTTTGGGTAAAGTGTTCAATAAGAAAAGCACAATGTGCACTACTAATTCTGGCTTACAATAAATAATATCTACTTTTAATATTATCTTAAAAAAAAAGACAAATTTTTATCCACTCAAATTGAATCCGTTCCGTGCATTGCAGTGATCCAATTAAGATTATAACCGCATTATACCCACGCGACACGTTGAGATGATTAAATTACAGCTTGCCGCTTTTTAATAGCTAATAACTATAACAGCTATTTTGCATATTCCTCTATCTGTATAATTTTAATTCTTGTGATGATGTTAATTAAGAATTAAATGCTTCTCTTCGAAATCTGTAATTATTTACAAACAATATTGTTTATTTTGTTTCGGACGTAATAGTTCAATTACTATATCAATGCGTTCCCTTTTCCAAAGCTTATAAAAATACCCTCGCGAATATTATTTTATTATATTAAAACGCGCAGAGAGACAGCAAGACGAAGATGGCGAACAGCACTTGTGGATCGTTATAGCAAAACGTTATTATCACCGTCTGAATTCAACTCAACCCCCATTTCACCATTACACGGCTTTAAATACAAGTACCCGCACTCACGCCAGAATGATCAAAAAGCAACTTATTAGAAATAATACATTCTGTTATATTATTAAATATTGAATATAAGTTTAACATTAATTAAATATTGGATATGTAATTATGCATATAATTTATAACTGTAATAAATAGTAATTATTTATACAAAATAATAAAACACACGAGTGAATTGGAAAGATAATACAAAACCCGTTCGGAAACAAAACGCTTATCTGTTTTAAGATATTTGAAATATAATTTAGTATTAATTAAATATAGCAATTAAGTAAATATAAATAACTAATTAAATAGCCGATTGATGCCTACAGCACTATTAATACGATTCTATTTAATAAAAGATGTGTTTAGAAATATGTTTTGTAACATTCGGCCATTCTGCATTAGCCGTGTCTCACGGCGATTTTATAACTTTTCAGTAATATTCTACTCCTGGGAAAGAATAGAAGTAAAAGACGGTAAATGTTCTTTGTATTAAAATGAACAGCACATAGAACAGCAAGAAAATCTTTACAACTCCAAGGCATTTATATAAAATAGTTGTTATTTTTATTTACACATTATCTATTTGTTTTTTTTCCTTATTAAGTCAATATTTTACTATTCGTGGTCACTATTAGCAGGTTAGTACTTTGTACAAAATATTTTGTTTTAAATGTTTATCAGCAACTGTTGCCACACAGATCTAGGCTTACTAGATGTTGTTATTTTTTCAGACTCACACAGATCTAAGTCAAATGACTAGATTTTATTTACTAAGTAATTTTATGTTATTCACACAGATCTAAGTCAAATGACTAGATTTTATTTACTAAGTAATTTTATGTTATTCACACAGATCTAGTCAAATTGCTAGATTTTATTCACTAAGCCATTTTATGTTATTCACACAGATCTAGTCAAATTGCTAGATTTTATTTACTAAGCCATTTTATGTTATTCACACAGATCTAGTCAAATTGCTAGATTTTATTCACTAAGCCATTTTATGTTATTCACACAGATCTAGTCAAATTGCTAGATTTTATTCACTAAGCCATTTTATGTTATTCACACAGATCTAGTCAAATTGCTAGATTTTATTCACTAAGCCATTTTATGTTATTCACACAGATCTAGTCAAATTGCTAGATTTTATTTACTAAGCCATTTTATGTTATTCACACAGATCTAGTCAAATTGCTAGATTTTATTCACTAAGCCATTTTATGTTATTCACACAGATCTAGTCAAATTGCTAGATTTTATTTACTAAGCCATTTTATGTTATTCACACAGATCTAGTCAAATTGCTAGATTTTATTCACTAAGCTATTTTATGTTGTTCACACAGATTTATGTTATTCACACAGATCTAGTCAAACTACTAGATTTTATTCACTAAGCAATTTTATATTAGGCACACAGATCTAGATTTAGTTATTAGATATTTCAATTTTTGAGTCACACAAGGCTTCTAGCTTTAGTTACTAGATATTTTATTTCCTAGTTGCATACGAGTATGTAGCATCAGCTATAACTTCTATATTTTTTTGACTAAGCAACACGTTGGATTCGGATGATTTGTAAATAGTTACTTTTCGCTTAAATCGTTTGATTAAATAGTTATTCATTCATTACTTCAGTTGCTTTTACCGTTATAGTATTCTTTTTTTTTATACATAAGATGAAATATCAAAAGTTAAAAAAAAAAAAATATGACTGTGTACCTGAGTAGTTCCACGAAAGTATGGCTTGAGCATTTTGTCCTCCATCCCACTTCTGAGATAAAACGCGCAGAGAGACAGCAAGACGAAGATGGCGAACAGCACTTGTGGATCGTTATAGCAAAACGTTATTATCACCGTCTGAATTCAACTCAACCCCCATTTCACCATTACACGGCTTTAAATACAAGTACCCGCACTCACGCCAGAATGATCAAAAAGCAACTTATTAGAAATAATACATTCTGTTATATTATTAAATATTGAATATAAGTTTAACATTAATTAAATATTGGATATGTAATTATGCATATAATTTATAACTGTAATAAATAGTAATTATTTATACAAAATAATAAAACACACGAGTGAATTGGAAAGATAATACAAAACCCGTTCGGAAACAAAACGCTTATCTGTTTTAAGATATTTGAAATATAATTTAGTATTAATTAAATATAGCAATTAAGTAAATATAAATAACTAATTAAATAGCCGATTGATGCCTACAGCACTATTAATACGATTCTATTTAATAAAAGATGTGTTTAGAAATATGTTTTGTAACAATATTGCTACGATGCTAATATTTTTATTTATTTCAAATGTTTATTCAAACTTTAGAAAAAATAATAAAAAATACAAGCGATATTCAATTTTTAAACACGAGTGTGAATACTAAAAATCTATTTATTTTATTTATTGGGCGAATTTGTTCGTGGTACGTGCATGTCAAATATTTTGTAGGTTAGACAATCTATAATAAACGACGAAAATATATATATATATATATATATATATATATATATATATATATACGGTCGAATTGAAAACCTCCTCCTTTTTTTGGAAGTCGGTTAATAAAAATGAGTGAATTCATGTTACAATGTTGATCGCGCTTCTAAGCTTTGTCAATTTTTATTCTTTTTCAATAGAAAGATTTATATAGAACCCATTGCAAAAGCAAGGGCTTCTATATTGTTGATATTACGTTATAGCTCGTATGATTAGGTTAAAGCTGATTGACATTCAAAACCCACGCTCTTAATAATATTTTGTTTATATTTCTAGAGTAGGCGTAGGCTGTTCGTAATTCGTAACTGATACTTATAAAAATATTTACAACAAATGTATACAATATGTATTATGAAGCACGTACTACTATGAAGTAAGATAAACATAAATAATCATCCATTTAATTAATACTCCTAGATAGATATATGGTTTCATCTCGTTTTCCAATTATCACCAACATCAAAAAACAACATCATAGAGCGAGATAGCGAGATATTTAGAACGAAAAGCTTATTAAAAATAAAGAATATACAGTATATAAGCACAGCTTATACAGTACAGTGTACATAGATACTATTTTTACTTATCAACTATTAATATCGATCGACAAAATGCATGTATGTATGTTTGTTACTCCTTCACGCTAAATAAGACGGACGGATATAAATGAAATTTAGTACATAGATGCAGGCTTGGAGTACTGTATATTCTACTGTTATGCACTGTAGTTAGGTACATAGGGGTCGGATACGTGCCCGGGAGAGTAATTCATTAGTTTCACTATTCATGACAGATTTAAACTTTTGATGTAATGTAATTTAATTATTATTAATTTAGATTGACTGATTGACATGCCTTAAATTGACATATATGATTTATTTAATTCAATGTTAAATGTTTGTATTTTTCTTTGCTTACTTCTGTTATAATTTTGGAGTATTTTATTTCTATTTTCTATGTTACTGTAAAATTCTGATGATTTTTTTTATGGACTTCTTGTCTGAAATAAACGTTTAATAATAATAATAATTTTTAATTGAAGGGAGGCCCGTGCCCAGCATTGGGACGTTAAAAAGGGCTGAATACAATACAACAATAATATTATAATCTATACTAATATAATATTAGAGGCAGTGGTAGCCCAGTGGTAACGCGTTTCGCTTGGGAAACCGAGTGAAGCGGGTTCAAATCCCGGGTCTCGCACCTCTGATATTTTCATGTGCGAATCATTTTCTAACTTGATTACCACTTGCCTTACGGTGAAGGAAAACATCGTGAGGAAACCTGCATGTCTGAGAGAACCTAGCAAGTTTTCGAAAGACATGTGAAGTCCGCCAATCCGCACTTGGCCAGCGTGGTGGACTATGGCCTGATTCCCCTCGTCTTGAAGGGAGGCCCGTGCCCAGCAGTGGGACATTAAAAAGGGCTGAAAACAAACAAACAAAACATACTAATATTATAAAGAGTTTGTATGTTTGTTTGGTTGAACGCGCTAATCTCAGGAACTACTGATCCGATTTGAAAAATTCTTTTTGCATTTGATAGCCCGTTAACTGAGGAAGGCTATAGGCTATATATCATCCCGGAAAAGTGTATGGATCCCGTGGGATAGATTTGTTTTTGTCTAGGGACGAACCTGAAGCGAAGCGAGGGTGAGTCGATAGTAATAAATAATTAGTTAAAGATAATAGTGTTAAGAAATATTTATTGTTATTTTCACTTTTGAGTATGCTGTTTTTACCTTTTACCTGTGAATATAAACTACACTATAATAACAAAGAGCAAAAGTTTCTGTATCTAACTGAAAACCAACTTTACCCAATTATAAACGCTACAAGTAGTTAGGCAGCTGCGACATTTTAATTACAAAGACCACATCGTATATATACCTTTCGCTTCGTAAATTCTAAGTTAATTGAATTTGTTTCATGTTCAAAACCGACATTGACACATTATATTCATAAACAAAACCTAGAGTTTGTGTTAAACTGGCTTACACGGAGTTGTAAGATTGTACATAATAAATATTATACATAATTGAGAATCATAAATAATAATATTTTAATTAAAAGTCATTGATAAATTTATATAATTAATGGGAGATAATTTGACTACTTTTAAATTAATATGGAATGTCTATTGATTTTGCTTTTAGAATATATTGATGTTAAAAAGTTAATATCTTAAAATTAAACTTATTTTCGGTTACTAATTAGGTAATAAATTCTAAAAAAAAAGTAAATCAAATAGTAAGACATTAATAATTTTCAAGTTATATTATTGCATTTGAAAGTTCTGAAATACGGTTGTGCTATTTAATAAAAACTTCCGGCTGATTGTTATAAAAGGCGTGGGATAGCCGTTGGAGGGCAGTTAGTTTTTGGGGAAGATGTTCATTACGACAGACCAGATAAGTATTAGTTGTTAAAATAATACTAAATTTATGCTGGCAAACTTATTGATCAAAATAGTGTTGAACTTATGTGTAAATAGTGGAAAATAAAGCGCTTTCCTGTGATTAGTTAATAGTAGTGACATAAAGTAATCGTTAAAATGACATTGAATTCTGTTGTATTAAAGGGAAATACGAAAGTTGAAGTAACATTATAAAACGTTTAAAGTAAAAGAGTGATAAAATAAAGCTTATTATATTGATTTACTGTGTTCTTATTTTCCTCGTCTTGAAATTATAATGGTTATTAATACATTTGTTTTACAATTTTCAGAAGTGGGATCCCGAAACGTCACTGCTAGACCGTCTCGGGATCAAAGAGATACCACTAGGAAACGATGCCAGCCATGGCGCTCCCAGTACCCAGCAGTACCGATCCTGGCCAGTCCTATAGCTTCTTTGACTGCAACGCTTGCTTGGAGTGATAATGGAGCTATGTGCTTTTAATGGACAGGTAGTATATAGAAATTCATGGGCCACCAATGGTTTTGGTGTTGTTGGGCCACCAATAGTTTTGGTGTTGTTGGGCCACCAATAGTTTTGGTGTTGTTGGGCCACCAATTGTTTTGGTGTTGTTGGGCCACCAATAGTTTTGGTGTTGTTGGGCCACCAATAGTTTTGGTGTTGTTGGGCCACCAATAGTTTTGGTGTTGTTGGGCCACCAGTTGTTTTGGTGTTTTTGGGCCACCAATTGTTTTGGTGTTGTTGGGCCACCAATTGTTTTGGTGTTGTTGGGCCACCAATAATTTAGGTGTTAACGGGCCACCAATAGTTGTGGTGTTAATGGACCACGAATCGTTAAGGTCCTGTCAATAATTCTAATATTGTTGAGTCACGAATCTGTTACTAGTTACTTTGAGTCTCTTATTATAAAATAATAATAATAATGAAATAATATTAGTCCCGCTGAGTTTCTTTCGCCAGTTCTTCTCAGGTCTGAGGCATTTTCTTTCCGAACTGGTAGTAGACTCATGTCGTTCAAAAAGAAATTGTAATAACTTAATGATGGAAAATATTTTTAATTTAAGAAAAAATAATTAAGTTTAAATCTGATAATAAAAAAAAAATTAAGTTTAAATCTGATAATAAAAAAAATTAAGTTTAAATCTGATAATAAAAAAAAAAAATTAAGTTTAAATCTGATAATAGATAAGATTTGAAATAATTAAACTTTTCGCTAATCATTTGCGGGGTCGCAAATATTCGTCAGGATGGACGAACTGTTAAACTGGCTTACACGGAGTTGTAAGATTGTACATAATAAATATTATACATAATTGAGAATCATAAATAATAATATTTTAATTAAAAGTCATTGATAAATTTATATAATTAATGGGAGATAATTTGACTACTTTTAAATTAATATGGAATGTCTATTGATTTTGCTGTTAGAATATATTGATGTTAAAAAGTTAATATCTTAAAATTAAACTTATTTTCGGTTACTAATTAGGTAATAAATTCTAAAAAAAAAAGTAAATCAAATAGTAAGACATTAATAATTTTCAAGTTATATTATTGCATTTGAAAGTTCTGAAATACGGTTGTGCTATTTAATAAAAACTTCCGGCTGATTGTTATAAAAGGCGTGGGATAGCCGTTGGAGGGCAGTTAGTTTTTGGGGAAGATGTTCATTACGACAGACCAGATAAGTATTAGTTGTTAAAATAATACTAAATTTATGCTGGCAAACTTATTGATCAAAATAGTGTTGAACTTATGTGTAAATAGTGGAAAATAAAGCGCTTTCCTGTGATTAGTTAATAGTAGTGACATAAAGTAATCGTTAAAATGACATTGAATTCTGTTGTATTAAAGGGAAATACGAAAGTTGAAGTAACATTATAAAACGTTTAAAGTAAAAGAGTGATAAAATAAAGCTTATTATATTGATTTACTGTGTTCTTATTTTCCTCGTCTTGAAATTATAATGGTTATTAATACATTTGTTTTACATTTGCTTAGTAGAAAGATTAAAATTTAATATGCTGCCATGCAAATGATATTAGCCTTCTGCATTTTAATTTCAAGTATAGATGTATTACGGTTGGCTTAATTTTACAATATACGG
Organism: Argynnis bischoffii washingtonia; assembly: GCA_033884665.1. Lineage (NCBI taxonomy): Eukaryota > Metazoa > Arthropoda > Insecta > Lepidoptera > Nymphalidae > Argynnis > Argynnis bischoffii. Next base: position 6,790,426 of record CM066628.1, on the reverse strand, counting down.
AAAATTCATAAATGTTACCGATAATAATAGATGAAAAACTCTTGTACGCCATTTGTAGTAACGGTAGTACGTGTCAAGTGTATGTCGTGCCAGGGACCTTCGATACAATGTAGGTCATCTTACTATTTATCAAAGAAAATTTCTAAACGAAAAGTGTTAGTTCTTCGCAGTTTTGTTTTATGTTGTAATTTTAATCTATACATACATATAATAAAACTGTAGATGTTCAATGTATGTACATAGAGTAAAAATGCTAAAAACCGAGTTAGGGAGTTGTACGAAGAGAAATAGAACAAATTTTTATTCTAATTTTTTGTTTGTCTGTTTATTATTTGTACGGACTAATCTCCGAAACTGTTGAACCGATATACTTAAATGGAATTTCGCATGGTGGTACCTTATAATACTACTTTACTATTACCTTATAATACTTTTCATTTCGAAAAACTAAAGAGTTCCCGTGGGATAGTAAAAAAACTATAGTAATTTATACAGCTTAGTAGACAAAAACTACTGATTGGATTTTAATGGAACTTTACAATAATATAGTTCATACATCAGAATAACAAATAAGCAACTTTTTATCCCGGAAAAATGTACGGTTCCCGTGGGATAGATTTGTTTTTGTTTGTCTAGAGGCGAACCCGAGCGAAGTGAGGGCATGCTGCTAGTTTTATAATAAAGAACTTAGTTGACTAGTTGACTACTATACGTACTTTTACTCATGTGTGTAAAGAAAACCACCAGCGTACACTTCAAACGTATAATAATTATTGATTTACATATAAGAATTACAACACACTGCATATATCACTGCTTTATACTAGAATTTACACAACACTGTTTCAGCATAATTACACAGTAACTCTTCCTGAACAAGAATGAATCCCAATCATAGAAAGCACTCCTTATATATTAATTTTAATTTCAATCAACCCGCCTTTTTTAATAATTTTAATGTAACTTCAACTACTTCCGGCGTAATCTTTAAATCATAGTAGTCAATTAATGTATTTAATAGAATACTACTCAGTCTATTAAAATTTATTTATTATTATCAACTTTATCGTTAATCAAACACTTTTCTTTAAACAGATACTTATCGTTAGGAAAAATAGGCAAAACAATTATACATTTAAAGTGTGCGCGATGAGAGTCGTGGAGGATTTTGTAACGTCTATACACTTTCGGCGCTCGCGGCTCTCTGTCGGCTCACGCCACCCCGTCGCCAAGCGCTCGCGGGCGACGGAGGGGGCACGGGCATAGAAACTATACGACTGCACCCAAAACACGTCTCGACACGATCTTACATGTTTTAGCAGGATTTCTCCCGCGCGTTACAGTCTCCCCCTCTAGCCTAACTAAGAGTCCCCGCAGTTGGGCTAGTCTAGGTAACGACGCGGCCTACCACGTTGACGCTTTTCTCTAACGGGAGGCTCTACCTGGCCGGAAAATGGCGTGAGGTGCGAAACGTGATATTTACCTATATCCTTTCCGGTTTGTACGTTCTCTAAACCTGAAGTAGATCTAATTACTTTACCAATCTTATATGGGCCGTCCTGGCGTAGGATAAACTTCGCCGTTTGTCCACGTCCTGCATCGTTAGGCCCCTGTGTTCTAAGCAATACTAGATCACCTACCTTATACTCTCGCGGGGACCGCCGTTTCTGGTCTGCGGAGATTACTTCAAACCGCCTTGACACAGCAGGGGTTTGTAGCAGACCTGCCAGTTTGCGATTGTCAGCTTTATACCTTTGACAAGGCACACATTCCTTTATGTAATTAGTAATAAACGTGCGCATACCTGGCCAATAATACCTAGCACGAACACGACTTAAAGTGCGCTCCACGCCGAAATGACCATCTGTAGGCGGGTCGTGGAGTTCCGTCATCACTTGCCTGCGTTCGTGTTCGGGCACAACCATACAGCATTCTTCTCCATCGTCCGACTCTAAGCTATATCTATAAAGTATACCATCGGAAATAGTGTACCCACGATCGGACCATGGCCTCCCCCTAGAAGGTTCGTCCGACTCCATGTCCTCAATGATCTTGCGAATCTCTGGATCTAACAGTTGATTGCTGCGGATATCACTACTACTCCTCTTTGGTAAGTCAACGACTGTCAAACATAGCTCACACTCACCTCGGTTCTCCACACAAGCTGGTCGCGAAAGCGTATCCGCAACCACATTCGAGCGTCCTGGTGTGTATTGAATGTTGAGGTCGAACTCTTGCAATGTTAGGGCCCACCTAGCCAGCCGACCGCTGGGTGACCTCTGACTCATGAGCCATCGCAGAGGTTGGTGGTCCGTCCTAACAGTTACCTTCGCAGTCTCTACGTAACCGCGGAACTTACCTAGCGCCCACACCACGGCGAGCGCCTCTCGCTCCGTCGTGGAATAGTTCTTCTCTGCACTAGTGAGAAGACGGCTTGCGTACTCGATCGGTCTCTCATCATGTCCCTCCCCCTGCATCAAAACAGCCCCTAGGCAGTAAGCGCTGCTGTCAGTGCAGAGAACGAACGGCTTCGACTCGTCCGCCTGACGCAAAATGGGAGCAGATACGAGGAGATGTTTTATCCCTTCAAACGCCTCTTGCTGCTCGGCATCCCAACGCCAGGCACTTGATTTCTTCAGGAGTGTCGTAAGGGGTCTCGCGATCTCCGCATAATTATTAATAAAGCGGCGATACCAACTCGCCGTTTGTAAGAAATATTTTAAGTGTTTAACGTTCTGAGGGGCGGGCATATTATCAATAGCCGCCGTCTTGTCAGGATCCACCTGGATTCCGCCTGGTACAATCACATGTCCTAAAAATTTAACAGATTTTGTCGCAAAAAAACTCTTACCTCTGTTAAAAGCGTTGAGTCTGTTCTGTTGCTCCTGGGTCAACTTAGAACCTTCATCTGCGCGCAACATCAGCTCATTGGACGCGGCGGGCATTAAATCTGTTCCTACAGGGTCAAGTGTGTAAGAATAAACAAAATTAAAGCACTGTCCGGGACTATCCATGAATGTCCAAGTGCGGTGGGCCACGTTTATTATCATGCCGGCCCGAGACAAGAAATCTATACCTAGAAGCGTTCTAGTGTCACTCCCCGGTAACACTAGTAATTGACACATTACACTATGTCCTTCGATATCTATACTTACCTCAGCCGTCAATAAGTCTCTCCACCCTTGTGTACCGTCGGCCAGGTGTACAAATCGTTTACCTTCCCTAAAGTGTACTCCCAAGTCTACTAAAATTTTATATAATAAAGGGCTCGCAATACTATGTGTAGCGCCAGTGTCCACTATCGCCACTCCGGTACGGCCCATCACAGATATATTAACCATAGGATAAGATTCCCGCGTACTCACATTAGTTAACTTAATACATGACGTACACGTGTTACCTACACTATTATTATTATTAACGCAATTATCGTGATAATAAGACTCTATATCAAAATTATTAAACGAAGTTTTCCCATCCGCTTTCGTTAAAGTTTTCACGCAAATATCACATTTCGACCTCACTACGCCTTCCTTACCACAACCATAACAACGTATACCCTTACGCGTGCTATCGCTATATAGATGTTTATCATTATTATTATTATTAATAACCTTCTCACGATTTCGACATTCTTCGCTAACATGCCCAAATAATTTACAATAACTACATCGAGGCCTATTGTTTTTATTACCACGCAGTGTGGTCTCGTTCGTGGTATCAAAACTCGATCGAGTGAGATCGCGACCGGTAGTAGTAACCGATGTTCGTGAAATCGTATTTTTACTATTATTACTATTATTGTTGCCCTTATTTACTTTAAGAGCTTTATACATATCCTCCGCGATCCTCGTCTTATACATTAAATCATCTAAGTTACGAACATTATCGCGGGAAACTCTTTTTACAATACGTCGGTGTAATAATCCGTAACAAATGTCAACTTGCACTATTTCATCGAGCTTATACGGTAACTTTGCAATTAACGCTCGCACTTTACACAAAAACGACTCGGCGCGTTCTTCTTCTTGCTGCTCCATAGCGAAGATCTGCCGTAGAATCTGATGCGCGGGCTGCGCCACGCCATAGGCTGCACGTAGGCGGGCGATCGCGTCCGCCCATGTAGTCGCCGACGCCTTAACGCCGCGCCACCATACTGCCGCTTCACCCTCCAGCAACATCGGCAATCCGCGGAGTGCGAGCTCGTCACTCACGGCCGCACACTCCTTAAATATCTCGACGGCATCCAGGAACGCTTCTAATACCTCGGCGTCCTGGGACGACCCGTTGAACCGCGCCGTACACTTAGTAAAATTGGCGTCGACACTCGCGACGCTGGCAGCAGTACCACTCCCGCTGTTCACATTATTTGTTTGAGAGGCCACGACTGGGGTGGAGGCCCTAAATTCGCCGCTGGACGTCATCAGAGAATTGATAAGGCTTCTATTTGCTTCCACTTGCGCCCGCGTGATTGTTTCAATCAGCGTGGATATGAAGTGTTCGGAGAGCTGGGGTGCTGGTTGCTGTACCGAGCCGGCACTCGTAGCTTCGTCCACATGGCCGTGCTCGACGGTGCTCTCCTCTCCTCCTGCGCCATCATCTTCCCCTCGCTGCTGCCGAAGCGTTTCCCCTCTCCTCGTTGTAGGCATCTTCACGCACTAGTATATACAAGTTCGAGCCACAAGTATGGGCGCCAGTTTAATAGAATACTACTCAGTCTATTAAAATTTATTTATTATTATCAACTTTATCGTTAATCAAACACTTTTCTTTAAACAGATACTTATCGTTAGGAAAAATAGGCAAAACAATTATACATTTAAAGTGTGCGCGATGAGAGTCGTGGAGGATTTTGTAACGTCTATACACTTTCGGCGCTCGCGGCTCTCTGTCGGCTCACGCCACCCCGTCGCCAAGCGCTCGCGGGCGACGGAGGGGGCACGGGCATAGAAACTATACGACTGCACCCAAAACACGTCTCGACACGATCTTACATGTTTTAGCAGGATTTCTCCCGCGCGTTACATGTATTTAATTTATAAAAGCATACTTAAAATATAAAACATAATTTCATTGAAACTTTAGTTAATTACAAGAAATATAGGTATTTTTAAATATGTCTAACAATATTAGCACTAAAATTAATGAATCATAACACTCGGCCATCGACATACGTGCTATCTCCGGAGCACGCAAATCTCACAACACTCGGCGTAAGGTATGTTCATGATTCTCTATTATAATTTCAAAACAATATTAATAATTACAGCATGTAATACAAGCAAAAAAATATATCGTTACATTAATATAAACCAGATTATACTACACTAGATAAAACTTAAATACTTTTATTTTTCAGTATCACTGTTCTCCGAGCTTGAGGAGCTGTATTCAGAACCAGAAGATTTGTCCAACTATTGCCTGAATGCTAAACGCTTTCATATCTCATGGTACTAAAACCGGGAGCATAGTTAGAGATTTTATATGAAACAATAAATTTTGGGATTAAAACTTCCCTTCATCTATCATTTTAAATAATATAACGAATACTATTGTTTTATTGCCACTTATTAATACCGCTAATAAATTCTGCATCGATTTAGTTAACCCTAATATTAACTTAGTTTAAATAGAATGAAATGAAATAAACTTAATTCAAATAGACTTGATTCAAAAGCATTTAATGTAAGCGTCAGTGAAGTCTGTCCGTGAGGAATCTACCACCGGCTCAGAAGCCGGCAAGAAACTCAACAGTTGCTCTTTTAAATATCGAAATTACATTTATTTTATTAATATATCATGTAGATAGCCCGCATACGAGTCAATAATACTCAATTCCACACATTTTCATCAACAAGAAACTCTTGAATCGTGTAATATGCTTTGCCCAATAAAACATTTTTAATTATTGTTAAACAAATGTATTAATAACCATTATAATTTCAAGACGAGGAAAATAAGAACACAGTAAACCAATATAATAAGCTTTATTTTATCACTCTTTTACTTTAAACGTTTTATAATGTTACTTCAACTTTCGTATTTCCCTTTAATACAACAAAATTCAATGTCATTTTAACGATTAATTTATGTCACTACTATTAACTAATCACAGGAAAGCGCTTTATTTTCCACTATTTACACATAAGTTCAACACTATTTTGATCAATAAGTTTGCCAACATAAATTTAGTATTATTTTCACAACTAATACTTATCTGGTCTGTCGTAATGAACGTCTTCCCCAAAAAAACTCCCGTCCAACGGTTAACCCACGCCTTTTATATCAATCAGCCGGAAGTTTTTATTAAATAGCACAACCGTATTTCAGAATTTTTAAATGCAATAATATAACTTGAAAATTATTAATGTCTTACTATTTGATTTACTTTTTTTTTAGAATTTATTACAAAATTAGTAACTCGAAAATAAGTTTAATTTTAAGATATTAACTTTTTAACATCAATATAACTTAAAAGCAAAATCAATAGACATTCCATATTAATTTAAAAGTAGTCAAATTATCTCCCATTAATTATATAAATTTATCAATGACTTTTAATTAAAATATTATTATTTATGATTCTCAATTATGTATAATATTTATTATGTACAATCTTACGACTCCGTGTAAGCCAGTTTAACAGTTCGTCCATCCTGACGAATATTTGCGACCTCGCAAATGATTAGCGAAAAGTTTAATTATTTCAAATCTTATCTATTATCAGATTTAAACTTAATTTTTTTTTTTAATTATCAGATTTAAACTTAATTATTTTTCTTAAATTAAAAATATTTTCCATCATTAAGTTATTACAATTTCTTTTTGAACGTCATGAGTCTACTACCAGTTCGGAAAGAAAAAGCCTCAGACCTGAGAAGAACTGGCGAAAGAAACTCAGCGGGACTAATATTATTTCATTATTATTATTTTATAATAAGAGACTCTAAAGTAACTAGTAACAGATTCGTGACTCAACAATATTAGAATTATTGGCAGGACCTCATCCTCTAAACAACTATGGTGGTCCATCAACCCCCAAAACTATTGGTCGCCTATCAAAATTTAAACGATTCGTGGTCCATTAACACCAAAACTATTGGTGGCCCGTTAACACCTAAATCATTGGTAGCCCAACAACACCAAAACAATTGGTGGCCCAACAACACCAAAACAATTGGTGGCCCAACAACACCAAAATCATTGGTGGCCCAACAACACCAAAACAATTGGTGGTCCAACAACACCAAAAAAATTGGTGGCCCAACAACACCAAAACTATTGGTGGCCCAACAACACCAAAACCATTGGTGGCCCATGAATTTCTATATACTACCTGTCCATTAAAAGCACATAGCTCCATTATCACTCCAAAAGGTCATCGAAGATGCAAGCGTTGATCCGGCCTCTGCGGTAGTCAAAGAAGCTATAAGACTGGCCAGGATCGGTACTGCTGGGTACTGGGAGCGCCATGGCTGGCATCGTTTCCTAGTGGTATCTCTTTGATCCCGAGACGGACTAGCAGCGACGTTTCGGGATCCCACTTCTGAAAATTGTTAAACAAATGTATTAATAACCATTATAATTTCAAGACGAGGAAAATAAGAACACAGTAAACCAATATAATAAGCTTTATTTTATCACTCTTTTACTTTAAACGTTTTATAATGTTACTTCAACTTTCGTATTTCCCTTTAATACAACAAAATTCAATGTCATTTTAACGATTAATTTATGTCACTACTATTAACTAATCACAGGAAAGCGCTTTATTTTCCACTATTTACACATAAGTTCAACACTATTTTGATCAATAAGTTTGCCAACATAAATTTAGTATTATTTTCACAACTAATACTTATCTGGTCTGTCGTAATGAACGTCTTCCCCAAAAAAACTCCCGTCCAACGGTTAACCCACGCCTTTTATATCAATCAGCCGGAAGTTTTTATTAAATAGCACAACCGTATTTCAGAATTTTTAAATGCAATAATATAACTTGAAAATTATTAATGTCTTACTATTTGATTTACTTTTTTTTTAGAATTTATTACAAAATTAGTAACTCGAAAATAAGTTTAATTTTAAGATATTAACTTTTTAACATCAATATAACTTAAAAGCAAAATCAATAGACATTCCATATTAATTTAAAAGTAGTCAAATTATCTCCCATTAATTATATAAATTTATCAATGACTTTTAATTAAAATATTATTATTTATGATTCTCAATTATGTATAATATTTTATTATGTACAATCTTACGACTCCGTGTAAGCCAGTTTAACATTATATCTTTAAATTTTTGAAAAGATAAATCTAGGATATTTTGTAGAATCTTATTATATCTGCGTATAGTCAGGCCCACGAAGGATTTATTCACCTTTTGGAGCCGAAGTCTAGGTCTAACAAACTTATTTCTATTCCTAGTGTTTCTTGTATGTCTATCTTTAGATTTTTGCGAACAAATAATATATTACACAGTATAATTGCGAATCACGAGCTCTTAGATCAGAAATAGCCCGTACTGGTCTTTTTTTAAGAATAAATACCGAATTAATTTGTGCGGCACTGCCCCAAAGAAGTATTCCGTACGATAAAATACTATGAAAATAACTAAAATATACAAGTCGGGCAGTGTTAATATCCGTTAAGTTTTTAATTTTTCTAACTGCATTAATTATATAACTTAAATAATTATATAACTACCAAAGCCCCTAATGACGGGCAGATATTCATTACTTTTTAAAGATCCAGCACATTAGCAATAGAATATTTTATGATACCAAAATCTATAAATGCACTCAAAAACTTGACATTAATTTAATTTAATATACCACACACATTTTTAATGTTAATAAGCAAATATACTTTTCGCTTTAGATGCAATTTCCTTACCCTCAAAATTGATATCCAAAGCATTTAACTTATTTTTCCTGTTTTTAAAGAACATTAAATTAGTTTTATCCAAATTGTTCATGAGCTCTAAAACATTTCCTCCAACACCATAGTGAAAAATTTATTTAATAAGATATTATGATCAACATAATCAAAAGCCTCCGTTAAGTCCATAAATAAAGGACACGTCATAACTAAAGAAAGTTATAAACAGCCATATTTATACTTTTGTTTTTACGAAAACCAAATTGATCCTTTGTAAATATTTGTTCCTTTCGGAGAAATCATTCAATGCATTATAAATTATTTTTCTCAAAAACTTTACTTAAAATAGGAACAAGCAAGTGTCCTACATATTGAACCCGGACAACCAGCCATCATCATACCAAATTTCATCAAAATCTGTACAGTGGTCTTCCCGAGATGCGGTAACAGACAGACAGACAAAAAAATCCAAAAACTATAGATTTGGCTTCTGTATCGATAAAAAACGTACTTCAATAAGATTTTCCAAAAAAGAAATATTTAATGTACAGACTTGGATTAGTTACAATTTTATTAATGTATAGATGTATATATATACAAAAAAAATAAAATAAAAATTAAATGAATTAATAAATTAAATAATTGTGGGCATCATGACAAATACATGAAGTCTCACGTTATCTTGTAATCTACGTGTTACATTACCAGGGAGTAGCCCTGACCACACACAACACGTATTGTATTAAAAGACGTAACATAGTATCCTGTCATGTATACCTCACAATGATACTCACGTAAAAATAAATAAAATAAAAATGCATCATTAACATAAATATACTTTGTAGTTCATTTTTCATAATAAAATAATTAAGTGCCACACAGTAGGTTTGTTAAACTGGCTTACACGGAGTCGTAAGATTGTACATAATAAAATATTATACATAATTGAGAATCATAAATAATAATATTTTAATTAAAAGTCATTGATAAATTTATATAATTAATGGGAGATAATTTGACTACTTTTAAATTAATATGGAATGTCTATTGATTTTGCTTTTAAGTTATATTGATGTTAAAAAGTTAATATCTTAAAATTAAACTTATTTTCGAGTTACTAATTTTGTAATAAATTCTAAAAAAAAAAGTAAATCAAATAGTAAGACATTAATAATTTTCAAGTTATATTATTGCACTTAAAAATTCTGAAATACGGTTGTGCTATTTAATAAAAACTTCCGGCTGATTGATATAAAAGGCGTGGGTTAACCGTTGGACGGCAGTTTTTTTGGGGAAGACGGTCATTACGACAGACAAGATAAGTATTAGTTGTTAAAATAATACTAAATTTATGTTGGCAAACTTGTTGATCAAAATAGTGTTGAACTTATGTGTAAATAGTGGAAAATAAAGCGCTTTCCTGTGATTAGTTAATAGGAGTGACATAAAGTAATCGTTAAAATGACATTGAATTTTGTTGTATTAAAGGGAAATACGAAAATTAAAGTAAAATTATAAAACTTATAAAATAAAGTTAAAGAGTGATATAATAAAGCTTATTATATTGATTTACTGTGTTCTTATTTTCCTCGTCTTGAAATTATAATGGTTATTAATACAATTGTTTAACAGGTTATAGTAATTGGTTATAGACAAAAACGTGGTGGATGCTATCGGAGAGTAGCCCCGATCACGCACCGACACTTCCTGCACTATGTCCATATTATGCTATAATGTAGAAATACTACCAGGGAGTTGCCCTGGCCAAGCATTCTCGCACATTAAAACACAATTTACGCATAACATCGTCAGAGAGTTGCCCCGACCAGACATTTTACGCAACTACCGTCCTGAATGACGCTTAAAAATTTCACGTGGGCGTAACTTATAAATTATAATTATAAAATATATATATATATATATATATATATATATATATATATATATATAAATAATTCTTCAATAAAATTAAAAATATAACATAATAAAATAATTGTCAAAGACCTTCTGATTGTAAAGAAAACCACCAGCGTACACTTCAAACGTATAATAATTATTGATTTACATATAAGAATTACAACACACTGCATATATCACTGCTTTATACTAGAATTTACACAACACTGTTTCAGCATAATTACACAGTAACTCTTCCTGAACAAGAATGAATCCCAATCATAGAAAGCACTCCTTATATATTAATTTTAATTTCAATCAACCCGCCTTTTTTAATAATTTTAATGTAACTTCAACTACTTCCGGCGTAATCTTTAAATCATAGTAGTCAATTAATGTATTTAATTTATAAAAGCATACTTAAAATATAAAACATAATTTCATTGAAACTTTAGTTAATTACAAGAAATATAGGTATTTTTAAATATGTCTAACAATATTAGCACTAAAATTAATGAATCATAACATGTGGAACTACCGCAACCTAACAGAATTTCAAACTTTCATCCAATCCATTATCCCGTGGGGAGACTTTCTTTCGTGGAATTATTAGCCTGAAAAATCTGATATTATTTATTGATTTATTATGGTTTCTTCTAATAACACATATACGAAACCGTAAACATAAATAAAATAATATAGAAATACTTTAAAAACTATTATTTTTATCATTAAGTAAGTGCATAATGCCCTTACTAGTAGGTATAATAAGGAAAATACACTATTAGTAAGGTAATGGTCATTATAATATAATAATATAGATAAGGTATGGTTTTATTACACAAACCTATTCTACATATAAAAAAAAACTGAAAGAGTCTGAGAAAAATCTGTACATTAAATATTTTTTAGAAAATCTTATTGAAATAGTCATTATTATCGATACAGACGCCGAATCTATAGTTTTTAGAATTATTACCTGCCTGGAAACGAGAAAAACACTGGACAGAGTTTGATGAAATCTGGTACGATGGTAGCGGGTTATCCGGGTCAACATACTGCGGAAAAATATCTCATCTCTGAGAAATCTATACTAAATGTTACCAGAGACGAACCCGGGCGGAGCGGGGGTGAGTCGCTAGTAAATATATATTTTTGGTAAAAACTCTATGTTTGCGCCAATCAGCGTTATATGTGCTATATCATTTAACGAGCCGAATTAAAAGGGATTACATAATTGCTTTGGCTTTAGAGTTTATTGATAGGATTTTATCGGAGAAAGTAATTAAAGCAATTAAATGACTGGAAATAAGACTAGCGCCCCTTCCCGACGTTACTCGTCTACTCTTTTAATTAAATATTCGTTGACAGTAATGGAATGGGTTAAATAAAAAATATATAATGTTAGCCTAGTACTAACGCGCTCGCTTGGTAAACAACATGAAATAACTTCAAGCTCCGCGTCTCGCATCTCTAATATTTTCATGTGCGAATCAGTGCGGTTGACTATAAACTGATTCCCTCATTGAAGGCCCGTGTCCAGTAGTAGTATGTTTCTGCCCGTCAGATTTAGCTAATTTCAATTTTACCTGAGCGTTTATAAATCAATCAGGATAAGCAACTTTATTTCCATACCTACTATATATATAAAAAACCTTAGGAACCTTAGGAATTATGTATTCGCCTCCAGGCTATTATTTCAAAATTGTATGCAAAAGTGTAAAAAACTATTTGAACTTTTGAATCTGAATTTTAAATATATTTTAAACAAATCTTTAAAAAATATTGAAATGATTCTATAATAATAACAATAATGAAGATATTTTTTTAACGGAAGGCCTTTTTATGAGACTGTTTTGTTCTCTTAAAAATCTATAATGTTATTATTGCTTCTGGATCTTACGTTATTGCTATCAAGTCGCTTTTTCGTTACCATAAAACTTGGCTTGCCCGTTCTTCTTTACTGTCAGTTTATGAGTGATCGTAAATGAAAATAATAATGAGGATTACATTTCATTGTTGTTTTTTCCTTTTTAGTAATAACATTTATCGGGAATATCTTTAATACAATGTGGTAAACATATAGAGTTTATTTTGAAAAAGCAGTAAAGTTTTTATTATACACTTAAATAAATATTGTGAGACCTATACTTGCGTCACGGTATGCTTTTGAAGGTCTAATATAGGTAATATTGATTTATCTATGAACAATTTGTTACCCAAATCAATCTTTTAAGTTCAACCTTTATTTATATAGAATTTAAAAATACACGTCCTTTATTTAGAAAATGTAATAACTTTAATACTTAATTAATTTTGTCTCCATTAGGTATACCTATGTGAAATTGGAAATATAAAAAGAACTCGATATATCTTGATAAAAAGAATGTTCGTTAAAAGTAGCTTGAAAACTGTATCTTCAAAGTTGTTTTTTTTTATTTTCCATTCAGCTATCTAATGATATCGCACAAGCTTATATGCATATATACGTTACTTATATGAGGTGTTATATTTTTATTTCTTTAACCGACTTCCAAAAAAAGGAGGAGGTTCTCAATTCGACCGTATATTTTTTTTTATGTTTGTTCGGGGATTTTTTCGTCGTTTATGAACCGATTTTGATAATTCTTTTTTTGTTGGAAAGGAGATATCCCAAGAGTGGTACCATGACAAGGAAACCAGGATCTGATGATGGGATCCCAGAGAAATCAAGGGCAAATTTCGAAAATTGTAGCGGCGACTACTGCGTTTGATATCATAAAAAAAACCGATTTCCAGGCACTGAAAAGTAAAAAATAACTAAACGGGGGTTTTCATTTAGAATAGTTTACTTAATCAGATTTTTTCGAAGTCGGTGCCAGCCAATACAAATCAAAGCACACCGACTTCGAAAATATCTGATTAAGTATCTATTCTAAATGAAAACCCCCGTTTAGTTATTTTTTACTTTTCAGTGCCTGGAAATCGGTTTTTATTTTTTTTATTATAATTTGACTACATTAGGTATTATGGCATAAATTTGATTTAATTATTTCAAGTAGTAGTATGGGATATTGTTATATTATATCTGTCTCTATTCCGGTTCTAAGCATACATAAAACATGAGTACCGGTTAAATCTTATGCCAACCTTTTTATTTTAATTCCGGGTCCACACACTTGCCATTTGCCAAAATCTTAAAATCTCTACACGTACAAAGGCGTTAATGCATTACAAGCACTTGCCACAAATTTCCTTTGATTTGTGAACAAAAACCGACACGATCGGAACGGCCGCAAATGATTAGATACAAACCTACACAAGCTAAGGCAAACGACCTTTCCACCTTTTTGAATTTGTGATGACTTGTCGTGATTGAGCAAGAGTGTGGTTCCGTCATCAGTAAATAAATTGCATCCATCTAAGAAGTGCCATTTGAATGAAAGTAAAAGGGTAAATAAAAATATTTTCTTTCTTAGAGATTTGCGACTTTACTTCACCTTGTTCATATAATATCTTAAAGGATTTCCATTGTTATTCAGTTTTCACACTGAAATCTCTAATATCACATTCTATTCTCACTATTCTTGTTCTTACGTAATAAGATATATGGAAAAATATGTTTAGTCTTCTTAGGACTAGAGTTATAAAATATAAATAAAAATAAATGTAGGTAAGCGCATAACTCAAGAATGGTTGGACCAATTCGGCTAATTTATTTTTTGTATGTTCCTTAAGGTCCACGGAAGGTTTTAATGAAGAGAAAAAATGAAATATTAACGAAAAAAAAAAAGTATGTATATGGCTAACGTACCTAGCTAGTTTGTTTCTAAAATAAAAGTAGCTTAAGTTATTCCTTATAACATCGGCTATCTACTACGACAGGCAAACATTTAAAAAATTGAGTTTTTCTTATAAGGGGCCGTTTACAAAATACGTTCGCATACAAGGGGGTGGGGGGGGGGGGGGGGGGGGGCTGAGGGGTCTTGCTGAGTGTGACAAGATGTGGGGGGTCTACGGCAACGTGACGTTCGCCCCTCATTATTTTTCGACGGCGCGGCGTGGCGTTGCGATCCGTCACAACCTGGTTTTCCCAATACTTGAGAGAATAACGTTTCCACGTACCCTGCGCTCTCGATTCAGTATATATAATAACTAAATGTATTTATATATAATAACTAAATAAATATTTTTAATTCACAAAATTTGTGTACTATCATTTCAAATTTATGAGAGGGGTCTTAGTTTTTATGACGATGTATTTCTAGGGGGGTCACAGAAAGTGTGACACAGCGTACAAGTACAAGTGACAATATAAAATGAGAGGAGGTCAAAAAAAGCTGATTTTAGCGTGATGTATTTTGTGAACGGCCCCTAAGTACCGTTTAAAATTTCATATGCAATTAGTAAAACGCTATTATTATGACATTACAAACAGACACTTCAATTATATTTATCTGTATAAATTTAACTGCTAACGGTATAATTTAATTTTTAATATTTGAATGATTAATTATCGAAATAAACCTTACTCAAGGCTACGCAGCAGTTTAATAAGCAATAGGTACGCGCTTATAAATTAAAGATGTATAGAAATAAATCAATATTTATATTTAAAGGTTCCTTAAGAATTGACTTTTGTTTCAATGTCGGTTAGCAGACTTCACATGTCTTTACTCTTTAGAGAACTAGTTAGAACATCTCAGATATGCAGGTTTTCTCACAATGTTTTCCATCATCATGGTACTAAGTGATAATATACATATATGTATACATATAATAAAATACTAAGTCGAATCTATACATTAAATATTTTATGGAAAATCTTATTGAAATAGTCATTTTTATCGATAAAGAAGCCGAATCTATAGTTTTTAGATTTTTTTTTCTGTCTGTCTGTCTGTGACCGCATCAGGAGAAAACCACTGGACCGATTTTGATGAAATTTGGTATGATGATAGCTGGATATCCAGGTCAACATATAGTATACTTTTTACTGCGAGAAAATATCTCCTTTCTGAGAAATCTATACTAAACGTTAAAACGTAACTAGGGAGGAAACCGAGCGGAGCGAGGGTGCGTCCCTAGTAATATATAAATGCAAATTAAGACTCAAGTTTGAACCCGCTTTACTTGATTTCAGCGAGCGCATGAACAAGAGGCAATTACACCATATATACATACATATATAATTCATCAAATAAAATAAATAATTAAACTAACAGTAAATCATCCATGAAGTCAAAAAACATGGTTTTTATAAATTATTTAATCATTATATCATTTATTCTTTAATCAATACACTTAAAAATTTGACGACACGTTTGGCTCAGTGTGTAGTGACACTACTTGCTGTGCCAGCGGTCGCGGGTTCGAGTCCCGCTGGGGGCATTCATTTGTGTGAGCGCGAATGTTTGTACTCGAGTCATGGGTGTTTATATTTATAATATGTATGAATTTAAAGTTATATATGTGTAGTGTATCAACTATCTAGTATCCATAACACAAGCCTCGTAGCTTACCATGGAACTAGATGGTGCTGTGTGTTAATGTCCCAACATATTTATTTATTTAAAAATAAGATTTACTTTTAAAATAATCGTGTACAACATAATAAGTTTTGTTTCATTTACAGTAAAACTAATAAACACATTTGACATGTTTTATCAATAATTCAACAGGTACCTTTGGATACGAATAGCTCTATTCGAGCGCCAATTAGCCAAAATCATCGAGCATTTGGTAAATAACGCTAACAGATATTACGAGAGGGACGCACTAGTAGCAGATCCTGACTACGGCAGCATACTCAGTTCTTTACTTGTTGGGCCGTGCGCATTGGAATACTCTAAAGCAAAAGCTCCCGCTTGTTTCTGGTCAGATCCCCCAGCAGATGAACTAGTGAGTAATAATTACTGATATTGCTGTTGGATAATTATTATAAATACTATAATAATTGTTTGTTGTTTTTTAATGTAAATTCGCACTATACAACTGCTTTTTTATTATTTAGTATTTGTTTTACAAAATGGATGGACTTTTTGTTTTAGTAACATAATCCTTTTATAACATTTACTTAAATCTTTCTCTCTCTGTTCAGTGCCATATATTTATAATTTTTTTATAAAAAAAAATGTATAACCATACTCTTAAAACATTGAAATTTTTTCTATAATTATTTTTTTGTATCAGATGGAAATTCATTGTAAAATATATAATGTTTTATTTCTTAAAATCCTTTTAGACCTTGAACATTTTTTTTTGGTTGTAAACTGTTATATAACTTTTTCATAGGAAATGAAAAAGATTCTTTAAAGATCCGTTCCAAGTAACAATAATCTTTTTTGTGAGGGATTTTAAAAGAACTTTTTTAATCAAATTACATAACGCTAATGATTGTTGAAAAAGTTGGATATAAGAAAATTTATTTTAATTATGGATTGTAACTCTGCCAGGTTCAAAGGCATAGAATGTCTGCGGGTACCACAACTCCCCCGTCTGTGCGAAGACCTATACTCAACTTTAGAAGAAGCCTAAACGCATCTTCTGACGATGGTAGCGCGACTACTTCAGGTAGTTCTAATTATAATTATAATTATAATTAATTCTAATCTAATTATAATTTCTCCAAAATAAATATGCGTGTAATGTATATTCATGGCTTTAACTTCACTCATTTGAATATACCTTATATCTTTATTCTTTATATAATTTAGTAATTAAGTTTTCAAAGATTCGGCTTCGTTTTTAATTTAATATAATTTGTTACATGATACCTACCGTCTATTAGATTCTTTAGAAATATAGAGCAACTACTCTTATTAATTTTTATACGAGCATAATATATTATGTTATCACTCTTATTCTTCTAATATAATCTTTAGATATTCAGAGATTTAAGCATTATATTTTTTTTTATAATAAAAAAACTTATTTCTGTAGTAAATATCTACTTTGTGCGGCAAAGCTTACAAATTTAATAGGTTCACTTAATTCATTATTAGTAGCGCGAAAAAATCTTTAATGGACTTTGAACAAAGCACTTGGAAGGAATTTTGATGAGAAAGCTTTTTATAGGAGCTGGCAACGCAACTGTTTCAAGCGCTAAAGATTATGTTGAAAGTTTACATCAGAACTCTCGAGCTACATTATTGTATGGCAAAAATAATGTACGAGTACAACCGGTAAGTGTTTAATTATATTTTATTATACTACTAATGTTATATAAATCCGTTAATTATTCCTCAAGGGAGACAGAGGGTAAACTAAAGGATTTTCCCCTCAGTGACTCGTTTTTCGTCGAATTTGGGTCAATTGTGATGAATGGATTTCCCATTACCGAAACTTAGGAAGATTAAGTAACGTATGGCTGGAAAAATATATGTGTGTGAAGATCAGACCTGCAACTTTGTATATTCTTACAAACTACTAATCTTTATTCTTATAAAGTAGTATATTAGTGTATATTATTCTACATGACAAATATAATTTATATTAACGTGTAAATCGATAGTTTGTGCAATTTTTGCCTGCTTTTTTTTATGAGCTCCATGTATAGAGTAAATATGAAATCGATATCGACGATCGTAATTCATAGTTGCGACGCAATAATATGGGATAGCCTATTCATAGAAAATCGTGAAAGTTGGTACACAACTGTTAAAGATACTTACATACATACCTATCTGTGACGAAAAAAAATAAAAAAAATCAATATAAATAATCCTGAAAACAATGACTATTAAAATGAGTAGTAGAAATATTAGGTAGTTATTACTCGAGTTTTCTCACGGATCCGCCCGCCTATTTCATTCATGTAGTAGGTATTATAACTTTATATGGTTAACCTGCATTCCTTTAATGTAAGCTGATAACTGTAATGTTTCATCAAAATCCGTTCAGTAGATTTGTGTGAAAGAGTAACAAACATCTATCTATACATCCTCCATCCTCACTATTTACTGTTTTAATACTAGCGATTTAGCCTCGCTTTCCTCGAAAGTGTCCTTAAGTGCTTTTTGTCACCTGTTGGTAAATTAACAGAAGCCTTATATAGGCTTCTGTATAATGTATAACGTAATGCAGAATCACTATTTAAATTTTTTTATTACTAAAAGGAGTATGTGGTAGGTGTCTCACGTCATGATCTTTATATGTGCTAAATTTCATCTAAATCCGTGCAGCGTGATAAGTTCAATACACATACAAACGTTCGCATTTATATTATTATACTGAATAGTAGGATATAAAGTAAATTGCAAATTGTAGAAAGACGTGGAAGAACCCATGCCAGGCTACTTAAGCCTCCATCAAACGGCCGCTGGGCTTGTTATTAAATGGACGCCAAATCAACTTATGAACGGTTACGCTGAAAGCGAAGGAATTGATAAAAGGTAATGTGGTTTCTGTATTACCTTTCCAAAGTGCACTGTAGTTGTAAGTTGTTATGAGTTTAAATGTTGTGATCAGTACTTTGCAGTATGAAACTTAGAGTCACTTTTTTACTTTCATTATTTTATTAAATAAATGTAGGTACAATATAGGTATAATTTTTGCAACATTAATACTGTTGTTTTATATGTTTAATGGTTTGATTACAAAAAAAAATACAGCAAATTAAACAAACACGTAGGTAATAATGATGTATTTTAGGGGTTGATATTTGTTTTTGTTGAATATGCTATTTGTCGTGCGTATCATTTCTAATATGAATATTTGTTACGTGTCTGGCTCTTTGATATCTTCAAATATTTCATTATGCGAATCTGCTTTGTTCCATAAAATATTTATGAGTGAGATTTGAATCAAATGTACAAAATTAAAAAAAAATCTTTCGTTGAAAATGTTATTTGTTACGAAAGTAATTGAGTAGTTGACAACACCAATTAACATTTACGTTTAATAAAAACTTTAAAAAATAATATAAAAACCGACTTCTAGGCACTGAAAACTAAAAAATAATTAAACGGGGGTTTTCATTTAGAATAGATACCTAATCAGACTTTTCGAAGTCGGTGTGCTTTGATTTGTATTGGTTGGCACTGACTTCAAAAATATTTGATTAGGTATCTATTCTAAATGAAAACCCCCTTTTAATTATATTTTAGTTTTCAGTGCCTGGAAGTCGGTTTTTTTAGTTTTTATTTTTCCATTTTTGGTGTAGACGTAATAAGCAGGTAATTTGTAAGAAGAAAGATTTTTAAAAACATATTCGATTAAGCCTTTTATTCACACCCCTAATGACAGTCACAACCCATCTAGGTGTAAAGTTCTCATCAATATAACTTAATCGAACTCAAACACCAGAAATTGCTGTAAGTCGTTGAAGAGTTCCTGCGACTATCTTTCGGCTCCATCGTCAGATCGACTCCAGACCTTCATTAAATAGTAGTGCTTTAAAATAATTAATGAAAAAAAAATTAACAAACGCATAGCCGCCACTACGATTTTTGAAGGTTCCCCTCGATTTCTCTGGGATGCCATCATCAGATCCTGGTTTCCTTATTATCTCTACTCTGGTGGGACGACTACTCGACACGACCGGTGAGAGTTAAGGCGCAGGACCGACGGCTTTACGTGCTCTACGAGGCACGGGGGTGAAACACCGCCAACTTCCCAACTCTGGGCTGTTACTAAGGCTTACTATACAGAAAGACTCAATAACTAAACTTGACCCGACCCGGGACTCGAACCCAGGACCTCAGGATGTGCAGCCGTACATGCTTACCACAACACCACCGAGGTAGTCTGAACATTAATCGAGCATTGAGGGCTAAAAAAGTAATTTTTCAGTAGCTGTATCGTGGAATTATTGTTTAATGATGTCACCGACTCAATTATTAGCTAAATTAGATGAGCTTAATTTTAAATTTAAAAATTTTGCTTATTTTATTAAATATTTGGCTTACTTAGATTCAAATTTTAATTATTTTGCATACAATATATGTTTATTTTCGCTTTTTTGAGCTTGTAATTTTGTAGTCAGTATGAGTATCGTTGGCACCTAGTACATTCGTCCGCGTGTCCACATGAGTGTATTCTGTGCAGTGCCGCACCTTGCACCGTGTACAGGCGACGATGCGCTGGAACGCTTTGCATTGACTGGTATGTATCTAGTGCATGTTATGTATTACCTATTTTGATTAGTGTAGATACTGCTTTTGTTAACGTCCTTGTTTTAAGTTTTTGAAAGATTTATGTTCTTAATATGTTAAATAAATAGTTTTATGACACTATATAAAAATAAAAATTTTAAGGAACCCTCGATACAAAAAAACCTCTAAAAAGTAAAAAATATAAAATTTGTCTCTTAGCCTTTTAACTTCATTAAAAGGACCTATTAATATTTTGATTATAAGCGTCGCCGCGTCGAGGGACCACTAATACTTAATTATTATCAATCGTCTTTTTATTTGTATTCTGGTTTTTATTTTATTTACTTATCGGTTCCCCGACGCGATTAAAGGTTAGGATGTCTTCCAAATACCATCGAAGTAACATTACATCAAATTTCAAATCAATCGAATCTATGAAAGTAAGTTAAGTAAGACCCTCTTGTTAAGTAAGAAATGAGTGATTATCATTAACGCCTGAACAGATCTTTATAAATTATAGCTTAGAACTATTTAGAGCACGACAGCTTTCAAACGAGAAAAACCCATCAAATGCAGTCCATTCGTTTAAGAGCTACGATGCCACAGACAGACACACAGATACAAAAACACAGAGACACATAAAAAACACGTCAAACTTATAACACCCCTGTTTTTGAGTCGGGAGATCGAGATTTGTTACAAAATATTAATTCTCATGATTAACGGTTTCGAAGTTAAATCACTTCGTGGCAAGCTACAGTTACCTCTGTCATATAAAATTGAGTATGACACCTCACATGCGTTGGCACGTTCCGCACGATTGTACTGTCTAGACTGTATGGCAATACTAAGAGTTAATTAATTACTTCTTATAAAGTTTACTATACATTTATTTATTCTAACTTGGTTTTGGTTATATATTTGACACATATAAGAGGTATATCAGAATCGTTTTGTAAAATTTAAAACGTTTAATATAAAGGACAATGACCTTATGTATGGACTGGTGGCACTATTTTTTTCTCTTTCGCCAGTAATGAATCAGCTTACATCAGAGTGACTCGGCTCCTTCCTAGATCATATTCAAATGTTAAAAACTGTTGAAAGAAATAAAATAAACCCCGCAAAGGTATATTTCGATTTTGAAGAATATCCAAGTCATAGAAACATAAAAACGGATTAACTTATTACTCACATTCCCCAACCAAATATAGCAGTAACGTATGATCTAAGAGAGTTGCAAGTCACTCTATATAAGCTGATTGAGTAGAAAGAAGTTGTATTTACTAAAAAATAACGCCTGATAAAATGGAATAGCAAACACAATATCTCTGGTTGGTTACGGTTCAGCGAGTTGGTTTCTTATAGACTTCTTTCATAGTGTTCTAGTTATGCTATAAGTTTCATTACTGGCGAAAATAAAAAAAAGGCTAAAAAAATCAGGCATCACATGATTAATAGACGACCCCTTAACTAACAATTTATATTTAGATCAAATTAGGCAAATTACTAATAATTTTTAATATTTTTAGTGTATATTGGGCGATGTCGCTCCAGGTTTGTGTATGGGAAGTGGTGTATGTGCACGTGCATCGGTCCCAAGCGAGTGATGCACTTATATTAGTTGGACAAGATGGGGTTCAACGGCCGCCCATACATTTTCCTAAAGGTAGTTAAAACTATATTTTAATATACACTGATTACTAACGTCGCTAAGGAGTTTTTTTATAGATTAGTCGGTATCTTACAGGCACCATTTTATTAATTAGGACAGGACTAAGTTTAAGATGTCACTTTTTTTTTGAACGGATCGCCGTGATATAGAGTTCGTTCTATGCAAAAATTGATGTCTGTTGCTTCGTTGTTGAAAAAAACACAAAATAACATTATATACATTTATATTAAAATTTAAATTGATGAAGATCTTCAAATCCTTATGTTTAAACACTAAAAAGGCAAACCATATAAAATTAACATACTAAATGCCAAAAAATTTTTCAGGGGGACATTTACTATCCTTCTTGAGTAATTTAGAAACGGGACTATTACCACATGGTCAACTCGACCCGCCGCTGTGGTCACAACGAGGAACAGGCAAGGTATATAGTAGTTAGACAAAATATAATCGAATAAATAGTGGTCTATACTTTTTATTATAAATAATATTAAGAAAGAAAAATTTGTTTTTTTTGTAGTCGATAAACCCTGAAAATATTGAACCGATTTTAATAATTCTTTCACTTTGGCTATATTTGTATTGCGTATTTTAGTCGAGCTTTAGCGGTTTTGTTTAAAGGTCCACGATATCTTATAAGTATCTAAATTTTATTTTATAGCAGATGTACTCGTGTATACTTGCTTTTATTTTAAACAATATATATTGAATTTTAAACTATAATATATATGTATAAACTTGACATAAACCCGCGACATTTTCGTGGAAATTAATTAAGGGTAAATATTTTTACATCAAAATCTTAAATTAAAATCTTATATAGAAAACACAAAGAAATAACTTTATCTGCAAATCTAGGTATTCGGTCGTAGTAAAATACGACGACGTCCACTGCCAAGTCTGTGCGAGAGCGGCGAGTCGGAGGCGGACTGGGAGGAGGTAGCCGGAGACTACGTGTTCCGTATTGTTAACAATGCTATCGCTGATAGAGAAGGTATAATAACTAGATTTTTTACGCAGCTTCTCTCACATATTGGACTAAAAGTATCCTATGTATTAATCCTGGATATGCTGTCTCAATCCCGAACTTCAGTCAAATCTTTTGAGCAACGTACAGTATGATAAAGTATTCTTAAAAGTGTTCTTTTATAAGCTTTTGGATTTGTGATGCCGCGCGTCAATAATAAAAACTAGAGATGAAACGGACATCCGGTAACTATCCGGATGGCTTTACTAGCTGGCCAGACACTGAAGTATCCGGCTGGATACCGGATATTTAAAAACTGCAATTTTTTTAATAAACTGCAAGAAAAAGTTCTCCTGAGGTAAATAATATATACATTTTTACAATACATATAATGCACTTGGCGCAACATATAACGTGACAACAAACTTAATATCCGGCCGGCGGATGTCCGGCCATCTGGTCTTACAGTTTACTGGATATCTGGTATCCGGGCAAACAATTATCCGTTTTATCACTAATGAAAACTGTCTCCTGAATTGATCAACTCCTTTTTAATAAGAAATAATTAAAAATAAAGGCTACTAGTATCTAACATTTTTCCAGCAATGCGTCACTCGCTACTAGAGAGGGTGGTGCATTCCCCGCCGCGCACGCCGCGCCGCCCGCTCGCCTCCACCTCCACCACCTCCTCCGACTCCTCCACAATGTCCGTGGACTGTCCTGTGGGTATAAACGGACATGCTGCTCCGGCACCTAATCCCATCGTAGAAGAGGTCAGAATTATACATTTTTTTTTATATGTAAAGAATGAAAAATGTCATCACCTACGGAGCCAAAAATGCATTTTTTCTAATTAATGTTTCTGCATTATAAGAAAATAAGACAATTCTTAAATGAAATCCTACCAATGAAATAGTTATAACAACTGATATCAAGTACCCCACGCTTTTTTCACAATAACATTAATTTTCTCATTTATCACTTTATTCTTATATACAAAAAAATATTTTTTACTTTTTAGTTCGGTTCACCATTAAAGCGTGTCTTTTAGTTTTTAAACTATACTTAATTTATTTTTTATTTTTTTAGTTTGATCTGCTATAAAATCGTGTTTTTTTTAGTATTTTAAATTATATTTTTTTAATAAATTATTGTATTGTAATCGGTCCTTGTTAAATGTGTAAAGTTTCAGTTCAATCTAAAGTTTTGAAGTGGATAAAAATCGCGTTCAAAGATTCCATTTTTCCATTGGAGAAGAAAACAATTCGAACTCAGTTACTAAGCCGAGTCACACACATACGCAGGTAGCATCAATCGAGCTAGTGTGCAGCACGATGCGGCGGCAGATCATCTCGCGCGCGTTCTACGGCTGGCTCGCGTACTGCCGGCACCTGTCCACCGTGCGCACGCATCTCAGTGGACTGGTGCATCCTAATATCATATCTAGGGGTTAGTTCTATTATTATAAATATACTAGCGACTTATACTTCGCTCGGATCCTCTAGGTGTCTATAAGTAACTTAAGGGTTAGAGACTAACAAATATACACGTAACGTTTCATTAGGTCAGCATTACTATGGTCTAATCCCCCATTGAGAAGAATCCCAAATTTTTATTAATATTATTTATTAATAAATAATAATAGCATTTCCAAGATGGCTGGCTTAATTTACATTCTAAAATTTTTAGGAAAACAATATGTAAGCATATTTTTATATTTTGTCGCTATATACCTTGTGGGCAAGAGAAAACATAAGCGCTATGGTCTCTATAATGTGTTTTTTTCTATCGATGATGATGAAATTAAGAAATAAATAAATTAAAAACTTCTGTTACAACATATATAAATTATACTATTACATATACAGAAGGCACAGAGTCCGGTCTAACAGAAGAGCTGTGGCGGTCGATGATGGATAACCGCGGCGTGGTCAGCGACAAGGACGAGGTGTACAGAATAGTTTACTATGGGGGCGTACAACACGACATCAGGAAGGAGGTCTGGCCGTTCCTTTTGGGATATTACGAGTGAGTATAATGTTAAGGCTATTTTATTGTGTAACTGATTTTGCCAGTACACAAAATATGATAAAGAATGTAAAAAGCTCGCGATGGATGTGAATTTTCATCAGATTCTTTGTAACCAATGTTATTTACAGATTTATCTCAAAATACTCAGTAATTACTTAAATATTAAACTCCCAAATAATCAAATATAACATTCTTTCAAAAACATGATCGAATTCCAAATTAATAACTTGTAAGCATCCACTAGATTATAGAAAACCAAAAAGATTTTTAGTTTAAGCACTCTCAGGATACTCGGTAACCATTAAAATATTCAGCCTCTAAATCAATCATGTTTAAATGCCAAAATAATAAAAAAAACAATTTCCTACAGATTCGGCTCAACAGCGGAAGAGAGAGCGGAACAAGACGTAGTATATCGCCGTCAGTATGAGACGACGATGTCGGAGTGGTTGTGCGTGGAGGCAATCGTGCGGCAAAGGGACAGGGAAGCAACGGCCGCATCTATTGCGCGTCTTACTGAGTCTTCGGGGAAGAAACTTGAGCTTGTTGAGCCTGAGGTGAGAATTATAGTTAATAAATAGCCCTTGAGTCACTCAGCGATAAATATAAAAGGGACTAAAATTGGAAAATGTATAGCTACACTGATAATTATACAATATATATGTATATATATATTGGATAATTATATATGAAAGTAATGTAAGAGCAGAGTTACTAAACCTTTAAAATAATAAAACTTACATTGTCTCACTGATGGACAGTTAATTAATAGATTTTTTTTTATCGGACTCCACTATATAACAATTAGTTTTAAGGATCAATTTTTGAAAATTTATCACTAGGGAATAAAAGAAAATCCTTTTCGTCTTACAGTCTTATTACTGAAAAATAAATTAGCTAACTTACTTTATTTTAGGTATTTGAAGACGATTGCAGTGTAATATCAGACAATCCCCCAATCGTATCTCCCGAGCCGAGCGATACTGAGCAAAGAAAAGAAAAACCAATATTATCAAGAGCGCCCAGCATAGATGAAGTAGATAACATCGAAATGGATTCTGAAGATAAAACTAAGGAAACTAAATTAAATGGAGACACAACTGATAGTCGGGATAGTGTATCTGAATTAGAAGACGAAGAAGTATATATAAAAAGTGTTGTTGAAAACCCTGATATGAGACGAGAAAGTATAGCGGAAATTAAACGGCTAGCTGAAGGCATAGTTCAAAAGGGCGATGGACGTGGTCTTCTATGTAGTGTTGATAGTGGGAATACGAACCTTAACGGTAGTGAAATAAGGACGGATGAGAATGAGGCGAGTTCTCTTCAGCAGCATACGAGTGTGATTGTAACTAATCCTTCGGTTGACCTTGTGCCGTCTGGTTCGCCTGCATCTGGTGGTACTACAGGTAAATGTTTTTACCGACTCCAAATAAAGAGGAGATAATACAATCGGTTGTTTCGTTTCTTTGTTTTATATATTTGTCGATTTTTATCGGCATATATTTTCAAAAAATTTGCAGCGCTAAGGAAAAGGGCATAGGACTACTGTACTTTTAAATTACGTCAAGTTTTAAAGTACAGTAGCCCTATATGCTTATGTTCTGTAAAAAGTAATAATATGTGGAGTAACCTTTGTAAGTTTCATCCGAATGCGCCCAGCCGTTTCAGCAAGAAGGAGTAACAAGCATGCACATAGACATACAAATAAAAAATATAGTAGTAATCCGACTCTTAAATAGTATTATGATACATCCCTAAAGCTTAGCAAATAACATCACGTTAACTAAAACCCTAGCCAACGCGAGTCCATCGCGCAGCCCGCTGGGCGTGGTGCGCGAGGAGTCGCAGTCGGCGGGCGCGTCCATCGACACGCTGGAGCCCGAAGCGCGCCCCGACACTCGCTCCAATTGCGTGTCGCCGGCCAGCTCTAATGGCGGGGTTTATTCTGTAAGTCTTTTCTTTTTTTATAGAATTGATTTAGTGCTGTTGGCCTCATTTTTGGCCACACACAGTTGATCTATGTAGTAGTTACCGGGTGAATTAAAAACAAGTATTTGTTTTATATACTAGCGACTTGCCCTCACTTCACTCGACGCTTGTGTTCGTCTCTAGGTTCTACTGGTTATTATCCACAGCTTTGCTTGTTATTCCTAAAAGTCTATTTGTTACTTCAAGTTATATCTGTGTACTAATTTTATCGAAATCTGTCCACGGTCCAATCGTTCCAGCGGGAAGGAGAAATAAACATAAATACAGACTCATACATAGAAAAGTCAAAAGATCCGTAAAAAATCTAACAAGCAATATTATCAGTGTCATTGTCAGAATTTGAGCCTTACGTAGATTTTATTACTTGATTGTTTTAAAAAACATTTCCTTTCCAGAACGAATTGGTGGAGAGTTTTGCGCTAAATCTACATCGAATTGAAAAGGATGTGCAGAGGTGTGACCGGAATTATCCTTTCTTCACCGATGAAAATCTGGATAAATTGCGAAACATTATGTGCACGTGAGTTTATAGCTCCATCCTTTTTTATATGTTACATACAAAAAACGAAAATATGAAGCCAAAAAAATATTTTCAAAACGTCATGTTCTTATTACATCAATTAATAAGAGCGTTTCCTCCGCCTTTCAATATTGTATAAATAAATAAAATAAAAATCCTTTGTATTTTTACATTCAACAATACATATAATCTATAATACTAATTATTATTAATTATAATTATATTATGAACAGCTAGGTGCTAGAACATTCACTGTGAAATTAAGGAAAAAGAAAACTATAAAAAAAAACTTTTGTAGGTCTTTCCTAGATAAAGCTGTTTGTAACCAGTCGCTTCTCTTTGATTTCATCTTCTCATCAATTATGGGATTGTCACTATTTACCTTGGAACTTTCTCATAAAAAAAACTTACTTTTAAAGCCTTCGTTAAAGTATTGTTGATCAAAGTTTAAAGCGTATGAAAGTCCATGTACATTTTTATTGAAACAAACCAACTCCGTACAGCTACGTGTGGGAGCACCTGGACACGGGCTACATGCAGGGCATGTGCGACCTGGCGGCGCCGCTGCTGGTGGTGGCGCGCGACGAGGCGGCCGCGCACGCGCTCTTCACGCGCCTCATGCTGCGCGCGCGGCACAACTTCCCCTCGGGACAGGCCATGGACGCGCACTTTGCTGATATGCGGTTAGAATAGTACACTCTAGCACTAAAACAAACCTTATTCCTAAATATTATCTATACTATAATAAAGCAGTAACTTGGCGAAATCTGTAAATTTTTTAAAAACAATGATTGTAACGTATTATGTACACAATGTAGGCCCCAAAACAATAGTTATTAAAATTTTGTCTGTTTGTTTGAATGCTTTTTTGTATGTGCTCGTTTCACGCAAGAAGTAATGAACCAATTTGACGAAATTTCGTAAAGTGATCATTTATTACTTGGGTCAACATTTATGATATTTTTACTTCAGGAAAATCTTTCTTTCCCACTGCAAACCTTAAGACATATGTACATCAAAACAATGTACTAAAACATTAGGTCTTGAAAAGGCCTACAGAAAAATCTGCAATAGTATATATGTCTATCACCTAATATCTATATTCCCTATACCTATATTCTTATCAATTACCTTTAAATTTTAATAAAACTAACTTAGTCAAATCGATGTGCGCGTTTCATGCAAAAAGTACTGTATCAATAAATTCTCAAGTAAGGCATATATGTTTTCTTATTTTTTATAGTACTTATCTACTTTTCTATACATATGTATGTACACTGTACATACGAGTATATTATGTCTAACCGTTGAAACGCACCTAGAGACGAGCCCGAGCGAAGCGAGGGTGAGTTGCTAGTCTCCAATATATCTAATACTTTTCTAGATTTACGCGAATGTTTGACATTTTAAATAAAACTATCTTTTAAGATTATTTCATGGATTTATTAAGATTTTTGGTTCTCTACAGTTAGTAAAATTGACGAGTATATGTACTGTAGCTTATCACGAGATGGTACTGCAGTGTTTTAACTTTGAAAGTGTTTACAATAAATATAAGTGATTTTTGACAAACCTTTCATTTCATGGCTTTTTTTTATGATTTTTATACTGTGGCTAAACAAAGCTCATCCTGCATAGCTGCTAAAATAAATCTATTACAGGTCATTAATCCAGATCTTGGATTGCGAGCTGTATGAGCTGATGCACGCACACGGCGACTACACGCACTTCTACTTCTGCTACCGCTGGTTCCTGCTCGACTTTAAGCGAGAGCTACTCTATCAGGATGTGAGTGCTGTGTACTATTATTCACATTATAATCATACTAGCTACTTAGGCACCAATTTGTGTGTTTTGATATTTTTTTTTCCGAATCCATTGAGTGAGATCAAAATAGCGAGTTTTTAAGAGGCGATTACAAAAATATATACAATTTATATGTCTAAAAGTAATTTAGGATAAGAAATTGTAAATTAAAAATAAAAATGTCTAAGTGACCAAAACTGAAAAGCTGTAAATAAAAGAATACTTACAAAAACAAAAAAAAACCGACTGCGTAAAAAGAGAACTGAAAAGAAGAGAACAAATTGACGAAGGAACATAGTATTATGCAGTCGGAGACATATATGTATCATTTATATATTTAGAATAGCTGTGTGTATGTATGTCTTTTTTGATTTTTGTAAATAATTTTTTTTTAGTTATTTCATTAAGTGCTTAAGCGAACTCTTTCTTATATCACAGCCAGCTTTGCTCATAAAGCTGATAGCATAACATAATAGATGAAATTTTAAACTTGACCCTGCTTCTCTGCTCGCTTAACATAATTTGTCCTTGTATTAAATGTATCAATTTAAAAAAAAAATATAGTCATGAAAATAATTATTGTATTTTTAAAACTAAAAAATTGTATATTTAAAAAAAAAACTAGTTCTTTTTATATAGCACTAGTTAAAACTAGTCAAATGAGTTCAAATTCAAAAGTTTTACTATTAACCATTGAGAAATTTCTGTCTCCATTTCCGTCATCCCCTCCGTTCTAAATAATAATAATAAGATTGACTTTCAAGATTCTATTATATATCTAGTTTGCTAGTTAGTTTCAAGTGCAGATTAGCTGCTAAGCCAAACATGTACTTACTCTTTCACGTTGAAATGGCTGGAAGGATAATGATAGCATTTATTACACAGACTATGATCTGGACTAGCACATAAGCTTCTTTTAGGTTCCTAGGGAACCTATGCTGTGCTAGTCTATGTATATTATAAAGAGGTAAGATTTGATTTTTTGCTGTTTGTTTTTTTGTACTGAATAGGCTCTCAAACTACTGGACCAATTTAGATGAAATTTGGTAATAACATAGAATAGTTTTTATCCCGGAAATCATTCCTTAAGGGAGTGAAAATGGGAATGAAATTTTGTATGCGGTGAATCGCTAGTAATTAATATAGTAACAAGAAGCTAAGAATGTATATTTTGTATGCTAAGGTATTCTCCGCGTGGGAATTGATCTGGGCGGCGCGGCGTGTCGCCTCCGAGCACATGGTACTCTTTATAGCGCTGGCGCTGCTGGAGACCTACCGCGACGTCATACTCGCTAATGCGATGGACTTCACTGACATCATCAAGTTCTTTAATGGTATGTTTGATTATAATTACTTTATCATTGTTTTTAAACTAATGAAAAGTATTCTTAGTGATTAGATTAACTTAGATTTTTCAGAACAAATATCAGATCGGTGTTATTTGCTTTATTGCTTGCGGCTGGTGTATGTATATGTATACTTTTATTGATAGTACTAGTGAGTGATGTCCTGTACTAGTGAGTGTGAGTGAGGAGCTGGAATGCATTGGCATCCCCTTGCCATGAAGGAAAATGTATAAAAAGTTAAAGAAAGAGAAATAAAGCGAAATAAATTTAGATATTTACGAAAAAAACGTTCCTCACAAATTTTTTGTATTGTATTCAGTCCTTTTTAACGTCCCACTGTTGGGCATGGGCTTCCCTTCAATGAGACGGGGATCAGGCCATAGTACACCACGCTGGCCAATTGCGGATTGGCAATTGACCAGCATCCTCACAAATATTTAAAAAATATTACATTTATAAACTAAAATTATAAACTTAATCATTTAAAAGATTAGTTAATAGTTTAATGTGAACAAACAGATGCCTCTTGGAAATAATTTTGCCGCCGGTTTTGTACATGGAAGTGTTACCATATAAATGCGACCCAGTAAGGTTATTTCTATTACTTTTCTTTTTGCGGTTTTATTTAGATTTTATTTTCTTGACATTTTGATTACTTTTCAGTTAATTTTTTTTAAATTGTAAGGCACTTGGTGCTATATTTCTTTTCTAAAATTATTGTTACATGTATAATTTCTACTAGTCTGCAATCCTCTGTAGCAACTTTTAAGACGTCAAACTCCTTAGACTGCCCAGTTAGCTGTTAAGCATTCGAAACTTCTGGAACAAAAAAGAATAAAAAACAAAATTAACGTCCGAAAAAATAGTTTATTTAAAACAGAACTATATTGCCATAAGTGAATTGATTAAATTATTCATTTTCAGAAATGGCCGAGCGTCACAACGCGTCTGCAGTGTTGTCTCTTGCTAGAGACCTAGTTTTACAAGTTCAAACTTTAATAGAGAATAAATAAAAATTTAATATAAATGTTCAGATCTATGTATATTATATCGGTTGCTAATATATTGGTGTAAGACTAGTTTGATCGATCACTATTTTTATTTTGAATATTTTAATATTAGTATTTAAAATATTGAAATTGTACTGTTCATAAAATTTGTTTTTGCTTAATGTTGTCTATCAATGGATATCAATGAAAAATGAAATTTGTATAACTTTTTATTATAATGTCCTACATTTTTGACGTAGGTATTGAAAGGATATTGTTTTATCTATATTTTTAGTAAAACAAACGTAGTGTATAGGTACTATTTGCACTTATAAAAAAATATTAATTTAATTAATAGTCCTTGAATTCGTAAGAAAATTTTCTATAATTCAATATTTAGACAAAAAGAAAGTGCTTAAAAACATTCGTACGCTTTTCTTACACCAATAACGTTAGTGCTATGAAACAATGAACTATTCTTATATAAAGATATTAGAAAAGTCGTGTTTAAATAGAAAATGATATAACTATAATATCTATCTTATATTAGGCAATTTCAACGACGTTCTTAGTAAAACTGAATATATGTCTGTCTATACAGTAGTGTATGGTGGGAAGTTGCTGTAAAAGCGTAGTGCACATTGAGACTTAAAAATATTGCACTTGACTTTATACATTTATAATTTATAATTTTATAAACAATACTTAATTAGACTTAACATCCCAACAATTTATGTCAATTTATTTATATGTTTTTTTTCCGATGAAATATATAATGCTACTATATTATATAGCGTAATTTGTTTCATTAGATTCAAGTATCAATGTGCAACATGCCATATCTTTAAAAGGTAATAACATAGAAAAGAAGTAACAAACAATGATATTGTTTAAATATATTTTGATACGTATCATCTACGAATATCTTCATAAAAAGTTAAATTCTCAATGTTCTTATAATAGAATTAACACTATAGTGACATTAAAAGTAGATGTTAAGTGTCTTCGTAGAACAAAATCATATCTGGACCTGAATTAGTCGTTTTCAAAGAATTAAAATTTTTTGACATTGAAAAACTAACTGGCGTTTTTGTAGTGGATTCTTAAATAAGCGTGCGGGAATGAACCCATGATTTATGACGTTAGTGATTGGTATAGACGTCATAATTGTATAAAAGTAGCAACATCCGCGACTAATCCGCATTATTTAAATGAAAAAACGAAGTAACAGAAAAAAATAATAATGTGGTAGTATCGATGTAGTGGGATCATTTTCATAAAAGTTTAACTACACGTGTTGGTTATTATTTTCGCTATATAAGTTAACATAAGTTATAGTATCTTTATTCTCATTCGCCGGTCCCAATTTTCCTAGATTTATAAAGTAATATCAGTATAAAAATCCATACAGTAAGTATATCCCATCGATTTAACGCAAATATTGTCTAATGCAAGGGTAGTTAAAAATACCAATTTTTAAGGCAAAAGCTTTCAAGGTTAAAGTGCCAACTCATGGCAGTTTATGGTTATGTCCATTAACCAACAAACGAAATGTTTTGGCAAAAGTAAGAAAACAGATTCATTTTCGTTTTGTTTTAAAAGAGCAGAAGTAGAGAGCAGCTGCCTTCTGAGCTGGTGGTAGCAGTCTCAAGGACTTACAATAATGACATTTATTTGATTTTAAATTGATATACATTACAAAGTAGTGAAAATTCAAATCTTTCATATATACGAGTATTTACATAAATGTAATTTAAAAAAAAAACAAATCAGTAATATTATATTTAGATGTGACTTTGTTCTATAAGAGTTACTTATTGAAATAGATGTTTTAACAATTTAAGGCCAAAAAAAAGTAATACAAACGTAACTTTTATCACTAGTGCATCAATTTTGGAAGTGTCTAAACATAGGAGTCTTATTGAACGATTATTCACGTTACTTTTCCATAGTAGAGCTACGTAAAGAGTAAGTGTAATAGTTTTCTAC
Organism: Argynnis bischoffii washingtonia; assembly: GCA_033884665.1. Taxonomy (NCBI): domain Eukaryota; kingdom Metazoa; phylum Arthropoda; class Insecta; order Lepidoptera; family Nymphalidae; genus Argynnis; species Argynnis bischoffii. The sequence continues at coordinate 6,756,257 of CM066628.1, read as the reverse complement.
CAAATTATTACTGGTGTTATTTAAAACATTCATGTTATCCTGTTAGGTAGTTTATATTATAATTGTGGTGCACTAATAGTAGGTAGTCGTTAACGATCTGACCTTCTTTGGCCATTCAAGATTACTATCGACTTGAACCATCAAGTCGATGGCAGTCTTATGACTTTTAGAAAAAAACGATCGCAGAAGCTGTTTAATCCATCGTAGTGACCAACTCAAGTAATCGCAAAGATTTCCTTTTTTTCCAAAGAAAGAGTCAAACTAATTTATTCTAACTCATATAGATTCCACACATTATGTTTCAATATGTTGAAAATCATACTTAGTTTGTTTTTTAATTTCAATAGTATCGTTTTAGATATACGGTAAATAATTTAATATTAAAAATTATATTTCTCCATTTAAAATTATTTTAAATTATACATTAGCAGGTATCCATTACGTATACAGGAATAGTTGTTCCTTCTGTGATCAAACTTTGATTATGCTGCTCAGATTATCTTAAGATTTATAATTTTATATGAAAGTTTAGTGCTGATATATATTTTGTATTTATATATAAATGTATTACGTAACACTAGTAAATAGTTGTTATCCAGATATAATCTTGAACAGTTCAAAGTAACGTACTATTAACCTATGTCAATTTCCTCTTACCACTGTCATTTCACATCATCATCGTTATATTGCATTATATTTTATGTATTTTATAAAAATGTTTTTTTAACACATGTCTTATTTGAGTTAGAGATAAGCCTTTTTTAACATTTATGTTTGTTTTAGTATACTGTTTTCTTACACTTTTAAACGTTACAAATTAATAACCCCTCGAGGACCGCATACACGCCGGCGTGTACGATAACAATTGAATTCTCGGAAATTCGCTAGGATTTCTTACAAATTATCCTGGAGAGACTACACAGTTGTGTTCTTCTACATCTCTTCATTTAGGAGTGTAGTATTTAAAGATAAAGTGTAATGTCCAGACGTTACTTCATTATTTATGTATGTTTAATTGTAAGATAATCAAGTCTCTCTAAATCATCTCTTTTACAATCTGCAACTGAATCGAATATTATAAACTAATAATAAATTAAATACGTTTTATGTCATGAAATATAAAATTAAGCAGTTAAGTCTACCAAAGCACGCTTTAGTATACAATTATCTGAATTACCTAAATAAAAAAGAAATAAATAAATTAGATTTTCCGTATGTAATAAATATTCTTAGTTGTCTATGTTTTTAAGTTTTAGCTCATATACAAAACATGATTGAGGTTTGCTATACTTACCTACCTAGCATTTTATTTTACTCGTTACCCCTCTTATACTCGTAATATATTTAATATTATATCCATATCGTCTTTCCCCCTCGTGCCTTGTATTTCGATACAAAATCCTATAGTTATATTTATATAATCCTTATAATATACACATTTAAAATTGATGTTATTTAAAAGATATTAAGAAATCGTATATCACAAAGTTATTAAATTTTACGTGATTAATATTATGATCAAAATACGACCATCACATGTACCTACTAAGATTTAGTTAACTTTTCCTGTTATATTTAATAAGTTATGAATAATTGATTTTATTTAAAATATCTACACGTGCCGATTATAGACGAGTTATAGTAAATATATTCTGCAAATACTTTATAAATACCTAGAATTGTAAAAACATAATATAAATATTTATCTAAAGTTTCCGGAAATGTTATATCATTTTTTGCTCAGTCCTGACTGTGAATCCCCATAACCCATTGTTTAATTAATTTCCCGTCACTGTAAGGTGTTCCTAAAGTCTTGTCTACACTTTGATATACATAATTTGCTTAAAATACTAATTAGCTTATGCTAAGTTAAATATTATAATATTTGTTTTAGTAGATAAAGTTTATTTAATGATAAAAATATGGATAATGTACCTACTTCCTACGAATACAATAATACAATACAAAAATGATGACAAAATAACATACTACGTAAAACATTTGTTGTTACTTTCATATTTTCAAATATGCCGTCAAGGTTTCACATAACACCTTAGAGTTTGTAGCAATATATGCAAATTATCAAATCTCTTTAATTATTATGTCAAAGTACAACATTGATTATAATTAATTATTATATATTAATTAAATATGTTATATTCTTATTCTGAATACTTGAAAAAAAATATGTTAATCATCATATATTTATTTATAAATTGTACGCGTATAAGTGGCTGCTATATTCTCTTATTGCCCTTATATTACAGAAAAAAATATGTATACTATTGATTAGGGCTTTTATTGTGTATGCTTTAATGTTTCATTCAAGATATTTGTGATGTTTATACGCTTAAGTAATTTTACATTTACCAGTAACTACCAGGCCTACGTCCACGTGTTAAGCTTTACCGTAATGTGTTTAAAACACACTGGTGTCAAATGTAGAGAAAGATGTTTTTAATGAATTAGATTATAAATACTATATTAAATGATTTTCGAATAAATGTTTGTATGTAATGTATATTTTTAATAATTCGCACTTGTTACTTAAGAAAAAATAAATATTTACCAAAGTTTATTGTTCAATGTAGTGTGTTTGTGTTACGGCAACCTTTTCTTAATTACAAAATTGTTTTGAACGTCGCATCCCAAACTGTAGTCGATGACGATTAATTAGAATGTTAATATGTTTAAAACATCTCTCAATATACATGTTATCTACAAAATTTAAATCATGATTTTGTTGTTTTGGTGTTTTTAAAAGTTATTTCATATTCGTATCATTCTATTTTGAAACATTTTTGTTATGTTTGTAGTTAAATCGATATATTGAAAGAATTTTATAATTCTATAATATCTATAAAAAAATTTTTTATTTGGGATTGAAAATATGGTTTTCATATGTCATCAAAGATTATGTATTTTTGTGATATTTTTTGTTGTGTTAAGTAGGTACTTGTAATATATCATTCCTTTTGATATAACCAGGAAAATCCGGTATTACACGCCTCGCGAAATGCACTGATATGTTTATATGCAATCTATGTTATTGAAAAATTGACTATACATTTTAACTTTCCTATTTATAAGATAAGTAATAGATATATTGTCCAATGTGCACAAATAATGTTTAAATTTTTAAAAGTACCTACCTAACTTATTTGAGTTAAAATATCTTCAAATACAATTATTAAATTAAGAGGAAATCTTTAATAATATTAAATATAATTGTAAAGTGGAATTCATCGCGTCGGGTCATTAACATTGAAAATTACCTAAAAACTCGTATAGTATCGTAAAAAACGGTCACGTTGAGGTAGAGTCAATTTAAAGGCAAGCACTTAATTTAATTACATGCATAGTGCATTGCCCATTTAAAAGTTTGCTGACATTGAATAAATTAGTTTTAGTATTTTTAGGAAATTGTTTACTTTATATCTTTAAAATGTGACCAGAATTTCACAGTAGCTTCCTGTGACCTTCTTAATTTTTTTTGTCGATACACCAGTAGCAGTAAGCGTCTTTTTTGAATACTAACTTGTTTTAAATTTAAGGTATTGTTATTGACTCGAATATGAAATAACTTTTGATATAAAAGGATTTCGGCGACTAACCATTTCATGTGTTTTTAATGTAGGTACTTCCATGTGTAACTTGTACTTTATCTAGCGCAAACAATGCGATATTATAAGTATGTAACTATGTGTATTAGTAAGAGCGATTTGTAATAAACAACTATTTTTGTGAAATCATCTCGTCATTAAAAAGTTTCCATTACCCATTTTGTTTTATTTCTAAATGATCATACTTAATTGTTTTCGAGATACAAACACTAAACATTTCTAATTAGTATAATATTATGCAGAAAATGTTAAAATACTTCGAAACAAATATACTATACTAGCGACTCACCCTCACTCCGCTCGGGTTCGTCCTTAGTTACGTTTTAACGTTTAGTATAGATTTCTCAGAGATGAGATATTTTCCCGCAGTAAAAAGTATCCAATATGTTGACTCGAATAACGAGCTACCATAATAGCAAATTTTATCTAAACCTCTCCAGTGGTTTTCCTGTTCTGCGGCACAGACAGATAGACAAAAATTCAAAAAAATATAGATTCAGTCTCTGTATTGAAAATTATGGCTATTTCAATAAGATTTTCCAAAAAATATTTAATGTACAGATTCAGTTTAGATATGTATAATGCCATTCAATACTTCATCCGAGTCTATTAAGCAATCATTGAAAAATAATATATAAAATTAAAATATTTTAATAGGTACATTAATTACGTAGGTATTTACTACGGGAAAGAACCTGTGACCCACATCTATTAAGAAATCTATGTTAAGGACTTATAAAGGCGAGTTAAGGTCTTCATATTATTGTTGCATTATTGTATACATAGTGTCGTATGTAACATAATATTTCATTGATGATGGTAGTAACAAAACTTCGCAGTAATATCGATCAAGGTGACGACAAAGGTTGCCTACTATCGAATAATATATTATATGTATCGAATAATATAATATATTATGTGTTATGTTAATAAATTAGGACAGTTATGCAACCTTTTGTATGGAACGGTGGCATATTTTTTTTATTATGCCAGTAATGATACTTAGATCATAAATATAAGACTATATTAGAAGTCTAAAAAAAACCAACTCGCTACAATGAAGTAAACAGAGATTTAGTGGTTGCTATAGATTCTTATCAGGCGTTATTTTTAAATAAATGCTACTATATTCTACTCGACCAGTTTACGTATTTGACGTTGGGAAATGTATTTTCGCATACCACTTGTACACGTACGTTAGGTATGTGGGACGGCAGATCTGCCGAGGCAGACCACAAGAACCATAGGGGTGCTGCCACGGTCCATTCTGCTATCAGAGAAGTACCAAGAGCATTCCACATGGTACACCGCCCACCGAAATGGGCCACACCTAGCTGGATAGCCGCCTTCCCAGATTAAATACAAATATTACTTCTACATGGTAACCTGTGGCAAGTGGAGATTTACGTTTTCCATTATTTTGTACTTAGATATTTCTAAAATTGAAACACACTTTTTTCGTGTTTAATCAAATATATGTGCTTAGTGGCTTATATACATATTTATTACTTAAGAATAATGATTGATAAGAAAGTTTAGAGTATTCAGTTGACATCAGCAATAATTTACATCAGATTATAATTTAATTCATGTGAGATTGCTTATTTTACGTTAAATTTAGTCTATATTAGATCACTATAAACTATTATTCACTATAAAAAAATCGAGACGTATAATATAGTGGACAAAAAACGCTGTGAAATTCAGGCCAACTTACAAGTTACCTGTTTCTATAAAACATATTACATATACACGTACATAAGGTATCATACATTAGAAAAATTGTCATAATTAACAGAGTAATTAAAGAAAACTCTTTTGATACGTTTTTTCTATTAAAATTAAAACCTAAAAGAGCTCTACATTGCGCAACGATAGTCGTAAATTTATGATTAACACAAACAATAACACATAATAATAATATACATATATTACAATACATATATTAATCAAATTAAATTACTAGGCTATCAATGATCTTTGTAGGGGATTTTATCCCAAGTTACAGATGACTCACCATTTACCAATCAAGTGGGTCACTGAACGAAGTATATGTATACTTAGTTGATTATAAACTTACGCATGTATCTGTTTACGTCAATGAAAGACAAAATTACATTAAAAAACTTGTTCATATTAATGACCATGGAACTACTATAGATTTGTAAGCATATAAATATATAAATTAACAGAAATTTATAGCAAAACATGATTATAGTTCCGTAGAAGATTTTATATGTGTGAATAAAATATGATTTATACTACACGTAAAATCGAAGAACTATATATAAATAATAATTTTTTAGAATTAAACGTTGAAATGACTACGTCAAGGAGAAGACACACCTATTAATCTAGTCAATAAGTGCTTTTTGAGTCAAACTTTTTTCTCCGCCTCCGAAAAATATGAACGTAGAGTGTCATTCGATTTGGAAAAGTAGTAGAGGAGTCGTGGAAGATCGACCTTGATCCATCTAATAACTCGATGAGACATATTTTTTATCAATTATAATTTATTAACAAACATGCCTATGATCACTTGCCTATCGAAAAATGTTCATAGCTATTTTTAGCCGACTGCCAAGGAAGGGTATTGTTTTTCGCGCGTATCTTGTATGTATCTCCCGCTAAACGGATTTACATATTTGAGGTATCGTTAGACTCGCCTAAGCAGCCCGAGTGTTCTTATATAGGTGATGTTAAAAAAACAAACATGGCGGCTATGCGACGCCATTGGACTTGGCGAAAATCAATATTTTTTTTCGAATACTGCAATATGGGTATCAAATTAAAGGGCTTAACACAAGGATTCTAAAAAGGTATATCATGATTACATAACTGTAGTACTAAAAAATAATACAATGACAAAAAAATTTTTTTGAGTCCTTACTAAACCTTACTAATATTATAATGCAAAAGTAACTCTGTCTATCTGTTTGTCTGTTAAGCTATCACGCCTAAACCACTAAAGCGATTTTGATGAAATTTGATACAGAGATAGATTAGCTAGAGTTTGGGAGAAGGGTAAGGCTATATAAAACTGACTACCTTATGCCAGCGACTTCATCCGCGTAGATATATAAGTTTTATATGTCTTATGTCCTTTCTCAAGGTCTAATCTACTTCTGTACCAAATTTCATCAAATTCGTTTCAGTAGGATATATGCGGACGAAGTTGCGGGCAAAAGCTAGAACTACATATGGATATCAAATTAGAGAGCTCAATAAAGTAGACACAAGGATTTCTAAAAGGTATGTCATGATTATCATTACCATAATACTAAGAAAAATAATACATCATCATCAGTCTACGATAGTAATAATTATTCTTATAAGTACCGTATATAATTCCATATACATTTAGTACAAAGTTGTTATTTTGACATTACAAATACACACTTCAATTTTATTTATCTGTATAGATATTATAATTATATTTATTAAAACTAAATAAAACAAATCATTGTATATGAAAAAGTAATAAATAACAATATTATTTTATTAGCATATATTTATAAATGCGTTAACTATTGTCCACTCGAATGTATCTGCGCGAGGCCTTGCAAGCGCCAAATTCAAGGCGGCCAAAAAGTTTGGCGAGGATTCTACATAGATATTATTAAAAATCAAAATGACGGAACCTAGGCACCAATTTGTGTCTAGAATTTTTTTTTTCGTCCGAATCAATCGAGTAGTAGGGGTATCAAAATTCAGGTTTTTAAGAGGCGATTACAAAAATATACACACCTTATATGCTTAAAAATAATTTAGGATAAGAAATTTTTAAATAAAACTAAAAATGTCTTACTGACCAAAACAAAAAAGCTGTAAATAAAAAAAATATTTACAAAAATAAAAAACCCGACTGCGTAAAAAGCGAACTAAAAATAAAAACCGACTTCCAGACACTGAAAAGTAAAAAATAACTAAACGGGGGTTTTCATTTAGAATAGATACAGTCGGTGTGCTGTGATTTGTATTGGCTGGCACCGACTTCGAAAAAATCTGATAAGTATCTATTCTAAATGAAACCCCCAGTTTAGTCATTTTTTACTTTGCAGTGCCTGGAAGTCGTTTTTTTTTAAGTTTTTATGTTTCCATTTTTAGTGTAGACGTATCATCAATACAAATTAATCAAGCCCAAACACCAGGTAATTGCTGTAAATCGTTGAGGAGTTCCCTCGACTATCTTTCGGGTCCATCATCAGATCGACTCCAGACCTTCATTAAATAGTAGTGCTTTAAAATACCTAATGAAAATGTTATCAAACGCACTAGTTTCCTGGTTTCCTTATCATGGGACCACTCTTGGGATATCTCCTTTCCAACAAAAAAAGAATTATCAAAATCGGTTCATAAACGACGAAAAAATCCGCGAACAAACATATATATATATATATATATATATATATATATATATATATATATATATATATATATATATATATATATATATATATATATACGGTCGAATTGAGAACCTTCTCCTTTTTTTGGAAGTCGGTTAAAAAACAAGTTGACGAAAAAACATAGTATTATGCAATCGGAGACATATGCATGTACATATATTATGTTTTATACTAGCTGCGAGCCTTGCTATTTACACATGTCTCTGACTTTTTTTTATTTTTCGGAATTTTCCTTTTACTTGTGCTGTAAGATCTTGCTTTTAACCAAAATTGGCAATTCTAGGTCAACCCTATAGGTTTTGGGTCGAAAACCTATATGGTAGTTCCCGTTGACCTAGAATCAGGTTTGGCAAACGGCAAGGCCAGCACAAATAAAGGAAAAATTCAAAAAAATAAAATAAGTTTAAAATTAAAGGTTCCATACAAATTTGTAGGAAATCTGTTTACAGACTTCCTACAAATTTGTACGGAACCCTCGGTGGGCGAGACTGACTCGCACTTGTCCGGATATTTTGGAGTTATTTTTTAGAAGAGATTCCCGCTGCAAAAATTAAAAAAATATTATTTTTCACTTTTTATCAACATTTAAAAAAATATTTAAATTTTCATTGTTTATTTATTAAACAATTTATTATAAGCAATTAATTTTTTTCTATATTTTTTTTCTTTTTCTACTTAATGATACAAAAACAACCATGTGTTATTTTTTGAGAAATCACACACACATAGCAAGACTCGCGGCTAGTACAAAATATGTACATATATACATAGTACAAACATACATACAGGTCCAACACAAAAGCAATATTAATGTTAAATTATTTTAATAACGTATAAATTTTTCTTAAATTATTAAAAGATGTACTCGAGAACGGTAAAAAAAGGAAAATACTTCTTACGGCGGCGAAGCCATGTATAAGAGCTAATAAAGATATAAGATGATGCTATGAATCAATAATAAATAATTTATGAATAAATAAGTATAACTTATCATCACTACAATGTGAAAACAATATCTTTATTTACTCATTAATTGGATTTATGCTTCCTAATATCTATATTCTATATGCATTATATAAGATGTATTATGTATGTATATGCCTCGGTGTTCTAGTGGCTAGTATGTACGGCTGCAGATCTGGAGGTTCTGAGTTCGAAGCCTGGGTTAAGTCAAGTATATTTATTAAGTTTTTTGTCAAGAGATTTTCAGTAACACCCCGAAGTTAGGAAGTTGGCGGTGTTTCAGCACCTCTACGGACATGTAAAGCCGTCGGTCTTACGCTTGATCTTTCACCGTTCATGTCGAATTGGCATCCCATCGGAGTATGAGAATGGCAGAAATAGAGGTCACTTGTGTTTACGCATATACGTTTACGTTCTTGGTATACTTGTATACTATATATACTTGTACACTATAATATTTCTTGTGTAAATGTCAAGTTTCAATGAGACTGGCCATCGTTGCCGAAATCGACCACGAAGATTCAATCGTTATTTTATTATATACTAGCGTACTTCGCTCGCGTTCGTCCCTAGGTTCACGGTTAGCGATGTTTAGACATATATAAATAGTAGCTTGCTACTCCTAAGATATTCAATTAAATTATATAGCGATTTATCAGCGGATTTTGTTCACAATTTCATGGGTTTTAATTTTTTTTCGCGGAACTCTGATTCTTTTCTATACATATAATAAAATTCTATCTGAGTCGAATCTGTACCTTAAATATTTTTTAGAAAATCTTATTGAAATAGACTTTATTATCGATACAGAGACCGAATCTATAGTTTTTAGAATTTGTGTCTGTCTGTCTGTCTGTCTGTCTGTCTGTTACCGCATCATAGAAAAATCACTGGAGGGATTTTGATGAAATTTGGTATGATGATAGCTGGATATCCGGGTCAACATATAGGATACTTTTTACCGCGGGAAGTTATCTCATTCCCACGGGAATACACGTCCAAAAAGTATTAATGATCAGAATTTCTTGAAACTTGGTATTAATGCTATTCAAGAAAATTAAATAAATACGTGTGTTAGCATTTTTTGAAATTCATCCCATAAGGAGATAAAATAAGGGATGAAAATTTGTATGAAACCTACCTTTTTGAACTTTTTTGTTGTAGTTTTAGCGCGAGCGAAGCACCGGGTTTTGCTAGTTCTAAAATAAAAGTAGTCTAAGTTACTCCTTATAACATCAGCTATCTGCCAGTGAAAGTCCCGTCGAAATCGGTCCAGCCGTTTCGGAGATTAACCGGAACAAACAGACAGACCGACAGACAAAAATTGTAAAAAATGTTTTGGTATATGTACGGTGAATACATCTATATGCATTTAGTAAAAAGCGTTTATTTTAATATTACAAACAGACACTCCAATTTTATTTACCTGTATAGATAATTTTTAGACACTAATCTATCTCTTTCGCCAAATTTCATTTCTACAATCGATATAGCTAACAAACAAAACTTATACAGTAATAACATGTTGTTCTGACAACATCACACAACGGATATTTTATATATTTTCTAATCTTTTATTAGTAAAAGCGATTGCAGAATGTCATCTTGTCTAATCTCAATAGATTTTATTTAATAAAAAGAAAAAACAAATAATATAGAAAAAATAAATTTATTTATAAGTCACATCTTACACGTACATTGTATACTATTGGAAAATAACATGAGATATCATTATTATACTACTATTATACACAAATTTTATTTTTGTAACCTTTCACACTAACTTACATTATGAGGAACTTAGATATGCTTAAACTTAGATATTTTATACATAGTTAGTACCAAACATAATATTATTGTTTTATTTCCAACTTAACTTATAAAATACAAAAAATCACACAGTAAATTTCGGTTTGAGTCAAATCACCTAATTTATAGTAGTAAAATATTTTATGAGAATGATGAAAAACTAATTAAACATAAAGCCCTATCACTTGATAGGTATTACAATCGAGGTTAAGTGTTTTTGATAAACAAACTATAACATTTATAATATATAATAACTTATAATTTGAGAAAAGTTATAAAATCACTACATACTATAAAACAAAGTCGCTTCCCGCTGTCTGTCCCTATTGTATATGCTTAGATCTTTAAAACTACGCAACGGATTTTGATGCGGTTTTTTTCATAGATAGATGATTAAGAGGAAGTTTATATGTATAATACGTGCAAAATATAGTAGAGAAACACTGATAATTTTAGAGGTTTCTAATGTGATGTCGTAAATAAACACATTTTGTGTCACACACAACTGAACCCTACGAGATAGATCAAAATAATGTACTACAGTATTGTACACCTTCAAAAGGTCTACAAAAAACTCGACGATGGCATATGTCTATCTCTTAAGGATAACATACTATATCCATTTTACTACATCCAAGCTAGGGACGAACCCGAGCGAAGCGAGGGTGAGTCGTTAGTACTTATTAAAACCCTGCTTCTTGTAAAATTACATCTAAATCTCGATAGGAGGATGGAAAAGATGAGTAATGCGGCCAACTTTGAATTTCTTTGTATAAAGCATCACCAGGGCACTCAGTGTCTCTCACCTGCCTGTGACCCACGAGTTTATATTCAGGTTTGACGAACCCCAGCTCCACTCCGGAACCGATCAAAGCTTGTGCTGTTTTCAACTGTTGCAATGGCGGCTCGGAATCTAAAATGTAATAGAACATTAGGTACTGTATCTATCTCAGTAAAGGTAATTTACATTGTATAATCGGAGAATATAATTGTTAAAGAATAGATTAAAAATTATATTGACACGATAAATTTGATCATTATATGAGAGAATCATAATTTTTTTTTCATATATTTTTTATATTTATATACATAGAAAACTAGCGACTAACCCTCGCTTCGCTCGAACACATCCCTAGGAACGTTTGAAATAGATAAAAAAGTTATTAGGAAACAGATACTACTTTGAGAGATAGACATAATATGCTATTGGGGACTTTTTTGAGGCCTTTTCAAGACCTACAATTTTCTAGTACGTTGTTTTAATGTATCTATTATGGTTAATACAGCATTAGCTATGTATATTTACTACGGACGATGCGAACGACGACGCGACAGAACTAATTATTGTGTTCCCTCGAGGCAATGAAAGATTTTCCTGTAGTAAAAGGCGTCCTGAATGACGGCCCGAGTAATAAGTTATTACTACAAAACTCCTACAAAAATCTGTTGAATATTATTAGCGTGAAAAGTAAACAGATATAGAGATAAATATTGAGGTGCATATTGTTTATAAAACTATTGTTCTGGTGTCTATACATATTATATATTCTGTACACTTCGCTCGGGTGCGCCTCTAGTACGCGGATTTTGTTAACAATTTCATGGGTTTTAATTTCTTTGCGCCGAACTCTGATTCTTTTTCTAAAATACAAGTCACCTGAGTTTCAGAGATTAGCCGGAACAAACAGACAAACAGACAATAATTTATTAGTATTGAGATTTTCATATACACACCTAAAAGCCAATTAACAAAGAATTGCATTGAATTGATATTCACATAAACATACCATCCAAACCGATTTTTCCGTCAGCCGCTCTGAAGTGTGCAAGTCAAAAATTGAATATATCAGGATTGCCATACTACTACTATTAATGTCTAACTTACTAAAATTTTCAACAGAAGACCTAATAAGTCTTTTGATCTGGGACTATAAACACGACCTCGCACTCTTGCTATTTTGCCAACGACGTAATTATGACAGATTGTGATATATACAAATGTAATAAAACATAATAAAATTAAGGAGTGACGGGTTTATGGACCCCCGGTCGGAACGAAGTTCCTTTCCCTTTTTGGTAGTCGTTTGCTATACAGTCATTATAATTTATATTATAAAATATCAAGTAGATAGAGATTAAATGAAAAATTTACGTAAATGAATCCCTATTTCCCTTGGTCACGCCATCACGCGTGAACGGCTGGACCGATTTCACTAATTCTTTTTTTGTTGTGTTTGTTATTGTTAGGAGAAGGTTCTTATATTTAAAAAAAATACAAAAATTGCGCAGGAACTTAGAAAATAAATATGAAAATATGAAAAAGATGTGAGCGTCGACGCGCCATCTGCCACTTTCACAGCCAGTGCAATGCGGGGAGAGACTACCTAGTCGAGTCAAACTATACATATACTTACAGCTGCCGCTCTAAGCGTTGTGCAGACGGCGTGCAGCGCGGGGAGAAGTTACTAGTCTAGTATAACCGAAGAGAGCCGAAGAGAAGAGAGCCGTCGAGTCTAATCCACGATAAGGAACTTCGTTCCAATAATATGATTATATATAAATCTCACTTGTCCAGTCTCCGATGAGGCAAATGCCGATGCTGACGTTGTTGAAGTGTAACGAGTGGGCTCCCAGGACACCCCAACCTCTGCCTTCGTACGCCACGCCATCCCCACCCACAGCAAAACTGGATATTTACATTAACTATAATTATTGAATTAATTATCCTCATTTCATCCTCAGTATAAGATTTTAAGCAAAGACCGGTAAACAAAAATCGAGTTGCGTCAAAATCAAACTAAAAAGATGAAAAGATGTTAACGAGCATAGTATTATACTGACGGACAGTCAAAAACTTTAGTCTGTTCGTTACATCAACTTGTTTCCATCTTTTCAATTCAATTTATGTTCAGGTCGAACCCATAACTTTCCTTTTGTGCTTCGCAACAGTCGGATCAAAATCGCACAGAAGGCACTTATTATGCCGTAATAGGTACATATTGATTTATGCCGTTATCTCTAAGTATGATATAGGTAGAGTGAATGTACTTTAAAGAAAATGACTTTAGCTTACTGATATCCGATGTCATTCCAGCCTCTATCATCCATGTGGAAGTTCTGCATACTTCGCATGGCTCGTTTGCAATGAGGTGCGTCGTAACACGCAGGAGGCGAGTATGAGTGGTGAATCACGACGTAAGGAACGGGTGAAGGCAGAGGATCCTTGGCTTTGGGTATACGTGCATGCCATTGGGAGCGCGACACGAAAGGATAATTGTACGATATAACCTCATTTCCGGTAGATTCTCCTAAAATATACAAAGAGCATTACAAACTAGAATAACTGTTATTAGAAAAAAAAAAAACAATAAATAAGTAGGTACTACTTCTTGCGCGAGCCCGACATACACTTAGGCAATTTTTGTTATTGTTGATTTATTTTGTAGTCTGCGCTATGTTAGTATAAGAGTGGCCTAGCGTACATTTATTTTGTATTTTCGCCTAATTATAAAAAATGTATTCTAAAGATGGTAAAATGTCAATAAATGCTAAACAACAACAAAAAAGGTGTGTTTATGATTTTTGTTATTATTAGTTATGAAATATTTTTATTTAATTCTATGCATATTTGTAACATATAATGAGCGTAACAGAGTGCGCTTCGGAAAACATTTTATTAATAGAAAGGCTAACATATCATTTCTAGACTCAATTTTTGAATTCAAATGAGAACCTCCTTCTTTTTTTGGAAGTCGGTTAATAAGGTTTAATAAATCTACTAGTATAAAGCATTCTTTTAATCCATTTACCAATTTATCGACAAGATTTATTTATTAATTTTGCAAAAAAATAATGCACTTAAATAATGTTCGTACCTAATAAAAAAGTCGTAGGTGCCGTCATAACTACAGCGATCATTAGAATGCACACGACTCCGGACAAACTCACCATCACAGCAAACCGTCTTCCTTTCACCGAAGAAATTAAAATCTGCAAAATATTACTATGTAAATAGAAATATGAAATATTCTTAAGCTTTAAACGCACTTTACGTCGATAATTTGAGGTGTTTTATTTTATAAATGCTTATCTTTACAATAGCACAGTCATATCAGCTATGAATTGTGACGTTTCTATTGTTTATCTCGACCGAATTGATCTAATTATTTTGTGTTATAACAAATAGTGTATAGAAAATGATAATATTTACATTTTATTTATTTTTAATATAATTAAAACAAACCGAAAATATTAAAACAATAGGTTCTTGCGTATGGTGCGTATCGCGCACACGACAAAGTAATCATTTTATACTCATATTTTCGTGTAGAAGTCCATGAACCTATTACTAACAACTAATAATTTAGAAACATTCGGTTACTCTCAGATTATATAAGACTAGCGACTCACCTTCGCTTCTCTCGGGTTCGTCCCTAGGTTGATTCCCCATACAAAATTTCATCCCCATTTTCACCCTCTTAAGGGTTGATTTCCGGGATAAAAAATATCCTATATCCTTTCCATGGTCTCCAACTATCTTCTTACCAAATTTTATCTAAATCGTTTCAGTAGATCTAGAGATTACCCCCTACAACCTCACAAACTCACAAAGTTTACCTCTTTATAATAATAAAGTGTAGATAGGTATATTATAATAAGTATTTCGAAAAAAAAATATTTGAATAAATAATGTATAAATTAATAAAACTAGTACCTACACGAATTAAATTTCCCTGGTCAACTAAATAACATTAATTAGTAAAAATCTCTTTTAGCCCAATTTTATACTTCAGTTCAAAAAAAAACATATATACGGTCGAATTAAGAAGCCCTCCTTTTTGGCAGTCGGTTGAAAATAGCAACATTCAGAAACAAGTGAATTATTGTATTGGAATACAAAAGCCTGTGTGCTCTCTTTTAAATATCTTTTAAGAATTTTATCTCTTTAAATCTCTTATAAATATCTTTTAAGACAACATTAATTACTTTTATCCAATATATTTGTGGGTGATATTATTCATTATATAAAAGCACTAAAAATAAAAAATATATAGTTAAAGAATGTGAGATACAGTCAATATTATAGTTTTAAAAATCCTAATAATAATCAACTACTTAATATAAGAATATTTTCACTTTCTATGTACATACTTACTAAATAATGAATTTGTGATACGTAAGATTTATCTTAATAAAAGATATTTGAATCTCTTTAATATTTTAAGATAAGTATTGAAATATTTTCAATAAAAAAACTATTGGGTCGCTTAACCGGTATTTTTATTTTATTACAACATACCTCAAATGTAAGTAACAAATGCTGCAGGTAAAGTCACAATAATATATGATATTTGAATGACGCAAAAATCACTTAATAATATACTTTGCACTATAATAAACTAGTTTTTGCATAATTTTACGACGGCCAGTTTACACTTTGGCAATGGCGATAGTCTTATACAGTATTTGTTGTGTTGTTGGTATGTATATAGTCGTCTGCTTGTCGAGGTTAATCCCCGCTGTTTCACGGATAAAAAAACGTGAAAATCGTACACTAAACATTACAATTGATTACAAGATTTTTTTGTCACGTCCACTGAAGTGATTTGATTGACTTAATAGATAAGATATGGACTAGTTTGTATTGTTAAAAAAAACCATAGCAGAGCGGATAGGTGATGGTTCTATTTTTAAACGGTTTCCGTCAATTGAAGGGAAAAACATTGTCACACGTCACTGATTTTTATAATACTTATTAAGATATTTACTAATACTCGAGTGCAATTAGGTTTATACATCGGAACCCAGCTATAGAGATCACACATTTTTTTTATTTGAGCTTTTAACAATGCAATCGAACAGTTTTTATGAAGATTCATTGAATTTCCCTGCATTCCGAGATTTTACAATTTTTATGCCTTACAGCGCTCCACTATATATATTTTATGAAATTCCATGTAGCGTTTAACTTTATATTTTTATAAAGTAAAGTATCTTGGTTTAAGGTTATTAACTTTAGGTTTAAGGAACCAAAACAAGACACGAAAAACATTAGAATTCTATTAAATTAATTTTAGAGAATTTAGGTTTTTTTTTGTATAAAAATCGACAGTAGTAATTATTAAAAGTATTAATAAATATTTTTTCTCATTTTGACATAGACCCTGAGAAGGTGGGCAATGGGGACATGGCTACATTACATAAGGCATAGTACCTATCCCCTCTTACGTGTTGAGGATGTGGCTCCTAAGCATCAAGAACCTTTAATTCACTAAGTCGATAGTAATAGCAAAGTTGCCTCAATAGTTTAATACCTAGTATATTACCGGCTGCAGATCTCTGGATCCTGGATGAGGCCAAAAATAGGTTTTCTGTTAAGAAATTATTATCACCAGCCTGGTTAGCCAGCTGCTTGGAAAGCTGGTGTGTCGTTGAATCTGAGATCGACCGGTCCGGTCCTGTTGAATCGTCATCCAAATGGACTTTAATAGTGAAAGAAATAGAGAAAGCAATTGTGTTAGTGCACACACTTGTGGACTATAATTAATATCTCCGCAGTTGGCTAGTCTTACAATTAGTGAGATTGGCCGCCGTAGTTTAAATCGGTCAGAAGGACATTATTAACATTAGTAATAGCAAACGTCTCCAGAATCTGTATAGGTTATATTATGAGGCTTAAATGCAGGTTAAGTTTTTTAATTGCACTATGGGACTTAAACACATGAATTCGTAAGTGGCTATATACCTTAAGTTTCGACTAGGTTGCACCAGCCATGGTCACGGGCAGACTCCTTTATATCACAATCCAATAAATTATTTAATTCGTTTATGTATAAAGTACGAGCTAAAACAAAACACGAGTTAAGAATCTTATTTATTGGACTACGAAGTACTACTAAACACTACTACTAATACTAAGCACTATTGTATTTAGTTTATAAATATGTATATCTCCATAATATTTACACAATAACTGTTATAAAGACTTGTCAAAACTAGTAAACAAGCAACAACAACTAGCTAAAACAAGTTTGAATTTCTTTTACATCCATTTAAAATTCTATATGTTGCCTATCCGTACATTAAATTTAATTTAATAGGCGTTAATGTTAATAAAAGAAAAAAAAATATAAGACCATAATCTTCACTAGCACTTTCTAGCTCAATTGTACAATAAATGACGTATGAATCAAAACATATTGCATTATGCATGTAAGCCTTCCATTGTAGTTAGACCTTTATTTATTCACGATATTTTATCGCGTTTTGTTATAAGCGTGTACTTAAATTATCATGTACCACTAGTGAGTATGTATGTTTATGTAAATACTGAATGTATTTTAATTATGAAATAGTAACATCTGACCCTTCTGTCACGCGTAATATAGTATGAATAATTTCTGAAGAGGAAACAAATTCATGTAAACATGGTTTTAATTTTTTTTCGCGGAACCCTAATTCTTTTCCTAAAGTAAAAGTAGCCTAAGTTACTCCTTATAACATCAGCTATCTGCCAGTGAAAGTCCCGTCAAAATCGGTCCATCCATTTCGGAGATTAGCCGGAACAAACAGACAGACAGACAGACAAAAATTTTAAAAAGTGTGGTTTTGGTATATGTACCGTGTATACATCCATATGAATTTAGTAAAAAGAGATTATTTTAATATTACAAACAGACACTCCAATTTTATTTATCTGTATAGATGTATAGATTAAAATCAACAAATATTGTAAGGTACCTACTCCGGTGCCATTTTTGAATTTTTGAAATTATTTTTGTAAAATTTTGGGTTGGCACTGTCTGTAACAAGTATATAACGCCTTTGAGATGTCTAAAACCTTGGTCTCTCCCGTGAACATGATTTATGTAAAGCATTCGAAACGTCGGGAACCAAAGATCAAAATAAATGCGCGAAATAATCCGAAAAGTTACTTATATTTAAAATCTCTACAGTTTTATTATATGTATAGATATGTATAAACTGAACAGAATGCATCGGTAGTGTAATGGCTAGCATGTACGGCTGCACACCCGGAGGTCCTGGGTTCGAGTCTCGGGTTGGGCCAGATTTAGTTCTTGAGTCTTTCTGTATAGTCAGTAACAGCTCGGAGTTGGGAAGTTGGCGGTGTTTCACCCCCGTGCATCGGAGAGCACGTAAAGCCGTCGGTCCTGCGCCTTAACTCTCACCGGTCGTGTCGAGTAGTCGTCCCACCAGAGTATGAGAGTGACAGGAATAGAGAGTGCACTTGTGTCTGCGCGTACACTTGTACAATAATATCTCCTGCGCAGTTGGCTAGTCTCAATAAGATTGGCTGCCGTGGCGGGAATCGGTCAGGAGGACATTTTATTAATATATTTCTAACACATATGCTACTGTTAGGTATCTAGGGACAAACCCGAGTGAAGCAAGGGTAAGTCACCAATAGTTTATATATAAGTAGCGACTCACGCTCACATCGCTCGCGTTCGTCCCTAGGTACATTTTCACGGTTAGCTATGTTTATACTTAAATAGTAGCTTGCTACTACTAAGATATTCATTTAAATTATATAGCGATTTACCCTCGTTTTGCTCTGGTGCGTACGTCGTACACGAATTTTGTTCACAATTTCATGGGCCTTAATTTTTTTTCGCGGAACCCTGTTTTTTTTTCTAACATCAACTATCTACCAAAGAAAGTCCTATCAAAATCGGTCCAGCCATTTCGGAGATTAGCTGGAACAAACAGACCGACAGACAGACAAAAATTGTAAAAAATGTTGTTTTGGTATATGTACCGTGTATACATCCATATGCACTTAGTAAAAAGCGGATATTTTAATATTACAAACAGACACTCTAATTTTATTTATATGTATAGATTAAAGATAAGAAATTATTAATATCAGTTTCTTTTAATAAAATACCCGAAAGAACAAATCACCTGTAGTACTATGTATTTATTATTCATATAATAATAAGTCAGACATAAATTGTCAATTCTAAAAAAAGACCGACCCATGACGTATGACCAGTAATTGTGTGGCTGATTATGCAATTAAAATAAGGAAAAATAGTAATTTACGAGTCATTAATTAAAAAAAGTATAATATAAATGAATATTATGTACATTTTTAGATTTATATCATATTGATATATAAAAGAACTTAAAAAAAATAAATAAAAACCGACTTCCAGGAACTGAAAAGTAAAAAATAACTAAACGGGGGGTTTAGTTATTTTTTACTTTTCAGTTCCTGGAAGTCGGTTATTATTTTATTTTTTTTAAGTTTTTATTTTACCATTTTTAGTGTAGACGTAGTATCAATACAAATTAATCAAGCCCAAACACCAGGTCATTGCTGTAAATCGTTGAGGAGTTCTCTCGACTGTCTTTAGGGTCCATTATCAGATCGACTCCAGACCTTCATTAAATAGTAGTGCTTTAAAATACCTAATGAAAACGCACTAGTCACCGCTACAATTTTCGAAAGTTCTCCTCTATTTCTCTGGGATCCCATCATCAGATCCTGGTTTCCATATCATGGTACCACTCTTGGAATATCTCCTTTCAAACAAAAAAAGAATTGTCAAAATCGGTTCATAAATGACCAAAAAATCCACGAACAAACATAAAATATATATATGAGGCCGAATTGAGAACCTCCTCTTTTTTTTGGAAGTCGCTTAAAAAGAAAAAAAACCGATCAGCAGTACGGAAGGTGTACTACGCCGACCCCAAATAATTAGGAAACGAACAGGGAGATGATCATTATCTTACTAATATTATAAATGTGAAAGTTTGGATGGATGTTACTGAATCACGCCAGAATGGCAGTACGGATCTGGATGAAATTTAGCACTGAGATAGAAATGGTATATATAGATTGGAATAGCACACACGTTACTTTTTATCCATAAATATACGGTTCCTGTAGGATAGAATTGTGTTTTGTTTTTCACTAGGGACAAATCCAAGTGAAGTGAGGAAGAGTTGCTAGTATACTTAAATTCCTTTATACAATATTCAATACAACAGTTTCCTCATAAACAAAAATTAAAAACTATATATTCTTTTCCTGGAGAACCCTTTCAATCTTTGTGTTTTAAATACATTTAATAATAAGGCAAAGACACAACAGTTCAGTACTGTTTTCTTCTCTGTTTGTCAACCGATTAAATTTTTTAATTTTTGTTTACTAGCCATTGACGAGTTTTGGTGTTATTAAAATAAATCAATAATGCATATAATTTTATATCAAAATGGATACAAGACTTTCTGTATAAGGAAAGAATTTTGATTAAAATATCTTTCCGTTTTCCGGGGGAACCCGTTCTATATACCGGATGAAAAGTGCTACATAGCGACTTGACTACTAGGCACTAAGTACAACTCTTATTAAAATCCATTTATATTAAAATCAGACCATTCCTCTGTGGAATGAATTCCCTGCCGAGGTTTTCCCAGAGGGCTAAAGTATGGGGTCCTTCAAAAGGGGAGTAAATAGTTTTTTAAAGGGTCGGCAACGCGCATGTGATGCCCTTGATGTTGCAGGCGTCCATAGGTTACGGTAACCGCTTACCATCAGGCGGGCCGTATGCTTGATTGCCACCGTCGTGGTATTAAAAAAAAAACGATTTCCGTTTTTCAAGAATTTTCATATAACTATTTTCTGCTCTTTCCGGGAGAACCATTTCATTTTCCGAGATAAAAAATATTCTATATATGAGAGGAAATAACGATGATGACTGACTTACAAGATCACCCAAGGGCGTGTGAACAGCAGGATGGCCGTGGCGGAGGAGGATTTAGTTACCTTTTTCTGCTATACCTTATTAGTGTTTAAAGTCACTATGTCATTTAGTTTACTTTTTATTGCTTTTAAATCTTATCTATCTTAAAGGGTTAGTTCTTTGCGGAAGAATGCGAAAGCGACCCTGTGGCCCTGTCTCTTGCGAACGAGATTACCGTGGTGGTTTTAGTGGGTAGTCTACCGCGCTTCTCACGGCAGGAGTTCCACATACACCGCGCGCCCCCCACTCTCGGGCAATGCCAATTTTAAATGCCAATTTTATTATAAGTATAGATTCACTAGCTCCTGTCACTTAAATATTAGCAATATCATTTTCATAAACAGAAACAATGTGGGTACAGTATTTTATAATGATTGCTTTAATAAATTATGTACAATAGTGTTGGTTAAAACAATTTTATTGCTTGTTGTTTAAATCACAATTATTGGCTATTTCTAAAGAATAACAAATTTTTGCTACTTCGTAATTTCTACATTTTTTATTGTCATTGTGTCGTGCATCGATTGTCAATATTTGGATACATATTTTTTTACATATTTTCCACTATATATTATTTGTTTATTTAATCCTATATTGCACAAAAAAAAAATAGTATTTTTATTTCATAATCATTAAGTACTCGTAGGTAGGTAGTAGGTACTGCAGCTTTTTCAACCAATGCCTTTTTAAGAGCCTCGATGACTTGGTTATTTAGAATATATATGCACATGTATGTATGTAGACGACTCTCCAACATCTTTCTGTTCTGATTACAAATTGAGGCTTATCTTATCATATTCGGACACATTGGATATATTATATCGTTCACATTACCTTATTTATCAGTTATCTTTAAGGTCAGTACATTATTTTCGTACAATTAGTTTTCCTGTTACAAGTTATGACTAATTATGATTTAATGTTCTTATGTAAGTTAATTGAGTCGTAACAGTATATGCTAATAAAACACGTAGTTATTATCAATCCACTGATATAAAACAGGCGGAGAAGACTGAGTCTAACCCTATTTTGGATAAGTATATTATAAACTTTTTAAGATTTCAAGTACATATATTAAATTTTCGCACACCTTAAGGGTTGCTAGAAACTAAGTGCCTTTTTTCTAAGAATAAGCCCGCTTAAATATGACACTCCAGCTAGTTTATTCAAGCTCAGTTGAGTCTTGCTATTGTCCAGCATGTGCCAAGGTAGACCATATCACCACTTCATCAGACCACTCCACATTCTTTAATGTTTATATTAATCATACAAATGCTCGTTCTAATCTAAATAACAATAAAATATACGATCCGGTAATTATGCAATTATTACTTAATTCAAATCAGTTTATTTTTTTTTCTAGGTAACACTACTAAAATATTGTAACCTAATATTATTACGATCTAGCCAAAAAGGCTAATAAGTAATTTAACTTTGACTTAGTTTAATACAATAGTATATCTAAGAATGTGTTCAATGGCACATTTCTTATAGTCTCTAGTTAAGGAGAAGACACTTTGTTCTTGTGTTCTATATTGGTAGCACTGTAATATTATTACTTTCACTACATTACACTATTTGTTTTAACACTACACTAATTCAAAAGGTTCAATTCTTTTGAGCCTTCTCACTATGCCCGTGTTGTCGAGGAGTTGGATTGCCTCGATTGTTTATGAAGTCTCTACTCGTAAGCTTCTGCGCATTTTTTGATTACTTTATCGACAATATCTAAATTGAGGTCCCGTTGGAGATCGTCGTTTCTTACGTACCATTAACTATCCCCCTAAGAACTTTATTTTAGAATCGTTGGATGATAAGAACATTACTCTTTTTGTTACAATCCCACAGCTGTATACCGAATGTCCACAATGGCATCAGGACTTGTTTGTATAATAATATTTTGTTGTGTACGGACAGATTGGAATGTCCTCCCAACAGCCAATACATTTTTTTGTACCGGAATTCCAATTCATCTTTTTTCTTCGTAACGTGAGCTTTCCAGCGTAGCTTCGCGTCAAGCGTGATTCCCAAATACTTTGTTGTTTTTATATGGTATGATGTTACTATTAAAAATCAGTTTAATGAGACAAAATATAATCTATAGATACATATAATAAAATAGTAACTTGCAAAATCTATGTATGAAATATTTATAAAAAAAAAATATTGTAACGTATTGTGTACAGAATACCTATAGCCCACAAAACTATTTTTCTGTATTTTTTGTATGTCTGTTTGTTTGTGCACGCTTTACGCAAAAAGCACTGAATCGATTTTAACTAAATTTTGTGTAGTTATAACTTATTACTCGGGTCAACATTTAGGATACCTTTTACTTCATGAAAATCTTTCTTTCCCACGGGAAATCGCAATAACTGTTTTATCGAGTCCTCATTAGAAAGTCAGATCAATGTGCGCGTTTGACGCAAAAAGTACTGAACCGATTTTAACTTAATTTTGTAAAGTGATAACTTATTACTGGGATCAACATTTAAGATACCTTTTACTACGGGCACATTTTTCATTCCCATTTTTCATGAAACCTTAAGAGATACATCAAAACAATGTACTAGAAAATTGTAGGTTTTAAAAAGTTATACCGACAAGTTGGGAATAGCATACGTCTATTTCCTAAGGTACATTCGCAATTACTATTTTTATTCATTACTCGCGACTCACTGACTGACTTATCAACGTTCAGCCCAAGCCGATGATGATAGACCAGCACCACAAAAAAAGCCAGCTTGCGAAAGCAACTGTCTGTCTGTCTGTTCGTCCGTCATCTTTTCACGCTTAACCGTTGAACCGATTTAGATGAAATTTGGTATGGAACTAGTTTGAAAGTCTGGGAATGGCATAAGATCATAAGATAGTTTTCATCCTGGAAAACACATATATATATATATATATATATATATATATATATATATATATATATATATATATATATATATATATATATATATATATATATATAAATAATTATTTAATTTAGTATTTGTCATTAAACATTTTACTATTACAAGTTCTTGTTAAAAAATGTAAATGATTTGAAAATAAACCAATAATAAAAAAATAATTAAACAATATTATTTATTTAAATAATACATTTATTTATATCAACAATATTAAGATATTATTTAAAGAAAAAGAAAGTAAAATTGTCTCATGTTTTACTCATTGATTCCTTTGCCATCGGTAAAGTGGTCCCATTTAGATATAATACTGAATAAGGCATTGCCAGGACAATCTGTTATCATAATCTGATTGTGTCCTTTTAATTTATAGTCGACACTGAGAGCTCCGTTACGTACTCCAGTAGCGATAAGAGCTTGTGTCGCTTCCAACATCTTTGATGGGGGCTCCTCGACTGCAAATAATAATAATTCAGTATAATGCTTGCAAAATTTAGCTATAATCTATACTAATATTATAAAGCTGAAGAGTTTGTTTGTTTGTTTGTTTGTTTGTTTGTTTGTTTGTTTGTTTGTTTGGTTGAACGCGCTAATCTCAGGAACTACTGATCCGATTTGAAAAACTCTTTTTGCTTTAGATAGCCAGTTATCTGAGGAAGGCTATAGGCTATATATTATTCCGAAAAAATGTACGGTTCCCGAGGGATAGATTTGTTTTTGTCTAGAGACGAACCCGAAGCGAAGCGAGGTTGAGTCGCTAGTAAAAATATAATTGTAATGATTTTTTATAAAATGAAATTTGCATTAATTCTTTGTACTTATTTACCTAGTTATCTATGTATATAATAAAATTCTAATTTTAGTCGAATCTGTACATTAAATATTTCGTTCAAAAATTTAACAATTTTTTACAATTAATTACAAAAAAAAAAAAATTAATAAGAAAAAAAATGTATTCACTCATTTGTATATAAATTGGTGGCAAAAAAATGCAACTTCTCTAGTCATTATTATCAATACAGAGGCCGAATCTATAGTTTTTAGTATTTTTGGCTGTCTGTCTGGGAACGCATCACAAGAAACCACTGGACAGATTTTGATGAAATTTTAGTATGATGATAGCTGGTTATCCGGGTCAACATATGGGATACTATTTACTGCGGGAAAATATCTCATCTCTGACAAATTTGTACTAAACGCTAAAACGTAACTAGGGTCGAACACGAGCGGAGCGACGGTAAGTCGCTAGTTAACTACATTTTTGTATGTGGCATAGAGTAAAAACGCCATAAATGCTTTTTTATTTACGTAGGTACCTGGATTTTTTAAATGCTTGATAGATTACTTTCAAAGATCAAAAATCAATTTACATCTTTTTTATTAAACACAATTTATGGTAATAAATAATACAAGCGCTTATTGCTTACGAAAGAATTCTTAAAATATAAAATATAATTCTTAAAATATAAAAAATAGGATAAAAATAAAACTTATAAAACATATTATGAACAATATGCATCTACATCTGCAAGTAATAATTGATAAATATAACTGGATGACCAATTCGTGTCAGATGTGCGTCATACTAGGTATCTTAGGTACTATTAAATTTATTGCGACAATAATTTTATATTACCTCTCCAATCTCCAATTAGGCATATACCTATGCTGACTCTATTCGCGGGCCCAGCGTGTATGCCGACCGTATACCAACCTCTTCCTTCATAAACTCCGCCCTCGCTGCCTATGCAGAAACTATAAAACGTAAATTTTAAATCTGTTATTATTTACTGGAAGTGCTTAATTTCTTTGAAATAGTATATTGAAGAAAGCATTATATATTTATTGGCAATAGAATATATAAGTAAGTAAATTAAGTCAAACATAGGATGAATCTCATATACAATTAGTTCTTTTTTTAATTATAAGTTTATAATAATATTATCGGTGGACCAAGTTGACTGCGCATCTACTTTATTCTGTTTATTTCTGTCGACTCTCGGGGTCATGTTTACTGTAAAGCATTAGAAATCTTCGGGTGCAAAAAAAACAAAAATAAAACCACAAAAAAAAATAGAACTATTTCTTCGGACTATTTGAACGATATATTATTTAATATGGTTTTATTTAAAATATATCAGGAAACACTTAACATTGACATAAATGAGCGGAAAAGGTAATTGCTAGATTGGCATATCTAAAGGAAGACAGAACTGTTACAAATCAATGTTTTACCACTCTTAACGCATTACCACGCTGTAATAGGAAAACAATAGTAATGAATAATAACATATATCTTTTTAATTGAGATATTGTTTTATAGATATTTCTTATTTGATAAGAAACGGAAAGAAAAAGGAGAATAATTGGAAAACGATGGGTAACTTATGTAGGAATTTGTGATATGATTGTTAATCCAGTAACTGTGTGAATAATATATATAGTCTTGCCCTAAATATTGTTACAAAGAAAAAAAATAAACATTTCTATTGCATGTATCATTTATTACTATTAAAGGCAATCAATTATTACTATTAAAGAACATATGTATATATATCTCTACGTCACTAGTGTTTTATATTTTTAAAAGCTTTTAAGCTAAAGCAAGCGATTTGCAAATTTTAGGCAAAACTTACTGGTATCCTATGTCACCCCATTCCATGCTATTATGATAATTCTGCATGGACCTCATTGCAGCCATACACTGAGCAGTGGTGTTGCAGGCGGTTGGTAGTGCGGTGTGGTGGATAATCACGTATGGTACAGGAGTTTGTATGGGTTCGACGTCTTTAGGTGGAACTGCTCCCCAGTCTTCCCTTGTATAAAATGTATACGGTTTTTCCTCAGCGTCTTGGAAATATATGATTAATATAATAAAATTATACAAAAAATTGAATCACAACTTGTACTGTCACACGTTTTTGTATTTACCAATTTTACAAAATATAATTTTTATGCTTATATTCTTTAGATAAGTAGAATTGAATATTTTGTTATTTTCTTCAGCCAAAACTATAGGTAAATAAAAAAAAACTCACCATTACTCTTCGGATGACCATTTACCAGATAAAAGTTTAAAATTGCTAAAGCAAAACACGTGTATATAGTTAAAGAAATCATTGTAAACAAATGTGTTATATTTAATTCTAGTGCTACTTAAATACGTACTTAATACGAGAACGTTTGCTTCTTGTTTAAGTGACTATGCGTTAGGTGTACCAATTCATTCTTTATATGACCATATTGCCAGAGCGGTACTTTCCCACATGACACTATAAAACAATTAAATCGAAATGTGCTTATATGTACTAAAATACTATATATTGTAGGTATAATGATAACATGGGAGATAAATTTATTAAAATAGTAAATAAATGACTCTGTTCCAGTAAGTTGTTTACAAAATCGATAGTAAAATGACATTGATCTATAGATCAAATTGTAAAAAGGTCAAAATTGTATAAAATATATTGAGATGCCGTCAGAGTTATCGGTCTGATGGCATATTGAATAAAAGCTGTTCCTTGAATTCAATGGGAAAAATATGTTATTAGTTGGTCGGTGAAAAGATCAAAAAGTTCTATGTACTCGTACTTGAGCTTCAAGTTTTCCTATGCATTCAAATATAAAGTGAGACGCATGTTATATAATAGTGTGCTAATAACACAATCGCGGGCACGTAAATAGTAGTTGAACGTATTGATAGATACAAAATTTCCCTGTCTTAATACATGTAGATTACCTCTCCATAATTAAAAAAAAAGACTAATTTAATTAAGGATGTCATTTTCAATATCTATAACTAAAAAAATACAAAGATTTTTTGTGACAATATGTAATTTTTATTAGTTGTTTATTTTGTATAATAAATAATATAATATATTATTTATTATGTAGTGTATTATATATAGAGTGGGTCATGATTTTTTTCCGTCTCACTGTTGCCATTGCGATGTAGGAACAGTTACATACGGAAAAGACGAATATTTCTCGGTGGTGGTACATAGGTCATCAGTCTAATCTATTACTGTACTTAGTTTTGATAAGGATATATGTATGTATACTAGGGATAGTCAAATTTAATGAAAAAAAAAAATAAGGTGTAAGTTTGGCATGCAATTCTTTTTGAACGTACAAGTAAGATTGTGCCATGGGATCCAACTTATACCTATTTGTAAAATTAACTGTACAGAAGTAGATTCGAGAAGTAGATTTTAGATACATATAATGGAAATTCAGTACTTTCCATATAAAATAAACCGTTGTTTAATAATAACTTATTTATTATTCTGTTTATTTATTTTGACATTATTTATGACGCCATTTATGGTTCTTTATACGCTATAAATGAAATATATAATTAATATTAATTTCTATAGTATTATTTATTTCTCATAACTAATAGCAATATCGTTAATATTGCAGTTGTATATATTTCATTCCGGCGAAGAAATATTTTTTTGATCCTAAGTTGTTGCTAGTTGTCTGATAGTAATCGGACGAATAAGATATTCATCGGATAATATTTTTCAGTCGACTATTGTAGGTTTGTCATAAATATCTTTTACATAGTCTAATAAAATAAAATAATTGATTTTTGATGCAACAATTTCTATATGCAAAAAAAAAGATAACGAGTCCAAATTGTCTTTTTTAGATCGAGTTATCGAGTTTTAAATATTTGTTATTTGTCATTTGAAAATGTAAAATTGACGATTCAAAAGTGCTTGTAAAAGTTTAGTTGATTAAAGTATATTTTGAATTGATTTGTAGTTCCAAGATTGTATATTTTTACACATAAAAACAAAAATGCAATAAGCTACGGACTTGCAATTAAAATATTTAGAAAAGTGTTTTTGCATCATACTCGTAAAAATCAAGACAATTCTTATATGCCAGATTATAAAGAATTTAAATTTAAGACCATTCTATCTTATGTACATTCGGAAATTAATATTTTAAACATCGATACTTTTAAAAATAACATAGATATAGATTATTTTGGAGAAATATTTTCCTAAAAAATTGGGATTCTTGGAAAGTTTTGCGGTATTTTACCCCCATGATTCCGAGAGCACGTAAAGCTGCCACTCATGCGTCTGTCTCTTAAGATCGTGTGAAAGTGCCTTTTCGCTGGAAAAAGGAGTAGAGAGTGGACTTATGTTTCCACTCATTGTGCATTATAATATCTTCTGCGCACATGGCTATTAACTTTTTTATATATAACTAGCGACTCATCCTCACTCTGATCGAATTCGTCCCTACTTAAGTTTTAACGTTTACTTTAGATTTCTCAAAGATGAGATATTTTAACGCAGTAAAAAGTATCCTATATATTGACCCGGATAACCAGCTATCATCAGAACAAATTTCATCAAAATCCCTCCAGTAGTTTTTCCGTGATGCGGTCACAGACAGACAGATAAAAATTTAAAACTTTAGATTCGGTCTCTGCATCGAATGTCTATTGCAATAAGATTTTTCCAAAAATATTTAATGTACAGATTCGGTTTAATTACAATTTTATACATCTATAGATAGATAATTAATATTATTATTCAATTTTATCTCAAAACTAGCGACTCACCGTCATCATACCAAATTTCATCAAAATCTGTCCAGCAGGTTTCTCATGATGCGGTCACAGACAGACAGACGGACAATTCTACAAACTATAGATTCGGTCTCTGTATGAATAATATTGACTATTTCAATAAGATTTTCCAAAAAATATTTAATGTACAGATTCGACTCAGAATTGTATTAGGTAATATGTATAGAAGACAACAGATATTTGATATCAAAGTTTAATTTAATACTTTCTTAGATTTACGCGAATATTTGACATTTTAAATAAAACTATATTTTCGGATTTTTTCGTGGACTTATTTTGATTTTTGGTTCCCGAGCGACGTTTCGAATGCTTTACAGCAATCATGGTCACGGGAGAGACTAAGGTTTTAGATGTCTCAAAAGCATTATATAGTTGTTACAGACAGCCTACCTACAAAATAACAAAATGAAATCAAAAAATTGAAAAATGGCACCAAAGGACCTTTCAGTATTTGTTTATTTTAATTTTAAATATTTTCATAAAGTAAATTTTAATAAATGGATCATAAAAATGTTTTATTTAAAAGTTTAATTTATGAAAATATGCAGTTGTTCTAAATTTTTTTTCATTATTATTAGTAAAAGGATATTTATTTAACAATAAGTAAAAATAAATTAAAAATATTCAGTGTATTCAGTCAGTCAGCGTGGAAGCTGCTACCGGCTTGAATGCAGTTCTGGTGAGAAGAGACGGTGTGAAACTTAATGGGGGCTCTTTCATCCATTTTCATGCTTAACTAAAATTCGAAATTCTGTAAGAAGAAGAGTCTGCGAAACGAAAATTTGGAAAAAAAAATCTTAATCGTCAAAATAATACACATATAGTGGCAATCGCATTTCCCAAATACTTCTTTTTACTAGCACAAATAATGTTTTAAGTTTACTAAATTAAATATTATATCGCGATAAAATACCCCAGTCAGAAATCGAACCTAAACTGTTTACCGTAGTAGAATAGACAGAGATTCAGATATCATTTTGTATTCAGCCCTTTTTAACGTCCCACTGCTGGGCACGGGCCTCCCTTCAAGATCAGGCCATAGTCCACCACGCTGGCCAAGTGCGGATTGGCGGACTTCACATGTCTTTCGAAAACTTGCTAGGTTCTCTCAGACATGCAGGTTTCCTCACGATGTTTTCCTTCACCGTAAGGCAAGTGGTAATCAAGTTAGAAAATAATTCGCACATGAAAATATCAGAGGTGCGAGACCCGGGATTTGAACCCGCTTCACTCGGTTTCCCAAGCGAGCGCGTTACCACTGGGCTACCACTGATATCATTTTATTTATGTAATAAATCATTTTTGAAAGGCAAATACAATTCTTTAATCAGTACTGTATATTTTATCAATTAATCAATTATTGAATATCAATTAATTCTTATAATCAAAAAGATACTAAGATGTAGATACCATAGAATATAATTTAGGGTCGGAAATGCTGTCGATACAGAAGGCGGGGAAGAACCTTGTGAAGCACACTTGTATATCTATACTTTTTATATCTAAAGATAATAGCTTTCCTTAATGAAGCTTTACATTCTTATCTCTTAATCATTATGAGGTATTTGTAATATTTTTTTCTAGTGACAAGGTAAATTTAATTATAATAAATTACAAAATATCTATGTTTTATGAATAAATGATTAATCATCAAATCTTCTTAGTTGTAAATGTAAAATTATTAGGGCTTTTCTTTTTTTTGAGTAATTGCCATTGGCCCTACTATAAGGTTTTTAAAGGAATTAAACTATTCTTATACACATCTTTACACCTGTAGGTATCTAAGAGAAGTGAGTAGAAATCGCTATAGATCTTTGGTATTAAAAATTCCTAAATTTATTAATGTAAAAATGTTTACCTATCAATAAAAAAAAATGAATTCGTGTCCGTCTGTTTATTTATGTATCTATCTATGAGTTGATTTCTCGCTAATCGCGAGCACAAACCAATACTAAATCAGACTACTATTAGTGTAGTATGAAGTTTGTAAGTACGCCGGTGGATCGAGTGATAAAAGTTTTATGAAAATTCTAATACTATTAAGCAGAAACTATTGTATAAATTTTAGTGTGTTAATAAATCAACTCAATAGATAGAATGTTCAACATTCAGTGTTGTTTTATTGTAAAAAAAAGTTCTAAATAGGAATTGTCAGAAAATTATTTTTATTCCATATAATTTATTCAATGTATTTTTCTAAAAATATTTAAAGATGTCCTTCTAACCGGTTTCGGTCACGTCGACCAATGCTGAGGCTATCCAACTAACTGCGCTGCAGATATTAACGCACACAAGTGTACGCGCAGACACCAGGACGCTTCCTATTTCTCTCACTCTCCAACGATAATTCCGAGGATGAATCTTTTCATCCCAGGATTTTAAAATTACTTAAATAGATAATTTAAGCTATCTATCTATCCACATAATAAAATTCTAACTGAGTCGAATCTGTACCTTAAATATTTTTTGGAAAATCTTATTGAAATAGACTTTATTATCGATACAGAGACCGAATCTATAGTTTTTAGAATTTTTGTCTGTCTGTCTGTCTGTCCGTCTGTCTGTCTGTTACCGCATCACAGAAAAACCACTGAAGGGATTTTGATGAAATTTGGTATGATGATAGCTGGATATCCGGGTCAACATATAGGATGCTTTTTACCTCGGAAGATTATCTCATTCCCACGGGAATATACGTTATAATACAACCCAAGAAATATTTATGATCAGAATTTACTGAAACTTTGTATTAATGCTCTTCAATACATTTAAATAAATACGTGTTTAAGCGTTTTTTAGAATTCATCCTTTAAGGAGATAAAGTAAGGGATGAAAGTTTGTATGAAACCTACCTTTTTAAAGTTTTTTTGTTGTAGTTTTAGCGCGAGCGAAGCCGCGGGTTTTGCTAGTAAGAAATAAAAGTTTTCATGTTTTTTAATTGTACGTTTTTGAGAAGTTTTATAATATAAATTGCTGCTTAAAAATATCAGTAGGTAGCTACATATATTAATAATGAACATCTGCTAATAATAGATAGCAACTAAAAATTGACCTTTTCAAAGGTCATCGTGTTATTTTATAGATAAGGAGGATTATAAGGGAGTAAATAAACCAAACTAAACAGCTAAATACATTAAGGTAATTTTTTTGTATAAGACACAAACAATAAAATTGTGTTTTGTAGGTTTTTACCCGCCAAGGAGACGGTATAGGCGTTTTGTACATGTGTGTTGGTTACCATTTTTCTCGGAAACGACTAGGTCGACTTTGAAACGATTTTTTTTTGCTTTGTATAAGTCTCATTCTGAGCATGTTCTTAGCCAAGTATTATAATATACCGATCGCCAGGGGCCTCTACAGCATTAGCACAGGGGCGGGTGGTACCGGAGAAATCCGGCGCGGACCAAGGCAAGACGGGGCTGTTCTCCGTTGAGGCTTCGGCTTCCGGAGTTGCGGCCACCGGGAGCGGGGCCGCTTCGGCGGTCTCGCGACCGGAGGGTGGGGACCGGTTGCGGGACTGTGAAAACAGGCTCGTAACCGGTAGAGGGGAAGGCCGCGGTGGGAGAGGAGTGCCGGTATTTCGGTGCGCCGTTCTCCCTGCCCCCCGCGGCCTTGACGGTGCTGCCACCGTCTTAGATGGCAGACGCGGTGGGGCTGCAGGGGAAGAGGAGTGTCGGTGTGTCGTTGCCGCTCTCTCTGTCCTCTGCAGCCGATTGAAGGGTGCCCACTTTGGTGGGCGGTGTGGTGTAATGGGGCTGCTCCGGGTACTTCTCTGGTTCAGCAGAGTGGACTGTGGAGCAGCCTCATTGGTTTGGTGGCCGTCAGGCCTACCGCCGGGGCGTCGCGGTAGTTATGCGTAAGCGATCCCGCGGCGTCCCACTAAGGCGGAGGGGAGGGGAAAGTTGGGGTTTAGTGGGTAGTACCGGCTCTTCTAGCCGGTGAGCCCCACATAACCACCTGGGGTATAGGTGGTATGCGTAAAAGCATTCCCCAACTATAAAAAAAAAAAAAAAAAAAAAAAAGGGGCCTCTACAGCATACATATGTTTCTCCAAAACGGTTATTTTATTTAAATGAATGTAAACTATTATTATTATTTTTTTATTTAAACAAGACACAAATAATACATAAATTAAAAATTTAAAAATATCCACGACGGAAAACTGTGACATGAAAAAAACTTCAAACAACAAAATTCCAAAAACCCACGACATTCCGCCGCCCATTCATTCATTTGTCGTTTTGTGTTATAGATTTAACACATTAATTAGCAATAAAGCTACTGGCACATACTATTTAATATTTAATGCCTACAGCATAAGTTACTCACGACGCGACGGCTGAATAGACGGCAGAATATCGTGGGTTTTAGAATTTTTTTGTTTGAAGTTTTTTCATGTCACAATTTCCCATCGTGGGTTTTTAAATTTTTTTATTTTAAGTGACACGGCAGTGCCCTGGCGTACATTATCATTACCTATTTTTTAACGTTGGGAAATGCATTTAGGCATACCACCTGCATACATACAGAAATTAAAATCTAGGGTACTTGTAGCAGCCCTCCCAAAGATTGTTTATAGCCCTCTTGTAGCTCCCTTCCTGCGTTCACCTTGTCGTGGTGGAGGAGGGGGGGTCTCATTACAGTCCGGAAGTTCAGCCGGGCGCAAAGCTAAGGAAGGTGGCCCACTGCAGTGGGCGGTGT
Source organism: Argynnis bischoffii washingtonia (assembly GCA_033884665.1). Taxonomy (NCBI): domain Eukaryota; kingdom Metazoa; phylum Arthropoda; class Insecta; order Lepidoptera; family Nymphalidae; genus Argynnis; species Argynnis bischoffii. The sequence continues at coordinate 6,721,448 of CM066628.1, read as the reverse complement.
ACCATGCAGGGTGCTCCTGGTACTTCTCTGATAGCAGAGTGGACTATAAAACATCTCCATGGTTGTTGTGGTTGACTTCGGCAGACCTGCCGTTGGCGTGTCGTAGTTGAGTGGGTAAGCGATTCTGCGACGCCCCATTAAGACGGGGGAGGTTTTCTTGGGTCTTAGTGGGTAGTACTAGTACTGGCTTTTCTACCCGGTGAGTCCTATATAACCACCTGTATATCTACAGGTGGTTTGCGTAAATACATTTCCCAATATTGAAAAAAATAGGGGTACTTGTAGCAGTGATCAGTGATTCGAATCTATTTATGTCATAAAATAAATTAAGTTATTCTCTAATTTCACCTCCGTTTTATTTGCGGTGTGCAATCTTACTTGGTTCTAGGAAGTCTATGAGAAATCACTTTATCAACTACAAATGTGAATTTGTAAATCGTTTTCATACCTATGATAATAATATGAACCTACGTAAATACGAAAATCATAAAGCCAAAATATTAATTACGAATTTAAGTAAATGAGAGATGTAATGATATCGATAGGATATATCGGTTAGATTAATATATAAAATAGGAATTGCCGATAAATTTTGGTCAATTTTCAGTATGAACGAAAAAATTATTTTATAAAAAATATCATGACTTGTCAGTTGCACAACATATTGATATACGTATGAATGTATAATGTACCTGATATAAGATTATTGGACTGTCTTAGTGGTGTAGTGGCTAGCAAGTACGGATGTAGATCCAGAGGTCCTGGGTTCGAGTCCAGGCTTGAGCCAAGTTTAGTTATCGAGTCTTACCTGTTCAGCAAGCCTCAGTGACAGGCCAGAGTTGGGAAGTTGGCGGTGTTTCAACCCCGTGCCTCGGAGAGCACGTTGGTCCTGCGTCTTAACTCTCACCAATAATATTTTCCAAATCATCTTTAATTTTTTTTAAATAGCTTCAGTTTGCTATTACACATGAAAATTACCCTATGTGAATAACTAGGTGTAAATGTTTGACCAACTCAAAAAACACTCGTTTGAAGTCGGTGAAAAATTAGAATTTCAGTCTGTTTGTATATGTATGTTATTCAGATTTTGATATCATTCCATTCAGTTTAATAAATAAGCATATTTAATTTAGGTTATGAAGCTTTATTAAAGTCTGCAAGATCTTAAAGAAAGTTTGATTTACTACTCGAATTAACTTAAAAAAAAATGTCTATGTTAACACTAAGAGTCTTATTTTAACATAAAATAAATATGTAGTTAATATTGTATGAAATTATATCAACAATTGTGAAATATATATGTTAGAAATATATAGTAATTTAACAAGACAAAGTTACTCCTGTGTATTGTATTATACAACTCCTGTATAATAAACAGGAGTAACAAAAATTTAAGGCATTTTTTTTTGACATCTATATAAATGAAAATGAATGGCTAAATGTGTTGCTAAGCGCAAAACTCGAGAACGCCTAGACCAATTCGGCAATTTTTCCAAATATTCGTTGAAGTTCGAGGAAGGGGAATGGAATGGAATGAAGAGAAAAATTGGAAAAAATTCACGGAAAAAAGTAAAAATCACATAATATAAATACAATACATAAAAAAAACATTACAGATATATAATGACATGAATGTATAAGTTATATGATATACAATAAATATAAATACATAGGTAAATACTAAAATTAAAGTATACATAAACATACATACACACATGATTGCTAAACAGAAATATATATTTTTCAAGTTTAGGCAAGAAAATATACTTTTATCACGGCAGTATAAGGGTTTTCATACAGCACTACAGAAAATAGGAAAATTTATATTATTAAAAATATACATTTGCTCAAAAAAATTGTTTAACATTTGACGTAACCGATAGGTAATTAAATTTGTCGTTTGAATTATGATAAATCAATTTATAATAAAAATATTTATTTACTATACACAATAATTCGATACTACTTTATTTAGATATATACATACCGAGCAACAAAACCGATAAGAACAACCGGAAGCGAAACTATTAAACCTTAGTTATTCTAACAATAATAAAAATGAGGACTATGAGACGATGATGAGGTTTTTTTTATTTTCTTTTTTTTTCAAAAATATGTTAGGTCTGTCATACCTTAATTTAAATAATTCCTTATAACGGTTCTTATCAAAGTAAAATACGATCTTAACCTCCTCAAAAGGACGGTTCAAAATTGTGTTAAAATACCTAGACTGTACCTATATCTAGCCTATTTAAATGTAGCCCTTTCTTAGTTTATCGTACCGAACACATTTCTTTAATTAATAATTGAAGATCAAACGAACTTACCAAGTGAAGTTCGATCACAATTATGTGAGCAGCTTCATTCGACGCGAATTCCTCGAACTTCAACGAATATTTGGAAAAATTGCCGAATTGGTCTAGGCGTTCTCGAGTTTTGCGCTTAGCAACACATTTAGCCATTCATTTTCATTTATATAGATGTCAAAAAAATTGCCTTAAATTTTTGTTACTCCTGTATATTATACAGGAGTTGTATAATACAATACACAGGAGTAACTTTGTCTTGTTAAATTACTATATATTTCTAACATATATATTTCACAATTGTTAATATAATTTCATACAATATTAACTACATATTTATTTTATGTTAAAATAAGACTCTTAGTGTTAACATAGAGATATTTTTTTTTTAAAGTTAAGTCGAGTAGTAAATCAAACTTTCTTTAAGATCTTGCAGACTTTAATAAAGCTTCATAACCTAAATTAAATATGCTTATTTATTAAACTGAATGGAATGATATCAAAATCTGAATAACATACATATACAAACAGACTGAAATTCTAATTTTTCACCGACTTCAAACGAGTGTTTTTTGAGTTGGTCAAACATTTACACCTAGTTATTCACATAGGGTAATTTTCATGTGTACTAGCAAACTGAAGCTATTTAAAAAAAAAATAAAGATGATTTGGAAAATATTATTCAACTCAAAACAGTACAATGTACTTTATACGTCTTTTATGTTGCTACATATTAGTCTCGGTAATATTTATGAAATTCAACTTAAAAAAATTTAAAATATCTATTGATATTTACTCGTTTTTGCTTTTATTCTAAAGAAGTCACACGATCTCACTTGGCTGTTTGGCCGGCGGGACACGTCGAGCGTCACCTGTGTTTTTTTTTATGTTGGGAAACGCATCACCTACGCTTAACACATGCATTCATACAGGTGGTTATGCAGGACTCACTGTCTATTGAAGTTAGTACTTACTACTTTTTTTTAAAGATGGAAGCGTTACCTGGGCCTGGGCGAAGCGAGCTCGAGTGGAAGTGGAAGTAATAGACATATAGAAATGTTTGCAATTATAATAGTAGTCCGATGAATAATCTTGATATATAAACAACTTTCTTTTGAAAACCAATTATACGAGATGTATTATTATATTGTATGCAAAAAGCAAAAGAAAAAAAAAGAAAGAACAATAAGGGTAGATAATAATTGAAAAATAGTGCATTAAATTATTGTGTTTTATTTTAAACACATATTTTTTTTAATTTAGTGTACAATTATAACCTAGAAATTAAAATAACAAAAAAATAACATTTAATTAAGAGGTAGAGTTGAAAATAAATTAACTGTGAACAGGTATATACTTATACAATAGACGGCATTTTAACTTATATATATTTTATTAAGACACCTATTTCGTAGTTCGAAAAACAAAATACCTTATTGATCTCTTAAATGGTGAATTTATAAATCTAAAAATAAACCTAATCGACCTATTTGAAATGTTACTAATACTTTTATAAGAATGGGTCACAAGAATTAGTTAAGTTTATTTGGAAGCCGTCTTATGTTTTTGTTATTCTAATCTAATTTTACTATTTTTATCATATAACATAAATAATACATATGAATGAATTTTGCTGTTTTACACCACAGGCTCAAATCTGTCCCAAGTAGATATTTCTCTAAATAGTGCCTCTCCAGGACACTCAGTGCTGCCAACTTGACGGTGTCCAACCAATTTGTACTCTGGACTGATGTAGCCAAGTTCCACTCCTTTTGCAATAAGCTTCTTCGTAGTCTCAAGTTGGTTTGCCGGTGGTACAACAGCTGTGAAGAAATATATCCGTGTTATTCATATATAATTTTTGTTTGTATTTTGACTAATAGTTTAAAAACTTTGTATGTGCTTATATTATACGTATAGATAAGTATTAAAATTTACATAAGAGTATAAAGATTTTGTAATTTAATATACCTAAAATATATAACAATTAAACCAAATATTATAAAAAAGTACTTATGTATATAGTGAATATATCACTAACAATTCACACCACAGGGAAACCCCCTGCATATAATATTATTCTTTGAAGTTTAAAGTCTAATGGGAAATTAATTGCTTCGAGAAATTGAAAACCTAAGTTACAATGCGGCAATTTCTATAAATAGTTAAGAGTTATTTTTATTAGACGTATAATAACACAATTAAAAACTTAATTTATTGATGCAAAATAATGTTATTTGTTATGTTTTAGAGTTAGGGTATACATACACTTGAAAATCTTTATCAATAAAACTTTATCATCAGAAGAGACATTCAACACACGACGACATGACGTCAATTCTTACTAATACTGTGAATATAAAAATGTAATTGTTTTTTTGTTATCTTTGACGCCATCACCTTACGATCGATGTCTTTTTTAATCATACGTACTACCAAAACGAACATATTAAACAAATGCAAAGCTCATTTCTCAAAATCAAAGATAGATTTAACTGATACTTACAAACCCAATCACCGATAAGTACGATGCCTATACTTTTCGAATTTACGCCAACAGCGTGCGCACCAACGTTGTTCCATCCACGTCCTTCGTAAACATTCCCATCACCTCCTACTGCAAAACTGTTTTTTTATATTATTATTTAAATTTGCAATGAATAATATTACTGAAATTATGTACTACAACTTTCATACAATAACGCATAATTTAATTGTTTTCATAAATGTAAGCAACTATTTAACTATGGATTATTAATCAGAAATAAATGCTTATTATTATTTATTATTATAATTGCCTTACTGCATCTTCGGTCTGTCCATTTCTATTGTTTTGGCATAACATTTTTGAATAAAATATTTTAAAATTAAATACTTGCTGACACGCAAGATAAGTCTACTAAAGAAACTTTATCATTATGCGATAATATCAGGAGAGCTTGAGTTTATTTAGGTTTGAGGAATCTATTTTAATGTGAAACACATTAATAGATTAAATATTATTTTAATATTTTCTCATACGAGTGACCTATCAAGATCTATTTAAATATAATAATGTTTTATATAATAGCTGATATCATCAGTACCTTTGGGTAAGTTGAAGGACAAAATATCGGACATTGCCCTTCCCGATATTATCTTAGAAAAAGTTGTAATTTCATTATACACATTTTACATTTTCTAAGTTAATATTAGGAATGGGAAATATGATTTAGAGAACATTTACGTAAGAAATATACAATAACTTACTTGTAACCGATGTCAGCCCAGCCGTTGGTAACCTGGTGGGCGTTCTGCATCGATCGCATAGCCTGACTACAATCTCGCCTATTATTACACGCCCTTGGTATGTAAGTGTGGTGGATTACCACTAGTGAGACTGGAGTGTTAAGAATGGACCGGCTGCTAGGTGGTAATGCTCCCCACTCATCTCGAGAGACTACTGTAATATCTGTGAATTTTTGTTTAATTTAAATTTTATTTAATTATTAAAATATTTATATTGTAGTAGTGATTAAAATGTAAATAGAACATGTACGGCTTATTTTACGGAATTAAGTTTAATTATTTCAAGAATTTTTTTTATTATCATTTAAAAGAATAAAAGTATTAGTTACCTATATTTAAATTTTCATACGGAATGGATATACTTTTTATAATATAATAAACTCTAAGTGAATAGAGTGTGTAATAAATTAAAAAGTAACATACCATTATCGGCAATAAGTCGCGGAGGAGGTAGACTGAAAACGGCAACAACGCCATGTAGAAATAGTAAAACTGAAGTAAACTCCATCTCTTGAAAATAGGAAAAAATGATTTAAAATAAACTACATACAGTCAATTTATATATGTACTATATGGAGCCATGACCAATCTCGAAATTGGCAAAAATATAAAATTTTCTGCTAAACAGGTTTTATGTCGACTGTCCAAACGCGTATAACTTTGAAAAAAGAACATGATCGCAAAAAATAAATAAAATGGCGACGCTTACTTTTGGTAAAGTATAGAAGACAAATTAAGTTTTAAAGTATTGGCATAGTATATGGAATATTATTGATAAAATAAAATATCTAGACGAAAAAAATCTTTCCACATTAATTTTAATTAATATTTTAATTGTAATATATTTAGTTTTCTATTCGGTAAATTGTTCAGAATTTATTTTATAACACATTTTAGAGTTCATAAAATAATTTGAAACTTAATGGCTAAAGCAACAGTATGAAACTAGTATATATCTATAGTAGTTACGTTATAAATACAGTTAATATATTGTTTAAGTATATACAATGAGCTTACCTAATATGTAACTATATTTCTATGTTACTAGATTTTGAGGTTCGAGGCGAGTTCGAGGCGTTAACTTCGGAAACCCTATTAATAATGCGGCAATAAGTTGTTTTTATACATATATAATGCTAATGATATATCAGATAAGAAATCGGTTCTTCACAAAGATTTGGCCGAGATATTTTCCTACGATTGGTGATAATGTAATAATTGTCTTTCAAGTGTTATTGTTGACGGGTAATCACTTTTACCGATTATTTAAAATTCCAGCTTGTAAACATACGCAAGTAAATCTTATAATTTTAAGGATAAGAGAAACTACAGTTGAAATCTATAGTATGTCTACTTATTGATATTCTTTAAAGCTTCTTATACATATATATAATAAAATAATAGCTGAGTTAAATATGTATATATATTTTTTTTTGAATTCCAAAACTATTAACACGGATACGAATGTCTCTTGGTATAATTGTTATTTTATATGTGGGATATTATTTTGCCAAATTGTACGTCGAAACAACGTATGTACATATGTACCTACCACTCTTTCGTGTGTATTAGTATAATATAAAGACAGAACTCAACATTTAGTATCACTTTTATCCTCAAACTCAGAAGTTTCTTGAGGTTACAAAAGTTTTATCAACTAAATTTAACAATTATTTATCAAAACGTTAAAAGACTCAGTAACTAGCATAATTATATCTATACATATAATAAAATTCTAACTAAGTCGAATCTGTACCTTAAATATTTTTTGGAAAATCTTATTAAAATAGACATTATTATCGATACATACCGCATCACAGAAAAACCACTGGAGGGATTTTGATGAAATTTGGTATGATGACAGCCTGGATATCCGGGTCAACATATAGGATACTTTTTACCGCGGGAGATCAGCTGCCGCGACCGAAATCAGTCAGAAGGGTCTGGGTGATTATTATAATATGGTCTTCTCCTACATTTAATACAATATACATATATCAATTATATGTCCGCCAACCCGCACTTTGCCAACGTGGCGGCCTGATCCCCCTCGCATTAAAGGGGGCCTCCCTTGCTACGTGCCCAGCAGTGGGACGTTAAAAAGGGCTGAATACTCTATCAATAATTAAAATAATTATGAAAATTTAACCATAATGAATGCAAAAATTTATTATTTATTATCTTTAAATTAATAATGATTGTATCGATTACTACGAATTCAACTTAAGATTTTTTGATAGAAAGATTTTTCTGATAGGTACACCTTTAGTCGTTAGACATATTTACCGTATATTGTAAGTTATTGAACTTTTTATCTAACCCATGTATGTACGAGTTTTATATATTAAGCCAATTTCAAGGTTTTGGTCAACAAGAAAAACTGAATAGAGATGCCCCATTGAGATTTTAATATAACACTAACACTTTTTGTATGGATTAATAATCGTAAAAAACGTGACCTAGAGATACCCAGAAGCGAGAGTTGGTCACTAATGACATAAAATATTACTAAATGATCCATGGAAATGAGAGAAATAGTACAAACTTTGACCTTCCCTATGCTATAAAATAAGTCAATAACTTATAACTATTTTAATAATCGTTTTATTAAAATAGTTATAAGGGAACTATTAAACGTATCATTTTTTTAGCTCTTGCCTGCATAATCGACCTGAAAATTGAAAATCGTTTTTTATTGATTTTAATAATACCTTACTATATTTAATTTGAAATAAATTCTAAAACACCTACAATTATTTACTTTTAAAATAGGAAACCGTGATAAGACCTCGTAAGCAGAGCCGCCGGTTAAAACAAATTTTCTATACCAATATTATAAAGAGGTAAAGTTTGTGAGGTTGTAAAGGGTAATCTCTGGATCTACTGAACCGATTTAGATGAAATTTACTAAGGAGATAGTTTGAAACCCTGGGAATATATATAATACTTTTAATCCCGGAAATCATCCCTTAAGGGGGTGGGAATGGGGATGAAAGTTTGTATGGGGAAACAAGCTAGGGACGAACCCGAGCGAGTGAGTCTCTAATGGTATATAATTCAAAAATAATTAAAAAGCTTTTAGCTACTAAACAGCTTGAGCCATAAATCCTCTGAGCAAAAGGGACAGAACCTAGTCTCTATGATTGATAACATGGTCACAGTTAAAAACAAATAAATTAGAAAGCGATAACCAAAAGGCTATAAACATAACATATGTATACATATTTTGTTGTTGTAACATAAATATGTAAAAATAATATGGAACTATAACACAATAATATGGGTAGATACTTTTCCCATTCCCACATGACAATGCTCAAATTTTAATACCTAATTAGTTTTATATTATACTTTTTACAGTATAATACTTAAGAATAAATAATTTCATATTACACTTTGTAATATTCGTTTTATTCTCTTAAATATATAAGATGAAGAATAAAAAAAAACAAAGGTATAATTAGCACTAATTCAGGTCTCGCCTCGAAGATTCGAATATTAAACAGATATAGAGATGTATAGATATACTCGTACATACGATCCAAACGATCCTTAATTTAAAAGAACGATAATTATCGATCACTATAGATATTGTCTCCATATAAATGGAGCGTAACAGTTTCTTACAACAGTCTATCTCATATCAATTATCACTTCTAATTACTACATCGAATTTATATTTTGCACTCAAATTAATTCAATAAGGAGTTGTAACAAACTATAAATTATAAAATATCTTAAAACATCGTTTTTATATAAGTATAAAATCATTCGCATAATTCTCGATTCTAAATTTTATCTAGTGTAGAACAATTACAGTATTAAATAATATCTTTTCGCATTAGATAAAATCGTAGGCGAGATTTTAATCTTTACTTCCATGTAAACATAAAAATAATGCGCACAAATAAATAGATAAAGTGATACATTTACATAATGCTCGTATTTCTGACATCCCTATTATTTTATCATATTATCTTATCATATTATTATCTTATATTAAACTAGCGACTTACCCTCGCTTCGCTCAGGTGCGTCCCTATGTACTAGTTTTAAATTTTTGAGCAAAACCCTAATTCTTTTTATAAAAAAAAAGTAGCCTAAGTTACTCCTTATAATATCAGCTATCTGCCGTTTCGGAGATTCGCCGGAACAAACAGACAGACAAAAACTTTAAAAATTGTGTTTGTCTTATAAGTACCGTATATAATTTTGTAATATGCATTTAGTATAAAGCTGTTATTTTGACATTACAAACAGACACTTCAATTTTATTTCTCTGTATAGATTAAGAACTAAAATGTTAGTTACGCCAAAATATAACTAATAATTAGAATTGTTTTTTCCTTATTTTAATACATTCTTTAAATTTATTAGTTCACTTTAATTACAAAAGTTTAATAATTCAGAACATTTAATTTTGTTCATATGCGATGAGTTATTACCTAGGTATTATGTACCTACCATTGAATAATTAAATTATACCATAAGCGACTCACCTTCGCTTCGCTCGGGTTCGTCCCTACGTTTATATATAATGTACATATATAGTTTTACAATGATGTATGGAAGTCTGCCTGATTTGTTAACATTTATGATTACTGCTCCACTCTAGTCTATAGGCTATAGGCTTCCTCAATAAAGGGACTATCTAATAAAAAAAGATTTTTCAAATCGGATTAGTAGTTCCTGAGATTAGCGCCTACAAACAAACTAAGAAACTCTGCGTCTTTATAATATTAGTATAGAATCTTTTTACAATATATATCTATAAGTTTTACCCAATAAAAAGTATCCTATATGTTGACCTGAATAACCAGCTATCATCATACCAAAATTCATCAAGATCCAGTGGTTTTCTCGTGATGAGTCTTCGTATCAATAATAATATCTATTCCAATAGGATTTACCAAAAAATATTTAATGTACAGATTCGGTTTAGTTAGAATTTTATTATATGTGTAGATAACAGGTTCTATTTTTAAGTAGTGTAGACTATAGAGATGTGTAAATTATCATCGGTGACGTCATACTACAACTGGTTTATGGTTTATGAATGAATGAATATACTCTATTAACATAAGAAGAAACATTAAAATCAGATAACAAGAAAATTAATAAAAAAATCGTAAATTGTCACATACGAACAGGTATACAGCCTACGTCCCCGTATACATTTGTGTGTAAAGAGGAGCAACTAGCAAGCTTTAATCTTCTCAACTCTTCGAAATAAATTTCGTTATGATTTATTGGAGATTACAGCCAATACAAAAAAACTAAATAAAATACCTTGCATACAGCAGTCAAACGACGTACTCTTGAATGTAAAAACATTTGTGACTTCTAATGATATGAGTGGCTTAAATTTAATGAATGACGAGCACATTTTGATGTAAGTTTTTTAAACCCGAGGGAATTAATTGCTACGTCATGTATTTTAAGTAAAACCTATTTACTATAACACAAAAACATTTAAACCGGGTTTGTTCGACAAAAACTATACTTACACAGTATATAGTCTATTAATTCTTCGTCTTCATCTATACTAATATCATAAAGAGGCAGAGTTTGTTTGTTTGAACGCGCTAATCTCAGGAACTACTAATCTGATTTGCAAAATCCTTTTTGCATTAGATAACCCGTTTATTGAGGAAGGCTATATATCATATAATATATAGTCTATCTATTCCATACTAATCGTTAAAACGCATCTAGGGACGAACCCGATCGAAGCGAGCGTGAGTCGCTAATATTCTGATAAATTATTATTAGTATTTACTTTTTACTGATAACGAAATTACGAATTGCTTAACTACTTATTTAGCTATTACAGAAAACTCATCTTCCAACGTTGCGGTTAAAATTATATAAACGAGACAAATGGTTTAAATTTCAGGTTCTTTACCACTGTGTTTCTTGCAATTTGGATATATTTCTTATTGTTTTACCTCAACTTATGCAAAATATTTGAAACTGACATGTTGCTTCTTTATATCCTAATGACAAAATATAAAAGGAAAATCAGGTACACTCATACTGCTTAATAGTGAATACACGTAATTTTCCTCAGAATTTTGATAAAACTGTGGTGACTGGACTTACAAAAAACATGGTCACGGGAGAGAAATTTGAAACATCGGGAACCAAAATAGAAAATAAAACCACGACAAAATCCGAAAACATAGTTTTATTTTAATGTCCAATATTCACGTAAATTTAATAAGAGCTGAATTATACCTACTAAACTGAATATATTAATACTAAACTGAATTAACCTATCATTTATTATATATTATTCAATATACAAGATAATAATGCAATTACTACATTTCCCTGCATTTCTAAACTTTACTGGATTATGCTTACTTTCAACATATTATATTAAACAAACAAAAGAAAAAGTCATGATGTTAATTAAAGTCGACAATTTAAATTATTTTAATATATCAAAATATTTCAAACACAAATAAAAAGATTATAATCAAAAAAAAAACTATGAAATTCATAATTATATTTCATAAAGTTGACAGCTTCTTAATTTATTAAATAAACATTTGTATACAGGTACATGTAAGTAGTTATTTATATAATTGATGCCCTAAATGCCTATTTAAGAAGTCTAGTTACACTTCAGTAGTTCGTGATAAAGGAGTGGCATTGCGTAAGCGAAGGCGAGACCGGAAATACGGCGCCATATGATTGCCGGAAAGAAACTTCCATTATGGATATAATTGATTACAAATAAAACAGTATAATAATATTGAGACGTGAACAATTAAGAAGAAGAAAAAAAGCATCTATACTTCTAAGATAAAATAAATATGGGCTAATAATAAAATAAGCTTTTTACGTCTTTAAGTTTATAATTAGACTTAATAATTGATAACATCTCTCCGATCGGGAACTAGAGATTTCTACGAGAACAAAGCCAAACATTACACTAAGACGAATCCCTGACGGATTGTTAGTAAACTTTGTAAACATCTAATTTAAATTATGTTGTATAATGAAATGTAATTCAAGAAATTAACACAGTTACATAAGTTTAGAGTATTTTATAATTTAATTATAATAAATAATTGAAATCCATGGAGAATCAAACCAATGGCTTTCAATTATAAAAAAAAGTAAAAGAAAAAAAATATTGATTTACATAATTCACATATTCTAACCTATACTTTAATAAGTAATGAATATGCCTGGTATGTCCTGAAACATACATATGTACAATTTAAATGATTTCATTATCATTTTGAAGATGAATTAAGTTCATTATGTAATAAATAATCTGTATAATTCGTAAACATAAGGCAGGAAAGCATCAAAAATAGACGCTATGACGTCGGCAAGTTTTATTTAAAAACGCGCCCGGCCGTCTCGATAAATTTCAGATAACGACATTTCCGCAGTAGTGTTTGTTATATTGTGATGAATAATATATGCACATAAAATCATTTATCTATAAAAATAATGATTATTATTGTTAGAATTTTATTCATTACCTTATTTTCAATATTCTAAAAAAGTACTTAAAAGAGAGTGAAAAACACATGTGATTTTACTTATTTTTAAAAAGAAGGACTATTTTTTAAATGAGTAAAATTGTAGGATTACTACTTTATATATGGATTTCAATACTAAATATTCATTTAAATTTTTTTATAATAAAAACTAATGAACATCAAGCAAGTAAGGTTAAAATAAAAAAAAAAGTTATTAGATCAGGTCAATATTTTTTAATTTAATAAATTATATTTTTTTATGATTTATCTTAATGATTGCTAAGCTTTCCATCGTTAAAAGATTGATCAAATCTTGAAATTAACGTAGGTATGTATCTGAAAAGCTTAAAATTCTTTTTAATATTAACATCAAATTGGTTTAAAATTTTATAACTTAAATTATAATTATTTTTATATTTAAACTAGCGACTCACGCTCGCTTCGCTCGCGTTCGTCCCTAGGCACGTTTTCACGGTTGGTATAGAGTAAACTATATATATGTGTACATACATAGGTATAGAAAAGTAAGTACCTACTTTAGAAATTAAAAAAATATATAAGTATATCCCTTACTTGACACATGATTCCCAATAGAAACTTTGATAGCCCTTTTCACCCCCTTAAAGGATGATTCCCGGGATAAAAACTATCCTATGTCCTTCCCAGGGTCTCAAACTTTTTCTATACCATCATCTAAATCGGTTCAGCGGATTAAGCGTGAAAAGGAGACAGACAGACAGAGTTACTTTCGCATTTATAATAAGTATTAGTATGGATTGTTTTTTACTTGTTTACTTGCCTCCTCTACTTGAAATATTGAAGAAGTTATGTCCTTTCAACTTACACGACTACTTGGTTTAAAAAATTCAGGTAAAAAACGCTTCCTTAATTTTTAATATTATTAATTTAAAAAACAAAACTAAATATAGGGCAAGACGTATAATATGCACATATATTTATATTATAGGCACCTTAATATTTATAAAAGAACTTAAATAAAACTGCTATGTCATTTATTCACTCATTTCATAATTATAAATAATATCTGAAAAGTATATTTAAAACAACAACTAATATTTTGAACCACAGGCGGCAAAATGTGATAGAATCTTTGTATACATGATATAATTGTGCTGAGAGAGATCTCGAATTATACATTCTATATGTAAAATATACATGGCGTCTTCGCTCTCCTATTTATAAGTTCCAGTGTGTTCTGCTGAAATTCCGCTAGTCGGTAAGCACGCGCGCCCATCGTCGCGTCCTGAATCTTTTTTTTTCATATGTATTATTTTTATTAAGTTTTTTATTAAACTTATTTCTATGTAATGATCCTTTAGTGCAGTGTTCAGTGTTTTCTTTAAAGTGCGTATCACTTTAGTGCTTTACACATCTCTCACATACACTTAGTAAGATACACATAGATTATTTTAGACAACGGTTTAATGCATTTTTGTTCGTTCACGTTCTTTTATAAGAATTTCTAAGTCGAGACGAAAATAAGTTTATTTTGTCTAAATAATATCATTAGAAAGAGATTTAAGCACACACATACATATATATGTAATTACAAAACTTGAATTAATAAAAACGACATACATACATATGTATATGATATAATAAATACCTTCTATAAACTATTTATATCTATGCACATTATGTATTTTCTTTTTAAAATTGTCCTTTAAATCAGAATTTAATTAATTATACGATGATTTAAATTTCTTAAAGAAATTATTTTCTAAGAAAATAACAGTTAATCACACATTTTATTTATTAGAAGTAGCCCCTGTTCGATGAGTAATAATACATGCTATCAGATGGGCTAATTTATTATAACTAAAATATCATTTTAAAACTACACTTAGAATTTTTTATTTGTTCTACATTCTATATTATAGGTAGGTATATGTTCTCGAATATTGAGGCCGAACATATATTCTGTGCAGGATTCGAACCTGCAATCACCTGCATTGTGAACAGTGCAAACAAGTAATCTCACACTATGTCAGAAAGATCGTGAATCTTTAATAATATATTTTACGTAATTTAAGTGTAGTACATTAAATTTTAATAGTATTGCATCCGATCCAACAAAAATTCATCTGCAATATTTTTGGCACAAGCATTCTCAATAGAAATAACTACGATAAAATGTTTACAAGTAAATAATATAACATATTGTTGGATATTATACTGAATAAAATCTGTCACTAAAATATTACTAACAATTTTTCTATATTAAATGCCATATGCGATTATAAAAAGGTCGAACTACTTTGACTAATTCAGTATATTAAAAAATGTACACGACTTTTTTATTTAGAAACCATCTAAAATTTAAAAACTTTATAAATAGAATAAGTATTTATTAGTTAAATAAAAATCGAGAATCCAAAGTATGAAAAGTATCTCGACTTCTTCATTCGTATAAGATAGTGCCATACACGAAGGCGCACGATTTCAACTGTCAATAAAGATAGGGACGCGTCTTCGTGGATGGCACAAACTATATTAATGGTTTATGTAACTTAAAATTATGTATATATATATATATATATATATATATATATATATATATATATATATATATATATATATATATATATATATATATATATATACTAGCAAAACCCGCGGCTTCGCTCGCGTTAAACAAAAAAACTATAAAAAGGTAGGTTTCATACAAATTTTCATCCCTTATTTTATCTCCTTATGGGATGAATTTCAAAAAACGCTAAAACACGTATTTTTTAATTGTATTGAAGAGCATTAATACCAAGTTTCAAGAAATTCTGATAATAAATATTTTTTGGGTTGTGTTATAACGTGTACTCCCGTGGGAATGAGATAATCTCCCGCGAAAAGTATCCTATATGTTGACCCGGATATCCACCTATCATCATACCAAATTCATCAAAATCCCTCCAGTGGTTTTTCTGTGATGCGGTAACAGACAGACAAAAATTCTAAAAACTGTTGATTCGGTCTCTGTATCGATATATATATATGTGTGTGTGTGTGTGTGTATGTAGGTATGCCTGTCGTCTAATCAAAAAAGAAGAGCTATCTAGATAAAGAAATCAATAAAACACCTTGCAATTAAATAAAAAAATTACATACGAGTATATTGTTGTAACTAATAATATACGTGTATAACACAGACACACATTTCAGAACACAACAATGCCAATTGGTAACGTAAGTAGAGACACCGCTCCTAAGCGAGAGACGTTCAGGCCGCCATGGGTGAAAGATAAGGACTCGGATGCACCTCCTGCCTGGACTCAGAAGAAATTAAAACCAGTTGAGAGCCCTGCCAAAAGCGTGGATGAAGCACCAGCAGCTACACCCGTTGTCAAGCCTTTAAAACGTAAGTGTTGTAGTACTTCTAGAATTATGTAATATTGTCCTCCTGACGGATATCGACCACGGCGGTAATTCTGAATGAAAACTCGAAAAAATGAAAATAATGAAAATTGGCCTGTGGCCATGTGCGTAAATGATGTTACAGTGCACAACAAGTATGCGTATAGGCACAGTTGAATTTTTTATTCATTTCACTCAACTAATAAGGAATTAGGTGCAGGAACTCGGCTCTTACGTTCTCTCCACGGAGATGAAAGATCGTAGACTATCCAACTCCGTGCTGTTACTGAGGATTTCTTAGCTGAAAATCCAATAACTATACTTGGCTCGACCCGGGACTTGAATCTAGAACCTCTGGATCTGCAGCCGTATAACGACCTCCCGACCGACTTCGGCCACGGCGGCCAGTCTCATTGAGACTAGCCATCTGCGTAGGAGTGCGCACTCTCTTTTCCTTTTACTCTTATACTCCAATGGGACAACTACTCGACACGACCCTTAAGAGTTAAGGCGCGGGACCGAGAGCTTTATGTGCTCTCCAATAAAAGACTACACTTTAAATTGAAAATAAGCTCATTCACATAGTCCAGATGATAATTTCATTTGATATATATTTTTAAATTAAAATAGTAATCTCTTTTACTTTTGTAGGCACATAATTAATAGAACTTACCTACATAGTAACAGATGAATGATTTTTTTTAATAAGTTTGTTTTACTTTATTTGATAATATAGCCATAGCTCATGAAACGGTATATTTGCATATATATATATAAATGAATAGGTATATTTGCATATATATAAATGTTTTTTTCAATTTATACTTATTAACGTAAACGTAAAAAGTACAGTAAAACAATAGTAATCATGATAATAATTAATGATCTTCACTATTTAAATGTAGAAGACAGTTCAGTCAGCTTGTCATATTATTATGACTGATTATTATTCAAATACCAAGTAATTTGTAATTATGCGAATACAATTACCTACCAGAAAATATACGTATATTTATTACCTGTTTTTAAGATACAGGTAAAAGCGAATGTCTACATTAAGACATTAGACTTATGCTGACTCAAAAGCGTAGAAGTCTAGAAATTACATATATTTTTGGGCATAAAGATTCCAAGAGAATAATTCATACATCGTAACGTAGAGCACGAAAATAACAACAATATTGTCGTAACATTAAATTTTCCCATAACATTCCTGTTTAGTCCGCCTACGCTTTTCCCAATGCCCAATCCTCTTTTAATCTGTTAATGTTTATTTTATAATTGTACTAGCGATTCACCCTCGCTTCGCTTGAGTTTATCCATAGGTACTTTTTAACGGTCAGTATGGAATAGATAGACTATATAATATTATATACATTATACATGGGTAGAGGCAGTGGTAGCCCAGTGGCAACGCGCTCGCTTGGGAAACCGAGTGAAGCGGGTTCAAATCCCAGGTCTCGCACCTCTGATATTTTCATGTGCGAATCATTTCTATCATGATTACCACTTGCCTTACGGTGAAGGAAAACATCGTGAGGAAACCTGCATGTCTGAGAGAACCTAGCAAGTTTTCGAAAGTCATGTGAAGTCCGCCAATCCGCACTTGGCCAGCGTGGTGGACTATGGCCTGATTCCCCTTCCGCATTGAAGGGAGGCCCGTGCCCAGCAGTGGGACATGAAAAGGGCTGAATACATACATACATACATACATGGGTACAAAAGTAAATAGTTCTGACCTTTTTAGATTTTCCAGCTGTTTTTTTTTTTTGGCTTAGCCCTATTTTTTATACTTAAACCACCCCTGACGCACTCATCACCCCAAGAAAAAACCCAAAAAAAAGAATTAATCAAACCGGTCCAGCCGTTTTTGAGTTTTAGCGAACTAACGAACGGCAATTGATTTTAATATATATATATATATATATATATATATATATATATATATATATATATATATATATATATATATATAGACAAAAGGTATAATTGTATATTATTTTGTTATCCCTTTTATTGACACGTAATGCATCTTCTATTTATTGTATATATAGTAGCAATAAATATAGATTAGGATTGATTCAGCTGGCATCTTCTCAGTGAGTATATTGACAAAGCAGTTGGTACTAATTTCTGTACTACTAATGACTAATGTCTGTTTTTGCTCATCGCCCACGATTCGTCTGTTGATTTGTTAGGTATCTAATCTTTATTAAATCTATACATATAATAAAATTCTAACTAAGTCGAATCTGTACATTGAATATTTTCTGGAAAATCTTATTGAAATATTCATTATTATCGATACAGAGGCTGAATCTATAGTTTTGAGAATTTTTGTCTGTCTGTTTGTCTGTCTGTCTATGACCGCATCACGGAAAAACCGCTGGAGAAAATTGGATGAAATTTGGTATGATGATAGCTTATCCGGGTAGGTTATCCGGGTCGACATATTATAGGATACTTTTTACTGCGGGAAAATATCTTATCTCTGAGAAATCTATACTAAACGTTAAAATGTAAGTAAAAGGGACGAAATATGTGAACGTATTATACTTACTTACTTTTTTGGGATCTAGAGAATAATAAGTGAACTGGATGATAAATGCTAGTTTTCACTGAAAATTTAATAATAACGAGCGATTCACCCTCGCTTCGCTCGGGTTCGTCCCTAGGTTGATCCCTCATACAAACTTTCATCCCCATTTTCACCCCCTTAAGAGATGATTTCCGGGATAAAAACTATCTATATATATATATCCTATATATACCACCAGGGTCTCAAACTATCTTCTTAACTTTCATTTAAATTGCTTCCGTAGTTTCGGAGCCTATTCAGTACAAATAAACAAAAAATCAAATCTTTCCTCTTTATAATATTTGTATAGATAATACTGAACTGTTTTGTTTTATCTATGTTAAAAAGTAACGGTTTCCAAAAAAAACACAAGAAAAAGAAAATAGGTTGACAAACAGAGAAGAAAAAGGTACTGACTTTGTCTTTGCCTCATTATGAATAGAAGATTAACAATAGTTGCGTTGTTATTATTATGTATTAAGTAATGGTTTTATGACGTAAAACTGGCTTGTAAATAGTAATTTCGACACAAATGAAACATTTCATATGTTATCACGTGTTTGTTCTATATCAAAGTCGTACAAGAAAAGCGAATATTTAATAATAATTTAATATGTGACGATATCTGCGCCTACGCTTGCTACGCTTGTAGAATGTTGATGTTGTGTTTTAACCTCAATACTCGTCTTGAACGATTATTCACACATTGAAAGGGATTTTTTAGAGTATCATCTATCTTTTTTCCACAATTCAAAACAATTCTGAAATTTAAATATACTACAATACCTACAGTCAACATAACAAAACTAACGGTTTTCTATTCTACGTATTTGTTACTAAAATATATGAATAATAGTCCGCTATGAAATATTTTCTATAGATGCTTATGTACTTAGTTTTCATCGAAGTATCTACATGTTGCTAACAAAATTTGTTTACTATTATATCTATAAAACATATGTGCTCTCAATTTATTTATTTTGCTTAGGTTTTGACTATTTTTAATTAAATAACCCTCAGGTTCATAACCTATCTCTTCACAAAAAATCTATTCAATCCGTTCCTGCTTCGCTACGTTTGAAAAGGACAAAAATTTCGACACTTGTAATGAATAACATTGCAACTATATAACGTAAGAGTCTCATAACTTTTCTTAGTAAATAGATTATAGAACGCAAAATCTTTTTTAAATCGTACCCATAGTTCCAGAGATTAGCACTTGCAGACAAACAAACTCTCCAAATTTATATTATATTAGTACAAAATTGGTTAAGGTGTAGGTTTTCCAACATGTAACATCACGTTAGAAGCACTCGGAATTACCTATACAAAATTCCGCGTCGTCATAAAAACGCAAGCGCATACGAACAAATCGATAAACTTTAGATTTCTGGAGGATGGAGTACAATATAAATTTTAACTACGCCAAGGGTTATACTCCACCATCCGCGCAATATGCTTAAAAAGAAGTAGGTACATACCTACTTTTTTCTTCTTATTACGTATTACGAGGTAGGTATATACATTAGCAAAAATTGTTTTATAATCTATATATATAATAAAACAGTGACTTATTGTTAGCGAAATCTGTACATGAAATATTTTTTTTAAAAACAAAGACTGTAACGTATTATGTACAAAATATAGACCCTAAAACAATAGTTATTAACATTTTTGTCTGTATGTGTTTGTGTGTACACGTTTCACGCAAAAATTACTTAACCGATTTTAACTAAGTTGTGTATAGTGATAACTTATTACTTGAGTCAACATTTAGAGTACCTTTTACTACATGAATTTTTTTTATTCCAACAGTAAAACACAATAACTAGTTCTATCGAGTGGTCCTTAGAAATTTACAAGTGTAATGCTAGTTAAACCTTAAGAGAGACATCAAAACAATGTACCAGAAAATTGTAGGTTAATAAGGCCTACACAAAAATCTGCAATAACAAAGTCACCTTTAGGTACACTCGCAATAACTATTCATATTTATTTAAAATGTAGTACTTTGGGACGCATAGGTACTACTTACTACTACATGAAATATTTAAAAAAAAATGACTGTAACGTATTATGTATACAATATAGACCCCAAAACAATAGTTATTAAAAATTTTGTCTGTTTGTCTTTTTGTCTGTGCGCGCAAAAAGTAATGAACCGTTTCAACGAAATTTTGTATAGTGATAACTTATTACTCGGGTCAACATTTAGGATACCTTCTACTACAGGCACATTTTTCATTCCCGCGGGATAACGCTGGCTAAACCTTAAGAGATACATCAAAACAATGTACTAGAAAAATTGTAGGTCTTAAAAAGATCTACAGGCAATTTCACAATAGTATATGTCTATCTCCTGAGGTACATTCGCAATTACTGTTTTTATTAAATACTCGCGACTGAGTGACTTATCAACGTTCAGCCCAAGCCGATGATGATAGACCAGCACCACAAGCCTGCCTTTCTTCCTATCCGTCATCTTTTCACGCTTAAGAGGATTGTGAAGTGCCGATACACGGCGCGAGTAGGTTTTTAAGAAAATGCTATCTGTTTCATATCGCTCGCTTTGCCAACCCTTATGGTGCGATAGAGAGAGTTGCAAATCTTAGAGGCAATTACCTAGATTCCTGTTTGAAATATTGTTTTGGGCGATAATATTATATATATAATAAATTGGGTTTTTACCCCCCTAAACATTTACGAAATGAGACAATTTTGGTTTCATTAGATTCAGTACACCTTAATCTAGGTCTGTACGTTTTCCTTTTTTAGTAATTCAGTTTAGTTTAATTATAAAAAAATAAAAACGCTCGAGGAAGTTTTTACGTCAAAAATACAGATATTTAGATGCTAATAACTTCTATCATACGCAATATTTCTTTAAAATAAAAACGTACGAACCTAGTTTTTCATTATATCTACAACATTTCCAAAAATTATGAAAATTAGACTATGTTAATCGGGAGGAAAACGTTATCGCTTTTTGTATGGAAATTTACTTTTTTTATTTAGCTTCACAATCCTCTTAACCGTTGAACCGATTTAGATGAAATTTGGTATGGATATAGATAGTTTTCATCCCGTAAAACATATCATATATAAAGGGGTGAAAAGGGTGGTGGAAGATTGGATGGGGAATCAATCATTTCGTAGACCTTATCTGTGCTTTCGAGCTAAGATGAAGGTCAAGAGTAAGCCCATTTCTAATAATTAAAAAACATATGTATGTACATTGTACATATATAATATAGTCTATGCTATACTACCCGTTAAACCGTACCTAGGGACGAACTCGAGTAAAGCGAGGGTAAGTCGCTAGTGTCAAATAAAAGTCTGCTAGTCACCACTTACGAAAGGGCAATATTTCAACAAGTACAGTACGTATTGGTATATAGGTTGATAAATTTGCCTACAAAGTGACGTCAACACCTCCCCGAAACTTTGGCAGAGACTCGGGCTGTTAGTATGACTGTAGAGAGAATAAGTTTGTTAGTCTGGAGTTGGAGAGGTGATGTGAAGTGTTTTAGTGAAAATATTCAAAATTACATTTGTGAAAATCTTTGTCAACTTGTGGTCACTGAAATTTTATTTGTGTTCCTCTTTTTATTTGATATATGGACGTTTGTACAAAAAAGGTATTATTGTTTACAGTTTAACTTTCATAGTTACGTAAATTTTGTCTCCACTCAAGACAATGATGAGTTTAGGTATTCAGGAAAAACTAATGAATCAATCGATAATTTGATGAATTGATGGTGAATTATTCTTATTAGGAAAGTGAAAAACACTGAAATTTAGTTTGTGATAACATTAATGTACGTTAAAAAAAACTATAATAGTATCTACCTATAGGCTATAGTCTATACCTACAATTATAGAATATTATTAGTTTCTAATTTTGTTGATCATTTTATTAAAATAAATGTTATGTTTATTATTATTTGTCAATCTAACAATGATCTGCTTAGTCTAAATACCCACTGATATGTAGTACCTATATATTATGAAAAAATATTAAAATAATACTAAACATTTATGATAGATATATTCTAAATCATGGTAACATATTCATTTTTTTATTTTTAAATATCTAATTATTTATAATTTAAAAAGATAACATTATATAACCGAAATTCCATGATTTATGTTTTTCCTTTAACATTTCCATTATATATAAAGTTATTTACTATATTTAAAATATACTTATATTTCCAAAGTCTCGTTATCAGAAAGTATATAGAATTTTATGGTGCTCTAACGAGACGATATTTTATCCCGATATATTCAATAACCCTTTTAATTTACTTGAATTCATTATTACGAGTATACCTACTCTAATAATGATTCAGACAGAATATGTCGGAGGGACTTAATTATGCTGCACATATATTTTAGCTGTTCCGTGTAATTAAAGCTTGTAATATATAGCAAAGTACGTTTTCAATCTTTAACTACACTTTGCATTTAAATACCTTGCCAATACTTAATTATATTTGCACTGCGACATATTTGGCACTACACTGTATATATACATATGTCGATGGGCATGAATCGCGAAAAGTGAAGAGAAAATGAAAAAGATTTGGTAGTATGACGCGATACAAAGTGTTTAAGTCGTGATATTCTCAGCCGTCGACGCCAACGAGGCGATATTTTTAGAGAGGACAGACATTTTACAAAATAAACGAAGATGTTGGGGTTACTCTGTATGATTTATAAGCACGCACTCTGTTCGACCGCTATTTAATATTTAGTTTTGTATCGTGAACGTTATATCTCTCGAATGTAATTACTCTTTAGACGAATGACAATAAATTTTGTTAGATATATGAGAATAACTATATGCTATGCTCCATGAGTAAATTATAGGCATGTGTATTAATTCAGTATTAAGTATAGCGTCTAATACTATTTTCAAATAATATATCGCTATGAATAATTGCATTGCAATGGTCATTTATTTAAATGACGATTTAAGTTTTATTAATTGTATCCCGTATATAATTTTTTATTTTTTCCTGAAACAACCTAATCCAATGAAAAATTTATTTATCTTAAATGAGCAGCAGTTATTTAGCGCAGAGTTTCATAACAAGAAAGTCTCAGCTAATTAACAATTAATTATTATTTTGTGTAACAAAATATCATATTAGGGTTCTAACGTGTAATCGCTTTAAAATAGCGAAGGTCGGCCATCCACCATCTTGGCAGCCGCCATGTTTATTTACGTACGCAAATGCCATCAAATGCATCGAAACGAGGACATAAACACGTGTTTCCAAAATTTTCCCTTTTTATTTAGTGTTATACCACGTTTAATTATACAACCTCCATTATAACTTAACACTTTTTTACAAAATGAAAGATATAATATGATTTAATTTAATTTGTCATCCTTTTAGCTGTATTAAAAAAACAAACCACAATAAGAGAAAAGCCAGAAAATGGAATTTCTGAACAAGTAGAAGAAAAGCTCGTTAAACCTTCTGCAGCAAAGCTAGCAGAAAAGGCTTCAAAATCTGCAGAAGATAAGCCAAAGTTCACTAAATCCAATGTAAAAACTATCGATAAGCAAGTAAAATTAGACGACAAAGTCACTGAAAAAGTACCGGAGAGACCAATTCTCAAAACTGTGAAAACTATTGACGATAAGGCAAAAGAAAAATCTGTTAGTATTATAGATAAAAGATCTATAAATAAAAATGATGCAACAAAACAGAATAACTCGGTAAATGACAAAGCTGTCAAAGCTTCCAGTATTAAGGGAATAAAAAAGGCAGATACAGATACCGAAAAAACCATAGTAGATGAAAAAATTGAAGATAAATCAAATAAGACGTTAAACAATATAGATAAAGAAGTCAAAAAAATAGAAAAGCCAAAAGCAGACGATAAAGAAGAAGATAAATCAAAAATGACTACCAAACCACCTCTTGAGAAAACAAATTCTAAGGTAAATTTCTAACTTAACGACTCAATATTGACAAAATGCTTCTTTTTTTCATTAATATTGATCACCTTCATACTCATACAATAGATAGAAATGTATTTATTTTATTTCACCTACTAAGAATATAAATTAAAATATATTTTCAGCTTCCACCACGCAAACCATCTCTGCAGAAAGCACCTTCAAAAGATGACGTTATGCTTAAAAAATGGAGAGACCCTCTGCATGAGCGCGTAAAGGAAAATATTGATAAAACTCTAGCTAATGAAATACCCAAAGGACATACGTTAATGAAAAATGAGAGTTTAAGAAGTAAGCATTCACGGTTATTTTTTAGCACTCGCACGCGCGTACAAAATTGTAATTTGTATTAGAAATTAACGTGCCTATTATTGGCTAGAGATGCGTATCAATCAAAGAACACGCCATCGGAAGTGAATTTAACGTTGGCAATCTATCAATAGATACTTGGATCAAAAATAATTCATACTTTTATTTATATAAAAATAAAATTAATGCTGCTAATATAAATAAAGTTAATTTTGAACCTAACAGCACACTACTTAAATAGAAAAAAAAAACTCGTTCTTAATATTTACTTATATCAGATAAAAACATCGAAGCTTTTAGTCATATTTATACCTATACCCTGTTGAAGATATTTCTCGAAGATGCACTCATTAACATTCCTTTTGATCTCTTGTGCTAGGCTTGTGGTCTAAATCAGGTCCAAAATAGTCTGAGATAGTTCCGCATTTGACGCGCACGCCTATCAGGTGCAAATGCAAATGCGCTAGAATAAAGTGTACAATTATTCAGAACCCAGTTATTTCTTAAATAAAAGTTAAAATTTTAAGCGTACCTAAATTCAAATATATCGTATTCAAATTTAGTGCAATTCTAAGTTATTTTAAGAGAGCTAATATTACCTTTAGTTTCAATGGTTCTAACAATAGTGGCTGATACAAATATTTACGAAGGTAATTTTTATTAATTTAATGAGCTCACTGCACTATTATTTTATCGCAACTACCAACAAAATTCTTGTTTTTACTTATATAATACATGTAGAAATCATAATTACCTATTATTTGCAAAGGTTTATTAAAACCAACACCACCACCAATGCCTCCGCCATTGCCGCCAAAACTCCCGCCTCCACCGGATTTCAAAAAAGCTCCAATTGATCCAACGAAGCTTAAAAAAATAGAGCAACTACGGAGCAGACCAAGACGAAGGCCTGACTGGACCGATATGATGAAGGAGGTGGAACAAGGAAAAAAATTAAAACACGTTGTTTGTAATGATAGGTAATTAAATTATTTTTTTTTTTGTAGAATCGGTTTTCCATAATATTTAACACTAGTTTTTCTGACGGTTCCACTCGCGTGGAAAGCGGGACGGGGATAAAAATCAGCCTATGTCCGTCTTATTATACAATTTATGTAAATTGCTTCTCGAATGTCTCATCGAAATCTGTTTAGCGTTTTAAACTTAATCACTATATAGACAAAGTTACTTTTAAATTTACAATATTAATATATATTGTAACTTACGCTGTAGAACAATTTCAGATCAAGTCCAATAATAACACGATCAGTAGTAGTCAAGAATAAGGACCAATTTATATTTGAATCTGAAAAACCTAACTCTCACAATGAGCTTTTAAAAGAAATCAATAAAGGAATAAAATTGAAGAAAGTCAAGACTAACGATAGAAGCAAACCTAATTTGGAAGGTTTAAGGAAATTTAGAAGACAAATGACCATTGAGGAACAAGTACAGAAATCCATGTCGCAAGCAAATATAGCTGCTTCTCCATCAGGTGCATCAGTGGCAGAGGTAAATATTAAAAAAATAAACAATAAAAAAGTAAGTTATGATATAATAAAAAAAAATCTAGCTTATTATTCTAGTCTAGTCTAAGTATACACTCTGATAAATTAAATAACTTTCATATTTATAAATAAGGTTTTTTTTATTAATTATTTATTTTACATATTAGGCGCCACCAGGTGCGGAAGAAGAAGAAATTGATGAAATGGACGATATCGATAAAGTAAGAGATGATCTCCAGTCTACCAAACAACTATTAGCAATTGAACTGAGGTAAATATCACATCCGCAATATTAAACATTTTTAACTGTCGTATGTAACTGTTATCAATAAAATAAAATGTGTAACGTCATAATTGAAGTGCTTATAATATATTACAGGAACAAAGAAGCTCAAGAAAGGGAAAATAAACGTTTATTAACTCGAATACATAACCTTGAAGCTGAACTTGCTAGAGAAAGAGCTATTATTAAGCAAGAGCAGCATAAAACTG
The DNA here is from genome assembly GCA_033884665.1 of Argynnis bischoffii washingtonia. NCBI lineage: Eukaryota > Metazoa > Arthropoda > Insecta > Lepidoptera > Nymphalidae > Argynnis > Argynnis bischoffii. Next base: position 6,694,122 of record CM066628.1, on the reverse strand, counting down.
TCATATCAGTCACAGACGCATACGACGAAAGGTTAGTTAATAATCTAAAAATGGAAGTTGAAAAAGCTAAAGAAACAGCAGATAATTTAGAAAAGCAATATTTAGAAGCCGCAGAGGAAAGAGATACAGCGCTCACAGAATTAGAAGAAGTGAAGCGAAGAAACGCAGAATTAGAAAAAAAATTAGAACAGGCTCTTTCGGTATGTAATTTATTTGTTCATTATATTACTTTTTTTTTTAATAAATTAACACGTAACCCACATGTTGATTTTTCTAATAATGCCCTGAGAATAAAATGGACTATAATTAAATATTTCTATGATTAATATATATTTTTTCAAAAAACTTTTTTATAATAATTAAATGACGTTCCCCGCTTTGCAACTAACATGGTTTTGCTTATTCCTTAATTTACAGGGCAAAATAGAAGAACTCCTAAAATCAGAAGAGCCTTTATCTTTCTATCAAAAGAGTCAGCTTGACTTTTTAAAGCAGTGTAGGTTATTGAATATAGATGTTAACTGCCCTGAAGCTCAACGACTTAAGAACAACCTTGTCGATGCTAATAACCACCTTGCTAATAACGCTTTTACTAACAATAATCAGGATACTGAGGTAACAAATAAACTCTATTATTCCTGTTAAAAATTAACAATTGCTCATCAGAAGCACTTAATTCTTGACCTGACTAGGAAACAAAATTTACTGCATAATATTTTCCTGTTATGTACTCTGATTTGAAGTAAATTCAAATGGTATTATTTCAATATTGTAATATATACATACTCGTACCTATAGATATAGAATGAAATTAATATTTTTACTATGGCTATTTCAGGGAATCATACCAACAAACATGGGATCAAGACGTTCCAGTCACGCCATCAAACAACTCTCCGTGACAAAGGATGACAGTTTTGAAGAAGAAGAGGAATCAGAAGAAGAAGAGGTATTGTTTAAGCTTTATTAATTAATTATTTTTAATGTGAATAATAATTATTTATTTTTGCTCACTAATCTATACTTAATATTATAAAGAAGTAAAGTTAGTGAGTTTATGAGCTTGTAGGGGGTAATCTCAGGATCTACTAGGTTTGAGACCTTAGGAAGGAATTTTTATCCCGGAAATCATCAAAATGGGGATGAAAATTTGTATGGGGAATCAGCGAGGGTGAGTCGCTAGTGTAAACTTTTATTAATCATTATGTCGATGTCTCATTAAAATGCAGTGTTGCTTATAATTAGGGCGTCATTTAGTATAGATCATTATTTTGTAATATCATGTAAGACTCTAAGAACGTATGCTTCGTTAGCGACATATGCAATAAATAAATAAAATAAATATCCATTACATTTTATATGCTACTAAAGACTTACCCTCGCTTCGCTCGGGTGCGTCCCTAGATACGTTTCAATTTTTTTTGAGCGGAATCCTAATTCTTTTTCTAAAATAAAAGTAGCCTAAGTTATTCCTTATAACATCAGCTATCTATCAGTCAAAGTCCCGTCAAAATCAGTCCAACCATTTCGGAGATTAGCCGGAACAAACAGACAGACAGATAGACAAAAATTGTAAAAAATTTTGTTTTGGTATATGTGCCGTGTATACATCCATATGCATTTAGTAAAAAGCGGTTATTTTAATATTACAAACAGACACTCCAATTTTATTTATCTGTATAGATATACGGAATTACTTATGGAAAGATACTGTCACTTTTACATATCACTTATTGCTTATTTTTATTTATCTCTCCAGTAAGCAATGAGTTTTTTCATTTCTTAAATTTTATATTTAATTAATATGTTAAAATATTTTTTATTGATAAAGCATCCGAAGTAGGTGTGTGTGACTTGCGCAAGCCAAAGCACCCGTTTGAGTCCGTATTTTCATCCCTCTGAGAAAATTATGCTGAATTTTTTTTAGGAAATTTCCTGCTCTTTTTGAATCTTTTTCTAGGTTTGAAAATTCTCAATTACTTTTTGAGATATTTGCATAAAACTAAACCTCCTTTTTTATTTTTAGTTAATTATTTATTATAGCTTTAGCAATTTTTGCAAGTGGAACTTAGATGTTTTTTTTTTCAAAAATCATCTACATGTCATTCCGAATCAAATGACATCTCGCTCATATTTTTTCGAGACTACTGAAAAAAGTTGACCTAAATGGCAGTTGTTGACTAGACTAATTTGTCCAGTCAAATTAGGAGTTTCACTTCGGAATGAGAGATAATAAGCTGTAAACTCGTATACACCTTTATTTCAGTCTTCTTAAAGTTGTCTCACAAGTCTCATAAAATCTCGTGTCTGCGTCGTAAGTTATTCAAGGTCAAGGTCACAAAAATCAGTTTTTGCGATTATCTCGGTTTCTGTAGCTCCAATGAAAATTGCAGTGCATAAAATTCGCGCCATTTTTGTTTAAAAAATTTTTTTCATACGCTCAACTGTTTCTGATAAAACTTAAAAAAAACCGACTTCCAGGAACTGAAAAGTAAAAAATAACTAAACGGGGGTCTTCATTTAGAATAGATACTTAATCAGATTTTTTCGAAGTCGGTGCCAACCAATACGAATCAAAGCACACCGACTTCGAAAATATCTGATTTAGTATTTATTCTAAATGAAAACCCCCGTTTAGTTATTTTTTACTTTTCAGCGCATGGAAGTCGGTTTTTATTTTTTTTAATGCATATATCTAATATATTCATTTAATAATATTTACATACTTTCTGTAATAATAAACTCATTGGATAAAATACTTATTGTATATCCTGATTTTATATTTATACATTAAAAGTACATTTTAAGCAGAAATAAAAGGAGAAAATATATTGTAATGTTATCTTTATTCATATTTATATTTCTTACGATTTGAATTGGAATGAAGTGAAAATATTATATAAATCTTTAACTAAAGAACAAAAGTATTAAATATTTTCTTCTTTTTAAGTAAAACTATCTTTTCGGATTTTTTCGCGTATTTATTTTGATTTTTGGTTCCCGGCATATCGAATGTTTTACAGCAACCATGATCATGGGAGAGATCTTTTAACCTTAGAGTAAGAGACCTTTTCTCCTTCTTCTTCTTCATCGTCATCATCTTCCGGGCATGTAAAAATGTCTGTTTCATTGTCATCGTCTTCGTTGTCCTGAATAATTGTTCCCAAGCATTCCAGAATTTCCGAGAATTTCCGGGTCAAATGCGCTCTCTTCTACAGAGTTGCTTTATGATGAAACGGCATCGAAGCTTGTCCATTACACTGGCAATAATCGAAAGTGCATTTCAACCTCGATTTTCTGCACCCACAGTGTAGACTACATTCATTCTTACAATTACAAAATAGTGTATTAAATAATTCCTCAAGAGATGGTGATACTCGTAATATTGTTATTATTGGGTCCAGGAGTTTATTTTGGAGCATCCAACCCCATTCCTGGGGTCCTAAATCGTGTCCTAGCCTTAACAGTGAGTATTGCTGAGCGCTGCGGGCTCTCTGCTCTCTATAAACGATTTGGCGTATGAAAAATTTTTTTTGACAAAATTTGGCGATAATTTTATGTTCTACAATTTTAATAATAAATGCTAATATCGTTAGAGCTAAAGAAACCGAGATAATCGCGAAAAACTGATTTTTGTGACCTTTGACCTTGAATAACCTACTGCGCAGACACGGGGCCTTATGAGACTTTTGAGACAACTGTTAGAACACTAAAATTGAAGCTGTATACGAGTTTACAGTTTATTATCTATCATTGCGAGATTAACCCCATATTATTGCTTAATTGACTGGACTAAATAATGTTTTTTGTAAAATATGATACTAAACTCATTTGCAGGAAGAGAGTGAAGAAAAGAAACAAAAGCGAATAGAAAAAGAAATTCGCAATATGAGGAATAAGATAAGACACTTAAAGGAGAAACAAGACAATATGAAGAGAGAAAGGATGGGGTACAAGATGGCACTAAAAAATCAACAGGCGTGCTTAAAGTTAGTATCCTTTTTCAATTCTGATTTAGGCCTTTCTCCCGCGGTGATAAGCTACGCGACTGTGACGCGAGTGCGACTCAATGAAACCAATTTTCGCACACGACACTACCAAAATTCGACTATATTCGTTTATTCTTTATTGAGTTGTCGGGTAGTTGGTACAATATGTAATGAGTCTAGCGATAAGGACGATTTTTTGCTATACATTATTATAGGAATAGGTGAAAAATAAGATTTTGGTGCACCCGCACATTGAAAAAAAAAAATTATATTAAATTGAATTTTTGCTCAATTTCAAACCACGCTTTATCCTCTAAATCCTGTCTAACGTATTCGGATTATTTATAGTTGTACAAATAAGGATATTTTTTAACTTCCAGTACAAATTTTATGTTGATCTTATGTTCGGCCGCCATTTTTAGGCGTATACGACTCGAATAGCGTGCGACTAGCACAACCAGTAGCGTGCGACTGCCAAGTGCTGAATGGTACCAGACGCGTAGACTCAGGATTGGATTTAGGAACGTTGAAAACGATAGCACAAAAAGTTTAAAAGGATATTATTTGTAAAAAATTATAGTACACTTTGTTATTTCGAATTTAACGTAGTCATTAAAATCAATACCAGCTAATGAAAAAATGACTTCTCTTCCAAGTTTATCAGTTCTTCAATATTAGATTCATCCTTAGAAATCATAGAATTTAAAGTTATTAAGTTATCCTTAGTAGGAATTAAATCAGTACAATTCCCACTTTTGCTAGGTACCGTCTTTGATAGCGTCACAACTCACAAGATAACAAAATGGCATCTATGAATTGTTTTGCCAGTTTTTTTCTTATCTTAGTCTTAGTAAGGTTCACTTTACTGAATATTATCTCCCAGTCATCATTAACATGGGGAAATTCTAAGCAATCTAGGGCAAATTTTGCTATTTCTTTAAACGACCTGTGGCTTTAAATTATGCCAATGGTATAGTATACTCCAAAATACATCGGATTTCTTTCAGAAGTGATTTCTTTCCATAGCGAATTGTATGGCGGTTACCATGGATATAATACAAAAGATAAAATTAAAAATTTTAAGTAACCCCTGACACATAGAAAACTCTAAAAATATGTAATTTGCCATTTTGTTATGACGGCCATCTTGGATTTGAAACTTATCATAGTGTATAGTATTCTACTAGTCAAGCCCTTTCATTTGATAGGTACCCAAATTAAGGAAGTTGTAAAAAAATATGTAATTCGCTATACGTATAATACTAATACTTAATCATCTGATATTCATTAAACATAGCTAATAATTCACCTTCCACCTTCACCACACAAAAAAACGGTTTATCCGTTCGGGAGCTACAATGCCACAGACAGACACACCCACAGACACTTCAAACTTATAAACACCCATCGTTTTTGCGTGGGAGGTTAAAAACTCGAGTCGCTCGTCAGTAACCTCGTGGAAGAAAGGCCTTACTATAAATTGCCTGGTATTTTTTATGCCACTTACTGTAAGTTGATTTGTCAGGAACTTTTGTGTTTTATCGCATTTATATGAACGGTAAAAGTAAATATTATAATATTACGATATATACTTTATGTTATGTAGCTGTGAACACGGCTTTAATTCTGTCCAAATGTTTGCCCCTACCTATAAATACAACTATTGGTAGATCAATGTGTCTCAAGTCAAAATTCTTTTCCAGAGAAGAAAAGCGTAAATTTAAGGAGCTGAAGCGCGAAGTCGATAAAATGGCTGCAATGATGAAGGAAGTTGGTACAGATGAAGAAGACGATGATGATGAGGATGAAGAATCTGAGGAAGAAAAAAAGAGTGAGACCGAGGAAGAAGAGGAAACTGAGACCGAAACCGAGCAGGATACTGAGAGTGAAACTGAAAGTGAAAGCGAACCGGAGGTAAGAAAGATCATTTTTAATAAATCAATCCAGGTAATAGAAAAAGCTTTACATAATAAATCAGACATTAATTAATAATGATTTTATTTTCCAGGATGCACCTTTACCTAAAAAGAAAGACAATCTTGTGAAGCGCTTGAAAAGACACGAAACAAGAGTAAATGCCTTGAAGAAAGGCAACACACTTCTCATGGCGAACGTTGATCGTCTGAAAGATGATGTACTCATACAAAAAGAAAAATCTCTTACACTCCAGAAAGAATTGGATTCACTTATTGACGATTTGGATTAAAAAGAGGACGGTACTAAACACTTCTACAGCTTTTTAATTCTATTTTGCTTTTAAATTTGTGGCACTGAATCACTTAACAAGTTATTAATTCATGTAAGTATTTATTTCTGCAGTTGGTTGAAATGATATTATTTGATTAAAATATAAAAAATTGTAATAAGTCATAATGAGCAGGTATAAAAAGAAATTGACAGTTTACAAACGTAATACTACTACTTTGCTAGACCTATAACGTAAAGCTCTATGCGACTGTATATATATTATAAGATATTATATCTATTATCCATGCCACTAGCGACGAAATGTGACGCAAATTTAGGATGAGTCAAGAAGAAAAAAAAGAAGTAGGGATCGTTTACTGTCACAATGATTTCGGGACACTTCTACATGTGGTACAATAGCAATATTGCTTAATAGTATTAGATATATAATAATGAAGTAATTAAATTGATATCCAGTTATACATATATTATAGTTTGTGAGGCGTTTTTATTTGGCTAAACGCTGTAACTGGAATAACATGTACTTGCCTTACACATAGGCCAGCTATTATAATTAATGTCATATATATGTATGTATCTACATGTGATAGCCATATATGCCATGTATTATAATAGCCATGTTAAAATACTTAATTTGGTATTTGGTGTTTATATTTTATAATTGATTTCTGCACAAATGTATAAAAATGTACTTTACATAATCTTTTAGTTATATTAAAATGGGAATGATATTTCTGTATATTTAAAAGTGACTTTTTAGTTAGCCTTGTAAATAAACACATATCGTTCATTTATATTAATTTTATGCTTCTTTTAATTCCTGTTAATTACTTAACTACAAGTACTTTTGTATAACTTTAATTACACAATAAATATTTTTCACAAATGAGTTATGTCTATTAATTATATTATTGCATACCTACTAGCTGGCCCAACGGATGTTGTTTTGTCTCAATTCCAATAGAATTTATGGTATTTGAGGTCATACAAAACTTGTATAGAAAAAAATACTTTCAGTTTCTCCCGATTTGTGAATTTTTCGGACAATTTAAAATCATATTCGGACTATTACGAACAATTTAGGAGAAGTCTTTTTAGCCAAATTGGTCCAGCCGTTACCAACGAACAGAATTCTATTTTTATTATAGCTATAGATTTGAATAATTATTTACAGATTTAGGTACCTCTACTTAAGAACTCAAAATTAGAAAAGCTTAAAGATAAAATACGATAATTACCTACTCAACAATGCTAAAAAGACTCATTATAGATTTATAATATAAGATAAATATAAGAGATCTATAAGAAAACACTAACTAAGTACAGAAAAGATGGCAAAGAAAGAATTTCAATAAACTGCTCTCAAAAACCAAAAGGTACTCCTCGAAAAGTATGACAGCTCTTTACAATTAGTGAAAAGGAGCCCTTAGAGTTTTTGGTTGCCACTAACTTTTCTGGGTTTCTTCATAAGAACTCACTTCAATAGCAGTCACTTCACCACAGACCTCTTAGTTAGGTCTGGTGTAAACCTACTAAGATTATAAGACCTAACCAATTTAAATATTTTTTATTTATTTATTTTCTTTTAGACACAGGTCCATATTTACATACAATTGGAATTTAATACTATTAGGAACATTATTTTATGTATTTAAATTACGATCTATGTGTCGTCATCCAATGCCACATTATGTGACTGTCCAGTCTTTTAGCCATAGTGGCTACAAGGCTATTGGGGCTATCGCGCACTCGCCGCATCAGAGACGCTATTCGTGATCTTATTAATGTGTAAGAGTCCGGCACACCAGCACTCGCGAACATCACCGAGGCACTGCAAAAACGCGATAGTCCCAGCATTACCCGGAAGAAGTTATTGTATTGGATACGCAGAGCGCCATACGACCTCTGCGTATACCTGACCCATAGGGCGCACGTGTACATGGACTGACAATAGGCTCTAAACAATGTTATTTTAACTTCTCTTGTACATCGTGAGAACCTACGGGCTAGCATGTTACACCTAACTGCTAGCGCTCTGCGTTCCCTCTCCATATCTTCATCATCAGTCAGCCTATCGGTTACCCTGTGTCCCAGGTATTTAAACCGAGTAACTCTAGTGAGCGGCAATCCTCCTAAGAAGACAGGTGGAACAGTGTCATAAAATTTATTCTCTGCTTTAAAAAGTAGGAGCTCGCTCTTGGTTGAGTTATACCTGAGACCATGGGCCGCCGCATAGTCCTCACAGAGACTGAGTAGCCTTCTTAAAGCACTGATCGAAGGACTCAGCAACACCATGTCGTCCGCGTAACTAATATTATTAAAACATTGTCCATCAATAGAACATCCAATTTTGGTGTTGCTCAGTTCACATATCAGCTGGTTTATATACAGGTTGAAGAGCTTGGGTGAGCTGAGTCCCCCTTGTCTCACCCGCTTTCCATCCTGTATGCATCTGACGTCATACCCGCCCATCTTACATAATTATACTGATTGCTATACCAATATTTCATAATATTTAAAAACTAGCTTTTGCCCGCGACTTCATCCGCGTGGAATAGTGACTTTGCTCGCAGAGCAACTGGGCGGCGGCCAGCGCCCTCCCCCCTCACGACCGCCCCGCCCTCGTCTTGTATCGGGCTGAGAGCGCGCTCACCCATAGACCGCGTAAAGTTAAATATGTATATTTTAAAACTATGATATCTCCTAAGATATTCATTGAAATCAAATGATGTCAAGGGCAATTTTGTTCAAAATTAAATACTTGTAATGAACAACGTATTTATTTGGATAAAGATTAATATGATGTTTATAAAAACACCTTCGGAAGTAATGCATTATTTTAGAACTTTGATTACCATAAAAAGGGTTATATTGAAAAGACAAATAATTGAGAGAGAAAAGGCATATGCTGTCGCGGACTTTTTTTTAGAACTTTTAAAGGGGAACAATTCCTTCATACACGATTTTTGCGTAACTTTAACAGTTTACGCAGCGCACGCAACGGAAGCTCTCAAAAGGAATCATTTTTTTCCGTTTTTGCAACATTTTTCATTTATGTTCCGCTCCTATTGGTTGTAGCGTGATGTTATATAGCCTAAAGCCTTCCTCGATAAATGGACTATCCAACATAAAAAGAATTTTTCAATTCCAACCAGTAGTTCCTGAGATTAGCGCGTTCAACCAAACAAACAAACAAACAAACTCTTCAGCTTTATAATATTAGTATAGATTCAACTGGGAGATCAGTACTGTCAGTGATTTTGTTCCAAAGACAATCATATGAGACTAAATCAAAGGCCTTGGAGAGATCTAGAAAACAAGCATACACTGGAGTTTTCCGTTTTGCATAATATTGGACAGTATGCTTGAGACAGAGGATCGCTGATTCGGTTGATAAACGTTGCCTAAATCCAAATTCGGCATCATGTAGTTTTATATTTTTTCCAACTATTTATCAATCAGTCTGTCCAATACCTTAGCAATAATAGTCGCCAAGGAAATAGGTCTGTAGTTACTCTTATCACGCATATCTCCAGTTTTGTTCTTAACAATAGGTATCGCAATAGTTTTAATTAGTTCGTCTGGTAGATACGAGTTCCAAAAAGCACTAAAATTTTTAGCCTGATGGTGACTTGCAATGATGTTCATTTATATTTGGTCTTTATTGTTCTGACACCATTTTAACTTATTTTTGAATAATTATGAAATCCCGTTCTAGATCTACCAGAGTGAACCCAGTTTTGTAAACCAAGCCGAGCCTGTCTATTAGCTTTTTTTACATATCTTCCACCTGATTTTCAGGTACTTCTTGCGTTTACTCTTCATATTATAACTAACTATAGCAGATTCACAAAGAATATTTACAATATTTTTATATAAATTATCTAATATAGATCGATGCTCTAAGTTATAAAAAGTATTGTCCTTACAAAGTTGAAACTCTTTTCAATCAATACCGCTAAATCCCTCACTACAATATTGTGAATTTTGTAATTTGTAATTTGAATTTGAGAAAGGTTCCTGTTCCTCCAGGTTATTTTATTACAATTAGAAAATTTAGTACTAAGTTTTGGCACCAATATATAAAGCTTACACTCTATTAGCAATAGTAAATGGTCCGACCATGAAACATCATATATCACTCTAATATCCTTAATAGATTTCCAGGCGGCATCAGTTACCACGCAGTGGTCTAACCAACTAGTAGTACCATGTGCATCACTTACGTACGTGTAGGTGATCGAATCACTACCAAGTATCAACGTCAGCACACCGCCATTGCGCTTTCGCCGAGAAGCTTAAAAGTTCACGCCCGAATAAGCTACCTGGTGGTGCATGAAAGTCCCCTAGCACGTAAACCGCATCCACCGCATTACTTTCAATAATAGCGTTTATCTTACTCAGACAATCAATAAATTCACTGAGATTCTCTGTCGATGCAATTGGCATATACACCGAAAAAACTATAATTGAACTGGCACCGACATTTATTTTTATCTTATATATTTAAACGAGCAATTCTTGTATATTTATATATTTATTTATTTATTTATTTATACCGGCGATCTCGGAAACGGCTCTAACGATTTTCCTGAAATTTGGTATATGGGGGCTTTCGGGGGCGAAAAATTGATCTAGATTAGTCACATGTCTGGGAAAACGCGTGTTTTCGAGTTTTCATGCGTTTTTCTTATGCATTATTCTACGCAAAATTTAATCGCGACATCTATACAATTGTCTCAGTAACACTTAGTCACTTAATGTAAAATTATTTTTAAGCCAAATTAAAAAGAATATTGTTCTAATCGCGACATCTATACAACTTTCTCAGTAACACAATCTTTCAAGAACTCCGAGCGAAGCTCGGTCGCCCAGGTACTAGCAATAATACGCGCACTCTTACTATGTACTATAGACACAGATTTAAACGCACTTTTACGCCACAATATAGCGACATCACCATAATATGGTGAATGTACCATTGACTCCTTTAAAACCATATAAAGTATGCGAGGACAATAGGATACTGTATGCGAGGATAACCAGGTGAGATAGGCAAAGTCTATACTTACTCCTTAACTACTTATTATTCTAGAGGAACAAAGTTAGCCCTTCGCAACACAAAATTCCAGATATCTACAGTTCCTTTCTGTGGACGAATTATTATAGATACAAATTGGCACAACTTCAATACATAACAACTGTTATTGTACCTTACGCAAATATGCCAAATATGTATGGTAGAAAAATTAAGTTTTCCACGACAATTAAGTACCTGGGCGTGACAATAACCATTAATAATTCATGTGCAACTCACACTTAGCTAATGTATTAAAAAAGTTGACAACAAGTTGAAAAGAACAAGAATTAAAATTAGCGGATACATGTTGGGTAGCAACTGGGGAAATAATAAATCCTAGAACTACGCTTTAGACATATATTGCCATTGTGATTATCACTAGCATCGTTAGTTACACAATAACAATAGACACACAGAGATACAAAGAAACAGACAAGTAAACTTTTAGTATAAGTTAATATAATGGAAGGTAGAGTCTACCTTCAAATCAAATCAAAATATACTTTATACAAATAGACTTTTACAAGCACTTTTGAATCGTCAATTTTACATTTTAAATTTTAAATTAAATGTCAGTGTAGTCAGTCCGTGAGGAAGCTACCACCGGCTCGGAAGACAGTTCTGCTGAGAAGAGACGGCGAGAAACTCAACAGTTGCTCTTGTAAAATAATAACTGTGTACAATATTGTAATACAATAATTATTATATAGGTACCTATTTATTCTACGTGAGATCCAACCAGATATTAGTTCCACACATTGATATCTTCGAAGTATTCCGTGACTGTATAATAAGCTTTATTCACTAATACATTTTTAATTTTAGATTTAAATTGTTCAAATGGCAAGTTCAAGATCGATTGTGGAACTCTATTATACATGCGTACACCTTGCCCCATAAACGATCTACTTACTTTTTGAAGGCGAAAGCTAGGCGATACCAGTTTTTCCTTATTTCTAGTGTTTATTTCGTGTATATCACTGCGTTTTAAATGAACAATGAATGTTTTGTCGGACAAACATAATATTACAATATATATATTGCGATGCAACTGTAAGTATACCAATTTCCTTAAACAAATATCGTAGGGTATCCCGAGCTCCTTTACATAAATGTTCATATAGAGTCATCGCATTACCTTTTCTAGAAATTTAAAATAGCCCAAGAAGCCTATAATAACTTATGGGAAAAATCTTAAAGATCAATTTATTTTATACCTTAGAACTAATCTCCAGTATGGTTAAGCCGATTTAAATAAGATTTTTAAACGCCGTCAATGCGCGTTCAGTGCCCGATTGACGCGCAATGAACGCACCGCGACGCACGCTTATCGCGGTTTTGTATCGAAATGAACGCAAGCGGCAAGCAATTTGCATTTTGTAAATTTATCAACTTACAATATGCCGAGACGAGTTATTGAAACGTGGTATGCATACTGCATATGTCTTATAATTTAAATAGGCGCATCGTAAAAATTGAGTCGACAATGTGTTTAAAACTTTTGGTAAAGTGTTGTTGACATAGACGCTAAGTTGGTTTTAGTTTATTTTTATACATAACTTATAAAACAAACTTTTTAGTAGAATGTATTATTTTTAAAACTAAAAATATAGAATTGGCTATTTGACAGTTTTCGGAAAGATATTTTAAAACATACGTAGGTTCATTTTATACCTCTTACAATTATTTTTTTCTGAAAAAAGCGTTATTTATTCGGAAAAAAATATATTAATCTTTCAGTAATTTGAAAGTCGCGCGAAAACAGCACATCACGTGACATTCCTGGCTGTGACGTCATATCTCAATAAACTAAGTAAAGCTAACTACGATGCATGGAGAATATAACATGTTATATATTTTCCATGCTACGATGCTCCAACTCTTAAACATATTTTAAGCTAAAAGTTTGCAGCTTTTTCATTGGCAAGCTCATATAAGTTAATATATATATATATATATATATATATATATATATATATATATATATATATATATATATATATATATATATATATTTAGAATATAAATATTTTTTATGAAAATGACAAGCTACAAGACGTGTGCCGTACCTATGTGTAAAAGTTCTACAATTAAATATCCTGACAAATTGTTTATACACGTCCCTAAATGTCCTAAACGTCGAAAGCAGTGGTTACAATTAGCACGCTGAGAGTTGAATTTTACATCTGATAAATCTGCAATTTTTTTTTGTGAAGATCACTTCGATGTAAGTATTTAAAAGCAATCAATTTAGCCTCTGATTTACTGAAAATAAATTAAACTTAATCCAGTATTTTGTACATAAAACATGTCATAAAAAAAATTCTTTTTATGACATTATTTTTATTAATTTTAAAAGTATTATTTTTATTATTCACCATACGACTGTCGCGAAGATCTAAAATTATCAACATAACCTTTAAGTAATTTAAAATTATTTTATAAAATTTTTACTACTTGACTTAAGAACTATACACATTAACTTTTACCAATAAATTATACATAATTACTTTGTTCATTTCGGTACTTACACGGAAGTTTTTACATTCCGAAACTCGGCTGAGCAAAAGTCAGGATTACATGCAAAAAAATTTGCAACCATAAATGAATCTATTTTTGGTAAATTTGCACTATCAGCTTTTGTGTAACCCGGCTCCATTTCGTTAAACTTCTCACAAGCACTAATTAAAATATTTTAGAGTGATCTTCTCAGCAAAGTGCAAACGATAAAACACACGATGTTTTGTTATGTGAAAGGTGACGTCACACGCTGCACAAACATGGCCGCCAGCGTTTCAGTATTTGTAATCCACAGATAAAAAAACTCAAATTTATTTTTCAAAAATGAAATATTTACAATTTATTTTAATGCAAAAAACATATTGTATAATTATTGTGGACCCATAAGCTACTGTCTCCAACAGATTAAATATTTTATCGTTAGAATTGTCAAATAGCCAATTATAAAAAGATAAAAATTGAAATTATTTTTACAGGCAACATTAACAAAATTGACAGTTGCCGCAACTTTATCTAGTTAACCTCTCAACTGTCGCTGTCATTTTGCACGAATATGGCGCATCTGTCGGCTACTTTCCGAGGGCCTCGCGCGAAATATGTACGCATTATTAAAATAACAATGTTTCTAAAAAATTTATATGAAAGCTATATATAAAGCTTATGTCGTTGGAATCGTATTGAAATTTACTAACAATTTATAAAAATATAAGTTCAATTGTATTTAATAATATATAGTTAATTCTAAGTTAAAATCACTGTAAGTAATTTTTATCAGTACATAGTATGAAATCAGGAATTATTACAAAATAAAACTATTATTTTAAAAAGTTTTTTATACCATTGAATTATAGATACAATATTTTATATTAATTGATAAAAACAACTCAACTCACTGTACATTTTTTCACACCACAAGCTTTACAATAACACGTCTCAATCATGGCGACTTAGCACATGGATAAAAAGAGGTATTTTTTATACTTGAATTCTGAGAGCATTGAAGACCAAAAGATTTAGGATAATCATTTATATTATAGTTTAGTCCACGTAGATAATACTGACATAGTTTGAGTTCTTATAACTATTTAGTTTACGAGAATTAAACAACAAACCAAACACTTGAAAATAAGTGCTAAAAATCGTCATCTCAAACTTTGGATCGCAGAGTAAATTCTGCTTAATATTTCATTAAAATATGTGTACATTTTACAATTTAGTGATATTTACAAATAGAAAAATACAATAAACAGGCATACTGCCTTACTAGAACATTTCAGAAATCAATTACGAAAACTAACAATTTCACTATAAAAATTTCAATGACGGCTATAAAAGTATGGATACGACCAATACTATCACATCTGAACAGATTATATCTATACAGATAAATAAAATTAGAGTGTCTGTTTGTAATATTAAAATAACCGCTTTTTACTAAATGCATATGAATGTATACACGGTACATATACCATATTGTATCACTAGTTTAAAAAAATCAAATGAAGCCAGTCCACGCATGTTTTAATCAATTTTGTTGTGTTACAATAAACATAAAATGCAACATGATACTAGTTTAATAGATGCAAATAAACATATTTTTTACCCAAATGCGCAACGCAAAGGAGGGTAATGTGTTTATCAGCCTATGTATGTATGTACATATGTATGTATGTACATATGTATGTATGTATATATGTATGTATGTGTGTATGTATCTTTTTTCCTTTGTGGCACTCTAGAGACCAAACGCATGGGCCGATTTTGATGATTCATATGTCGTTCATATTTTGTTTTTTGTATTTCGTTCATGTTTTCATATTTTGTATTTACGCGAGTGTCATAGGTTATATAAAAATAGTTAAAAATTAAAATGGCAGATATCAGTCGCCAATTTGTGTGTCTTTAAAAAAAAATCTTCCAAACCAATCGAATGGGGTCTCAAAATAAAGATTTTTGGCGATCATAAAAATATTTAAAAGAACACAACTTACATATTTAAAAGTAATTTAGGATAAAAATAGATTACCTATGAAATTGCCGTTTAATACACAGAAAGTTAGTCTTTTTTTTTCATAAATATATTTCATTTTTATCAATCAAAATATGCACCCATGCTATTGATGCATCTCTGCCAGCACAGTAGTAATTTTTCAATGCTCTTCTTGAAGAAGCCAGGTGTGCGGGAGCCAACAAACTCTTCAAAGGCATCTTGCACTGCCTCTCGGTTATTGAACTTTTTATCTGCCAAGAAGTTGTCCAAATTTTGAAAAAAGTAGAAGTCTGACAAAGCTTCAAACCCTAGCTTTTGTAGCTTAGAGACCGCCTGTTGTGCCGTATGAGGTCGAGGTTTGTCTTATAGGAGCAGCGAAGTCGAGAAATTAACCAAGGCTGGCCGGAGATTGGCAAGCTTCTCCATTATTGTGTCCGGTTTCTTACAGTACACATCCGCAGTAATGCTAGTGCCATTTGGTAAGAATCTGTGATGAATTATACCGGCACTAGACCACTAAACAGTAGCCATGATTTTTTAGGGGTAAGTTCGGGGCTTTGTCTAGGTGCTGCACCGGGGTCTAACCAACACGATGACAATGTGATTCAAAATCCCTTCATTTCTATGTTTGTTAAACAACGCAAGGCATACCTCAACGCATTCGTCGCGTTGGAGATCGTTTAGTTCATGCGCCACCCGTTAAACAAGTTTTCTTACCTTGCCAATTCGAGGTAAATGGACCAATATTTTTTTGATGCTAACGTTGAAACCTAGTATATTCTTTATTGCAGTTATAAAACAAAATACTGTAATTCCATATTAGAAGACAAAGGCAAAGGTGGACTTACCCCTAAAAGAGATTTCTTCCAGTCAACCCATGGATGTGAAAGATAGTGTTAGGTAGCAGGTTCATTAAGTGCCAAAAGATATATCAAAAAGAAAAAAAAAACTGTTACATATATAAACCTACAAGTATAATATGACTATATATTTTATATACAAAAAATACACATATACATACATATTATAATAATATTTAAATAGATGTACAAATAAAAAAATAAAATTACAGTAAATCTTTACTGCTAACTCAGCCATAGATTGAGTATCTTCAGCTACCAGCAACTGCCTCGGTGGTGTAGTGGCTAGCATGTACGGCTGCACATCCTGAGGTCCTGGGTTCGAGTCCCGGGTCGGGCCAAGTTTAGTTATTGAGTCTTTCTGTTTAGTAAGCCTTAGTAACAGCCCGGAGTTGGGAAGTTGGCGGTGTTTCACCCCCGTGCCTCGGAGAGCACGTAAAGCCGTCGGTCCTGCGCCTTAACTCTCACCGGTCGTGTCGAGTAGTCGTCCCACCGGAGTATGAGAGTGACAGGAATAGAGAGTGCACTTGTGTCTGCGCGTACACTTGTGCACTATAATATCTCCTGCGCAGTTGGCTAGTCTCAATGAGATTGGCCGCCGTGGCCGGAATCGGTCAGGAGAACATCATCTTCAGCTACCACTATCGCCTTTAATTTGTCGTTGCTGGTTTTACTCTTCGGGCGACAACGGTGTTCATTTTTTTAAATCAAAATTTCGATGTCGGAAGCATTCAGTCGTGCATTCGTTTGTAGTATTCACTCCGTACACGTCATTAATGTTGCGAGCCGTTTGTGCGGCATTGCTACCGCGACGGAACTCGTATTTCATAATTACTCGTATTTTTATTATGCCCATATTGATGAAAAACAAACAAATGTTGTGAAAACAAAACACTAATTAATAAACAAATGATCGAATTTGAAAATAGAACTCGATTGAAAATAGAACTTTTAAAATAAAATTAATTTAAATTTAGAATTTACTGCTAGCCATTCACAAATTACGTTTCCAATGGCCAGTATTGTAAAACGTTAATTTCATAGGTAATAATTTCAAAGACCTATTATAAATTCAAATGTCTAATAAAACCAAAAAGCGGTAAATAAAAAAATATACTATAAAAAAACCCACGTTTCATCCTTCTCGCAAGATGTACTCGTACATATGTATGTCTCCGACTGTATTATATTATATTCCTTCGTCAACTTCTTTTCATTTTTTTAGTTAGCTTTTATGCAGTCAGTTTTTTTTAATTTGTATAATATTTTAAAGTAATGTCTAAGTTGAAATGATATCTATAAAATATAAATCGTACTGTTTTAAAAAATAAAAATATTTTTTTTTAGGAAAACAGTTAAAATATTTATAAAATGCAAAATTTCAAATAATGCTAAAAAAGCCAATGAAAATATTCTAATGAATAATAAAATTTAAAAAAGTCTTATCCATACTATCCAACAACCGTCAAAAATGGCGGATCGGTTTTGGGTTACGTGTTTTTATATTACTAATTACTTAAAATCTAATAGAAGATTTACAAATTCAATTATACGTAGTTATGTAGTTGTAAATTTAAATCATGTTAATATAGATAATATACTGTCACTAGTGTATTTTTTATCCATAAAAAGTGAAAATATAAGGACTTAGTGCGCGTCAATGCTTACGATGTTTGATAAATGTAAAAATTTCTGTGTAAAATCTTTATTCAAAACGCATCCTATGAAATAAAGACTGTTAATTACTTACCCTGCCATCATATTCCAATCTTTGTAATAATAATTTTACACTATTTTATTAATTTTTACTCACTAAATATTAAGTTCGAAGACCGCCAAAATTTAAATAAGTTGCCTGCACAAATTACTAAAATTTATGTTATTGGAGTTATTACTTTTTTGACATGTAATATGATATTATTCCTTGTCTTTTTTTTACACGTTACAAAAGTTAGATAAAAATAAACATAGTTTAAACGCGAGAAATCACATATTAAATCTCATCGGGACTAATCGACCTCTAGGAGGTCGCTTGACAGACAACGGTATTTTTAACATCGACCTCTAGGAGGTCGATCGACAGTCGAGGTAATAATCTGTACTAGTCAACCCTCTATGTCAAATTTAAAATTATTATTTGTAACTGATTTCAGATTTGCATTTTGCTTGTGCCTTGTTGTGAAAAATGAATGAAATATATATGACATTTTATTATAATTAAAAATTTTATTATATGATCTTTAACAACTACTAAGGTTTTTAATATTTTGTTGATAAAATGGCACCTAGACCTACGGATGTAGAAGTACAACAAGCGGTTGGGAAGCCAAATCCGCGAAACAATTCAACTATGTTCAAAATATTTCAAAATGTTCAATACAATGTGGTTCAACATAAAAAATATGTAAAGGAAATGATAAAGCTTTATAAAAAGGTAGGAATATATGTGGTATTTATTTCCATAGTTACTCATTTATTACTTAAACTAAAATGAAACTACGTCAATTGATATATTTTATTATTTACAGATCGACCAGGACTTTTTTAGAGAAAGTTTTAAAAATGCTCTTCACTATTTATTCACATTTGGAGATACAAGTGCTAATGTAGATCGAGTTATTCAGTTTGTAGCAACATTTTGCACATCCCTTGATGATGAAGAAGAATTTCTTATGTTTATTTTTGAAATAATTTTTGATGTAAGTGTTTTCTATACTATTCTTCGCACCAACGCTTCTTTCATTGGTTATTTAATTCATGTGGGTATGTTTTTAGTGTCAATGTGTATCTGGCCAATCAGTCAGATATAGAGCAAGTCAACTGCTGGCAGCTGTGCTTGCAGCTCTTGGTGATGATGCTTCATTGGATGATGATTTATGTGATAAATTACTTACATCACAGGTAAAAAAAAAACTGTGTCATACTTAAGATAGTTCACTTAGAATATTATGATAAAAATAGTAATATATGTACTTAATGTAAGTACCTAAGTAAAAGGTTTAAGGAATAACAAAACATTGACTCAGTGCTTTTTTGTCCAAATGACCAATTTACGAGTTTTTAATGTAGAATATTAATGTTTAATTGTCAATTCTAGTGGTTTTAAATACATATTTTACTTTAAAAAACAAAAAAAAAGTAATTTTATCTATATACATATATAAATCTTAGGAATAAAGCTTTAATTTTAGATAGAGAAAAAATATTCTCTACTGTAAAGTACAGTAAGTATTGGTGGTTTGAACAAATAAACACTAAGGTGAAGAAAAATTCAAAAAGTGAAGAAACAAACCACCTTAAAAACCTAAAATAATTTAAAATTTAACATATATCCCACATTTGGTGGAATTTAAGTTTCTAGTTATATTTTCTTAACAATAATTTGTATAGTTTTTTCATAAAACTTACTATGTTATATTAATTGGTATCAATATATTATTACAATAGTGATGATAAGTTTGTAAATACTATATATAATGTATAAAAACAAAAATAAATTTTTATTTATGTTTTAATACAAATATTTACTAATATTATATAATTAACTAATAATTTATAAAACAATATTATATAATTTTTGTTATATGTCAGATGCAACGTCTTCAAGATACTCGTGGTGCGGTGAGATGTCGCGCGGCCCTTGCGTTACAGCGTTTGCAAAATCCAATGGAGCCAGATGATGAAGTTACAAGAGCTTATCGTTTTCATATGAGCTGTGATCCAAGTTCTTCTGTGAGGAGGTAGATCGATCTGCAAGATTTATATTTGCTTTGAGACTATTTAATCTGGTCTAGACCAGTCACTGGTACCCCAGAGATGGCATGCATAGGTTATCAAAAAAGATGGTAGGAGGATGTTTTGCATGTCTTTACTAATTAACACTCTACACAAAATATTTTACTACGACATGTAGTTAAGTTAGTTTAAATAAAAAAAAAAGTATAAATAAAAAGTATAAAGTGCATTAAATTAAACAAAATAATCTAATTTTAACGTAATTAATAAGCAATTTTTATATAAAATATAACTGTCTGGGTTTTCAGGGCTATAGTAATGTCAATAGCAAAATGTACTCGCAATGTTCCATTTGTCCTTGAAAGGCTTTGTGATGTTGATGAAGCAGTCCGGCGTGCTGCTTTTTTACATATATCTGCTATAAATGTTACACAGTTAAGAGTTCGACAACGAGTACTTACTTTGAAGGTAATATATACACAACATAAGGTATAACATATAGAAAAAAAAATTACCTAATAAGAAAAATTGTAGCAACTTTAAAGTTGACCTATAACAAGTTGCATTACTATTATTATTTTTGTAACTATAAAAGTATAAACAAGAGAAATTCACAATAAGAAAAGAGAAGTAAATAATTTATTGTGCATAATAATCTAACTCAGGACCAGTATTTAAATAATGAAGGTCAGACTCATGCCATGCACTGCATATTGGTTACAATAATTAATTTAATTAATAAAAACGTAATTTTGGATTATTATGTATATTATTATTATGTAAATTGAAATTAATTTATGTTTTGTAAATTGAAGGAAATTCAATGTATAAGTTATTAGTATAGGATGGAGAAGTTTTCAATTTTTTTAATGTATTATAAAAGTTCAAGTAAAATATAACAAAAATGTGAAAGAATTATTAAAATATCTCAACAAATGAAAAAGTTACGATACTTCAAAGATGCGCTTGTAAGAATAATTTCGTGACGTCACGACCTGACTGACCGAAATTTAAATTAAAAATAATACTACCAATAAATAAAAAACAAGTAGTAGTACGTAAAAAAACTAGGAACAGCATGAGAGCTCACGTGTGACTTAGAAACAATTGAGCTATTGGGTGATATTTGTGGTGCAATGATCTTAGTTAGGTAAAATTACCGCACACTCGAGTGAAAGATTGCAAACTTAAGAGCACTGTATCTATGAATGTGACCTGTAAATAAATGACTAACAATTTCTCAGTCATTTATTGATAATTTCAAAAACTTTTTTACTGATTTATTAGTTGTGATCTACATTATAATTTCATTGTATTAAATATGATATTAACAACATCATGAAACTTCTCTATTGAACCGGACCATAATAGAAGTGAGGTGATTTTGTTAATCTTTATCATGATAGGTGGGTCTGAATGAGCGCAGTCCGCGTGTACGTCGCGTCGTAGAAGAGATAGTCATTCCAAGCTGGTTAAGCACCTTTCAAGGGAATATCGTAGACCTACTAAAAGCTATTAGATTGGATAATGCTCATGACGCGAAAGACTCGCAATATGTTGCAGGCAAACTTTTGGAGTCGTTATTTAAGTGAGTGTTTTTCATTGTTGTTTTTAATAATTTTCTAGTTTTTTTTTTAATTTTTATAATTAAATTCTAATTTAAGCTTCATGTTGTTAAGCTATCATGAAACTATAATGAAATTGTGTTCAATTACAAGGGTTCCGTACCCGAAGGGTGTCAAATGCACCCTATTACCAAGCCTCTGTTGTCCGTCCGTCTGTCTGGTCAGCGGGCTGTATCTCATGAACCATAATAGGTAGAGTGTTGAAATTTTCACAGTATAAAACTGCCGCTATAATAACAAATAATAAAAAAAAACCAAGATCGCGAATTTCATAATGGCCGCCATGCAAATTAAAAAAAGAACGATTATGGTATGGTAGCCTTTTTACTTTTTTTAAATTTTGATTGGATATAACTAAATAACACCAATAGTTAAAGCTAAAATAATGTATTTAATTGCTTTTAATATCGATCACGATTTATATTGTTTCTATTCCATTGTTAACAGGCGGCTTCCTATATCAGAGTTATTAGAATGGCTTCCGACGGACAAGACTCTTCGACTCATACCTGCTGAAAAGCTAAATAAAGAAACAACCTGGTACTGGCGCCATCTTGCTGAACATTTGCAGAGAATAGAAGATGATGAAACATTGGAAACTGTTTTGCCCGATCTGATTGTGTTGACTGGATATATAAGAGCGTGAGTCTTTTTGAAATTATATTTCTTTTAGGACGTTTGGAAAAAATTATGAGAGTAAAATTTTTACAGTGCGCACGCACACCGATAGCCAAAAAGCGACATGATGAAGTTAGCTGATAATTGTTTGTTGCCATGGTAACTGTTGTTATTTTCTGACAAATGACATAATATACATAATATTATATTCTTTTCTTAAATAATATTCTATAAACATATGCTATTTTTGTTCTGTAACGCCTAAGAAGTTGAACTTATGTGCGTACATAAGAAAACACACGTTTTTTTAAATATATTTATTACTAATAATATACAGATATTTCTATATTTCCAAATAATTTGTAAAATATTATAAATTGTTTGGAAACGTTATTCAACGAGTTCCAAAATCTACAGAATTATGGAGTCGCCATGTCCATCTGAGACGGAGGATCCAGTGGGCTTCAGCACCCGTCAGTACGTACTGCAAGAGCTAGGCTGCATGCTGCGGGTGTACGACGCCAGCGACCCCGCCGGCCGCACCGCCTTGCAGACACTCATCACTGATATGCTTACTGGTAAGGGAGAGTGGGAGCTGCAATATATTTTTTTAATTATTTTCACTGTAACAATTGTATATGATTTGTAAATTTATTACACCATATCCTCACAATTAATCTACGTAATTATTAGGATGCAAGCAAAAAATTACAGGCAGTGGTAGCCCAATGGTTACTCGCTCGCTTCGGTATCCGAGTGAAGCGGGTTCAAATTCTGGGTCTTGCACCTCTGATATTAGCCCAATGGTAACTCGCTCGCTTCGGTACCCGAGTGAAGCGGGTTCAAATCCCGGGTCTTGCACCTCTGATATTAGCCCAATGGTTACTCGCTCGCTTCGGTATCCGAGTGAAGCGGGTTCAAATCCCGGGTCTTGCACCTCTGATATTAGCCCAATGGTAACTCGCTCGCTTCGGTACCCGAGTGAAGCGGGTTCAAATCCCGGGTCTTGCACCTCTGATATTAGCCCAATGGTAACTCGCTCGCTTCGGTATCCGAGTGAAGCGGGTTCAAATCCCGGGTCTTGCACCTCTGATATTTTCATGTACAAATCATTTCTAACATGATTACCACTTGCCTTACGGTGAAGGAAAACATCGTGAGGAAACCTGCATGTCTGAGAGAACCTAGCAAGTGTTCGAAAGACATGTGAAGTCCGCCAACCCGCACTTGGCCAGCGTGGTGGACAATGGCCTGATGCCCCTCGGAGGCCCGTGCCCAGCAGTGGGACGTTAAAATGGACTGAATACAAGCAAAAATTAATTTAATTAATTAATTAAATATCATCTTAAGAGTTTGTACTTTATGTTAACACTAGCGAATTACCCTCGCTTCGCTAGGGTGCGTCTCTAGATATGTTTTAATTTTTTTGAGCGAGACCCTAATTCTTTTTCTAAAATAAAAGTAGACTACGTTACTCTTTTTAACATTAACTATCTACTAGTGAATGCCCCGTCAAAATTAGTTAAATCGTTTCGGACATTAACCGGAACAAATAGACAGACAGAAATTGAAAAAATTGTGTTTATCTTCTAACTTATACAATTCTATATACGTTTAGTACAAACTTGTTATTTTAGTATTATAAACAATGAAATTTAGTGCATCACATATTATAGATTGTTAAATACTGTTCTTCCCAGGTGACTATGGTCCTCTGAACGCAGACGTAATACGCGCGTTTGTGTCAGCCCTCGAACTGGCAATGCCGGATATAACACCTCGAATAGAAGTTATATGCGGAATGGTGAATGCGTTGCGGGAGCCGCCGGAAGTTGAGGAGGAACCAGTGGTGCCAACGCCTGTAGACTGCACGGAGATTAAACTACAGGTACATTATATTTTACACACATATTAAATATTTCACCAACTTCAAAAAAACGAAGTCCTCAGTGAGGTTCACTCTATTAGGAATCTCTAGAATAATCCAACTTAAAAATAATAAATATTTACTCAGAAAGGAACTCATTTTTGTCCATTATTAGTTAATATTGTTAAGTTGTTTTATTTTTAATGATTAAAACTTATTTCACATTTTCATTATTAATATATTATAAGCGTTATAATACCTGAAACGAATTAATAAATCAATATAAATTATTGTAGAGGGCAAGACTACGTGTGTCTTTAAATGTCGCCATAGAGGCGCAAGAAGAGGCTGTTAGAGATGAAAACTATGCGCTGGCTGCTGAATGTAAAGCTAAAGTAAGTAATCGTTTTTAAGTAATAATAATTAATTAGTTAGTCCACGTTGTGTAAGATTTTAAATTATTATTCGATTGAGAATATTGAAAAAAATAGCTATTTAAAAATATCAGGTCCTGAGATATTTCTAAACTACTTCAAAAAAAAGGTTATTCTAGCATAAGTGCATAAAACATTTTATTTGGTTTTGAAGTCTGTTTACATTTATTGATTGATTATTTATTGATGATTTAAAAAGTAATTATTAGTAATTATTACTAATTATAAAACTGATTTGAAGATTTATTGTTATATTAGTACTTATTGTTATTTTGATTCATTACAGGTAGCAGATATCCAAAAAAAGTTGGAAGACTTGAAAGTTCAAAAATCACCTCCGCCACCACAACCTATGGCAGTAAGAGCGTTATATGATATAATTTCTAATTAAATTTTTAATAAAGCTTGTTTTATAACATTTCAATATTTAATATTTAATTTGGATAAAAGTATTTTAAATGGTGTACAATTAAATACTTTATATAATGAAATTAACCATACTCAAGCACATGCTAAAAAGATATGTTTTTATAAATTTCCAGACAATCAAGGAAAAACAGTGTGATGCAGCAACATTAAACAAATGTTTGGTAATACTTAACAGTGCTCTCGATACTCCACAACTAAAGACTATCACTCCTATGTTGCAGATGATTTTCTCTGAATTAGAGGTAACCTGCCTTTATGTATTCTAGTTTTTTTTTAATTAGATTCAGATTAATAATTATAGTCTATAGTCCCCAGCCTTTTTTTTTGTTATGATTAATAAAAATCTAAAACTTCACGAGTACGACCGTGCGGGAGACAATATCCGAGCATAGGCCTGGGAAATCATACCATTTTATTTGTAAGCACGATTTGATCATTCAATTATGCATATTTTTAATAATAAATACTATAAAAATCAACCGGTTATTAATAAATTTTACGATATTGCTATTAACAAGTTCAAAGTAGGGGGCGATTTGATCCAAACCATCTGTTTTGTAGAACATTTTTTCTGGTTTTATGTTAGATTATCTTAAAATTAAATAGTATAACAACCTGTTAGTAATAAATTTTAGGCAATCACCATTTCAACATCTTCCATATCAACCCACAATTGTAATTACCAGTATCAAACTTTCGTAGAAAGAAAAGTTGGGTGTCTTCTCAAAACGAAGCTACTAGTGAAGTTTTAGCTTCTTATTAATTAATAAAAACCCATTAGGGACTGTACATTATTGCTGTACAGAAACGTTTTATTTTTTATAAGATTTATTGGTTCAGATTAATAATTATCGTACATAAAAGTTTTTCATTATTGTACCTTGACAATATTCATATAAATAGGGTTTATTTATTTTAGTTATTTTATTTATATTTATTTAAATTTTTTTAGGCTGAAATATTTCAAAATCCAGATTTATTAGACAATGCACTCGAGACTGTTGCTCTGTTTGGGATGCTGGATAAGGATTTTGCTAAAGATCACAAAGCATTCTTCTTTGCAAATGTAAGTATATATATACACTAGCAAAACCCACGGCTTCGCTCGCGCTAAAACTACAACAAAACTACTTTAAAAAGGTAGGTTTCATACAAATTTTCATCCCTTATTTTATCTCCTTATGGGATGAATTTCATAAAAAGCTAAACATCTATTTATTTAATTGTATTGAAGATCATTAGTACCAAGTTTCATGAAATTCTGATGATAAATATTTTTTGGGTTGTGTTATAACGTGTATTCCCGTGGAAATGAGATAATCTCCCGCGGTAAAAAGTATCCTATATGTTGACCCGGATATCCAGCTATCATCATACCAAATTTCATCAAAATCCCTCCAGTGGTTTTTCTGTGATGCGGTAACAGACAGACAAAAATTCTAAAAACTATAGATTCAGTCTCTGTATCGATAATAAAGTCTATTTCAATAAGATTTTCACAAAAATATTTACAGATACGACTCAGAATTTTATTATATGTATAGATACATTGTACATATGCTTATGAGTTCTAATTAAAAAACAGAAGTTATTTATTTTTTATCAATAGCTTTTATAATTTTAACTAAATACTAGCTTTTGCCCGTTGATTCACCTGTTATTTTTTCTCCATTATCACCAATGTACAAAAAGTATAGTGACCTCAAGCTGTAAGGAGTCTCTCAACTAATTGAAATAAAAACGATTATTTTTGCCATTAATTATTGTCTATTCATACTTGTTAATCGCTAACTTCCAAAGTACTGCAAGCAGATTGATTCTAAAAGATGAAATAACTAATTCTAAAAAAAAAACTATTATTTACTTTTAATTATGATTTTTTTCTTACGTAGTGCATCACTGAATCTAAAATTAACTCAATTATTTCTATTATACATTGACAATATAAACTAATGCTTAAATTTCAACATATTTGGAAGGTTAAAATGACGAACCAAACTAATTTTTACGCCATTTTACAAGCCTTTATTTAGTTTCACCTGTCCCGGGTTGTGTAATGGAATCTTGCAAGTTAAATTTGACCTATTTCGCATTATTCGATTGAGTCTTCCCCTACTAAAACAACCATTCATTATTTATAACTCTTATTCTTTATAAAAATGCAAGGGTGCATGTATATTTTTTTATCGATTTAAAAAGGAAAACAATATTTTATTATTCACATAGTACAGATGGTGTTAAGATAAAATTTAATTTTCAATCAAATGTTGTTATGATTCAATATTTTGTTTGTAGTTATATACAATTTTTTTAATGAAAAAAAAATATATTATGTTATATAATGTATAAAAGTTATTTCCAGTAAATAATATCGCTCATGTTTCACTTCTGTAACGTCGGCCCGGCGTAACCGTTTCCGTTAGAAAAATCGTAAGGCCAGTCCTTTTTTCCTTCTCATGGCGCGCCTAAAGAAGTTTTACTTCAAAAAATTATCATATTTTTTATTAATTTCCAGCTAATGGATACAAGTAACGAACCAACAGTGACGACGGCCCTCAAATGTATAGTGGATTTACTCTGCGTGCACGGCGCGAGCGTGTTCGAAGATGATAGTGCGCTAAATGAATCTAAAACCACCGTGAAGAAGCGCAACACGCGTCACTCTATTGACGCTATCGATGCGGATGGTAAAGTCAATTTTTATTTTTGTATTAAATTTAAAGTAGAGCTTTTTATACTGGAGTATGAAGTAGTCCAGCTGTAAATTACATATATCTATGAAAAGCCTAGTATAAAAAATGTCTTAATATACATTTCTCGATAAATAGCCTTTGAAAAGCAAAAAATTAATCTTTACCATTTTTAATCATATTCATAAACTAGAGATTTACCTCGTTTCGCTCGGGTGCGTCTCTAGGTACGTGCACATTGCGTTGCTACAGTTTTATAGGAAGATCTTTTTAAGAGGAATAATTCTGTAATACATTGTTTCATATATATTTATTAAATCTCCCATAAAGCTATCACCGTCATATTTCAGCTAATTTATACAAAACCTTAATGAATTACACACCTAAACCTTTGTCATGAATTTATATACTCCCATCTATTAGTAGAAACCATATGAAAATCCGTTCGATTGTTTTTGAGTTTGTCGTGTACAGACAGACAGATAGACACGGCGGGGGACTTTATTTAAAATAATATGTAGTGATTATATTTTTTATGGGGCTACAAATATACAAATACATTCATTTTTTTATATATAGTCTATATATATGTAGTGGGGTGTATACTCAATAATAGATTTATTTATATTTACTTTTGAATATAATATTTATTATTTCAGGTACAATATCAGAGTCTGCTTTATCTCTATCTCCTACCCACACTACTGTGATAGAATTGCTTTTGACGATAATGGATAGTGAAGTAAGTTATTTTCTTCTTACACAGCTAATATTATCAATAAAAATAATTATGGAAAACGGGTACTGGAATATGTTATCCCTTTATTAATTAATAACCTAGTACCTGGGCGACCGAGCTTCGCTCGGAGTTCTTGAAAGATTGTATATTTTACATTAAGTGACTAAGTGTTACCGAGAAAGTTGTATAGATGTCGCGATAAGAACAATTTTCTTTTTAATTTGGCTTAAAAATAATTTGACATTAAGTGACTAAGTGATACTGAGACAATTGTATAGATGTCGCTATTTAATTTTGCGTAGAATAATGCATAAGAAAAACGCATGAAAACTCGAAAACACGCGTTTTCCCAGACATGTGACTAATGTAGATCAATTTTTCGCCCCCGAAAGCCCCCATATACAAAATTTCAGCAAAATCGTTAGAGCCGTTCCCGAGATCGCTGGTATAAATAAATAAATAAATAAACAAGAATTGCTCGTTTAAATATATAAGATCTAAAACTTTAAAAGATAATATTAACAAAAAAATATAAAGAGTGCGTGTATGAATGTGTGTATACATCGCTCAAGAAGTAAAACTTCTGTAGGTTATCGGTACTCTATGAAATTCAATTAATGTTTTAAATAATTAGGATAGGTGAGATACTAAAAATAACGCATATTAGGCATATTACAATCATATATATTTATAGAATATCATTTAAGGAAAGAATATCTTATATATTTAAACGAGCAATTCTTGTTTATTTATTTATTTATTTATACCAGCGATCTCGGGAACGGCTCTAACGATTTTGCTGAAATTTTGTATATGGGGGCTTTCGGGGGCGAAAAATTGATCTACATTAGTCACATGTCTGGGAAAACGCGTGTTTTCGAGTTTTCATGCGTTTTTCTTATGCATTATTCTACGCAAAATTAAATAGCGACATCTATACAATTGTCTCAGTATCACTTAGTCACTTAATGTCAAATTATTTTTAAGCCAAATTAAAAAGAAAATTGTTCTTATCGCGACATCTATACAACTTTCTCGGTAACACTTAGTCACTTAATGTAAAATATACAATCTTTCAAGAACTCCGAGCGAAGCTCGGTCGCCCAGGTACTAATATTATAATATGTCATTTGTCAGACAATAACAACGGTTACCATGGCAACAAATGTTCGCCTCCTATAACATTACACTTTTCGTAACGCATTAACCAGCTTACTCCCCAAGTAAGGCGAGCGTAAAGTGCGTATGTGTAATTAACTATCGCGTATGAATCCGCAGTGCAGAGAAAAATCATACATGGTTTTTGTTGCGCTGTTTGTGTTTTAATTAGTAGGTATGTTATATGAAATGTATTGAAAAATTGAAATAAATAAATTAATATAATAAATAATATGTCTAGCTAACTATCCAAAGATACCGCATTTTTTTTTTGTGTAACCAATCTCACTCAAACTAGACCATAGACATAGAGAATGGACTGAGTACTGTAACGACATTGCCCACTTTCTCTAGAGAGAAAACAAACATACGGCCAATACCTGTCTTTTATCCCAATTTGAATTTATAAATGGTATATAAAAAATATATAACACAGTGTGATAAAAAAATGGTTATAAATTAAATTATTTTCAAGTTAATCGTACTTCGTTTACCTCTATTACTACACAGTATAAGGAAATGTGCGAGTACACAATGGTAACTGCACTTATGTGCCGTCATATTATTAGGACGGTTCTAACAGACAAACATACGACACGATAAGTGCCCTACAAGCCGCAGGAATGTAACATCACCAACGTGACAAATCTATGCTGCTATCAATATTTTGTTTCATAGAAAATTACGATACCCTTATAATAAATAAAGTTATTTATTTTTTATAAGCCTTAAAAAAATAGAGTTTCGTTAATAAAATCAAGTTATTTTTATTATTATTTTCGAGTGATATATGTATGTATATATGAGTCAAGAGCGGTGGCGTAGAAGTAATAGAGCGTTATACCTTTTGCCTTCACGGTATGCTAGTCGGTTTTATTGCCAAGGCGCGCCAAAGCCACTGTCCGGTATTGCCTCATACTTATTTATTTATTTGCTAAGAACATTGTTTTTGCATATAATTTCATAAACAATTTTTACGTTGATAACTGCATTAGTTATACAACTGAGTCGCAGTTATCAACACCCACCTCTCAAGCAACAGGCTACATTGGTATATGCTATGTTTATTGTATCATGCTGAATTAGTGAAACAAAAGTACTTAATAGGTTATAAAAAATCAAAAACTTATTAGGATACTAGCGACTCACCCTCGCTTCGCTTCGGGTTCGTCTCTAGAAAAAAACATATCTATCCCGCGGGAACCGTACATTTTTCCGAGATGATATATAGCCTATAGCCTTCTTCATTTAACGGGCTATCTAATGAAAAAATAATTTTTCAAATCGGATAAGTAGTTCCTGAGATTAGCGCGTTCAACCAAACAAACAAACAAACTCTTCAGCTTTATAATATTAGTATAGATAATACGATAATTTTATGTAAACAATATGAATTAAACGAAAACGATCTTCTATTTCACAGTGTTCAGCATATAGACTTATAATTGTGGAAGGATTGTGTCGCCTCATATACCTCGGCCATCTCGAATCTCCAGCCATACTGAGCCGACTTCTACTGCTCTGGTTTAATCCTGCTACAGGTAATTTAGGTTGCTTCAAAGTCTTATTATAGTAGTGGTAGCCCTGCGGTAACACGTTTGTTTGGGAAACTGAATGAAGCGGGTTCAAATCTCGGGTCACCTCTGATATTTTTATATGCGAATCATTTCCGATATGATTACCTCTTGTCTTACGTTGAAGAAATACATCGTGAGGAAACCTGCATGTCTGAGAGAACCTAATAAGTTTTCGAAAGACATGTGAAGTTCACCAACCCGCACTATGTCAGTGTGGTGCACTACGGCCTGATGCCCATCATATTGAAGGAGACCCGTGCCCAGCACTGGGACGTTAAAAAGGGCTGAATACATACATGCGAAAAAAGTTATTCAAAAACTTAGTGAATAAAGAAGGGTGGGTAGTATTCATATAAAGAGAGAAAAAAAACTGGATTCGTAAAGCCACTGGTAATAAATTACCATTAAGATTATCTTCATATTTTTATTAAATATACATATTTCTATAATCTAATGAATATTTACCGTACCTACTATAGAGTTTGCACTTTGCCCGCACTGTCCACAAGTTGTATTTTAAGTATATAAAGATAAGTACCAAATTATCGTGTAAAATATTTTTTTTAGAAATATGAATCGCTATAACTATTTCAATATTTTCATCAATTTTAGTAGTATTTTTG
Source organism: Argynnis bischoffii washingtonia (assembly GCA_033884665.1). Classification (NCBI taxonomy): domain Eukaryota; kingdom Metazoa; phylum Arthropoda; class Insecta; order Lepidoptera; family Nymphalidae; genus Argynnis; species Argynnis bischoffii. The sequence continues at coordinate 6,661,980 of CM066628.1, read as the reverse complement.
CAATAATTTCACTAGACTGCCTGTCTACTAATTTTATCAACCGACTTCCACAAAAGAGGAGGTTCTCAATTGGTTCTCAATTCTCAATTCTCAAGGGCTAAAGTACAAACAAGTGGTTTTAAATGAATAGGTTACAAAATAATTTTTATTTTTCGCTTTCTATGCAACAGAACAGGGTCAACATTTTTGTATTTTTTTATGTAATAAAATACCCATTTTCCTAAATTAACTTGTATAATTATCTCTTTTAACATATTTGTTCATGTTCTTATATTTTTTTTTCAGTCGAAGAAGATAATCTGCGACAAACAATTGGTATATTTTTCCAAACATTCCCCAATAGTGTAGAGGGAGCTCACGAGCAATTACAGGTTAGTTCATCTACGCCAAAAGATAGAACAGTGATTAATATTATACAATTTAATATGTTGTATGAAATTTTGTAATTAATATTCTTATTTTTTTTTTAAGAAAGCCACATTGCCAACTCTCCGAGCACTCGCCAATGCTCCATCGAGTTCGCCTATCGCTGAAATAGACCAGGAGGCAGTTGTTAGATTCATAGTGTCTCTAACTAAAGTCAATCATGAGGTATACAAAGCATTTAATATTTTGAATACAAAAATTTGTTAAAATAATTGTTTTCTATAACTGTTTTCTATAATTGTTTTCTATATTTAAAAGTTGATTTATATGTGTGTAACATAATTATTAAAACATCGCTTATTACAAATAATATCTCTCATTAGAAACGAAAAAAAATTCGAATACGAAATATGTAAATCTATTAAAGAAAAGTTAAATTGAGATTATAGTACCTGGGCGACCGAACTTCGCTCGGAGTTTTTGGCCAAAAGTACTGTTTTCTATTTAATTTGGTTTAAAAACAAAAAAAAACTAAAAACTTGAATAAATACAACAGTTAAAAAATGTGTTTGTCAACTTTGCGCCTTTGCCGCTTGATGCCTCACGATGCTTATACCCAAGCGTGCGAAATTAGCGACCATATTTTGCGTGGAATATATTATGTAGTAGGCTGTGTTAAATTCTTGCTGTTTTACGATTTGTTTACCTTTAGTTAACTTCCTCAACCTATGGAGTATAGGTATATATTTAATCATATATGTGTGTATACGTATATATTTGTTTGTCTATGTAAGTATTCATTTGTAGATTTACTTAAGATTGTTTCTTGATTTATTTTTCCTTCTCTCTTTCTTTCTCTCTACCCAAATGTTGGCTAGAACAGAGACTCTCTCTAGTGATAAAACCTCCAATTGCACTATTCCTCTTTAATCTGTTTCAACTATGTAATGTAAAGCAGTGGTGTGCAATAAAGAATATTTGACATTTTAAGAAACCTTTGAGACGTCTAAAACCTTAACCTCTCCAGTGACCATGATTGCTGTAAAGCAAACAAAATGTCGGGGAAGACGAAAAATGACGAAAAATTCACTTATATCTAAAAAAGTATTACTAAAAAAGTATTAAAATAATATTTGATTTTATTTATTCACTCCTTCCAGCTACTGGACAGTCAAGGCGCGATGGCGCTGGCGCTGGTGGGGCACCTGGCGCGGCGGCCGGCCTGCGCCGAGGCGGGGCTGGCGTGCCGCCTGCTGGCGCTGCTGGCGCCGCCGCGCGACGCGCACGTCGCCGCGGACCTCACCACTATGCTGAGAGACCTCACTCTGGTAGGTTCTGTACAAGTTTTGCTAACGTATCTTTATTATTATCACCTGTAACTACATATGCCGGATGGGTTAGTGTGTTATCTAATAATATATTTTTATTAGCAATCACTTATAATCAAATATATGTATGTGTATCATGTGTTGCGCATGTCGCCTCAGACCTCCCTACTAGCTGAGGAAAAATTAGCATTTTAAAGTTTAATATTTCACAAACGGATCCCTTAATCGAACAATTGTTTTCACAAACCCTGTAATTCTGGATTAACTAAAAAAAAAACACTACAGAACGCCGTAGTGAATTTTTTCAAGCACAGCTACTTCATAACCGTGTGCAATTTCATTTTTTCTATTTTCAACAACACGCTACGACAGACTGCAAACAAAAGACTTGCATTTTAAAAACAAAAGATATTCAAATTATTTCCCTTAATTAAATCTAATGAATATTCCAACTTTACCAGCCAGTATAAACTTTTTACTACTTTTTACTTTCAAAAGTGTTTGATGTGATAAGTTTTTGCAGTCCTTTGCGTATGGCGTTCATTATAAAGTTAGAATGAGGTACAAATACTCAGGAACCGTAAAAGGTTTATGAAGCTGGTAAAGCTACACAAATGATTCTGCGTTTAACAATTAAGACTTTATTTCAGAAATTGCCAGACAAGCAGTCGTGTCGAAACCTAACACGGTATCTTGGATCTTTAGAAGCGCTGGAACGTGCAAGTCTCAATAAAATGTCAACAGGTAAATTAGTAATAATAATATGAAAATATTTTTAATACTTCTTGGTAATCAATAAATAATAACAAATTATCTTTTAAATTTAAATAGTTTATGTATAAAAATGGATTTTGAGTCACCAAATCCATACTAGAATATTATAAATGTGAAAGTGTGTTTATGTATTTGTCTTTCTTTCATGTCGAAACAGAGTGACGAATGGGCGTGATTTTTTTATTCTATTCCATACTAACCGTTAAAACGTACCTAGTCCAATAATATATGACTAAGCATTATTTGTAATGGTTGATTGTTGATTGGCGAAAACTATGGTATAATTTAATATATAAATTACAAAGTTGTATAGCCATAATAAAATTATATTCGAAATACATTTTTGTTAATAAATATTAAAAAATAATATTTTTTTTATAGTCTTTTTTTTAACTGTTTTTAGGTACAACAGAGGGCACAATTCAAGCAGAGGAGTCGATCGCTACACTCGGAAGGACTACAGCATCTTTAAGTATGTTTTATACAATTAGTTTTGCTAATTAATGCTATTTCTCTGCTTATTTTAGTAGTTTAAGTGGTTTTATTTCTTATTATAATTATAATGAAGAATAAAACTCTTATAAGAAAATTATTTCCTGTTACATATCTAAACTAATTAATTGAAAAGATTTAAGTGATGCATAAACATATTTTTGAACATATAGTAAATTTTGTAAGTAGTATTTAACTATATGTTCTTGTACAGCACAGCCACTAGCATGGAGCACGCACGTGGTAATCAACGACGTTCTAACAGAAGAAGCGGAAATAGATGATAAGTCACCCACTGAAAGTGTGTCCAGAATATCTGACGGTGAGCTTTATTATTTTTCGATAAATCTTACAATTTAATGGCTTTATAACCAATATTCAGGTGTGCGTATCATACATGATTGTATGTATGTATGTACGTAATAAATATACTAAAATGTGTAAGTCCTAATTCATTATACTATAAAATGAAAAAATTTATATTAAATTTCCAGAAAAAAATAAATCACCAGAAGAAAGAACGTCCCTGCCGCAAACATCGGACACAGACACCCCTGCAACCAAGGATGCAACGGATATCGATTCTGATAGTAGCGATGTTTCACCTGTCAAAAAAGCGAAAGTTACTAAAGGTACATCATTAATTATTATTTACTAGTTTTTGGCTACGGCTCTTTGTTTATGTAAATGTCACTGACTCTAAGGGTCTTAGGGTGATTTCAGATGTATTTCAAATATATGTAATTCTAGCGACTCACCCTCGCTTTACTCGGGTTTGTAGTGGGTAGTTTGTATGGGGAAGTAAACTAGGGACGACCCTAGTTTACTTCCCCATACAAACTTTCATCCCCATTTTCACCCCTTTAAGGGATGATTTCCAGAAAAAAAAATAGCCTATGTCCTTCTCAGGGTCTCAAACTATCTTCTTATCCAATTTCATCTAAATCGGTTCAGTAGTTTCGGAGCCTATTCGATGCAAACAAACAAACAAATCTTTCCTCTTTACAATATTAGTATAGATAATAGGTAGCCTATGTTTTATAAATTGCAAAATTTTCGAAATGGCCCTCGTAGATCCAGAGCTTCTTAGCGCTTAGTTCAACTAACTACTTAACTTGGTTTAATATTTGTTAATTTTAATTTTTTTTATAATTTGAATTATTTTATACTTGAAATATGTGGCTGTTGGTGTGCGCGCGCATCGTAAAAATTTTACTTTCGTACTTTTTTCCTGACGTGCCAAAAGAAGTATAACTTCAAAAAGTGAGGTATTATTTATAAAATGATTAATTATTTTATAATAACAATATTAGGCAAGAAAAAGAAGCAATCAATAACGAGACAAGACTCTGGTCCCACTGAAACGAAACGTGGGAAGAAGCCGGCCAAACAGAAGGTCCAGAGTGAGAAAGGTGTTAAGAGGAGTCGCTCACAACGCTCCTTGGTGGATGTGAATAGAGGTAAAAATATAAACTGAGCAAGGACCTATTTAATTAACTATTTTTTTTTAATCAAAAACCCTTTTAATAAGGTTACTCAGTCAACAAGATTAATAAATAATTTCCTTCATAGGGTCAATTCTTTTATTAGGTAACCACTAGGTTAACCAATAACCAATAATAACTAATAGATTGCCCTATATACTATCTATATAGTGCTAGCCAATAAAAATGTGATACAATATAAGACATTAAAATTATTTTCAAAAAATACTTATGAGAATGAAGTAAAGGGAACCTTAAAACGTAGCAGCGGACATGTACGGAAATTTTAGACCATTTTAGCGAATATAACTCCCACTAATGGATGGCTACAAAGTATGTAGTACAAAAAGATTGATTTCTTTTTTTATACATTACTAGCGACTCACCCTCGCTTCGCTTCGGGTTCGTCCTTAGACGAAAACAAATCTATCCCACGGGAACCGTACATTTTCCCGGGATGATATATAGCCTATAGCCTTCCTCCGTTAACAGGCTATCTAATGCAAAAAGAATTTTTCAAATTAAAGTAGATAAGTAGTTTCTGAGATTAGCGCGTTCAAACAAACTCTGCCTCTTTATAATATTAATATAGATAAATAAAACATTCCATTTGGTAGAAGGTGAACACATTTAATAGGTAACAAGATTTTTCTAAGATAACTTGAACGGGTAACCATTTAAGTAGGCTTACTTATCTCTATATCCGAGTTTTACGGTGCCTGACTGTGAGTAAATAATATTGAGCTTTGGTGTTAAGTGGATATATTTTTTTAAGTGTTATGACTTAATATCACTTGTACAATACTATAAAACAAATTTATTAGATGTTTATGAAATGAAATCTATACATCTATACAGATAAATAAAATTGGAGTGTCTGTTTGTAATATTAAAATAACCGCTTTTTACTAAATGCATATGGATGTATACACGGTACACATACCAAAACAACATTTTTTACAATTTTTGTCTGTCTGTCTGCCTGTTTATTCCGGCTAATCTCCGAAACGGCTGGACCGATTTTGACGGGACTTTCACTGGCAGATAGCTGCTGTTGTAAGGAGTAACTTAGGCTACTTTTATTTTATAAAAAGAATCAGGGTTCCGCGAAAATCCGCGTACGGCGTACGCATCCGAGTGAAGCGAGGGTAAATCGCTATATAATTAAAAAAAAATGAATATCTTAGGAGTAACAAGCTACATTTATGTATAAACATAACTAACTGTGAAAACGTACCTAGGGACGAACGCGAGCAAAGCGAGCGTGAGTCGCTAGTTATTTTAATAAACCGAAACTACTTTTTTTTCGTTTTTTTACAACACTAGTAAAAAGCATCACCGTAGTTGTCCTGCGTGCAATTTTTCTATTTCTTTAGATTATTATTTTTATATTATCTAAAATGTAAACAATTATATTGATCGGCTAAAATAATAAAAGTATAATTAAAATGAATTCATCATTATCTTCTTATTGAAGAAGTTGGGAAAGAAAATTAATATGTTTGTTATTATTTATTAGCTAAAAAAGAAGCAGAGAATAAGTCAAAGAAGGAAGTATTACAACAATCGCCTCCATTAGATGATCTGGATATGTCAAATGTTACTGTGAGAAGATCAAATAGAGGTTTACAATCAGGTTCCAGTACCGAGTCCAACGGTTCAGACGGTAAAAAGAAAGGGAAGAAAACTCAGAAGAAGAAAGGTTAGTATTATTTAGAACTAAGCTTTTTACCCACAACTTTGTTCGTTTGGTAGAGGTACAAATGTCGATGTATATAAGTAGGATATAAGCTATCTTTTTTTTAAAATTTCGCTTATATAAGCCGTTACAACGTGAGGAAGTATCAAACAAACTCACAAACATGCAATTATGTTCAATGGTAATTAGCTACAGGTCTCATAGTACAGCAAAAGAGGCTACCATATCTTTTGTGTCGACACAACCTAAGTTGAACTGAGATTAGACACTAAGATTGTTCTGTGTATATGTATGTTTGTTTTTATATATAATATTGTTTACTGTTTGTGTTTTATTGCTCAATAAATTATTATTATTTTCTAAAATGTTAGTAACATGTCTATTGTCTACGTTATATCGATATTTTTGAAAATTTTATATTCTCGAAATAATTGAAATAGGCTATTTGACTGTTTTTTAAATACTGTCTCGAATTATTCTATGGTGTTTATTGAGTCAACAAAAAGTAATTATTTTTTAGTGCTTATAAGTATTTCTTTAAAAAAAAATTGCACTTAAAAAGTACAATTTAAATGGTTCGCTGAACGAAACACTATTTTGCGCAACATGGTGTCATTTACATCACAGTTAAGCGTCATAAAGAATAATCGTATTTAAGGGGTTTTTTTACATATTTAATTTCGAATCCTGGGTCTCGCACCTCTGATATTTTCATGTGCAAATCATTTCCAACATGATTACCACTTGCCTTACGGTGAAGCAAAACATCGTGAGGAAACCTGCTTGTCTGAGAAAACCTAGCAAGTTTTCGAAAAACATGTGAAGTCCGCCAATCCGCACTTGGCCAGCGTAGTGGACTATGGCCTGATTCCCTTATATTGAAGGGAGGCCCGTGCCCAGCAGTGGGACGTTAAAATGGGCTGAATACAATAAAAAAAATATCTGATTAATGTATATCGCTTTTAAAACTCCAACCCTACGTGGATACCAATAAATAAAACAATATTTTTCCCACTCAAATAGCCTATTAAATGTATAACTTAGAACTTAAATGCAAGTGGAGTTATTTATTATTTTTATTTGAATTTGAACTACGAGTATGATACAGCTTAAGTGATTAGAGATAAGATAGAAGATAGATAGGTCAGATATTAAGTTTATTATGTTTTCATAGAAGACCAACCCCGACGAGTGACTCGTTCGTCTGTGGGGTCCAGAAGCAGTGCAAGTTTCGTTCTCTCCGGTGACAACTCTGGCGACGACACGGAACTACATACCATTGTATATGATAATGATATTGTAAGTGATATTGTAAAACAGAACAATATGTAAATCTTGCTTTTTTTTTTAAATTATGTTAGGTTATTTTGACTGTCAACTATAAATTATTAAATATATTTTTATGAGTCATTATTAAGTATAAGAATGATTAATATCCAATTTCATGTCTTAATTGTTTAATATTTGAAGTATATATAACTATTAATAACTAGTTTTTGGCCGCGGTTCCTCTCGCACAGTAAGCGGGACGGGTAAGTAATAAAGTATATCCGTCCCTATGATGCAATTTATGCCCTTGCCTTTCGTCGAAACCTGTTCATATATTTGAACATAACAAAGTAAAATGCTTTTTATTTTGTTATGTTCAAAGACATATATTATTATTAGATGTGACAGAGTTACTGTCACATCTATTGCTCGGGTTGGTCCCTAGGTTGGATATAGTAACATATTTTTTTTTTTTAAGTATTAAAACCTTCCGTGGACCTTAAGGAACATAAAAAAAATAAATTAGCCGAATTGGTCCAGCCATTCTTGAGTTATGCGCTTACCAACATTCATTTTTATTTATGTAAGATTAATATAATAAATAAAATAACTCTATATTTTAAAATTATATTATAAAAGTTATGTTGTTTTTCATGTTAAAAATTTATTTAATATGTATTACAGCAACAAGAAATTTTGAATGATTCAAGCGAATTAATGGACAGCAGACGCTCATCCAAAGCAAATGTCACGATCCCTGAAACACCTGATGTGAGCGATGAGTAAGTAAATTAAGGACACTCTTTTTTGTATACAATTTTAAATCTTATTAAAAATTTCCTTCTAATCATTTTGACAAATTTTATTTCTAAGTTTCTTTGTAATAATAATTAGTAATATTTCTTACAGATCTGAATCGGAACCAGAAATCCCAGTGAAAGGAAAAGGAAAGAAGTAAAACGTAATAACATATATTTTATTGTAATATGAATAAACTCGTAGTTATTTATATGACAACAGCATTCATTAACAATTCCAAACTTATCGAGATTGAATGCGATAAAATTATAAGTAGATATTAAAGATGCGAAAACAGAAAGAGTATCAAAAAGTTGTGCAAAGAAAAGTATACCTTATTTGCTAATTTTTAAGGTATAGATTACATTGCTCAACTTCTTTATTTCCATGTAAATAAGCCTTTAGATGAAACATTCATTCATAATTCAGGTTAGCAATAACGGTTTACTAATTTAAAATATATAAACAAACCTCCTTAACACTGTTTAGGCTTATTTTAAGAATAATAATATATAAACACAATAACACTATATTTTTGTCGCAATCAACTCAAGGCACTATTGTTAACATATATTGTAATTTTTTATAATTATATAAATAGTATATTTAAATAGTAAAATTTTTCAATAATAGCATTATAAAAATTCAATACCATAACTTATATAACAGAAACAAACAAACAATAAGGATTAAATGCTCTCTTAAAATGTACATTACTAGTTATTATATAACTTACATAACTAATGAATTGTAACTATTTTGTTTACTCATTAGGGCACTTTTAGATGTTTTACATTTTATATGGGAAGATTTCATAATACTTAAATAAATGTTTGACATAAGCTATTGTGCTTATTTAAAATATAAAATTATTATTAATGTATTCTAGTTTGCTATTTTTCCTTCTGACAGTTCACTATTTCTACAAAACGTTATATATATTATTATTTGTACTAATTTTATTTTAGTTTTGATAAACATTATAGCAATATAGTTTTTTTTTTTTTTTTTTTTGATTTTGATAAATTTTCTATCACTTTACTGCGTTCTACTACATTTTTCTAAAACATGGGCGTGTACAGAAGGATGAGAGTAGAGAAGCTAAAATGAGTGTGTCCGTGTTTATTATTTCCTTCGAAGCCATATTTTAAGCATACCAATAGAATACCACTTCAAATCCTGTTTATCTTATTGTTTTTGTCTGATATTTTAAAATTATTTTTATCGGGATCGGACGTTGCTGTTCTGAGAATGCGAGTTCATTTTTTCTGCGTTTTCCCCTTGAGGCGTTTCTGAAAGTTTATTTTCCTGCGTGCCTTTCCGTCTCGAGTGAGTTTTGTGCCACCTGCATATTAAAATAATAATATTTATACTACTTTATTTTTTGTGGCGGATTCACAGAAAATACTAAAGAAGATAAAAATATTTTAAAATTTTATTTAAAACAATAACATATTTATATCTATGTATAATGTATGTATGTATGTACATTGTACATACATACCTTAGTGGCAGTGGTAGCCCAGTGGTAACGAGCTCGCTTGGGATACCGAGTGAAGCGGGTTCAAATCTCGGGTCTCGCACTTTTGATATTTTCATATGTGAATCATTTTCAACATGATTACCACTAGTCTTACAGTGAAGGAAAACATCGTGAGAAAACCTGTATGTCTATATAGTAAGATTTCGAAAAGACTTGTGAAGTCCGCTAATCCGTACTTGGTCAGCGTGGCGGACTATGGCCTGATCCCCTTCGTATTGAAGGGAGGGCTAGTGCCCAGCTGTGGGACGTTCAGAAGGACTAAATATAAGTACATACAGCATATCGGTTGAGTTTTTGGCATATGTCAAATGTGTAGAAAATTTATTTCCTTTTATGCAGTAAATTTCTTTAATTCTATAAGTCCGCCGTAAATAATTTTGTTTTTGTATAAGAAAATTTAAAAGACCAACCGTTTAAAATATTTAAGCAAAATGTTACAATGTTTTGACTCTTACCTACCTATACAGTAAAAATTAGTCTTCTTGTTATAGTTCAGTCTTCAATAAGATAATATAACATACAGATAGAACATGGATGGGACGTGAAAGAAACGTACCTTAAATAATGGAGATATGAAGTTTCACTTGAAGGAAACATTCTTATGTTTTAAAAAATATATTACAATAATAACTGCATTTAATTTTTTTATAAAGCTTACCTGACCCGGTAATCGAACTAACTAAAAACGAATTTTTTTAATATTTAGTTATAATATTATTTTTAAATTAAAAATAAGGGGAAGTTTCCTTTCAGTGAAATTTGATATCTTCAATATATATTTAAAGTATTTTTTCCTCCATGTCCCATTCATTTGGTCCACCTGTAAAGACTAACGTTTGAAACTATTTTGATCTCACAATAATAACTGTTTACTTCTTACTATTTTACTTCAATATTTGTTAATTAATAAATTCTATAAGACAACTCTGAACTCACCCATAATTCGGTTTTAACTGATGGCGTATAGTGATGAACTCGGCGCCTCTCTCACCGATCATCACCACCGACGCCATGGTGTTGCCAGAGACTACGGTCGGCATGATGGACGCGTCCACTACTCTGAGACCTAGATGTGGAAAATTAATAAGATCAAGATAGATATATTTGAAGTCCTAAGTCTTTATAAATATTAAAAATGCAAAAGTGTGTGTCGGTTCCTATTTTACGCAGCAATGGATGGACGTGATTTTTTAAAGAGTTTACAGGTTCGAATCTCGTGGGTTAATAATAATTTTCTGTAGAGCGCTATTTGCAGAATTTATATATTAACAACTCCTCGCGGATTTTTCTTAGAAAAAATCCTAAAAAAAGTTTTATTGACATCCATTTCAAATGAGTTTCCATTAAATAGATGAGTATTTCAAAGGCACCATGATCTCAAAAAAATTATGTATGCATTTCAACGAACTTAAGTCTAATTACCTATTTTCAATTACATGATTACAGTTTAATAAAAAAATTGTACACTGATTTTAAAATTATTTTTGGGGTGACACCATTAGTGTAATTTTTTAAATTTTATGAGACCACATTTGAGGTACAATGTATTTATTTATTTAAGGAAAAAATAAGTAAAAAAGATTCACGTAACATACACGCCAAAACTTCTTTTTGAACTGAGACGAAAACGCTAAAACATTATTACCATCAACACCAAAAACTCTGAGCTTTGGGTCTACGACAGCCATTGGGTCGCTCTCGGACCCCATCTTGCATGTGCCCGCTTGATGGTTCTCAGGCGCAGTGTAAATTTTCGCCAAGCACTTGAAGAACTCGTCAGTAGGATTCAGGCCGCCGCCGGGACACTCTGCGCCGTAGCCCTCTTTCGGCTTCATGCCGTGTTTCTCACGTAAAATCTAAGAAATTTGAGAAAATCCTTCATTCAATATTAATTAGTCGACTTTATAAATACAAATGTTTTATGTGTGTGTATGTTTTTTACTCCTTCACACTGAAGCGGCAGGACGGATTTAGATGATATGATATGATAGAGTACAAACAGACCTGGAGAAATGTATAAGCTACTATTACCTAAGGACGCATCGAATGGAGTGAGGGTAAATCTCTAGTATACAGGGTGGATTTTTGAGACGGGACAGCAAAGGAAAACAGGAAAGTTACAGGAAAACGTTAAAAGTTACAGGAAAAGTTACAGGAAAACGTTCCTAAGAGACCATCCGTAACTTTTTGAGATATTCTGAACTGCACGCATAGATTTTGGAAAGAATGTAGTCAGCGAAAAATATGCTAAAATACCAAAAGAATTTTTTTATGTCATTCGATCCTATTTCATATAGGGATCAAATGACTATGGGACCATTTATGGTGTGAGTATTAGAAATAACAGAAATCACCAAAAACTTTTCCCATACATATTGTTTATTATATATCATAGTATATTCAGTGCATGTATAGCAGTCGGAGACATACATAATGTACATACATCTTGCGGCCAGGATGAAACGTATGTCTCCAAGTGCATACTAGGTTTATTCCTTCTTCAACTGATTTTCATCTTTTTAGTTAGCTTTTTCAAATTTATAAATAAGTGATACATATACATACTTATATATTAGTGCGACTTACCATCTACGACTGCGTTACCACTTACTATCAGGTGGAACGTAGTCAAGCACTAATTCAGGATAATATTTAAAAAAAAAACATGAAAATAAAAAAACAAACATGAAAACGCAATCCCTTTTAATAACTATAAAGGCGAAAGTATGTTTGTTTGTTGTTTCAAGCAGCAGATTTGGCTTAAATTTTTGCATGATTGAAGCATTATTAAAATCTATGCATATAATAAAATTGTATAGTGTGTGCCATCCACGAAGACGCGCCCCTCTCTCTTTATTGACAGTTGAAATCGCGCGCCTTCGTGTAGGGCACTATCTATAACTGATATATTACTGGGTGGCTTTATTAAAGAAATAGAACCCAAAACAATGATTTTTAAAATTTCCGTCTGTTTGTCAGTGCGTTTGTGCGCGATAATCTCAGTTTTTTTTTAAGCTATTACACTAATATATTGTGGTAAGTTTTACTTAACATTTAGTGTTTATTTTATTTCAATCAATTCGTAAATAAAAGAGTTGATTGGTGAGGCGCTAGCAGTCAAGTGCGTTTCGTGACACCCATCGTTCCGTGGGATAAAAGATTTCAAATTAAATATGACAATTAAGGCGCCATCTTATTTGTATTCCAAAACAAATAACAAGAACACAAGTACCGTAGTATTAGCCAATCTATAAGCAATTCTGGACGCGTCTGCGACGACATCTAGATCGCGTTCGTCCTCGAAATAGTTGGGTTGCATAAAAGGCGCTTGTAGAGGGTCAGTGGAGCGCAGCGTGAGGTAGCCGCGGCTTCTCGGCTGGAGGGCTATTGGTGATATACTGTTGAAAAGATGAAAATTATATACTATATTAACATGGTGTTAGATATTTTGAGAGATAAAAATTTCAATATAATTATTTAGGTTGGGTTTTGGATTTATAGAGAAATAGGAGATGAAGTTCAGCAGTGGTGGACTACTCATCATATCTAAGCTCGTTGATTAACATATAAATAACAAAGATATTTTAAAGAATAACCAGTATTCACATGGGTCCTATTAAAATATTTATCAAAACTTCACGTCCTCGATTCCGATGAAACTTTTTATAACGGTTTATAGATAATTCCAAACTTTAAATAAATGATAAATATAATGACAGGACTTTCTCTTCCTTATATAGGTACTGTGATTTTACTGCTTCGGTGGTGTAATGCCTACCATATAGTGCACATCCGGAGGTCCTGGGTTCGAGTCCCGGGTCGGGCCAAGTTTAGTTTTTTTTTTTTTTTTATGATACTCGGTGATAAACGAGCAGACAGTCCACCTGATGGAAAGCGATACCTGTCGCCCATAACACCTACGGTTCATGCACTTAAGTTTTATGTAACAAAAATGCAGAACCGCAGGTGCGTTGTCACTGTGAGGACTAAGATGATATGCCTCTTGCCTGTAATTGCGCTGGCTACCTTATCCTTCAAACCGGAACACAACAATGCAATCATTGTTGCTTGGCGGCAGAAATAGATAAGGGGGTGGTACCCATCCAGTCGGACTCCTCAGGCTTGACAGAGCCCTACCACCGGTAAACACCGGTACTTTCTATTTAGTAAGTTTCAGTAACAGCCCGGAGTTGGAAAGTTGGCGATGTTTCATCCCCGTGCCTCGGAAAGCATGTAAAGCCGTCGGATTTATTAACTAAGTGATTTATATGTACAGCAAAGATATTTTGCTGATACGTATTACCTGATAGACCTGAATTTTCTTTCTTTAAGTAATTCTTCAGGGTCTCCCCCGGAACACGAGCCGCATGACGCGTAGTATCCGCCGAAAAAGAACTGCACGTCCGGCTGTCGCCCGCCGGATGGCGCCAGACGGGAGTTTACTTTACCTGTTAACTTTATAACGAGTTTTTCCTAAGTATCACTACATTTTATAAAACAAAGTCCCCCCGCCGTGTTTGTCTGTCTGTCTGAACGCGATAAACTCAAAACCAAACGGATTTTTAATACAGTTTTCACTAATGGATGGAGTCAATTTCACGAGGTTGATGAAGTTTGAGGGAGGCTGTATACTAAATTTATTAAGGGTGTATTTGTAAATTGCCTAAAATTAAATGTCGGCAAAAAATATGCCGACTAGGAGCTCTATTGGCGTGAGCCGCCTCGCAATAATAAAATTATAATATGTAAACAATGTTTTACGAAATTATTCTTCTTAAAAATATCTATTAGTATACCTTATTCGAAGCAACGTTATGCATATAATGTAAACAAAAACACAAATTCTACTGGAGGTAACTACTAACTACTTCATTTGTCTAGTGGCTAAAATGTATGGCTGCAGATTAGTAGGTCCGGGGTTCGAGTTCCCGGGTCTGGTCAAGTGTAGTTATTGAGTTCTTCTATCTAGTTCGAAAGTTTCCACAGAATTTCGCATTTCACTCCGAAGAATGAAATGGAAAATTCTTCAATAGATGATGTTAATAAATTTGTTATAAATTTATCAAAGAAGTTTTTCAAGTTATTTATTTTTTAATTTATTTACTTTCCTTTAACATTCATATTAGGTAAAGCAATTTGTAATAAGTAAAAACCCTAGAATTTGTAAATTACTATTGATAAAATTTTTACAAATTTCTATGTGCGGGTTTGAACATAAACAGAGATGTATGTAATTACTAATACAATGAGCCCACATAGATGTGGGCTCATTGTATTACCACAGTTAGGTAACTATTGAATTGTTTTGTCTCGTTACAATTTAAAAAAATAATAAATAAATCGAATGCAGAAAATCATTTTTTTTGCCATTGCGCTTAGGCCATTTCATGCAATTATTTATTATTTTTTTATGCTATAGGTATGCGTTATTAAGATGTAGCTCAGGCTATAAAGATTTTTTTTTATTATTATATTGTCTAGGAGCAATGTGTGTCTGAAATAAAGTTTATTCTATTCTATTGTAAATATATTTCCTTGTCATTAAGCAATATATCAAATTGATTTATACATACTTGTGACATTCCTGTGCCCGATAGAGGCCCGTCACGATTCATTATGTACTGCATAGCAGTATCCCACGATAATTCCGGTACATCTGGCTCTTTAAGTGTGAATTTTAACGTAACTCCAACATGGTTATGAAGGTTTTGACCAACTCCAGGCAAGTCTTTAATTACAGGAATATTAAATTTATCTAGAGTTTCTTTCGGTCCAATGCCTGAAAGAAGTAGTATTTGCGGAGAATTGATGGCGCCTCCTGATAAAATTGCCTGTAAAGATATTTTTTATTAATAATTTAAATATACGAAGTTATATAATACTTATTATTTAAAACATTACATATTAGAAATGTTACAAAAGATGACAGTAAAGGAATAATAGACCACATAATTATTACTGCTTATTCGTGTGTTTCATTCCCGCTCTGAGAACGGAGAACGGCGTTAAAATAAATTTTCATCCACTTCACAAGTTAGGAAACTACTATACCTAGTACTTAATATTAATCTGATATATATGTATGTGTTACATTTCCTACGAAAATCTTTAAAATTTTTGCCAATTTATTAGCTATTAAAATTTTCGTAAATTATCTCTTAAAGAAACTCCAGAGCAAGGACAAAAATTAGGACAAGGACTGCTTTCGCGAGCCTATCCAAATACGAACCCGCCGCGGTTATTCAGTCTGTTTTATACTAGTTTTACTAATATTTTCTTACCTTTCACTCTCTTTTAATTATTAAATTAATAACAATTACCTCTTTTATAACACCGACACTTTTCGTAATGCCATTCTTGATGTATTCTACTCCAGTCACTTTCTTACTAGTTGGGTCTACGATTACTCGCGATCCGACAGCGTTTAAAAGTATATGCAGATTATTTCTCTTCGAAGCATGCCGAAGATACGCTCGGGCTGTACTATACCTTGAGCCTTGACTAAAATAAAATAATAATTGAACAATTTTGAAGAATTTTGGTATAGAGATAGATGAAACCTTGGAGAAGGACTTGCTTACTTTTTGTCTCGAAAGTGAAACTTGAAGGAGGTGAAATGAAAGTATAAAAGTCCTATGTTTTTGCTACTACAGATGTAAAGTTGTTTTATATTCTGGTAGGTCTAATATAATGAAAACCAAGAGAGTGAATGTGGCTATATTTAAATGTAAAAGACACCCGGTTGAACCTGAGCGAAGCGAGGGTAAGCCACTAGTCTAACTCTCTAAATAAAAAAATACTATTTCACTATTGTAAAAGTTACAAAATAAATGTAACATCTACATTGACCTAGCGCCTAGATTGTTAGATAAGGTAATGAAGTTAGCGTTAGAGATTATAAAGACCTACAACTTAATCGATTTTTCTGTCAAGAAATCCTTAGAAGTTTGAAAGTCGGTGATCTTATATAACGTGAAGCCATAGACTTGATTCTTTAGCAAGTTTATGTACAATTTTGTGCATATACCTATTTCCTCAATCTGCATAATTAATCTCAATCAAGTTACCAGTAATTAGGAACTTATTATTAAGTACGTAGGTTTACCTGTTACTTTTATAAAATTATATAAAAACGCGTAATAATCAACCATCTACCATAGTAGAATAGTATTTTGCATATTTTTTTGCACACAATTTTATAAAATATGAATAATTAATGTAATCAGCTTTTGGATCATAAATTTTTTATTCATACAAAAACAGTTGTGACGTACTTTAAGGTTTGATATATATTACCATGAGAATTATTACTCTATTGCAAATTACCTGGTCGTAATATCACTTATACATACTTTATTCTATGTTATACGTATTACTGTGTATCCGTTATCTATATTTAACCTAATGTGCTTATAATGTTAGGTGTTCATCCACTTCGTAAAACTGTACTAGAATTCGAGATGATTATTATAATATTATGTAGATGTAACTACTAAGAAAAGTCATTTTAAAAGGTCTTTACTGTTAAAACATAGAAAATGTAACTTCTTAAAAAAAAGAAAGTGCAGTTATAACCTGAATTTTGCCCAAAAGCATTAACATCATTTATAAATATGTATTTATATTCCTGTCCTATATATAAAGCAAATAATTAACTTTTCACATGTATACTTCATCTATAGATATGCAATATAAACGGAGATTCTAACACCCCAGTAGCTATTCGGAGCTAACAAAAGCAGTATACAGTAGTCATTACTACAATTGCAACGCTTATTGCTTTATCATGTATGAATGATATTTGAAATTGATCTATATTTTAATGGTCAATAGATCAAATTGATCTATATTTTAATAGTGAATTTATAGGCCATAAACTAGTTCTGCTACTAGATGGTAGGAAATGGTATATTTCTCAAAAATTGACAAAATTGTAAAACTTTCTTTATTAAAACATTATGTAGGCTAGTGCTTACTAAAAGAAATAGCAAAAAAGGATGCTTTAATTTTTGTAGTTTAAAATTGTGAAGAAAAACTTTTTTGTAAAAGACATGATAGAAAGAAGTAGGTATGTACAGATAGTAAATAAATTAATAGCACTTGATACTCTTGTCTTTTTGTCTCAAAAATAACGAGAAAGTATGTACGAAACCAAGCATCCATATAAGTATATGAGAGTCATCTATTTTCATCTAATATAAATTAAAGAAAAAAAAATTAAGAACTTACTCGTTAAAGGCCTGTGCAAGTGTGAAACCAGTGCTAGTTTCCCCATTCAGATCGCTGGTAGGTGGGTATCCCAATTCTATAGCAGCTGATATTACATCGTGCGCAAATTTTGGTGCGTAGCGGAACTGTAACAAATAAATACCATCCAATGTATAAATGTATGTGAATTGTATTCTAACGAGATATTCTTATATATATTCAAAAAACCAATAGAAATGTCTCGGGCCTTGGTGGTAACCGAATCTGGCCGGACTCTAATTAAGTCAAATCTTAACAGTAGACAGTAGGTTCGTGTTGTCCAATTATTGTCATAAAAGTGAAATGTGAAATGAATGGAGATGAATGAAAATGGGTTTTCGCTTGTCAATGCCTCAATATTATCAAGATTTTCTTATTTTATTAAAACTCGTTTTGAATAACAAGTTATACTTAGATCGAAACTTTAATGTACATTATTATCTTCATCTAGACGTCATATTAAGACAGTAAAACATAAATAACCAATACGATTGTAGTAACAAATAAGTGTACCTATAATATTTTATAAATTAAAGTTTTTACAAATGTTGTCGAGAAAAACCGCAATGTCTTATCAACCTGATTTGCCGTTATTTTATAGTCAATTTAAAAATTTTAAGTCGATATTGAATTCATTGATGCCATTGATGAATAAATAATTCTACTATCCTTTTATTATATCGTTTATAAAGTAATCCTGATATAACCGGTTGGTAGGTACCTAACGGTATTTTGCTACATACTTTCAACTCTCTCAGATTAACTCTCAAAGTTATCAGTGTTTTATTACTATATACGTTTTTAATAAATATAAACTTATAAATTAAATCTACACAATACTTAGTAGTATTAATATATATAAATATTATAATATTTATATACATAAATATTGGTAAAGCACCTACGGGACGCACTCGCGTGAAAAAGAATTCGGTATATTATGAAATTTAAAATTACTTTTTTTCTTATATTGTTCCCCCTGTTGACAAACTCCGATAGAATCCCATCAAAAGCGACAAAAGCCACATAGAAACCAATAAATATTTATTGGTTTCTATGTGGCTTTGGAGGCCTATTGGAGATTTTAAACAGGGCCTTTACTTTATTATGCATGAAATCTTATATTTTGTTTTTTTTTTCGAAATTCTAGACACAGTATTAAGAATGTCTTCTTTAACTAACTAACTTGCAGATATTAATTGTATTTCTAATAATGCATTTTCTATCGATACCTATATCCCAAATGTGTGAAAATTATTTTTATACGGTTTTACAATTTAGTAATTTACGCACCTATACGCTTTACGCCCGTCACTGCAGTATACCTACACCTAACCTTATACCACATAATATGACATTATACTATTCTAGCTTATACTTTTAGTATTTACTAGATTTGAAATGAAATCGTGAGTACTCACTCCGTAATAAGGAAAATAATAATTATAGATAATCGAAACCAATAACGATAGGAATTTACATAGGCCGGTAATTTATATTGTATAATGATTTTCCCCATCGATCCCAGGTGTGCTAAAAAAGTTATTCAAGGTCAAAGATCAAACTTTCGGTTTTTTGAATTTCTCACGAAAACGGTAAGTTTTATCAAAAATAAATTCCAAGCAAAAATTGTAGATCATAAAATTATCTAAAAAAAAAGTCATAATACTTTTTTCCTAATTCCTAAGATTTCCTAAGATATCACCATTTCACCATTCCTAAGATATCGCGATTCTAAAAGTTGAAGGTGTTACATTCTGCATGATATGCACACATCTACACCACTCGTGAGGTAGTGTACTTGGCACGTTTTTTTAACAGGGTTTCCCCGGTAGGCTACTCTACGATCTATAATATTTAATAATTCATTTAAGCCACTTGAAAAAAATACGTGGACAATAGAGTAGGCAGATGTTGGTCAAGGCCACCCTGGTAGAAGGGATGCTTAAGGAACTGATTGTGAGTTTCTTTTGAGTGTATATTCTCAGAATTGTATATTTTATATGTAAGAGACACAAATAGGTATTTTTATTTATATTGTCTGACTATGTACGAGTATATACGTGCAATTTCTAAAAGACAATTTCATATTTATTACAGATTTATGGGATGAATTACTATTATTTAATAGATGATAGTAATTCATCCCATAATACTTTTTTCATTCCAGTTAACATCCTTGCTGTGTTATAACGCGGACTTCAGTGTACCAAAAGCGACTATGTACGAACGCGAAAGCGAATCAATGACTGTGTAAAGTGACTTATAAAGATATACGTACACATACACCTAACAATTGTGTGTATTACTACTGATGTTATGTGATCTGTGGTATTACGGATAGCTGTAATATTGTATTCAGCTTAATAAATATCAAATCATCCTATTTATTCTTACAATAATCTTAAAATAGTAATTTTTCATAGCACCCAATGACAAAGTATCAGCAGTACGGAAGATGTACTGCGCCGACCCCAGTGATTGGGAAATGGGCAGGGAGATGATGATGAGCCAATAACAAGTAGGTACCTACTACTATTCATAATAAAAATATTAATTTACATAATTGGTCAAAACAATAAAACTATAGTTTTCTTACCCTTTGCACCGGTATTTCACCTCCAGTGCCATGATAATGTCCAGATACTCCATTATCTATCTCTCTATTATCTTCGCTCCTGAGGAAATAAGGTAGAACTTCAAACCAAGACCAGCCATTCGCTCCGTTAACTGCCCAACCGTCGTAGTCCGCAGGATTACCTCGCATATACATCATCCCGTTAATCACTGTACATCCACCTGTATACATAATAAAATACTTGAATTTTACTCAATTATCATAACTCATAAGACACCATAATTACAACAAAGTCAGCTGAAGTTAGAACTGTAGTTTTTTTAAATTGTTTTGTGCTAGTAAGAAGAGCTTAATCGAAAAATTTTAGAAATCAATCTTTATGCAATGTTTTGTCAGTATTTACTAGCTAGTCTTCTTATTAATAAAATTAAAATGTCTATCCTATAGAATGACTAGACCGAGAAAAAAGGAACTTACTTAAAGCTGATACCAGGTTTGGACAAAAATGATTTAACATATATTCTACATTGCATTTTGAGAAAAAAGGGTGTCTGTGGTATACAGATAAATTACATAAAATGAAAAGCTGCAAATGGAAAGAAGTAGTAATCAACATAAACTTATATTGTATACTTGTCTCAGTCTGTACTAGAACTAAACTTGTTTAGTTCTAGTACAGACTGAGACAAGTTGTTTAGTTCTAGTACAGACTGAGATAACAAACAAACAAACAACTAGAACTACAAGAATCGAACCGTGAATTTCAGAGACGGAAAACTGTTGTATATGTAATTATATTTATGTACCTACATAGCAAGTAGCAACTACGTAAAACAAAATATTATAATCTTGATGTATATGAATCGTGTTATTTTTATTATAAAACAATCAATTCTTTATTAATATTATGTTTATGTATGTATACATTTTGCATTATTATGGAAAATTAATTACAATTACCTAGTGATCTGGTGTTTTTATTACTACAATAATCCACATTTATTATGGCTTTTGCTATTCGTCTGATTGAATGGATGAATATAAAAATATAAAAACTATTCGTCTATTTGACTTTTACATGTACAATTACATATTAGATACTACATGGAGTCACTTACCTTTACAAAAATTATTGATTTGATCGAGAAAGCCTGTGACAGACAGACAAACAAAAGTCCGAGTAATCTTACACAGCTTGTGCTTAACAATAGGTATATAAAATCTTTAACCTGTCGAGAGTCGGCGGCACACCGGTGTGCCAGTTAACAATTGATTTCTTAGAAATTAACCAGGAGGTGTAATATGAAACGAAAAACTTATACTTACCAAGCATCTTTCCCCTTGGCCAATAACACTTTCCCTTGGAAGATAAACACGCTTTTGCTTGTGGTTCAGTGTAGTAGTTCCAATCCGTTTCGTTCTGACTCCAGTAGGAGGTTACAAATGCAGGGACTGAAGACGCAACAGGCTCGTCTCCTCCCGCTTCTATAAGAAGTACCTGAAAACGATTATATTATTTAGTATTTATGTATGTTTTTTTAATAATTTGGCATAAAATGAGCTTTTATTGTAACGTATTGCCAGTACACTATTGTATGTACACTATTGCACACATTACACACTATTTATGCAAGTAGTAGATTGTAAGCTTGAGGATAAATAGTGTGCATTAAGAGCTAATTTTGAAAACACTATGAATAATATGACTGAAAAAATTATAAAATAATTTTAATAAGGGCGTTTTGAAAGTTCATGTTTCAAAGTTTCAAACGTACTTGTACTGTAGCGGATATGTTCATTTTAGTTTAAAGTAGAATTCAACATGCAATTTGCATGTAACAAAATAATTTCTATAAAACTTGTATACCCATTCCCCTGAGGTCTAATTTTCTTGATAAAGTGTTCAATGTAGGCCGAGGTTTTTGGAGATTGACGATTTAATTGACAAACACACAGGCAGACCGATAAAAATTCTAAAAATTGCTATTTTGTATCTTTACCAATAATAAACCTTGTTAAAAAATAAATATGTACTGCACATATTCAAACAGTACGATTTTACTATAAGTAGATGAGACTCATAACACAAATTACCTTCCACTGTGGATTTTCGGATAACCTCTCCGCAACCACCGCACCTGCAGTGCCTCCTCCGATCACTACAAAGTCGTAACTTTCTTCCGGCTCCTGAATGCTGATTATACGGTTACAGGGGTCCGCCAGGTCGCATCTGCCGTTGACAAAGGTCTCCAAGATACTCATGAAGAGGATGAACTGGCCTGGACAGGATCCTGCGATGGACGGGCTAGGAACCTCCCGAATAGGGCAAGCGCATGACTGAAAATATGATAAATTATTTTAAACTAGAATAACGTATGTATATAGAAACGTGTATAGTGGAAAGACAGCTCTACATTGAGTAGGGCGCGTAAAATAATACTAAGGAATGCGTAACTAACTGTTTTTAGAAATATTTGCACCCTCATGTATCTATGTTCGTTAAAGTTTTTTACGCTATTAACTATTGCAATACTAATATTCGAAAAACAATGTACATACAATGTTCGCACATTACGTTAACTATTCTTGTCATTTTTCTCGAATCTATAGTTTTTTGAATTATTGTCTGTCTTTCTGTGACCGCTTCACGGAAAAACCACTGGAGGGATTTTGTTGAAATTTAATTTGATGATAGCTAATTATCCGGCTCAACATATAGGATACTTTTTACTGCGGGAAAATATCTCATATCTGAAAAATCTATATTAAACGTTAAAACGTAAGTAGAGACGAACCTGAGCGGAGGGAGAGTGAATCGCTAGTATATTATATTATATGAATAATAATCAGTTTATTTTTTATCATTGTATACATACATAGTTCTAGTAATTATTTTCATAAATGGCAATGGTTACATATTTCTAAACTACAGTATGTAATAAAATGCCATAAATATCTGCATTATTCTTTACCTAAGTCTCATTAGGTATGCCCATGCTTGTTTCACAATAATAATATTGTGAAACTTTTAATATTTCCCATTTACAATATATGTTTTAAAAGTAAATATATATCAATTACATTGTTTGAAAAGGTTAAATTTTATTTATAGCAACTTTATTTATAATCAAAGTACAGTATCTTTTTAAAGAATATTTTCTTTTCTATTTATCTATATTTTGTTGAGTCTTTAGTTTCTATGGTTGAATTTCAGGCTGTTGAAATGCATGCAAGCGCTTAAACATGTATTATATAAACTAAAAGGATCGATACACATACCTATTAAGTAGTTAGACACATTTTTAATTTTGCAAATTGAAGAAATTTTGAATTATGTACAATGTAGTTATGACTCATTATATTAAATTGATATTTTCATCGATAGTTTTATTATAAAAATACATGCATGGTCATACCTAAAGTCATGGCATAATCTTGGTTTTTCCAACCGCATTAAAGTCACTATGTTACTAATAATTCCGTGTTTCTAGATTTACTTATTCATCTCATATAAGTATATGTTTTTATCTTTTCGTGACGCTCTTATTAATAAATAGGCGAATTTTAATACGGTAGTCATACCTACATATTAAATGTTTAAGAACTGCCTCAGTAGTCTAGTTGTTGGCATGTAATAAGGATGTAGAGATTAAGTCTCTAGGGATTAAGTCTCGGGTCGGGTCAAGTTAAAAAAAAATGTGTTGTCGGTGTTTCACCCCCGTGCTTTGGAGAGCACGGGCTCTTTGGAGAGCCGTCGGTCCTGCGCCTGATCTCTCACCGATTGTATCGAATTATCGTCCGTCGGCCGAAACACAACTATACACACTATAATATTGCAGCAATATTAAAAAGTACTTGATGGATACCAACAGATTTGAGATAATTTGCCTGTCATCCTAGAGGCTACCTCTGAAAATCAATCACTACATGGGACGATAAAAGCTAACAAAAACGTTTTCAGATTCATAGCATTTGTAAAGATGTGACTAAATAGTTAATAGTTATTATAATAACGTTATATAAATAATAATTTTTTTTATTATTAATTACCTACGTATATTAATTAGACTATCGTTATAACAATCATTAACCGAATACCACATTAATTCAAAGTAGTTAATTACATTTTTTTAAACCCAAGAAATATAGATCAACATACATACTATTTTTATATATTTATAAAAAATAATACAAAATAATAAAATATACTATAGGTATTTAAATTTAATTTAAATTAAAAAATATACTACATAATTAGATAACTATCTAAATAAAATCAGCAACTTTAATCTTATCATAATATTTCATTTGTCAAGTAAGATCTTGACCGTAAACTTAGTAATGACCAAGTGTATTAACGTCATTTATTTTGCCATTAACACAATGTTCTCAAATAAAAATATAATGGTTGTGGTTAACACAAAAACCGTTAATGTTTCAAAAAAATAAGTTGAATACAGATTTAGAGAGCAACATTTTTTTTCGTGCATTAGAATTAAAATTCATGAAAAAATATTTAATTAATATAGTTAAATTGTTAGGAAAATATGTGTATAAAAATATAAAATTCTAAAAATTTTACTTTAAATTTTACTATATAAAAATAATATAATTATATCATAACAATCGAAACATGTGCTCTCTCCAATTTTTTCACAGATAATGTTTTTACATTCATTTTCTTATACCTATTACCTATATTTATTTAAACTTTATGTTGAACTTGTTCGGATACAAATTGTTTCCTATTCTTTCTTATTTCTTATTAGCGACTGGCTTCGCTCGGGTGCACCCTACGTACGAGGATTTTTGAAGGTTTTAATTTTTTGCCCGGAACCCTAATTCATTTTCTCGGAAAATCGGAAAAAAACAGATAGACAAACAGACAAAACGTAAGTAAGTGCATAATATCATTTAGTAAAGAACTGTTATTGTGACATTACAAACACAAACTTCAATTTTATTAATTTGTATAGATTTTATTTATGTACTAGCGACTCATGCTCGCTTCGCTCGCGTTCGTCCCTAGGTACGTTTTCACGGTTAGCTATGTTTAGGTATACATTAAAAGTAGCTTGCTACTCCTAAGATATTCATTTAAATTATATAGGGTGCGTACGCCGTACGCGGATTTTGTTCACAATTTCATGGGGTTTTTTTTCGTGGAACCCTGATTCTTTTTCTACAATAAAAGTAGCCTAAGTTACTCCTTATAACATCAGCTATCTACCAGTGAAAGCCCCGTCAAAATCGGTCCAGCCGCTTCGGAGATTAGCCGGAAAAAACAGACAGACAGACAGACAGACAGACAAAAATTGTAAAAAATGTTGTTTAGGTACTTTACTTTACGGTGTACTGTGTATACATCTATATACATTTAGTAAAAAGCGGTTATTTTAATATTACAGACACTCCAATTTTATTTATCTATATAGAAGATAACACTGAGGCAATTATTTATTTTAATTTTATAGTAAATAAAAATCACACGAATATCTTACATGAATTGCATTCTTATCTCGATAATGAGGTGTGTATGAAGGTGGAATTGAATGCTATTTATAATAAAATAAATTATAAAATATAGCAAGGTTTACAGATTTTATTTATTAGATATATTTGTACATTGTACACTGCGTACATGACTGGCTCCGTTGTGTAGTGGCTAGCAAGTACGGCTGCACGTCGAGAGGTCCTGGATTCGAGTCCCGGATCGGCCCAAGTTTAGTTATTGAGTTTTTCTGTTTAGTAAGTCTCAGTAACAGCCCGGAGTTGGGAAGTTGGCGGTGTTTCACCGGTCGTGTCGAGTAGTCGTCCCACCGGAGTATGAGAGTGACAGGAATAATGAGTGCACTTGCGTCTGCGCATATACTTATTCACTACTAGCGACTCACGCTCGCTTCGCTCGCGTTCGTCCCTAGGAACGTTTTCACGGTTAGCTATGTTAAGGTTAGGTAATAAAGAGTATGTTAGGTATGTTAAGTATATATATATATATATATATATATATATATATATATATATATATATATATATATATATATATATATATATATATATATATATATATATATATATATAGTAGCTTGCTACTCCTAAGATATTCATTTAAATTATATAGCGATTTACTCTCGCTTCGCTCGGGTGCGTACGCCGTACGCGGATTTTGTTTACAACTTCATGGCTTTTAATTTTTTTTCGCGGAACCCTGATTCTTTTTCTAAAATGAAAGTAGCCTAAATTACTCCTTATAACATCAGCTATCTGCCAGTAAAAGTCCCGTCAAAATCAGTCCCGCCGTTTCGGAGATTAGCCGGAAGAAACAGACAGACAGACAGACAAACAGACAAAAATTGAAAAAAATGTTGTTTTGGTATATGTACCGTGTATACATCCAAATGCATTTAGTTAAAGGCGGTTATTTTAATATTACAAACAGACACTCCGATTTTATTTATCTGTATAGAAATATCTCCTGCACAGTTGGCTAGTCTCAATGAGACTGGCCACCGTGGCCGAACTCGGTCGGGAAGTCATTATTATTACTTTATGCATATTCATATACTCATATGTATGAATGACGATGAATGTGTTTTAAACTAACATATATATTTTCTTACCTCAGCTGCCCGTATCATATTTCCTTAATAACTTTGCTAAATCTGAAAAAAAAACATGAAATATTCATCACTTTAATTTTCATATAAACAATTCGTATTTGTAACAAAAAAATATTATTATTTATTTCAATATATATAGATATATAACATTGCATAATAATGTCCTACTATTTCAAAGTAAAAATCATAAATGAAACATGTTTAATTAGTTCTATTGCTTGTTATTAATTAACAATATAAGAAAACGACTATCTTGCTAGTACACTTTTTAAGTAACAAGGATATTTTTAATTTCCTTTTTTGTGGCGGCTTTTTAGTTTTGTTTTTTATATTTTTGACCTACTAACGTAATTAATCAATATATTGTATTCGATACATTTCTTCACTTCAGTTTGCCTTTGCTGTTATACCTTACCTTGTTATCGTAATATTCATTTAATGAGTACCTACTTTTTAAAATATAAAATTACTTATGGATTACCAACAAGAAGAAATATATAGAGACTAGCATTACCAGCGGCTTCGCTCGCGTTGCAGCTGTCAAAAAAGAAACAAGCTAAAGAGTTAGGAAAACCATCAAATTATTAGGTACTACACACTCGAAAAGCCAAAGGGATTTATGTAGGACCTAACAGTTTGATGGCTGAAATGACTTTCAAATGAAAAAAGTAATTAATGCTCTAATCATTAAGTATAAAATCTAGCAAGTGCGCCTTTGTCTCGAGCGTCGAGGGTTCCGTATTTACATATTTACCTACACACTAAAATAAAATATTTACATTTTCCCAATACATATTTATTTTGATTGCAATATATAAATAATAATTATAGTATCGAGATTTTCGTACAAAAATACAATCCAAATTTTCAACCTTTCCGGTGGAATTTCTAAAAGAAAATGACAATTGCGAACACAACGAAAAAGAAATCAGCCAAATCGGTCGAGTCGTTCTCAAGTGATACTCCGTCATACACGTTGCAATTTATTTTAATAATATCTGGGCGACCGAACTTCGCTCGGAGTTTTTGGCCGAAAGTACAATATTCTTTTTTTTTTTAAAAAAAAACTAAAAACTTGAATAAATACAAAAATTAAATAAAAGTAAAAACTTCGTAGACGACTGGAAATCGAACCCAGACACCTATGATTGTCAATTTGTTGAAGTTGAAGTTGCACCTTGGCCGCTTGAGCACGATGCTTATGCCTGAGTTTCGATCAACAATATACTAGGTAGGTACTAGATATCGGGTCGGCGTAAGAAATCCATCTCGGTAAATATAAGCTCACTTGCAAAGTGAGCGTATATTTCGATTAGTTCTATTGAAACACTGCAAGCGTAAACACGTTCACCATGCCTCAATGTGTATTTAAAAGTTGCAAAAATAATGCGCGAAGAAGAAATTTTTTGAACGAAGTTTTCGATAATTACATGGAGATTAAGTCAATATTTTAAGATTTAACCCACGAAATAATATAAAAATTAAATTTTTAACAATTTGAAATCCGCTAAGAACGTTTGACGAAATTCAAAAAAGCAAAAAGAAACAAAACATAACGAATAATACTTTCTTAGGTTTACGCGAATATTAGACATTTAAATAAAACTATCTTTTCGGATTTTTTCGCGGATTTATGTTTCCCGACGTTTCGATTGCTTTACAGCAATCATGGTCACGGGAGAGACTAAGGTGTCAGATGTCTCAAAAGCATTATATAGTTGTTACAGACAGCCTACCCACAATTAACAAAAATGAATTCAAAATATTGAAAATTGGCATCAAAGTACCTTACAATATTTGTTAATTTTAATTTTAAACATTTTTATAATTTTAATTTTATACTTGAAATAAGGAGTATTATTAGTAAGGGAAAGAATTCGAAGAAATCTTGTCCGAAAGCAAAAGATTTTATCTCGGGAGATGAAGATAGCACCTAGAACCATGTCGCGTATTTTAAAAGATGACTTAGGACTTGCAGCCTATAAGAGACGCACTGGTCATTTCTTAACTGGTATTAAAAATAAAATTGGGTGGTAAAATCAAAACAACTACTTAAACGATACGCCTTTTTTTTTTAAAAAATACAAAATTTTTGTTTACAAATGAGAAAATTTTTACAATTGAGCAATATTTTAATAAATAAAATGACCGTATTTATGCTGAAAGCTCTAAGGAAGCTTCCCAATTAGTCAATAGAGTACAACGTGGGCATTATCTGACTTCAATGATGGTTTGGTGAGGTGTTAGCTATGAAGGAGTGACTGAGCCATATTTTTGTGACAAAGATTTCAAAACATCGGCACAAGTGTATCAAAATACCATTCTCGAGAAGGTAGTTAAGCCCCTTAATAATACCACGTTCAATAACCAAGAATAGTCCTTTCAGCAAGACTCGGCGCCGGGTCATAAAGCTCGATCTTCGCAATCTTGGTTAGAAACTCAGGTTTCGGATTTCATCAGAACTGAAGACTGGCCGTCATCTAGTCCCGATATTAATCCGCTGAATTATGATTTATGTTGAGTTTTAGAGAGTATGGCTTGTCCTAAATGCCATAAACATTGGAGTCCCTAAAAAATCCATACGATTGCCACTGACGAATTTTCCCATGGAAAGAGTGCGTGCTTCTATTGATAACTGGCCTCAACGTTTAAAGGACTGTATTGCAGCCAATGGAGACCACTTCGAAAAGCTTTATATATTTTTAATTGTTTTATATTAATGTATTAAACTAACACACTGTAATAGTAATAAATGTTACGTGCAATAGAAAAAATATTTTTCTTTGTAACAATATTTAGGGCACGACTATGTATATAAATTAAATTTCACCATAATATAGGTATAAAGAAATCATAATCAATTAATATTTTTTTTATATTTGCTTACTCGTGATGTTTTTTCTCTATCTATTGTACAACATTACCCTTGTATTTGCTATGCTGTAAATAACGCCTTTAAACTTGACACAATATTGTGAATTCTACTTTGGCGAAATTGGTCAGCAATCCGTAATCGTATTATATTGAATAGAACTACTGTTTTATATTGAAACTAGCGACTCACCCTCGCTCCGCTCGGATTCTTCCCTACTTATGTTTTAAAGTTTAGTATAGATTTCTTAGAAATAAGATATTTTTCCACAATAAAAAGTATCCTATATGTTGACCCGGATAACCAGCTATCATCATTCCAAATTTTATCAAAATCCTTCCAGTAGTTTTTCCGTGATGCGGTAACAGACAGACAGTCAGACAAAAATTCTAAAACTATAGATTTGGCCTCTGTATTGATAATAATGTCTATTTCAATAAAAATTTCCAAAAAATATTTAATGTACAGATTTGGCTTGGTTACATTTTATTATATGCATAGATGTCAAATATTCGTGATATTTGACATTTAAAATAAAATTATCTTTAACTATCGTTATCTAAACCAAACCACAGATCACACGATACTAGTACAGATGCCTCGTCCCATACAAAGAAATTGTACAGCGCTAATTCGGGCCATTCTGCGGGCTATTTTGTTTGCTTAAATACATAATAAATGTTAACTGGGCTACTACACTCGGCTACCACTGCCTTTTACTTTTTATTTTATAAATATGTGCAAGTTAGCGAATAGTAAATATTATAAAATTCATCCTGCATTCGAATAAAAAAAATTGTGAGATTTAAACATTTTTTAACCGCGATAAACAATTCATAAAATGTAAAAGCGCCATCTGTGAATATACACTACAAACCCATCATCTGATTGTTGATATTTCAATAATCAGTAAAATTACGCAAATTTGCTTTACGAGCACATTATTTTATTTCCCTTCACTCAGAATATTTTTTGAATCAATACTACACCTTTTTGGGATCATTTTTTTTTATCTTTTCTTATTTTTACCTAACTTTAATAACACAAATTTTAACACCACCTTAATAACAAATCAATACATGTTACGGTACCTAATGACAATCGTTTGAACTAATTTTTCTTTGTTTGTGATGAGATCCCATGACTAGTACTAAACTCAAGAAAGTATGATATATGATTGCTGTAAAGCATTCAAAACGACGGGAACCAAAAATTATTTATGATTTTATTTAAAATAGGTATTGTTTTTATTCTTTTTAAAAAATCTAAATATAGTTTACGATTAAAATAATAATAACTTAAAAGTCAACCCCGTTTCGAACACGGCCAATTTCGAATTATGCTTAGAATATCAAGTAAACATTTAAAGATGCAAACGTTTATTTTAAGTACCTAATGTGGAAGAAAATAGACGTACAACGTGGTAAAAAATAAACATGCAATTTATATTTAAAAATATTTTTATGCTTAATTATAAATTATAATTAAAGTACGAGAATTATGATGATACTTATTTAATTAATTTTTTTTTTCTTACATCTTTTGTATTTACCGTACGTATATAAATGAATATTCAATATAACCCTTATTTCATATAAAAATATTTAAACTTCCGTATATTTATGTAATGATTTTTAATTTTCAATTTTTTCGTAAATATTTCCTATTAACTTATAAAAAAAAATTTATAATAAACATTATTTTATATTAAAAGTATATAAAATTCAATATGTATAACATACCAAAGAAATTAAATTGCACAGTTCAATTCACTTGGCAATTTCACAGTCGCGTATAACCACAGGATGCGCGTGAGTTGCGAGACGCGCCACAAGCGACACCGGCTATGTACCAGCCGCTTTTGTTTATATTGGTCATCTCAACATCGCACTTCTGTTATATATTCCATTTTCGCGATAAAGAGACTTTGCTTGTATTGTAGAAAATAAAATACATATATAGAACCTAAATTTTATTTTCCTACATACGAATTCTCTTATTATGCAATACGTATATTGAAACAGATACATGATACATATATCTGTTTGTGATAGACATATCTATATATTATTTATTGTTAACAAAAGTTTAATGTTATTATGAAATGATTTGTAATTTGTAATATTATATAAAAATGAAATAATATTATTTAAGAAAAAATTATAATAAATTCTTATTTATACAACATTGAGTAGATTTTATTCAGAAATGATATTTTTAATGAAATAATATTTTAAATATTTTGCTTTTTTGATTATTTTAATTTTTCTTTAATCTTTAAACATTAGTATTTCTGTCAAATATTTAATACACGTATGATAACAAATCATAAAAGTAAATTTTAAAAGTTTTAGTAAATAATAAGAAAGTATAACTTATGCAAGTATGTCACTGACCGCGTTCCTGAGACCTCAAGCACAACTACCAATGCCAAGGTAAATTGACACTTGAAATGCATACTTCGATTTCTTAAGGATCTTCGTATAACAAATGTTAACATTTGAAATTACAATAATTAAGTCATAGTTTACAAAACACATCTATAACATATTTTTAACCGACTTCCAAAAAAAGGAGGAGGTTCTCAATTCGACCGTATATATGTTTTTTTTTTTTTTTTTTTTTTTTTATGTTCGGGCATTTTTTCGTCGTTTATGAACCGATTTTGATAATTCTTTTTTTGTTGGAAAGGAGATATCCCAAAAGTGGTACCATGATAAGGAAACCAGGATCTGATGATGGGATCCCAGAGAAATCGAGGGGAACTTTCGAAAATTGTAGCGGCGACTAGTGCGTTTGTTAACATTTTCATTAGGTATTTTAAAGCACTACTATTTAATGAAGGTCTGGAGTCGATCTGATGATGCATCTGAAAGATAGTCGAGGGAACTCCTCAACGATTTACAGCAATTACCTGGTGTTTGGGCTTGATTAATTTGTATTGATGATACGTCTACACTAAAAATGGAAAAATAAAAACTTTTAAAAAAAAAAAAACCGACTTCCAGGCACTGAAAAGTAAAAAATAACTAAACGGGGGTTTTCATTTAGAATAGATACTTAATTAGATTTTTTCGAAGTCGGTGCCAGCCAATACAAATCAAAGCACACCGACTTCGAAAAAATCTGATTAAGTATCTATTCTAAATGAAAACCCCCGTTTAGTTATTTTTTACTTTTCAGTGCCTGGAAGTCCTGGTTTTTATTTTTTTTTAAAAAGTTTTTATTTTCTATACAGATAAATAAAATTGGAAGTGTCTGTTTGTAATGTTAAAATAACAGCTTTTTACTAAATGCATCTGAAAGTTTATATGATACTTATAAGAAAAAAACAATTTTTATAATTTTTGTCTGTCTGTCTGTTTGTTTATTCCGGCTATTCTCCGAAACGGCTGGACTGATTTTGACGGGACTTTCACTGGCAGATAGCTGCTGTTATAAGAAGTAACTTAGGCTACTTTTATTTTAGAAAAATAATCAGGGTTCCGCGAAAAAAAATTAAAACCCATGAAATTGTGAACAAAATCCCCGTACACGAGGGTAAATCGCTATATAATTTAAGTAAATGAATATCTTAGGAGTAGCAAGCTACTATTTATGTATAAACATAGCTAACCGTGAAAACGTACCTAGGGACGAACGGGAGCGAAGAGAGCGTGAGTCGCTAGTTTCTTAAATAAAATAAATGTTCTATCGGATTTTTTTTTAAATAGGTATATTATATTAAGATTTGAAATGGTTGTGTCATATTTATTAGAACTTTTGATTGTTAACAATATTAAGAACTAGCGACTTACCCTCATTTCGCTCGAGTGAGTCCCTAGGTACATTTCATATAAATAAAAATTGTTACTGTCAGCGTACCTTAGGAGAAACACACATGCTATCGTAGACTTTTTTGTAGGCCTTTTTAAGACCTATAATTTTCTAGTATATTGTTTTGGTATATCTCTAAATGTTTAACAAACGTTAGCCATGTAATCTGATAATAACATTGTGTAGGCGTTCTATTAGTGAAAACTATATCAAAATCCATTGAGTGTTTTACAAGAAGTAATGGGAGAAACATACAAACGCAGACTGCAACTTTGTTTTATACTATGTATAGTCTACAGATTGATACTAGTATGAGTATGGAATAAATGTAGTTATCATTATTATTTAGATTCAAATGAAATACTTAGTTTCTGCCAAGCTTGTAGAGACGACAGCATCAAAAAAAGCATCATGAGGACTGCCGACAGAAGTGAAAACTTAAAACTATAAACAAACAGTTGTTATTTTTGGATATTCAAATTAATCGTTCAATCTTAAATTAAAATTTGTAAATTAAACTGTTTACATTTATCTGGTTTTGACATCTATCGGCGCTCTTGAGTGTTAGCGTTAACACGTCACGTGACCATGTCGATGACGACTTACATGAATTTATTCCCCATCCAAAGCTATAAAATTTTCACTTCAAAACTGTATTTAAACTTGATTATAACCCTTTAATTTTCAATATGTGGAGATGGAAAAATTGTAAGGTCTAAAAAGATTTATTTTGTAAAAGGTGTATCGCTGTATTTTCTGAAGTGAGCTAAAGTAATGCCGATAGATAAAGGTGTAATATTGTAAATTCTTGTAATATAAAATGACTTACATACTTAACTTATACCGGCCTCTGGTTAGAAAAAATATCTTACGGCTCAGAAGCGGGTTAATACACTGCAAAACGCTCATTAGAGATTCAAGGTTAGATCCATCCATACTTTTTTATTTAAGACTAGCGACTCACGCTCGCCTCGCTCGCGTTCGTCCCTAGGTACGTTTTCACGGTTAGCTATGTTTAGGTATACATAAAAGTAGCTTGCTACTCCTAAGATATTAATTTATATTATACAGCGATTTACCCTCGTTTTGCTCGGGTGTGTACGCTGTACGCGGATTTTGTTCACAAATTCATGGGTTTTAATTTTTTTTCGCTGAACCCTGATTCTTTTCCTAAAATAAAAGTAGCTTAAGTTACTACCTATAACATCAGTTATCTGCTAGTGAAAGTCCCGTCAAAATCGGTCCAGACATTTCGGAGATTAGCCGGAACAAACTGAGAGACAGACAAAAATTGTAAAAAATGTTGTATATATAAAGTAGTAAAGTAGGAAGAAGTATAATGGAGTAGACTAATAGCTTACATATACTACATACACTCTATGTGTCTTCCCCTTTACACCATGAACCAGTTTTGGTGGTTTCAGTTGTGTCTATTTCAGAGTGATATAGACATTGAATGGGGCCGGCAACCTCTTGAAGGATAGTCCACCAGACTTGCCTTGGCGATCTCAGCGACCTGAACTACTCCCAAGACCACTCCACTATTCCAAACCCAAAGGAAAATTATGTATAACTTCTCGGCTGGCCACAGCAGTATCAACTATAATAGACCTAGATCGCAAGAGAGAGAACCTAGCTAGAGAGTAATTTGCTATCCATATCCTCCTTATGCAGGTTGGCACAACTGTAATGAAAAAGTCACCTAAGCTATGTAACGGAATTAGACTGTAAGTAATTCATTAAACATCATAGTGGCCACTATGTTTGGTGGATGTGCTTGGGAGGAATCAGAATTCATACCTCGAATACCACTGATAACTTCTGACTACGCCTTTGAATTTAATCTATTGTAATTCCTCCTTAAAGTTTGCTTTGCAATGACCATTAATATATCTCAATGCCAGTCTTTAAAAATAGCAGGCGTAGACTTAAGAGAGGATAGCTCCTCACAGTGACATTTTAGCAGAACCCAGAACCAGACAGAACATCCATCAGTGTAATATATTTGTGGTTAGGTTTTTTAGTGCAAACTAAGTTTGTAGAGTTTTACTCTAGACATAATATTAAAAATTCGATATGACAACATATATTAAATTCACTGGAAATTAAAACTAAGCAAATTTTTTAGTCCACGCGAGCGTAGCCGCGAGATAAAGCTACCGCAAAATAAGATTGGCACTTTATACATATATGTAACTTAAAAAAGAAGGCGAAGAAGGGAGACTGTGAGCTTTAGATGTAAATGTAATGCTTTAAAAATAACGGAGATGTTAGTCTATTAGTATGTTAGTTAGTAAACCCATATTAGCCATGTTTCATGATTCTAAAGTCGTAAACATTGTATGCGGTTGTATCATTGTGCTCTCTTCTTCTAACTTTGGAAAGATGGAGTAGAAAAATGAGTAAAAAATACAGGTAGTGTACAAATAACCATTTATTTACAGAATGTGTTACCTATGTTTAACATCTTTTAAGATACTGGATATTTTTAGTTACGATCGCCAAAATTAAATTTGTGTTCCTTATGCGTAGCAAAAACAGTTTATTTTTTCCGTAATTTGTTCTGCTAGTCTATTAATATTTTGATGATGAGCGTCGCCGCATCGAGATCGGGGAACCGCAAGTAAATAAAATAAAAACCAAAATACAAATAATTAAAAGATTGATAATGATAAAATATTAGGCCAAGAGAGAAATTTATTTATTTTTTTACTTTTTAGGGATTTTTTTAGATGACAAAATTACAATGTCTCATGTGAAATAACTTATCGAATGAAATATTAATCAAAGTAAAGATGTAAAATTAAATAGCAGATCTTTAAGTTCTGGTGATATTAAAAAAAGAAGTTTACAAGAATTAGGAGCTGTTTTTGCAACAAAATTTAGCCTTGTATTTAGTGTAAAATGTAATTTATCGATAAAAGGAAACAGCATTAATGTAAATTTGGTTACGAAACTAAAAAAAAGTCAAATAAAACGTTAGTGATATTAACTGTAAATGATAAGTCTAATTAAAGTTTCAAGTTATGGAATATTACAAAATTAATACAAAAGGGAAACTTTAATTACTTTAATTACATTAATTAAAATCTACTCTTTTTAAAACGTTTGGTAATTCGTCTCGTTCACTAATGTAAATGCATTGCATTGCATATCGTAAGTAAATAAAGAAAGTGGTCATATACAATTTTTGGTAATTTCTGATTTATATTTAAAACGTAGTTATATTAATTTTATATATTTTATATAAAATATAATATACCTACTAGTTATTTCAATAAAAACTTAGATAATGTTTAGCCTTTTTCACTCCGTCTATAAGACTTGTAAGGCCAATATCAGTCGATTTCCTTTTACGATACGCGTGTTAACTTTGTTCGACTGGATCTCTAATTATGGCTGGCCTCTCTAAAATACCTATCGAGCTCCTTTTCCATTTTTTAAAGCAGAAATGAAGAGAGGCCTATTAATCTTAAACACTTTAGGATTCTCTCAGACATGCAGGTTTTCTCACGATGTTTTTTCTTCACCGTAAGACAAGTAGTAATAATGTTAGAAATGATTCGCATGTGAAAATATCAGAGAAGCGAGACTTGGATTTTAACCCGCTTCACTCGATCTCTCAAGCGAGCGCGTTACCATTGACTATCACTGCTTTATAATTTAAAACACTTTGGCTGAATATAATTATTTTGACCAGATTTTGGTGTAAAAGGAACCTAGACTAGTGTCTATAGATCCGGGCGTGAAGACAAAAGAACGGGAGGAAGCCCACTTCGGTGGGCGGTACTCCACGCGGGTTGCTCCTGATATTTCTCTAATAGCAGAGTGGATCGAGAGAACAACCCCTTGGTTGTGTGGTCTGCTCCGGCAGACCTGCCGTCGGGGCGTCGTGGTTAAGTGCACAAGCGATTTTGCAACGCCCCATAAAGACGGTGAAGGTTCTATTGGGTTTAAGTGGATCCCACATAATCACCTGCATGTATGCAAGTGGTATGAATAAATGCATTTCCCCAGATTAAATAGTGGCCATTTATATAGTACGTATTCCTAGACGAATCTCGCTGAATTTTGATCAGATAAAGAATAAGAGTGAGCACCCCTTGCTATAATAAGGTTAGCAGTACCCCATTATTCTCGTATATAATAATAATAATTTCCTCCTTACCGATTTCAGTCACAGCGGCCAATCTCACTAAGACTAGCAAACTGCGCAGGAGATATTATAGTGCACACTGCGCATGTGTACGCGCAGACGCAAACGCACTCTCTATTCCTGTCACTCTCAAAGTCCGACAGGACGATACTTCAACACGCCCGGTAAGAGTTAAGGTAAGATACTAAATAAGTAATCCTAAAAACGTTCAGTGACAATAAAACATGCATGTAGTTTGCGATAAATTTTAATTTATGTAGATCCAAATATATTTTAATTTTATAATTTTACTTTAAATTATCTATTCTATTTTAAATCGTGTTATCTTTTTCATTCAACATGTCTATTGTCGATTTTAAAATTTTTAACATTTTTAGTTTTATTATATCTAGAATAATACCTAATAAGGTTTAAAATTTACTTAGCGATTAAGAACTCTATCATAAGTTACGAAATATAAACTACAATCTTTATTATTATAAAGATATTTCGCGA
Source organism: Argynnis bischoffii washingtonia (assembly GCA_033884665.1). NCBI lineage: Eukaryota > Metazoa > Arthropoda > Insecta > Lepidoptera > Nymphalidae > Argynnis > Argynnis bischoffii. The sequence continues at coordinate 6,623,443 of CM066628.1, read as the reverse complement.
AAGAAAATCACTAAAGCCACTATTTCTTTTTGTATATTGTTTTAAATTTCAAGTCAGAACTGTAACATTAAACCTGCAATAACTATCCGACCATCTTGTTTTTTGGAAAAACTATCGTCGGAGTATGGGGACGTTGTTGGGTTACTTTCGCCTGCATTACAGAATAAGAACTGTATCTTTAGAACCATAATGAGTGAGTTAATTTATTTACAAATATGTATTGTTATGATGAATTTATTGAAAAATTAGAGAAAATTTAGATAACAATTCAGTCATGGTACAACACTATAAGTATGAAATAACTAAGCGAGGCTTGTCACGCGCAATAAGTGTTAATAATCATTTTAAGTATTAGTGCCAGGCGAGTATATAATATAGCAAATTAGGATCTTCCATAGGAGAAAACTCTTTGGACCCTAGGTCCTTTATAAAAAGCAATTTCATCTCCAAAACATAATGCAGCGTGTTTACCGTGAAAATATAGCAAGTAGAAAAGCCTTGATTTACTCCTACTCTTTTACTCGTAATGGACTTTTATTTACAAAATGTGAATTTTGTTGAAAAAAAAAAACAAAAATGATATTAACACATCCTCAAACCATAATGTTAATGCCATTTTTGTTCTTGTCTTTGGCCTCGTTAAAAATATACTAATATGTTAATTACAATGAAAATACAAAATAATTAACTTTAGACAATATTAACGTTTTAAAATCACGAAATAATGTTAATTAAAGCTATAACTTATACATCAGGGGTGAAAGTTTTTCAATTTATTAGGCTTTTTTACATTTCTCGTAATGACCGCCAAAGCTTGCAGTAAGCTGATTTCTTTTTCGTCTAAATTCTTTTTCGGATATTAATTTCTTTAACATAATGCGTCCTACAATTGTTTTATTACAATTCTTTTTATATGTACAATATACATACACATGTATTGCTTTAATATTTTAGTACCTGGGCGACCGACCTTCGCTCGGAGTTCTATTTTGTTATATCGTATTTTTAGTTTAAAAAAAACTAAAAACTTGAATAAATACAAAAAAAAACAAAATTAGAAAGTTTGTATTCCGATCGGGACTTGATCCCGGGCATATGTGTTATCTAACTCGCGCCTTGACCGCTTGACCACGATGCTTATATCCGAATGTAAGAAATTATCGACCATATTCTGCGTAGAATAATACAAAAGAAAACCGCACGAAAACTCGAAAACATGCGTTTTCTCAGACATGCGACTAATCTAGATCGTCTTTACGCCCCCAAAAGCCCCCATATACCAAATTTCAGCGAAATCGTTAGAGCCGTTTCCGAGATCGCTGGTATAAATAAATAAAGAAATAAAGATATAAATATACAAGAATTGCTCATTTAACAAGAGGAAAATGATTTAAATAGAAAAATGAGCTCATGTGTGTATTTGGATAAAATCTATCGCAAGTATAACAGAATTAAATTATTTTTTTATTTTAAATAAAACTAAACCAATAAAGCTCAATTTGGTTCAATTTTCTTGATAATGGCTTCAAAGCATGCCAGACCAATAAAATTAATTCAAATTATTTTTTTATCTTTGCATAGATAGACCCGAGAACTAGAACCTAATATAAAAAACTTCTTAGCCAGCATAAGTATTTATTCTGTGGCAGAGTCAAACTCGGTATTCAATAGTATTTCTTATCACTCAAACACATATAAGCGACGTTAATAAGCTTTAAGAACCATGCATTATTATAACAGGCGCAGAAATAGTTCGTAATTGCGACTAATTAGTTACTAGCGATTTATCCAAGCTTAGCTCGGGTGCATCTTTAGGTGCATTTTGTATTTTATTTTCCTTTTAGTAAATTTTGTTCCTAACAAATGTGTCATGGAATGTCTAAACCGTTTCAGCCTAAAGAAGTATAAACATACACACTCATTTAGATATAAACATTCGTATTTAAAATACTAATGTAATTATCTTATTCGCTTATTTGTTTATTTTATATATTTCTACATTACTTAGGTTTTTATAGTTGAAAATATACTAAAAATGTGTCTCAAGTAAAACCTTATACTAGTGTATGTTTCGTCTACACGTCTCTACGCCTCGTACTCATACGGCAATCTTCAGCGGGGCAATATTTAGAAGTCCCGTATATATTATCTCAAAATACAAAAAATATATAAAATATTTATAAAATAATATATCCAGTTTTATTGTTATGTTATAAACACAGAACACTTTAATTTAATACAGTAATCAAGTAAGTAATCTGAAGAGAAATAAATCTTACGTTTTTTGTGTCACATCTTTTTTACTTGCTATTCCAATCTTGCAATAAAAAGGTGAAACGTACTTATATTAATTATTATTACTTTTTTTTTCTATTATAATTTATAAATACGTTTCCATAACACTGTTTTAGAAGTGAATAAATGAAATACTCACAGATCTTTAATCAATAGTTTGACAAATTAGTCATCATCATCTCCCTGACTATTTACCAATTACTTGGGGTCGACGCAGTTTATCTTCCGTACTGCTGATAGGATTTGGCAAAAGTTTTACGACCGGCCGCCTGCCTGATATCAATCCTCCTTGGGTATAATTTTAAAATAATTTGACAATTAGTAATAAGTACTTTATACCTACATATAATAAAATTGTAACTAAGCCGAATCTGTACATTAAATATTTTTTGAAAAATCTTATTGAAATAGACATAATTATTGATACAGAGGCCGAATGTATATTTTTTAGAATTTTTGTCTGTCTGTCTGTCTGTTACCGCATCACGGAAAAACCACTTAAGTGATTTTGTTGAGATACGATGGTAGCTGGTTATTCGGGTCAACATATTATAGGATACTTTTTACTGCGAGAAAATATCTCATCTCTGAGAAATCTGCACTATACGTTAAAACGTAAGTAGGGACGAACGCGAGTGGAACGAGGGTGAGTCGCTAGGAATTAATACTTTCTTAGATTTACGCGAATATTTGATATTTTAAATAGAACTATCTTATCAGTTTTTTCGCGGATTTATTTAAATTTTTGGTTCCCGACGTTCCTCGGGATGGGAGATACTTTCTCTCATGACCGTGATTGCTGTAAAGCATTCGAAACTTTTAAATAAAACTAACTTTTCGTATTTTTTCGCGGATTTATTTTGATTTTTGGTTTCCGACGTTTCGATTGCTTTAAGACAACTAACACCTTATTCTCTCCCGTGACCATGATTGCTGTAAAGTAATTGAAACGTCGGGAACCAAAAATCTAAATAAATCCGCGAAAAAATCCGAAGAAACGTCAAAAAAAATCCGAGAAGATAGTTGTATTTAAAAAGTAATAATTATTTCATATTAAATAATAAATTATGATTTATAAAAATTCTATAAAATACTTTGTTTTATAAAAAAAGTCTTATTGCAAGCTCAATGCACTTACAGTATACCGAAAATTTAATTTTAAAATTTAATAAATATCTATTTTGCATTTATTGAAAAATACTGTGAAACCAATACAGTAGCTTCTATCAAGAATATAGACAAACGTAAGAAAAGAAAATGTATATACAAAATGCTCTAATTTTTTACTTGCGAAAGAAGTTTCTCTGCAAAAACATCAACCTAATTGAAAGAACAATTACCTACAAGGCAATATTTTCAACTCATATCACGTGTATGGAGCGTTTCGGCTCTCAAAATGTTATAATAGCGACTCACCCTCGCTTTGCTTGGGATCGTCCGTAGGCACGTTTTAACGATTAGTATGGATATCCCACAGGAATCGGACTACCATCACCATTTTCTCGGGATAAAAAGTAACCTATGTCCTATTCCAGACTATAATCTATCTTTGTGCCAAATGTCATCCAGATCTGTTCTGCCGTTCTGGTGTGATTGAGTAACAAACAACAATCCATCGAAACTTTCGCATTTATATTATTTATTATGTGATTTATGGAATGTACTAGTAAGTATGTATATATAAATAAAGTACTATCGAGTTATTGTATAATCGTACAAAGAAATATTTTCTTATAAATTAAATTACCTACTATAATTCAAAGGACAAATTCAATTATCGATTACGTCAAATGTTAAACCATAACATTTATAAAACAAATGCATATTTTTATTTTATTTTTTTATTTTACTATTTTGTTTCCTTAGTAAGTATTTGTTCTGTTCATTCGCAATTTTAATATGTAATTGTTTTTATAATTTAAAACGCTTTTAAATTTTTTAATTTTTCCATTTTTAAAGTTTCATTCCACAATTGCTTGAATTATTTCAAAGCTTGTACTATACTTTGTACTTGTGCTAATGTTCTCCTGACCGATTCCGCCCACGGCGGACAATCTCATTGAGACTAGCCAACTGTGCAGGAGATATTGTAGTGCAGCGCGTGTGCGCGCAGACACAAGTGCACTCTCTAATCCTGTGACTCTCATACTCCGGTGGGATGACTACTCGACATAACCGGTGAGAGTTAATGCGCAGGACCGACGGCTTTACGTGTTCTCAAAGGCACGGGGTTGAAATACCGCCAACTTCCGGCAGTTTACGCCGGGATGTTACTGAGGCTTACTATACAGAAAGACTCAATAATTAAACTTGGCCCGACCCGGGACTCGAACCCAGGACCTCCAGGTATGCAGCCGTACATGCTAGCTACTACGCCACCGAAGCAATCACTTGTGCTACTTTGTAAATGGACACGGAAGAACAATCAAGTAATTCACTCGCCAAGAGAACGTATCGAATAGACAGACAAACAGACACACTTTCATAATATTACTTAGTTATATGTATAAAGTACCTGGATATTTTGGCCAAAAGTGAAATTTTCTTTTAAAAAAACTAAAATCTTGAATAAATACAAAAAAAAAAAACAAAAGTAAAAACTTCGTATCTGACCGGGATTCAAACCTGGACACTTGTGATTGTTAATCTTGCGCCTTGGCCACTTGACCACGATGCTTATGCCCGAGCGTGAGAAATTACTGACCATATTTTGCGTGGAATAATGCATAAGAAAACCGCATGAAAACTCGAAAACTCGCATTTTCCCAAACATAAGACTAATCTAAATCGATTTTTCGCCCCCGAAAACCGCCACATACCAAATTTCAGCGAAATCGTTAGAGCCGTTTCCGAGATCACCAGTATATACAAATAAATAAATATACAAAAATTGTTCGTTTAAAGGTATTAGATTAGGTACTTATCTTGTATGACTAATCATTTTGATTCATGTACATACTACATACAGATATAAATCCTCTAGCAAATTCCATTGTTTAATTGTATGTGACTTTGGGTATTGTTATAAATTGATGCGTAAAGATTAACTAGGAAAATGCATTATATTTTTTGTGAGATATAAGCAAAATTTACTGCCAATTCATTTATTACTTTTTATGAACGAAACGTTATCTAATTTATCGATGTGACAGAATGAGATTCGAGATATACGGAAATTACTTGGAAACGAAAATCATATTTTGTGGTTCAGTAATACCGCTAAGATCATAAGGCCGGAACACACGCTGTAAGGCCATCTGGGATATCTTCTGTGCTGATCACCCACTAAATACTAAGATACATGGGTGCCTACCCTCAACCAAATTAGAAAATATATATTCGCGCATATAGCGAATTGCATTCTTTATACAGAAGTACCTGGGCGATCGAGCTTCGATCGGAGTTTTTTTTTTTTGTTATATCGTATTTTTAAATTAAAAAAAAAACTAAAAACTTGAATAAATACAAAAAAACACAAAAATATATAAAAACTTCGACCGAGATTTTAAAAACCGATCGAGATTCGAGCTCTGTCGAGTGATTGTTAAACTTGCTTGACCACGATGCTTATGCCTGAGTGTAAGAAATTATCGACAATGTTCTGCGTGGAATAATGCGAAAGAAAACCGCAAGAAAACTCGAAAATACGTTTTTTCCCAGACATAACACTAATCTAGATCGATTTTTCGCCCCAGAAAGCCCCCATTTATCAAATTTCAGCGAAATCTTTAGAGCCGTATCCGAGGTCGCCGGTATAAATAAATAAATAAATAAATATAGAAGAACTGTTCGTTTAAATATATTAGCTAAAAATCAAAAACTTAGAGACCTATTAATAATTTATAAATGTGTAAAATTAACATCATATCTTATTCTTCAGTAAAAAATTAAGTTAAAGCGTGGTGATAGATCTGACTGGGATTTTAGTTGATGAGATGAAATAATAGCGAAGCAAAGCGTTGCTATCGTTAGGTCTTTTTATTAGGTTTCTTCTTTTTTCTCTTAAACCCGTAACCCGTTCTTTTTTTTCTTAAACCCGTATATATGCAAGTATGAAGTAATACTACACGGTTATCAAGTCATTTAAATAATACATTTAAATGACTTGATAACCGTGTTACAATTGTAAGAGGTGACCAATAAAACTTCAAGATATCCCTTGTATTTATATATTTAGTACTTTTATAATCGTCAGTACGTTTGTCTGTATAAAAGCTACCACCGGCTCGGAAAACAGTGCTGCTGAGAAGAGCCGGCAAGAAACTCAACAGTTAATCTTTTAAATAATGAGTTACATAATTTTACAACAATCATTTTCAGTATTACAAACAATCTATGGCTAGTCACTACAGGATGGTACCGAGATCTGCCCCTCTGTCAAACGCGGTTAAGACAAAAGAATATCCTTTTTTATTTTTTAAATACATTCTTATCGGCCAACATCATATAATCACATGCCATATACATATATAAATTATTAAAAAATAATTAAATATATTATTTTCCATTAAAACGCTCAAATATAAAAGTGCAACCGTACACTATATGCAATATATAGGCACTGTGTAAATCTTGAATTAATGTAATCTCAGTCAATTTTATATCAGCCGTCATTTATTCTTAAGCTTTTAAAGTAATACATTCGCTAATCTCTTAAGTGGAATGACAATGTAATTTTTAACTTTTCAATATATGTACATACATAGAATGTATGTACTTATATAGAATGGAAATTCTTAATTTACAAGACGCTCATTAAGTGTGTCAATTATACAAATATACTATATATACGCTTATATTATGGATACTGAGGTATTTTTTTTAAATTTATATTTATGTTTTGTATGTAGCTACATGCATGCATGTATGTTTGTAAAAGGCATCCCCGATGTGTGTTCACTTTGTTGGGGTTAGGTTGTCGAGGTTTGGGAGCATATTAGCGTCCAGCAATCCAGCGGGCGCGAAGCAACTTGGTTGTGTGGTCTTCGGCAAACCTGCCGAAGACCACACAACCAAGTCCCTCGATGCCCTGTTAAGACGAGGGAGCTTCTGTTAGGTTTTAGTGGGTAGTATTGGCTTTTATAGCCAGTGAGTCCAACATAACCACCTTTATGTATACAGGTGATATGCATGAATGTCCAACATTAAAAAAGGTGGCAATTAGGTTGCTTAGCGCAAGTGAATGATGAATCTCTCGTACTCGTAAAATCAATATATCTACATATATTACAAGTGACCAGATTTTGGTGGAGCATTTCAAGAGTAATTTATTAAGCAAAAAAACTTTAATAAAAAGTGATTACTTCTCGTTATATAGTAAATTTAATTTATGAGTAAGCAATTTTTTTTTAAATATTTATTAATTAACTAATCACTTTAGACGTGGAGCAATTGCAGATTTCGGTGGAGCATTTCAAGAGCAATTTATTAGCATATAGCAGAATACAAAAAAAAATGTACACGCTAACTTCTTTCTGGTAAATTAATTATAGATATTCATGTAATGGGGAAGAATTTTACCTTTTTTCCCGCCAGATATCGCGATCACTATGATCCCCAATGATTACATAAAAGTCTAGATCCTTGATGTTTTTTTTTTAATTTAACATTTAAATAAAGTGACAAATTGTGCAGTGCTAGAATGCAAAGACAATGAATATCATTTGTTCCTTCAGCTGGTCTAACTTCCAGGTGCAATACATTGCACAGGTAAGATGCGAATACAATAGAAGCAAAAAAACCAGGTACAAAAGAGATATAATTATTATTCTTTAGTTTCGTGGCTTCTAGGAGTACCTTTGGGCACAATTTATTTCGCTAATGTCGCGTAGAAAGATAAAATAATAAATAACATAACCTTAGACTGAACAATAACAACGATAAGACCAGCGGGTGTCACCAGAAACGACAGCCCTCACTAAACATAGACATAACCAAAAAAATTACTAAGTAGTATCAAAAAACCATAGCGCTTCGCCGTAGGAATAAAAGAGAAAGTAACCAAAATGCTGACCACGTTACTCCTTTGTATGACTATTTTTTGATCAAAATAATGAAGAGAGATTAAGTCCTTAAGACGATTTTCGAATATAATTTAAGTTGATATTTAATCACATAAATTAACTAAAGGATCAATTTATACATATAAATTTATAAAATAACTGACGTACACTTTGAAATGAGAACATAACGCACGATACTTTCGCATTAGTAAAAGTTAGAGAAATTTGCAAAAACCCCGGTGTACAATGTGACAGACTTACCATGGAGCGTTTACCTCAACTAAAAGTACTCGTATGCACGTCGTAGGTACATGATGTTTCTTTCCAAGATAATTTTATGAATTATTATCCATATTACCTTTAATACCTACTCTGTAGAGAAACAAAACTATGTGTATAGTTACCGCATACCCTTGCTTCGCTCGAATGATTGCCTAAGTGCCTGTTTGGGAATAGGTAGATTTAAGGTGTAAAAGAAACGTATTAATTGCAGAAACGTAATGATTTTTATTCGGAATCATTTTAGAGAGAGATAAGTTTGGTAGAACAAAAAATAATTTGCGGTAGAAAATTATAACAAGTTAACATTGCTATTAAAGTATTAAGAGGCGCTAAACAGAACATTTTAAGATTAATTATAGTTTTATAAACGGGCATGTGAAAATAGAACTTTTATCAATCTTCAGATTGCGGTAGAGAGCAGATTTTGCTGGAAACTTTTCGGATGGTTCCATTTGAAGTCTTGATATCAGCTACTCTAATTACTACACCATCTGCAGTTCCTGGATGAACGTTCGTTATTCGACCAAGCCTCCATTTGAGTGGTGATAGATTGTCTTTTTTTAAGAGTACAAGATTATTTAATTTTGATTGGGTTTCAGTTTTTTTTTTTGCCATTTTATTCTTGTTCGGAGCTCAGAGATGTATTCTTTTCTCCATGAAAGTGATCGTGCAATAAGAAAATATCTCGGGGTCAATGGTATCAAATCCGCAGGGTCCGTGGATAGATATTTCAGTGGTTGGGAGTTTAACACAATTTCTTTTTTTTTTTTTTTATGTGATTCAGTGACAAACGAGCAGCCAGACCACCTGATGGAAAGCAGTACCTGTCGCCCATAACACCTACGGTTCATGCACTTAGGTTTTAGGTAACAAAAATGCAGAACCACAGGTGCGTTGTCACTGTGAGGACTAAGATGATATGCCTCTCGCCTGTAATTGCGCTGGCTACCTTATCCTTCAAACCGGAACACAACAATGCAATCATTGTTGCTTGGCGGCAGAAATAGATAAGGGGGTGGTACCCATCCAGTCGGACTCCTCAGGCTTGACAGAGTCCTACCACCGGTAAATAAATTCACAATAATTCACAAAAATTCACATATAAATTTCAAGAAATAGTTAAACTTCTAGGGATGGAATAATTACTTTGGGATGGGTTGAAGTCAGCGTACCTTTAGCAGTTAAAAAGGGAATTATTACCATATAATATATGGTAAAAATTAATATAATATGGTAAAAAATAATATAATGTAACAGCTACATATTATGTAGCTGTTACATTATATTATTTTTTTCTTATACATATTTTATAATAATTATTGCACACTTATTCATCATAAATGTTTTATGTACTAAAACGTCAGTAATTTTAATGAACACATTAACTTCCGCAATTGTTATAAAAAGCAGAATATATGCGCATACATTAAAACGAAATCGCACTAGATAGTGAATTTTTGTCATTCTTAAAAACATATTGTAATAATATTATTTTAAATAAAAACTTAAAAAACCGAATTCCAGACATAAGAAAGTAAAAAATAACTGAACAGAGTTTTCATCTACACTATCTATACTAATATTATAAAGCTGAAGAGTTTGTTTGTTTGTTTGGTTGAACGCGCTAATCTCAGGAACTACTAATCCGATTTGAAAAATTCTTTTTGCATTAGATAGCACTTTAACTGAGGAAGGATATAAGCTATATCTCATCTTGGAAAAATATAAAGTTCCCGTGGGATAGATTTGTTTTTTCCTTGGGACGAACCCGAAGCGAAACGAGGGTGAGTCGCTAGTAATATTATATAAAGGTAAAGTTTGTAAGTTTATGAGTTTGTTTGTATTGGATGAACTAAAAATCCACTGAACCGATTTAGATAAAATTTAGCATATGATAGTTATTTATTATAGTTTAGACACAGGATAGTTTTTATCCCGGAAATAAACGGGTGAAAAGGAAGATGAAGCAGATTTTTTTTGTATAGATTTCCTGAAGACACACACCCCACAAGGTTTATTGGCTATTCTTAGCCAATTTTACAAAATTATACCGATTCGACCGAGTTTTGTCAAATGTATCAATATAAATAAAAATAAAATTTATTAATAAATTAAAAATATAACGCAATACAGATTTTGCACTTAATAGTATCTGCATTTTAATTTTACGAGGCCAGTCTCTATGTAATCTGTATTCTAACTGAGTCGAATCTGTATCTGTACATTAAATATTTTTTGGAAAATCTTTTTGAAATAGTCATTATTATCGATCGATACAGAGGTCGAATCTATAGTTTTTAGAATTTTTGTCTGTCTGTCTCTCTGTCTGTCTGGGAACGCATCAAGAGAAAACCACTGGATAGATTTTGATGACATTTGATATGATGATAGCTAGATATCTGGGTCAAGATAATGGACATTTTTACTGCGGGAAAATATCTCTGAGAAATCTACACTAAACTTTAAAACGTAACTAGGGACGAACCCGAGCGGAACTAGATGTGTCGCTAGTCTTTCAATAAAACTATCTTTCGAATTTTTTCGCGGATTTATTTTGATTTTGGTTCCCAATGTTTTGAATGCTTTACAGCAATTATGACCAGGGCCGTCTTAGCCCATTCCGGGGCCCTAGGGTACGCGAGAATATGGGGCCCTGTTGGAAAGTAAAAAAAAAATATATATAATAATATATCAAGAACCAGACTCGCACTTGATCAGTTTTAAACCTAAAAAAAGTATAAATTAACAAAGTCATTTTTCTGCTATGATTTAATATTTATTATGGTAAAATATTAATTTAACTTGCTGTTTACATTTTTTTTTTAAATGTAAACGTCCACTTTAAGTTGCGGGTGATTTCCAGTGTCTTGGCACCATAAAATATACTTTTTACGGAAATGGCTAAACATTTGCAATTTCAATTTTTTTAATTTATTATATATATTTTGAAGATAACATTTCCTTAGTTTCATGAAAATCAAAAGATTATTCTAGAAATGAAGAATAAAAAACCAAGAAAAAAATAAAAACCGAGTTTTTGCAAATATCTCTAAAACTTTGAGGTTTTTGTAAAAAGTGCTGTATATAAAAGTTGTAGATTTTTATTAGACCTACAACTTTTGTAAAAAACATTTTTCGATGGAACGTCACAGTAAGGCGGAAATTAAAAAAAAACTATTTTTCAACGCTTTGCGTCCCCCCATTCCTCGGGGATAGCTGGGCATCGGGGCATTTTACGAATTTCGATTCCTTATATACCTGCTAACATTTTAAAATCATAAAACTTCAGGTTTTCAATATTTTGTTCCCAAACCGCATTTCGTTTGTACTGTCGTCAGTGCCTATTTTTTGTTTAATTAACATTGTTAATTAACATTGTTTATTTAGCTAAATTATTATTCAGATAGGTATTTTTGTGCGCATGCGTCAATTTTATTTTTCACGAGTGCGAATGTAGTAAAAAATATTTAACAATTTTCGAGATATTATATAAAACAAATTTATTATTTATAAGTTAGAATTTTATTATAATAGGTTAATAGGTATAGAAAAAGCATAGATAAAAAATTATCAAGATTCAAGCATGCTTTTGTATTTTTTTCTTGGTTTAAATTACCCTTTACGTTAAGAACGGACAATAACATTACTAAGTTTAAAATTTGTTAATAACGTATAAAGCAGTATACATATTTTCTATTATTGTATTTAAGATTTTAAAAATGTAGTATTTTATTGTAGTTGTATTTTTATTTATTATTAGATATAACATACTATGTTTTCGATGCCGCGGTACCATGTAGGCCCTTTGTTTAACTCGTCAAGTGGACAGTGACCGGCAGCCGCTAGCTTCAGGTTCATACCTTTCGGGGCCCCCGTGAGAATGGGGGCCCTGGGCCCGGACCCCGAGTGCCCCTATGGTAAAGACGGCACTGATTATGACCACGAGAAAGACATGGTCTCTCGTTTATTTTTTCTAGGTTATAACTCATATCAAAAGTTATAACTTATAGCATTATAGCTCCATAGTACAATACGAACAATTGAATTTAGGTAATAAATACATAAATGAATCTGGTATACCACATATAAATAAAATAAATATGTGGCGTTCCCTATTTGTGATATATCACATAAATAAATGAACAATTTTGTAGGTCTACTCGTTTTTGATCATACTTGCAATATTTTAATTTTTCATACGGCCTAGCCTATGTTAATCTCCCAACTAAAACGGTATGCCATGTCTAGAGGCATATACAAATAATACCTCTCAGTTAAACTCTATTAAGCCATTTCGGCTAAAGAGCATCATACCAAAGAAATAGTTATACTCGAAAAATTTTACCTTCATAGAAACAAGAAAAAAAAATCGCCTAATAAAAAATAAAAGCATGTTCACAAATGTAAAGAATTGCTTGATAAAATTAATTTGAAACTCGCATATTATAATCTCTTGCATATTCAGGTTGGAACAAACGAACGGGATATTGACCAAAATTACTTAAAATATTAAAGATATTAATCAAGTTTTGTGCAAAGGAATTTCTTTGTTTTTTTAAATAAGAATAACTGCATTTAAGCATTTTTTTAATGTTTTGGTTTTGACATGAATACTAGATGGTGGTGTCAAATCTAGTTTTCACTATGTATTCATAAAATTCCAATTACTTTTGAACCACTAAAAATTGCTAAATACACTATGTATAAAAAGGTTTAATAGATAGGCCTTGAGGTCCTAGATCCTCCTGCTACTCTTGATATATCAATCGTGTAGAAATGTACTTGTATCATTTATTATAACATTTAACTATTCATTTTTATTTTTAATGTTACAAGTTACAATAGAGAATAAAGCTATTGAAAAATATGTAGCGCCCACGGCGAAATTCCCTTGACTGTAATCTACCTATTTATCAAGCGAAATAAAGGTGAGTCGCTAGTTGTATACAAATACTTATAATGGTCTTATCACATGATTTTCGTCACTCAGAATCGGCATACGTTTTAAATCTATTGGTTTATAACGCGGCGCATGCCCGATAAGCACCGAGTCGACATGTATTTTTCGACATCCTTATAGATTATCGTCATATTTCAGCCAACTTATACAACCCCTTAATAAATTTTACACCTAAACCTTCCTCATGATTCTTGCGTCCAATGGTTAAAACCCGTTCGGCAGTTTTTGAGATTATTGCGTTCAGACAGACATATAGAGGCGGTATAGGAACTTTAATTTAAAATATCTAGTGATGAGTATTTTTTTTAAAACTCGTTTCAGTAAACTTATTGTATGTGTGTATGCACACATTGTTCACACTCATATATCCAATATATCTTACTTTAGAAGTAAGTTCGCTATGCGTATTGAGTCCTTTTTAACGTCCCACTTCTTGGCACGGACCTCCCTTCAGTAAGAGGGGGATCAGACCATAGTCTACCACGCTGGCAAAGTGCGGGTTGGCGGACTTCACATGTCTTTTGAAAATTTGCTAGGTTCTCTCAGACATGCAGGTTTCTTCACGACGTTTTCCTTTACTGTTAAAACAAGTGGTAATCATGTTGGAAATGATTCGCACATGAAAATATCGAGGTGCAAGACCCGGGATTTGAACCCGCTTCACTTGATTTCCCAAGCTAGGGCGTTACCACAGGGCTACCACTGCCTCAGTTGGTTTAGTTTGCTATACTACGTCTCATTCTTTTTTGCTAACAACGCAAATTTTGATTTCCTGTCGAATATAAATAAGCCTGGAAGAGATCACTTTAAGAGATGCCGCGCTTATAACCTGAATAATAATGTTTATATTCTCGTAGATATTCTTAAAATTATCATATTTATTACGTATTAAAATAAATAATAAACTACGCTACCGAAGCGTTTAATAGTAAGTAGTGTAATAATGCGTGCGGTAAGAGAACCGTGCGGTAGACTATTTGTTAAAGAGATTTAGACTATTTAGGCTTGTCAGTTATTAACTTATTTGTACTAGTCTTAACGGCCCTCGTTATTCTTATTATAAACTTAGATCACATTATATAGTATCTATATACGTAAGTTATCGAAGTAAAATTTATGTACCGTGTTTTTACACATTGAAATGAAAACACGTTTGAAAAAATATACTTTTTTCGAGTGCTTATAGTTTTTATTAATAATTACGGTCTCATCTTACTATTTTAGAATTTTATTCAGTGGGCATTCAAAAGGTACCTATTGTAATAAAATTACTAAGCCTTTAATGTTATCTAACTAAGCTCTTGTTAATTCATATTCAGCAATCCTATTCATTAACTAGAGGCAATTTATGATCACAATATTTTATTTTATTAACTTAATAAATATTTATATAACTATTAGTAATATACCTACTACAAGTATATATATATCATAATTATTTATTACTTGTAAAATTATTTCTCTTTAGTTTAAATTATATTTATAACTTATCTTATATATTTAAACGAGCAATTCTTGTATATTTATATCTTTATTTATTTATTTCTCGGAAACGGCTCTAACGAATTCGCTGAAATTTGATATGTGGGGGCTTTCTGGGGCGACAAATCGATCTAGATTAGTCTCATGTCCGGGAAAACGCGTGTTTTCGAGTTTTCATGCAGTTTTCTTTTTGCATTATTCCACGCAGAATATGGTCGATAATTTCTTACACTCGGTTGTAAGCATCGTAGTCAAGCGGTCAACGCGTAAGTTAAACAACACATAATATGTCCGGGATCGAATCCCAGTTGGAATACAAAGTTTTTTTACTTTTGTTTTTGTATTTATTCAAGTTTTTAGTTTTTTTATCTAAAAAATACGATATAACAAAAAAAAACTCCGAGCGAAGCTCGGTCGCCCAGGTACTTTTTTAATAAATAGAGAAATTATTTGGTAACAAATTAGTCTAATAAGACTATATACATATAATTTGAACTATAACTATACCTTGAGCATACATTGACGTTATAAATAAAAGAAATAGTAAAATTTAATTTTTAGACACGAAATTAGAAAGAAAAAGAATTTCAGTAAACAATATTAGGGTAAAGGTAAGTAACAGAAAATGCAATATTTTGTAACATTATAAGATTTTTATTTTTATTTTAAGTACAAAAATCGCTCTAGCATCGCTATACACAGGTCATTCAACTTTATACAGCTTAACATTTTTTTTGGTTTTTTTCTATGTTTTGTATAAAAATAGTTTCAGGCAGTGCGGAGGCCGGGTTAGAGGTAGAAGTTAGTGCCAGCCGTGGGAGCTGTGGGCGTCCCAGGGTTCTTCGGGTGCGGCGGCGGCGGCTTGCGCGGCGTGCGCGTATTGAGAGAAGTGAGCAGCACGCGCGTGTTGTACTTCAGGGGTGTCTACAACGTATTGTCCGTCGTGTGTGAGCTGGATGTGGGCCTGAGGTCCGGTCCACTTTCCGTATCCACCAGCGTAACCGGCGCCATAGCCAGCACCGTAACCGGCACCAAGTCCGGCTCCTAAGCCAGCACCTGCTCCGGCGTATCCACCGTGAGCGGCCTTAGCGGCAGCTGCCGAGAGGGCGGCGATGTGAGCGGCCTTCAGGTGGGCGACCTCGGGAGTGTCAATGACGCGACCGTCGTGAGCGAGAGGAGCGGGGCCGTATTTCAGGAGACCTGTATATAAAGTAACACGTTGTCATTTATCTACCTCGTTATTCATACTTATAAATTTGTTATAGCTTGATATTCTTTTTCTAATAGTTATTTACTCATAACTGACTATTAATGAGAGGAAGTAAATTATTTGTAAAATTGGTTAATGTCAGTAGTAGACACTGTAGTAAACACTGAAGTAAACACTTAATATTTTAACATGAACGATGAATTAGACGCCAAATGCCGTCTCACAATGTAAACAATGTAAAATTATTTAGATAGACAACTATTACAAACAGAAAAGGCAGCTATTAGGCAGCTTGGGTTGTGACTTGAGCGAAGCAAGGGTAAGTCGATAGTTAAATATATTTATAGTAAACATACCAGCAGCGGGTGCTCCGTAGTGGGCACCGGCACCGTAAGCAGGTCCTGCGGCGTACGCGCCGGCGGGGGCCCAGGCGCCGTGCACGTTGGTGGCGGCCTGTGCGTGCGCGGCCAGGTGGGCGGCCTTAGCGTGCGCTACCTCGGGCGTGTCCAGCACATACTTGCCATCAGGGCTAAGCTGTACGTGCGCAGGAGGGCCCGGGTAGAAGGATGCTTGCGCGAGGCAGAAGAAAGCGGCAAGGATGATCTGTTACAAAAAAATAATACATGTATTACTTAGTTATACTTATAATTTTCATTATAAAATATAAGACAAATTTTAAGATTATTTAGGTTTTTGTGGCTATTAAAATGTTAAATATATTTTCAATACTTATGTGTAAAATACCAGTGTAATCAATCTTTTTGTCGGAAACAAGACTGAGCTATTATGGACCTAGGTCAATTACACGTAATCGACGACGGCTGTGATATTTATTGATAACTGTCTCGAGTTAACATGACAGAAATACCATAACTCAGATGCCGACATGAGAACTTCGAATTCACTTAAGGTATATAAATTAAACCACTAAGTCTAAGGCTATATTTAGGCTTCGGTGCGTTTTTAGAGGATATTCTATTTAGCACGGTTCACTGGACTTGAATCAATCTAATTATTATTTTGCAAAAAGTAGGTATCTGTTACGTCTAATAGATAAAAAATTAAAAATGTCCATTTTGAAATGTAAATAAAAAAGTTTATTTTTCCAAACAACGGTCATTTGGCAAAAGATTCTTACGTTATGCTTGAAATATCATTATTATGCGTCAAGAGTTTTCACACAATTATTGCAATGCATCTGATGTAAATGTCTAATTGTGCACTTTGTTTTCTGATAATCTTGTTTCAACATTAAACTAGAGCTCTGTGTGTGAATGAACAATCATCGTAAAAAGTTAACTGTGTAATTGTTGTGAAATTGGAAGCAATGAAGAAACGTGTCGAAAAGTAAATTATTTTTAAACATTTTAATACGAAATAAGAAAGTGGAATAAGCTAGAAGTAATGATAATACAGTGCTTAAAAACGTTTTACATGTTCCTATTGATATATTATGTAAATTTTTACTATATATTATGTAAATGAGTCAAAGAAAAAAAAATATTAAGATATTAATTAAAATAATTCAGATGGATAATTTAGAACAGCTATACAGAATATTATAAAATACCAAAGGCGTGGTATCGCGTAACGAGATAAACGTAACAGGGAAGCCAAGAAACCAGTAAATTTAAACAATGTTAATCCACCACACACTAAGCACGAATCTTTACGTAAGAAATAGAGCATTATTAATATAGTATAAATCATAGCTAATATTATTCATTATAAAATAAAAATTTGTTTGAAAATTTTAAACAATGTCCAGATTCAGCATATTCGATAAACTAAACTGATTATTTATCACCTAGATACAGGCACCGATAGCGGCGAACTAGATCATTAACAACACTATTATCAACAAAGCTTATATTAACTTGTATTACACCGCGACTATCATATTACAAAATCCGCCGCTTATTGAAACCTTATTATAGGCCTAACCGCATAGGTCAGATCTCTATATTGAATGAAAAATATTATATTATCTCAATTATTTTAAATATTTATCTATTTATAAAAACTTTCTAAAAACAGGATCTTTTGAAATAGTTAACTATTTGTTATCCTTAGTTTTGTAGGAAGCGTTACGTACGTGTGCGAACTACTTATGTATTTGCGAAGTGGTTCAAACCAATATTGTATAGTTAGTCCCGATTGCGAATGTACGACGAATTGGTAATACTGATGAAACTATGAGTATAATAAAATGTTTCGCTATAATCTATTTTATATTATTCAAAAGTGGATTAATCAGAAAATATTTTCCTTCATTTTTCTTATTTATATTTTTATATCAAAATAACATAATTCTGAGGCAATAAATCTATTTGGTGGCTGCAGCCTATTTCGGTTATAATTCATATGTACTAATAACGTAACACTACACAAAGCAAGTTACATAATAGCAATTAAGTTTTTTACATGTACAATTATAATTTTAATTAGAAAATTAGGCCAGCTTACGCTACAGGCAATTCGCTTTTTACCACTTATGGCGAAAAAGTAACTGGGTTTTAAAAAAGTCGAACTGTGTCCAAATCTATTATGAAAATAAAAACTGTAAATACCTTATGTTATAATAAAATTTTAATAAATAAAATATATGCTAGATTTTAGAAGTAACTTTGCAGACATACATATTGAGAATATTCGTATTAACATTTACGTATACGAGTATATGCGGCCTGAACTGTTTAAAGTATTCCTACTGTTTGACAAGTGGAAGGGCCCACTTCTCAGCAAATCGATTGTTTGAAATGTCAATAGCTACGGTCAAAGTAAAGGTCTGATCTAATTCCCATTAGGAGCGGCATGACTCGTAAAAGATCCTTTAACCTTTGAGAATATCGAAGGTCCGAAGTCTGCGTCTTATATGACGGAACTGCAGGAAAAAGATCTAGAAATAATTATTTTCCATTCTAATATTTTTAAGATCATCGACTGTTAAGGTCGATCGATATCAACAAATATTGTTTGAAAACAAAACTATATATCATTTGGAAAATGATTACATCGTTTCATGGGTAACAAAGCAAGTGTATAAATTAAGGCGGGGACCTCATATCGAGCGCCTATGCATTCTATTGCAAAAGATATGTTGCAACAGTTCGGAATTATCATTCAGCGAACTGGTGCACAACAAGCCTGTTGCACTGCATTACTCAAGAGGGGAAGCGGTGGGCGTGAGGAAGTGCTATGGTTACGAAGGTCATAAGTAAAATTTCTGATGGAAACTATTATTACCGCGTCACGCTTAAGCGGAGTTTGTGTGTTGGACCAATTTGCGGTCAACGTTGCATGATTGCTATGACCGGGTAGAGAAAGCCAACGGATCTGGGTGTTTTGCACATTTATTGCACCCAGTCACCGAATCTAACAATATATCGAAAAATTATGTTATTTTGCTTTCGATTTTCCTTCATGCCCTCGTACGTAATTTTATATATTATATATCAAGTAATTGTATATATTAAGTATATTATAATTATAATTAATTTTATATATTAAGTATATATAAGCTCAGGTATATATATATATTCTTTTAGAATAAATATTTAGTCTTGATATTATTATATAGAGATATTTTAAATTAAGAAGATAATCTGCCTACGCAAATAAGCACTTCAACTGAAACGTGAAGATGATTGCGTCGCGCCCGCCCATAATTGAGCGCATTTCGTTTCAGAATATTTCCTATCAGTTTCAAGTCTCGTTAAAATATTAAAAGAAAACTAAAATTGCTTTTTTCACATACACATATGTTTAAATTTTCTGAATGCAACAATCACTTTTAGATCCTACGTACTATTCAAATGTAATTGAAATGCATTATCAAACAATGACTAAGAGTTAATTCCGTTGGATACGGCCGTAGGCGACAATTAGCCGGATACATGAATTAATTGGTTAATCTTCAAACAAATAACTTGTATTTTCTTAAAATCGGCCTTGACATCATGTAAATGCATTTGTTAGATGTAAATCCGCCTTCTATCCGCCCGCCTTTGGTACTCTTATACCATAATATATGTATATACTTAAAAAAAAATGTTACCTAAATAATTATAAGTTATCTTCTTTATAAAGCACTATATATTTTATCATTCTATATAATTTTATAGACTACCAGTAACTAAGTTGTGGGCTATTTTCTTATTAGCTTTTGTTGCGGTAGATTTATTAGATTCTACATAATGTTATATTTTATTGCCATTTATACTATATGGTAAAATCGTAACTATACTCTTGAGATAATAGTCATATGTCTTGAAAAATATTATAAAAATGAGCTATTTTAAAAATTATTAAATATATTTTTCAAATAACATTATGGAAAAAATAAAAAAAACAGGCTTGATTGAAATTATTTCAATAAATGTATACTTACATATAAGAACTTAAATATATTTTGATATATTATATAAATATATAGTACGTATATAATGTAAAAAATGAGATTCTTACCATCGACTGCATGATGATATTCTTAAACTAAATCGGGAGATCTCAAACGAACTGACTAAACGCTACTGTATCCAGTACTCGCCTAGAAATTTTCGCCTAAGCGTGTGTACACAACAATCTCCAAAGTCGGAATGCTGTTGGCCTGAGACCGCCCCCTTATATATGTAACACCCCGCTAGGTGGTACGTAATTGGAAACAATTAAGTGCAATGCCGTAATTTTAATTGTAAGGCGTGAACATTTTTTTGACACGAGGGATGTTTTTAAGGGTGAAAAGTATTTTCTTTAATATATTTTAAAATATTCTCCTTTAAACTTTTTAAGAATTAGTTCGACTACAACTTTTAATGTGCTTATAAAATCTCTGTACTACATATATCATTTTTATCGTAAAATGTATTTTATTTGTAGGTATAATTAAAAAAAAACTAGTAATATTTTTTTTAACTATGACCTGTTCTAGTATTTGTAAGTGTAATATTTTCTCAATGGAATTCCTTAGGTAAAAGGCCAAGAACAATACGGGTCGAACAAAGAATGGGACGCGTTGATGTCTTTTCTACGGTAAAGGTAATGACAACTTACATGAAAATTGAACCACGCGGACAAAAATGATTATAAATGAATTTATAATCATAATTCGACTTCAATCTCTTAGTTTTGAAATAAAATATTTCTTCCTTATATATTTTATTTCAAAACTAAGAGATTGAAGTCGAATTATGATTATACATTTATTACATAGGGGGTTTTCAGGTATTCTATTACTTAAATACCGTCCGTCATTGATTATTTAATCAATAGAAGAAATAAAAATATATTATTATATCTATTAAATTAAACTAACAATTTCTAAAAAAATATCTTATAATAAATTTAATAACACTTTTAAGAAATCTATACATTTTTAAAAGATCTACATAAAAATGTTAAATAATTTCTCATTATCTACAGTGAAACTCCAATCGTCAAACTTGAGATATGACAGGCATAAATACAAAAGGAAAAAAAATATTTCCCCCAAGAAAAACTTTTGTTAAGTGAATTCATCTTACATTATTTGACTATTTTTTAATAATTTAGTATGTTAATTAAGTTTTAGTACTTTCATTCTATCTAAAAATACCTGGCGATTCACTGAATATATAAAACTAAATGAAATATTTCCATAATTTTATTACAATTTTTATTAAGCATAGCCCATTAATATTTCATTAATTATTATTATTACTATATAAGTTTAATTATATAAACCCATTCGCTCTGCACTGAATATGTAAGGAAAACGTTCAGTAAAAATATATTAATTATTTATTTCTATATTTAATACAATATGTACTTAATATTTTATTCTGCACTAATTGCAGTAGCATGCGCTTAATGAACTGGTTTTGTGCCTCGACGGTGTTATTGATCTCATACTGATGGATATTTCGAATAGTTCAAATTAACACATACATAGTTTTAATAAAGTCGAGATCCGTAATCTTGTACATTTATTTTTTTATATTATCATAAATATAAATGAGAAGTAATGGTCACATACATTATTTTTCTAATATAATTACTATTCTTTATTCAACTGTCTTAAGTAAATTTGTCCCACCCACTTGATATCAGTAATATTTACGTTTTTCTTTTAGTTTTAGTTAAATCTCTTTATTTTAGCTTTGAAACTTTTGTAGTTCATATTTTTTATTTATCATTTAAATAAAATATTTTTTAAGTATTATTTTTTTATAAATTATTTTTTACTTTATCATTAAAAATGTGATAAATTTTATAAATGGAATTTTATTTAAAACCTTTGATTGTTAAAAGACTGAGATAAAAATATATTTCAAAATTAAATAATGATGTATTTATACGTATATTATTAATCAGTTATTTCTCTTAACTTTTGCAAATTGAGGTGGGTCTTTTGGCCCAATACTATTCTTATAGATCAAGGCTCTAGCCCTATGACTATGTCCGTTAAAGTTTAACTTTTATCACCAATCTAACAAAAGTATTGTTCATATTTTACTTAAAAACATACAATACTCATAAAAGTAAAATGAATTTGATGTTTTTAAAACATTTTAATATCATTTCTTTAAAAAAGGAATCTCTTCTACTATACTACTACAAAGTATATTTCTTTATTTTCTTTATATGAAAAAAAAGAAAAAGCAACAGGCACCTGCTAGTATTTTAATTAACATCTTTCAACAATCAAAAAAATCCCTTGATTGAAATGTCAAGTGATATCAATAAAAAACATACTGGTACTCTGTACGATACTGGATACTGGATTTACTTGGCCTTGGCGTCCCGTCTCCTCTCTCACCCTTGTAGCCTTCAACTTGTGTTCCGGTCGATTAAGTATACAATGTTAACACAATATAAATATATGAATATTGATGCTGAATATTTTTTTATTTATAATTATTATTTAAATTATTATTATTTTTTCTTAAACTTTAAGTATACAATAATAATAGTTTAACGTACGCTTTTAATGATTAAGTGATTTTGTTTGTATTATATATTTTATATATTTATTCTGCCACTATATCTCTAGTAATCAAACAAAATCGACAAATTTATCTATTTTATTATACAAAAAATAAAAAAAATCTATATTTCTCAGCTAAAAAGTAATTCCCGATAAAAAACGGTATTACTTACAAGAATACTCAATGGTTATATACAAAAGGTATTAATAAGCCGAGGCTCATCGCTAGTACTGTATATCATACGAAGTATAAATATATAATATAGTGCCTTTTAATTAATTTTAAGTAGCAATAAAATAATACTATAACTATACACACGCGTGCGTATTTTCTTTAAGTTGATAACCACTATGCACGATGCATGTACCTTATGCATGTCCTTCTTACCAGGACTAAGGTCCTTTTTTTACGTTGGGAAACGCATTTACGCATTCCACTTATTCGCATACATAGGAAGTTACGTATAATTCACCGATCTGAAAATACTCCACGTCTTAATAAGGCGACGTAGAATCGCTTACACACTCAACCACGATGCCCCGACGGCTGTCTGCCGAGACAGGCTACAACAACCATGGGGACAGAAGTACCAGGGGAAACCTGCATGGTACAATGCCAAAAGAGGTAGGCCACCTCCCAAGTGCGTTTCTTTCATCGGTTTCATCGGTTTCTCTATGGAAACGTGTTAAAAGTAAAACTTCATTTATTATTTAAATATGATTCAAACAAATATCATACTAAGAGGAAAGAATAATATTTTATCTCTTTCTTTCTATGTAGCTGGATTCTTACATCTATCTCCAAGGGACGAACCCAAGCGAAGCGAGGGTGAGCTACTTATATAGCGCTATATTATATACACTATCCCGGGGGAGAGCTGACTCCTACCGGGCGCGTCCCCAGATGGCGGATGGGGGAACGCCACCCGCTTAGTCTGCAGCGGGTGGTACCGGAAAAATCCGGCGCGGACCAACAGCAGGGTGGTGCCCTAACCGCGGGCCGTCAACCGCGGTGAAGGGCGCTACCCAGACGGGGCCGCTCTCCGTTGAGCGGAGTTGCGGCCACCGGGAGCGGGGCCGCTTCGGCGGTCTTGCGACCGGAGGGAGGGGACCGGTTGCGGGACTGTGTGGGAGGGCAGGCTCGTAACCGGTAGAGGGGAAGGCCGCGGTGAGAGAGATGGGAAGTGCCGGTATTTTGGTGCGCCGTTCTCCCTGCCCCCCGCGGCCTTGACGGAGCTGCCACCGTCTTCGATGGCAGACGCGGTGGGGCTGCAGGGGAAGAGGAGTGTCGGTGTTTCGTTGCCGCTCGCCCTGTCCTCTGCAGCCGTGTGAAGGGAGCCCACTTCGGTGGGCGGATTGGGGCCGCTCGACGAGGCTTCCGTTTGCGAAGCCACGACGATGCGGCCACCGGTGGCGGGACCGCTTTGGCGATCCCGTGATCGGACGGGGGGTGGGGCCGGATGCGGGACTGTGTTAATAGGCCCGTAACCGGTAGAGGGGTGGGCCGCGGTGGGAGGGTAGCGCTGGTGCCTCGGTGCTGGCCTCCCCGCCTTCCGCGGTCTGGACGGGGCCGCCACCGTATGATGGCGGACGCGGTGGGGCTGCAGGGGAGAGGGCTGGTGTTTCGATGCCGTTTCCCTGTCCTCTGCAGCCGAGGTAGTGTTGCCCACTTCGGTGGGCGGTGAAGGTGCCAGAGGGCGGTCGGCTAGGGGAGGCCGGCCGTCCGCTGTTCTGGCTAGAGGAGGCCGTCAGGGGTGGTCGAACATCTCAGTCCCTGACACGGAGACGGGCCTTAGCAGGCGCTCGCCGTCGGGGTCGCGGAAGAGTCTTTTTGGTACCCGCGGCCCCGGCCTTATGGCGACGAGGAGGAGTTTGGTCAGGTTTTTAGTGGGTAGGCTGCCGCACATCGCGGCAGGAGTCCCACATAACCCGACTCGCTTCCCCACTGGCGGGCGGGTACCCGTAACAGGGGTTTTCCTGACGTTAAAAAAAAAAAAAAAAAAAAAATATTATATACACTATAGTTATTTAGCGCTAATTATAAATATTTTGCACATTTGAAAACAAATTAGTAAAAATAGTAAACTTTGAAAATAGCAACGGAAAGAATATCATAAATATCATTTTTCAGACAATAACAACACTTACTATGGCAACCTAATGCAAGCGGTTACTATGGCAACCATGACGGTTTTTCGTTACGATCGCTCGTGATGCGAACTTGAAATTTTACTCTGACGCGCACCAAGGAAGTTTCACTTTAAAATGTCCTCCGTCCTGTATAACAAAAAGTTAAAGAGAGTTCAAATTTTTTTAAGCCTTATCGAACCAATAAAAATGAAATATATTTATTCATTAACATGGGATACCTTGTAAGAAAAAATATCTTTAGTGTAATGTATTCTATAATTGTCAAAAAAATCTATTCTTTATTACTACTTAGCAAGTCAATCAATGTATAATAATGAGTAATTGTGTTACATGTCATAGGCTCCATACAACTTGCTAAAAATAACCTAATAATATTCCATAAAACTATCCTACATTTGGATTAAGGTGTAAAAGTTGCTGAATATATAGTAAAATCAAAAAATATATACTTTTCATAAATTAATCTTAATGAAATAAATAAAAAAAAAAAAACCTTTTTTTTACTTTTTTTTTTTTTGTATTTTATATATTATTAGACCTACTCAATTTTTTCGCTGCTATAAATAAATTAAATAAAGAATATGGTACATGATAGTTTTTCTAAAATGACTCTCACAAGGTTAAAAAATGTACGATAAAAGATTCAACAATCAAAGCTTTAACTTCCGAACGCTATATTCAAATGTCGAAATAAAATTGCCCATAAATTAAAATTGAAATTCTATACAATATCACCCCAAACACATACATTATCTTTTTTTATTGTTAGATATAGATCCAGGAACCAAATCCTGGGGGTGTCAGTGAATACTTATCATAATATCTATACTAATATTATAAATGTGAAAGTTTGTGAGTATGTTTGTTACTCTTTCATGCAAGAACGGCTAAACGGATCTGGATGAAATTTGCCACAGAGATAGATTATAGTTTGGAATAACACATAGGCTTCTTTTTATCCCGTAAAAGTGCACTGTTCCCTTGGGATAGGTTTGCTTTTGTTTTCCTAGAAGCAAACCCGAACGAAGCGAAGATGAGCCGCTAGTTCAAAATAATAACTTAATATTTGACGCCCCATTGCCCCCCACACATAAAAAAAAATTAAAGTATCATAATTCATTGAATTCAGCTATTGAGCTTCCATAAAATATACTTTGAAGCTGGATAAAAATGTTATACATATACATTTTTGGATAAACTATTTTTATAATCTTATGGTTTAAGTAAATGCAGTTTTATAGATTAAAGCAAGTGTAAAACGTTGAAATAATTTAGTAACCATGTCAAATGTCAAGTTGTAGCCTAAATTTAAATCGTGACGCTTTTAGTGACTAGACGATTATCGGGTAGATAACTTGTAAACAGCCACTTTGCCTCTATTTGCTTTATTTAAACGCAGGTTAACTTACAATTATAAATTTTAAGCAATGAAATGTATAAGTGTTTGGTTAAAACAATAATTATTTTTTAACTAAAAACGTACACCGACTTCAAAATCACCCAAAATAATTATTGGACCAGTAAGGGTGGATTTTTTCTTAAAATTAATATAACGGTCTTATAACTCACAACCTGTGTATTTATTAAAAAAGATAATTTAAATGACATTTACAAGGAGCTTTTACGTTACATACGCAATAAATAAACACATACTTGAGTTGAGTTACTGAGTAAAAAATTTTTTTGAAATCGGTAAAAAGTCACATTTAAAATTTTAAAGGAATATTGAAGAATATACTCGTATAAAGTAATGTTAAGATTAACTAATTATTATTCATTTATAAAAATAACTCTGTTATGGACGACAAGCACCGACGAACCCCGACGAGCCCCAACAGAAAATCTAGCTTAAGTCACGCCCCTTTTGCCTTACTATGTGCGCGTGTGAACTATTGTATGTGTTGGATTTAGCTAGCAAATTAAATTGATTTACACATGTTTGCTCATTCAGTAATATGTCAATTGAGCGTGTTAAAATCGTATAAAGATAAGGGATTTTATCTGTTCAGTATGTGTGTTAATTCAAGTATTCAGTATTTAGTGTTCAGTATTCAATGTTAGACAGGAAAACTAAAAAAAGTAATCTCAAGAAGTGTTTTATTGCAAAACTACTAATGTACAGTCCACCAAAAACTCCGTTTTATATGTATAATGTAGAAATTACTAAATACTAAGTACCTTAGTTTAGCTTCATTGTTTAAATAGGCAAAATATCATTAATTTCAATCATGTTTGTTAAAAGGACGTCTACGGCAGACGATTACGCAATTCATAATTAAAAACACATACAAATCTCGATAGAGATTATATTTTGTATTTTATAGGGGTGTGACTCATTATTATTACATCAGCTATCTTACAACCAATTAAATAAATAATTTCCTGTTATAAATCAAGGTAATTCAAATTATTGCATACAAAACTTCTAATCTTAAAAAATCTTACAAGTGCGAGCTGTACTTCCGTCAAGATGGCTTCCCGACCTATATTATATGAATTTAAAATAATTTAAAAACTCTAAATACTTGATAAGATATATTTTCATTTATTAAATATTTGATCACCCAAAATTAAGGTTAATTTTAATCATGTTCACCATAGCTATCGAGTCACTTAACTCTTTAATTGTATCAAATTCAAGAAAAAAAACAACATGTACATTTAGAGAAAATAAAATACAACATAATGTTAGTTTAATATTCCATCTTTATAATAATGTGTCAGAAGTTATTATAGTGTCCAAGTGTAACAAGTCCAAGTGTAGTACAAACATTCATTTCATTTTACTCTCAAAGTCTAGTGGGAGGATAATTCGACACAACCGGTGAAAGATCATACGCAGAATCAACGACTTTACATGCTCTTCCAGGTACGGTGGTGCCACCACAGACATTACCAACTTGAACTAAAACCACTAAGAATTTCATGACAAATAAAACCTACAAATATACTTGGCCAGACCTGAGCGTCGAACTCGAAACCGGAACTTCCCTCTGTATTTAAACTCATACGTAATACATATATTACAATATACTAGTAGCCTTACATCACATATCGCCTATCGGCCTTGAATCGTCGTCGTCCCTTATCCCGTCGCTGCGTGAAAGAAAAACCAAACAACAAACTTACTTAGTTTGCATTTATAATATTAGTAACGATTCTTGATCACATAACAATGTCATCTAGGTTACGATATTAGGCTAGGTAGTATTATTTTAACACAACACATTCACACAATAAGTACATTAATCTCAAAATTTGGGGATTGATGTTTATTGTATTCAACTATTATTATATATCTTAATACTAGGTAATATATAAATCTTAAGCAGTTTATTGAATACTTATTCTAATTTAAGATTATGTAGGCTTGTCTGGATACCGGACAAGTAGTATTAGTTTGATGACTAACGACCCGCCTTGATACTCTAGAATTGAATAATTAAAATTAAATACTTTAAAGACCCAACATTTAACATACTTAAGTTGTAATTAAAAGTAAACAAAAATAAATAAAGAATTATTTAACTTTACTAAAACTAAGCTAAGTTTGTTAAAACTAAACTACTAAGTTTCACAGTATAATGAGAATTTGATTAATGTTATCACGTATAATTTTAAAGAAAAAATTAAGCCAGCACAAAAAATATTTTTATTTTATATAGATTACATAAAAGCAGCATTTTTGATGAGATGAGATGTTGATGTTTTACTTGCCTATCTCGGCAAGTAAAAACATCATTGATATATATCAAAGTATAAGTTATCCATCTTACATACATACGAGTACACTATAAGTCAACATTGTAATTATTTGTATGAAAAAAAATAATTATAATTAGTACTGGTTAAAGTGTAACTTTATAGTAGTAGTTGTAACTATACCTAATGGCAGACGGATAGACAAATATTTTTACTATTAAAAATAATGTTAGCTTTATTTGCATCAATATTTAAATTAGTCTATAATGTGGCCAAGTTTCTCATATTTCTGCACTCTGCACTCCATTCATCAGGCGAACAGTAGGCGGTAGTCGACAGTAACGAATCATATAAATACATAATAAATCTATACCTTAAAATGTGATCATTAAATTCACCTGATCATGATCTGCCTAGGCTTTTCACGATAAGTCGTCATTTTATGATTTGGCTACAACTATCGTTCAATACTAATCATTGAATTACCTTATATTTAGGCATATGGATTACTGAGTTCAAAACCACTAATAAGGAGGCTAAGTAAGCTACGCTATATGCTTCGGTTCTACTTTAGTTTTCTCACTTATCATATCGACTATATATTAAAAAGCTCAAATTGAACATATAGCGTGCTTGTAAAAAAAAAGCAACCGCCTTCTAGTGGCGATGAAAAAATATGATGCAATGTAAGTATTACAATGTGGCGAATTTTTTACTTAAAAATAACGATAAATACTTATTGATCGGCCTCGACCGAAAAGAAACTATATTTTGACATATAAACAAATCATCCAGCCAAATCACGAAATGGCGATGTATCACAATAAGTCTAGGCAGATCACGATTTGGCGAATTTAGCGTTCGGACTTCGACATATACAATATCCATATGTATATAACATTTATTAATATTGGTTACCAACTGTCACTATCAATAACGTTATAGATTAGGATATGAATTGACTGGAATATAGAACGAGGATTTGCTCTCATTAATACAATATTCAAATTAATCGAAACATTAATTGAATTTAATGTTAAATTATGCAAAAGTAATTTTTCATATAGTTTATTTACTATGAAAATGCTTATTTTAATAGGATAATAAGCTTACTAAGTGCTTTAATTTAAACACATTATATTAGTAGTTTACATATGTAAATGGAAGAAAAAGAACTATAGAAAACGTATAAACGTTAGTAGATAATTATTTATTGAACAAACAACTACATTGTATATTTGCTATATTTGATATTTAGTTGGCGAATATTGTAGCGTGCAGAAGCAAATGATTAATAAGAAATGCATAAATTAAATGATTTACACATTTGATTTACATTATGTATAATTTTCTTTACTAACCATACAGTGTGATTGTATTGTATATGCTTGACCTAAAAATAAGACCAAAATAAGATATTAAGAGAATACATTGCTTCGACAAATACAGAGTACTTCTTTCTTCAATCAAGGATTTATAATTACATTTTTCTTAACCCTCATAGAAATAAATGTATTGATCAATACGTTCGTTTTACCATTCATTTTTTTTTTGTCATGAATCATGTAATAATTTTTTGGTTGAAAAAAAAGACTCGTCTTACATAAGTTCTTAGTCCATATTGATATTATAAATGTGCAAGTAAATAATTAGCAAGAATATAGGTTGCGTCATGAGTACAGTCATAGCGTATATGTACTTTGTTCCTGCTATAGGTATATCTGAAAATATAAGAACAAACTTATGTATCACTCTGTATTTATAAACGGTATATTGTGAAGCTTTTCCTTACTAGTTTTAAATATTTGTTACAGTGATTAATTTCATTCAAAACGTAAAGATACTTTCGTTTTCGTTCCTACAATTGAGACTGAGCGTAAACTTTGCATGTATATGTAATCGCTATCTCATTCACTACACTTATAATATACCTACCAGCGACTGCCTGCGCGGTAAAGGATCTATTGATATTTAATTTCTATCTGTATGTATCTGTTTTAAAAACTGGTATATGACGGGCACAACCCTTGAATAGTCACATGCTAATATATTTTCTAACGTAAGCCACTAAATCAGTTCAGTGACAAGATATATGTATGTTTTTAATTTTGATTTTATTAATCTATGTGAAGCTATATATAAAATTAAACAAATATTTATTAAGACACGGTGTACAATTCTCAAGGATGACGGAAGGAAAATTATTTGTAAAAACCACTAAGTGAAAGGTACAACCATAGGATTCTAGAAACGGATCTGTAAATTACAAGTCTACAATATTCTCATTACTATATTAATAATCTTAATCATTAAGTGTTTGTTTTATAAAGCTATACTACTAAAAATTTATAACTTAACAGTATCTATATAGATAAAAAAATTGAAATATCCGTTTCTAATGTCTAAATACAAGTTTTTTACTAAACGCATATGAAAATATATAGGTACGGTACTTATAAGACAAATACAATTTTAAAAAATTTTGTCTGTTGATTATATTTATTGAATTGTCGTAAGATAGACAATCTATTTGTTCCAGCTGATCTCCGAAACGACTGGACTGATTTTGACGGGACTTTCAATGACAGATAGCTGATGTTATAAGGAGTAACTTAGGCTACTTTTATTTTAGAGAACGGATTAAACTTCATCTTAAAAAAATTAAAACGTATAGGGACATACCCGTGTGAAGCGAGGGTAAGTCGCTAGTTATTATTATTTTTCACGCTCTTTCCTTTGCGAGAGGAATTAATATGTAGTAATGTGTTCGGTATTCAAGTCGTAGGAACCGAACCCGTGATTAAAAAAAAGTATACGGTATTATTTTGACCATGTTTCTGAAACTTTATATTCAGGCTCAAACTTTTTATTTAAGCCCCTATCAAAACCTCTTGTTAAACCTGTAATAGAAATAGCTACAAATGATGTTATTACTCAAACTATATTCATACTAATATAAAATATATAACACACCACAAGCACTATGATCTAAATAACAAGAAAGTTTAATTAACCATAATTACATAAATTAATAAATTATGAAGCGAGGTTAGTTCGTATAAACTATAAGGGATGTAAAGTGGGAGATTAAAAAAATTAAGCAACGATCTCCATTTCGATATTTATGGCGGTTTTAATAAATTAGTCTTGGGAGATGATATTCTCATTATGATATGAGATATCTATAATTGGTTCACGTCCCCAAAACACTGTGAAAAACTGAAAATAAAATATTTTAATTCAATTTTTTTTATTAAGACATGTTCAGTCCAATCATGCTGTTAAATTCGAAATAAAGAAATATCTTTTAATACAAACATTTAGTAGATATTAATGAAATGCATTTTTTTAACTTTTTTTAATAATTAATAAAGCAATTGAATAACAATATAAGTACATATTCTAACTATTAAGTTAATAAATCAGGAAATAATTGTCTAAGAATAAAATATTAATCACTAAAACAAAAAAAAAGTATTTCCTGACATAACGAAATGTTGACAATTACAAAAATGATATATGAAGTTATATTTATTATTACACTAATTGAACTTGTTTTGATACAGGGCATGTCAAAGAACTAAAAGAAGCAATTTATCAAACTTATCCACTTACGGAACATAGTCGCGAACTATTTTAATTGAAAAAAAAAACTAACTCTTTAGTTTATGGCTACTAATATGGCATAATGTAATTCTCTGTGAGTACGTTTATACGTAATTTAATGAATTTTACTAAAAATATATTTTTTTTTTATTTTCCTTTTACTCCTAAATGCCGGGTTATCCTTCTAGTTTAGTTAATACGAATCGTATCGACTATCTATGTATAATGTATAGGTACCCATCCATACGCGTTCTCGGTTTGGTGAAAACAAATTGGAGCGTTGAAAGCAAAAACAAAATTAGCAGAAGTAAAAAATTAACTATCTTTCTTGCAAGTGAAAGAGCTCGATTCTATAAATATCTTAATGAATAAATAAAATAATATCATTAAGGTATTATGAAATTAAATATGAATATTATCTTAACATTATCTTCACCATTAGCATTTATTGTACGTAGCATCTTCACGCTCTGTAAAGTGATAAATATAATTAGTATGCGAACGGAAATACTTAACTTCAAAATAGTCTACCGACAAAGGTTTATATTCTGTTCATTTTTGTGGTATTTTTGTTTAGGTTTACCTTTTACTATTGCAAATTTTCATGCATTAATGCTGTGCACTTTACAAACAGCAAACTATGGCATTACAATTTTCGACCGTCAATAACGTCAAGACTAATTCATTTTCCTCCTCTACACAAAAATAGACTTAAAACATACGTTCTTAAGGCTAAATTTACTTTTGACAAACAACAAAAAGTAATATCGCATTGTTCTTGGTCTGGTATAAAATATATGCGTGCCCAGACGCTGATTTTTCGGTCTATTTATTTCTTAGTCTTTAAACATTTAAAATAGTTTTCAATTGTTTCAGTAATTACTTTTTTTTTATATCTACACTTAGAATCCTCATAGGAACAAGTTATTAACAAGTTATAAGTTATTTATTCATAATTGAAAAAACCATATTACATACAAAACATTATATACTTGTCATAAACTTGTAATTAGATAAATAAAAATTCTATCTCCTCTAAGTGTCAAGGAGACCTATAATAAATTCTTTAATTTACATAAATATCGGATATACTTTAAAATAAATTTTAAAACTTACAGACTGTACTCATGATTTTAAAAATAATAAGTTATAGATTATGTACAAGTCTAAGTAGATATAAATGGATTTAAAAGAAGCAATCCCTTTTTTCCTCAGTACAGTTTTTATAATAATAATAAATAACTTTATCAATATCTCACTTGCAATATTTATTATAGGATCCGGTGGCTCCATATAAGGAAGATATATAAATAATTTATAAGAGCAAGGATTCGTATTTTTTTATGTTCACTTCAGGTTCTTACTTTCACATACATACATTACTACGTGAAGCATCATGACAGCATTTTATGACAGTTCAATAAAATCATGATCCTTTTTCTGGAGATAAGACTTAAAAACTTTAAATTCATGTTTATACTTATATACAGTACTAGAGAACCACGCTCGCTTCGCTCGCGTTCGTTTCTAAGTAAGTTTTCATTTTTTGAGCGAAACCTTAATCCTTTTTCCGAAACTAAAAGTAGCCTAAGTTACTCCTTATAATATCAGCTAGCTGTCAATGAAAGTCCCGTTAAAATTAGTCCAGCCGTTTTAGAGATTAGCCAAAACAAAGAGACAGACAGACAAAAATTTTAAAAATTGTATTTTTCTTATAAGTACCGTATATAATTCCATATGTGTTTAATATAAAGCTGTTATTTTAACATTACAAACAGACACTACAATTTTATTTATCTGTATATGAAATCATGCACGTAAGCCTTTAAAAGAAACAGTCATTAAGTCTTGAAATTTCACACTATAAAAGAAAAAATAAACATACATCTTATCTCCTATGTATGAAAGTTAAACAAGAAAGAGTGCAAGATGCACCGCCAACAAGTAATCCTTATTGTTAACTACAATTGTGATTAAACATACATACACGACATATTACTCCAACAATAATATCCTCCTGACCGATTTCAGCAAATCTATTAATACAAAATATATGAAGAGAAAAGTATTCGAATGGGACTTAAGGTGGTCTGGTCTGAAATTCTTTGGTCATCTTGAAAGTTATTCTGGATACTGACTCTAACTACTTCGTGAATCTACCCAGCGTGTAAGCAAACATTTTTTCACACAAATATGTTAAAATAAGTTTATTTGTTGTTTTATCTGCGAGTATTACATATGTGGGAATGTAGTATTATATGAGGATAATCAGATAAAATTTTGAACGTAATGTACTCTTAGCCGATTCATTAAACAATGCTTAATTATTACTTTTTAATGTTCATATTTGAATACTTGTTTGTTGCGTCTAAAATTGAAAAAATCAGTGATGTCGTTGAAATACTACATATATCATTTATACTTAAATACACTCGCATTAACATAAATATTACAATATTCAAAAGAGCATACAATACCAGACTCTAGAATAAACATATTAAAATTACAAATAAATCTAGATTTTGCCGTCAGTCAAAGAATGACATAAATTTTATTACATACGTGTCAAATTGAGCCTCATTTTATAATGTCGGCTACAATTGTCTCCGAACTACATCTAGCTGTCTATCAGTATGACTCAATAGACAAACAGCCATCAAACATACCTTATACCATTCACTAGTAATTTGGAATACCGACAGTACACGACTAAGAGCTAAAAGGATATTGGAAATGACATAAACAAAATTTTAGGAACTTTCAAAATCTTCACGCACATTATTCCATAGGGTATATGAATTGAGTAATTAATACCTTATTTCCGTCGTGTCTTTTCCAATCTACACAATATTAGCGAAGTAATCTATGCCCAACTGGCACGCTTAATAGTCACATAATAAACAATTGAATAAACTTATCACCAAGCGGCGATACTCATGATGCATCTAGTAATCTTAACATCCATCGGGAATCCACTTGTAGCTTTCTGTATTTCAGACAGTAGATATCCGTCAGTTAGGTACTACTTTTATAAGGGTCTAATAAAAATAATCTAATTAGTTATTTCTCTCTAACTACATTCGTGCAATAATATGACACTTCTGCGTGTTTTTTCTATGATTGTTTACAGTATGCTTGTCACGGGAATAGAATCTGCATGGCTGGGTGTTGTAGGCTATAAAACAGTTTGACGTATGAAATATTGAGCAATATAATAATACAAGCCTCAATTAGCTTTAATTCACAAATACATAACACTACTAATTTAAACTAAACAGATGTTTTCTAGCTCCATATATAAGCGTAATCGTATTATTTTACAAGTGGTAATTATATATTAGCATCATTTGATGTGATCATGTTTAATTATTTTGATATTTTTATTTATCTAATACTGGTTATTCACCCTCGCTTCTCTCATGTTCGTCCCTAGGTTGATTCCCCATACAAACTTTCATCCCCATTTTCACCCCCTTAAGGATTAATATCCTATGTCCTTCCCAGGGTCTCAAACTATCTTCTTACCGTATTTCATCAGAATCAGTCCAGCAGTTTTCGAGTTTATTCGTTACAAACTTACAAAAATACGAATCTCTCTTTTTTATAATAGTAGTGTAGATGTACGTACGTGTATAACGAACTAAAGGAACGAAACGAAACGAAAAATGAACGAAAGTTAGGAAATGCATTTACAATTTAACCACTTGCTGTACGGTACAACCTGTACAACAGGTAGTTTTGTGGTGACTCACCGGCTAGAAAAGCCAATACTACCCACTAAAATCTAACGGAAATTTTCACGTCTTAAATGGGCTTTGCAGAATCACTTACGCACTCAACCACGATGCCCCGACGGCTGCCTATCCAGCCACCTCGTCCCGTCCTCTATAAAAGCACCATAAGATCAAGCTGATTGGAGTTGGTGTGACAGTCCATTCTGATACTGGCTATACCATTATCACAATTGAAACCACAGACCATAACAAGAAATATCTACATTAATATTATAAAGAGGTAAAGTTGTGAATTTATGAGGTTGTAAAGGTAATCTCTGGATCTACTGGACCGATTTAGGTAAGAAAACAGTTTGAGACCCTGAGAAGGACATAGGATACTTTTTATTTCGGAAATCATCCCTTAAGGGTGTGATATTGGGGATGAAATTTTGTATGAAGAATCAATCTAGGGACGAACCCGAGCGAAGCGAGGGTGAGCCGCTAGTATATTATACATATGTATGAGTCGGAAAATGCATATAGAAATGTAGGAAATTGCAAAAAAATAAACTCTAATCCATGACAACTATCGTATTCTATGGAACATAATCTAACTAATATTTTAAAGACGAAAGTTTATATATGTGTGTGTATGTTTACACTGAAAAGAGGTGCCCGTTGCTTTGGAAGAAATGTAGTACACAGATAGACCTATATGTGTATTACCTGAAAAGAGACACAAGTTACTGTTAGGCATCGAGGGACAAAGCGAGGGTAAATCGATAAAATATAAAAGAAAAGCTGTTAGGTAAATCGCCAGTTCTTCTAAGTAAGACAAAGTTTCGACTCGGTGGAAGCCGCAAAGACTGCCAACAGTGCTAAGTTTTAACTCACTTTAATTAATAAAGATATAAGTAATTGAATAAATTATTTTCTTAACTTAAGTAAGGAAATAAATAAAGAAATTTTAATTCATTCATTTTAATTGTTTAGTTAAGGGACTATTCTGTATTCAGGACATAGACTTTGGCCGTCGAACACTGTTAGCAGAGCATTAACACACTTTACTGATATTAATCTCACTGAAATCGTAATTCCCAAACTGGTTGCGCGGAATGCCACGGGTTAGTAAGGACCTTTATTTGTCTAGTATTAAAGTGACAAGTTGTTTACTGTAGTATTGCTTGTCTTGCAGCCTGCAGGAACTGGAAATTGAAGTATTTTTGAGATATTTCACAATAAAAACATTTAGATCTAATAATAACAAACACCGTATAATTATTATAAGTTAGATTAATAAATATTCATATACGTACCTACTGTTAGTTTTCTTATTACATGCTTTCGATTTTTCTAGGACTCGCAGGAAACAATCATGAGATTATGAAATATATTTCTAGAAATTAATAGTCACCGTCTGATAATTAAAAGAATGCAAAAAAATAGCATGTCGCTCTCTAATCTCACGTCAACAGTCACGTAAACATTAGTCATATACATATAA
Source organism: Argynnis bischoffii washingtonia (assembly GCA_033884665.1). NCBI lineage: Eukaryota > Metazoa > Arthropoda > Insecta > Lepidoptera > Nymphalidae > Argynnis > Argynnis bischoffii. Next base: position 6,585,569 of record CM066628.1, on the reverse strand, counting down.
CCTTCTATTTTATTTTTACAACAGTCTAGTACACTTCTACTACGAAGTATTTTAGTTGGAGGTTTGATTACTCATTTATGCAATTATTTAGATTTACGTCTCGGTACTTTAACAAACTAGGTATATCTCAAATGAGTATAAAAATTATATTAAATCCAAAATGTCCTGTATTGCAATGGAACTGTATACAGATACGTTTAAAAATGGGCTTTTTAGGTTCATGAAATCAATAATTAATAGGTAAGTATATGTCACGTTTTATTTTGTCAAATTTTTCTTAGCATTGCATATGGAAAATAAAATATAAAATGTTTGAAAATATACATAATTGAAATCTGCATACAAAGATGTCGCCGAAAATCAAATTAATGTAATACAATGCCTATTTAATGTAGTTTATGACATCTACGAAATTTATTAGCGCAAATAATTTACAATAAAGAAACAAGAATGACAAGTTATGGAGACAAATGGGGAAAAGGTGATGAAATGACGTACTTCACTTGAATTCAATCCACCTACACTATAATTACAAAGTTTCATATTTCAAGGTTTGTCTTTAATTTAGTGAAAGTATAAGAAATAAGTTATTTGGATGTTTTCTCGAAAATTCCCCGAGTATACTATTCCGTCCTTGTCACAAATAACTCCGCTTCCGCATAGCAATCAAATAAATCATGACCCTAATAATAAGATACATATCTAAACTAATATCACAAAGAGGTAATGTTTAGTTTAGTTTGAATGTGTGACGTGAATTTGAAAACTACTATACCGATTCTAAACATTGTTACACCAATAGAAAATTATATTACGCCCTGATTTTAACTAATTTTTAGAGAATCATAAATTTTAGGTACAATTTTACTCCAAGCATCATAGCATCATTTAAATACAATAAAAAAATATATCTGTTCTGTAAATCGGAAACTTTGCTTCCAGTTATAATTCGAAAATTTTCAAATAAAATAAATAATTTAATTTCCTACTAATGTAGCATGTAACACAAGTCAAATTATTAAAAATCAGTCAATAAATCATGTAACATTTGAAATCGATCGCCCATGACATTCAAGGATAAACTGAATATTCACCCAAGCAGCAAACACAATGACAATGATAGTGGAAATTGACATACATACAGGCTTTAATACATTTATTTCCCAAAAAAGAACATAGTTTATTTAATAATATGATAATATATACTAATATGATAATATATACTAATATTATAAAGAGATAAAGTTTGTGAGTTTTTGAGGTTATAGGAGGTAATCTCTAAATCTTCCGAACCGATTTATATGAAATTTGGTAAGAAGATAGTTTGAGATCCTAGAAAGGACATAGGAAATTATCCCTTAAGGGGGTGAAAATGGGGATGAAAGTTTATATGGGGAATCAATCTAGGAACGAATCCGAGCTCAGCGAGGGTGAGTCGCTAGTTATACATATAATAAAAAACTTTTATAACTACATAATCATGCAGTTGTGCTACTTAATCGGATCTTTAGATAGTATGTGGTTCTTTAATTTTTTCTTAATTATATTAATAGATTTTGCATCTTCTACATCTTTAAGTAAGTAATTATACAGCTGTGCTCCTTCAAAGAGAGTTTTTATACCATATTTACTTCTAGTTTTTAGTAATTCTAATTTATTTCTTTTTCTAGAGCGTGAGTGCGATGTAAGTGAAACTTAGTTTTAAACGAAAACTATGAGTATAAGGTGTCAGTTTGTATCACGTTAGTAGCGATATTTTCTTAAGTTATTACATAAAAGATTTTTTGGCACATAGAGCAATCTTGATTTTTTTTAGAACTGGAGGACGGAGAAAAAAGCAAAAAAACAACAGTCACTGACATCGATACGGCTCTCCATAATACTATTATTTATTATATTAAAAGAAATATAAAAAATACCAAAACGAGTTTACATAATAGAAGTCATATTTTTTAGAAATTATACTTTATTTTTAATCTTTAATTAATTAGACTTTTTTTATCACTGCAAAATGGTATGATTAAAAAAAATTTGAATCTGTATGGCCAGAATTAGTTCAACTTTTTTCAATTCTATAGTTAAAAAAAATACTCGAATATGTGATAAAGTAACTTAGTAATTAATATACGTACATATAGATATTTTTAAGATGCGTACGTAATCGTACAGTCAGTCATGTCAGCGGTCATTGGATTTGAGATGGATCCAGACAATCTATACTAATATTATAAAGAGGAAAGATTTGTTAGTTTGTACCGAATAGGCTTCGAAACTACTGAACCGATTTAGATGAAATTTGGTAATAAGATAGTTTGAAACCCTAGTAAGGACATAAAATAGTTTTTATCCCAGATATCCCATAAGAGAGTGAAAATGGGGGTGAAAGTTTGTATGGGGAAGCAACCATAGTACATACAGCACAACAGTAAATTATACAAAGTTAATGCTAATATATCCCATTCCAAATAGTTTTTAAAATTTTAAACGTAGTGCAGATTAACGTTAGCGGGGTAACGAAAATAGAGAATAATACATCAATCATTTCATTCATAGCTATCATTAATGTCGACTCCATTATACTTCTTCGTTGCTTTATAATATTTATTTTACTAAAAAATATCTACACAATTGTTAGAAATGGAAACCCTATTACATTATCTTACTAGTCCATTACACTATCATTTCACTACCAGATGATCGTTTCAATTACATACTATTTTAATTATATACTTATGTATATTATTAATAACAATTTACCCCCGATTTGCTCGGGTGCGTCCCTAGTCTTACATAGATGAAAATAGTTATTGTGAGTGTACCTCAGGAGATAGATATATGCGGACTTTTCTGTAGGCCTTTTATTTTACCTGTAATTTTCTAGAACACTGTTTTGATGTATTCTATTTAAACGTACGAAAACAATTTTTTTGACAAAACACCGTCACAGTTTTACCATTTTGTACAAAATATTTACAGACTACATACACAAACTTTCCTTTTTTACTACTATTTCTATGAATAAAAACCGTATCCATAATCTTATTAAATATGTGGTTAAAAAGAAATACATATAGTAAGATTTTGTTTTATACTATGTATGGATAATTTATATTTTTAATGAATTTTCTTATACATATAACGGAATACTTACTTAAACTTTCATAACAATATCCACCTGTAATTATTATATTTAAGCATATGCACCAAGTTAAGCAAACGATACTATTCTATAACCACGTATATGTGTAACAAGCTGCGCAAGCAACTAGTGCATTAAGCCAGTGTTATCGTATTGTGTACTTAACCTTGCACCGTGTCGGTGCGCGTAGCCCTTTCACCCAGCTTCTGGATATTTCGATAGATTTATGTGGTCTATGAAAGTAATTCATATTTATTCTTTCCCCCTCAATTTTTATGTAAACTAAAAACAATAAAATAAAAAAGACCATAATAAATGTGTGAAATATATTCACAAAAAAATTTTCATACGTCTCCTTTACATATATATTTATATATAATCGATAAATCACCTACTTTATAATACATAAATCTTTATAGATTATTTAAGTAAAATACAGTGCAATATATTATACGAGTATATTATAGTAATATTACATACAGAGCTACAAAGGATCATTACTGGTTGATGTAGCAAAGGCCGATCTTGGCACCACACCCACTTCCTAAATAATAATAATACATACATGCACAGATCATATAATACTATACTAGTATACAAGTAAGTAGTAACGCATAAATATGGCAAGAAACGCGTTGAAGTCTAATCTATGAAAGTTATTCGTTCTCACCGTATTCAATTCATTCTAGATATTCTCCCAACATATTTTCTTTTTAAATAACCATAATATTTTCTATCATAAACATAATAATTGTTTTCATTTACAAATGTTTAGTTATTTCAAATCTGTAACTTGTCGAGTCCTTCATGCCTTAATTACTCGCATAAAAATTTTATTATGACACTTTGATGAAATACCTAGATTAATATCGCTACGTACAATATTAATCAATTCAGTAATTAGCTAAATTCTGAGTTCTAATACAGCACAATTTTTTAACAATAAACCACTATCTATTTATTTATCTTAAAACTGGTTTGGTTGTCAAATCCAAAATTAAAATGTTATAAATCGTCCAATAAACATAGCAGTAACATTGACAGATTTTTTTGTAGAAAGTAATTAGAATAAGTATCTAAACATAGTATAAAAACAAAGTCGCTTTCTGCGTCTACCTGTTTCTCCGCTTACTTCTTTTAAACCACGCAACGGATTGTGATACGGTTTTCACTAATAGAAAGAGCGATAAGCAAGGAATGTTTATATATAATTTGTAAATACTGTGTACAAAATGGCTGAGCCTAGACAGTGTTTTGTCAAAACAAACTGTTTTCGTACGACTCCATGGCTAACGCTGGCTAAACCTCTAGAGATATATATAAAAAGGCCTACAGAAAAGTCCACAATAGTATGTATCTATCTCCTAAGGTGATGTTCTCCTGACCGATTCCGGCCACGGCGGCCAATCTCATTGAGACTAGCCAACTGCGCAGGAGATATTATAGTGCACAAGTGTACACGCAGACACAAGTGCACTCTCTATTCCTGTCACTCTCATACTCCAGTGGGACGACTACTCGACACGACCGGTGAGAGTTAATGCGCAGGACCGACGGCTTTACGTGCTCTCCGAGGCACGGGGGTGAAACACCGCCAACTTCCCAACTCCGGGCTGTTACTAAGGCTTACTATACAGAAAGACTCAATAACTAAACTTGGCCCGACCCGGGACTCGAACCCAGGACCTCAGGATGTGCAGCCGTACATGCTAGCCACTACACCACCGAGGCAGTGTCCTAAGGTCCTCTCACAATAACTATTTTTATCTATATAAAGACCAAACCACACTATAGTGCCGATTGCGATTCGCTTTCGGTCCGATATCGGTCTGGTAAAGTGTTGTTATACAAGAAAAAATCAATGCACTCACACTATCAGTAAAACTCACATTCCGTTCGAATCACGTTTCAGCAACGTTTTTTTGTATAGAAATACTTTACCAGACCGATATCGAACCGAGAATGGACTATGATCACTATGGACGCACTCGAGCGAAGCGAACTCGAGAACTGTACATATGTACATATTTAAGTACGTAAACGTCGAACGACTATTTTATTACTTCAAATAAAACAATGGTAGTTATTTCAAGTTCGTAAAATTAGTGTATTCCATAACTTATGGACCATAAGGAATGTAGAGTACATTTTAGAATATTTATTGAGTAAATGCTTAATGAATACTAAAAATATAATTTTATTGTGTAAGATCTAGGCTAAGCTTTATTTACGCTCTAAAATATATCGTTTAATACATATAGGATCTAGTCTTGTATGACCTTTCTCAATTCTCAAGTACCGTGAGATCATTACCGATGATTTTAATGCAATAAATTAAAGTCCACCCAAGTTACATTTATTTTAATTTTTTTATTACTCGTTTTTGTTCAAAACTAGCGGGTCACCCTCACTTCACACAAATATTTTACATAGATATTTAAAATAGTTATTTGCAAACGTTAGCCATGTAAATTTTAATATATATTTTCTTAATTTTTCTGATGTTTTAATAATTATTATCGTATTTCGGACTAAGAGAAATCGAAAAAATCAAATATCATTAAAAAAAAAACAGTCGTTCTTGAGTTATAAATGGTGTAACTAACACGACTTTGTTTTAAAGTAGAGTCTGAGCTTTACAAAACTCTAAGACAAGGTATGATTATCTCTACAAAAAGACTAGTTAATAATAAGTCGATTTGACGTTTTCCATTCTTCATTTAAAAATTTAGACTAAGCTTCTGTTTAAAACAAAATAGAATTTTTCACATATTAATTAAATGGGAAATTAAAATAAAAATAGCGACCCCTTAGAGTTGAGTTATAGGGCTCATGTTTGGTAAGGATTTTTTTATATCAAATAGAAACATTTGAGAGGGTAGGAGTTAGAAAATAAAAAAATAATTTTTTTTGAAGCACCCTAGTGTGGTACCACTATATGGTAGATCATGAGAATTGATGGAATTATAATTTTTCTCCTATATTAAAATATTTTCAAATTTCGAAAATTATGGTTTTAAAATTTTGTCGATTATCAAAAATATAAATAAAATCTATGATATACATACATAGGTCAATTAAATCCACGATCTATATGAAAGAGCAATACTTAAAGAAATACACATAATAGGATTACTAATAATACTAATAAGCTACTTAGCTTATGATGTCGCCCTGACTGTTTTCGGCCACAACGGCCAATCTCACTAAAGCTAGCCAACTGCGCAAGAGTTTATAGTGTACAAGTGCACTCTCTATTCCTGTCACTATCATACTCCAATTAGACGACAATTTGACAAGGCTAGACAGAGAGCAAAATTTAAATGGAAAACTTCACTTATGTCTGCGCAACCCATATATCTACAAGTCGCCTATATTTTTTGGATGAAGAGGCTGTTGTCCCTATAGTGGATTAGACAGCGCCGTCCAGGTTTGAGAGATGAGCTTTAGGTGTAAAATTAAAATATAACAATTACATATTATTTTAAATTTTATTCTTTTATTTATTTTTTTAAATACATCTCTTGTTTATGTTCAATTAAAATTAATATCCAAAAGTCAAGTTGACTTGTTACAAACTGATAAAAAAGACAGAAGTGGAGACGCTTAAGTCTCAAGAAGGTAGTATAATATAATCAGGTATATCAGCTTGTAGCTATCAATTTGGTTCAAATTAGTATACAACTATCTTCAAATTTACACTGCCCTTCCTCAGCTGATTTACAAATTTCAAATAATTGGCATAATAAAACCAGGTCAAATAACCAGTAATTATGATTCTAAGTGTTGCGTTTCCTACCACTCAAATGATTTAAGATCTCGCCTGCCTTCCTAATCGTAATATATTAACACTACATATTGTAACTAGCCTCTACCATACAATCATGTAAGAGTCGGCTCAAAAAATAGTTTTATTTAAGTTGCGCGCTTTTTGGACATGTAAACTAAATATTAGTATGAACGCAGCAACGGTTACTGATTATTTTTAAAATATTTAATTGTAATAGAAGGCTAATCAATTTACACACAATTAGAGCTAAAATCACGATAGAAAACATTATATTTGGCCAGAGGCATGGACAATTAAATTTGATTAAGAATCAAATGCGGGCTATTATGTGAATGTCGACATTAACATACGAGACTTTGAAGTGTTTTAATGGATATGCTAAATGAGTCTGCGTAATACAAATTAATTATGTGATTTAATTTATGACCAGGACAAACATTTATAAGGTCAATACTAGTATGTGCCCAGTGAAGGATTAAAGTTTGATTGACACCATGCTAAAAGCATTAGATAGGGCTTACAGATGCTATCACTTAAGTAGATGGCCGTACCGATAAATCGGACTACTATTGTAATGCAAAAATTTGTATGTGTTTAATGGTTGGACCGGATTTGAATAAAATTTGATACACGGATAGAGACCTATTAATCACCTAGGGATGTACTCGGACGAATCTAGGATAAGTCGCTAATAATTACATATTTTGTTTGTAAACTTTATGTAGGGTAAAAACTTGTGAGGAATTTGTAATAAAAGTAATAATATTGCGAAGTAAATCCATTGTGCTATATTTTCGTCACAATTGTTTGCTTTATTTTATCATTTTGTGCTTACTAATACTAATGTACATAGTATAAACAAAACCATATTATAAATTCAAAATAATCTTGATCTTTTAATGTAAAGCCTATTATCGTAATATCCTCCGATGTTTCATAGATAGTAGCATCCTTGCATGGTTTCGATTGCAGTAGGCTAGTATACGATAATTTGTGTTATATGATAACGAATTTTACAATAAAAATATTTTATTTTTCTTTTGTTTTATTCACTACATCTACTGAAGTTTGCTTGATTTGTAACAACCACAACGCCCCGACGACTGGCTTATCTAGGCAGATCCTTCCGCCATCGACAACAACCAGAGGTTACTATCATGGTCCACCCTACTTTTAAAGAAGTACCTACCAGAAGCAACCCATCGCCTCTCAATGCGTCTCTTCGAATAATACATAAGCCATTTTTAATCGACATACTAACCACGTCGTAACCAGGAATGTAGTGTAAGTACGTAGTTAAATTATAATTGCCCCCATCTCAAAGTACATATTACTTCAAAATATGTAACAAAGATATAGTAAATAGATTTATGTTCAAATAAAATATTAAGTTTATTATTACACAATTTTAGGTGTTCTTAACGGAACTACATAATGATATTTTACTTTAAACCTATACATATAATTCTTAACTTTATATACCTAATAGTACTAGAGACTCACGTTCGCTTCGCTCGCGTTTGTCCCTAGGTACGTTTTCGCGGTTAGCTATGTTTATACATAAACAGTAGCTTGCTACTCCTAAGATATTCATTTAAATTATATAGTGATTTATCCTCGCTTCGCTCGGGTGCGTACGCCGTACGCGGATTTTGTTTACAATTTCATGGATTTTACATTTTTTTCGCGGAATCTTAATTCTTTTTCTAAAATAAAAGTAGCCTAAGTTACTCCTTATAACATCAGCTATCTGCCAGTGAAAGTCCCGTCAAAATCCGTCCAGCCGTTTCGGAGATTAGCCGGAACAAACAGACAGACAGACAGACAGACAGACAAAAATAAAAAAAAATGTTGTTTTGGTATATGTACCGTGTATACATCTATATGGATTTAGTAGAAAGCGGTTATTTTAATATTACAAACAGACACTCCGATTTTATTTATCTGTAGGTATAGATAATGACTTAGAATTTAGATAACAATCATTTTATGACTTACTTAACAGATACAAATAGTGACTTATTCTAAGAATAGATTTATTGTCTTATTATATACCTGCGTACTTCTTAATGCGCATCTAAATTCCAATAAATGTCTATAATAGTAGTAATATAGCATTAAGTATTGTACAAGGTGGAACAAATGAACGGGTAAATTGCCGTGTATAATATAAATTAATTAATATAATATAAACAATTCACCTATATTTATTACAGGCAAATAACTAAAAGTTATTATATAATAATAATGTCCTCCTGGCCGATGTCGGCCACGGCGGCCAATTTCATTGAGTCTAGCCATCCGCGCAGAAGATAGTATTATAGTGCACAAGTATGCGCATTAACTCAAGTGCACTCTCTAATCCTGTCACTCTCGTAGTCCGATGGGACGATTACTCGACATGACCAGTGAAAGTTAAAGCGCACGACCCACGTCTTTACTTGCTCTCCGAAGCACGAGGGTGACACACCACCAACTTCTCAACTCCGAGCTGTTACTGAGAATTTCTTAACAGAAACACTCAATAGCTAAACTTAGCCCCACCCAGGACTCGAACACAGGACCTCCAGATCGGCGACCGTACAAGTTAGCCATTAAACCACCGATGCAGGTAAAAAACTATTGATAGAGATCAAAACATGAAATATAAATATATCTAAACAGAATATATGTATCTTAAATCTGCTAAAATTTAATTAATTAACAATATCTGTACAATAGCTACAAAAGATCTTTGACAAACTTCTTAAATCCTTTATCTTCAAGTACTTCAAAACATGAACGCAACGTAATGCACTAATATAACGCAATTATTTTAGCGCATTTAAAGAAGCCACTACTTGTTTCTGATTAAAGAATAATAAGTAATTTTAGATTTCCTTACATCACATTGCCATGGAGAACAAATCACAGAAGCCCTTATTCGTGTGCTGCTTTGCCCTCCAATCTACATCATTGCAATCATACTTGCGATTCAATCTTCTAATTATCCATTTTATATAATTAGACCACCATTTAAGGTATTATGCAATAAAACTTTATGGTTAACCGATAACCATATTAGTTGTTGCCTCATAAATAAAATAAAAAATATAAAGCACTTATTTAGTTAAATTATTGTCATAAGTTTTCATGTAATTCAATCCTAATGTAGGTACATCCCACTGCTGAGCACGTGTCTCCCTATAATGCGAGAGGGTAGGCCATGAATTCACCATGCTGGCTAAATGCGATAGAATATATGTATGTAAATGCTACTAAAGAAGATAGAATACTAGTTTCCTCACGATGTTTTCTTTTACTATATTAGCAAGTCATCATGTTGGAAAGCAAATTAACATATGAAAATTTCAGCGTTGCGAGTCCCGAGACTTGAACTCACTTCATTTACTTCTTCAAGCGTGCTCGTTACCACTGGTCTACTTCTGTAAGTTTCCCAACATCGTTGAAAACAATTGCTCAATAAACTGTTCTAGATATTATCAAATATTTAGTTCAGTTAGAATACTTCCGCGAAAAGTAATTTTAATTTGTCCAAAAAGCTTAAAAAAATGTTTCTACAATTATAACTTGTAATTTGCTAACCTTGATTTACAAGTAGGTTCTAATAAATGATCTAATGGAAAAAAAATATCAAGCGTGCATGTTGCTGATTAATTTATTATGTTGATGAAATTGATGTTTCTTGATTAATATTAATTACTTTAATAAAAAAAATATAATAACACTTTAAATTATTTTTACGTGTAGTATTATTACTTTTTAATGTCGCTTTTAGTAAATTAGTCTTTTAACTATGAGGTGTTTGTGAAAAATTTTTTATTTAAAAAGAACATTTGGTGCATTATTTTATTTGTATTTCGAGTTATTAATGAGTACTTCATATTAGAAATATAATCTGTAAAAAGATTTATTCTAAGCAAAATAGAATCTACGACTTTCATTTTAGTAAGTTATTACTTCGCCAGATGGTCAAAAAGAATATCGTAATGCGACTAAGTTTAAACTGCTGGGTTGGGTTATGGATTACATAAATAAATATAAATTAATAGATATAAGGCCAGTGTTTAAAGACAAATCCTTCTATCAACAAAAACACAAGTGGGTGCAACTATGAATAATTCACTAGTACACATTGGATCTGTTGTACTTGCTATATACAATAACTCTAATAAAAAGTAACAATAATTACATATTATATTACTTACGTTATAATTGAAATGTTTTCTTTACTTGTAACTTATTTAAGCCTTTCAAGAACTAAGTTAATTAATATTATTATGATTTTCCCTTATTACTTTTAATGAGTCAGTAGTCTAGGTAAGGGTTTCGCAACTAAGATGTAAATATTACCTATAAACTAACATTGCCTACTGCCCTGGATATTATAAGTTCGAATTCAGCTATTTAATTTTAAAATCTAGTTAAAACTTTAACAAAAACGGCTCTATTAAAATAAACAACACTAAATAGCCAAGAGTTACGCAGAGATCCTATTTATTACAATTTAATCAAATTCTTTCAAAAACTATCTATAATAATGACGTTTTTCATATATTTTATGCACACACAGTATTTACATGAAATGTAAAGTTTAATATAGTAGCTAATATGTGTAATTACACATATAGTAATTAGTCGACATTCTTAGGTCGCGTGGTATACGCTCCAATGCACCCCGGAGTTGCATTTATAATTGGATTAAACTATCATCAAGTGTTGCATTGTAATCAGTTTCCGTTTTCTGTACAAATAGGAAGGCAAAATGACAGATGGTGACAGGTGATGGCTTTAGTTTATTAGCTTCTCATTAATATATATAATTTAGTTAATATAATATACTGTCTATACAGTTTAATAATTAAAGCTACCCAATATTACTATTGTAATACTACTCATATTACTAGTATGATACTTAGCCCTATTGCCTAAGTATCAAATAGGGGGTCTTAAAGGCCGGTATTTTTATCTCTTTATGTTGCCATGGAAACCATAGCCATAATTTCAAAACTGCCTCGGTGGTGTAGTGGCTAGCATGTACGACTGCACATCTTGAGGTCCTGGGTTCGAGTCCCGGGTCGGGCCAAGTTTAGTTATTGAGTCTTTCTGTATAGTAAAGTCTCAGTAACAGCCCGGAGTTGGAAAGTTGGCGGTGTTTCACCCCCGTGCCTCAGAGAGCACGTAAAGCCATCGGTCCTGCGCCTTAACTCTCACCGGTCGTGTCGAGTAGTCGTCCCACTGGAGTATGAGAGTGACAGGAATAGAGAGTGCACTTGTGTCTGCGCGTACATTTGTGCACTATAATATCTCCTGCGCAGTTGGCTAGTCTCAATGAGATTGGCCGCCGTGGCCGGAATCTGTCAGGAGGACATTATTATTATAATTTCAAAAATTCTTCGAAGCCTCAGGTCGTTCATCGCCTTTGCCATAATATAGTAAAATACACACGATAACGTAATTATCAGTTTAAATTTTGCGGATACATAGGAGCATTAATTAATATAAAAAATGTCATAAGCATTGCCTTATAACTTTCCAAGAATCACTGACAACTCATAAAACATAATTAAAATCAAAGTATATGCGATATAAATCTTATAAAGCGACAAATATGTAATTTGTGACAGAAATACAAGGCACTGTAATTATATTTTCAATCAGTTCAAATCAATATGTATGAAATCGAAGCAATGGTATTTATGTAATTATTATGTCTATATTTACAAACTGAGACAGCTAAATAAAAAGGCCTGTACGCAATAATGACAATGCGTTTATCGTAATTGTGCCATTACCAGCTAGTTCAGCACGCGTTAAGGCTGACACAGAACGGACACATTCGTCATACATCTTTTAAAAAATGTGTATTCATTAACTCTACTATATCTTTGTTTAATTTTTAGTATATAATATCGGCATCTAAAGAAATGTTATAACTTATATAGCACGACGTTTGTACTCGAAGTCTGTTATAATAATTCTAGGTGTGTCTGTAGCATTTCACCCTTTGTAGCACCAGACTGTTGTCTCGAGAGTTCTTAAAATAAATAAATTTGTATATTTCTGGAGGTACAATTCCTACTTTTGGGTAAAAGATTGATTTCAAAGTCAGTCGAGAGGCTGGACAATCACCGACATATAATGTGATACGTTTTGAAAAAGATGAATGAGATGTAGCATAAGATGAATGGCACCTTATGAGGCAGACGATCGATGATGACGAGATTTCTAAAGACCCCCTACAGTAGTCCTCATAATATATTTAGACAACTCTCCAAGAGAAGATGGACTTAAAGGCTGTTGTTATCTAACTTTGAGGTTATTTTTAGCAAAATGGATCTGATACGGGTCGATAGCTCTCGTAAGTCGGTTTAGCAGCAATCTTATGAATATTGATATTGATGGAAACTGGTACAGCAGATATTGAATTTAGAGTAAAGGAAGAAAGATATCCACTATTTTATGATACTTTCAATATGAAGATTTATACAAAATAGCTTACTAGATACTTTGCCTCATTCTCGGGTTAGTGGTTAGTGAAGTTATTAGTTATTGTTAATAATAATATTAAAGTAGAACCTTATGTTAAACACTGATCAAATTACCTACACCACATCTATAATAAACATTTTAGTTTAAATTTCAATGTCTCGTCATATATTACAACTTGATCCACCCCAAACAACAAATTATTGCTATGCTTTTCTATATTTATGTTTTTACTAAGTAAGATTCGTGGCAAAGACACTTATAAAATATTGTTTCAAGCGCCAAATTAAAAAATAAAAAGTAATTGATAGATATATGAATGCGGATGACACTAATTAACCAAGTTAGCATTATTTTAAAGACTTTCGCGCAGTCTGCACGCGATCTTATATCAAAAGTGATAGTGTAAGTGGTAAAACACAATGCTCTGATATGGGCCCACCGCGCCCACTTGTAACATTCTCTTTGTACACTCAATAAGAAAATAAATAAATCTCCAATATGTTATTCACTTTCAAGATCAGAATCGAATAACATTTTCTCCAATAATGGCTAACAAATCTTATAAAATGAGCAAATTCTTCTATTTATATTTTATTCCGTGTATCTTGGAAACGGCTCAAACGATTTGGATCAAATTTTGTGTTAAGATAAGGTTTTGATTTTTAAGTTTATTTTTATAGGACTTTTCTGAAAAAACGTAATTTTTATATCTTGTCTGAAAAGACGCCGAACAAAGCTCGGTTGTCCAGATACTTAAATTGCCAATACACATTTGCTGCTTTAATAAAATCACTTGTAAGGTTTTATAGTCCGGCTCTAAAAACGGTTAGCAACTATCAGCGTAAAAATGTAACAACTTAAATCAATTTTAGTTGTAATGTCAATTAAAAGCTGTATTTAAGATTGAAGTACTGAGTAGTTTAATATTAAAATAGTAGTAAAGCCTATTTTAAAGGCATGTACAAACTCGAAGCAATAAACGGTAATTATTTAAACGCATGCTTAAAATTTATTTAAAATGCAATATTTAATGTCTAAGTGTATTGTAATTATAGAGCTGACGTCTATATTTACTTAATTGTGACAAAAATTTATTTTCGCTAGTTACCTAATTAATACAGGCACATTTTTTTAGTACTAACTGACTGATATATCAATGCACAGCCTAAACCTCTGGTCCTAGATACATGAATTTGGGGAATGTGTTATTTGTGAAGTTTAAGTATCCACTAAGAAAGGATTTTTTTAATGTCACCGCTAAAAAGGTGAAATTAGGGGTTCAATTTTCTGTGAAAGTTTTTATTCTCTGGATCGATTGACTCAAAAATTGGTGCACACATTCTCCAATTAAAATTATGAGACACGTGTCAAATAGGGCTTCGATAATCCTACACGGCATGGTAGACGAGCGCATGGCGCGCAGGCTGTAGCAGGGCATGCAGGGGAGAGGGGATATTTCTGTATTAATTACTTACAATATAAAGTCAAAGAATCTATTTTTTTGTAGTTTTAACGCAAGCGAAGTCGCGGGTTCGGCTTGTATCTATAAAATTAAAACGAAATGTTGTTCGTTGGTAAGCGAAGCGCATCACTTGCGAACGACTGGGACAATTTAGCTATTTCTTTA
Source organism: Argynnis bischoffii washingtonia (assembly GCA_033884665.1). Taxonomy (NCBI): domain Eukaryota; kingdom Metazoa; phylum Arthropoda; class Insecta; order Lepidoptera; family Nymphalidae; genus Argynnis; species Argynnis bischoffii. The sequence goes on along the minus strand of CM066628.1, from coordinate 6,570,521 downwards.
AAATTATCATAATAGTAGGTACAGTTACAGGGAAAAAAAATGGAATAGTTGCACGCGTAAATTGTAAAATTCGAGAAAAACTGATAGTTTTTTTTTGTTTTTAGTGTCTAACTTTTCCCGCGGCTCCGCTCACGTAGTCTATTTGTGTATAACTTTTCAATCCTAAAAATTGTAGGGTGATGATAGATAGCCTATAACTTTTTTCAAGAACTGAGCTATCAAATATAAAAAAGATTTTTCTCATCCGACTTAGTTCCAAAGATAAGCGCGTTCAAACTCTTCTTCAGCTTTATTATATTAGTAGATATAGATAAAAGATTTTTTTAACAAAACCCAACATCATACTGAAAAATATGAATGTTACCAAAATAATATATTATTGCAAGACTAAGAGAATATTACAAACTAAGAAAACTACAATTAAATATTTTGACGAATGATCAAACGTATACCTAACTTCATAGTTACTTTAATATTTACCCTTGTTAAAATCTGGATACCGGCACCCAACGTAATTGTATAGAATGTACGAAGTCATATCTCTAAATATTAGCGGAAAACGATTAATATGAATTTCTTCGTATACCTACTATTAATATAGTTAAAATATTTTTATGATATCTAATTATGTTTATGCAACCTTAATTAGAGATCTGTTATAAAAAATATTTGATTCTATTTAACATCTACATATTACAAAAGTTTCATATTCAGTATTCAGTTTAAAAACATTTGGCGCAATCGCACACATTTAATGACTTTTGTTAACAACATTACCTAAAACAATTGTTACAGTTATGGTGTAACGAAATAACTTGGATTATGCAACATAAACAAACTTTCCTTTGTCATTGAAAGTGCTAATACAAATATTTTTTATCTATCTAAATCTATGAACAAATCCCCCTTTGATATCATGTCCTATCATATCCTACCATATCATATCTATTTAATAGGAAAATATCTGATGTACTTGAATAGAATTTTTTTTAATATATTATTTTTTATTTTATTTTTTAATTTAAAATAGATTTTTTAATATATATTAATTTGAATAAATGTTAAACGAAATTTAATATACGTATTTATGACATACAAGAAAAGTTTTGTAATCCTTAAATAATGTAGTAATAATAACCCACTCCTAATCTACTTATATTAACAGAGAGAGTAATAGTGCATTTTTTTATTAATTCAAATAATCAATGAATTATTTTTTTAAATAAAAAGTCAAATAATATCCAAATTATTTTAAAATTTATTATTGCACTTCTTGGGAACACATTCATTAAAGAAAGAATCACGAATACCGGTTCTAATTCGGCAAAAATTCCCGTCCAATACCTAAAAAATATATCAAATTAGGCACCTCATCCATAACATAAAATACTTATGCATTAGGTACCTCTATCCTTTTTCCAGATTCGTACGACAAACATTTACTAATTATAGTTTGTTCTCTAATATTTACAGCTTACGACTATTTCCTGTTACATGATTTATATAATTATGACTATGTTTATAGTCTTATAGACAAGAGGTTAAGATCGTGATAACAAACTAAACTTCAATATCTTAAAGGATACAATGTACTCTATGAAGAAGTTATTATCATGTTCATTAGTCATGAACACTAAATGACGTTACGTACTCTTGTTTTAAATGAACGCAAAAACTTATCACATACTTATTATGTACATTATATAAAAGTATAATATATATAAAAAGCTTTTATAAGCTATTTTTGTGCACTAATTCTATGAAGAAATACCCGTATGAGGAAATAACATTTACCTACCCTTTGATTCATATCCAACTGTTTGGATTTATCATATTATGATACTAAATATAATACAATAGAGTACATAATTTCATGAAATGTAATAACTCATAGCGGTTGAGCAAATAAATACCGTCTTCACGTTGCCCCACGTCGTTCTAGAGCACTTTTAAAATAGTCTCAATCATTTTTTCTAGTATCTTCTTGACATAATTATAACTTAATTGAAATAGTATATCGACGTACTCTCGCTCCTCCTGGGTTCGCCTAGATGTATTTATAATATCACAAGCGACTCACGCTCGCTTCACTCGCGTTAGTCCCTAGGTCCGTTTTCACTATTAGTATAGAATAAACTATATATATGTACATACATAGGTATAGAAAAGTAAGTACCTAAATTGCATTCAAATCTATCAGAATCGGCAATATGGATAAACATCGTAAAAAATGGAAGAAAATGTATATTTCTATCAAATACCGATGTCATTATTAGTTTTAATTAGCTTTACGTGTCACAAATTAAGAATATTACTTATAAAATAAAGTAGACAACCCTAGCAGTGAACGGGAGATAGGTACCTTATATCTTAATGTGGTCTTACTGAGTGTAATCAAAAGATATTGGGGCAAGAACGCGGGAATGGGTGTGTCCCGCCTTCTATTCTATTATGAACGTTCCAGACAGTTGGCTACATTATTAAGTAGACTACAATGAAAAAGTTAATACTTAATAAGTTATTACTTAATTACATCCCTACAAAGCTAAGGTGCTAAATAAATTATATTAAAATAACAAAAACCATGATTTTAAAATAGTTTTCTAGCGATACTTATAAAGACTCCAAAAGTAAATCGAGTACCTATGTAGAGTTACTTCTATTCACTGCCACTAGTATTGAATACGCATATGAAAATAATAACATTATTTACTTACAATTTTTCTTTAAAGCAAATTTAAATTTACAGAAAATTTTATTTTATAACTTTTTCGCACGGAATTTTTAGTCATAAAAAACTTAAACTGTCACCTCTAGTGCAGACGACAGACGAGATATAGGTAGGTATATTATGTGCCGCTGCACCAGAATCGTTATAATAATCACGATTATTTAACGCTTTACCCTTTAGGTAGGTATACTAAATTGCTACGGTTTTCACATCTCGCAAGTAAATTATTAGGTCTCAGATAAATAGTCTATTTATTACAGTAGAGTGAGAAAGCAACATTTATAAAGTTCTTGCTTTATGAACTAAGTATTTTACATACCTATTACCTACTATTGTATCAAAACATGTTATTTTATTGCTCTACTAGTGGCTCACCCTCGCTTCGCTCTTGTTCGCCTCTAGAAAAAACAAAAACAATTCTATACATTTTTCCGAGATAAAAAGTAACCTATGTGCTATTCCATACTATAATTTATCGCTGTGCCAAATTTCATCCAGAGCAGTTCTGGCGTAATTGAGTAACAAACATTTAAACATCCAAACATCTAAACGTTCAAATTTATAATATTAGTAAGATTACTGCATGAAAAAGGGTAAATTAACAAAAAAAGAGTCGAATTACATTGTATTACCAGGAATTTGTTTCTTTCATTCATATTTCCTACCGTTCATTCATGGTCAGTTTTATCAAATGACTCCACTCATATAACAGTAACGCCTGTATACAATTACATTATACCTCGGAAGGCTTCTTTAAATGACTCATGCTACTTTAGAAAACCTGTCGTAGGCGCACCATTGTAAGTCTTGCACCTACAACAGATTTTCTAAATTTTAATTACATAGTCAATATGCATAAACAATAATAGGAATATATATATATATATATATATATATATATATATATATATAGGAACGTTTCCAGTCATCAATTACATTATACGTGTCTTTATAGATTTTTTTTATATACCCCTAGAGAAAATAATCTAAATGTGTCTTTGGAAAATATTCTAGACGGAATCAATAATATTGTAATGCTAAATGTAGTACAATCCTTGAAACGTCCAATTCAGCTATGTATTGAAAACAACGGCTATCATTTTGAACAATTGATCTGTTAAGGTTTAATAAGTAAATAACAAAGAACAATAAAAAAACATTTTGTTGAAAATGAGCTCTTTCCTTAAGTTTGCCGTATGTCATGACTTCCCAGAATTCGTTCCTTATTAGCAGCACTGTCGAATGGTGCAATTATACATTGTGTTTTTTTTTTCAAAATCAACAGGTTCGATTCCTGGCTAGGAAAATTGATTTTTCAGAAATCCAATGATGCAGTTTTACTTTTCATGAAAATTGGGCCCTAGACTCCTTTGAGTACTCATAGTTTCGGATTTAGCCATGCACGCCCACTTGAAAAATTCACGCTGTATATATATATATATATAATTTGACGACACGTTTGGCTCAGTTTATAGTGGCACTTGCTGCACCAGCAGTCGTGGGTTCGAGCCCCGCTGGGGGCATTCATTTGTGTGATGAGCACGAATGTTTGTACTCGTCATGGGTGTATAGATTTATAATATATGTATGTATTTAAAGCTATATGTGTAGTAATATCAATTATCTGATATCCATAACACAAGCGTCGTAGGTTACCATGGAACTATAATAGATGGTGCTGTGTGTTAATGTCCCAACAACCAAAAAAAAAGAATTAATATAGGCCCTACAAAGTAATACCAATCACTCTTTAATTCGACCTCAAGATCATCTTAAAAATAACTAAACAAACCAGAATTATTGTCAATGTCCCCTTATGTTGATTAGGCAACGGGCAACCCATCTACAATATCTTTCTTCACATTATTAATCTGTTCGTTCGTAACCACATCACTTGAGCGGATTGACTTATTGTATTACCACTAAACATATAATAATATACGTATTACCTAAAAAAGTATTAATACATTTTGTATTAAAATAATTAATTAAGACGGAATAACGTTTGTCACGTCAACTACTCCATTGGAAAATTCCAATAGGATCTCATCAAAAGCGACAAAAGCTACATTGAAACCAATAAATGCCATATAGAAACCAATAAATATTTATTGGTTTCTATGTGGCTTTTGTCGCTTTTGATGAGATCCTATTGGAGTCTTTAAATAGGGTAGTACCAACAAAATAATTATCAGCCGGTGCACATGAGCGAATGACGAACTCATTTGAATTTTTTCTACTTTTAGATTTTTGACATTTTCAGCATACTAACTCGCTTTGAATTGAAATTAAATTGCTTTACAGGAATATTGCGCAAAAGGCTAAGCGTATGTAATAAACGTCATGTATAATGTATGCGCTATGGATGTATGTATTTCTGATTTCAAATAATGATATAACGGGCATAGTTGACTCATGATATTTTACTAATTTTCTCTGGTGGCTAGCTTATATGGCTGCAGATACGGAGACCCTGGATTAGAGTCATTTTGTCTCTTTCTGCAGTGGTCTCAGTCCATGATGTAAAGCATCTAGTGTTTTTTTACTACAAGTTGAACTGTTGATTTTACGCCGAAGCTACAATACCTACAATGATAATAATAATATAATATATATGTATTTATTGCCTACACATTCTGATTTTTCGTATATAGATTTTTCCTGTATTAAAAATAGGTGTACTAGGGATTATTAATAAAATAAATAAACTTGTAAATTTCTTTTCTATTATTTATTTTGTTTGATTTTTTCATTAATAAGATTATATTACAATATAATAATTAATGATAATAATTATTAAAACTAGAAGTCGATTGTGTTATTTAAATATATAACAAAAAAATTAAAAAGAAAACAACAACAGTGCGCGTGTCGCCGCGAGGCGCGCCGGGCGTGACGCGCCCCCCGCCGCCCGCGGACCTTGTCGCACCTCGCACAAACGTTGCTAACTACCTGCGATGTTGATGACTATACAATGGTAAAATATAAAAATAATAGTTACAATGTACATAATACGTGATCGCTATCTACTAGTTTGGTACTTCTATAGTATTGATTTTATGTCAATGGCGACATAATAGGTAATAATATTCTTAGTCCAACTAGCAAGTGGTGGGAGGTTGGAAGAGGAGAACCGATGCACCTACGCTCTACACTTGTACCTCTTGCCGATGCAGCTATTTGTACGGAACGTTAACATCTTACTCGAATAAATTATCTCTATAGTTGGGTCTTTAGATTTTACGCTAACAAATTTCGACCGCACGGCTTATTCAAACGCATTAAGACAATGAAAAGCTACGCGCCTAACTTTAAGTACCAACCATCTAATGCACTCAAGCTAAGTTACAGCTTACAAATCAATTCCTTAGTGCTTCGCTTCCAGATATTGCTACGACCTTTGTAGTGTACAACGGTGGTGATACAGATACTATTTGTTTCCGCATATATAAAAGCGTTTATATATTACTATCCTATATATAAAAATATCACTGGACTTACACAGCTAATGAAGTTAACGAATATTTAAAAACAGTTATATACCTGCATATAATTTCGTTGCTATTTGTAGAATTTAGAATAAATGTCTGTATTTTGTATAAAAAAAATATTTAAACGATTTACATTTACACATTTGAAAAAATTAAAGATATTAAGCGTTAAATTAACAAATAATATAAATTTCAACTAAGAGATTATGACCACCGCTGCACTCTCACGCGTGGTCCGTTAAAGGAGTACAGAGACAAGATGACGAGTCTAGTTAGGCTGTCTCTAGAAATTATTGTCATTAATTTTGGTCAGCTCGGGAGGATAGTGTCGAGTACTCACACACAGGTGCAAGATATATTATACATCGATTTATGTCGATTTATCAGACAGTGAGCAAAACAAATGTGTCACTCGAAATATTTAGAAATAATCCAACATTGCATATCGACGTTATTGTCAAAAATAGTAAAATACCCCTAACATTTTTACATTTATTTTCATTAACCTCTGGAATCTTGAAACATCTAAACAATAACCACTTAAGGATTCCATAAATATGAAACAGATCACATTGCGTGATTGCTCACGAGCAATACATACAGTTAGAGAGAGTACAAATAAAATAATTAACTAAATTTGGATATTTATGACTAAAATCCTTGTTAAATTAAATAATATGTATTCGTCTATACATATATGACTGGTAAGCTTAGTCGAAAATACAATAATGTATTAGAACACTAAATAAAGAAAAATAGCACTGTCGTCTCCCGGGTGGGGGTCACGCGTCACGCGTCACGCGCCACGCTACACGTACACGACATCGCACTCGCACCTTACAAAAGTAACAAACTATGTATAGTAGTCGACTATATACAGAACGCCGAGCCGCGCGCGTTCCGCCACCGGTGAGGCAAATCTCGTGCTCATATATTACATATACATATATAATTTATATTTACAAATAATAAATGGCAGTCAGTTATACGATATCCACAGCACCGGCACTTCTGATACTATAAAGCGTGTCGCGTATAAAATTTTATAAACAATCATCGTAAGTGCGGTACACTCGCTCCGTGCTCCGTGAGCAACCTGGATACACAATGTCTAGGCCAGATCGAACGCGAATAAATGTTTTAAAAAATTTAACATACTCATATATGCAAAAATAACGCCTAAATTAAAAACTAATGATATGAATACAAGAATTTTGGCTATCTAATGTTATAAATAATAATATACCTCTGTCCGATAGTCGCAAGCGTGAGGGAGGCGCGCGGCCTTAGCCATACTCTGTGAGAACCGCAATTCCCCGGATACACTACAAAGTTTACCATACAATATCATTCAACGGGTTTTCTATTCAGGAATTTTTCGATCTTGAATTATTTGTTAGAGGGATCAAGATGAAAAACCAGCTAAAACCACTATAGAAACTTACAATAGACTACATATTACACAAGAGTAGATCGAAAGTACTAGATTTATAGTTTAAATCATGCCTACGACTGGACTCCGCTCTGTCTTTATATCGCGTATGCACAGTATAATGATGGACGGCCTAATAACTTTGTTAACCTTTAACTTGTCATCATTTCAAACCTAAAATCTACATAAATAAGGCTAATCAAAATGTCCGAGATAAATAATTTCAAATCAAAATATTAAATCACAATATACCCAGTGTAAAAATGAAACGTGTAAAATTATTAAAAAAGAGAGAGTTAATTTAAGATTAAAATATTAATGTAACATACAGACTGGGCCACCAATCTACACTGAGGCTATATTTATCTAAACATTAAATAATACTGTGTTAACATTTTTGGCTACATTATTATTAACAGATTAAAAAAATCGACAATGGTACATTTTAGCACAGTACAAAAATCCATACAGTAGGACCGGACCGCCTTTGATATCTAATATCCCGCCAAATGCGAGGGTTGTCAAAAATTACCATTTCATGGCGAATGGTTTCGAAGTTAGTGCTGTAGTGCCATCTTGGCAAGTTACAGTTATACCCGTCAACCCTGAATTTGTTTCTCGACCGTCATATAAAAATATGTACGAGTACCTCGTACGTTTGCCCTGTCTAGACGCCTTCGTTAAACGACTGTATGGATTAGGAGACTGCGAATTTAGTGACAATAGGTGCATACCATGTAAATATAAACAAACAGAGCGAAGTAACTTTAGTAAACCTCTAATAAAAGCGTCTCATGCTCACATCACCGTTACATTTAACATGCTCGGCAATCGCGAATAACCTCTTATCAACATACAAATATCATTTATACTTGGAACTGCATTTTTGACACTAAAGCAGTCATATATAAAATATCTGCACAGATTGGCATGTTTCCTAAAGTTGGTCATCAAATAATCTCCTGCACTTATATTAAGAATCCCGTTTTTTTTTTAATATAAATATTATAAAGCAAATTTACATGAATTACTCACAATTCTTTGACAGTAATCGTGAAAAGGTGATGTATAAATTATGGTTTTTCTAACATTTGTCATATACATACGCCAGCATGATTTCTGTAATGTTAGTCATATATAAAACAATCATGTATGCTATTTAAGACAGGTCACTAAATTATCTCTTGCATTTTTATTTTTATATTAATAAAAGTCTGTTTTTAAAACCAATTTCTTATTACATTATAATATATACGATTTATTTGGTTTTTTATTATTTAGTCATAAATTAATCTATTAACATGGAACATTTTAAATTCCTATCTTAGTGTCATAAACACACCATTGCATTCAATTAAAAAAAAAATACCTTGAAGTATTACAAACTTAATATTTTATATAGGAAACGCCCTCCCGGACCCTATTAATTGTCTAAATCAAATACTGTCGTATTCATGGAAGACTTAAAAAAATATAATATTAACGAAAGATACTTTTCGAAACTATAAAATAAATATTCTATCGCCGATGGCAATGAGACAATATAACCAGTACCACGAGTCACTTATGTTAAAAACGACGTAACGTCAATAAATGAACTCTTAACAGACCCGCGGTAGTGGCTCCGCCTGTATCGCGATGGAGAGTAAATTCGAATGATTAGTCTTTGTCTGAATGAAATGAGAAGGCAGATAGCGGGAGGGCTGGACAGTCTCAGTAATAAATGGAGAAGGTGAAATGACGCTGCCGCTAGAAGTGATCCTTATTGCTTTAATTAATATTATGCGAAGTGATTTATAATATCCATAGTAGTTTTAAAAACTTACAGTAGGTTAAATTCATTAGATTGCATGTGTCATTGTGCTTTTTTGTTTAATTACAACATTAGTTTAAAATGATATAACATAATCGAATATCAAAGATATTTCTAAAACTCGACGAAAGCAAGTATATATATTTCTTTCAAAACTTTGTGTCACAATCATGACATATTTAAATTATTTTAAGCCCTAGTTTTGTTTTAGGTAAAACAGCGCTTATCAACTTGCCAGCTGTATTTTATTTTATTAGGCACTGCCTCAAAGAAAACTAGCTAAGTTTCAAATAATTTGTTATATATATATATATAATATATATGACTATATACTAAAACAAAGGACTTTGCGCTAAACAAACATTAAGAACTACAAATATTTTTCAAGTATCTACAGTTTGTAAGCATTTAATATAATTCTAACGTATTGTAGAATTTCGTGTACGTTATGTACCTAAATAAGCAGACAACACATTACATTTTACTTTATAATTGCACTATTATATAAACGATTCATATTCAGTACTCGTCAGCTATGGATACAGCGTAAAGACAACTCTTAGCGTACTTAAAAATCCATTCCACGCAAATCATTCGAATTTTCTTTCTTACAATTCTTTTTTATACCTTATATATTATGTTATTTTAAAATGCCATTGAGAACTCATGAGACACTTTAAATAATGTGTATTTTTTCGTATGTGTGAATGTCTATAACTATTGTCACTATAGGCACTAGTAGCGACAGCACTAACTGGGAAGCGTGTATGAGATGAGCGGAGGTTGAGGTGTGGTTGTGAGATGTGAGATTGTGTGGTCTCGAAAGGCTGCTTTAGAAAACTGCAGTTTTCGACTACAGAACATTTGCCTAAACGAATATAAGCAATATTTCTATTTAAAAACAAGAACAACTGATCATCTATTTAAATTTGCAGTCTAACAAACTACAGTTTTGTAACTAGTGGTGCCAGATAAAAAAAAATATAAAAAGTTTGCACATTCCATAGAGTACAATAAAATGAATATTGTCTATATCGAATATAATGTCAAAACGTGTCTATTGGATATAATTATGGATATATAATTTGTATCTGGCAACACTATCAGCAGTGTACGAGTGTGATGGGTTAGAGCGAGCCGGCGGGAAAGCTGGCCGAGGAGTTGCTGTGGGCGAGCGACAGCATTGAGCCGGAGAGCGACTGCTCTTCCTCCCCGTAGCCCTCTCGGCTTCCCTCCGCGATTGCCATCGCACTGGAATCATATTATTATAAAAATATTATAATCATTAACACGATTTCCTGAAATTGACCAATGTCACTTCAATTAATCCTACTAATATTATAAACGCGAAAGTTTGTGTATGTATAATGTTGTATGTATGTATGTTCGTTACTCTTTCACGCAAATACTACTGAATGGATTTCGATGAAACTTTACAATAATATAGGGTATACATCAGAATAACACATAGACTACTTTTTAACCTGGAAAAATGTACAGTTCCCGTGGGATAGGTTATTTACTCTTTCACGCCTGAACGGCTGGATGGATCTGGATGAAATTTGGCACACAGATAGATTATAGTGTGGAATAGCACATAGGTTACTTTTTATCCCGGAAAAATTACGGCCCCCGTGGGATAGATTTGTTTTTGTTTTTCTAGAGGTGAACCCGAGCGAAGCGAGGGTGAGCCACTAGTTATTAACCAAAACTTTAAAATGATCATGGTAGGAAGCTTTATTATTTTAATGAAAATGGATTTCAATCAATTTAAAAAAAGGCATATTAACTTAAAATTTGGCTATCATTTGAAATAAAACCTGCACTCAACTATATTTGAATTAATATAGTATAACCATTACTCAAAGTGAGCAACAGCCATCTCAAACAAGTGTTATCATAAAGAATAGTCGTTTTTACAAATATTCATACCTGAAGCCAAGGCGTGCACTCTCGCTGTCAAAGTGCTCAAGTTCGCGCTCGTGACGCTCGTGCAGCATCCGCGTGCGCTCGGCCCGCTCGGCCACGAACTGGGCGCCTTCTGACTCCATCTGTTTTCCAATCGTATTATATATTTTACGATTTATTCTGATACTGATTATTTTAGGATATAACTAAGCTGGTGCTTGTGGTTTAAGAAGCGTAAAGCCTTTTAGTAACCCAGTCACCTATCGCTGTTTTTACGTCACATACCTTAGTGAACTTTTATAGATACTATTTCGGTCTTGCAAAAAAATGCGGGCTTTTTTAAGTATCAATTTTCTAATCAGACTGATAGTTCTTGAGATTTGTGTAGTCAAACACGCTTCTGTTAATACATAATATCCATAAGGAAATATTATAAAATATTGTATATTACTTAATCTAGACTGGATATGTTCTACTCAAGACAACATAAAACACACAATACTTAAAGAAAACAAAATTCCTTATATGTATATCCTTACGTGAAATAAAACATTTATTTTCACGAGCTCATATAGACTTCTTGATGAGTTGTGTAATAAAACGAAATAAAAATCAACTTTATTCAAGTAATTCAGAGTAGTTTTGAATCGTCAATTTAATTTAAAGATAGTCTACTCGGTCCGTGAGGAAGCTACAACGGTCGGTTACCACCTCTTAAGAGGTTAACTTTTCGACCTCTTAAGAGCTTTCAACGCATTCACAACTCATATTATGTTGCAGTTACGTATAACCAACAATAATTACTTACATAAAGTAGATCGTAAGTTCATTTGTCCTCATTAAATCTACGAAAAAAAAATGTTCCTTAATACCTTAGCTTCGAGCAACGCGCGCCGCACCGCCACGCGTTCCTCCAGCTCGCGCCGCTCACGGTTGCGCTGCGCCTCCGCCTGCATCTTGCTCTTGCTCTGGTACGCGGTTAGCATATCCAACTCGTGGACCAGTTGCATCTTCAGCTGCTGGCATTCCATCTACGACCATATTACGATACTTTAGTGCTATTTTTTTTTTTTGTTTCAAGATTAATTATGCATACGACTTTTTATGCGCTGTCGATACGCGCCAATCACGTGTTTGTATCGATATCAACGCAAGCAATTTACATTTTTTAAGTTTATCAGCGCAGAATACGAAGAAGCGAAAACAGAAGCCCACACAACGACGCGCGTTCGTCGTGATAAGGCTTCATCAGCGCGTTTAACAAACGTGGTGTGCCTTTAGATAAAAGCTATTCATAGAAAAAAAAATAACACTAATAAATGTAATGGCTCATTTATTCTCACTCATATATTCAGTCGCATTGTAATAATTTTATTTAATAGATTTTTATTTTTATGATAATTGAAAAAGTAATATAAATATAATATTCGTATTCCACAACATAAAGCACACACATTTCTAGTTTAAGGAAAAAAAAAATTGAAAAAAAAAATTCATCATTATAAATTAGTCTTAGTATCGCTAAAGCAAATATAAAATATTCTTACCATCTGACTCTCATCGAGGCGTACGGTTTGTTTCTGCAACATTTCACTGATGCTCTGATCATATTGCTCTCCAAGAAGAACAAGCTTGCGACGTTTCTCGTCTTTTAACGATTTTATTACTTCTTTTTGTTGCTCCTATAGAATTTTACAGTATAAAAGAATATTCATACTAAGATTTCGTTTAATTTATATTTCAATATCAGGGTAAGTAATATTACATATATATGTAGTCTAATAGTTAATAAAAATAAGGAGTTACATTAAGTTTCATAAATTAGTTGCTAGCATAAGCAAGCCATCAGTAGTTTTCTTAAGTCTATTAAAAGTTCTATAACGAAGTATTAATGTAAAATAATTAATCTGTTTATGTTTAGTTTACATAAGAAAGGACTACCTTAGGCGTCATTTGCAATATTTGCGCTTTGAGTGCTTTGTACTGGCGCGTCTGTATCTTGCACGTCTCACGGAACTGCTTACGAATCTGCATTTCTTTTTGCTGTTGAAACAAACATACAAAATTACATTTATAAAAATACTAGCGACTACCCTACTACTTCGCTTGGTTTCGTCCCTAGGTTGATTCCCCAAACAAACTTTCATCCCGATTGTCACTCCTTTAAGGGGTGATTTCCGGAATGAAAAATATCCTATGCCCTTCCCATTGTCTGAAACTATCTTCTTACCAAATTTCATCTAAATCCATGGTCCAGTAGTTTTCGAGTTTATCCGTTACAAACATACAAAAATACAAATCTTTCCCCTTTATTATAGTAGTGTAGACGGTCAACAACTACATATAATTGTATTTTCAAATATTTTAAAGGTTTCGTTATATAAGATGAAAATATTTACGTTTCGAAAAATCGCAGTAATGGAAAATTAATACATAATGTTATATTTATACCTTTAAGCTCTTAGGTTGTTGTTTAAGCTGTAAAGCATGCTTTTTGCGCAGCTCGTGCTCAGCGCGCTGCATGTAGTCACGCTGGTTCGCCAGCTCCGTCGCATGCTGGTTGGCTAGTTGTTCTTCCCTGTTATATATTTATATTATTATATTTGGGTTGAAATACAGCCAAAACAAAAAAAAACGTGAAAAATTGTTTCATTACTTAGTAAAGTTATTAAGTTCATTCTGTCAAATTAGTTTGAATAACATACATAAGTGTAGTGAATACTATTATTATAAACAAAATTTAGATACCTTAGTGCATGAACGCCTTTCTGTTGCCTGTACTCGAGTTCTTGCGTTTTTTCGTGGTGACGAAGAAGCATTGAGTGTGCTTGCTCCAACTGCGTTTGTCGCTTGTTCAACTCCTATAAAACACAAATTAATATAAGAAACACTGACAAAAAATCAATAATTCGACGTGTAGCTCATTTCTACAGTGAGTAGCATTATATACAAATCAATCCAAGATAGTTTTTGATATGTAAAAAAGTGCAAAATTAAAGAAAAGTTTTATTTTGATTATGGTCCTAAGAACTTTATCTAAAGTAGTTAAAAACGTTAAATGCTTATTTTATGCTTTCCAACATGGTGTGAGAACCTGCCTATTTGAAAAAATCTACTCTGCCAACTCGCATTTCGCTAGCATGGTGAACTATGGCTTAATCTCCTCACAATCAGGAAACGCAAGTGCCCAACAATGGGACATAAAAAGTCCAAATTATTAGGATTATTATCAAACAGGCACAACATCACAAACAAACCCCCAGTACCTCTCTAAGAAGCTCCTGCTCCTTATGATGCAGCGCGAGCATGCGGCGACGACGGAAGCGCCGCAGCTCGAGCTCGAGGTATTCACGCTGGGAGCGCACCAGCCGCGCCTCCTCCACCGCCTCCGCCTGCTTCAGGTTGTCCTTCTGGGACCTGCGGTTAGGAAAAGTTAAGGTTATAAATACATTATAATACATTTCCCTTGCAAATTATTAAGGCAGAATGGATAGTATCGAGTCTGCACACAGCACAGTTCTTTTATTCACTCTAAAGTTTTAACTTTATTTTCTTTAATTTAAATTGTTGTCTAATGAATGCATCTAGACAGGGCAATCGTGCCTTCGTACGGGGAACAAGCGGGTGAGACGCTCCGGATTTTCATACATATGTTTATATGAGTCTGTTAACTGCTTTAGGGTCCATCGCTATAACTGTAATTTGCCACGAGAAGACATTACAGATTTTAACTTTGAAACCATTTGCTATGAAAAAAGTATGGAGGGTAGAACTAAGGAGCACAGGAAACAAGTTGAAAAAATGTCCAGTGGTGAGCAACAAATTGTAGTTCAGAAACTCACCGATAGAGCGCTAGCGTAGCAAGTAGATGTGATGTGAAGTTAGCAGTTTTAAACGGAGTGAAGTGTGCTGAATTATTATTATTTCAAAATAATATGTAATTATTTAAATAAAACTATCTTTTCGGATTTTTTGGCGGATTTATTTTGATTTTTGTTTCCCGACGTTTCGATTGCTTTACAGCAATCATGGTCACGGGAGAGACTAAGGTGTCAGATGTCTCAAAAGCCAAAAACAAAAAAAACGTCGGGAAACAAAAATCAAAATAAATCCGCGAAAAAATCCGAAAAGATAGTTTTATTTAAATGTCTAATATTCGCGTAAACCTAAGAAAGTAATATGTAATTACATTCTAAATCAGTGTTTGCCTATGTTAGAACTAATTTGAAATATGCGTCACAACAAAACAGAAATCTTTCTTTCCTTGTTCTTTGTTCTTTCTTGTTAATTCACCATCTTACTCTTATGGCTTTTGGCGCTATCTATAATATTATATAATCTGTAACGCTATGTTTTAAATTCATTTACTTGTTTTCTGTGGTGCCACCAATTTGATGCTTATCAGCGGTCACTTTTTATACAAGATTACCCTCCTTAGTTCTACCCTCCATACAAAAAGGTAGTTTTTGACAACCTTTGCATTTGACAGGGGTACTGTATAAATTTTTACTGCGACTATATTCGAATGCAATTAGGTTTATACCTCGGAACCCAGCTATAGTGAATGGATTGGCTGAATTTGGGTATTGTGAAAAAGTTTATTTTCTTACACTAAAAAGTCTATTTCCCTTCCGCTAATGTTTTTTTTAAGGGTTGCCACATGAAAATAATGCTACTTCTAGTATAGTACATTCCTTTTACAGCTTTATTTATTTTTTAATTTCGAGAATAACTCAGTTTCTATATAAAATATAGTGACTTACCCTTGCTTCGCTCGAATGCGTCCTCGCTAGGTACGTTATAGATATGAATAGTTATTGCGACCTATAGTACCTTAGAAGAAAAAAAAAATTTGCAAAAGCATACTTTTGCAGATTTTTCTGTATGCCTTATTAAAAATAATGTTAACTTACTGTAGTGTAGCATCCCTCTGCCGTTTAGGCGTGGCGTCATCCATACTGAGCTCCTTTTTCCATCTCTCCTTGTTAGCCTTGTACTCGCGTTTGCGCTGCGTCTCGAACGCCTTCCGCTCTTGTTCTTGACGAGCTGTTATATCTTTTACGAGCTTCTTTTCGGCCGCTGCGTTTTGTTTTTGTTTCCTTTCAAGTTCTTGTGCGTGTTTTGTCTAAAATGGACAGATACATATAGTATAAATTTGTAAACGTATATTTTATTGCATTCTACTTATGTTTTTGCTTTTTTTACTAGCTAGCTTATAAAACGTGCAGACTATAAGACAATGGTGATGTAAAAGCTCAGTTAAGCTATCTATATATCAGCTAAACTGTGTTTGCTTATGATTTTTCTCAGATAAGAACTATAAAAGTAAAGAGAATAGATAGTGCATCGTTCACACCTACTTCATATACATATCTGCTATACTCACCTAACCGAAAAACGGTCACAAAATGTCCATAACTTAAATCTTATAACAATATAGACACCAAACCCCACATTACCTGCAACCGTTCCAGCTCGCGGCACAGTTGCTGCAACAGCGAGTCGTACTCGCGGTCGAGCTGCGCCTTGTGCGCCTCCACGTCCGCCTTGCAGCGCTCCTCCAGCTTGAGCAAGGCCGCCTGGTGCTCGCGCCGCATACGCTTGTACCCGGACATTTGCTCATGCATCTCCTGTATTTGGGAAACATTTATATATATTATTTCAAATATAAAAAAAACGGTTAGTATAGAATAGATAGACTATCTATACTAATATTATAAAGCTGAAGAGTTTGTTTGTTTGTTTGGTTGGACGCGCTAATCTCAAGAACTACTAACCCGATTTGAAAAATTCTTTTTGCATTAGATAGCCCGTTAACTGAGGAAGGTTATAGGCTATATATCATCCCGGAAAAATGTACGGTTCCCGTGGGACAGATTTGTTTTTGTCTAGGGACGAACCCGAAGCGAAGCGAGGGTGAGTCGCTAGTATATTATATTACTGCACTGCTTCCTTAGATAATAGCATGAAGATATATAGCCTTTATCAATAAATGGGCTATATAATGCAAAAAGAATTTTTCAAATCGGATTACTAGTTCCTGAAATTAGCGCGTTCAATCAAACAAACAAACAAACACAAAAAACAAACTCTGTCTCTTTATTATATGAGTATAGATAAATATTTTAAAACCCCAATGTCTAAGTAAAAAATGACGCCAGTTCATTGCTGCGTCGCGCGTGTAAAAGATAAACTGACGAATGCATTTATTATAATTAATAAGGTTTTTATAGAACTAATAAGTAATAATCGAAATCTTTAATAAAAAATATTCTTATATAAAATCTCAAAATTAAATACTGTTTTAAGATAGACATAGCTATAAGCATAATAAAACTAAGTACAGCTAATTTATTACACCTATTATTTACCAACATTGAAATAACAGTAGACTACAAACATAATTTATTACTCAATGAAAGTTGACAATATTAATTACCTGATTGTGTTCTTTCTGCTGCTTCGTAACAATACTAGTGGTTCGTATCGTAGCGAAATTGTTCGCACCGTGCTCTGATACCAGAGATATCGCGGCCGAAACATTATTGCTCACACCTGGAATTAAAAGGCAATGTCCTTTTATTTCTATATTACTATCAGCCATACAGAGACATAAGTGGCATATTGATGTAGTAATCTTTATATATGCTAATACAGCACGTAGCAATCTGAATGGCAGATTTATTTTAATTTAATTTAATCATTTTTATTTAATCGTTTTTATTTCAGGCAATATTTACAATAAGATCTTAAATATGTAAACAGAGGCCCATAGAAAAATTATTGAATTGACAGAATATAAATGCGCAAAATAAGATTTAGTAATCAACCTTCATATATTCTTTTTTGGATATACAAAATAAAATATAATAAGAATTTTCTCTCTTCTTATAAAAGAACTTTTTTTCTATAAACTTAGCAAAAATAGCTTCATAATAAACTAACCTCTATGAGACTGCCTACGCTGAGTGTTCCTATTATCATCACCGCTGTCCTGCTGCCACGTGGAAGGCGCGTTCACGTACTCTCTATACTCATTCGCCTGCTTTTCGCGCTCCCTCTCCCTCTGGGCCTCCCTTATTGCCTCACGGTTAGCGTAATCGTCCCCATAGTCGTCGCACAGGGAGTCCCGGTTCGCGTAGTCCCGGAGGACCTCCCTGTTGACGTAGTCGTCGTGCGACCCCGGCACCGGGCTCTCGCTCTCTCTGCGTATGAAACAGCAACATGAATAAAGCCAACGCTTGCGTGCTCTGAAAGGAAGAACTCTAACTAATGCGTGAGGTGCGTACGTGATGGGTCAAGCTTGGTAGTGATAGATACAACTGTTTATGTGCAAGTATAGCGGTGACAAAGAAAAAAAAGCAATCAATTGAAATGAGTGTACAAAGGTTAGGGTGTTAGTGCAGATGAGTATGAATGCGTTAGTAAATTAGTGGATCCATTATAAATAGGAAATTATTTTGAGTATATTGTGAAAATAAAATTTAAAACAAAATCTTACAACTGTTTAGAATAATTTACTAGATTATATTATCAGTTATATTACATTAAAGTTATCGAAGCTATAATAAAAAGTAAATGATCTATTTACAATGGATGAGTTATGATAGAATGGGATATCAAGTGGTACCTGGCCGAGTGAGCTGGTTGGTGGTTGTATTGCTGGTATGTCGGCTGTTGCTGGTTTTGGTGGTTTGCGTTCAGCTGCAAGAATATATTTGTAGTCAGATTTGTAACATGTTTAGTGATATCCATGTATAAATAAAAAATAACAGGGAAATAATATATGGTCAATATAAAAATAAATAGAAATTGATAGAACAAAAAAATGTGTTTTATGAAGAATAGTATATAATAGCTAGAAATTATGACACACAAAATTGTCGGGTCAATATGACAAAATCATCTATACATATAATAAAATTGTAACTTAGCCGAATCTGTACATAAATATTTTTTGAAAATTTTTACTGAAATAGACTTTATTATCGATACAGAGGCCGAATTTATAGTTTTTAGAATTTTTGTCTGTCTGTTACTGCATCATGGAAAAATCACTGGAAGTACTGAAGGGGTTCACTAGAGGGATTTCGATGAAATTTGATATGATGGCAACTGGTTATCCGGGTCAACATATAGGATACTTTTTACTGCAGGAAAATATCTAATCTCTGAGAAATCTATACTAGAGCGGAATGAAGGTGAGCAGTAGCTAGTATAATACAATATTTATTATCTTACACTAGACTGCTGTTCTGAGTAAGTGGAACAAAGTTAATAACATTTAAAATTCATGGCATATCTCCACATACTATAATCATAAACTGATCAAAGACGAATAAAAACACTAGGAAGACACTAATGTTCAAAAGAACACAAAACGCGATATTAGTACAGGCCATAGTCTGATCACCCTCGTTTTAAAATGTTTTCATCTACCTGTCCAGTCAGTTCAGCATAACAAAGAAACAAACATACACACACACATATAGTATATGTCATATACATTTTTACATTTATAATAGTGGTCAGATTATTGTGCATATCCAGCCTATTTTAACGACCCTTTGCTGAGCATGGGCTGCCCTTTAATTTTAATCATAGGGCATCAGACCATAATCCACCACACCGGCCAAGTGCAGGTTGGCGGACTTCACATATCTTCCGAAAACTAGCTAGGTTCTCTCAGACATGCAGGTTTTCTCACAATATACATACTCCTTCACCGTAAGACAAGTGGTAATCATTTTGAAAATGATGACACATGAAAATGTCAGAGGTCCGAGATTCGAGTGCGAGAATTTGAACGCCTTATTTTATACGCTTAAACGGGGGAACCGTACAATTTTCAGAAATAGAATGTGTTATTCCAGACTATAATCTATATCTGTGCCAAATTTCATCCAGATCCGTTTAGCCGTTCTGGCGTGAAAGAGCAACAATCATACATCCATACATTCTTACAAACTTTCGTAGGATATAAAAGGTAATATTTACCGGACGCGGCCTCCTCCTCAGGCTGCCTGACGAGGAGCTCTGGCTGGAGGCGCCGGCAGCGCTGTGCTCGGACGTCGCCGAGTTCGACTTGGAGCTGTCGCCGCCCGACCGCTCCTCTGCCGTCTCCTCACTGTCACCTGATGGTTAGACACTTTATAGTATACATCAGAGACCCGTGTACGTAAAGCCTTATTTAATATATTATAGGTGCGAAAGTAGGTTGGTATGTCTGACCCTTTTATACAAAACAACGGATCAACGTTGTATTTTACATAGTAAATACATAGTAAATAACGTAGTATTTAACATTGTAATACATAGTAATGGCACTGTCTACTAATCCACACAACTGCTTAAGAAGGTAAACAGAGCAATCGCGTGAGGAAAGACGCCGTTGAGGCGCACTCGACTGCTAAGGAGTTGACAGATATAAGTAACCTTTTTTTATGTTGAGAAATGAATTTATGCATACTACCTGCTTACATACAGGTAGTTATATGGGATTCATTGGTTAGAGAAGCCAGTACTACCCATATAATAGTAACCTGCCACCATATGGCATACCTCCTACCTCTGTAGTGCCATATTGTTTTTGCCTTTAACTTTACAACTGTTCTCCATGGAATTTAGTTATTTTGACAATTCTTGCAGTTGATAGCATTTCCGTCGAAATAAAAGAGGATCGCCTATTGTATGGGTTTTATATTGTGGTTAAATACCTGTCCCTCTCACACGCAGCAACAGATCGAATATTTTGTTTTATAGTTTATAGAGAGTGACATAAATAATAAAAATACACAGGCGTCTGCATTTACAACATTTCACCTTACCTATAGCACTCTCGTTGTCAGCATCAACCATTAGTATCTTCTTCATCTTCCTATAGTTCAAGTTGTCCAGATCTCTCACCGCTGCTTTCGTCCTCTGTATAAGATCTACAAGAACGTTAGGCGACCGAGGCCGCGTTATGTACGGATGGGAGAGCAGTTTGGTGGACGTGGGCCGGTCTTGAGGATTCTTTTGTAGACACGCCTCGACGAAATATCGAAACGTATCCGTCCATTCTGGCGCCTAAAATTTTATTTAGTTACAATTTACATATCGTGACAGTAGAAAGGTAAACTGTCGTCGTATGTGTATAGAATATGTATATCTATTATATTTTTCGCTATTAAGATTTTCAACATTATCCATATAGTATATAACACTTGCAATGATATATGAATAATCCAAATCGGTTAAACCATTTAGAAATTACGAGAGAACATAGGGTCAGACATATGTACATACAAACATACAGGTCAAACACATAACCCTTTAGCCTTTTGACCACAATCTGGTAATGAAATAGTCACATGCATTGAGTGAGATATCATTGTGTAACTATCTTTAAAAATAACATTTAGGTATGTTTATAATTCGTTTTCATCAAGTATCTCTAAATTCTACTAAGAGTTATGTTCTTAAAAAGAGCCATATTTTATACTCACTTGTAATGTAGGCGAATCATTTTGCGCAATGTGATAGAGAGCGGACATGGCATTCATATTAAAATAGGGAGGTTTTCTCTCTGCCAGCTCGATACATGTTATACCGAGCGACCATACGTCCACCTGTAAATTGACAAGACCTTCAATTAACAATTCTACTTAAGCACGAAATTTGTATGGACTTATTTGGTTTTGTAAGAAATAGGGTATTTATAAGTAGTGGAAAACTGTTGGTACTCGCTTAGAAAATGAATACGCCTTGAATAGTGAAGAGAGCTTTCGCACTTTTGTTGAATGAAAAATAATTCCCACATGATTTTCTACTTCTCTATTTCTCTCGAATACATTATTTTTCGAAAGACGTATGAAATCCACCAACCCACTTTTAGTTAGCATGATGGAACATGGCTGAATAATAATTATTATTCTGCTAGTCACCTGTATGTCTTTGTAATGTAACCTGTAATTAAACAGTAGAATAACGTAACTTTTACCAATAAAAAGTAGAGATAGAAATACCAGAGTTAATTTAACATCAGACAAAATTAAAAAATATCAACCATTTACAATTAATAAAAAAACAAGACCCATTCATCTTCTAGCTATTAGAAACCAAAAAAAATTATATACACATAAAAACAAACAAACCTTTCCATCATACTGTCCTTCATCCATAGCCAGAATCACTTCGGGGGCCATCCAATACGGAGTGCCAACGAAACTGTTCGCTGGGCACTTTATACTCGCACTACCAAAGTCCGCCAGCTTCACTGTGCCATTCTCCGTCAGCAGAATGTTCCCGGCTTTGATGTCGCGATGAATGCGCCCTAGACTGTGCAAGTACGACAGACCGCATACTACGCCTTCGCATATTGCCGCTATTTCTTCTTCACGCAACGGACGTTTATGGACCTGGTTAGATATTATATTTTGTTACAATTAAAAGACCGTCAATGAAATGGCATCCAAGTATCGAAAGTTCAACGCTAAATATAATTTAACGCTAAAATATCTTTTTCAGCATTAAATTACTACAAATTTTTACTGAACATCATGTCTACTTACTATCAGTTCGGAAAGAAAAAGTAAAAGAAAAACTACTATATTTTATTCACTACATCGCTTACGTGATTCGTATTTTCAACACAAATCATATCTGGTAATTTAGGATACAAACTATACTATATTTCAATCATTGGCCATTGCAGTGTAAAGAAGTAACAAAGATCACTTACATTCGCATTTATAGTGTGGCGAAATTAAGTGTTTTGTAAACAAACAATTTTTGACAATAATAAAAAAAAAATACCTTGCGCATTAAGAGAATAATAATAAATAAATATGTTGGGACATTAACACACAGCACCATCTAGTTCCATGGTAAGCTACGAGGCCTGTGTTACGGATACCAGATAGTTGATACACTACACATATATAACTTTAAATAAATACATATTATAAATATAAACACCCATGACTGGAGTACAAACATTCGTGCTCATCACACAAATGCATGCCCCCAGCGGGACTCGAACCCGCGACCACTGGCACAGCAAGTAGGGTCACTAGCACTACACACTGAGCCAAACGTGTCGTCAAATATATAATAATAACTGTGGCAAAAAGTGAATATAAAAAATAAAGATATAAACGCGTTATAACCTAGCTTCATTTATATGAGATTCTGAAATAAATATAAATTATATTGGACCACAAATTCGAAACCACAGAATATATTTAATCTATTCGCATAATGTAACGATTAGTAAACAAATAAAAAGTGACATGTCCCCTTGTAGGTCGAAAGCTCAACTCATTTCCTGTGTAAAATAAACAGGAAATAAACTCAACATAATAATAATAATAATTACGTAATTAGCATTTATCGGGTACATCGAAATGTGTCTTGCATTAATTACATAGAAATCGATAACGCTTGTAGTTTTATAATTTACTTAAGAGTATTATAAACTTATTAAAAATATAGAAAAATCAAAATGAGAATGCTTCAATTTAAAAAGAATCAAGAAGAATAATTAATTACCTAGGATTCGCATAAAAGTCACAACTACGCGAAACTGCCAAGGATTTATAAGCTAAAATTCTATGTTTAAATAAAAAATCTATAATAAATTTAAACAAACAATTTACATTTTCACGATTATATAATTCATAATTATACTTTGTAACGACGTACAGAGAAATTATTCATTCATTTAATAGAATACACTGAATAAGATAGTATCTTTACTTATTCAATATAAAATATTCGAGTAATAGCAGTCAAGATACGAGTTCTACATTCGAGATTATATTTACGTCTGGGATGACAACTTGGAATGTTTAAAAGACTACCTCTTCACGGGGAAAATGTTAAGACGGATTTGGATGAAACTTAGTACACAGATAGACAGACCTGGTGTAATACACAGGCTAAACTCGGGTGCGTTCTAATGTGCCTATTAGGTACCCGAGCGGAGTGAGGGTAAGTCCCTAGTATTTAAATAAACGTTAATATACAGATATTACTATGTATGGTATTCTTAAATTATTAGGTATAACCAAAAATACAAAATAAGAATAATTACGTATTTTTCCGCTTTTCCATGATTACTGCTACTAGTTTATAATGTACATGATACATTATAATACAAGTTATTATTTTTGTTTATAGCTTTAGGCGAACGTTGGATGAAAATTTATTTTCACATCAATATATGGTTCATTACGTGTATATTTTAACATAATTAAGTCCAATTACTGGATTTAATTATCCAATTATATGATTAAGCGAGCGAGAAATAAAAACAGAAGATCGTTATTGGCTTAAACCATAGAATAAATAACGCTACGATGTACACGTTACATATTAAGTAAATTTATTATTAGAATTTTTCGTTAACATCACTTTCAGAGAAGAGTATCATTTAGATATGCGTAATAATAAACGTAATAAAAGAGGTAACAAAATTAACATCGAGTCTGTCTTGTTTTCCTTTGTCAATCTTGTGTGGTATTCATTTTATGATATTACTATTACCAATTAATCAAGGAAATACCTATTTAGGTATTTAAATATTATAAACTAGCGACGTCCCTTGTACGTACGTTTTGACGTTTAGTAAAGATTTCTCAGACATGAGATATTTTACCCGCAGTAAAAAGTATCCTATATGTTGACCCAAATAACCAGCCATCATCATACCAAATTTCATCAAAATCTGTCCAGTGGTTTTCTCTTGATGCGGTCTCAGACAAACAGACAGACAAAAAATCTAAAAACTATAGATTCGGCCTCTACATAGGTAATAATGACTATTTCAATGAAAATTTCCAAAAAATATTTAATGTACAGATTCGACTCAGAGTTTTATTATAATATTTTTGTGTAGATATAAATATTGCCTTTTTTCAGATTTAATTTAATCTATTCTTTAAACAGTGACATAGAAATACTATACGAGATATCTCAAAATAAACGATAAAGGTAGTTAGAACGTTATCACTATAACCTCGTAGTTTTGTATTCAAATTGCGTCTTTAAAATCGCAGTCTGAATAAGACATGCGTATAAAAAAGATGAATCAAAAGCGTTCAATACCAGTTATATTTCATAAGGTGGAATTTTGATAAATCGATGATACATAGAATATCTACTGATAAGACGATTTAATAACAGTTACGATTATGATTTCGAGATGACTCAAAAGCTCGTGTAAACCTTCTTTTAAATCACGTCTCCTTCTAAGAAATAAATGACCTCATTCGGAAATTGCACATATTTTGATTCTACATTAACCTAAATCCAACGAAATTCCCATAAAATAATGATGTTCAATAATACCTTTATATTCCTTAAAGTATTTAACATAGTCATTAAATACATAGCAATTAAGATATAAAACACCCCCTTACTGTTAGGCATTACCAAATTTAAAAAAAAATGTTTCATGTACCTACTGAAAAAATGCATGTTTTGGCGAGTTTAAATTCATTTTTATATAAAAAAATGGAAATCTTACCTCGATTATGTCAGAGGCAGAGCCTACACAGTATTCCATAACAAGCCATGCCGTGTGTTCTCTTTTGTAGCAACCCTTGTATTCTATGGTATTAGGGTGGTCCAGTTGCTTCAAGAACCTATGATGAAATTCAAAAGATATTAAGCAAGACTATCTAAAAATATGGTGCCATAGGCACCATATTTTTAGATAGTCTTACAATAAATGGTCAATAAATAGTCTTACAATAATGGTGTGTCAATAAATGGTCAGAAAAATTGATACAATATAAAAGATAGTTTTTTTTTGTAATAATTAAGAAAATTAGAAATGAAATGAAATTAAACTTTATTCAATTTACACTTTTGCAAAAAATTGTTATGTAGTACATTCTATTATATAATATGATAATTTCTAATCAGAGATTATTTCCCATTTTCTGGTTTATATCTTTGTTGCAATTAATGTATATACGAATTATTTTATATTATTATGTGTGTAAATTCTAATAGATATATGTTTCATGGATAAATTCTTCTATGATATTGGGTTAAATCAAAATTTTATTATACTCATAATATTCTACTTTTGTCACAGCTACTTCCACTATAAAATGTTGAAAAAATTCACTTTATTTTATCCTCATTTATGTTTCATATTATTATTAGCTATTAATGGTTATGGCTAATTTGTAAACATACATAAACATTTTTTCACTATTTTATAATTTATTTTTAATTTAACTTAATTTCAATTACTGGTTAATTAAAATATATGGATTAATAGTATAATATATAAAGATAATAAAGTAATTACTTTATAAAATATTACTGCATGAATCTATCATAGTGTCAAAATAAAACTCACTTGATCTCTTTCAAAATGTCCTGCCATTTTTCTTCACTCTGCTTCCCAAGGTAAGACATTTTCTTGATAGCCACAATCTCCTTGGTGAGATTGCAGCGGGCATAGTACACAGCTCCAAAGGAGCCATGACCGATTTCACGAAGATCTTCAAATATTTTATCAGGATCATGTTTGCTGAATAACTCAGCTATGTCAGGGTCCTTGAGACTGCCAGGACGAGGCATTTTTCTCTACAACATGTAAACTATAATCAAATTGCTGATTAATATTTTATTTGAATAAATGTAGCATATAAAATAACTAGTAAATAATAAATTGATTTTATTTTTGTAATTTCGAAAAGTAGTGTCTTTCTTTTTTAAATATAAGTAATTTACCAAGATTTATATAAACAATAGCATTTTCCTAAACACCACTATTGTTAGTTTTAGTAATATACAGGTTTAGATGATTTGCCTTTAAAAAGGAAAAAGGTAATTTATATAAATATCAGTTTACTTTCATTCTGTTTTAAATTGTGTAAAGAAGAAAAAGATGATGATTATAATCAATATGAATAACATTTTTACATTTAAATTAATGATTACTAAAATCATTCATGCTTTTACAGACACACTTCAGATATGTACATGAAAATTTTATCACATTTTAATAGGAACAAAAATTGCTTGATTTTTTCATCATAATTTTTTTATATAATATAGTCTGCAAGATTTATTTTAGTTCCTTATTTAATTTGATTACACTCGAAAATATAACAGTTTTTGTATATAAATATATTCTCTGTCTCTCAGTAATCTGTATACTAAGTATTTTAACATAAAGACAATTAAAAATAATTAGTCTAAATTAGCTCACACAATAGATTTATGAATGAAAATATAACATTAATTCATTATTCCTTTCATATAAACTTTTATAGAAACAAAACTATTATAGTTCACATTACACTTGATTCCCAATATTAGTTTAAAATGTTTACATATATATGAAGTTAAATCATTTTTATATATTTCAGTCTCATATAATTTTCTTACTTATAAATAATTGTAAATAAGAAATACCTATACACATTTTATAAATAAAAAAATATACAAACTTGCAAACTATACTGACATTTTAATGTAGAAAACAAGATAAAAGGGGATAAAACATACTACTTGTGCCAGCTGAGAGCCGGCGGTGTCCGTCAGTTAATTAGAGCAATTCTACCGCCTCGGGCCATCCTCCGCACCCGCTATCTGCAACAGTCGGAAACGACACAGATAACAGGCCACGCCAAATTTCAATATTTTTTCTTACAATATAAAAGTAAAATAAATAATGAATTCGTATTTATTAAGTACTTAATCAACCAACAAACATGAATCTTTTATAATCAAATTAAAACGTATCTCCAGTCAGTCTGAAACCAACCTACCTCGGGACATCCACGATCCCGACCCAACACTGATGCACTTCCAAAAAGGCAGGAACCGCCACAAGCACCTTTTACACTCATTAATATAAATATTAGCCAATAATACCCTTAACGAGGGTTAGAAAAGAAAATATTGCGAAATACTTGGCACTTACAATACAAAATTTCGCCTCAAAATGGCGTTGGGGTAAAGTATGCGAAGATAGCTTTTTGTTTTATAAGGCACACACTTTATAGTTTTCCATCACTTTCGTCACTCACTTACTACACTTTTGATCACTTTTTATTTATAATACTCATTTGGTACGAACGATATATCCAAATTTTATTGAAAACTATTTACAACTTTCCCGTACTGGAAAATAATCTCTCTCAATGACTTCGGTTATGAGCGCCCTCTTTTGTCGCATATTACAAATTTGACATATACATATTTTTTTTTAATCAGACTATGGTCATTATTTTACACGTTTTATTCAATAATTATTTTTAAATATTAAGATTGACTGTATCAAATTATGTTAAGTGGTGATGCAGTTTGTTTGCCATAGTTTTAATTTGTGTGAAAGGAAAATATACCTCAATATATTATAGCTAGATCTTGTACTAGGATGGATACCAGAGACAAGGAACAACAAGATGATGGATACATTTTAATTTTTAACTGAAGATTGAGCTCAACGAGCTAATATTAGTCATTAGAGTGAACGAGCAGATTCAAAATATCATCTATTAATATCGTATAAAAGTAATGTTAATCTTGTAAAACATAATATTCCTTATTTATCTATTGTCTTGTCATTGCATACTTGGAGATTTTCCAGCACATGCAGTATTTAAAATATTGATGAAAAATATCCTTAACGTAACTTCTTATTGATTATTTATATCTTTATTTCGAAAAAATATTATCAATTTGACATAGTATATCTGTATCATATTTTAACTCTAAAGGTGGACATACACGCTGTGATTTTCCTGCACAGTTAGCGCGCTTTAGCCCTAGCTCCATAAAACGCATACATTTAGTGGTAAACAAGTTGTTCATCAAGACATGACTTATTCTCTCAACAGTTGTACTCGATACTATACATCATTTTTAGGTTTATTGCGTTTATTATCAAAGTCAAGAACGGCGTAGATGGAACGTGAATATTAGACGTGGGCGTTTAAATGATAAGCGCTTAAAATAGCATGCTTTTTAAAAAAAAACGCTACAGCGCGTTTAAACGTAGACGGCTACGTTAAAGAAATAAAACACAACATGAAAAGTAACCTAATGAGAATGGTAATACAACTCAAAATTTAATTATTGGACCTTATTTCGAAGTACAAAAGACTTAATATAAAAATAAAAAAATATATTAGATTAACAATCAAATTTCTATCTATATAAGACTCAATAAGACTCAATATTAAATGGATTCGTTTCATATAAGCGGCTAAATTACATTCTACTTGTTCACGTTACATTTTTGGCGAATTGAAAACGTATTAATTTTGTTAGTGTTTTACAACACAACGAACCGGCAACCGTTTAACGCTTTTTTCAACGCTTTTTACAACGTTTGTCGTTATGACAGATGAATTTTGCTTAAAAGTGTTCTACGCACAACGTTGTAACAAGCGTTTCAACGCATTTCGTTTAAACACTTAGCAAAAAAGCGTTTCAACGAAAAGCGCTTTTTTAAAACGTTTAAAAAAATAAGCACAACGTTTAAACGTGTTGTCAATTTAAAGCCGTTTATCATTTCTCTAAGTGTGATGGCATGACAGCGTCATGCCGTTTGCCGTCACAGCATACAAGTCGGTTTTACTGCCAGGACCAATAGATGTTTCACGTCAATAAAAATATCGATTTATTTTATTGTAGGCATAACCGTAACTACTGAGGAATGAAAAAGCTTTTTTATATAAGTAATTCAAATCATTGATACCATTGGTATCTTGGGAAATCCGGTAGGAACAAATATCTCTTGAGAATATTAGTATTATAAATATCAAGCAAAGTACATTTTACATATTGAAGCTCATCTGAAGAAAGGTCTAAACAGAGTGCTGCAGAGTTTCTTACAACATTCCTTAACACTTATGATCACCTGATACTTACGATGAAGTTACATTATGGGCTGCCCTTAGCGCATATTATCTGCTTTAATTCATACATACTACACTGCATATAATACATATTAAAATATTTTTTTAATTGAGCCCTGCACAGGTAAACGCTACACACACTTAGGTATAACTAAACAGTTTTATCAAGGAGCAAAAATACTTTTTTTCATTTCATTCAAATTAACTTTGCTGTCGGTGAGTAAATAGCAACAACAATACTCATGCATTTATGTCGAACTAAAGTATATCATAAGCATACTTAATTTTATTTGGTTATTTAATTTAAGTTTTTTTTTTGTATTTACATGAATATACCTATTAGGTATCCTTCGAAATGTAATAAGGTAACATTTAAGTGCTTGGGTGCATTTTTATGGCGGCTCCACATTAGTGCCGTGAATTCACGCGCGAATTCTCGCCGTGAATTCACGGACCGACTCCATGCCCTCCACATTCACAGGATGCTCACAATCGTTCGAAACCCGCCGCGAAATGGACGTAGAAGCTGCTGCTGCGATAACTTTATTTGCTGTGTCCCTATACCACTATATAGATGTCCAAAACAAGAAAGTTATTAGAAGAAAACGTTCGAAAAGAAGATGGTGGATGACTGAAATACATCGTAACCGATCAAGGTATGTGTGTTGGTGTATTAAGTTTTGTATTGACTTAGTAGCTAGGTATATGATTAGAACTGATTTTATTAAATATATAAAATTCATTTATATATATTTTTCGATAAAAGCGATAACTGGACAGTAAAGAGTCTTTTTTCTTTTTCAATTGATTGATTTCTATATCCATAAGAGTACTAATCCGCGTCCAGGCATCATGATGTTTGTTTTTGTCCTTATGATGAGGGTGTTTTGCATCCCACAGTATAGAAGAAGAATGGTAATGCTCTAAAAAGAGCATTTCAGTTTCGTTGTTCCAAACGTGTTCGCGCGACTCCATAGCGCGCGCGCAGACACTGCAAACGTCCGTACGCCTTTATAGTCCGGAGTAAACTGCGCCGGGACCGTGAATGTGTAATGTGTATGTGTATGCGTGAACGCCGCGTGAAGGAGGCGCGAACCTTTTGTCACGGGACAAAATACCGACTCTGATCGGGGAACAGGCGTGAACGCGTGAACCCCGTGAAAACCGTCCACATTCACGTTCGCGTCTGTTCACGGAGCTTCGCGGCACTAATGTGGAGCCGCCATAACAAAATATTAATTTACTAGAGAAGTGTAAGTTACTGAAAGTCGATTTGTTATTCATCGATTTTTTTACATTTACATAGACAATAAACATTATTATATTTGCAAATCATTTTGAGACTAATTTTTTTTTTTTTTTTTTTTTTAATCTTTATTTAAAGGACTTGTTCACATAACAAAAAAAGCGAACATGTCGTCCTTGTAAATTTTACACATAGATAGATAACGAATACCTAAATACTTTGCACAGAATAAAGAATACATACAAAAAGGATTCTACCTTAGCTATTCAGCGCACATAACAATATTGTACTAATTGTAAGAGATATAGATAACCATAATTATGTAACGACTTGACTAGATCTAGCACGTAAGCCAACTTGAGTTAATTTATACAAAGCTTTAGCATGATCTGAACTGGGGTTTGCTAACATTATATTACAGCTACCAATCTGTTTTAACTCATAATAATTATTAACAAACATATTTCTCCTCATACGTTCGTTCCTAGCACATTCCACTAAAATATGATACACATCTTCGGTTTTTCCACATTTAGTGCAATTCGGTGATACAGCTTTTTTCATCTTAAACGCGAAATAATTCAGTGGAATGTGCCCGGAACGTATTCTTAGCCCAGTCACAATAGAATTTCTGTCTAATCTACAAGACTCAAACCAAGGCAAATAATACGGGTCAGACCTCAAAATCCTATACCAAATTCCTTTATTTAGCGATATATTTTGAAAGTGTACAGCCCACAAATTATATACATACGTTTTAAACAAAACTACAATATCATTAATAGAAGGTAACACGCTGAGCGGTATCCCTTTTGATACCGCGTCATTTGCTAGTCTATCCGCACGTTCATTACCTACCAACCCTATATGAGATGGAATCCATTGCAATGTTACCCGTTTATTTGATGCTTCGAGTTTACAGATAGCCTTTAATATCTTATATGCTATCGGGGCTCCTCGAAAGGTCGAGGTGCACCGAGCAATATGTTGGAGCGCACTTTTGGAGTCCGTAAAGATAACAAAGTTTTTGAAACTACTAATGCTGCTGATATACTCCAAAGCCTCATACAAGGCAAACAGCTCAACATACATAATAGAAATTACTGATTCAATTTTGAACTCGATATCAGTATGAGCTTGAGGGTCGTAAACAGCAGCTCCTATACCTTTTTTGCACTTAGAACCATCTGTGTATATTTTGTAAAAATTCTTATATTTAATATTAATCATTTGCAGACTATTGCTTTTTAAAACTGTGGCATCTACCAGCCGTTTTGACTGCCTAATGTTATCTATAGAGCAAAATATCTTATTATCTAGATTAATATTTTGTACCCATGTGTCAAGACAAAACATTTCCAATTTTCTAGAAGATCGAAAAGGGTAACATTTCAATACTCCATGGACCGAAGCTAAGACCGGTTTCTTTTTATTCACCCAATAGTTCAAATTATTGCATTGTACAGACAGTTGATCGATTACATCAATGTTTCCATTATCTTGTAAAGCACGACTCTTCAACCAATACTTACCTCCTAGGTACAGTCTACGAATGTGAAGTGGTTGAAGGGCTAACTCGCTTTCCATCACGTGTATTGGTGTACTCTTGATGAACCCCCCAATCACACGCATACACTGGTTTTGAACCTTATCCAGTTTATAAAGATGGGATTTAACACTCGTATCATATATAAAACTTGCATAGTCCATTCTACTACGTATAACTGAAATATATAACCTTCTCAAATGTTTAGGATGTAAGCCCCAGTCAGTGCCAGCTAATATTTTAAGAATATTCAAATATTTTTGAGTCTTGTGAGTAATATCGTTTATATGCCTCCCCCATTTTAAAGACCTATCTAACCAAACTCCTAAGTATTTAACACTTTCTACTAATTGAATTTGAACTCCTTTTAAATTGATGTTTACTTCCTGTCTATTAATCCCTTTCCTAAACAGACATATTTTAGTTTTTCGTTCAGATATTTCCAAACCAAGACCTTCAATCAGTTCACATAATTTATTAAGAGCTAGCTGTAATTGTATGCATCCCTCTCCTATATTCTTATATGATCCGTACAATACGAAATCATCAGCGTATTGAGAAATATGTATGTTAACAATATCATGGCAAATATCCCTAGTCAGTACATTGAATAAGATTGGAGATAAAGGGTCTCCTTGTGCAAGTCCACGATTTGTCGATCTGGTAAGACTACTGGAAGCTGAGTAATTTACACTTAATTTTCTAGCACTCAAAAACTCCCATAAGTAATAACAGAACTTGGACCCCACTCCAAGCCTGTCCAACGCATTTAGTAACACTATTATATCAACATTGTTATAGGCGCTGTCAATATCCACAAAACAGCCTAAGGTTATTAAGTTATTAGCAAACCCCAATTGAATCTGAGACACTAATCTAGTAAGACTATCTAAACATGAACGACCTCTTCTAAAACCTACAGTATTTTTCGAAAAGCAATCATTAAATTCTAAGTACCATTCCAATCGATTTTTTAAAATAGTGTGAAAAATTTTACAGGGACACGATAAGAGAGCTATAGGTCTCACTTCAGATATAGATTGTGTAGAGGAGTTTGCTTTTGGTATGGGTACAATTTTAGCTTGTCTCCATTGAAATGGTACAAATCCCGATACAAGAAACATGTTGTAAATTCTAACTAATATATGCTTTCCATTCACCGGGAGATGTTTCAACATAGAAAAGGATACCGAGTCGTCACCTGGAGCCGTATCTTTAGCTTTAATAGCACGATTAAGCTCCTGGATTGTAATGGGACTCTCCAAGATTCTATTAACAGAAGTAAATGACGGTTTTCTGGAAGAAACATAATCAGGCGTCAGATTATGCAATAATCTATCTGCTGTATCCTCATCAATGTATGTTTTTGGTAATCGATATCCCTTAATCCATCTCATTCGGCGGAGCATCTCAACTGTTGAAATGGCTTCATTAACTGTGTTGCAAAATTGTCTCCAAGCTTTACGCTTAGCTCTACGTATAATCCTCTGGGCAAAAGCGACTTTTATTTGAAGTACATCCAAATTATTCGGCGTAGGATTCTTTCTAAAAGTAGCCAAGGCAAGTCTTCTTTCTGCAACTGCCCGTGATATGTGTGAATTCCAGTACGGTTTTGGTACAAAATTCTGTAGACGTAAAGGATCTGTGCACATTCTTACAGTGGGGATATATCTATCTGCCGCCGAATTAACAGCCTTCATAAATTGGTTATAAGCTTCCTGAGGATCACTTGCCAAGACCAAAACAGAGAATATTGCATGTAGGGTGCACCTATATTCATCCCACTTTGCTTTTTTAAAATTTCTTTTTTTATTATCTACTTCAGTCGCGCAGCAATTAGCGGTTGTAAATTTAATAATAAGGTGATCACTTCCTAAAGATTCATTAAGAACCCTCCAAATGAAATTCAACGCAATGTCATTAGTTACGAAGGTAATATCCGGGGAAGACTTTTGAACATTACCGTTGACTAATTTAAGCCGAGTTGTAGAACCATCATTCAGGATAACATAATCTTTGTCAACGATGGTATCAAACAGCTGCGCTCCTCTAACATCTGTTTTGTACGACCAATTAGAGTGGTGACCATTAAAATCACCAGCAATAATAGTTTTATTATTATGTAAACTAAACACTGAGTCCCAATCATTAGCTACTGTGTGCACAGATGACGGGCAGTATACAGAAATAATGAATTCTAAATTAGAACAGTTCAACACTTTAACTTCAACTAGTTGAATTCCTGGATTCGCACATTGTATCTGACGTACTTGAAACATTATTGAGGAATGAATAACAATGGCCACCCCGCCATATCCATCGTCGCGATCCTGACGAACAATATGATAGCCGCTTAACCTAATGCTCTTGTTTGGATCAAGCCATGTCTCGCTCAGAATAGCAATATGAATTTTTTCCTGTGATAAAAACTGTTCAAACTCCACTATCTTCGGATGAATACTTTGACAATTCCATTGTATGATATTAACTTGTGTGGCCATGTTTAAATAGGTTTTTAAAAAAGGCCATCTCAGATACCCACTCCGTGAAAAAATATAACAACCAATCATAAATAACTTCTCCACACGATTTCAGTTTCTTCCTAAAGTTAATGTTTTTCATAAAAATTATCTCCTTAATTCTCAAAAGTAAACCTTGAATATCAGTTTTCTCAAATTCTTCCTTGTTTTGGTTCCCCTGTACTTCTTCTTCGGAATCTGACTGTATTGTGCTCTCATATCCCACAGAAACATCTTTTCGCTTATCACACTTTTTTTTGGACTTCTTAGCAATTCTATTACCTATCGCACTACTCTTATTATTACTTTGTTTATTACCTTGTTCTTTAGGCAAACTCGATGCATTTCCTACCACCTCAGCATATGACGGGCCATCGCCTGACGTCATTGGGATGACGTTACATAAGCCTTCATTGGTTGGACTCATATTATCCGTCTCGTATTGAGGTGAAGGTGGAACATATAGAGTAAGAGCCATTTTATAAGTACAATTAAATTCGGCCATCAATTCCCGGATTCTCCTTTCCTTCTTATAAACAGGGCAAACCTTCGCTAGTGCCATATGTTTGCCCTTGCAGTTCACACACTTAAAAGATGTTGTCTCACAGTTGTTATGCAATTGGCCACATTTAGGGCAAATGGTTTTCGTTTGAGAGCATTCCTTGTGGTTGTGACCGAATTTCCAGCATTTTGAGCACTGAGACACGGGAAATATAAATGGATTTACTTTTATTCTAGTGCCATATGTAAATACATAAGGAGGTAAGGAAGAGCCCTTAAAGCAAACCCGTTCGCATTCGCTGTCTTCAAAAGTGCCACTATCAAAATTACGCCTTTTCAATCTTTTTACATTTAAAATTGGTATACTGCAGCATAAATCCCGCATAATTTCATCCTCTTCCAGATCCAGATCGATATCCCTAATAACGCCATATGAGACGCCGACTTCGAACGTTTTTTGGCACTTATATTCTTTATCTATAAAATATTTGCACTTAATTAAATCGTCTGCACTCTCATTATTGTTGACTTTTATCAAAACTTTGTAGGCGTTAACATATTTTATTCTCGTTATGTTTTTAATGTTTTCGTTCTTAAGAAGACGAGCCAACCCTATTTGCTTAGGTAATTTTTCTTTTCTAGACACCATGCTTATTTCAATTTGCTCTTCTGGGATGGGGGTAGTACCATTATTATTGTCACTCCGCGCCAAAACTTTTCCTCGTCTCCCAACCTCAGCCCATACCTCTTCTGTATCTATGTCACGACTTCTTTTATCCGCTCGATTACTAAAACTACCCGCTTCTAATTCCGTAGAATTTCCTATGTAAGTCTCCACATCCTCCTCGAACACATTACACATATCACTATTTTGAGATTCAGCCATAATCTATCGCCAAACAACGCATTGCAACTACTTATACAATTAAATAAGCTCAAACGTATTATACAAAAACTGGTTACACAAACGACCTGCCACAGCAAGCGCGCGTGAGCCACTGGAGACTAATTTCATTGAGTAAACTTACCGGTAAATTTCAAATAAATTCAAACTTATGTAATAAATTTCAATATTAAGTCTGCGTAAGTTTAGTAATAATATCTTATAAATATTCCAAGCTTTATTGATTCAATAAAAGTTTTCTCTCTTTTTTACTTTCTACCATTGTCCACGGTTTTTTTCTATGTAATGTTTTTATTACTTATTTAGTGCAATAAAAAATATAATAATACTATAGTTCATTAATTATGTCAAGCTTTAAAAAAAAGACTTAATAAAAGTTATTTACGCTGGACAATAAAAATACTAACGTAGTATTAATTATGAGAAGAAATATAAAATAACGTATAAAATCACACAATATTATGAGATTAGTCGAAAGACGACTGAATTTAGTAGTGCACTGTGCGTATAAGAATAATATTATTGTAAAATAAAAAATCGATTATCGAATACTCACAGATAATATATGAAAAATTTATCAATTCTACAGAGAATCGGTTTCCTAACGTATTAAGTATTTTATAATCGACTATTTTTTCACCTCACTAAGAAGCATTATTATCAGAGACAAGGAACAACAAGATTATTATTACCCGAAAAAAAAAATTGAAATCAACTTCATATATTAGTGTATTATCTATGATCAACTTGGACAGCGTAACGATTTGCCGGGTTGTTTTGTTTTCTTGTTTAAAAATAAATATTCTATATAATATAAAAGGTAAAGCTTACATTTATGGTTCAACTTATTTTTGTGTACTGTAGAAGTGTTACTTACGAAATAATAATTCATTGTTTCAATCAGCTAAAGTAATTTGGTTAGCTTTGCTTAGATGTAACCAAAATGGCGGTATTAAGTTAGACATTTATACAACATTGTCTTGTATATTCATTAGAATGTAATTTGGATTATTATTAAATATATGTATGTCTTTTAAAGAAGTAAACTTAATTAAAAATATTTGATTCATACAAACGATAAGTATAATGCAGTAAATTTGCGCGCCATAATTTGTATTGTAAAGACCTAAGTAGTAAAACTGTTTTTTTATTAATTGTTGTTGGTGTTATTTCATAGTTAGGTACGTTTTAGCATTGAAGTAATGAATAAAATACAGATGGCAGAAAAGAAAAAAGATGGCACTGAGCCAGAAGGCGAAGAAGAATTCTCTGTTGAAAAAGTGTTAGATCGACGCGTGAGAAATGGAAAGGTTAAGCTTTAAGTATTAACTATAAAAATATTTCTATAAATTATACAGTATAATTGCTCTCTCATAAAACACTAAAAATTGAATACGCGAATTATAATTAATTTATTTAGGTGGAGTACTATTTAAAATGGAAAGGTTATAGTGATGAAGACAACACATGGGAACCTGAAGAAAATCTTGATTGTCCTGATCTTATACAAGCCTTTGAAGAGGCAAGAAAAAAGAAAGAAGCAGGTGTTTATAGTTTACATTAATATGTTTTATTTAAGAGTAAAATTTATATAAGATGTTGATTTCTATTATGAAATTAATTTGTTTTAGAGGGTAAAGGGAAAATTGAAAAAGATCCAAAGAAAAGAAAATCTAATGCTGCCACTCCAGATTTGAAAGGTGCTAAAAAAAGTAAAAGTGATGACAAGAAAATTTCTGGATTTGACCGTGGGCTTGAACCAGAGAAAATTATTGGTAAGTTAAAATATTTGCTGCTGCAATAAGTGATTAATAAATATAATATAAAAATACTATTTCATTTCATCATTAATATGTAACCCATGATTTAGGATATTTTATACAATTTTACTATTATTTGAAACACAAAAGTTTCAATGTATGTTTTTTTTAATTGAGCAACGTTTTGAATATTGGTACAACAGAAATGAATGAAATTCATAATGAAGATAACTTTTATACCAGATTAATGTATAAGCTACTTTTGACAATATAACCACCATGCAAGAAGAGGCCTTGAGTTAAACTAGCCACATAAATAAACTGGTGTTTGCTATTATTGTACACAATTTATTTCCTGTTTACCATCTTTATGTATACTTTGATATGATATATAAAAATACTAGTCACCTCTAGATTACATATCTGATTCTTAACTTAAAATGGTAAATAAAGTTGATAAGTATAATAGAGCGTCATGTGGTTAATTTTAGGTATCTTTTTATAAAGCTAACATTTATTCATTTGATCACAGTATAAATAATTATTTTATATATTTGAAATAAATTGTATGATTTTTTCATTTTATAGGTGCCACAGATAGCAGTGGAGAATTAATGTTCCTAATGAAGTGGCAAAGTACGGATGAAGCAGACTTAGTGCCGGCTAAGCAGGCCAACATTAGATGTCCACAGGTTGTGATACAGTTCTATGAAGAGAGACTAACATGGCATACACCATCAGCAGATGAAGGAAATACTGAGGATTAGCGAAGGTAATTTTTAAATAATAATAATCATTATTATATTTTCAAACTATACTGTCTTTTAGTCTATAAATAAGATTGTAATATTATAAATTTTATTTATTACAAAAAAATATATATGTCACTATAATTTGCATTAATTTAGCACCTAAATTGCAGGAGGCTATTATTTAATCTGTAATTGTTGCTATTATACAGTATTCCTGCCTTTTATTAATGTGTGTGAAATATTGAAACATTAATATGGAATATGCATGATTTTTTTTATTTTCTCTACAATAGCTAATATTGTTATATGATTATAAAAAAGTCTGCCTTTTCGCTCGTTTGGCGTGACAAAATTACTAATCTCTCTGTTATGATAATACTTTTACGTCATAATCGATTCGTTAATTATTTTCTTAATCAAAAAGAAATTTTATTAAAAAACTAGCGACTTACCCTTGCTTCACTCGTCCCTAATTAAGTTTTGACGTTTAGAATAGATTTCTCAGAGATAAGATATTTTCCCGCAGTAAAAAGTATTCTATATGTTGACCTGGATAACCAGCTATCATCATACCAAATTTCATCTAAATCTGTCCCGTGGTTATCTTAAGACAGTAACAGACAGACAGACAATAATTCTAAAAACTATAGATCCAGCCTCTATATCGATGATAATGACTATTTCAATAAGATTTTCCAAAAAATATTTATTGTATAGATTCGACTTAGAATTTTATTATATATAGATATTGATAGAGGCTTAATTCAAAAGCAATAAAAATTAAAAAAGAAATATATTTCACCTGTATTTAAATCACACACATATTCCCTATTATATTACATACATTTATTATATATTACATACATTTATTAGCCTTATTGGTTTTTCCTTTATATTTTAATACATACATTCCTACTTATACTCTGTTTTTTAATCTCAGAGAATAAATTGACACATGCAACTGTCAAATTTTCAAATAATGTTGCCAGCTCTTGTGCAGTGTTGTACCTACGATACTGGTTTGTTGAATCATTACTTTTTATCTTTATAAGACGATTTGCTTCAAAGTTTTATATTCAAAAGTGTATAATTAAAATTCACATTATCAATTTCAAATCTTTTAATATCATATTTATTAATTTAATATTATATTTATTAATTTTAAATCATTAAGTATCATTAAAATTAACATTATTGAATTTACATTATTAATTTGGTATTATGTTTTAAATAAGCATCTACACATTATTTAAGGATAACTTTTAAAAAAAAAACTATACTTGATTTTATGAACATTAATTTTCAATAGTGGTACATCACTATTTAACAATTGCAAAAAACTAACAACCCACAATGTCAGTTTTGTCGCTGAGATTAAAAAAACAGGGTATA
Organism: Argynnis bischoffii washingtonia; assembly: GCA_033884665.1. NCBI lineage: Eukaryota > Metazoa > Arthropoda > Insecta > Lepidoptera > Nymphalidae > Argynnis > Argynnis bischoffii. Next base: position 6,529,654 of record CM066628.1, on the reverse strand, counting down.
AGGTAATTTCATCAATATCCAGTAAGTTGTTGTCACTCATACAGTTTGCAACTAAGTATACAAATAAAACTAAAAAATATGTGTTTTGAATTCAACTCCATATGCAAAGACTGAGCTTATATCACTATTCATATTTTGTTTAAATGTATTTTGTGTTTTAGGTATGCAATTCTGCAAGAATATCTCACACAAAAGAAAGTTCATTGTAAGAAGCAGACAATTTTTAACATTATTTTTATAAGTGCATTTTTGCACAACAAAAGTGAGGAACATATTTTATTTTCATTATAATTTATATGTGCTGCATATTGTGTAGACTACGCCCAGTGGGTGCCCAAATTCATAATGCATTAATTATGAAGTGGACCTAATTTTAATTACTTACCACAATATTATTATTGGCATTTGTTTAAATTTCACAATTATATTCATTAAAATAAATGTTAATGTAAAAAATGAGTCCTCATTGTCCACAGTAAAGACTTATTTAAATATTTTGACGTGTCAGTCAATACACATATAAAACATATTAGTACAGTCATTTAGTAGTTTGACCTGGAAATTTTTTGGGAATTTTGGAAATTGGTACTCTTGTAGATTTTGACAAGCTCTTTCTGAATTTCTACTTTGCCACTTTGTATTTTTGCCGCTCACAACGCCATATTGCGAAAATGGCGCCTAAAAACACTTTTTTGACGATATCAATCAATTTAATATCAATTTGACCCCTTGAAATCTATAAAATCACCAATTTTCAAAAGTCCCAGAAAACTTTCCAGGTAACCTCTTTTTTCACCACCAAATTACTGAGCGATATATAGAACTGAAATTGTAAACAAAATTTTAGCACATGGAAATTCAAGTTGTTGCTATCTCATAACTTCTGAATTGATTTTTATGTATGTTTTCCTTTAAATGAAACCTATAAGTTGATTAATACTTAATAAAATAGTAAACATTTAGATGCACGGAAGATAAAAAACTAAGAAAGTGTGATGTGACCACATTTGTATCGAAACATGTGTCGACAAACTTACACAAATACACTATTATTCATATATTACACTACAAACTAACAACCAATAAAACATTAGTGTTTTATTTTAGTTAAAACTAGCATAATTATCAATATACCATAAATAAAAATTTATCTTATTCCACTATAAGTAAGATTTATGTACATAATTATGACATTTTGTATTCTAACAAAAATGACAGTAATCTTCAATGCACACAATTATGAAAGCAATTTCATTACATATAAGGTTGCTATACATTCGTATCACAGGTTGTTCTGTAACACATTGAAACTTCTATTACATTATGTTACATCGATAAATCCGTGTTGTTATTTAATTTAGAAATATAGGACAAGTTAAAAATATTGTAATTTAAGTACTACTTAAATTTAATAAATATATATTTATCTAAACTAATTGAAAAACCAGAATTGTTTTTTGTTTGGGCGCGTAAATCCCTGAAACTACGAGCCCGACCTCACTCATTATTTTCGTATTTTATATATTTCCGAAACAATCACTAATTGCATTTTTTTAAACGTTATTTTCTATGGAATTCAATATTATATATAATTTTATATGTATCAAGAAAAAATTTCCAAAGTTAAATGGATTTAAATTTACATAGTTTTAACTTTTAGCCACAATGTGGTATTTATCTATCCAATTGTAGTAAATTACGGTTACATAATATTACAATCACTGATTCTTAAAATTATTATATCGATAAAATTGGAATTCTGATTTGACTTACACCACAGTAACTGAATACGTCCAAACAACTTACTATATACAAATATACCTTATCTTGATGTAATAAAGTTGAATTTAAATTGACATTCTAACAAATAATTCATATTTTGAAACTAAGTTTCTTTAGAAAACAAAAACATGTTGACAACTGATCGTACAGACCCCGGCATGGAAGTCTAGCGGTGAACGAAATGTGGAAGGGATATCTCCGCATGGGTACAGTCGCGTACGCAATTATTATATTTACAAAATACTTATATCAATGGAAGCAAGTATTTTTGTAATTCATCATTTTACAGAAAGAGATTTTAAAACTTAAATGGTGTACAGGTGAATTTTTTTTTTGTACTTTTTTTGTTTGAGTTTCATACAAACTTTCATCCCCCATTTTACTCTGTTATGGGATTTAATTTCTAAAAATGCTAAAATATGTAGGTATTTATTTAATTGTATTGAAGATCATTAATACTAAGTTTCAAGTTTTTCTGATCATAAATAATTCTTTGCTGATATAAACTTTATTACCTCTTTTGCCCCTTTAAGGGATGAATTTCGAAAAAAATCTTATAAATATATTTCTTATTATTTATCTTAAAAGCTAAACACCACTTTTTGTATAATGCACATTAAGAATGACAGAGTTTCATACAATCTTTAATCCCTATTTTACCCACTTAGGGATGAATTTCGAAAAATCCTTTTTTATCGAATGCCTACATCATAGAAAAACACCAGGACCACCACAGGATGCACCTCTCCTCAATTCTTCCATCAGCTGGTCTGACTTCCATGTACCAATACATTGCACGGGTAAGATGCGACACAATAGGAGCGAAAAACCAGGTATAAAATCACAATAAATTGCTTAACCTCAGACTGAATGTAAATTGTCCATACGTGTGGCGCCCTCCTTTCAAGAAATCTTCCCCATTATTCCTCCATTTATGTGACTTATCTGTGATTGGTTTGCTTACTAAAAGTATCTGTAGCTACATCTGATTTTTCATTTGTTAACAATCAATGAATCCATTACTTTCTTTTTTAAAGAAACAACGCACAATATGCACCATTTTTCGTTTTCTTAAAACAGTATTTTCCTAGGGATATTCTCTGTTTGATCACCAACTCCAATCAACCAAAAAATCGAAATTCAAAACAATTTAAATGAACGCGACTGTACTATAGAAGTTCGCGAGGCGTCGTATCGGTGCGGGAGACGTAATGCGATTTGCGATCCAATCGGCGCTTACGACCGATACACACGGCTGCCCCGCGCCCCGCTAACTTCCCTACGATACCTTATTTTTAACTTCTACGTAATAACGGTCACCGTTCGACTTCTGTGCCGGTCAGTATACTTAACATCTCCATGGCTAAGATTTTTTCTCCTTCTATTTGCACTACAAAATGGAACAAAATGACATAGTTGCAAAATTAAGTATATTCATGCACGTACAATCCAGCGCGCCGTTAGAACACAACTGGCATTTAATAAGCGTTGTTACGCCTAATTGTGACGAGTGTCACGTCCACATAGCACTTCCCTTGTTCTTTATCTTCCGTGTTCAGATGCATCTCAAAAATAGTATATAGAAACTACTTATTGTCAAAAAGAATTATATGATGATATATTAATTATCTACGAAATAATTACATTCTTAAGTGAAACATTAGACATATGATTAGACCTAAGTGTACAAGCAATAAAAATATTTGCTAAATCGTTTTTTTTTATTAGAATATAGTAACCTTATAATGTCGCTGCAATAAAAATAAGTCTATTATAAGCAAGTTTATTTCTTATTGGTTGAATTTTGTTTGCAGAATAACACCCAAGAATAATTTGATAGTACTTGTTTGTCATAATAATCAAAACAGTAACATACTCTTTAATCATAATTCATAATTATATAGGATATGCAATGTTGAATGTAGTCGAGTGCAATTAGGTTAATACCTAACGCAGCTATAATGAATGTATTTTGCTGTTTTTGAATTTTTTAGATTTCTTATATTAAAAACTAAAAAGCTTACATTTTGAAATCTTCCGCTATTGTTTCCTTAAGATTGTCCCATGAAAATGAGGTTACTTCTAGTATAGTGCATTCCTTTTACAGCTATATTTACTTAACTAAGCTAAGCCCTTGCGTCTTAACCCTAATTCTTTTTCTAAAATAAAAGTAGCCTAAATTACTCCTTCTAATATCAGCTATCTGCCAGTGAAAGTCCCGTTAAAATTGGTCCAGTCTTTTCAGAGATTAGCCGGAACAAACAGACAGGCAGACAAAAATTTTAACAATTGTGTTTTTCTTATAAGTACCGTCTATAATTCCATATGCATTTAGTAAAAATCTGTTAATTTGACATTACAAACAGACACTTCAATTTTATTTATTTGTATAGATAGTTATTTACTCTCGTTTCGCTCAGGTGCATTCCTAGGTACATTATAGATATGAATAGTTATGGCGAGTGTATCTTAGGAGAAAGACTTATGCTATTGCAGATTTTTCTGTAGGCCTTATTAAGTAAGACCTACAATTTACTAGTACATTAGTTTTAATGTATCTCTATATATGTATGTATATGTTCAGCCAGCGTTAGACCTAAGGTATCCTAAATGTTAACCAGAGAACTAAGTTCTCACTACACAAAATTGAGTTAAAATCGGTTCAGTACTTTTTGCGTGAAACGTGCACAATGCACGTCCATTTCGTTAAGTTATTTTTTTATTATATGTATAGATAAAAGTAGGCATTACGAGTATACCTTAGGAGATGGTCATTATACATATGCTTATTGTAGAAATTAAAAATAAAAAACCAAGAAAAAATTAAAAACCGAGTTTTTTGCAAATATCTCGAAAAATTTGACATTAATGTAAAAAGTGTCATCTATAAAAGTTGTAGATTTTTAACAGACCTATAACTTTTGTAGAAAACATTTTTCGATAGAACGTCACAGTAAGCCAGAAATTAAAAAAAAACAATTTTTCACTGCTTTGCGTCCCCCGTTTTTCTCGGGCAGCTGGGCATTGGGGACATTTTTCTTATATACCTGCTAATGTTTTAAAACCATAAAACTTCAGGTTTTAATTTAAAAAAATTCTATGATAAAAATAAACGGATTCCGATCGGTCTAAAAACCTACGTATCTCGGTTTATTTTGACCGGAAGAAAAAAGTCATGAAACCTTTTTTATGCAAAATTTTAAGCTTTAAACATTTTTACTAAAACTTTTTTATCTAATTTTTACCGTTTTCGAGTAATTGCGAAAAAACCCTTGTCGGGGGTTGTAGACACTTAAACCTTTACACATTGTTTTTGTATCATTTAAACTACATTAAATCAAAAATGCAAAGTTGAGTGTCAACATTTTGATTTCAGACCTTATTTGACTGGAGTGCTGGACTATTACAACTTTAAAACATTTTATGCTTCTAGAGTCTAGACACAGTGATATACACTTAGGCTGTGCAGTTTGCATCATTAAAGCATCATTAAATGACAGTTAATGAATTTATGAATTTTACTAAAATAACGGCATTATAATAATTAGAAATAAAAATCAAATTTTGTATTGTAATATATTTCCATAATTGGCTCCGATAACTGTAAACATCTTTATTTCATACAATTTTACAAATTATTTACATTGACTTTGTTCCCAGTAGGGTTTACATGCGATGTTGATAAGAAAAACCATACTAGCACTTTCAAGTGTAAAAAATTGTCATAATTCATATAAATGCAAATAACCGTCGATTTACATAAACGCATATATATATACTCGTGCAAATGTTGGAAAAATGTCTTAATATGACTGTAAAATTTTTAAAAACACTAGTATAGTGAAATCAGTAGTTTTAGAACGTGTTTATTGGGTAGGGGAAAATTCGGTAGGTTCGAGGATACGGCAGTGCATTTCGCGGATAAGCGGCACGGTGTAGGCCACGCACTCGTCCCAACCAGGGTTTCGCCACGTGCTTTCACGGGTCTCGCGACGTGCTTGCAAATCTTTATAGCCTGTAATTTAATCATTTAGTTGTAAAAGATTAACATGATTATTTAAAATATAAATATTTATAAAATGTTGAAAGCAAGATGAATCTTGCAGGTTGGCTCACAAAGGGTACTGAACGAGTTTTGTAACTCTTTAAATTTTATTATCATAGATATCTTTATATTTTTTTACTAATATGTACTTGTAAATTAAAATAAACGGTTTATATCTCTTTTTGTTTTTACGCGATATGTTCATCAATTCTGAATGTATTTCTTAAGAGCGCGACTATTCGCCCGAAATACGAGTCTACGGGAAGCTTTCCCGTAGCTGACCCGTGGATCGATTGAATTTAGTTCAAGCTTTCAGATCAATGGGAAAATTTCTCGTACTTCTCAGAATTGTCAGAAAAAAGTAATTAATCGCATCCAAGCGAAGCGAGGATAAGTTGCTTTTTATTACACACTGTCAGTTGTAACTAATTCTTATTCTTTCTATAATATGTAACTTTCTATATTTTTATCGATAACTGTGTCAAATTGTCATACGTCACCTTATTCAGTGACGTTAGCGTAGGGGGCGTGACTTAGTTGACAATCGGTATGCACAAGCTATGGTAAAATAGTGGTCTATATTAATGCAGTTCAAACTTTTTATATGGTATGGGATATACTGTATTGATACAGATTTGTCATCTGTGGTCATTGATCAAAAAAGTACTAGATACACAATCAGCGACAAAAAGCGTCCTCACTGAATGAGCGCTCATTTGTACATTTGAGCGTGCATTTAATTTAATTTTTTTTGCATTTAAGGTTCAATTTATATTGTTGTATATTTATTTCAACTGGAATAATTACCTAAACACAATTGGTGACACTTTAAAAAGAAATTTTGAATGGGATTACTTATTTAGTACTTTTTTGATCAATGTCTGTGGTAATAAAATAAGATCTCTTAAACTACTTACACCAAATATGGTGAACATTGTAAAGTCTGCCAATTTGTGAAAAGTATCCTGCAAATGCTTCGTTTTGTGAACGCCGATATGTGAGACCACGCGCCCAGTTATTGCCCCATTCGATCATGGTGCCTGGTTTGAGGCTGTAAAATTTATTGTTATGAAACACCATTGATGTTTAGTAATTAGTATTTTTTTGTAAGAATTAACTATGGAAAGATTACACAAAGATTACCTGTAAGATCTAATCTCATATATATTTTTACCAGGACGAGGATCTCCTGAGGGCCAGAAACTAAAAGCAAGCAAATATTGCAAATGACGAGATCTCACATAGTTTCCACGTTCTTTTTCTAATGCACGGTATTCCTGTTCAAAAATATTAAAATGTTACCTGCAGTGTAATCAAATGTAGACAATATTTGAAAAGAATTGTTTTTAGTTTTAGTATTTCCTGATATAAAAAAAGTTTATCTAATTTAAGTGTAATCAAAGGAAAGAGTTAAAGATTAAAAAACTTTTTAAAAAAAAATAAAAACCGACTTCCAGGCACTGAAAAGTAAAAAATAACTAAACGGGGGTTTTCATTTAGAATAGATACTTAATCAGATTTTTTCGAAGTCGGTGTGCTTTGATTTGTATTGGCTGGCACCGACTTTGAAAAAATCTGATTAAGTATCTATTCTAAATGAAAACCCCCGTTTAGTTATTTTTTACTTTTCAGTGCCTGGAAGTCGGTTTTTATGTTTTTTTAAAAAGTTTTTATTTTTCCATTTTTAGTGTAGACGTATCATCAATACAAATTAATCAAGCCCAAACACCAGGTAATTGCTGTAAATCGTTAAGGAGTTCCCTCGACTATCTTTCGGGTCCATCATCAGATCGACTCCAGACCTTCATTAAATAGTAGTGCTTTAAAATACCTAATGAAAATGTTAACAAACGCACTAGTCGCTGCTACAATTTTCGAAAGTTCCCCTCGATTTCTCTGGGATCCCATCATCAGATCCTGGTTTCCTTATCATGGTACCACTTTTGGGATATCTCCTTTCCAACAAAAAAAGAATTATCAAAATCGGTTCATAAACGACGAAAAAAAGCCCGAACAAACATAATATATATATATACGGTCGAATTGAGAACCTCCTCCTTTTTTTGGAAGTCGGTTAAAAATGCAACAGGTTGCATTGTGAACTTTATACTTTTTTTAACAAGCCACTGAATCCATTGTTTAATTGAGCATATGATATTATGTGTCTTGTTATTATGCAGAATTTACTACAATAAAAAAAAGTAAAAAAGCATTGTTTAAAATCTAAATTAATATCACTTACTGGGTTTTCTTTAAATAATATTTTTGCCTTATCAATTTTTTCAAATCCACCAACATAGCGCCATAGATGGAGTGCTTGATCCATATCTCCCACAGATACTGTCCATGATCCAACTAACTCACATCCAAGTTCTGATTTTTGGGATTCCACAAATGCCACTGAAGTTTCGCTATTTAATTAAATAACTTATGTTAAAAATAAAATTTGAACATTACATACTGGTATATCTGCTTTAAATAATAGCATTGTGAAAGTTACTATGTATAAGATAGGTATAGTTTGGTGTTAAATTTCATGCAGGATGGAATCTCAATCTCTTTTTTGATGATTTATCAGTGTTAAGATAATGTGTGTAAAATAATGGTTTATCTTTTTTCAAATTGGATACATGTCTATTTACTCAGTTAATCATAAATAAGGTTTAAATGAATATATAACTAACTCTCATTTACATTGAAGTCAATAAAATATAAACCTGTATTTATATTTATTAAATGCATATATTAATATTATTAATTGTCAATATCCTGATATATATACTATATAATATATACATGAGCTTTATTAGTTACTATTTGTCGTGTAGTTCAAGGCTTTCTTGAGATAATGAAATCGTTCATAATATTTGCAATCTTAGTCTATTTCATACAAACGTCTGGCAATCTATTTACAGATTGTTGCATAATCGTCAACTTATTTACTGAGCGTTTAGTGCAATATCTATAAATAATATGTATATAATATACGTACTAGTTTTTTAAGTATTTATCCACAGAATCAGGTCGAATGTTATGAGTATGCAAAGCATATATTATTTCTTTGTCGCTAAGCATACGACTATGGGATTCTTTCGTTGGTTCTATCTTTCGTACTAATAACTTCGATAGCCAGCCATCATCAGCGTTGAATCTCGTACTCGTTGTCGATATTAATCTACAATAATAAAAGCTATATACACTGTACTTCCATATTTGAATAAAATAATACATACTATAGAAAGTTGTACCTTGAACTTTTAGGTATCGCTGAACTTAATATTAAAACCCTATTTAGAGAATTCATCTTGACGAAGTTCAAACGCCGTAAATATTATGCACAAATTATTCAATATGAAGCCGCTACTGCTACTTGTTGTTATCAATTCATTTGACGAAATCACTTGAAGGTTATCTCAAAAATAGAATTCGGTAAATAAGTGACATCTATTGCAGATGACCCTAAACAATGATAACAAGTTTGACGGCTCATATCAAAATTACTAGTAATGAAAAATAATGTGGAAAATATTATCCAATAACTACTTAGCCTTTCACAAGATAAATTGAAGAAAACTTAAAAAAAAAAAACAACTTCCAGGCATTGAAAAGTAAAAAATAACTAAACGGGGGTTTTCCATTTAGAATAGATACTTAATCAGATTTTTTTGAAGTCGGTGTGCTTTGATTTGAATTGGCTGGCACGGCTGCGGCTGCGGCATATGCACGCGGCAGGGTCATGACCGCGCTCGCACTCGACGTCATTTAGCAATTGTTCTCTTTATTAGAAGTTCAAGCCTTTTAATTTTCATTAGTTTTGGAAATGTAATCGTGTGTACATGACCTTAAAATATATATAGATGAATAATATTTTATTAGTTCTGTATTCTAGCTATCAAATCGATGTCATTATTTGAAGTTTGACAAAAGATTTTAACGTTTAAAAAAAATATTGTCAAATGTCATTTTCTTCGTTTACTTGGAAGTAGTTTTCTATTTTTATTTTGATAATTAAAAGTATTAAAAATCTTGGTGTTTCATTACTCTGATAATTGAATAGAGTGGCCCCGTTATGGGTAAGTATAAACAAGGCTTATTATTTTCTTACATATTTGCTTAAGTGGGCGGTGTTGTCAGTATCTCTAATTGTAAATGATTGAACTGTACAGTAATTTCTGTTTATACAGCATCGAGTGAAGTGACAAAGCTTCAACAGCATTTGGCGCTTCTGAAAGAAGAGTATGGGAAGTTGCAGAGCCATTGTTCAGAAGTGGAGCGAAAATATACGCTCGCCGCAGCTTCAGCTGGTGACTTAAGCGAAACCAGTTTTGTTGCCCGACTTCTTATGACTGTATCTACTTTATATGGCAGAGAAACTTATTCGGATATCGTAGTTAAACTGCATAATAAGACAGTTCCTGGGCATAAATTTGTCCTGAATGCTCGTTCTGATGATTGGAATGAAGAAGCTCTTAAAGATCTGACGGAGCTAGGTAATACTAAAAATATATATGAATTGCATTTTATAATAAAAGTAATTTCTCAGTTTGTCTTGTCAGTAATTAAGCTATCATGTTTGTAATGATAAATAAACGTAATGTGAGATACTTAATCAAATTCTATCTAAATTTATTCTAGATTGGTCAAATTTACCAGATGATGTTGGTTCAGCTTTACTGAAATGGTTGTATACAGATGTGGTAGATTTGTCTCGTGGTGACTCATTTGCTCTTCAACTAATGAAATCAGCAGCTACTTTCAAGCTTCATGGATTAGTTGGAAAATGTGAACAAGCATTAATTGCCTCTGTTGGAGTTAGGTAAATTAGTTGTAATTTTATCAGATGTATTTTGCTAACCATATTTAATTGTAAGTGCTATTAAATAACATATATAAAAAGAAGATGATGACACTTATTTTTTTTTATCTTTATTTTTTTTTGGAGTAACAGTATTTCTGAAAGTAAAATGCTTTGTGAAAATTATGTTGGTTTATTAAAATATTTGTTTTTGTATAATGTTTTATCAAAACATATTTATTTTTCTATAATATTTAATGATTATACTACGTTCCACTGTGTTTTATAAATTTTTATGACAGTGGTGGAATAAATTGTGTATTTAAAATTATTACATCATACAATTATTGTTACATAATAATATGAAATATAATAAGAAAAGTAATGAATTCATGTATATAAATATCTTGTTTTGTTTTTTCAGAACTTGTGTGAAATTTTATTCCGCTGCTGATGAAATTGGTGCCTCAGCACTGAAAGAGCATTGTTCTGGATTAATATCAGCCCATTGGGATGATCTCACAGGTTATTATTTATCAAATATACTTTATTACATTGGCCTTTCATTGTGAAATAATGTCTTATGGTAGAGCTAAGTAATCATGTTTTAATATGTAAATATATTTTTTACAATATGCCTAATATTTGGTTTTTAATAGACAGTTTCAACAAAAATGTAAATCTAAATTTATAAGTATTAATATGTGTACATAATTTATAGAAGAAGTGAGCGATAATACCAGCTGGTAAAATATGACAGGTCTGTTTATTTTTACAAAAGCAATGGGTTTGTTGCCCTGCTATGAAAATTTATTAGCATCATGATTTTTATTTTATAGTGAGTGATGTTACCGGCTGGTAAAATCTGTGCATGGGCCTATGATTTTCTAGTTTCCAGTAATGAACACAATATCAAGGTTGGAATCAGCCTTATGACTTCAAATTGAGTTATTCTCACTATAGTTACATATATAGCTATTGTACTTGAAAAACTATTCACTACTAGCAATTCACCCTCGCTTTGCTTCGGCTTTGTCCTTAAAAAATAAATAAAATAAAAATAGCCTTTATTCTCTGACCAGTAGAATTTCCTTATGACTAATAAATTACTTAATATTTTATCGATGGTCAGGTCGTCTTCCAACGTAGGCCTCCTCTAGCTCACCCCACTTGACACGATCTTGAGAATATCTTCTCCACCCCTGTGGAAGGTCATCTTCCCATCTCTTCACCTGTCTTCCTCTGCGCCTCTTTCCGTTCCTTGGATACCATACTGTTATTTCTTTAGTCCATTTGTCTTTCTGAGATCTCATCATGTGTCCTGTCCAGCGCCACTTTAGTCTTTTTATTCTAGTGGTAACATCTGTTACTTTCGTTATTGCTCCAATTTTTGACAGCCTCCATTTATCCTGTAGCTTTATGTTAAGCATACTCCTCTCCATCCTAAGTTGACACACTTTAAGCCTTTGGCTGTAAGTTTTGTCATTGCCCAGGTTTGGCATCCATATGTTAACACCAGTAAATGCACGTATTGAAAATTTTACGTTTTATTGTGATTGGTATGGATGGGCTCTTTAGTATTTCTTTTAAAGACCAATATCGTGACCAGCTGATGGATATTGTTCGGTTCAGTTCTTTGGACATCTGTTGTTTTGGTGCTATTAGTTGTCCTAAGTATACAGCTTTGTCCTTACTGAAAAAAAAACTTTCCACGGAAACCGTACATTTTTCTGAGATAAAAAGAGTTCTATGAGCTATTCCAAACTAAAATCTATCTTTGTGCCAAATTTCATCCAGATCTGTTCAGCCGTTCTGATATGATTGAGTAATAAAAACCTATCCATCCAAACTTTCGCATTTATAATATTTATGGAATGTATTTACAACTTCATGTATTTTTTTTTTATATTCATTTTATAAAAATAATGTATGTTCTTTGACACAACAGGTGAAGATTTCGCCCATATGTCGTCTGCACTTTTATATCGCATGCTGAAAAGTAAAACGCCACAACCCCTCCATGGTGCCGTCAGGCTGTTGCGGGAGGACGTCGTATTTCTGTGCCTTGTTGAAAACCATGCTAATGTAAGTACTTTTACTATGTATAATTTATATACCTTAATACAGTGTTGTTTTTATTTTGTAACAATATAAATCAATAAAGATATGCAATATCTTATCTTAGTCGGATTAGGGCTATTAGGATATTGATATGTTTGATTTATGATACAAAAAAATATTATAATTATGTGAAATTTGAAATTCTACCCTCTAGCACATAAGATGCTTCTACAACTCGTACACAAACATATGCGATACGATCTAAATATAAAGGGGTACCACTTATGTTCTCATCTGGTATTTTCCTTTTTCTTATGAATATAAGCCGTTTTGCCCCATAATACGGATTATATCAATAACATGACTTCAGCGCCATCTATCGACTCGTAGCACAACCATGAAACGTCATAACAAAACAAATGTAAATTGGTTTAGTCCTTCAAAAGTAACATGGCCAATAATTGAAAGAGAAACCCCAAAAACCAAATGTATAGCTGCAAAACATTATAGTTAATGTGCATGTATATGACTTGTCTAGAGTGACGCGCGGATCATTTACTATTGAATATTTTTAAATGTACTACCCCCGTCTAATTACGGCTAAGAAAGGCGATGCATATTCAGTCACGTTCATATTTCTTAATATTTGCTGAAAACATAGAATCCGATAGAAACTATGTAATTTATCAAATGTTCGTAAAATATTGAACAAAAAACACTTAATTCTTTTCTCGTTAGTAGTAATTTTTTTACGCCAACTTTAATATCAGTTTCAAAATAATACCTATAAATCTATGTCAACTTAAAGGACTTACGAGACTTTCTTTTTTAAAATAGCTTATATTTATTAAGTTTTTATTATTACTAAAAGGTAGATTATGTAAAATTCAAATATATTTCGACAGATATTGTATATAGTTGATTAAAGTTTATATTATATAGGCACTAGCGGTCTCTCTTTAGATTCCCATCGCACTTAAAATATTAGGGAACCTCTTTGAAGAATGTTCATAAATTACAGTTCCTTTCCAGATAATCCCTCGTTTTATTGGTGAAAGCATTAGTTTCTGAGATTAGCCCAAACAAGGTAGACATTAATTTATAATATGCAGGGATATGTAAAACTTATTGTTGTAAAATCAATTATGTAAAATATGCTATATGTATTATGTAAAATACATATAGACTGTGTAAACTCGATTGCTACGATAAATATCGAACGACGTGTACATTGAAACAAATGTAAATAAAACAATGCTGTTATTTTTAGTGGCTTTCCTGTTAAACGTATTCGAATGAATTTCAATTATTATCCTACATTTACATTGAACTTTTCACGTTAGTACGTATTTTATTTTTTATTTTAGCGGCTGAGATAACGATAATTTAGATTATGTATATTAATATAAACAATATTTTTTTTGCTGACCCCAATTACGGTTATTACATATTTTACATAGCAATATTTTATTTTATTAAACAGCTAATTGACAACATTGTAAAAATCATTATCTAATGTTTTTTACATTAAAGTCGGTTACAGTATAATAGTTTTTACTTTTGTTTTGTATGATTAAACAGAGCGTTAGTGTGTGTACGGTATTGATTACAAGTGAACTCTTTTTTTTAATTTCATCAGCTTGCTTATGCATCAATCACATAGAAATCGTTGAACGAAATCGTGCTTTACATTCTGCAAAGTCCAAACTCAAACGCCAATAAAACTGGCTCTATATAATATTGTATAGTGTATATCTACATCTTTAGATATTCCCGAATTATAGAATTTTACTTGTTTTCAATGTAAATATTAAATAGCATACATATTCTTGAACGTATGGTGGGATAATAAAACATTTAAAATTTGTAATAGGTATAATTTATAATAATGACTTTATAAAATTAACAGTGAACTTTGTTCATATATTATAACCATTAGCGTTATAAAAATAGCGTATACTTAAAGATACAAAAATGGCAGTAATTTGCAAAAAAATGTGATTTTTCATTTAAAATTATCATCTAAAGTTTGACTAGCGATAGTGAAGTAATAACAAATTAAAAAAAAATTATTTTCTTTGGAACATAGAGTTGGGTGAAGCATATAAATGTTTCAATGAAACTTTGAACGTTTTCAGTAAGTATATTTGTATACTTACTGGATTTTAAAATGGATGGGGAATAAATAAGTTCCCTAAAAGTATATTATAATCTACAATAATACATAAAACAAACATTTATGATTGTAATAATATCAAACCAAGCTCGCTAAGCTAAGCTAGATAGCCAGACAAGGTTTTTTTCTAAGCCACATGACATGATTTGAACTCTTATTTGATTGAATACTAGCGACATATCCTCGCTACGCGCGGGTGCCTCCCTAGGTACATTTAGATTTTTTTGAGCGGAATTTTGATTCTTTTTCTAAAATAAAAGTAGCCTAAATTATTCTTAATACTATCAGCTATCTGCCAGTGAAAGTCCCATCTAAATCAGTCCAGCCGTTTCGGAGATTAGCCGGAACAAACAGACAGACAAAAATTTTAATAGTTGTGTTTTTTTTATAACTACCGTATATATTTTCATAAACATTTAGTAATAAGCTGTTATAACATTACAAACAGACAATTTAATTTTATTTATCTGTGTAGATTAAGTGTAAATGAAATAAATATTATAAGTACAATGCCCTGGAAACGTGAACGAAGACCATATATTTACTGCGGACGAATTTAGTTTTGAATTCATATCCATAGTTCATAATGGGCAGTATGGATATCATTTTTGACTGTCATTAAAACTCGCATTCACAAGTCTCAGAACATATACGTGATGGTGAAAGTTTTATATCTGAGAATATTGTTTTTTAACCTCATACGTACCTACTGTAAATGCAATATTTAAATCATGTAGTATTTGCATAATTGACTATGTTATCATTAACTTACGGTATACGTTAAAATAATTAATAAATATACAGCACTGAAATTATTTAAAACTGCTTTAGAGTTATTACAAAGATGTCCTCTACAATAGCAGTTAATGATTTTAGCGACTCGTAACTCGGAAACGTCTTCCTTACAAGCTTCCTCGTACACTTCATATGTAGTGTTGACTAGCCGCCATTTCCCGTTTATTTTCGCCTGGTCACCATCCAATGTTTGTGGCGCGCATCCTCTTTGAACTATTGACACTGACGACACTGTAATGTAACATATATAACACATGTAATAAACTAGTAAAACCCGCGACTTCGTCCCTTTTAAATATTAAATACAGCGAAATTAGTGCATTATACCAGGAGGGAAAACTTTGTTAATGTCGATTTACATAAATTTATCACCAAATATTTATCATTGATCAATTTTTATTGTTAAAGATATGTATTTTCTTTCTTGTGAGGATCCGTTAGTTTTTGAGGATGAAAAATTTATGATTGTCTTCGTTTTCAGAATAAGATTACATTCTGAAAATCTAAGATATATGCCAAAGGTCTTATGACAATATCAGACAGCATTTTTTTATATACTCAAGAGTTCTATAGCATACCTTGAATCGGGGTAACTTTAGCCCGGTCAGGGAAGATTTCGTTAAATTTTTAAGTTTTTTTTTAGACAACTCATCAAGTAAGATAATACGTATGCAATTAAACCATAAAGTATTGAATTCTCAACCGATTTCGGTTATAATTAAACACAGTAAAGAAAAATTTTACTAATTTAGGCTGGGCCAAAGTTTTGCGGACATTTGGGTAACTTTGTACCACCTATGTCTGGTCCTGAATTTCACTACGTATCTTTTAATTTCACGATTACGGATAACTTTAACCTTCTAATTCAGAGCTTTGAAGAAACTTACGCCTTAGATAATAAAAATATAGCAAAAACTTTAGGGTTGTCTTAAAGTAAACTAGAAAATTTGCATAGTGTAGGTACTATGTTTTTACTGATCCTTTTAGAAAAATATTTTTTGTATTTAACAATTTTAATTATGCTTAGATCTACCTAAATCTAAAATAAGAAATACTCTTTCTAAGTGAAACGAGATCAAATATGTAAACCAACAGAAAAAAAATGCTGTGAAAAAAATGAAATTAGTGTTAATCTCCCCACTCCATGCATAGAAATACATCACGTATTTCGTAGTATCCGCTTTTTAGGACTATTTGCTTGTGATCTATATACTTCACAATATCTTTACCGTTACAATTTACGAAATCAGGTTTAGATAGCCATTTCCACCCAACAGAAGCTTTTTGCATAACGGAAATCTTCCGCCCTTGAAGTTTCTTATCGTATTCTTAGAGATCATTTACAAGGATAGCTAAATAATAATTTATTTAAAATTTGAAATACATTATCTAAGCGCTGTAGTAGTAAATTAATTAAAATTGGCAGTGTGTAAGTGTGGGCTAATGTTCTATGGTAAAAATACGACTATACTATGAGAGAATTTTTATTATTTGTAACAAAAACAATGAGTCAATAATTATCGTGAAATTGACACATTCGGAATTCCCTTTAGGAAACGACAAAATTAAACTGAATCAAACGTCTTTAAAACAGCAACTTTTTGCAACAAACCGTTAAGTTAACAAACAAAAAAATATCTAAATACGATATTTTGTATTTGCAAGTTTGTTTTTCTTGTCATTTTTCTCTTCTCGAGTAAAGTTTTGCCCGGAGAGTGACATAATATGTTACTTTATTTATATCAGTACAACTAATGATTTATATTTTACAGGTAGGGCTTATAATCTTTATTATTATTGATTCACTAGTTATATAACTTTTTCTTTTTTTTTTATGGTACTCAGTGATAAATGAGCAGACAGTCCACCTGATGGAAAACGATACCTGTCGCCCATAACACCTACGGTTCATGCACTTAAGTTTTATGTAACAAAACTGCAGAACCGCCGGTACGTTATCACTGTGAGGACTAAGATGTTATGCCTCTTGCCTGTAATTGCGCTGGCTACCTTATCCTTCAAACCGGAACACAACTATGCAATCATTGTTGCTTGGCGGCAGAAATAGATAAGGGGGTGGTACCCATCCAGTCTGACTCCTCAGGCTTGACAGAGTCCTACCACCGGTAAGATTATATTAATTTTTCACAGTTCATTCTGTTAAATGTTGTGTGTAATCATTAATTAAAATGACAAAATTTAATTTGTTAAAGCGCAGTCAAATAATCTCCCGAAAACAGATGCGTTTATAACTTAGCTTCAATTCTTATTTTTATTCCTGAATAGATAAAAGTTAAAAGAGCGAAAGCTTAAAGGTAATTGTAATAAAAGCATGCACCCGACTATACAGACCGACGGTCCATAACAAACTTGATTGTTTTAAAATCCCAAAAAACATCGTTTTTATTCTCTATTGTACTGTAAACCTTTATATATTCATTAGAAGATCAGTATTAAAGTATCATTTGAACAATCAAAAAAAGAGGATCAAAAATTCTTTAATTGCCAAATAGTACTTTTCTATGTTTAAACTTAATACATCTAATACTGGGACATTAACACACAGCACCATCTAGTTCCATGGTAAGCTACAAAGCCTGTGTTATGGATACCAGATAGTTGATATACTACACATATATAACTTTAAATACATACATATTATAAATATAAACACCCATGACTGGAGTACAAACATTCGTGCTCATCACACAAATGAATGCCCCCAGCGGGACTCGAACCCGCGACCACTGGCGCAGAAAGTAGGATCACTACAAACTGAGCCAAACGTGCCGTCAATAATGTGTCTAATTGCATTATCTTAAATAATAATTCAAATGAAAATCGAAAAGATCGTTTATTTAGAACAGTGCACAACAGATCTAACCGTTTATAAAGAATCAAATATTTTCTCCTAGTGAATACTGAAATCAAAAATGTCTAGTCGATATTATCAAACACAACTTGCTCTAAACAAAATCGACATACATGTGAAAGCGTGAATCTAGTTTTAGCTAATGGGCAGTAAGTGGTTAATAAGTAATAACCAGTGCAGTGATGTAACTCAAAGATGTTAATTGCTCAATGTTCTCAACGGTTGCAATGAAACGTTACAGACAGGATCCTTTTTAGTTATTAATTTTAGTGACCATATTGATATTATAGCAATATAATAAGTATGAAATTATAAGGTATTTAATATTTATCCTTTACAATAATAATTAATTAGTTACTCATCTATGATTATTATATAAAGTCTGAGTTTTTTTTTTGTTTGTTTAAACGCGTTTATCTCAGGAATTCCAAACTACTAATCCGATTTGAAAAACTTTTTTTCCATTAGATAGCCCGTTTATTCAGGAAGGCTATAGGCTATATATCATGCTACTACCCAAGGGAGCGAAGCAGTAATCATAAATATCAACAAATCGAGCAAACCTCCATATATTAATACTAATAGCATAAAGCCAAAGAGTTTTTTGAAGTTTTAGCGCGAGCGAAGCCGCGGGTTCTGCTAAATATACCTAATAAGAATGAAAGTTTCACGTGTCTGTACCTACATTGCGTATATTTGCAAAAAATATGTTTGAAGGGCTGAGAATAGGTAATAAAAGAAATTCCTATCGTTTTTACATTTTTTGTCTGTCTGTTTGTGTTTGTAATCGCATCTGTTATCAAAACTCCTGAATAGAATTTAATGAATTAAAATATACTTATAGTCAGTATCTCGATGTACTTTCTTAGATTTACGCAAATGTTTGACAAAATAACACTATCTTTACGGATTTTTTCGCGGATTTATTTTGATTGTTGGTTTCCGACGTTCCGAATGCTTTACAACAATCATGGTCACGAGAAAAGAAAATCATTTCAATTCTCTCTCAAAAAAAATTCTCAAACATTCCGAGAAGATGGTGGTATTTAAAAAGTTTTATTTTATTATTAAAATCGATTTACTCTATCAAAAGTTATTACAATTTGAAGTCAGAATTAATTCTCTTATTTATTAGCTCTAGGAACATTTACATATACATATATTTCGAAATGGTGTCAAGGGACCATATAAAGATTTGTCAGCGACAGCTAATATGAGCTTTAAAATGCGATAGACCTTATGAGTTAACGCTTACTAGAAAAGTAGAAACTAGACTATTGCCATTTTAAGTCTTGTTGTTTAATGTTTTTTAGAGATATCCGTCGGAATATGACATATACAAAGACTGGATATTAAATAGGTAAATACTTAGGTTACATACCTATCCTATCTTGTTTAATGTGAAAGAACCACCCCAGTTATCTGTGGTAACTTAGCTTACATATTTCAATTTATCAATCATTGAATAACAAAATAATTTTATATGGCTAACTTATCTCTAAGAAGTGTGCAACATTTTGGGTTTTAAATTTTTTGGGGTCTGAAAAGTAAAAAAAGAAACCCGAGCTTACTCGCTTGTCTGTCTCTCACTCGCTTGACCTTATGGAGCCGAAAAGTTAATTTTTTTTAAGTTGTACGTAAATAATAACATAATAAAGGTGATGGAATTAATTCGTAGCGTTTTAAAAAAGATAGCGCAGATAGTACAGGATTCCGTTGGTACCTAAATTTATCTACTTAATGTGAAGCAGCTATCATTAGGGGTATCACTAGCTATCATTATTATTTTTTTAACGTAAACAACAACACTTGTGCCGGATAAAGTGTTTTTGCGGAGTTTTGCTTCATTATTTTAATATGAGTAAAACTGCTGCGGAAAGTCGTCGAATTTAGTAGACGTTTATGGTGAGCATGCTCTAGCTGAGCAAACATGTAGAAAGTGGTTTGCACGTTCCAAAAGCAGTGATTTCGATCTGGAAGATAAAGAACGACCTGGTCCGAAAAAGTTTGAAGATGAAGAATTGGAGGAATTGCTCGGTGAAGACTCATGTCAAATGCTTCAGGAATTGGCTTGGTCTTTGGCAGTTGATTTATCAACGGTAAGTAAACGCCTCAAAACTTTGGGAATGATCCATAAGCAAGGTTATTGGGTTCCATATGAATTAAAACTGAGGGAAATGGAGAGGCGTTCTTTAATCTGTGAATTGCTACTTAAACGACAGAAACGAAAGGGATTTTTACACCGAATTGTCACTGGTGATAAAAAATGGATTCATTACGACAATCCCAAGCGCAGAAAGTTATGGGTTAAGTGCGGCCAACAATCAACACCAGTGGCAAAACAGAGCATCCATGGATTTAAAGTCCTGCTTTGTATTTGGTGGGATCAGAAGGGTGTGATATATTACGAACTGCTAAAACCGAATGAAACCATAATTGGAAATCTCTACCGACTGCAACTGATGCGTTTGAGCCGCGCATTAAAAGTAAAACGGCCGGAATATAGTGAGAGACATGACGAATTTATTTTGCTGCATGACAATGCTCGTCCGCATGTCGCTAAACCGGTAAAAACATATTTGGAAACGCTGAAATGGGATATTCTACCTCACCCGCCATACTCTCCAGACATTGCTCTATCGGATTACCACCTGTTCCGATCAATGGCCCATGGCCTGGCTGAGCAGAAGTTTTTTTCTTATGAAATTATTCTATTTTTATTCTATTTTTTATTATAGTATTCGTGTTTTGCCTTAAAGATGGCAAAAATTGTGGACAGCGATGAGAAATATTTTGAATGAGGGATTTTTTGTATTTGAATTTAAATAAATAATTTTTTTAAAGTTAGAATCGCTACGAATTAATTCCAACTCCTTGAAAAAATATATATATTATATCTTAGAATGTGGACCTCAATTAAAGGTATTATAAGTCTTTTAATTTATCCTTAATCATTATTCATGTGTACATTTTTGCTTATTTCTATCATAAATTATTGATTTATAATATTGTTAAATGTACTTACTTTCATCTCCAAATGTATGGGTTGTCTGTCTTTTAAAACACATGGTAGAGTGCACACAGTCTACTAAGAATTTGTCGCCGCCATCGAAATGTTTGCATAACAACGACCCGTCTATTGCTTCTTCTTCACATTTAAAACAATGAATACACGATGCAACTGAAAGTTTGAAACATTAAAGAATATACAATAATTATTAGTTTTTACTTAATATAACACATTGATTATGTGCTAGGCATAGTGCACATTACGATCTCGTCTATAAAATAGCACTTTTATATTGAAAAAAAAAAGAAACACTTGGTCATAAAAAATATGTATATGTAATTAACAAAAAACTTAAAAAAAAAATTAAAACCGACTTCCAGGCACTGAAAAATAAAAAATAAGTAAACGGGGGTTTTCATTTAGAATAGATACTTAATCAGATTTTTTCGAAGTCGGTGTGCTTTGATTTGTATTGGCTGGCACCGACTTCGAAAAAATCTGATTAAGTATCTATTCTAAATGAAAACCCCCGTTTACTTATTTTTTATTTTTCAGTGCCTGGAAGTCGGTTTTTATTTTTTTTTTTTTAAAGTTTTTATTTTTCCATTTTTAGTGTAGACGTATCATCAATACAAATTAATCAAGCCCAAACACCAGGTAACTGCTGTAAATCGTTGAGGAGTTCCCTCGACTATCTTTCGGGTCCATCATCAGATCGACTCCAGACCTTCATTAAATAGTAGTGCTTTAAAATACCTAATGAAAATGTTAACAAACGCACTAGTCGCCGCTACAATTTTCGAAAGTTTCCCTCGATTTCTCTGGGATCCCATCATCAGATCCTGGTTTCCTTATCATGGTACCACTCTTGGGATATCTCCTTTCCAACAAAAAAAGAATTATCAAAATCGGTTCATAAACGACGAAAAAATGCCCGAACAAACATAAAAAAAAAAAACATATATACGGTCGAATTGAGAACCTCCTCCTTTTTTTGGAAGTCGGTTAAAAAGTATAGGCCAATATTATTGAATTAAATTTCGAGTGCCACGTGCAGTTGTATGTTATTTTTAAGAAAGAGTAGACTAGACGAATTGACAAGTCTCGTTTGTTTGACGAGACTTGGCGAGCTTATCCATCAACATATTTTCTGTTCTTCAGAGTATACACCTATGCTTTTTTATCTTAAAAGATGTCAATGAATCAGTATCGTCACGTTCGTCGATCGGCTGTTAGTTCATACCCGGTTATCGTTGTCCCCTATCGGCCACAGGGCTCATTGTTAAAATCAAAATTTTCTGAATAGTAGCACCATGCGTCCTCTTGCGGAATCTGGCCCGTACACGTCGTTATTGCGTGCCGTCTGTGTTGCGTTGTTCGGTATGTATAATACGAATAATATTCAAAAATACGCGCAACTTCGACTTTTCATGGTCACAAAAATCTATATCTATACTTATAATAAAATTCTGAGTCGAATCTGTACCTTAAATATTTTTTGGAAAATCTTATTGAAATAGACGTTATTATCGATACGGAGACCGAATCTATAGTTTTTAGAATTTTTGTCTGTCTGTCTGTCTGTTACCGCATCACAGAAAAACCACTGGAGGTATTTTGATGAAATTTGGTATGATGATAGCTGGATATCCGGGTCAACATATAGGATACTTTTTACTGCGGGAGATTATCTCATTCCCACGGAAATACACGTAATAACACAACCCAAAAAATATTTATGATCAATATTTCTTGAAACTTGGTATTAATGCTCTTCAATACAATTATATACGTGTTTTAGCGTTTTTTGAAATTCAACCCATAAGGAGATAAAACAAAGGATGAAAATTTGAATAAAACCTACCTTTTTAAAGTTTTATTGTTGTAATTTTAGCGCGAGCGAAGCCGCGGGTTTTGCTAGTAGTTATATAAAAAAAGCGAACTGCGATATAAAAAAAAACTGATTTAAAAAAGAAATATCATAGGGCTTTTATAAAATTCAATTCAAGAGATTGGTCACCACCCTAGCCAATATTAAAATCGGCAATTTCTTACGCAAAAGTCATGAAATAGAAAAAAATACCTCAAGTCTGAAATATTTTAATTTGAATATAATAAATAAATATTATTGTATACTAAAAAATTAAATGTGTGATGATTTTACTGTTTCTTTTTAATATTTATAACAAGTTCATCAACTGTGTCTTTAATGGATGTAAATAGTAAACCATAACATATTTTATGCTGTGGGAGGACTAGACTATAATGGTGCCGTTGAATGTTAATAAGGTTTTGACAAAGAACCATTTTGCGATGTCAAGGACTGCGAAATAGTAGTCACGCAATAGACATAATTAATTAAATGTACTCAGACATAGACATACCTATTTATCTATACTGATAAATAAAATTGGAGTGTCCGTTTGTAATATTAAAATAATTGCTTTTTACTAAATGCATATGGATGTTTACACGGTACACATACCAAAACAACATTTTTTACAATATTTGTCTGTCTGTCTGTCTGTTTGTTCCGGCTAATGTCCGAAACGGCTGGACCGATTTTGACGGGACTTTCACTGGCAGATAGCTGCTGCTATAAAGTGTAACATAAGCTACTTTTATTTTTTAAAAAGAATCAGGGTTTCGCGAAAAAAAATGAAAACCCATGAAATTGTGAACAAAATCCGCGTGCGGCGTACGTACGTAACGTAAAACGCTATATAATTTAAAAAATGAATATTTTAGAAGTAGCAAGCTACTATTTAAGAATAAACAAGCTAACCGTGAAAATGTATCTAGGGACGAACGGGAGCGAAACGAGCGTGAGTCGCTACATATTATTGATAATATGTTTTTGAAATAAAAAAATAATTAATTCAGAAGACATAAATTTGCAGACTTTTGACAGAACGACTTTGTAATGTTAATGTTAAGAATCGTTTGATAGTAGTATAGGTACTTACAAAAAAATTAAAGAATTTTATACTAGCCTAGAATCGAAGCAATCTAATTTAACCTATTAAAAATGCGTCACAATTTTTAAATAGAATCTGATTTCTTACTATATACCTAAATCTCGCCATGAACAGGTATTTTTAGTGTTTCACCTGTGTCTAGTTGATTATTTTTTTTAGAAATGTAATTTTTCCACAACAAAATGTTTAAAATCGATTTTATTCCATTCAAAAGAAAATTAAACGTATTGTAATGTAAGACGGATAACCCTTAGATTTTTTTTTGTCTCTATCTTAACTCTACATTGTTTAACCGTGAATCGTGATGCGTGTTTACTTACAGGTTCGACAACCGTTAAATGCATATTCATTTTAAGTACATAGAAATATCTATACATATAATACAATTGTAACTAAGCCGAATCTGTACAATAAATATTTTTTGGAAAATGTTATTGAAATAGACATAATTATCGATACAGAGGCCGAATCTATAGTTTTTAGAATTTTTATCTGTCTGTATATCTGTGACCGCATCACGGAAAAACCACCGGAGAAATTTTGATGCAATTTGATAAATTTGATATAATGATAGCTGGTTATCCGGGTCAACTATAGGATACTTTTTACTGCGGGAAAATATCTCATCTCTGAGAAATCTATACTAAAGATTTTTATATGCAATTTCTTGGTTTTGAATTTGCAATTTAATCTAGATATTTAGAAAAATAAAACTTCTAAGTTTTTTAGGTAATATAGTATACTATTTTATTTGAAGATCATTGTTATTATTATCGATATTATGATACTTGCAAGTCTTTTGTAGAACCAAAAAACGAGCGTTTTATAAATAAACCTATTTTTTAATTACAACAAATTAAGCTCCTTGGCTAAATGGCTTTTAGCCTGTTAAAAATTATATTTCTGTCTGCTTTTTATTAGTGATAAACTAGGCGACTAGTTTCTTTCGTAATTGAATAGCGCTTGCCTTATTCGCTTATAAAACTTCACTGAATTATATTTTTTGTAGTATAAAGATCAAAGGAATAGAAATGTCTGTGAGGCTTTATAATTAAAAGAGTTTTTTTCTTTATGACAACATAGAAATTACATGAATATATACATACATATTTTTATGTATACTTCTGTAATAAGCTGGAATCGTATCAATTTACAGAATAAGAAAATTTCTAAAATATAAAGCTATAATATTTAACATTTGAGGAATATTTATAGTATAAAAATTTATTAAACTCATAAATATTTTAAATTTGAATTATAAGAACTTTTTGAGTTTTATTTTTCTACACTTCACTTATTAAAGAGTTGCCATAATATTACTAGGTATATTACTAGCGACCCACCCTCGCTTCGCATGACGAACCCCAGTTCGTCCCTAGGTACGTTTTAACGGTTAGTATGGGGATAGAAAAACTCTGAAAAACGAAAGTATCCCACGGGAATCATACATTTTTCCGGGATAAAAAGTAACCTTTGTGCTATTCTAGACTATAATCTATCTCTGTGCTAAATTTCATCCAAATCCGTCCAGCCATTTTGGCGTTATTGAATGACAAACATCCATACGTCCAAACTTTCGCGATTATAATATTAATGGGTTTAATGGGATTACTTTCTCTATTAGTCATTTGCATATATAGTGGTAATTACATGTTAAAATATATTTCATTAATTCACATATTAATTTATTATTATAGTAATTGATAAATGTAGAAAAAATCATTTTCATTGAAAAAATTATCTACCTATCTATGCAAAAATATAATTACAAAATATTGCACTCAGCTGTATTACAAATGCTTTATGCAAAATTATTGGGCGTAAAATATTATTTTTGTACACGATTGATAAAAATTGAAGGCTAGTTTATTTATATTATATAGTAAACATAGAAACTAAATCGTTAGTATAAGGAAGTCTAACTGCTTAAAATATTCATAATGGGCTATGACTATGTTATAGGTTTAGAATATAAATTGTTATTTGAAATAACTGCACATTTTTTGTAAGTCCACAATAAATATTGATTTATTTGTTTTTCTTGCCAATATTATTTAAAATAGTTGTTACCTTAGTATAATAACAAATAATTCTATTATAAACATAATTAACTCACTTTTAACAAATAGCGACAACGCTAAAAAATAAATTGATAACTCCATTATATTATGTGTAACACTTGAGTTGTTTTCGATAAAACCAATTTTAAAACTCCTCACTAACTGCGAACAAGTTTCGAAATGTGAAAAATTACATGAAGTGCCCGTAATACCGTGCGTCTCTGCCGCACACTTGGCGCATATGGCTCCATGTGCTTTACTGACAGAAGTTGTTGTGGGGATGCGAACGCTTAAACCATGATTCACAGGAAGGAAGCTCAGTGGCAAAACGGGACATGTTCATGTATCGTCAAAATAAAGTTCTTAAGACTCGCACAATAACGCTTGAGTCATGCGATCGATGCTGGCGCCGGCGCGACACTGGCCAACTTTTGGCGATCCCACTTTATTTGTATTTTTGTTGCTCGCACTTCAAACGTTTCTCAATTTGTTTTATCTTTTATCAACGTTTTACGTCAAAGACAATTATTATAAAACTTTACATTTTATCTCTTGATAACAGTTGACAATTGCATTGTACCTACAAAGTTTTTAACAAGATGACACTATACTTGTACAAAAGGTATTTCGACATACATACTTAAATTCGATTTTTTTTATAAACACACTGATTGCTATAGATTCTATATAGATTCCATATAGATTCTATAGCAATCAGTGTGTTTATAAAAAAATCGAATCTATAGTATAGATAGATGGATAATTTAATTGTTCCATTAAATATTAATGCTTTTATTATAAATTAACGATTTGCTATAATGTTATTTGCTCGGAAGACAAACAAAATGATGATATTGTGTATATCGATAGAAAGTATAGTTTTAAATTTGTATTTCGATGAACACTATACAATTAAAATTGAAAAGATTACTTATACTTAGTTAATATGCGAGCTAATTGCTTTGTTGTGAAACGTTTCTCTTGATATCAGTATAATATGTCACATCCTTTACATATGTCGATAATATATATGCCTACATGATATTGTGATCTGGCAATTTTTATATAGCACACGCGTTTTATATTAGTTGGAATATAAAGCTGAATATAAAGATTATAAAGATTATATATATATATATATATATATATATATATATATATATATAATTATATATTTTGAAACTTGTATGAATGCCTTAGCTGTGATGGACCGAGGATTTATTAGTAGTCGATTTTCTACCTATGTATTTGTGTAATGTACCTATTTACCTGTGAAAAGGATTTTCTTCGACTTGGACTATTGTATTGGTAAATACGTAACGTGTTGAATTGTGAATAAACCTTTAGGGTGTGATTAAACCTTTAATTTGTTGTTATAGGCACCTACTTTAAAGATAACAACTAGTCTATCGAGTTTAATACAAGCATGTAACGCCCTTTTTTGGAACGAAGATCTTTATCGCGCGTTACACGCTCTCACGAGACCGAAAAAGTGTAATAAGACTTTTTTCCGACACTTTTTGCTATAGTTACAGCCGTGTCCCAAAAGTGCCTAGGGATATCCATTAATAATATCTGGTCTCTGGAGCCACTTGAAACTTGATAGTAATAAAATAATTGATATTCCTGAATCCTGAGCTACAGTTTTCGTTTTAATAAATAGAAATGCCTATATAGTGTTTCACTGAACCAAACTATAACGCGATTCAGATGGGTCGTAGCGCCATCTGTTGCGCCTTGATGTAAACTCTCAACAGCCGTGTATAAACTATATACATCGCCGCACACAGCTCTCCCGCGCTCCGAAAGACTCGAAGGCTCTCTTCTCTTCAGCTTTTTTTAATTTTTATTTAATTTTTTTATAGTAAGTTATTAATGATTACTTCTAAAATTAAAAAAGTATTATTAATAAAATAAGATTTATACGGTTTTTAAATTTTTATTTGCTACTAGCGACTCACCCTCGCTTCGCTCAGGTTCGTCCCTAGGTTGATTCCCCATATAAACTTTCATCCCCATTTTCACTTTCTTAAGGGATGATTTCCGGGATAAAAACTATCCATATCTTTCGTAGAGTCTCAAACTATCTTCTTACCAAATTTCATCTTAATCCGTTCAGTAGTTTCGGAGCTTATTCGGTGCAAACAAACAAACAAACAAACAAACAATCAAATCCTTCCTCTTTATAATATTAGTATAGATTAAGTTAATTATCCCAGATCACTCAGTGTTTAATTTATCATTATTTATTTTATACATAACTAGCGACTCACCCTCGCTTCGCGCGAGTTCGTCCCTAGCTTGCTTCCCAAAACGAACTTTCAACCCCATTTTCACTTCCTTAAAGGATGATTTCTGGGATAAAAAATATCCTATGTCCTTCCTAGGGTCTCGAACTATCTTCCTACCAAATTTCATTTAAATCGGTTCAGTAGATCTAGAGATTACACACTATAATACCACAAACTCGCAAACTTCACCTCTTTATAATATTAGTATAGATAAATATATTTTATCGTAACTTTTTTCAATTGAACTCTATCAACTTGATGTTTTATAATATAAATTATAATGACTGTATAGCAAACGTCTACTAAAAAGCGAAAGGAACTTCGTTTCGACCGGGGGGTCCATGGACCCCTATTTTTTTGTATCGCAGGGCAGTTTTTTAGCATTTAATAAGCTATTGAATAGCTTATTGTACTTAAAAAAAATATCCGGTGCCGTCAATGGCCTGTTAAACTAGATAATAATTCAAATAAGGACTTCAGATGGATAAAGCAGTCAAAATATCGTCTAACTCTATGTAAGAATTTTAGAGTAACGATCTAAAAATATTTTATATAGATAGAGTATTTATACTCCCTAGTGTACGAATGCAAGTTGTTTTACTTTAAAAAATACTTAAGAATATCTGCCGTTTTGTTTGACGTAGTATTCCTAGCAAGATGCTTCGCTTCGACAGCGTTAATATCGAATATTACCTCGATTGTTAACCCTAGTGTTGCTTACCGTTTTCGAGGTAAAATGAGTCTTTACGTCTTTCATGACTTTGTAAGGAACTGGCTTAGATTTGTGGTCATATCTCTCCAATTTATATGGACGCCCGCCTAATTTGCATTTTGAGATTCACTGTCACGGTCACTGCATAAAACTACTTGATCTTGTTGACCTTCAGAAGCACTATCAATGACATTCACTTAGCTACACGTAGCATTTCGTATATGCAGATTTAAAAACTAAGATACTATCATTAAATTACTATTAAATTTATAGTTTGATTTTTTTAATTTCTTTGCGGTTTGGTAAACAGTTAAACTCGGAATACATTTGAATTATCTCTTAATGATAATATTTCCGTAAGTTTAACTAAAGATATTCGTTTGGTTTTTTATCTTTGGTAATCGTCTTCAACCCTTGGCAACGTATTGTTATTGTATTTCAAAAAACTGTATGTCCGTTTAATTTCAGTACCTGGGCGACCGAGCTTCGCTCGGATTTCTTTTTTGTTATATCGTATTTTTTAGATAAAAGAAACTAAAACTTGAACAAATAAAAAAAAAAACAAAAGTAAAAATCTCCCGTAAAAAGTACCCGATCGTGATTCGACCCACCTGTAATTATTAATCTTGCATCTTGGTCGCTTGACCACGATGCTTATGCTTGAATGTAAGAAATTATCGAACATATTTTGCGTGGAATAATGTAAAAGAAAATCGCATGAAAACTCGAAAAATACGCGTTTTTCCAGACATAAGACTAATCTAGATCGATTTTTCGCCCCCGAAACCCCTCACATACCAAATTTCAGCGAAATCGTTAGAGCCGTTTCCGAGCTCGCCGGTATAAATAAATACATAAATATACAAGAATTGCTCGTTTAAATATGTTTTATTATATATATCTTACTGGCTTACAGCTATTTGTATCTCTTTGGATTTCACGGGCTCCAAGGAGCCAAGTCCTTTGAAAAGCTTGCGTGGAGACACAGGTCCAACACGTAGTGGTCCCTTAAGAGATTCAAGTTTATTTAATGTGACGCATCAGCCGGGATCTATCTCTGAGTTACCTATTGGGAATTGCCCAAACTATATGGAAATAGGAATATGGAAAACTAAATAGGCTTATGGATTGGAGTTTGGATGGACTAAAAACTAGGCTATTGGATGAGACTGTCGGATGTGTTCGCCTGCTCAACAGTCTTAGATTGAATATTTAGCGGATGGTGACTCGCCTCCCACTAGATGGGCCCCCACAAAGCGACATAGTGCCTCGGGCGCAACATCGGCGTGGTCGGCTAAGGGTGTCGAGAGGTGTGCACCGGTTTCACCATAGCGAAAGTGCTCGTGAGCAGATTTTCCCGTTATTACGCAGATTGAGCACTTTCGCCCTTTCGAGCACTTGGCTCTTGCGCTCCACTCTGGACAGTTAATCAAAACAAGCCAGAGACTAGGGACAGATTTTGGTTCCCCTCCTCGCTGTCAGTTTTCTATGCGTTTATTAACTTTGGTAAGCGGTAAAAAACATAAGCTACATATAGTAGTAATTTCAACAAATTGTTACAGATACATAAGTTATTATGACCAGCCAGTTAGTCAATCAATTTTTACAATTTTGAACAAGATTTAAATTTAAATATGTATGGAAACCTCTTATAAGTGATGGTCTGCAATTAGCTGGTGTGCGCACTCGACCATTCATTTAAGCCGGTATGATCATTAACAGTTTATAGTGGAGTGTCTGGGGCGTTAAAAACATGAAAACCTCCGATTTCAGTAACAGAGAATGAAATTTAAGAATTCAAACATATATGTTTAGCTTATAGTAGGTATATATAAAAAAGTTTACATATTAAAAAAATGTGGTCTGCATTTGAAAAAAAATATATTATAGATATTGCAATACACATTTTTTTTATTTTCGAGACGGGACAGTAAGGGCAGGTACCATAACTGTTATAGTTACAGGAAAACGTTCCTAGGAGAACATCCTTAACTTTCTGAGATATTCTGAACTGCATTCACAGATTTTGGAAAAATGTACAGTCAGCGAAAAAAATGCTAAAATACCAAAAAAAAAATTGTTTTATATGAATCAATCCTATTTCATGTAAGGATCGAAAGACTATGGGACCATTTAAGGTATGAGTACTAGATTTTCGACTCGTCGGAGTCTTCGTTCATATTTTTAAATACTTTTGCTGATTCGTAAAAACCATGACGTTTCTGAAAATTTTTTGGCAAACTTAAAGTTTACCTTTGTTGAAAAACGCTGATGTAGTATCGTAAAGGCATGTAAAAAAATATGTCCTTTACATTTTGGAAACTATTCTTCTAAACTATTCGAGAAAAATATTTCATGTTGGACTTTGCCTCTATATGGTTTTAGAAAATATATTTTGTATCAATATAATATTGCTATATCAATAATTAAATTGTCTTCATCGCTTTCCACTTCGCATGTAAAAATATTGTTGTCACATAATTTTATTTTTAACATTTCTATCAAGCGGCTTTTATTTTTATTATTCGACAAATAAATATCTTGAGCTATTTTCAAAGGCATATTTTCATCGAATTCAATATCTGCACATTTATTCCTCCAGCCACGACGATTCCTTTTAGCTGATTTTATACTGTTTTTCTTCTTATACACTTCAAATGCCACGTAAGTGTTTATTACTTATTCAAGATCGCTATGACCACAAATACACTCAAGTATCTTTAAAATATGTTATTTTTTATCTTTTTAGGTAAAATTCAACGTCCTATATAGTAAAAAAAAATATTTAAAATAAAATTATATACTTTAATATTATTTTTTTTATAGTTTTTTGTTAAAATAAAAAAAAAAATCAAAAGCAAATAAATTTTTTTTTGGTAAACTTTACACTTTATAGTATAAATAACAAAATACCACCTTGACCACATATGTATATTCATTCACTGTAACGAAAGTCCGAGGTCAAAAACCCCCAGGCGCTCCACTATTAATACTATCGGAGATTAAAATTGTAGCAAAAAGTTTTTTTTTTAAAAAAAAACCTAAGCTTATTATTTATGAACAATTTTTACATTTTTCTATCTACTCGTAAGTATGTTTTACTGTAGGCCTTTTCGCTTTACGTGAAAAAGATTTTAGAGTTTGTAATTTACGTACGAAATTATTTTTTTATTTAAGTATACATATCTAGATAGTGTTTGATGAAGTAAAAAAATAACTAACACAATAATATTAATATAGTTATGTTCCAAACACTCCCGGATTAAGATGTCACTTCTTTAGGATAATATAAGAATCAGGAATTCTGTAGCGGCTATAATAAAACAATAAAAATGTTTTCATTTATTCGATTTATTCACTACTCACGAGGAGTCTGTAGTCCGTACTATTAACAAACTTATTTCAATTTGGCCTAAATCTTTATAGTTTAATATGGCTGGAACTTGTTTTATACATATATATTTTTTAATTTTTATATAATTATCATGAAACTTAAATATTTAAAATAACAATGGTTTTATTTAGAAATAGACCCTTAGTCTAAAACTTCCTGAATATCTTTATAATTAAATTATATATATATATATAATGTATGAATATTACAAATATGACAATATAAAAGCATTTCTTTAAGTTGAAATTAAAGTAAATTAGCTAGCGAAACAACATAATTAAATATTATCTATCGGTATGTAAATATAATGCTAAAAAAAATAATTTAATATTTTTTATTAAAATAAAAAACAAAAAATGACGTACAACATTTGCATCACCGTTCAGTAACATCACATAGTATCACATATTAGCTCATAGCTTTTAGCTTTCCTATATTTATTATAATATCTAATAAGTAAATCAGTAAAGCGTGTATAAAATATTGCTAGCTTAACCTTACATAAGGATAGTAAAGTAGGTACTGTGATAGAATCGAAACTTTTTTACAATTTATTTTACATTGAAGTTGTTACGCCCACATGCAGATAGCATTTTATTAAAACATTTATATGCAGAATGCATATCTACAATACGTGGTTATGCTAACATATACAAAATAAACTGTACATTTTCCTTTATTAAATTGGAATATATAAATATAGAATTTAAACCACAATTTATGACAGTGTAGCGGTTAAATGGATGATTGATTTCATTTTCAAATTATATTTGAGAGCACATAATATTTTATGATAATTACACTTATTTCATTGTTATAACTATTAATATTTAACAAAAGACTACCTAAGGCTGTTAATATATTTCATAAGGTTAAAAACCATTATCACACCCATAATGTCCGTGTAACCCTCGTGGTTAGAAGTAGGTGATGAGTTGCATAGACTTTGACGACAATAGCAATATCTGAAAGGAGATAATAATTCATCATCATTTGTGTTTAGCTTCTATTTCAAAGAGCAATGCAATTTAAGTTTCATTGAAAAAGTTTTTAGAACAAAACTAAATATTATGGAAATCTGAAAAAAAATTGAGGTATGTACATATATACTCGTATGTACTTTATTCAATTACATCTCTATCTAGCTAATATTATAAATGTAAAAAACTGACTGTCTGTCTGTTAACTTTTAACAGCTTGATAGTGAAAGTATAAACGAAAATATAATTTATTACTTTATTTTATTTTACGCTCTTAAAATTGATTAAATGTTATCAAATGCACCGTTAATACTTTCTTATGTTTACGCGAATATCTGACATTTTAAATGAAATTATCTGTTCGGATTTTCAACCGACTTCCAAAAAATGGAGGAGGTTCTCAATTCGACGGTATATATATATATATATATATATATATATATATATATATATATATATATATATATATATATTGTTTGTTCGCGGATTTTTGTTGCGGTTTTATTTTGAGTTTCGGGAGGGATATAAATATTTAATATTAA
The DNA here is from genome assembly GCA_033884665.1 of Argynnis bischoffii washingtonia. Classification (NCBI taxonomy): domain Eukaryota; kingdom Metazoa; phylum Arthropoda; class Insecta; order Lepidoptera; family Nymphalidae; genus Argynnis; species Argynnis bischoffii. Next base: position 6,495,161 of record CM066628.1, on the reverse strand, counting down.
TAAATAATAATTAAATCTTAATTATTTAATTATATAGCTTATTAAAAATTTTAAAATTAGCAATTATAATTGTAAGGTGACTTCAATGCCATTTTTCTATTTCTTACAAACTATTGTATAATTTTGTTTGAAATACTGTCTGTAACAACTACGCATATACATATAATAATAACATTTGAGATGTCTAAAATATTAGTCTTTCCCGTGAACATGCTTATTCTATATTAGCTCGGATAAAACTTATAGTAGTCTCTTTATAAATAATATGTTATGTTTTTGATTATAACTTTCATTTATATTAAACGTTTAGGAAATGACCAAAAGCATCGTGATACAAGATGGAGCTAATCTATACAGATAAATATTGTAAATATAACTATTAATGCGCTCGTCACAACTGACCATACATTCCTCTATATGATCCTAAATATGTATGGCTATGAAGGTTAATTAGAAAAGCCATTTTAAAATATAATTAACAAGTAAATATAATTTGAGATTGTGGGTATCTGTCGGTCAAAGTTTTTTCATAATTGATGTTCCGATGAAAAATCCTAACACTACAAAATATAAAATTATCTACCTCGTCGAAGTGGTTCTCTCTCCCTTACTATCGATTTGAGAACAGCCTTCTTCATATGGCTCTAAAATTTCTGTCTTAGGTGACCACCTCCCATTTTTGTAATCCTGATATTCGTTTTTCTGTGGAGCGCAATCTCGAAGTACACCAGTGATTCTTACTGAAAATGTATTAAAATGTAACATGTTTGTTCTAATATTTACTAGTATATAAGCCTTTAAAGGAATAAAAAATAATAAAAATACACTAAATTGTTTATGTAAAATTAAAATTAAATTATTCTTTTACGATTTACAAATAATACAACAACACTCTAAATATTATTATATTAATATGTAAATGATAGCAATTCTTTTATTTTGTTGTATTTGGTAGTAAGTATAAAACCCATTTCATTCAATCATAATAAATTAAATATAAAATTTACCTCCATCTTGTATATCAAGATGAAATTCTTGCTTCATGCACATAGTGGAAAACGGACAATCGACGATGAATTTTTCGGAATGGTCGAAATGCACACAAAGCCTTTTCGTTGTGTTATAGTACTGACCAGGAGGAGGATTGATTAAACATTGATAACACTGCAAAGACGATACCTCTGAAAATCAATTTAAATAGTGTAACTATTTAATCTTATGTGTTTTTGAAATTCAAATACTATTGAATTTTTTTCTAACGATTATTGTTAGGTATACCTATACGAAAAACTTTGTTTGATGCTTGGATGACATATTAAAAAGATAATAGGATATGCTAAAAATATATAATAATCCATACTTTCATACTAATATTATAAATGTGAAAGTAACTCTTGTCTGTCTGTCTGTATCCTTTTCACGCTTAATCCGCTGAACCGATTTAGTTGATATTTGGTATAGAGATAGTTTGAGACCCTGGGAAGGACATATGATAGTTTTTATCCCGGAAATCATCCCTTAAGGGGTGAAAAGGGCGGTGAAAGTTTGTATGGGGGATCATGTCTCAAGTAACGGATATACATATATATTTTTGTAATTTTTAAAGTAGGTACTTACTTTTCTAAACCTGTGTGTGTACATATAAATAGTTTATTCTATACTAACCATGAAAACGTACGTTGTATAAGAATAGCAACATATTAGTTAAATCTTAAAGATATAACCAACTTCAAAACGAAGAATTATGTACAAATTTTCATATCAAGCGTGAAATAATTAGTATCTAAGGGCATTTTTCTGAATTATCTAAATACAGATTACATGTAATTTTAAATATATTCCCTATGATTTGTACCAACATAATATTATTGGTGTATATATCTTACTAATATTATAAATGTGAAAGCTTAGATGTTTGGATGGATGTTTGTTACTCAATCACGCCAGAACGACTGAACGAATCTGGATGAATTTTGGCACAGAGATAGATTATAATTTGGAATAGCACATAGGCTACTTTTTATCCCTGTAAAATGTACGGTTCCCGTGTGATATATTTGTGTTTGTTTTTCTAGAGGCGAACCCGAGCGAGCTGCTAATAGATTCATAATATTCAATATTTATAATTATATATTAATAATTCAGAAGTGAATTAGGTACTTTTAAATGCTTAGAAATAAAATATTCTATATGATCCATTGTATTGCCGGCTGTGGTATGAATCATGCATTTTCTTTGACGCCCACGCGCATTTGCATTACACATGCTTCGGTAGGTGATCGTTCTTTGAACTTTGCCTCCTTTGCCTCATTTTATTCACTAAAGAATATTGAAATGAAGTATAATGTTGCTATGTATTAATATGTACTTATTCAAATATGTTGTTTTAGTTATTTCGTAGAATTTTTTGATAAGAGATGTTTTACTAGGAACTTTTTCATTACGTCTTTTAAAAACGTATAAAAACCTTTTGGCAAATAAAAATAAAAATAGCTACTTCAAAACAGTAATCTAGTTGGATTAGCAAATTTTAACATGCCAAAATGTATTATAAATATTACTTTATTTATATATTGTGTATTACTACATGCGTGTGTTAGTATCAGTGAAGATTATTATAACGATTACTTTTTATTAAATAATAAAAATAAAACCGTACTTAATGAATCTAATGCCCGAAGGATAATTGTAAAACATCATTTATCTCAGGTAACATTAAATGATTCCTACAGTATTTTCAGCAGTTTACCAAAAAGAGATGATTATGATACTACTAATGAAAAAGAAAATATAATATTGTCTTATCAAATTGGAAAAGGAAAAAGTCCTTATAAAAGTGTTGTTCGTAATGTAAAAAGCTACGCAGATCCTAAAACAACTAAAAATCTTTCTCTAAGTGAAAATAAATGTACAAAAGCAAGTCTTAAAGCCATATTTGATTTAAAATCCTTTACAGAATATGATTATGATTATACTGTAAACCACGATTTGTCACTAATATTACGTAAAGAAATCAATCAAGTAAAAAATCTGAATAATAATATACCTAATAAACTAAACAAGACAGAACTAAATAAGACACCATATGCAAAGTTTTATAATTTAGAACCGGCGATCGCCAAGATTAATATTAAAACGAAATATAATAATTCATTCGATAAAAATATCTGGTATGTCCCTCAAGAGTTTCCTTGTTGGGAATTACCTATTATTTATGGCGAGCTAGGAGAAAAGAAAAAGAAATCTGATGTATTTTTAATTTATGGAGGGAAATTAATCAATGTTATTGATCATTGGACAAAAAAACAAACTGCTTATAAAGCAGGAGATCCGCCAATGTCACACGTTATTAATAAATGGTGTGGAGTACAACCATGCTATGGAGATCATACTCTCTGCTTGTTTCCAAATAATGATAACTCAAATATATGTCATAAAAAATATAAAGTTCACGTGCCTACAATTTTAGACCAAATTACTATTACAAACACCATTAATTCAATGCGAAATCGTGTCGCTCACAGATTAGTTAATATATATTCTCATTTGCCTACTGCTGCAAATATGAAACAAATTAACTACGATTATGATCTAGAAAAAATAGCGGAAGCGTGGTTGCGCCAATGTTTACCAGGAGCAGCGCCTTGTTCTGCTATTGATGGGCACATGGTTTCCCAACTAGAATGTTCAAAATATATGCAATATTGTTGCTTAAAGAAATCAGAAGCTATCACACAATGGTAGGTAAGATAATGCATAAGTAAATTGTTACATATTCAGTGACATATCCTTTGTATTTATTTATAATTTTAGCACGCCTAGGCCTGAATGCTTTGTTCACCCTGTTATTGGATGTATTCACGTTTGGTTTTCAAGTGCTGGAAAAGATTTAACGGTAACGGATATTCAATGTGGTCGGACGACCGTAAACACGTTCAACACAGTTCAGCTGCTTTGGGCTGAGACAAGTAAAATTGGGTGCGCTTACGGCGAACAATCTAATGGTGATATTAGAGTTCTCTGTGAATTTTCCCCAGGGGCACCATTTCACTTGGAGACAAAATTATTTTGTGGCGTCATAAATCACAAAGATATATCATATTTGCGTAATAATAAAAACTTAACAGATTTAAATTTCTTATCTTCTTTAGGAATAAAATGGAACCATATTCGTATTACAGAAAAATCATTCATAAATATTTCAATACAAAGAGGAATAAAGATGAATAACGGAGAATTGACAACAGAGATCTTGCAAACAACAGATTCATCATGGGGCTTAGATAGCCTAACTAAAGTTTATAAAGAGGGTTGGGTGAGAGAACAGCTTGATGATGGAGTCAACGGTACAAGGAGTATGATTGCTAGGTTGCTTGCAAAATACACATTTATTGATGAGAGTGAGTCGAGGTGTGACTCTGGTGAATCAATATATGAAGTAGGATCTCCTGGATCTTCTTGCAACGAGAATGGAAGAACTTACACTGGGTTATGTTATGACTTTGGAGATCCTACACCAGGTTATAGAGTGATAGCCATAGCTGCTCCAATAGCTCTTTTCTCCTTAATATTATATGATCTTTTTAGTGGCGTTGTAAGACAAACAAATTATTAATAATAATTTATTATGTCATTATTTTAATATATCCAACAATTTAACAGATATCAGAAATCCATAAGTGTATTTCGTCGCATAATTTGTACTTGGTCGAGTAACCTGAGTGTAGTTTGTATTGATTAAAATAATAAATAAATATTTTGCAAATATATTACTTTAAAGTTATTTATTACATTATATTATCTTCATCTTGAAGCTTTAACAGTTTTTAGAGACCAAACCACGCCATCCTTTTTAAATATGCTTTTTTAAAAATATTTAATATTTAAAAATATTAGTTTTGTGACCAAACGGTATCTAAGCTTACCACGATTTTATTAATTTAAGTCACATACCCAGTCTCCATTTATTTCTAAGTAACTGAAAATTTATTTAAAAATAAATTTTAGGTAAATTTTTTACAACTGATGCTCTTAAAATGGCTCACATCATTCAGAGATTCAGTACCGTTGTATGTTGTGTTAATTATAATTTTAAAAGTTGCTCGCTTATAACATTATCAAGTACGAACTATGACTCACGGAAATTCCGCAAGTCCGCTTAGATTTATTGGAATGTGACGTAGGTACTACATTACATTCTTTTATAAAAAAATCATTGTACATATTTAAAAGTGAAATAATTTAAACTTATTTTTTTTTAATGAAATATATCACCATAAAACTCAAATAAATGAAATTTTCAATATTGTAATCTATATAGGTATACAATATAATTATAATATAATTAATCGCTGTCCGTACATAGAAGACATTTGAGAAAAAACCATTATTAAGGGAAAAAACCATTATTTTTAACGCAGTAGAATCTAAAATAATGATTTTTAGAATGTTTATCTGTGCGTTTGTGCGCGCTAATCTCAGAAACGGATTAACCGATTTAGGTGCGGTTTTTACTATTGTACTTCTCTAAACATTTAATATTTGTTTTACTTAAATTCGTTTCATAAATATCGAATCAAATCAAATCAAAATATACTTTATTCAAATAGACTTTTACAAGCACTTTTGAATCGTCAATTTTACATTTTAAATTTAAATTAAATGTCAGTGTAGTCAGTCCGTAAGGAAGCTACCACCGGCTCGGAAAGCAGTTCTGCCAGGAAGAGCCGGCGAGAAACTCAACAGTTGTTCTTTTAAAATAATAACTGTGTAAAGTATTGTAATACAATAATTATTATATATTTATCCTACGTGAGATCCGACCAGATATTAGTTCTACACATTGATATCTCCAAAGTATTCCGTGATTGTATAATAAGCTTTATTCACTAATACATTTTTAATTTTAGATTTAAATTGTTTAAATAATAAAAAAGACAGAAAGATTAACAACAATCAAATAAAAAAGTTATGTGAATTTAAAGAAACACTTGGGACGCTTAGTTTATAGTAAGTATATGTAATAAAAAAGAAGCATTGGTGGCAATTCAACTTATAAAAAAGATTTTAAAACTTATAAATAAGAATTTTATATAAAAATAACGTCCATAGTAGGAAACAAAACTGCGGTTATTCCGGAATTAAGATAAATAATTGAGCAATCAGCTATCTAAAGTCCCAACACAATTAATCTGTGAAAATTTAGTCAAAACATTCATTATATTAATCTAGTAGCGTTTCTCCGCGGCTCTGCTTACGTTATTTGTCGTCAATTTTAATCTAAATAATATTTCCAATTTTGGCTACTCTAACTTTAAAAAATGACATTACACGTTTTTATACAAAGTTTACATTTATAAAGATCCTTTCAGAATGAAGCATTTACATTTTCTGAGATTCCGTTATTAAGCAGTGAGTAAGTGATATATGGCTTTTATATACATTACAATTTAAATAGATTGCTTATAAATTATTATAATTTATAGTAACAATATTAAAACGAAAAATGTTCTCTTGTAAAACTGTCCTATTTGATTTGATCAATTATTGCAATATTTGTAGTCACATATTTGCTAAAAATAAATACTTATGAAGTTCTTAAGGATATCCTATTTTAGTTTAGCATATGTGCGACCTACTTTTAACTTATGATATATTTCAACAATGGTGGTGGCCGTCGGCAGCTTCCTGACGATTAACAACAGTCAAATCTAATTTAATAAGATAACATTTTTATTTTTAAGCTTTATATAATTTAGAACTTGATTTACAATAATATTTTAAAATTAAAAGAAAAGCTTGAAATAAAATTCGGCAATAAACTTATAGTAGTCGTTATCTGTACATATAATAAAATTCTGAATCGAATCTGTACATTAAATATTTAAAAAAAATGTTATTGAAATAGTCATTATTATCGATACAGAAACCGAATCTATAGTTTTTAGAATTTTTGTCTTTCTGTCTGTGACCGCATCACGGAAAAACCACTGGAGGGATTCTTATGAAATTTGGTATGATGATAGCTGGTTATCCGGGTCAACAAATAGGATACTTTTTACAGCGAGAAAATATCTCATTTCTGAGAAATCTATACTAAACGTTAAAACGTAAGTAGGGACGAACCAGAGCGAAGCGAGGGTAAGTCGCTAGTACAATATAATACTCATGACTGTTAATTTTACTTAATATACATATCATGAAAAAATACCGGATGCAGGTTCAAATGTGTTACGAGAAAAATTAATATTGATAATTTTTATGTTTTTGTTTGAGTACATAAACTTGCTGTTAACTATTATTTAAATCTTTTTTTTTTCGTTCACTTATGTAAACTATTATTTCTAAGTTATTATGTTGTTGTCTAATTACAATGTAGTCTTGCTTATAATTAGGGCATCATTTAGTCTAGATTTTCTTTTATTTATTACTAACACGTATAACTGTAAGAATGTATGCTCTGTTAGCGAACTATGTAATAAATAAATAAGATAAATAAATAAATGTAGTCTAAAGAATGTTCCGTGTACTTCTTTTTCGATACAAACGTTTGCTTGCCTACTTTTCATAACCCGTTGTTCTTTTTTTAAATTTATTATACAAATTTTATATTTTTATTACTACTGGTTTTGTATATCTAATATAGTATGTAGGGTTGCGCAGACATTCGTCAAATACTTACTTAATTGGCCATATTCTATATAAGTCAAATACGGGATTAGTCAAGTTATTGTACAATTTCGCAAATACGTGATATAGTATCTTGTTTTCATTTTCTGACTTCAGAAAACATAAAGGTGTTATTGTAATAAAATTGTTGAGCTTACGCATATTTTAATATCTTTTGTGGTAAAACGTTATGTCAACAAACGAGTTATCTTCAATAGGATAATTACTTGCTGTGTATGTTTGTATTTTAAGTAAACATTATTTAAAACTGACATTAGTCATATTAATGAAATTGAAACTGTCAAATTATTAATGTTCTAACCATATGGTTTATCACAGTCCATGGCTAATAAATTTTTTTCTCGTATAGGAATCAAACCCGTGATCTTAAGTTTAGATAAACACAGGACAATTAATTAATATAATTAGAATAATAACACACCTGTACTTATAAATGACATGACAATCGCTATGACCAGAATGAGTTGCTCCATGGTTATTAATCGCTGTCGCGAAAAGTTGTTTGGTCCAGTTTACGTTTTCGTAATTCTTATCATTGAGTCAGCCGTTCCTGTTCCATTGGTTACAATTTGAAGGCTTCTCACTTTCATCAAACCTGCAATAATAATATGTACTTTTTATCATTTTATTTATTGATTTCATTTTTAATAATTCATAACTCGTTAGTGCCAATTGGGAAATACGAAATCTGTAGAATCTGATATCTTTGTGCTCTACTTATAAAAAAATAGTCGTATGCAGAATCAACTTTACATAAGAACTGCAAACGGTAAAAGAGCATAATTAAATAAAATATCCAATTTCACCCTTTATAAAAACATATACTTATTTAGGTAAACTTATTTATTATTTCACAAATAAATAACTTTCTACATAGTTTGAGACCGTAATAATATTATTATTCTAAACTTAAACATATAACCAATACAATTTGGTCATATTTTTTTTAATTAAAATATATTTTTTGCTAATTATATTATTTATCAACTATATTGTCTACTTTTAAATTTTTATGTCATTGCGAACATAATGCTATAAGTATATCTCACTATCTCTAAGTGCATTGTGCTTATTTCAAGGTCTGCCTAACCAAACCGCTCGCTATTGCGACATACTGCGCAGACATGTTTCAGGAGATATGTAGTAGTACCTACGTAAATAAACATTTAGCAAATAAGACCAAAAATTTTCCAGCATATTAACTTTAGGTATATTGTGATGTTGGTCTATCTTTATTTAAAGGAGCAATAAAGTTAGTTTTACTTTGATTCAACATTTGAAAAAATAAATAATACAAATGTAGTTTATTTACTGAACAAATCTTTCTTTGTACTTTAAATTATTGAAAATAATAAAGTAATCTTTAAATTACAAGGTTAAAACTATTATGATGATAAAGCTAAACACAGTTCTACCGTAAAATGACCTATGTTGAAATAGCCATCTCAAGGCCTTATAATAAATTGCTTGTTGATGAATCTAACTGGCACTGAATTTTGTAGAGGTTGTATTTGATTTCCGTACGAGATATTGGTTTATGTATTATGTCGGTATTTGTTTAATTTAATATAGTCAATAAACTTTTAAATTTTATTATAAACGGAAACTACATACCTACCTACAAGATAACTCAACAAAGTTTAAGGTCAAAAAATTTATTAATGCATAGTTACAAACAAACAAATATGCATTATTTTTTTAATAATTTATTAAATTAAACGAAATTCGCAACCTATAATTTTTTTCTATGAAGATTCCCTTGTAATGAACAATTAACTAAGCAACTTAATTTTCTTTAAACAAAACTTTTACATCCATTTGTGTGAATAAAAAGGATAATGGCCCACTTGGCTTATTTTTATCCAGACAATATAAAAAGTAGGCATGTCTTTCGTAAAAGTGGTTTATTTTTTTAGCCAAAGGCTCAACAAAAAAGTAGTTCTCGACTTGTTGATATTACCTATTTAAGAATTTCAATAAATTGGTATTTTACTTCTCGTTTAAGAGATGCTTTAAATGTCCAATTTTTTTTCATATGTCGGAATTTGTAATTACAAAATAGTTTATATTAAAAAGGAAAATAGTTTTATCGTATATATGTACTAGCAACTCACCCTCGCTCCGCTCGGGTTCGTCCCTAGTTACGTTTTAACGTTTAGTTCAAAGATGAGATATTTTCCTGCAATAAAAAGTATCCTATATGTTGACCCGGATAAACAGCTATCATCATACCAAATTTCATTAAAATCTGTCCAGTGGTTTTCCCGTGATGCGGTAACAGACAGACAGACTTGGCAGATTTGGCTACTGTATCGATAAAAAAGTCTACTTCAATAAGATTTTCCAAAAAATGTTTAATGTACAGATTCGGCTTAGTTACAATTTTATTATATGTATAGATTTGTTGTTGAGAAAATTCAATTTAAATTTTTAAATCAGTTGAATTTTCGAAATAGCAAGGCATCAAAACTTCTGGTAAAACCAGGAACTCTCTAAAGAATACTTTTGAAAACATAACTTGATGCTTATAGATAGATGTGTCGAAATTAAAATTAATAAATTATTATAAACTAGGGACTCACCCTCGCTTCGCTCGGGTTCACCCCTAGGTTGATTCCCCATACAAATTTTCATCCCCATTTTCACTCCCTTAAGGCATGATTTCCAGGATAAAAACTATCCTATATCCTTCCCAGGGTCTCAATCTATCATCTTACCAAATTTCATCTTAATCGGTTCAGTAGTTTCGGAGTCTATTCGGTGCAAACAAACAATCAAATCCTTCCTCTTTATAATATTAGTATAGATTATAATATAATGTCACAAAGTTTGTCTTAAAGCTTAGCTACTTAATATTTATTTTGTTAGTTTAGCTTTAGTTTTCCTTTAAAATGAGTTATCAAACTAAATGCAAAATGATGACGTATATTTTAATATACCTATATGTATAACGTGTAAACATATATTTTGGAGGCTTATTTTTCACCATATGTTTATTCTATTCAACGTATTGTAATAAAGAGAAAAATATCTGTGTAAGTATATTATATTTCAGTAACAATTATGCTAATATCTTAAAATTCTTGTTAGAATTGGCGGTTAGAAGATTCCCCACCGTCAGCATAAAACCAACTTACAGCAGGTAAAGTCATGGTTTAGTCTGTGAATGATACTTAAAAAGCTATAGATCTAAAGTCTCACCGCACACTAAGACGATGACGTAAATAGTAGGTACTTATATCATACATTAGTTAAAGAAACAGCAGTCCAAAATTTATTGAAAATCAAGAAATATCATTTTTTTTATATTTTATACTATAGAATATTAAAGTGTAAAAAGTCGCGGTCATAAGTTTCTTACAATAAAATTGAGAATTTAAATATTTACATATGGATATCTTAAAATTGACATCTATTGCGTTGGTTGGATTAATCCATTCTTACGTCACTATTTTTTGCATAATTTACGCATTAACAGAGATATAGATTTCAATGACCTAACATTGACTATGATACATCGATTTTATGCTTAACTAAGTATACCTATGAAATAAGATTTTTTATATAAGATTAATAAAATGAATAATTATTTGCTTTGCGTGGCCTATAATTTTCATATTTTATATAATAAATAATTATATAATACAGTTTTACCTGTTTCAGTTATGCGAAGCTAATTTATCTACTATTTCTAATCATGTGTTGTTTGTTCGACTTAATAATCCCATAACTAACTTATGCAGTAATTAAAAAATGTTACTTCCATATAGGTATTGTATAAAATTAATGTTATAGTTTGAAAACGCACTTAACTCTGTATACCTTTTTCAATACACTTGTTGTAAAATCAATATTGATATAGATTTATTAAAACAGCACTTGCAAGCTAGCCAAATAATAACAGGGACACAGAGAATCAAAAAAGTCAAGTTCAAAGAGCTCAATATTAGAAAGGTGTATTAATATCTCACCTTTGGCACTGTTTGCAATACATAAAACATCAACACATAACAAATAATTTTATCGTTACCGGTATCGTAAATCCATATGAGAGCGATCAAGAGACGCGCGTCTCTGTGCGTAGTAAAGTCTTCACTGGGCAAGGCAATGGCAATATAGTCGACCGCTGACTCGCGGCATACTAGCAAGGATTTGTGTCATTCTACGTAACATGCAGTGTACTTGACCGCTCTAAAAAGAGACAATTTAAACCTTGCGCGAACTGGCGGCGGAGTATGTTTGTAAACGAATTCCTCGATCCTCGCTCTTAATTTTATTTTTCACAAAAATAATATCGATCTCCATGTACGTTGCTCGCGAAACCGGTTCAATGGCGACTAAAAACTCGCTTAAAAATATTTTTAAAGTATTCTTTACCATATTGTAATGACCATCAAAAAAGTCTGACGTGATAGGTTTATTCATTACTTACTACTACTAATAAAGTAGAAAATTATGATAATAATAATATGTTCTTTGAATAAAACGTCATTAACAAAGAGAACTCTCTCTTCTGGTATTTTAAGGTAAGCTGATAAAGAATTATAAAATTACTAACGGCTCACCCTCGCTTCGCTCGGGTCCGCCTCTAGAAAAACAAAAACGAATCTATCCCTTGAGAACCGTATATTTTTCCGGGATAAAAAGTAGCCTACGTGTTATGCCAGACTCTGCCTCAGCCGTTCAGGCGTGAAAGAGTAACAAACATCCATACTCACAAACTTTAACATTTATAATATTTATATACAGGTATACAAATAAGTGCTCTATAGTTACAAATAGATAGAAATATTTAGCTGTTCGTCTTGTTATTAGTCTCTTATAGGATACTTGTAACTAATTCATTTTACATTAAGTTGTCGATCCTCAACATCCAGGAATTACACGAGGGTAATTTAACAATTGAAAGCGAACCTGTGCTGCATTAAGATTTTCGCTTTACGTGAAATGAAATGAAACTTTATTCAAATAGACTTATTATTAGCAGTTTTGAAGTGATTATTGAAGTGGACATTATAAATATTTATTTGCTTACAAATTTAGTCATTTTTGTCTGTGGCTTCGGTTACCACGTTTTTATGTCTATTTGTTTGTTAACGAGTACAACGATGAGCTTTCCGTAGTATATTTTAATAATTTTAAATCTTTTCTGTCTGTATTACCTAGTAGAGAACTGCTAAACAAACCGATCTTTTTCCAAAGATTTACATAAAGATAATATTACAGGTAAATGTTGAATATCCTATCGCAGCCTTTCCTAATATAGTATAAAATATACCAAAGTGTTTTTTTTTTGGTTTGATATTTTTTCGATCGGCAAAGGAACATCGGATCGACGTACCTATGCCTTATTGCATAGAGATAATTTATGAGCTAAAGAATATAGGTACATTATAAAAATCCATTGCAAAACGTTTAACTAGACTATGGAAACTCTAACTGAATAATTATTTAACAGTACTAGGGTTCTCTCAATGGTCGAAATTTGACCATAATCATAATATGTATGATAAAAGTCAAAAGGTGTTGTGGGAAACAATTAGATTAAGGAATAAATTAGATCATAAAAATTGTCACGAGTACTAGGTAGGTAGGTAGGTATCATAAATACCAAGCAACGTACATCGTACAAGTTGAAATTGATCGAATAAAGGCCTACAAAAGAGTGCATACGTTTATCTTAATACATACACTCCTTAACACGTATGATAGCACTTACTTATAATGACGTCACAATTCACAGGGGGTGCTTTTAGTACCTAAATAATAAAGTGTCATGACGGGCGAATTTAGGTACTCTTTTTTCTGTCTGGCTCTCATTTGCCAAGTGCTCTAGTGCAAGTAACTTCGTATCAAAAAAGACTACCTGTTCCCAATTTTTTTTTTTGTTGATAACCCTAAAACTACTAAAGAAAAAAAAAGAAAATCGGTTGACAAATAGAGGAGAAAAACGTATTGAACTGTTTTATTTTTGCTTCTTTATATATATATAGTGATTTAGTATATTGTGATTTAGGTCTTCTTTATGCATAACTGTCGTTATATTCCATATGACATGATATGTATTTTTTATTGGTCATAAATGTTGTCATTGTCGTGTTTTCTTATCAAATAGACGAGGTTCCAATCAATAAGCAAGCTACAAAGTTTTATGGTTATGGTAGTGTAATACTATGAATCAACGAGCGAACTATAAATAATTAATCTATTCGGTATGAAATTGTCAAGTAAAATAATTGTGTAACCGTGAAAGTTAACCATTGTCATTCATCACATTTGCTGTGAACATTGCGATGTGTTGTTCCTTGCATCGTCAAGAAGGCGGTACATATTTCATTGATCCGATTTGGCGTGTACTTCGTTACCTTGTGTCATGCAACTAATTGTAGTTGCATACGCATCTGTAATGACAAAATGCCACGCTTCCGTTACTTCACCTGCTTCATTGTTTCCGCGATGATTACTTAATGCTTGAGCAAGCATGACGTGAGATATTTTCATAATTTTATTACTCACATCTAATGTAACAGCCTACGCGAAATTCGACCTGTTCTAAAATTTTGCAAATGCTTACACAAGCATGACATTGTTCTGTTAGTAAATAAGGATGAGATGCTGAGGAGTTATCTTTTAAAAACAATATAATATCTATATAATTAATATGATAAGTAATGTTTAATTGTTAATTGGACCTAGCTTCGGTCAGGTTTTAATTACATCGCACGTTCTTTGTCATTTTATGCAATTTAATAATGCAACTACATCATATATTAAAGAAAACCACAGCGTTATCGTTCTACCCGTTTAAGATATTCGATGCCACCAATAAATGGATATACATTACACATACACAATATAGGATAAAGCACGTAAAGCCGTCGGTCCTGCGCCTCTTAACTCTCACCGGTCGTGTCGAGTAGTCGTCCCACTGGAGTATGAGAGTGACAGGAATAGAGAGTGCACTTGTGTCTGCGCATACACTTGTGCACTATAATATCTCCTGCGCAGTTGGCTAGTCTCAATGAGATTGGCCGCCGTGGCCGGAATCGGTCAGGAGAACATCATAGGATATAGGTATTAAACTCATGTACACGTTTGGGTTTGGGCGTCGGGGCTTGATTATTATTTTATTTCCTACTAGAGGCTCACCTTCGCTTGGTTCGGGTTCGCCTCCAGAAAAACAAAATATCTATCCCACGGGAACAGTACAGATTTTCAGGATAAAAAGTAACCTATGTGCCATTCCAGTCTATAATCTGTCTCTGTGCCAAATTTCATCCAGATCCGTTCAGCCGTTTTGATGAAAAAGAGCTACAAATATCCATCCATCCATTCATCCTCACAAACTTGCACCTTTATAATATTAGTATGGATCAATTACTTACTACTTAACATAGATCTGCTAGATATGATATACTATGTCTATTATAGAATATGCAAGTCTTAAGTAAAAGTTACAATACTTGTCAGCATAAGCACTTACAGGATTGTTAGTTGTATAAGTAACAATTTCTTTTCCTTCTACACAAAATTATATTACAAGTTTACGTAAAATGTTACGTTAGGCATATTTGCTTTACATAGGAAGCAAATCGGTAATCAAATTGAATAATTGTTTGTATAATTAACTCAAGTTAAATTTCGTTAATGACTATACTAACGCTTCACCCTCGCTTCGCTCGGATTGGTCCCAAGGTACGTTTTAACTGTTAGTATAGAATAGATATGTAAACAATAGTATTCAGCCCTTTTTAACGTCCCACTGCTGGGCACGGGCCTCCCTTCAATACGAGGGGAATCAGGCCATAGTCCACCACGCTGGTCAAGTGCGGATTGGCGGACTTCACATGTCTTTCGAAAACTTGCTAGGTTCTCTCAGACATGCAGGTTTCCTCACGATGTTTTCCTTCACCGTAAGGCAAGTGGTAATCATGTTAGAAATGATTCGCACATGAAATATCAGAGGTGCGAGACCAGGGATTTGAACCCGCTTCACTCGGTTTCCCAAGCGAGCGCGTTACGTAAATAACATGTAGACTATATACATACATATTATATACATAGGTACAATATACATACTCGTAGCTATGATGAGTTGTTGTGGGTTATATTATAACATGTTTCCCCGTGGGAATGAGATATCTCCCTCGGTAAAAAAGTAGCATTTGTTACCCTCCAGCCCTCCAAATATTTCCACACAAAAAATTACGCCAATCCGTCACCCTGTTTCGACGTGAAAGAAGGACAAACAAACGCACTTTCACATTTATAATATTGGTTTGTATTTCTTTATTACTAAGATTTTTTTGTACTTTACAGTTGACAGATATAGTAAATGCGATGTCGTCACGAGGAGAATTGCCATTGGAACTGGCACTCCGTGGGCGAAGTTCATCTATCGCTACGACGCTTCTGCAGCACTCTGCTGACCCCGACGCGCGCGGTCCTCGTGGAAGAACATTGTTACACAGGGCAGTCGACGCCAGAGATGCCTTCTCCGCAAAATTTTTGGTCGACAATGGAGCAGATCCTAGCCTTACTACGAAGTAATCATATACCTACTACTTTTACAAATGTATATCAATGCTTTACTTTAATTATTTGGCAATTATTATTTACCTTTGTATAATACTAACTCACCCTCACTCCGCTCAGGTTCATCCCTAGATACGTTTAAACGGTTAGTATAGATTTCTCAGAGATGAGATATTTTCCCACAGTAAAAAGTATCCTATATGTTGACCAGGTTAACGAGCTACCATCATTTTAAATTTCATAAAAATCTGTCCAGTAGTTTGTCGTGATGCTTTCCTAAAGAGACAGACAAACAAAAATTCTAAAAACTAGATTCGGCCTCTGTGTCGATAATAATGACTATTTCAATTAGATTTTCCAAAAAATATTTAATATACAGATTCGACTCCGTTAGAATTTTATTATAGGTATGTATAGATAAGGAAAATATAAATTATTATGAAAATATGATCTTTTATAGAAATTTCTACATAAACAGAAATCGCTTTACGTAAATAACATGAACACTATATTTAACATACTTCTTTTCCGTACTGTCGTTAATATAATGACAAAAATAATACTAGAGCTTAGGTTTCCTTTACTAGTCTATTTATTAGTTTTCATATGAATTAAAGTAAAGTGGTAAGAATATAAAAATGGTTATATAATTATTTCAATAATAAAAAATTCTTTATTGGTTAGTTAACTGTGAAAGAATATTTTGTTAAAAATTTTAGCTTAGAATCATAATTACATAATACATATATAAATGTGAATACCTAATAAAACTCCAATGAAACTAAATTCCCTGCCCACGTATATAATATCAGCCTCATTTGTTCGGATTCTTCGAACCGGTTACGTCCAATAATGTGTTATAAAAATAACAATGAATTATCCTTTATTTACTTAGCAGGAAAGCTATTATTTTTACTGCTTCAACCTTTAATCATTGACCAACAAAGTTTAAAAAAAAAGTGTAGGTATAAATTAAAAGAAATGTTTAAATTAAAATAAATTATATGTATAATAATAATTATTTTTTATATCCACTCAGGGAAGAAGGAGACACGGTACTTCATTTAATAGCAGCACTTACATCAAGTTCCTGCGATCCAGAAATTATGGAACAGATGGTTGAAATTGCAGAAACTGCTGTTAATAAAGGCGCAGATATCAATCGGCAAAACAGGAAAGGATAGTAAGTATGGCATATTGTAATCTTATAATTATACTGTAAGGGGGCGCATTAGTAATATTTATATATTATTTCATAATTTATTAGGTATAATATGTATAACATAAAGTATATAGGAATTCTTATGCAGCTTAAATAAAATAATACTTAATAACATATTAATTTACCTGATTTTTCGTTTTAATATTTGACGTTATTAATGAATCAGATGGTGTGTAAGATAAGTCAGAGCTGGCAGGGGTCGAGGTCAGCGAATCTTAGTGATTCCAAAGTTATTTGGATTTTAAAAAATAAATAGTAAAAACCTGATCTTTGACTAAACTTCACATGTATAACCAAAGTATCAACTATATGATAGTGTTTTTTTTTTAAATAGTCTCAGAATGGGGCCTTTTTACCATTGTAATAGTTTTTATAAGGATCTTCTTAAAGTCCAAATAAAAATAAATCATCATGAACAACTTCGGTAATTCTAAATTTTGTCTTTGGGGCCCTTCATAACATATGTACGTTCGCTTACAAGGGAGGGGAGGGGGGGGGGGGGGGGGTCATCTTGCTGAATGTGACAAGGGGACGGAGGGTTTACGGCAACGTGACGTTCCCCATTCATTATTTTTCGACATGAGCGCTAGCTCTGTGGCGCTAGCTCTGTTGCGATCCGTCACAATTGGTTTCTTTGTTTTTCCAAAACTTGAGCGTGTAACGTTTCCACGTACCTTGCGCTCTCGATTCAGTAACAAATGACTGTTTCTCATGTATTTATTATTATATTATTCCTTCATTCGCCATTTAGCAGTGAACTAATACGGACGCTTTTTTCATATTTCTCAATTTAATACTCTTTATCCCCCCGTCTGTGGAGCGCGCTGAATCAATGATCTACGTCACGAGTGCGTCTGTGATTTGTATCTACGTCTACCCTCACGCACGCTACGAAATCGGTTATCGTGTTTTAAAATTAGATTATCTCTAAAGTTATGTATTGGAACTGTATAATATCTTAATCGTTGGAGTCGTTATGAAATAACCAAACACTTTTAAAGAATGGTTTATTCCAGTTTTTTTGCAATGTATTAGTTATACACCAAGAAGTACGCAGAAGAAGGTTTTACATTTTTTTTTGTAAGAAGGTCAAAAAAAGCAGATTTTAGCGTGACGTATTTTATGAACGGCCCTTTAATTTTCAGAGTCCTTTAAAAAGATTTTAGTAGTGATTTTTTTCTACAACCTTTTTTAAAAACTGTACCGATTTATGAAGAATAAACCCTGCATATTTATCTAAAACTAAGGCTTCATTTGAAAAAATGCATTCAAACAGGCCAGGTGCTTAAATAATTACTGGATACTTTAAATAAACATTTATTAAAATTTCATTCTAATAGGCTATGGATACCAGTGCTTATTAAAAAAAACGTTGCTTTTAGTGTTTTTACATTTGCTTAATTTTCACACTAAATTGATTGAGATTCGGGAAGGCTGCAAAAACAAGTAGCAATTAGATTACACATTAAGAACCGTAACACAGGCTTTTGCGGCCGCAATTGTTCAATAATAATTTTAGTACTGATATTTTCTAATCATATTATAATGCCCAGTGATAACGCGTTTACTTGGGAAACCAAGTGACGCGGGTTTAAACCCCGGGTCTCGCACTATTGATATTCTCATGTGCGAATCATTTTCTACTACTTGTCTTATGGTGAAAGAAAACATCGTGAGAAAACCTGCATGTCTGAAAGAACCTAGCAAGTTTTCGAAAGACATGTGAAGTCTAACAATCCGCACTTGGCCAGCGTGGTGGACGATGGCCTGATGCCCGTGCCCAGCTGTGGGACGTTAAAAAAGGGCTGAATACATACATACATTATAAATGCGTTGTGTGTTTCAAGCACACTTACATTACACAAATTATATGTCTGCAAAATATTTATGAAATCAAATAATATGTTAATTCGTTTGGACCGCGATATATATGTGTATATAAATAAGATTGAATTTTAAAATTAGAGGTTTAAATAACAATCGACCTACATACTTAGAGTATGAATAACATACGTTCTTCATCATGATATAATGTTACTGTTTAGTCAGCTTTATCATATATATGGGTTAGTAGTTAGTTAACTTTTAAACCTCTTACGTTTATTACGTAATTAGTAATACGAACGTATTCTATTATAATATGGATATACCGTCGCAAGCTTATATTTATCTTTTAGTTACTTAATACTTCTCAAGTTATAAATACTGTTCGTTTCATAATTGTTTAACTTAAAACTTACCTTAGTGTAACCGTAGGTGTGTTTCTGTGTGTGGCTGTTTTAATTATTATACATTCGTTAACACAAAGATGTCTTTATGACTTAATTACAAAATATATTAAACTTATTTTACATTAGAGAAAAATATTATATAGTATATCTTACAGTTTTATTTTATTACAGCACACCCCTCCATCAAGCTGTAATAGCTAGAAATCAAAGGATATTTGACCTTTTATTGAAACAACCCAACTTAGACACTAATTTGAGGACTATATCAGATGAGCACCCTCCACTTTACTATGCTCTCGTAGACGATCGGAGAGCGTCCATATCTTCAAGTGAAACTTTAGTAATGAATGGCTCTAATCCTTTTGACACTCCTGTAACAAACAAAAATGCATTCACTGAAGATCCAGTAGAAGGAAAGTCAGAAAATATTGTGGAAAGAGGTTTCGCTGCAAAGTTATTAGAAAAAGGATGCCAACCAAATCCTTTATATTCCGGATCAGGCGACAGTTTACTGCACATATTGGCACAAGGATGGTTTGAGGTAAATTTAAAAATAGTAAACATTAAAAATTGATGGACGACAAAATGCTTATAAAGAATAAAACACTATATTCGTGTTTTTCGTTTTTTTGTTATATAAGCGTTGATTAATTATTATTTATTCGACTTAGTCGAAAAATATTGATTATTGAACATATACCTCTCTCAAAGATTTTTACGCTAATCGATCATGAGCAATCTATATGTATGAACATCCAGTGGATACCAGCGCCTTTAATCAGATACACCATCCATCTCGGGTAGCCCTCTATCATTGGTATCGTATTAAAACTCCGCCCTAAACAATACGCAGGACTCGGCAGTGTTCCTAACATCGCATCTCAATGGTGACCTGAACCACAGCAACGAAGCGGGCCTGTCGGCGCTGCACGCGGCGTGCGCCAACGGCCTCACGCGCCTCACCGCCGCGCTACTGGAGCACGGCGCAAGGCCTAACTTACAAACAGCGTACGGGGAACACGAGGATACAGTGTATAGGTATGCTAGTATTTAATTGATTGCTCTAATTTGCAGCTACTAAATTTATATAAATAAATTGAACGAGAAAATAGACAGAGGTTTTAAGCCGTGTTTTTTGGGTTATAGCGAAGATTTTAAGCTATCTTTGCACTAATGATCTACATGTTGTGATATGTTGCGTGAGTATACGTTTTGCTCAAGTAATAAAGATTCAGTAAAATCTTTTCAACTGACTCGAGAGTAAAATTCTTAAAAAAATATTATATACCTTGAAACGACTGACTGATCTTAATTTTACACCACAGAACAACTTACAAATTTTGAAACTGTATCCGAGTAGCTTGTATTATGCAATGTAAAAATAAATTGTATATATATAAATTACTCTTTAATTTCGTTGTTTCAAACACAAAATTAAACAAAGAGATATAAAGAGAGATGCAAGTGTTATATAATAATTAAGAAACTTATGAACTTTAGTATTATTTATATAAATGTATACGTTTAATACACTAATAAAATTAATCGTTTATACGTCAAATAAATCCGATTATGTATATGTAATTGTCGGTGTTATTTCAAATAATTCTTATTTATAACATCTTACATTGCCATATTATTATGGTATAATATGGTATAAGTATGACATGGGCAATGTTGCGAGATGCAGATTCGAAAAAATGAATTTTTAGAAGTAGGCTATACTAACCTATTTTCTAATGGATGTGTAGTGTGTACGCTATCTAGATTGTGGAAAAAAAATATTTACAAAAATTCTAAAAAGAAGAGAACAAGTGTACGAAAGAACATATACATTTATTTTTATTCCTTCATATCTTCCAAACCACTCGATGGATTTCTTTAATTAAGGTATCGTTAGATTCGTCTCATTAGTCCAAGTGTTCTTAGATAGGTGATATAAAAAAAATTAAATACTAGGCTAGCTGCTAGATTTCATTGTTTAAGGTGATTTTTTTATCTTCTTTTTCTATTATATAAGTATCAAATTAAAGGGCTCATAACAAAGATTCCAAAAAGGTATAACATCCCTGTATTACTTAAAATAATGATAATTAAAATTTAAAACCACATTTATATATTTTACTTCAAATGTCTAATTGGCAAAAACTAAAAAGCTGTAAATAAAAAAATATATTATAAAAATAAAAAACCCGACTACATAAAAGCTAACTAAAAAGATGAAAACAAGTTCATGAAGGAATATATTATTATGCAGTCGGAGACATACATACCTACGAGTGTACATCTCGCGGCAAGGATGAAACGTTTGTCTCCGACTGCATAATACTATATTCCTCGGTCGGGTTTTTTATTTTTATAATATATATATTTTTTAGTTTTGGTCAGTTAGACATTTTTTGTTTTGTTTAACAATTTCTTATCCTAAATTACTTTTAAACATATAAGTTGTATATTTATTATTTTTTTAATCGCCTCTTATAAATCTGTATTTTGATACCCACTTAATTGATTCAGACGCAACATTTTTTTCAAGACACAGAAATTGGTGCCTAGGATCTAACATGTTAATTTTTAATGAAATCTATATATCCTATGACACTCGCGTTATCTAAACGAATGACGTATGAATCATCAAAATCGGTTAAGTCCTTTAGTAATTATGGGGGAACATAGAGTTGGACATACATACATACATAGATACATACATACATACATAGATACATACAGGTCAAATACATAACCCTCCTTTGGGCTTCGCACCAGTCGGGTAAAAATACAAGTAGGTAAGTCTTTATTTCCGTTTCCAAGACAATTATAAATTCTTCTGCGGTAGTCATTACATGGAGTGGTTAATAGGCCTGTCTTAACAACCGCAGTCTGCAAGTTATTACCACAATAACCTTTGAAAGCTAAACCATAAACCATAAAGTTAGACGCTTAATATTAATTGAACATTGAAATGCAAACACTAAGCGTTTAAAATCTAATATAGCCACATTTAGTTTTGCGGTTAATGAAGCGGTTTTATATAAGAAATAATATAGAACTAGAAAATTACAAAATTACAAGAGTTAAGCGATAGTGAAATATTGGAAACTTTATTTAGAAAAGTTTTTTATTTGTAACCCTTTTAAAGAATATAATGGAAAAATTGTCGCCATAATGAGACGGATAAAATAAATTTATATTATCAAACAGAAATTTAAATAATAATTCATTGTCATTTTATTACTCATTAATAACAACACTTGTTCATATTTGCAATGTATCTACTATTTATAATTGTATTTTGAGCTTGATCTGTGAATTTACCTTTACAAAACCTGTTATATCAGCGATTAGATAACAGATTGTCTTATCCTTGACAACACAACGTTCAATACTTTCCTAGGTTTACGCGAATATTTGACCATTGACAATTTTAAATAAAACTACCTTTTTGGATTTTTTCGCAGATTTAATTTGATTTTTGGTTCCCGACGTTTAGACGAAAAAATTAAAATAAATCCGCGAAAAAATCAGAAAAGATAGTTTTATTTAAAACAACTTTTTATTCATTAAAACTTATCAGCAGCAATTTCTTTAAACTTCTCTAAAGATCTGAATTTGATATTGTTGTATAGAAAGTAGTGCACAGTTCCGCGTGTCTCAATAACATTACGCACTACCGAGGCATCTACTCGTAAAAACATACATTTTTGTTAGCTAGGTAAATTCTCTACTACAGAAGATGAAAAAAGAAAAGAAAACAATTTCTTACATGACAACCTTTGGTGAAAGGATATGTGGAAACGTAAACGGAGCAGTACGATAAATCTGTTATGGTACTCTATACCGATAAATAAATTTGAAGTGTCTGTTTGTAATGTAAAAATAACAGCTTTTTATTAAATGCATATAAAAGTATATGCGGTACATGCTTTTAAGAAACACACAATTTTTAAAATTTTTGTCTGTGTCTCTGTCTGTTTGTCCCGGTTAATCTCCGAAACGGCTGGACCGATTTTGACGGGGCTTTCACTGGCGGATAGCTAATGTTATAAGGAGTAACTTGGCTACTTTTATTATAGAAAAAGGATTCCGCTCAAAAAATTTAATATATACGTAGCCTGTATAAATTTATGTATAAGTTTCTATATAATAAGTGCTTATATATGCTTATATTGCACTTAATTTGTAATTGATGGAATTGAGATATTGTAAAACACGCTGGTTAAGATGTTTTATATAAGTAATGTTGGAGAAATTAAATTTTCAACTACAATCCGATCACTGAAGTTTTATTCTAAGCCCAGAGAGAGCCCTTCTCCCACGGACAATATTGGATTGTACATAGGTACAAGGTCTAAAATCTATGTGTACATAAAGATATCTATGCATAAAAGAAATATATATTATACATACATATGTACACACACACACACAAATAAATAAATATTTTATATCTTTAGAGTTAATACAATAGACACATCTGTAATGCGTACTTTCGAATTTTTGATAAATGAAATATTTAATACGTATTCACGCGAATATTTGATATTTTAAAAAAACATCATTCTTTGCGGATTTTTCCGTGACTATGTTTTCTGAAAAGCATTCAAAACCTCGGGAACCAAAATCTAAAATAAATTTGCGAAAAAATCCGAAAAGATATTTTTATTTACAATATTAAAAATATATTTTCATATTTTATATAAGGATATGATTACTTTTCAGACAAACTCCTCTTCACTTAGCAGTATTAAACAACCATGAAGGTTCTGTAACTGCCATAATAGATCACAAGAAATTGGTAGAAAAAGGCGACCTTCCAGCCACCGATAGATCTAATGTGAGCCTCATACCAAACTTAAACCTGAAGAACTCCGAGGGAGATACACCAGTTAGTCTTGCACTGACTGAAGGTAACTCAATACAATACTAATTTCATCTTTGTTTATATTTAATGTATATTGTAAAAAAATATATACCTAATATGTGTATTTTTTTAGAAAGAATACCTACAACTTTTAATAATTAGTATTTTATTTTTTATATAAAACTATCTTTTCGGATTTTACAGCAATCATGGTCACGGGAGAGACTCTCCCGTGATCATGATTGCTGTAAAGCAATCGAAACGTCGGGAAACAAAAATCAAAATAAATCCGCGAAAAAATCAAAAAAGATAGTTTTATTTAAATGTCTAATATTCGCGTAAATCTAAGAAAGTATTATTTTATTTTTGTTATAAATATTTTTTATGGAAAATAAAAAAAAAATTATTATCATTTTTCATATATTATATTAAGTATTATTGATATACAAAAACTCGAGGTAGATAATAAGTCTCAAAAGTTTCCTCAAAAAGTAACTCTTTTGTCCATTGCTTTTCGGATGACAAAATTAAAACGCACGTTGTTTCGTTTAAAAAAGTGCTTTATGTGGTGTGCGTAAGTTCGAATTTGTGTTTAGATAATTAGAACTTTCGATTTTTTAATTTCATTCTTTGGTGTGACTTAACGTCGCATGTCGTCGAGATATTTGTTATGAAATATGTACCTATGTTTTATATATCAGTGGTGGATATACAGTAAAGTATCTTTTTATGTAGGATAAATATAAATATTACATTATATTATAGGCCACAAGCATCTGGTAGCGCCACTTATCGAGGGCGGCGCAGACCCGAATATTCGCAATGGAAAAGGCTTCACGTTGCTACATCAGGCTATTGTCGAAGAAGATTCTAGAACATCTATATTCCTGCTTGACCACGGCGCAGATATGAATGCTTTGTAAATATAATCCATACACTTAATTATTTTTGATAGTTGAAATGTATTCAGTCCTTTTTAACGTCCCACTGCTGGGCACGGGCCTCCCTTCAATACGAGGGGAATCAAGCCATAGTCCACCACGCTGGCCAAGTGCTGGTTGGCGGACTTCACATGTCTTTCGAAAACTTGCTAAGTTTTCTCAGACATGCAGGTTTCCTTACGATGTTTTCCTCCACCGTAAGGCAAGTGGTAATCAAGTTAGAAATGATTCGCACATGAAAATATCAGAGGTGCGAGACCCTGGATTTGAACCCGCTTCACTCGGTTTCCCAAGCGAGCGCGTTACCACTGGGCTACCACTGCCTATATAGTTGAAATATCAAATAAGTATCAATAAGTAATTATATCATGTAAGTACTAAGACTATGTTATGTATAGATATGACGTCGACATTCCGATCCATGCTGCACTAATTAGTAAGAGTATTTACGTAAATAACTAAACATTTCTATATTTAGTTATTTTGTGGTTTAGTTAGTTTGTGGAATCACTATGAAAATATACGTTAGATTTCGACTGCGGCTTCCCACGCGAGAAAATTGTTTTCTTAATTTTTTTCAACGTTTTGGGGTAGCGTCTTTAATTGACGCACAGAAATGAACTTTTAATAAAATAAAATTTAAGGTTAATAATATTATTATATTTGATGAGAACATGGTTGGGTTAAAAGGTGTCACATGTGTGCATCCGTTCTACAGTTTACGCTTGTGCAACATCCAGAAGTCTTTAACAATATATATTTATAATATTATAATATGACTAAAGTTTCTCTCCGGAAATTAATTATATTAAGAGCGCCATCGTAAACAGAACCGATGCGGGGGAGACGCCCCTCCAGCTAGCCATCCACTGCCGGCTGGGCCTGGTGGTGGAGGCGCTGTGCGTGCGCGGCGTGGACATGAGCCGCCTCGACGCGCACGGCGTGCCGCCGCTGTGGGCCGCGCTCGACTCCGGGCAGGAGGAGGTTGCCAGTGTGAGTTGAACCTTATCGTGTCTCGTTTTATAAATAGATTTTAAAGATTAACTAGCGACTCACGCTCGATTTTCTTGCGTTCGTCCCTAGGTACGTTTTCACGGTTAGCTATGTTTATACATAAATAGTAGCTTGCTACTTCTAAAATATTCATTTAAGTTATATAGCTATTTACGTTACGTACGTACATACGTTATTGCGTACGCCGTACGGGGATTTTGTTCACAATTTCATGGGTTTTCATTTTTTTCGCGGAACCCTGATTCTTTTTCTAAAATAAAAGTAGCCTAAGTTACTTCTTATCGTATATATCGTATATCGTAGCTATCTACCAGTGAAAGTCCCGTCAAAATCGGTCCAGCCGTTTCGGAGATTAGCCGGAATAAACAGACAGGTAGGCAGACAGATAGACAGACAGACAAAAAATGTTGTTTTGGTATATGTACCGTGTATACATCCATATGCATCCATTATTTTAATATTACAAACAGACACTCCAATTTTATTTATCTGTACAGATTATTGGTAAAGTGAATGTTGCGAATGTAGGCCAGCCATTACTCGTCCCATTATCATAAAATTTCCGTAGCAAACATTATGGTTTATAATAATGTATTATATGCTAATTAAATGTTTTTATGTATGTTATTGCCATTTATGAATGAATTTTCATAATTATGTTTTGAGGATGATGGAACAATAATGGAATAATCCGATGAATTAAGAACCTCCTCCTTTTTGAAAGTCGGTTGAAAAGAAACATTCTGCATTTGTGTTATATCAATACAGCCCTATAACTACTATCGTTGAATTATAAAAATGATAATTAATTTTGAAATTTGGTGTAAATCGTAAGTAAAAATTTATTTGAGTCTTTTAAAATGTTTTTTTTTTATAGATTTTAGTTCGCAACGGTGCGGACGCAGACTGCTGGGGACCGGGGCCCGATGGGTGCTTGCAAACTTTATTACACAAGTAAGACTTAAAATTTCGAAATACTTCGTTGGAAGTTATGGAATTGTCAAAATATTATGATGATATAAGTATATTTGGAAACAATTTTCATTCTAAAGTAGAAATTCAAATTTAAAACAGGGCAATAGACGAAAACAAGGAGTCATTAGCTACATTTCTGATACGATCTGGCTGTGATGTGGAAAGTCCTAGAAAGACGGGACCCAACGGCGAAGGCGCGGAGGTGGCGGCCGACCGCCAGGCGCCGCTGCACCTGTGCTGCACGTGGGGCCTCACCGAAGTTATACAGGCATGTATTTGTAAAACTACTCTTGTGTATGCGAAATATTATGTGTGTCCTGAGTGTTGCGTGGCGTTTACCTGTGTGCGTTTGTGTGTATGTACGTATGTGTATATTATACACTGTATATTATACTGGTTATACACTGTATAACCCCTTTACACTGAAACGGCTGGACTGATTTGTATGAAATTTAGTACATAGAACAAGTACAATAAACAGTAATTAAACAGTAACACGTAGGAACTACTTTTAAAAACTTAGGTACGCACCCGAGCAAAGCGAGTATAAGTCGCTAATAATAAGATATTATTAATTACCTATATTACATTTTGTCCATTGAACTGTATTATTTATGCAGTCAATCAGGTAAATATTTGGTAGTATTTAAAAACAAGTGACTATAAATTCAAATGTAAGATTTTAAAATTATTTATAATGCATATGGAATTATTTAGATGGACTGATTACTATTAAATTTATACACGATTTATTTTAATGAGCAGCATGACAATGACTATGTTAGTTTGAATAATAACCTTATGTCAGTTCGAATACTAATATCGTCTATCTATCTATAAGCAGAATAATAAATGGCTTATTTTAATATTAATTTTATGTATGGAGTGTCATTGACATTTGATTCTATACAATATTTGCCTTAAACTGTTAGTTTTTGGGGAAAATAACCATTATCACTAAATAGTAATCCTAATATATACTCAGCCCTTTTTAACGGTCCACTGGGCACTGGCCTTCTTTTAATACGAGGAGAATCAAGCGATAGTCCACCACGCTAGCCAAGAGCGGGTTGGTGAACTTCACGTCAACTTTCGAAAACTTGCTAGGTTCTCTCAGGCATATAAATTTTCTTACGATATTTTCCTTCACCGTAAGACAAGCGGTAATCATGTTGGAAATTATTCGCAAATGAAAATATTAGAATTGCGAGACCCGGATTTAAGCCCGCTTCACTCGGTTTCCCAAGCGAACGCGTAACCACTTGGCTACTACTGACTAATTCTAATATGGTATGCAATAAAAATAAGGTTACATCAAAAACTAATAATCCAGACTCTACTCGAGCACGGGGCCAACATAAACTCCAAGGACGCAGAAGGCAAGACGCCGCTCCACATCGCGATAGAGAACCAGCACGCGGCGATCATATCGCTGCTGCTGTCGCAGCCCGGCATCGACCTGTCGGCGCGCGACAGCCGCGGCGTCACGCCCTTCGCCGCCGCGCTCACGGCGCGCAACAATAAGGCGGCTCAGGCGATATTGGAGAAGAATCCTTCAGCCGCTGAACAGGTTAGCGTTTGTATAATTAATTGACAATAGTAACCAATATACAAACTTTTTGCAATTATAATAGTCTTATATAATAAATAATGATATGTTGTTCGTTGGAAAGCGCTTTGGACTTGGTTGGCTGAACTGGATTTGGCAATATTTTATTGAATGTTAGTGATAGTCCGATTTAGATTTTTAGAGAAAAATTTTGATAACTGAAGGTGCTTTGTTCCAGTAGTTAGCCTAATTTATTCTTTGGCCTGTAAACTATCTTTATGAATATATTCGCATCAAACCCAAATCTACTTTGTAGAAATATTTTCATATTAAAAAACTCATATGAAGAAAAAATATAATAAATACGTCTATTTAATATTCCCATTGAAAAAAATAAATTAAGTTTATTGACTTCTAAGAACGAGTTATTTAATTGATAATAACATTAATACTAAATTAATCACTTTTCTTTGACTTTATAGCTCTGTCCAGGAAATGAGCATTATCGTTGATTTAAGAATGGCAAAGATTATGTTCAAAATACGATGCAAATAACTTAAAAGGAAAAAATATTTCTGATATTTCAAAGTTCTATTAATTACACAACAAAATGTAAATATCAATAATAGTGCATCGTGTTGTTTCCCACGCAAGGTGGACAAAAAAGGTCGCAACTTCCTCCACGTAGCCATCCAGACGTGCGACATGGAGAGCGTGATGTTCCTGCTGTCGGTGGAGGTGGACGTGAACTCGCGCGTGCAGGACGCGACGCTGGCGCCGCCGCTGCACCTGGCGGCCGCCGTCGGCAACGAGGTGCTGCTGCGCAGTCTGCTGCTGGCCGGCGCGAGGCCCAACGATAGGGATGCGCATAAGTATGTCTTTGGTTTCTTTCGTGAAGTGAAACTTTTTTAGAATCGTTGATCGAATTGATACTCGATGAAACGATAATGCAACACTAAAAAGAGACGAACACATAAATATATAGGGTTAAGCCGGCGAGAGAATGAGATAGAATAGAATAGATTACAGAAGTAAAAAATGATAAAATTAATTACTGAATAATATGTAATATATATTGTATATTTATGTCAAATAAAATGTAAAGTAACTTTTAAACTTGGTGAAAATATTATAAAAAAATAAATCATAAGATTTGATAATTATAAAATTGATAATTATAAAATTATCCTACTCAAATCAAATCGAAATATACTTTATTCAAATAGACTTTTACAAACACTTTTGTAAAAATCTCCTCTACTCCTGACACTCTATTGATGTTATCCTCTCGTAGGTTACTTTTCTGAAGTTTCACTTTTACTATGTGTAAATTGCACACACACGCACTTTTTTTGAAGTAAAAACTTCTTCAGCAGCGTTGAGCGATTTTTGGTAGGATCGAAACTTATGGGTTCGCGTCACCGGCATGCTACGTGTGACATGTGACGTGTCGACGCAGTCTGGCGACGGGTAGTGTCATATTTTTTGATTATTAAATAAACTATATTGAAAGGTAAATAATAATTATTGCTTGGAGTTTCAATGTATGTGAAAACCAGACTAATAATAATTTCAATTTACAAATTATGAAATATTATTTATCCATACTACAATTAATTTAAACATTAAAAAAACAGTTATCCTAAAGTTATAAGTTTTCACTTATGACGGCATTGCCCATGACTGCAATTTTTTTTCTGTTAGTAAAAGTGGATGTCAATTCGCGCGATCAGGACGCAACGCTAGTCAGCAATCGAATATTTTTTATTTTCTCATTTCAGTTTGTTTATAATCTATAAACCGTAAATTGGATATACCCAGTAATAGTGAAGAGTTCATTTATTAAAATTCAAATACTATTATTATATAATAAGCTTTTTAAGGTAAAACTTCAGCAACTCCTATGTTACGGGCGGCGGTAATAATTTATTATTAGGTGGACTACCTGATCTTTTGCTTATGTTTTATGCAACATAAGTTGCCAAACAAGTATATATGGAAATATACATGGTTGTTTAGACGTATTTATAATTGCTATAAAACCTGCATGTCTGAGACACATAACAAGTTTCAAAGGACATGTGAAGTTCCGTACTTGGCCAGCTTGGTAGAGGTAGATTATGGCTTGATCAATAAAGAAAAATAAGTTCAAATAAATTTCAGTAAATAGCATTATATTCTGTATCTATTTGTTCTTTAAATTTTTCACTGTTAAAACCTGTTAATGTAATGGAAATTAGTTAATTTAAATATATGATGAATTAGCAATAGTTAACATATTTTAGTTTTCACATACACGACGTATTGACACGATCTCATTATTATAATATATCAATTGAAACAAACAAAAATGGCTCGATTTAACGCTGTCCTCTTTGTTCATATAATATGGGACGTGTGCAGAGTGCAGTAGTATAGTATAACTCGCAGACGCACGGCGCTGCACGTGGCGGCGGGCACGGGCCAGGCGGGCATCGTGAGCGCGCTGGCGGGCGGCGGCGCGGAGTGCGGCGCGGCGGACGCGGCCGGCGACAACGCGCTGCACGTGGCCGCGCGCGAGGGCCACGCCGCCGCCGCGCGCGCGCTGCTCGCCGACACCGACATAGACGCCGCCGCTACCAACTTGAAAGGTACTGTATGTGCGTGCGCGCGTGCGTGCATGTGCGTGTGTGTGCGCGTATGTGCGTGTGTGTGCGCGTATGTCCGTGTGTGTGTGTGTGTGTGCGTGTGCGTGTGTGTTAGTTCTTCACGCTAAAACATACTAGTATTTATATATTTTTAATTTTAAACACTTCATTACCTACACTTCAAAGTATTTAGTCATATCTTGGTTGTATTTTAAATTATTCTAATGATTGTATCGTTTTTGTTTATATGCTTATCATATTTTTATTACAAACAATAATTTGAAACCATCAACTCTTAATGGCTATTAGTAAAAACTTCGCGATGACACTCATTTGTTTCAAAAAGTACAATTGGTTTTTTTATTGCAATAGACAAGTAATGTATATTTGGTCATTGGTGGACCAGCAAAAAAAAGTAAATTTAATCACTATGGACATTGACATTACACGCTACATTGCTGCTGCAAAAAAAAGAACAAAAGAAAAAATATAGACATACCTACAGTTAAACAAAGTTATAATAATTAACTAACATAAATCATTCAGTTATTTTAAAATGTTGTTGTCAGTAGAAAACCTCAAAATTTCAAATTCATTTATTCAGGGAATAGTAAGTGGAACGTTTAAATATGTATGTATGTGTTACAAAAACATTAAATATTCTCTTAATATTAAAATATGTATGTATTTTAGGTCGTAACCCGTTACACGAGCTATGCTGGTGTAAGAAGGATAATGCAGCGACTATATGTGAAATTTTTCTTGAGTTTATGCCCGACTATCCAATTAATAGGACTGACTTGCAGGTAGGTACAAATTTAACTGGGTAACTGTTTATGTATTTCAGAATTAATATTATTTTAATTACTAATTATAATCATTTTTTTTTAAATAATAAATAAATATGTTGCGACATTAACACACAGCACCATCTAGTTCCATGGCTACGAGGTTTGTGTTATGAATACCAGATAGTTGATACCGAATTTTAATTAAAATTATAAAAGATAACCGTAGAGTTAATAACTTGCATTTAAGAAACATTAAATATGTATTATATAATCTGAAATATGATTATGTAAGATTTATGAAAGAAAGAAGCCTAGTATCTTATAACATAAAATATACCTAGGGGCTATTCATTAATTACGTAAGGACAATTTTGGCCATTTTTGATCCCCCCTACCGCCATGTAAGAGAGATTAAGATTTCCCGTACCGTACTCCCCCTCCCCTTTCATACGTAAGATTTTATCTGGTTTAAGAAAAGGATCAATTGCACTAAAACTCATAATTTGGCGTAAACCCTCTTCCCCCTCAGGACACTTACGTAATTAATGAATGGCCCCCTACACGTTATTTGCATGGCTTTTAATAACAGCCTTTTAAGTTTCAAAATTTATATATCGAAGTTTTGTCAAGCAAAAGTTTTTAATTTGTATATATGATAAGAACTAAGAATATTTTAAAACATATTCTAACATTTAATCTTCTTAGACATTGTCAAGAACTTGTTAAAATTTGTAATCTAAAAATGAATATGAATACATTACAACACAAGGGCAACACGGCGCTGCTGCTGGCGTACATGAACGGGCAGGGCGCGCTGTGCCGCGTGCTGGTGCGCGCCGGCGCCTGCCTCGCGCACGAGAACAAGGACGGCATCTCGATATTCAACTACCAGGTACATGCTGTTGCTGACGCTACTACCTCTGAATATGTATTTTGATGTCATGTCACATTAAATGTAATCGAAATTTCTGTTATACTGTTTTAATTAATTTTTTTGTGTATTATGAATATTTTCTACTCTTTTTTTTTTCGCCTTTTACCCAAACTTTTAAAGATTTATAATTGTTTAATTATTATTTAAATGTTTATAATATAAATACGTTAAGTATTACCACGGAATAATAATCCATACAGTAGATGGCCTTTGATGTACAGTCTATACGAAATACCACGAAACCCTTTCATTTATCAAAAATACCAATTTTCAAGGCAAAGAGTATAAAAGTTAAGCCGCTGTTATGCCATCTAGTGGCAAGTTACATTTATAGCTGTCAACCTTAAAAGTAATTTCCCGACTGTCATGTAAAAGAGCCTCAACCGTGTCTCACCAATCTCCTTCGTGTCTTCTCCATTCTACGTGACATTGACGAAGTACATCAATTACAGTACAAGTACAGACGTCAGACATGTAATCTTTACAAGAAAATTGAATTAAACCGTGTATTGTATCGCCTCGCACGAATGCCCTGCCTAGACACCTTTCTCGGAAACCTGTATGGAATAAAAGAATGTGATATTGCTATGAGAGCCTAGTCCATACATATAACACGATGTATGATGCAGGTGGCGACGAAGCAGCTGCTGCACCGGCTGCTGGACGCGCTGCCGGCGGAGGCGCCGTGGGCGGAGAGCGACCTCTGTCAGGAGTGCGGCACCAAGTTCACTCTCACTATGCGCAAGCATCACTGGTATTGCTGGCTTCCACTCTACTACTGTGTTACTAGTTTTTTTTCTTTACTTTCCCTTTTAAAGTAAATTTGTGCTTTTTTTAATTAAAAATAACTATCTGCTAATTAATTTAATAATATGATATTTTGATCTTTTTTTCTAATTAGGTTTACATAGGTTTTAATTTATTTTTCTCATAAACTTACTTTATGAAATAGTTTACCTATTTCCGAGATTTACTGCTGCTACTTTGTTTTTTTTGCCTTCAATGCAAATTGAGATTATTTTAATTTAATGTTATGTAGGTTTTAGCAAAAATGTTATATATAAAATATTTTCTTTGTTACAGCCGCCACTGTGGAAGAATGTTATGTAACAAATGTTCAAGCCAAGATATACCTATTCTTAAGTTTGGGATGAATAAACCACAACGAGTCTGTGAAATATGTTTCAACGTATTACAAGTCGGCGCCAGTTAGTTATAAATTTTGTTTAGGCAAAATGTGTGATAAAAAGTTCGGATATAAAAGGAGTATAATTTTTGCTTCAGTCTTAAATTCTCTGTAACGTAGTACCACTACCGAACCACACTACAAAGTAAAAAATCAATTAACATTACAGATTTTATACAGTGATAAGTTCTTAATACAATTTTGATGGTAAATGTTGCCATAAATGAAAATCGGTGCAGTCTCAATATTTGGCTTTTTGTTTCAAAAATGTTTATACAATTTTAATCCATGACTGAAGTTTACCGCTATATGTATATTCTAACAATAAACGACTTTGTATTTTAATCATTTTCTGTTATCACAATATTCACGTAGTTTCGAACAAATATTCTCTTTCACATTTGATTAGGGCCTTAGGCATAACCTACGAAATATGTCCAAGTTAGGATTACTTTAAATTATTTTAATTCTGAAAAAACATAAACTTGTAATAGATAAGAAATATTTATAATTTTTAGATATTATATTACGAATTTTACCTTTATGATTTTAAATGGACTTACAAATAAATTGCATCACTTCTTTCTTATAGAAGGAAAATAACTATATTTTGCCAAAGCCATAGAGTGCTTTTATTTCTTTTGACTTTTTATAGCTTTAAAGTTTAAGTAACTATGTTATTTATTAAATTTAAAAAAATAAATTATATGTTTGTTAATACGAATAATTATAATTATTTTATTTTTGATAAACTTAATTAGGCAAGATAAAATCATATCTGTATTGATATTATGTATTTGCCTATTTATTAATTTTGTTATTATATATAAATTTATAAGGCAATATTTAAATTGCATTTGTTTATCATTCCAAATATATTTTAGCAATGAGAAAAGAACTATAATTTTTTGGTTACAAATATTTTTTTAAGTGCCATTTTTTGGTTTATGCAAAAAATTACATTTAACTAAATATATCCAACTATTTTTGTTTTTCAATTTCTTACGTTATGAATATAATGTCATTATTTATAAATCTATTGTTTTCTTTTCCTACTAGTAACTTACCCTTGCTTCACTTGGGTTCATCCCTAAGTATGTTTTAAATAGATATGAATATTTATTGCGAGTGTACCTTAGGAGAAAAACTTATGCTACTGCAGATTTTCTGTAGGCCTTATTTAGACCTATAATTTTCTAGTACATTGTTTTGATGTCTCTTAAAGTTTAGCCAGCGTTAGAGATGTAAATGTCTAAGAATGACTCTATAGAACCAGTTGTGTTTTTCCGAGGGAATGAAAGATTTTCCTGTAGTAAAAGGTATCCTTAACCCACAAATCTGTTTCTCGGAGTCCGCCATATTGAATTTACACTTTTTACCATCTGATGGCCAAGTATACCACCGCGCGCGCTCATTGGTCAAATCATATAGCGCACTTTTCCACACGACAACCTTTAACACACTTCCGTACCTTTTAACGAAATCATTCCCACAAATTGCAGGAAAGCGAGAATAAATCATATATCAATAAGGAAACTATTCTATAACATTTCTAACGTACTTTGTGGCGTCCTGTTGTGCGGTAAACATCGGATTTACGCTAGAAAAATCCCGAATCTGGTGCTATGGCAAATGAAATTCGATCATCCACTTACACCTTAAAGATACTTAATACATTATCATTACACAAAATTTAGTTAAAATCGGTTCAGTACTTTTTGCGTGAAACGCGCATATCCATATCGCTAAGTTACCGTTTTATTATATGTATTATTATTGTATTAACCACATATTTGTCGTAACTCATGTAAATTAGACAATTCATTGCGGTATAAACTTAACTTTTTAGGATTATACTTAACATATTTTAAAAAAATATAATATTATGTTATACTGCATAGATATCTGGATTATTTTTACATCTGGATTATTTTAACAGTTCAATCATTATTACAAAACTAAGTTGATTGCTTCAGTTGACTTTAACAAAATTTCTCTCATTGATGTAAAATGTAGATGGACCTTCATATACATGTGTTAATACTATTAATTTACTCTAAAATAGTAGTGAAGTCTCACTTTTATACTTTTATTAACACAAAAATAACTTGAAAACCAAGAAAATATGTATTAACAAGCATTAAAATTTTTACTTTTTTGGGACATTACCAGAATCCCAAAAAAATAGTAATATAAGAATAATAATACACAATGTTAACCACAGTTAAATCATTTTTTTAAAATCAATAAAGTATATTGTTGCACTGCCTTACTTAGGACAATAATTTGCAAAAACATTCAAATGGTATTAACTTTTTACAGCTAATTAATAATTTCATTGCAATAAGAGGATAATGCACAAAAACCACAATGAAATAATAAACTGTATCATTTATTTACAATAACATCACTTCCAGCACGGACCATACTGCATCATTAGGTAAAATAATTTACTAATAAACTACATGCCGCCAAAAAAATATTTTCTCATATTTTTTGTAATGAAACAAATGGGTTCTTTGTTTTTTTTAGATAAGGCGGGTTTAAAAATCTTTCTACAAAATAAATCTACTTAAGCCTTTTGAACAGGTCTTTAGTGACACAATGATCTAGGATGTGCAAATAGTCCCTCAGTTCTTCTTCACAGGTCTCTGCAGTATTAGATCTGGAGTTGACACGGTCGTTGCATTCCTGATACTTAGACCACATGTTTTGAGCATCTGGTTTCTGGCTACATTGTTCCTAAAATAAAAGAAAATAAAAACATTAACGTAGGAATGTTATCATGTAGGTGCTGAAATAATAATGTGTACTAAGCGAAACAAAACTCGCAAAATTTCATGTGACTACTAAATAAATCTATATATTTCTTAAAATGGTTTTGGACTTTATAAAAATAAGATTCCAATGATATCTCAAAATGTTTCAATTCAACAATTAGATTTTTTGGTACCATAAAGACATTTCTACTGTGAAGTATTTTAGTGGTTAAATCTTATAATAATAAAATTATTATAAAATTAGTATTCCTGTATAAATATAATACATTATTATGTATTACTAGAGGCTCACCCTCGCTTCGCTTGAGTTCACCTCTAGACAAACAAAAACAAACCTATCCCACGGGAACCATACATTTTTCCAGGATAAAAAGTAGTCTATTTGTTATTCTGATATATGAATTATATTATTGTAAAGTTTCCTTAAAATCCAATCAGTAGTTTTTGTATACTAAACTGTATAAGTTACTATAGTTTTTAACTATCCTATGGGAACTCTTTATTTTCTGGGATGAAAAGTATCTAAAACGTTGACTGGGGATATATAAGGCACCACCATACAAAATTTCATTTAAATCGGTCTAACAGTTTCGGAGATTAGCCCGTACAAACAGGCAAACAGAGAAACAAAAAAATTGAAAAAAAAACTGGATTTGTTCTATTTCTCTTCTCACATCCCTCTGACTCGGTTTTTAGCAATTTTTTTTCTATGTACAGACATTCAACCTCTACAGTTTTATTATATGTATAGATTAACATTAAAATAGTATTACAATTTACAATGTAACATACCCTTATAAATTGAAGTTGCTAAACAAAAAAATCTGAACAAGTATTTTGATTTTTGAGAGTTATGTATATCTTCTATATATTTTATATATTATTATTATAGGTTAGAAAATATAATTATGATGGATGTATGAATTATATGACTAAAATGTTTAATTCAATTGTAAAGGAATGTTAATTATAAATTAATAAACTTTATTTATTACATACTCTTAATTGTGTCTGTGGATCAACGAGCTCTTCCTCCTCTTCTTCTTCAGCCCTAACCACAGGAATAACTTTTCCAGACATTTTATCTGCAATAATAGGAACACAATATAAGTACATATTATTTGATACAAGTATAAATAAAACTATTTTTAGTGTAAATTTAGAATATTATAATATTCAAGTTCTTTAAATTATACCTAGATCGATGATGCAACAACCAAAATCGAAAATCTTATCGCGTAGTGTTGCTATTTGCTGCCCTTATTTGCATAGACTATAGAGATTAGAAAAATACCATAAACAAAAAATGTAGTATCTTTAGGCCGCGCGCACTTTGGATACGTTTTTGTCCGAACTCCGAATTTTACTCGTGCGAACACGTACGAACACGCACCAATGATCCCTACCATTCAAGTACTATGGGGGCGCCCAGACTGAGTGCGAGTTACTCGTACGCAACGTACGTGTAGTTCCGACGTCAGAAAACAATCAGAACTTGTTGGGATTTTAAAACACTTTCATGCGTTGAAAAATAAAAACCGGCCAAGTGCGAGTCGAAATCGCATACCAATGGTTCCGTACCATTAACGACGACGAGAAAAAAATCATGTCTGTTGTATGGGAGCTCTCCTTAAATATTTGTTTTATTTTAATTTAATTATTTATTTTTTGAGTGAATATGTAACTTAATATCTTGTGAATATTTCAAGCGTCTACCTGTTGTCGTTATCAATATGGAGCAAAAGCGAGCAAAAAAAATCACCTTAAATATTTAATTTGTTCTGTTTTTTAGTTTTTGTTGTTATAGCGGCAACAGAAATACATCATCTGTGAAAATGTCAACTGTCTAATTAATACGGTTCAAGAGATACAGCTTGGTGACAGATGGACGGACAGTCTTACGAAGTCTTAGTATGTAATACGTTTTACCCTTTGGGTACGGAACCCTAGAAATAGGTGGAACTACCTATTTGACGGAGAAAAACGTATTTAATGTGCGCACTTAATTCGTACAACCAGGATCTCCATTTAAGTACGATACAAATTCGTGTCCAAAGTGCGCGCAGCCTTACGGTGCAGCATGTGAATAATCGAACTTCATATTCATAATAAGTGACACTTCTACATATTTGCCATAGACCCGGATTCAAGATTATTCATGCGTAAATACGTTGTTTACTGCACACGCTACAAAGTAAGTTAAGAAATGTTACAGAATATAGTTTCCTTTTTGATGTGTAACATATTTACTTTCGCTTTCCTGCAATTTGTGGGAGTGGATTTCGCGAAAAGGGATGGAAGTGTGTAACATAAAGCCGTGGAAGCGCGCGCTATTTGATTTGACCAATGAGCGCGTGCGGTGGTAGAGTTGGCCGTCAGATGGTAAAAAGTGTTAATTCAATATAGCGGACTCCCACAGATGGCGGACTGTTTCTTTTATAAACCCCGATGATATGGATATTAAATGAAAAGGCTTGTTAAGCGAAACACAGTAACCAAAGTGACGTCGCTGTAAATCCGATATGCTGGACTCCAAAAGGCGACAGGCTATTTTTTTATGTACCCCTATGACATGAATGTCAAATGAAAGGTTTTTCTGAGAAGAATACGATAAAAGTAAGAAGCATTAATAAAGTTTAAGCAATAAAAAACACAAGCTTTTATTTACATGCTCTAAAAAAGGCAAAGAAATATAACTTATTACGTGCGCGCATAAGTACACATACACTTTTTTTCTACCTTGTTGCTGCTTTGACGAGTGCTAGAGTCCTGACTGATCCAAATGTACCCCTAAGCCATTTATTTTCATCACAGACATCCCTTTCGTATCCCTTTCTTATAAAAAACAATTATTTTTTAAATAACTATAATAACTAAAAAGTTCTTAAAACATACACTTTAAGCAATATAGTTTTTCACATTTCTCTTATACAATTATACGATTTTCATAATTCCAATTGAAATATTAGTTCTAGATCTTAAAATATCTTTTAAGCCTAAAATTATTAAAATATCTCTACAAAGAAAAATTCTCACTTACGTTATTATACAAAAAATCTAGCTACATTCAAAACTCTCTTCAAACTTAATTTAGTCGTCTAATTAGATTACAATAGGAAATCTAACCCAATACGAAATTTAAGTTAAATAGTCTAATTAGAGGCAGTGGTAGCCCAGTGGTAACGCGCTCGCTTGGCAAACCGAGTGAAGCGGGTTCAAATTCCGGGTCTCGCATCACTGATATTTTCATGTGCGAATCATTTTCTAACTTGATTACCACTTGCCTTACGGTGAAGGAAATGCATGTCTGAGAGAACCTGCTGCATGTCTGAGAGAACCTAGCAAGTTTTCGAAAGACATGTGAAGTCCGCCAATTCGCACTTGGGCAGCGTGGTGGACTTTGGTCTGATTCCTGGTATTGAAGGGAGGCCCGTGCCTAGTAGTGGGACGTTAAAAAGTGCTGAATACAGTCTAATTAGAAGAAAATATACTTAATAAGGTGAGATGTTAGATGTTACACATAACATGCAACTACTGTAAGGCTCGCTCGGTTTTTAATTTATTCGCTATCTGGAGGATGACGGTGAGACAATTTTGTAATGTATATATTGTTCATATTTAAGTACATAAAACTTTGTATAAAATGTAGCTTTTCTTTTTATATGTGTAATTTACAAAATTTGATAAACAAAGTCAATCAAAAATATGGTATCATAATTTAGTTGACATGTAAATTATTACGCGTTTTAACAAGAAATCAATAAAAAAAATAATTGTTGAAGTTCTGATATTGCCCAATAAGTGGCCTTATAGATCCATGATGAAGTTTTAAATAGGTTTATTTTAAAATATCTAGAGCGGGCGTCTATTGCTTATATAGAGGAATAAAGTTTGGCATAGCGCGCACATTCACGCGAAGAAATTGGTTTCATCTCAAACGAAATTCGATGAATGGTTGAACATGTCTGTGTCAGCCTTTAAATAAAATAATATTAAAAAACATATGAATTTATATAATAAATATTATTTAATCATTTAATAGTCTCTTCATTATATTAATAACAATTTAATTATAATATAAATAATAATAAAAATCGTAATAGTTTATGATTAGATTTGATATAGAAAAAAAAAAAAATGATTACATATTTTTTTTATATTGCTAGACTAGTTGTTTGTGTACACTTATCCTAAAAATTCTACTGACTACAGTATTTCGTTTGGTATTTAAATTAAAAGCTAGCAAAAAAATAAAAATATGCTTTATGGTACATGTTATCTATATAGTCAAATCAGCATCTTTTTAGTTGTTTATTTTGATATAAATAAGTTTAAAAATATTATTATCTCGATTATTATATTTTTCACTGAAAATTAATACATTGTATATCATGAATAAAGGATAATTAATTTTATGTTTGATGTGTGTTACATTTCATCATAGTCGAGTAGCCGTCACCATGGAGAGTGCTTGCTGTAAAAAAATATTTTTTAATTCGATATCATTGTGTTAGCTTAGTTAATATCATTTTTGTAAAATATTACTTCAAGTATAATTGTTGTATTTTTACACCTATATAATGTTAATTCATTACCTTATTGGATTTCTCTTAAAACGACAATTTTTTATTTTTAACATATTGTTTTAATAACATTTCAGGTTTGTTTTTTAAATTATTGAGATAATTACAATACTTAAAACTAATCTTGAATGTTAGCTCTATAATTTTAAGCATTATTCCTGAATGTTTATTAATAAAATATGTAATTTTAAGGTTATGTTTAATAAAACATTGTTTGCTATTTTGTTTTTCAGAATGAATGGAGGAATGGAGCACAAAACCCCTGGACATAACGCAGTGCTTCACAAAGCACCCAAAAACTATAAACTGTTAATAGATCCATTCCTTGTTAAGGGAGCAACTAAATTATATAGATATGATGGAGTTGTTCCTGGAGATCCATCATATCCTCCTGTACAATGTAGGGATCCGAGATCTCAACTTTCAAGAATATGGAATAAGCTAGAACCTGCAGATTTACCAGTCCCAAGGTATAAAAATATTGCTTTGATGTTAATTAATAAGGTTACAATTATTTGACAATAACTTAATAGCACAATAAATCATACCTACTTTTATTTTTAATTGTACATTTAAAAGTTGACTTATCAAAATTCTAGTCTTACATGGACTTACTTTAATGATACATTATTAGAGTTAAAATATCATTCTAGGGTTTTGTGGTTGTATTGAGATGTATTGAATTTTATCTTAATATTTGTCTCCTTTAAGGTACTTCTGACAAATTTTATTATTCTATTTTTACAATATTTAAAAATTGGCTAAATTATGATCAAAAACTACCAATAAATATATACTTGCTGTAAGATTTGGTTTTAATCTCCTTTGTTTTTATTATGTCATTAGAATCACTTCTACCAACACTATAATTTGACAGATGACGGATGGCGGGAATTTTAAATTTTTAATTATTTTCAGATTTAAAATAGACAAAAACTATGTAGGTGTACCTCCACAGCTAGAAATAACTATTGGAAATCTTAATGATAACATTGACAAAGCCTTTTTAGCCGAAATGATGAATAAAGTTGGGCCTTGTGAGGAATTAACAATATTTTACCATCCAATTACTAACAGGCATTTGGGATTTGCACGAATTGTATTTCAAGATGTTAAATATTCTAAGATATGTGTTGAAAAATATAATGGCAAATCTGTTATGGGTCAGGTGTGTATATTAATTTAACCAAAATTGTAAATATATGACAGTATTTCTGTTTTTCTGTGTATGGAATATATTTTATGTATGTGTAAATATTAATTTTTTAATATATATTTTAGGTTCTGGAAGTATTTCATGATCCTTTTGGAAAGAGATGTCAAGAGATGTTTGAAGAAAAAACAATGGAAAGGAAACCACAACCAGCTACATCTAGTGTGAAAGTACCTGGCATAATGGATGATGTACGAGCTCCAAAATTGGACCCTTCACTTAGTAAGAGATTAGAGGATACTAAATTGACTGAAAAGGTTTGTCTTTAATTTATTTCCTTTTGGTTAAGATAGTAAAATTAGTTACAGTGAGGGTTCTCATTCAATTATAAGTGTACCATAAGTACACAGGTTGAAGCTAGGTGCCTATATAATTCTCATTAATAAACATATATATATTTTTAATGAAATGAATTTTTATGAAAATCTAGTATAAATGTAAACAGTAAATAGTTATTTAAAATAGCTAATCTAGATCAAATAATATATGTTATATGGCTATTTAAATTGTTCTCAAAATAGTAAAGTTCAAACAACTTAATATTAATTTGGTCTGTCTGTTTGTGTTCGATAATCTCTGGTACAGTTAAACAGCCTTTCAAAAGGACTTTTTCTATATGCTTTGGGCAAGAGTAATATAGCCTATTTTATTCTATAGAAAACAGAAAGGTTCCTCTGAAATAGGGAACAAGTTTTAAAACACTGATATACTCTATCAGTGTTACATAATTTTATTTATGATAATATAAAGTTTGTGTATAAGACCTTCATACTATAAGAGTTCAATGTATTTTGGGTGCTTCAAAAGCTTCCTAGATTAACTCCTAGGCTACATTCAAAGTACCTACATGGGAATGAAGTTGCAGGCAAATACTAGTCAGACTATTTGTTCTATTATTTACACAAAATGTTACAACAAAAAAAAAATATTTAATTTTTAGGATCCCTATGCTCGCTACAAAGATATAGAACACAATGATAGTAATTCTCGTTGGTCTGATGAAGAGAGAGAGTATAGACATCGCCATCGTAACCGTGGTGAGAGGGACAGAGACATAGACAGGGACAGGGATAGAGATAGAGACAGAGATAGGGATAGAGAGCGGTAAGTTGGGATAATACATTTATAACAAGATGATTTAAGGGATATTTCTTTTGTGGCCATTATAATTTATTAAATGCAAAATTGTTAGATGAAAAAGTAGATTATTATAAATACTAAAATTTAAGTGCTCAGAATTCAAATACATTACTCCATTATAAAAAAAAACCTTTTCATTCATGTTGTGGTGAACTTATTAAAGCGGTA
Organism: Argynnis bischoffii washingtonia; assembly: GCA_033884665.1. Lineage (NCBI taxonomy): Eukaryota > Metazoa > Arthropoda > Insecta > Lepidoptera > Nymphalidae > Argynnis > Argynnis bischoffii. The sequence continues at coordinate 6,450,722 of CM066628.1, read as the reverse complement.
TATGCAGCCTTGGGTTCGAAACCTAAGTTAGATCAAAAAAGTTATTGAGTTTTTCGTCAGATTCTCAGTGACGGCCTAGTCTAGCCCAGAGATGACAAATATGCTGTGTATATAACACCACTGTGCCTGAAAAAGTAAGTGAAGCTTTCCTGCATCTGATCTCTCACTTTGGCAATGTATTAAGAGTATCAGGATGAAGTCTGCAAAAGCCAGCATTTTAATATCTCCTGTATAATTGGCTAGTTTTATTAAAGTTGATTAGTAAACGGAATCTTTAGAAGAATATTATTAATATATAATATATATGTATGAAAAATCTTTTTTTACAAGCCGTCATTGTAAAAGGAAATGTAAACGAAGGTATTTATTCTACATACATTTTTTTTTATTCATGTAGTGATTGCTTATTAAAATTTGAGTTAAGTTACATTTTTCCTCCTGTTTAAATGTTTGTGTTCTTTTACATACTGTAATTAGTTTATTATAAGATAATTTGTTCTCTTTATCTTTATCCCATATAAAGCCATTGTTGAGTTTTTGGATCTGGAGCATTATTATATATACATATATATATATATATATATATATATATATATATATATATATATATATATTTTTTACTCTTTGATATATCTTGTGGCACTTAATGGACCTGCTACCTAACACTTTCTTTCACATCCATGGGTTGACTGGAAGAAATCTCTTTTAGGGATAAGTCCACCTTTGCCTTTGTTTTCTAATATGCAATTACAATATTTTGTTTTATAAGTGCAATAAAGAATATACTATATATATATATATATATATATATATATATATATATATATATATATATATATATATATATATGCGACTCACCCTCGCTTTGCTTCGGGTTCGTCTCTAGACAAAAGCAAATCTAGCCTTCCTCAGTTAACGGGCTATCGAATGCAAAAAGGTACCGGCACCGTCGCGGCCGCTCCGCGCGCGGCACGTGACGGCGTCGGTCGGTGACGGAACGATCTAGTGGACAGTCTCATACTCTTCAATACAAAGAATATTTTTTTGTAGTACTAGTGTGCAGACTCCTTTAGCAGTAATAAATTTAAAAACAACAAATATATCCGAAGCTACTGTAATGTATTATAAAATTTGATACAGTAGCACGTAGGATTGTAAAATATAATAACCGTACCATAAAAATTGTTTTCCACATACACACTTTATTACATTAGCTTATTCGTGCTCCATTAGCAAGTGAAAAGTGAAAATCTTTATACTGTTAAAGTACACATACTTATGTTATTTTTAATGAATTGAATTAAAGTATATAAAAGTTTGCTCCTGGTAAATATGTTCACGTAATCGTACCAACTGAGCCTCGTACGTAGAAATTAGAGATACGGTTTTAGTTACCACCATCTTTCAAATGGATAGACAATAAAAAAAACATAAATTGATATGTATCGCTTTATATGTATAAAGGTGATATAATGTTTTATAAATCTTTTTTGGTATTTTATGTAGGCACAGAGAGAGATATAGCCGGGAGTCGAGCGAGACGTACGTGAGCGCGCACGTGGCGGAGATTCCGTACACGCCCGCGCCCGCGCCCACGCCCACGCCCACGCCCACGCCCATGCCCTACGACCCCTACTATCAGCCCAGGTGAATATTTATATTACACTTTCAACAAACTCAGCCGTTTTGAATCTCATTTTAAATCTTACGACAGACAGAGACAGCAGATGTATGGACGTTTAATATCATTGTACGTTTGTGTGTGTATGAAATTAGAATCGAATTATGATGAATAAAGAAATATATGTATAGGTTTGTATCATATGATTTTTAAATCACAACAAGTGTATAATTAAGGAGTGAAATACGTAAAGAGCTAGAAAATATATCATAGTAATATTTTTATAACATTTATAAAAAACTAGTGATGGACGTTCTAAGTACGCTCTTACGATTACTATGGTATATATTTGTGATTACTATAAATAAATGTTTAATTCCCCAAACAAACTTCCACACCCTTTTTCACCTTTTTAAGAGATGATTTCTGGAGTAAAAACTATCCTATGGCTTTCACATGGTTTCAAACTGTCCCCATACCAATTTTCATTTAAATAAATTGAGCCGTATGGTCGTAAAAAGTGACAAATAAACAAACAAACAGTTACTTTCGCGTTTATAATATTAAGTATGGATGTAAATATAAAATATGTAGTAACTACAACTTCATAACTATAAATACTCTCACAGCATAATAATCCACACTTAATCCACACAAAATTAGATTAAAAAATATATATTAATTTAGACATGTGTACATTTAAAATTTATATGTTTGTAAGTTACGGGTACGGGTACGGCGGCGGCGCGGGCTCAGGCCTGTGGTGGGGGGACTGGCGCCAGCCGCCGCACACCTCGCACCATCACCACGTGAGTTTATTGTTATCATTTGTTTATTCTCATTTACACACTTTTTTGGTTTTGGGGAACTAAGAGAATGTGATTTGTGATTTTGTCGTTTTCTCATGGATGGACATTCATAATGTGCCAAAATCGAACCCTGATTTCTGTCACAGTAGGTAAAGTCAGTTATAATGTACAATGTTCTACTGTTTAGATGATTTTTATTGTTTAATACAACAATTAAAATATGTAGAATTAATTATAATTGTTACACAATTTTGAGCGTTAATAAGTTAATTAAGAGATTACATGAGTGTTAATAAGTTAATTGTTGAATGTAATGCCTACTTACAAGATGTGTCATAACCATTTCATGCTTTTATTCATCCATTGTTCATTTGTGAAGTTGTTTTGTGATCATTATATTTCACTAATTTTAAGGCTTTTACTGATAAACAATCTCTAACGCTCCTAATGCAACCATACATTATAATTAATGGAATATTCGCCTTACTTTTTTTGATAAATCTAATGGTAAAGGTTTTTTAAAATTGCAATTTTTGATGTAAAACGCGGGCATAAGGTGGAATCTAAAAATTGGTACATATTTGGCATAAAGTCGGAGTCATCAAGCGCTTGGAGTGGGCGAGATCCCTCGCCCCGCGCGCCGCTCACGCCCGCCGCGCCCGTCACGCCCGCGCCCACGCCCACGCCCGCCCTCGCGCCCACCCTCGCGCCCGCCCTCGCGCCCGCCCTCGCGCCCGCCCTCGCGCCCGCCATCGCGCCCGCCCATGCGCCCGCCCTCGCGCCCGCCCTAGCGCCCGCGCTCGCCTCCGCACACGCGCACAATGATAAGGTTCGACTAGTCTTTCGCCCTGTTTACACATATACAGTTTTCGTGTAAACAGTACCAAGGACAGTTCAGTAGTGTAAGCCTATGGACACTCACACATTGTCCCGACTTTGATTTGACGCCTACATTACTGATTTGGGTAGTTGACACCATTAACCTATAATTATAAGCTATAATTCCTATATAAACCCAATTAAGTTTCAACAAATAAATTAGTCAATAGAGTAGGCAAATCAGTGGCGTCGCTAGTTGTTGTTATTGACAAACAAAATCTATGGGGGAACCGCGATTTGATAGCTCATAAAGAGTATATCAATTCGCAACTATACAATTATGATGGATCCGTTTACATGGAAACTGTATGTGCGAAAATTGCGTTTGTGCGTAGTGATGTGCACACCAGTACACTTATGTAGACATTAATTAATAAATGGTAACTTATATTAGTTGGAACTCTGATTTAAATTATTATAATAGTTTGATTTATAGTTTTATTGTAGTGTTTATGGGATATAATTGATCAAGTCGGTTACTTAGTCTCTCAGATGTTAGAAGTATTAAAGTTTGTCTATGATATCATGCATGTTTTGTACATCATATTTCATCCGCATTATCTTTATATTTGTTTTGTTTGTTTATGATATATTGTTACAATTATGTGATTTTTAAAAAACGCATGTGTCTTGTTGTTGTAATGGTTAGTTTTGAACTAATGTGTAATTTTTTATACTTGCACAGAATATATTTTTAAATTAGATGAATAAGAACTTTTTTCTTGCACACTCTTTGTACAACTATAATAAGCACATTGTGAATAATGTAACATTGATGTTAAAGAAATTTAAAAATAAAAGTGAATCAAGTTTATGTAAAAATAAATTATGACAGGAGGTGAAAAGTAAAAGTGAAGAGCCAGTGCCACCACAGGAAACGGCTGTAGTGAAAGAACCAGAACTAAAACCCCCTCCACCTGCCGAAGAGCCCAAGAGTGTTGATTTGGACACTAGGTATGATTAACTGCATTGAATTTGCCGTATACATATTTCCTATACATACAATACAACATGTACTACACAACTAAACACATTAACCCATGTAGAGAAATTGTTTATGTTTGTAATAGTGTATCGATTTGAATTTGGCTTTTAATTCAATTTTCTTGTTATTGGTTTCAAAGCAAATTTCTCTTTTAACTGATGTTTGCTCAAAGTTTTTTTTCACAGAGGAGCATTTATTCAATTCGTCTGTATTTTTTTCAAGTTATATTAATTATTCAATATCTTAGCAATCTTTTAGCAATCTTTTAGCAATTATGGATCGTATTTTTTTTAAATTGTAGGTACAATAAATTACACAAATAAGGGGTGGTATATTTACTTCTTAGTGATTTTGAGTGTAAATACCGCATTTCGTTTTCCTTTTTAAATTTTCCTCTACTTAAAGATTGCCTGGAAAAGACCGCTTACTTAACGATAGGGTCGCCTTTTCCTTTCACCTTTGAATATTACGAACTATATTTACACATCGGCATCTATATCAACACGTTTTTTTTTTTTTTTTTTTTATAGTTGGGGAATGCATTTACGCATACCACCTGTCCCCTAGGTGGTTATGTGGGGCTCACCGGCTAGAAGAGCCGGTACTACCCACTAAACCCCAACTTTCCCCTCCCCTCCGCCTTAGTGGGACGCCGCGGGATCGCTTACGCATAACTACCGCGACGCCCCGGCGGCAGGCCTGACGGCCACCAAAACAATGGGGCTGCTCCACAGTCCACTCTGCTGAATCAGAGAAGTACCTGGAGCAGCCCCATTAAACCACGCCGCCCACCGAAGTGGGCACCCTTTAATCGGCTGCAGAGGACAGGGAGAGCGGCAACGACACACCGACACTCCTCTTCCCCTGCAGCCCCACCGCGTCTGCCATCTAAGACGGTGGCAGCCCCGTCAAGGCCGCGGGGGGCAGGGAGAACGGCGCACCGAAATACCGGCACTCCTCTCCCACCGCGACCTTCCCCTCTACCGGTTACGAGCCTGCCCTCACAGTCCCGCAACCGGTCCCCGCCCTCCGGTCACGAGACCGCCGAAGCGGCCCCGCTCCCGGTGGCCGCAACTTCGGAAGCCGAAGCCTCAACGGAGAGCGGCCCCGTCCTGCTTTGGTCCGCGCCGGATTTCTCCGGTACCACCCGCTGGGTCCAAGCGGGTGGCGTTCCCCGATCCGCCACCTGGGGACGCGCCCGGTAGGAGTTGGCTCTCCCCCGGGATCTATATCAACACGTACTATAAGTATAGTCACGTGTAAAAATTAACAATAATAATAAATATGTTGAGACATTACACACAGCACCATCTAGTTCCATCGTAAGCTACGAGGCTTGTGTTATGGATTCCAGATAGTTGATACACACCACATATAACTTTAAACACATATGTACATATTATAAAACACCCATGACTGGAGTACAAACATTCGTGCTCATCACACAAATGAACGCCCCTAGCGGGAGTCGAACCCCCGACCGCTGGCACAGCATGTAGGGTCACTACAAACTGAGCCAAACGTGTCGTGAAATTAGTAGTATAATAAAAACATTGTTCGATCCAGAATCGCAATGCTATTAAAAGGCGCGAGCGGCGGCGGCGGGCTGGCGCCGCCCTTCCTGTCGCTGGGCATGTCGGAGGAGGAGGAGGACGACGAGCGCCTGCCCGCGCACATGCCCGACCTCGACGCGCACCAGCCGCCCTCGGACGACGAAGGTACGCCCTACGACACACCCTACTCATCTATTTTCAAATTCAAAATATTTTATTCAGCATTCAATTATTACAATTTTTACTGAACGTCATGAGTCTACTACCAGTTCGGAAAGAAGAAGCCTCAGATCTGAGAAGAATTGGCGAAAGAACTCAGCGGGACTAATATTTATTAATATTCATGTAATACTTTTTTTTTCGTTATATTTTTTATAAAATTAATTTATAATTTGAAGTAGCATGAAGTAGCATTTAAATTATAATTTGAAGTAGCATGGAGGTGATCACTTCATTCTCAAGGCGTGCCATCTTCTATAAAATCATTTATTGTATAATAACCTTTACATTTTTTATATATGTACTCATTCATTAATATACTTATCGACTTATGTATTGATCAACCTCCATCAGGTCTTCTCAGTTCTACGATTGCACAATATGCACCAAGATAAAAACGATTACATTCATTCATTCTTGATGTTTTATTATAATTGTTTTGTCGAATTCGTTTTTGGCATGTTTGTTATAAAAGTACAGAATTAACTTCAGTCTGACTGAAGGTATGAATGAATTTTATACAAGGACAGGGAAAAAGGGGGTGAACTGATATATGAGTGAATGATAGAGATGAAAGGGAGAAATTGAATACTGTGACGAAGCCTAAGCCGAAGCATAAGGGGGATAAAATCAAGAATAGCAAATGCAAATGAAATAAAGTAATAAATACCTTACAACTAACCAATTTTATACTTTTTTTAAAATATATTATAGTCATATAGTAAAATTAATTAATAAATCTAAAGGTTTAAATGTTGCCATATATCAAAAAAATATTTACAATGCGTTTAATAATTGAAATATTTATATAGTTTCAGGTAGCGAAGACAGAGAAAGCATAATATCCTTTGAACAAAGAAATGAAGTAGACCCCGAGCCCTTATCAACCACACCATCCCCATATCTGAGTAGAGAATTTTACCTCGAATGCCTGAAAATTACTGTGGAAAAGGTAAAGTGTACATTTGAATATAACTGAGTTATTTATTTTAAAATTATGTACTAATAGAAATCTAAATAAAAAAATATATTCTCTACAGAAAGCTAAAGACGAAGAACGTAAAAGAATGCCTCAAATAGATAAAATCGGATCAGATATATCGTCTTCTGAAGATGAGCTACTGACAGGGGAGGAGCCGAGGCGCTCGCCCGCGCCGCTTGAAAAAGACCAGGATAATTTAGAAGACGACCAAGTGAGATTTCTATGTTATTTTTAAAATTCTAATCATAAATAATAAAAAAGGCAGAAGATAAAATTTAGTCGTAGTTACAAAGGTTTTCACGGGGCACTTGCAACACTAATGCACCGTTAAAAAAGGCTAGGAAGGAGAATACTGAGGAAGATGGTTTAGGGATAGTGGTTGCGACTCCGCTAATGTATTGTTATATTCTAATTTATTTAATTCTAATCTATTTTTACGAGGCAGTGGTAGCCCAGTGGTAACGGCTCGCTTTGGAAACCGAGTAAAGCAGGTTCAAATCCCGGGTCTCGCACCTCTGATATTTTCATGTGCGAATCATTTCTAACATGATTACCACTTGCCTTACGGTGAAGGAAAACATCGTGAGGAAACCTGCATGTCTGAGAGAACCTAGCAAGTTTCCGAAAGACATGTGAAGTCCGCCAATCCGCACTTGGCCAGCGTGGTGGCCTGATTCCTCTCATATTGAAGGGAGGCCCGTTCCCACCAGTGGGACGTTAAAAAGGGCTGAATACACATTCTAATTTATATATAAACAAGTATATATTTTACTTTATTAGTAATTATAATTTACTCCGGCACGAAGGACCAAGTTAAAACTTTTTAACTTTTTTTAATATTTTTTTTATGTTTGTTCGTGGATTTTTTCGTCGTTTATGAACCGATTTTGATAATTCTTTTTTGTTGGGAAGGAGATATCCCAAGAGTGGTACCATGATAAGGAAACCAGGATCTGATGATAGGATCTCAGAAAAATCGAGGGGAACTTTCGAAAATTGTAGCGGCGACTAGTGCATTTGTTAACATTTTCATTGGGTATTTTAAAGCACTACTATTTAATGAAGGTCTGGAGTCGATCTGATGTTGGACCCGAAAGACAGTCGAGGGAACTCCTCAACAATTTACAGCAATTACCTGGTGTTTGGACTTGATTACTTTGTATTGGTGATACGTCTACACTGAAAATGGAAAAATAAAAACTTAAAAAAAGCCAACTTCCAGGCGCTGAAAAGTAAAAAATAACAAAACGGGGGTTTTCATTTAGAATAGATACTTAATCAGATTTTTTCGAAGTCGGTGCCAGCCAATACAAATCAAAGCACACCGACTTCGAAAAAATCTGATTAAGTATCTATTCTAAATGAAAACCCCCGTTTTGTTATTTTTTACTTTTCAGCGCCTGGAAGTCGGTTTTTATTATTTTTTTAAAGTTTTTTCAAAATAATATGTTACCGCAGATGTCTCTGTCGTCGCTGTCGTCGACGGAGGCGAAGATAGAAGAGCAAGTGCCGGCCGAGGCGTACTACTACCCGCCGGCGCCGCACCCGCACTACTACCAGCCGGTGTGGCCCACCACAGGTAGTGATTGAATATTGCTAGTGAATGATCTTGTTATTTTTAATAAAATGGACATTATACTTTCTTAGATTTACGCGAATATTTGACGTTTTAAATAAAACTGTCTTTTCGGATCATTTCGAAGTTTTATTATGATTTTTGGGTTTAACAGTAACTCAGATTAATATATACTTTTTAATCTATAAAGGCAGCAATAGTGTTACTTAATGTTTTAATTTTAAATATTTCTTCAGCTACCTAAATTAATATTTTAACTTTTTTAAATTACATTTAAAACAATAATATTTTTAAATAAACAATTAATATTTTTAAGTTTTAATTTTCTTTGCACATACATACATATTATAGTAATAGCAACACTAAATAATATTATCAACTAGTGACTCACGCTCGCGTTTGTTCCTAGGTAAGTTTTAATTTTTTCAGTGAAACCCTAATTCTTTTTCTAAAATAAAAGTAAGCCCAAGCTATTCCTTATAATATCAACTATCTGCCAGTGAAAATCCCGTTAAAATCGGTCCAGCCGTTTCAGAGATTAGCGGAAACAGACATACAGATAGCCAAAAATTTTAAAAATTGTTTTTCTTATAAGTATCCTATATAATTCCATATGCATTTAGTATAAAGCTGTTATTTTTACATTACAACAGACACTTCAATTTTATTTATCTGTAATAATAATATATATATTTATAATAATAATAGCAAAAATTAAATAAATAATATTGCTGTATTTAATTGTAATACAAAAAAAAATTTAAATGCTTAGAATTAAAATCAACAAATATTGTAAGATACTTTGGTGCTATTTTTTTATTTTCCCATGTCATTTCTTGTAAAATAGTGGGTGAAACTGTCTGTAACAAGTATATAACGCTTTTGAGACGTCTAAAAACCTTAGTTTCTCCCGTGACCATGATTGCTATAAAGCATTCGAAACGTCGGGAACCAAAAATCATGATAAATCCGCGAAATAATCTGAACAGATAGTTTTATTTAATTTAAAATAGGTTTCCTAAGCTTTGTGTTTATTTTATTGTAATACATTAGTAATATAAAGGGAAAACACCTGAAATAAATATTTGTATTATCTAATGACTGGCATATATAAAATCAAAATGTAAGGTACATTTTATAAGCGCTTTTGCTCGTTTAGTCTAGATTTATTTTTTTCAAGAGGAATAGTTTGACAGATATATTGAGTTGGAACGAGTGTAATATAAATAGTAGTAACGTGTCGTGCGGTGTCGCAGCGTACCCGGCGGCCACGGCGTACCCCGGCGTGGACATGCTGGCGTACGGCGCGGGCGCCTTCGCCGCGCCGCCGCTGCTGCCGCACTACGCGCCGCACGCGGACCCGCACGCCGCGCACCAGGTGCTGAAGCTTACTGCCACTGCTTTACTTTGTTTATTCATATGTTCTAAAATCATTTAATTTGGCGATTATAAATTTTTTTATTTTTTATTTATTGCTTAAAAGAAAAATAAAACGTTGACGATTCAAAAATGCTTGTAATAGTCTATTTGAATAAAGTGTTGACTTAAAATAGTTTTAAATACAAATTGTATAACAACAAAAATTTGTAAGCCAATTAATAAAATCATACTCATAATAAGTGCAATGCAATTTCAAAACTCACACAAACAATCACTCTTTTTAGGAATTAGACAACCCGTACTATCCCACAATAAACAGTGTAATAGAACGTGTTACAACTGAGTTGAAACAAATTCTGAAGAAAGATTTTAATAAGAAAATGATTGAAAGTACTGCCTTTAAAAACTTCGAAGTGTGGTGGGACGAGCAAAGTCGCAAGACGAGACAAACTGTTAAACCTCAAAAAGAAGAAGCGGGACAACCATTGCAGGTATGTATATTTTTGTTATTGAATAACATTTCTACAACTTCATACAAGTTACGTTAATATTATTAAAAAATATATTATTAGATTGTTGTTCAATCCAAATATAAATATAGTAACATTTATAAAGTTATGTGATATTTTTTCTTGATATCTTTAATTAAAAGTTATAATTATCAAAAAAATATTAATAATAATAATATGTTTTGTTTACATTTGATTAGATATCAACGCTTTTTTTAAATAACAAGTTTTAGAATACAAAATTTTGAATGCATTTTAAGGATATCTCAAACAAGAAAGAGGAGACAGTGGACTCTATAAAATCTATCATGGAATCTCGGGAACTAGGTCTAGACCTAGGCGGGTACAGTGTCGGCATCGGCCTGGGCCTGCGCGCCACCATACCTAAGATGCCTAGCTTCAGGAAGAAACGGAAAATACCCTCGCCTGTCGTTATGGATGAGGACTCCTCTAAACGACTTAGTGATCAGGTACAAATGTTCAAAGGTGTTACATACTTTGGTACATCTTATTCATTAGAATAAATAAAGTAAATAATCTATAATATTCCTGCCTCAAGAATAATATAATTGCTTTTAAGGTTATTTTTTAAGTTGATATATTATTTTATAACGTTTTTTTTGTTTGTGTAGGAGGAAATTGTACAGAACTCAGATGAAGAGAAAGAAGTGCCCACGAGTCCTAGAAATAGAACAACCGGATCATATTTATCGACGGGCAGACGGCGGCAATCCAGCAGTTCGTCTAGGTTTGTAGTTTATATATTTTGCAAATATTTAATATAGTATCACCATACTATAAAAATCAATACAGAAAGCGTTCACCTTTGATTTTGATGGAAATGCTGTCAAATGCAAGTGTTATTAAAAATACTTAGTTTTAAGGTGTATGTTTTCGATGTTGAAGTGCTGTAGTGCCACATGTGCCAAGCTATAGTTTACCCGACAAGCGTTTTCCGACTGTCATATAAAATTATGCATGAGTTGGGTTCGCCTCACCCCTCAGTCCTCACCATTCTTCTGTCTTGACGTCTTCGTTAGAGGACTTTCTAGAGGAATTACTAGACAAAAAAATAATAATATGATACACATTAGAATGAAAAACATACAAATTGCAAAACAATATAATACAGACAAATAATATCGCATAAAAGCAAAGTAAATATAAATAATAAAATAAATATGTTGGGACATTCACACACAGCACCATCCAGTTCCATGGTAAGCTACGAGGCTCGTGTTATGGATACCAGATAGTTGATACACTATACATACATATTATAAATATAAGCACCCATGATTAGAGTACAAACATTCGTGCTCATCACACAAATGAACTCGCAATTCAAACCCGTGACCGCTGGCACAGCAAGTACGGCTACTACAAACTGAGCCAAACGTGTCGTCTTTATATAAATTTAAATTAATTTAATCTAAACAAAAGTATACAGATAAAGTGATGTGTTTCGTATCGTTTGCAGGAGCTCGTCGTCGTCGTCGTCGCGGTCGTCGTGGTCGGGGTCGGAGCGCTCGGGCCGCCTCGGCAAGGGCGCCGCGCCGCGCATCTACTCCGACACCGACGACTCCGACCTGGACGAGGCTGAGGTACGCACTACTGATTTACTCTTACTCTACCTATTAACTTAACATTCTTATATATTATATATTATGTGAGTGTAACTAAATTCATTCATGTTTTATCTTAAGTTTTAATTATGTTTATTTTATCTCAATGTTCTTTAATACAATAAAATATATATAATACTAGCGTATTCCCTAGTATTTTGAATTTTTTTGAGCGGAATCCTAATTATTTTTCTAAACTTAAAGTAGCCTAAGTTACTCCTTATAACATCAGCTATCTGCGAGTGACTGTCCCGTCAAAATTAATCCAGCTGTTTCGGAGATTAGCCGGAATAAACAGACAGACAGACAAACATTTTAATAATTATGTTTTTCTTATAAATATCACATAATTTTTTATGTATTTAATTAAAAGCTTTTATTTCGATCATAGAAACAGACACTTCAATTTTATTTATCTGTATAAATAACATACCAAAATAAATGTATTAATATGGCTCTTTAATTTTAATTCTTTATTTTGTATTTATTACAGTTCAAGGTTGTGTCAAATAAAGAGAGGCTAAGAAGAGTGTACTCGTCGTCGTCAGACAGTGAAGAGGAACAGAGGAGAAGAGGTAAAATTAATTCTTTAGACTTATTTTAATTAAAAATATATAACTTTGTCTTTTATATGTTGAAAAAGTATTTTTTTGTATTTTTTAAGACTAATGGTTGAAACTATGACAGTGTATTGTTTTTTTAAATTCATTCAGAAAAAACGCCGATACCCCAAGTGGAAGCGTCGGATGACCGGCTCGGTTCACCCATACTGTCTCCAGAAGAAGAGCCTAGAGATCTGTTGCTGGATCGCGTTTACTCGGATTCAGAAGAAGAAAGGGAGTACCAGGTTAGTAATATATATTATTCCTGTTTTTGTTTATCGTAATATGCATATTAGTTAAATAAAAATTCATCAGATAATAATTAAAATTAAATTTATTTAAAGTCAATATGTTCATTTAAATATATAATGTGTAGGAGAGAAGAAGGCGAAATACAGAGTACATGGAGCAAATTGAAAGGGAATTCTTAGAAGAGCAAAGACGCACAATGGAGGTGGATACTGGACAGCCATCTGATAAACCACCAGATGAAAGGTATTAAGCGTAGTATTAGTCATGTTATTAATAAAAATATGTCATTTGATCACGCGATATTAAAGTTTAACTACAATTGACTGTGCATCATAAATTAGAATTAAATTAATTTTCTAGTAAAACGGAATCAAAGCAGGAAGATTCAAGAAGTAGTCCTGTCAAAAACCATTTGAAGTCGCCCGAAAAAAGTAAACAAGAGGCTGACGTTGAAGATGGCGAGATCAGCTCAGAAGAAGAGCCGCTGGAGACCAGACGGAAGAAGGACCGGCGGCAGAAAAAGAAGCAGGACAAGAGGCAAAGGATTGTGTCTGTCAGTGACCATAGTTACACGGAGTCCGCTGTTAGTGTCAATGGTGTTAAAGAGGTATGTCTGCAATCAAGGAGTACTGTTTTAATAAATAAAAATGATGATCTATTTTAATAAAAAACTTTGCACGTCTTTTATAAATCACAAGGTATTTTTTTAACTGACACATTTTTGAATCACTTATTTGATTTCCCCATGATTCGTTATAATTTTTTTATGTCTCACGGAATATATTTATTGTATTAGGACAAAACGAATCCTATTGTTCTCAGTTATATTAATTTCTATGAAAAATCATGGTGAACTATTACGTTTTTTGTAAATAATATTATTTAAAATACTAGTATTTTAATGCCGGATTAAATCTAAAATTTGTCCACAAAACAACATCGTTAGAACGCGAGCAGCGCGGTGTCGGAGACGTCGTCGCCGCAGTCGCAGGCGTCGCAAGCGTCGCAGGCGTCGCAGGTGGCGCTGGACCACTCCTACTGCCGCCCGCCGCCGCGCGACGCGCCGCGCCCCAACCACCTGCAGCACGACCACGGTCAGTGCTCACACACACATACCTGTCTCTCTTACTCTCATCTACCTCTCTCTCTCTTTCTCTCACTTTTATCTACCCCTATCTCTCTCTCTCTTGGTAGCTGCTACTAGTTTCATTCGATGTAGATAAGTTAATAGAAATAATTATCGTTATTATTATTAGTGTTGTCTTATTCTTCATCTAGCACGGCTTTTTTCGCACTTAGCGTGGTTTTGTGCTTATTTGTTCGAGTTTTTTCATGATGTTCCAGTAGTTTATTATTATTGTTATATTAATATTTGTCTTTAAATATATATATTTTTTACTGTAATTGCAAGTATTAATATACTGAAAATAAAAATTATTATAGGTTACACGTGGATGGCAGAACCTGAAATCGAGTCGCCGCGTATCGAGCCGGAAGAAGTTAAGCCACAGAAGGAGACGAAGAGGCCGTACAAAAGAAAACATGAAACTAAAAAGTTGGCGGAGATACAAAACAAGTATGTAATTTTTTTAATATATAAGTTACCTAGCCTATTCTATGAGTTAGCACAATAATTCCAGATATAAATATTAAAAAAGAAAATGCAATTTATATAAGGGACAAAATTCACGTTACCATAAAAATTCTTTTACACCGTGGAAATATTATAAAGTCAGTCAGTAAATATTATAATATGAATGAATCTCCCTTCGCCTCGGTTGCAGACTGCACTCGCCGCGCGCGGAGTACAAGAGCAGCTCTGCGTTCGCGCCGCGCGACCTGATGGCGGAGATGCAGATCATGTACTCGTTCCTGACGCGCGGCATCGACCGCGAGGACGTGGAGTTCCTGCGCCGCGCCTACGACGCGCTGCTGGCCGAGGACGCGCAGGGCTACTGGCTCAACGACACGCACTGGGTCGACCACCCGCCCACCGACCTCACCTACTCGCCGCCGCGCAAGAAGTCCAAGCGCCACTCCAATATATACGAGGACTTGCAGGTGATCACCCGCAGCGATCTAACGCTGGTAGACTCGTTATACTTCTACGGTATTCGCACTGTATTCCCCATTTTTGAACTCTTTATCTACCTATTGATGAACTGATTCGTAGATATAAAAGGAAAAGCGTATAATAAAAATGATTTATTCTCCTAATGGTAGCGTGCAACGCTTGGAATAATAGATAAGGACTCAAATCGCAGATCTCTCTAATATTTTTATCATAGGAATAATTTTCAATATGATTACAATTATGGAAAACCGTGAAGAAACCTGTATGACTGAAAGAGCTCAAAATAATTTTTGTGAAATGTGTTAAGTCCGCCAACTCCCATTTGACTTGCGGGTTGATCTTTAGCCTTCTCACATTGAAGGGAGCTTGAATTATAAAAAAAGTTGAAAAGTTGAAATTAAGAATTTCATCTAAGCTAATTTTGCTTGTTCTATGTATGTATTCAGACCTTTTTAGCTTTCCCAATGCTGGGCATGAGCCTCCCTACAATACGAGGAAAGGTGTAAAAACAAGTTTATCAAGACTCGAGAAACTTGTTATTTACAAAATGAATTTAAAATGCTCTCCAAGGTTTATTATATCGTGTAGAAATGTTCAACAAAAACAAATGAATCTCTTCAGGGTCACTCGAGCGGGTCGGCGCGCACGGAGGGCTACTACAAGATGGACGCGCGGCTGAAGGCCAAGTACAAGTACCACCACGGGCGCGCCGCCGCGCTGCCCGCGCCGCCCGACGACAAGAAGGCCTCCAAGATGCAGCTGCTGTCGCGCGAGGCGCGCTCCAACCAGCGCCGCCTGCTCACCGCCTTTGGTTAGTTTGTTATTTTATACATACTGGTAAATTAAATTATCTTTGGTTTTTTTCTATTAGAAAATGACGTTGACGTAAGACAGAAAAAGATAAAATAATATTTAAATTTGAGTCCTAATATGGTACTTAAATCAACTAATCTAAATGTTTAAATAAATTTAAGTTCATTTTCATCGTGCGATTAAAACGTCATTGAATTTTAAAACTTTTTTATCTATTTTTTTTTTGTTTTAATTTACATCAACAAGTGACCACAACAGCAATGAATAAATACTTATTTTATGTTTTACCGGTGGTAGGACTCTGTCAAGCCTGAGGAGTCCGACTGGATGGGTACCACCCCCTTATCTATTTCTGCCGCCAAGTAAGAATGATTGCATTGTTGTGTTCCGGTTTGAAGGATAAGGTAGCCAGCGCAATTACAGGCGAGAGGCATATCATCTTAGTCCTCACAGTGACAACGCACCTGTGGTTCTGCATTTTTGTTACTTAAAACCTAAATGCATGAACCGTAGGTGTTATGGGCGATAGGTGCTGCTTCCCATCAGGTGGTCTGTCTGCTCGTTTGTCACTGAATGTCATAAAAAAAAAAAAAAAAAAAAACAGTACACTATGTTACCCACATGAGACAATCTTCATGTGAATAGTTATTTTCTTTGACCAGAGTCGTGATCGCTTTATACGCGGGTGAGGTAACATGAGCCATATTCTTATATTTATAACAGATATAAAATAAACTAAAATATAATATCATTTTTTTTCAGGAACGGATACGGATTCTGACCTTCTTAAGTTCAATCAACTTAAATTCAGAAAGAAACAACTTAAGTTCGCCAAATCCGGTATTCACGACTGGGGTTTGTTCGCTCAGGTAAGACTTTAAGTACTTTAACCACATCTAAAAGTTTATACTTTACAGATTTGTTTTGTCATAATAGTGAATGTATTGTTTAATTATTAAGCCTATAATAGATGTTGAAATATAGAAGAAGCCAGTCTATCGACATACCAAGCTAATAAATAAATGTGTGTGTGTGTGTGACAGGAGCCGATAGCGGCGGACGAGATGGTGATCGAGTACGTGGGGCAGATGGTGCGGCCCGTGGTGGCGGACGTGCGCGAGGCGCACTACGAGGCCACCGGCATCGGCAGCTCCTACCTCTTCCGCATCGACCTCGACACCATCATCGACGCCACCAAGTGCGGCAACCTGGCGCGCTTCATCAACCACAGTTGTAATGTGAGTTTATCTTTACAATACTGTACGAGTATGTATTGACTACTACTTTAAAAAAAATCTTTTAAATATGTGTGACATTAACACATTTCATGGTAAGCTACGAGGCCTGTGTTATGGATACCAGATAGTAGTATATAAAGTGTTAGTAGTATTTCGTTCGATGAATAAAGACACCCTATTCCAACTCCACACGGTTTCGAATAATAGGTACCTCGGTAATACAACATACTTAAACTACGATCTTCGTTTTACCATGAAACGTGTTTACTATGTTTGTAATATAAAAAAATATTTAATTATTATTAAACTATGACTAAACTTGTACCTATACACTTCTAGCCCAACTGCTACGCGAAGATCATAACAATTGAATCACAGAAGAAAATAGTAATATATTCGAAGCAGCCCATCGGCGTGGACGAGGAGATCACGTACGACTACAAGTTCCCGCTCGAGGACGAGAAGATCCCCTGTCTGTGTGGCGCGCCGCAGTGCCGCGGGTACCTCAACTAGCGCGCCGGCAGCGTGCGGCGGGGTCCGACTGCTAATATTGTATTATCAAAACCCTTCAAATTGTATATAAATCTCAGCTATCCTTACCCGTTCAATAGACACTCGGTTCTCGGCTCGACGATGCATTTGAGTTTGATTAATATTATCTATTTTTTTGCAGGCGAAATAGTAGTGCTTTAAATTCGGATGTTATATGAAAGGTTACATGGGTAATCTGTGTTTTATTTTATTATTATTGTTTTGGTTATTATAACATTTTGAGTGAATATCCTATTCGGTTGGTATGGAAAATATTTAGGATAAATGTATAAGTCTGAAATTGATCCCTAAAACTCATTAGGACATTAATTAAAAACGCAATAATAGACTATGGAAGCAAACTTGGCTATTTTATTTACATGTTGAAATTGTCCAGTAATAAACTCAAATATTTTTTATTAAACCGCTCGAAAGTTCAATTTTAGGACTAAAATTATGTATCTTATTGAATATCATCTATTTACAAAATCTCATCCTCGCTGATTTTAGAAAAAGGTCATTTAGAATTAGTCAGGCTACTACACCAATATGTATGTATGCACGTGTTGTCTTGACGTAAAACGTTTGCGACCATCGCCTGTTTAAAAATAGAATAATGCTCAGAGAAAGACTAGATTGTGAAATCTTATTGCCTATAAAATTATTTGAATAGTAGAAGGTAAGAGCCTTATATACATTTTTATATAATATTTATGAAAATCTTGTTTTCAATAGCGCAAAAGTGCTGATTTTGAGCCTGATCGATTAGCGTAATATACAACTGCCTCAAATAATTGACATAATGTATAAATATAATGAATATGTGTGCTCGTGAGGTTTTGTTTCCGATGCGCATATAATGAGAAGCCGTGCCCTTGTATGTAATTGAAAAGTGAATTTGTAATGAGTCTTGTATTATACCATTTTGACTGATTTTAAGATATAATTCATTAGGCGTAGGAAGTCACGATTTACATACTGTATAAGTTGTGGTGTACATTGCGTTTGTTAATAAAAGGATCTCTGCTGCTTGTCAGATTTATGTAGTACAGTGTTCGAGTACATTTGTTCAATGTGCGTGACCACACTTTGTTGTCCCTATATGTATAATGATTTAACATACAATTTTTTTTATAAAATATTTCAAAAGAATTCATCATAATTTAAATCCTATATGGGCTTAAGTCCTTCCAAATGCACTTTTTACTATATAATGTAAAATGTATAAGAATGTAAATAAAAGATTTCAGAAATTTAAATGCAATTTTTTTTATTAATCCAGTAATCATATCTACTTATTTTAACCATATGCTTATTCATATGTCATAATTTTGAAAAATACTACTAATTCTCTACTGATTAATTAGCACCTATTGACAAAATGGTTGTATTATTTTATCTGGGAGGTATTTAAATAAATTATATACTATTGATTAACTGGGATCTTATTTTTATTATCTCTTGCTAGAGTTTAGACATGGCCCCTATTTTCATTAACTACAATCACAAGCGTTCTAGTGAAAAACATTCATTGTAATAAGACATGTCAAGGTAAAAGTATAAAATTGTAATTTTATTAAATTTAAAATTGGCTAAATATTTTCATAAATTGAAAAATTGCAATTGATAATGTGTTAAGTACTTATTGTAAGTGGCAAAAAACTGTCGGTATTGTTTTTTATGTTTCAGCTAGTAATATTGATTCACTTATCCAAAATATTCTTTAGCCATAAAAGGCTTTTATAGTATAACGCGTGATTGAAAGTTTTTACCCGACTGCGGGTAAGCCCAAAGGGTGGTTGTGTCTGACATGTATGTATGTATGTATATATGTATGTCTGATCCTATGTTCTCTCGTAATCAATAAACGGCTAAAACGATTTTGATGATTACGCGAGTGTAATAGGGTATAACGATATTATTATAAATTTGTGAGTCTGTATAATTGTTTTTTCTTCCAAACCTACCTAGTGAAGGGGTCTACCAAAATTAAGTTTTTTTAAGAGACCATTATAAAAATATATACAACTTATATATTTAAGTGTTTTGGGATAAGAAATTGTAAATGATAAAACTCCGAAATGTGAATTTCTGAAAATTGGCCAAAACTAAAAAACTGTAAAGAAAAAAAACTACTGCGTAAAAAATTAACTAAAAAAAAATAGCAACAAGTTGACAAAGAACATGTATGCAGTCGGAGCAGGGCCGCTTAAGCCACGCAGGGGCCCTTGGGCACACATCAATGTTGGGTCCTTTTAAAGTTAAAAAATGTAAATGATGAAATAAAAATTAATTTTATTAAATTAGATTTATACAAACACTTTTCAATTGTCAAGTTAATTTAAAAATAGTCTGTGAGGAAGCAACCTTGGCTCAGAAGGCAGTTCTGCTTAGTAGAACATCGCCGGGATAAACTTGTGCTCTTATTACATATCAAATTACAGTATTTAATACTACATTATAGCTATACCGCAAATAACTTATTTTTTCTTAATTTTACACAATTCAAAAATATTAAAGACAGAGTTAATTGAACACGTACCTCAAGGAAATATTGAGAATTTCATGCTAAAATAATACTATATCTTTTTAATTATATTAAACGTAAAAATGCTTTTAAAACAAGCTTTTTTAATATTAGCGACTTAGCCTTTCTTCGCTCGGGTTCGTCCCTAAGTCTCTTTTGCCATACACTTTATTTCGTTACTGCAAACCGTTTGAATAAAAAACTTTTTAATAAAAAAAATATACAAACCGACTTCAAAAAAAACACTAAAAAGTAAAAAAATAACTGAATGGTAGTTTTTATTTACTATAGATATTTAATCAGATATTTTCGAAGTCGGTGTGCTTTATGTATCGGCTGGTTTTGTGTATTATCAGATCAGGTCGACGAAACCGAACCACTACACTATCAACGGAAACAGAAACACTTGCAAAGTTTCAAGTCTGTATGACAATTAGAAGTAGGGTATATTCATTATTAGTAATTCTTCCACCCTCGGTGGAATTTTTTTTCGAATTTAAATTGGGCCAAATTGGAAGTATACACTTTCAAACAAAACAAAAATTGTCCAAATCGGTTAATAAATGACGAAGTTCTGAGGTAACAAACATAAAAAGATATATATAGCCGAATTGAGAACCTCCTCCTTTTTCAAAAAGTCGGTTGAAAACAAATCAACGGCCAGGTTTTGTTGACTTCAATTAAAATTATTATAATTTTTGACACTAGATATATTTTTATCGGAATAAAAAATAGCCTATAGCACATGGCGTTAATGTAGCTTCCAATTGATGAACGAAGTTTTAGAATCGGATCGGTAGTTTCAAAAATTACCCCCTACATACAAATTTACAAATCTTCCGTTAAAAAGGCTTACATACTTTTCTTCTTCCGTCTTCATACTGTTGTTACCAATGATACGTAGGTATGCGAAGTCTAAGATACAAATGAAAGCAGTATAGTTAAGATGCTGTTTTTAGCTTAAGAAATATTTTTAACATTGAAAATGATTTTTTTTGTCGCTTAGCTTTCGCTCGTGGAATGTGGGACTACGTGGCTGATTGGGATGTCTAAAAGGCGCGTCTGAATGAAGGCTACAAAATTCAAAAACCTATTTTATAACAGTCAAAATCTTTTTTTTTTTAAATAAAAAAATGTGAAAAATGCGATCACTTTTCGCTCAGTTTCGAAAAAAAAAACATATCTCGAAAACGAAATAACATATCGAAAAAAAACCCTGTAGATATGACTTTGGGCTACATTTAAAAAAAAGTCGGAGACGAATATCACTGCTCAACGATCTTTAGAACGTGTATTAAGACTTTGTTTGTTAAAATACTTGTATTTATTAAGGAAGTTTTAAAAGAAAAAAAACAAGATGTTATTAAAAAATATTTATTAAGTATTATTAATTCTATTAAATATTAAAAAAAATAATACATATCAAATCACAGTATAAATGAATGTATTAACTACTATATTTACCGTAATCAGAGGCAACTGGTAAACATTAAAATTAAAAATAACGTAAAATTAATATTTTCCATAATAATTTAAGTAAAAATACATGAAATATCGAAAGATACAGTTCTTAGAAACGAAATTACGCACGTACGATACTTAAGTACGGTAATCTAATAGATAGTAAAGTGGCATAAATTAACTATACATGAATACAGTAAGAAAATCTAAAAATAAATAAAACCAACCTATCAAATAATTCAAATAGAAACATTCAAATACTAACGCTTTTCATATTTTTTAATAAATTTCAGCTATTGCTTGCATTTATTGACCTTTAAGTACAAAGCAATTAAGGTATTAGTTAATAATGTTATAACAAAGTTTTTAAAATTAATTGTGCTTTTGTTAAATTTGGATCACCAATTAGTTTTTGTACAAGTTTTATGTTTGTCAAAAGTTACATAGAGAAAACATTATATCTAAGTACGTTATTTAAATTCATTACTGGAAGCGTACCTGTCTGGTGAACATTTCAGCGCACACATCTGCCGTACATTTGGTGGAGCCAGTCCCATCTTCGCTCTCAAATTCCGATTCAGTTTCACATTCCGATATAACAGCTGGGGATTTCCTTCCATTAGATGTTCGCTTCAAACCAACCTCTGAAGTCAAAATTTGCTTTATGACGTCATCGGGCGATATTTTCTCTCGTTGTTTCGTCCGTAGTTGTCGCGCCCTCTGTCTTATATCGGCTAAAAAACCAGTGGTCAATTCTACACTTTCTTTAGAATCATCATGTGGGGACAAATCTGTGAGAGATTGTGCCAAGTCGGACGAGGAACCTTTCGAGTCGGAGAACGTGTCTAGCGATTCCAGCGACGTGCCTATACTACGAAAAGCCGCCGCACCTTCAACAATTATCACTTTGTACTCATCGTCAACCTTTGATCTTATTATGACACCGTTAGTAGTTGTTCCCAACAAATATGGCTCGTTGACTTTGAAATTAAATATTTCAGGTTGATAGCATTCTGATGCGCTCGACGTGAGAGAGGCCGTATCGCAGGTGCAAGGCGGCGCTCTGTACGTTTCGTCATTAATATATATAATGGTGACTTTATCTTCGCCTGCAGCGTACAGGAATGGACTAACATATTCCCATCCATGAACTGCAGAGCTCCATTTAGGATCTTCGTTTCTTGTCCGTTTTCCGTTTTCATCGATAAAAACGCCACACTCCGCGTAACAGAGCAGTATTTCTATAGGTTTACTCCGAATTTGTATTATGGCTTTTGGCGGGGAGTGTTTCTTAAACGCAGCAGCTACTATGGGTTCTTCCATTCCAAAAGACTCCAAAGCTCCCGAAGGTAGGTTAATTTTCAAAGGTTTTTCCCCGGCAATATATAGTGCTTGATTAGTGAGGAGCAGCGAGTTCGGCGGACGGTCGACGGTGAGCGAGCGCGCCGTCTTGAACTCGGCGGAGCTCGCGTCGAAGCGCAGGAGATACACGCGGCGACCGCAGGCGACGGCCGCGCACAGACCGTCGGCTGCCTCGGGGAGTTCCTGCAGTTAGTTATTCAAAATGTTAAGTTAGAAATTCATATATTACTTAAAAGCTTGTAACTGTTGTTACAAATTATCTATATTATTATAATTGGTAAATATTTAAATCCTATTTATTACTGTAAATATAAACGTTTGTTACGATGTTTCAATAAATATTGATGGTAATCAATTACAAATAAATCGTGGAAAGCATTTTAATGAAAATTGGCACACACATAGTCCAAATTCCTGACTAAGATAAGACTTATAGAATTCCGGTAATTTGTGTTTTTGAAATACTAATTTAACTTGAATGTTTATATTATAAATACGAAATCATTCGTTTTTAATACTTATTAATTTTTCAACTTGTAAAGTAACATAGGTTATAATATATTATTAGCCTAATATTAAAATTCAAATTAAATGAAACAAAGAGGTGTTCAGCAATTTCTTCTTAACAAAAACAAAGTGTACACTAACAGTGAGTATGTGCGGCGCTGCGTTGTCCGGCAGCCGCACGCGCGCGAGCGGCAAGGCGGCGTGCAGCGGCGCGGCGCGGCGCAGCACGGAGGCGAGCGCGGGCAGCGCGGCCTGCGCCAGCCGCGCGCCGCGCCGCAGCAGCGCGCGCCCCGCCGCCGCCGCCAGCAGCTGCACGCCCGCCCCCGCCCCCTCCGCCCCCGACCCCTCCGCCTCGCACTCCAGGCCGATC
The DNA here is from genome assembly GCA_033884665.1 of Argynnis bischoffii washingtonia. Lineage (NCBI taxonomy): Eukaryota > Metazoa > Arthropoda > Insecta > Lepidoptera > Nymphalidae > Argynnis > Argynnis bischoffii. The sequence goes on along the minus strand of CM066628.1, from coordinate 6,426,847 downwards.
GGGCCGCGCAGCGAATGGAGCCCGTCGGAGCAACCTATGCGTATATGAAAAGTATATTTATTTGCACATTTTAATTTTACTTAAATTATGGATGTGGTAAGGCTCTTGCTTTATAAACTTATACTGGCATAATTAATTATTCGTTCAGAAAACGTTACATTAAGCATATCTTATAAATTAAAATACATGTAAATTTACTAAAAATCAGCAAATTAGGTATATGCTCACTACTAAAATATATGTAACTAGGTATAGGGTAAACATTGATAAGAGAAAGGCTATTTTTATTTACATATTTATTTATTTATAAGGCCCTTGCTTAGAAAATGTAATGAAGTGGATTTAAATCCCGAGTTTTGCACCTCTTGACATTTTCATGCACAAATCATTTTTATTATAATTATGGATTATCTAAACTAGCCTTACGCTTGATGAGCGCTTGGTGGACTTTTAAAAGGTGTTTAGAGTATGAGAAATCTATACTTAATATTATCAAGTGGAAGAGTTTGTTTGAGCGCACGAATCTCAGGAACTACTAAACCGATTTGAAAAGTTCTTTTTACTTTAGATAGCCCGTTTATTCAGGAAGGCTATAGGCTATTTACATATTATCATGCTACTACCCAAGGGAGCGGAGCAGTTATATGATATATAGTCTATCTATTCCATACTAACCGTCTATTAATTTAGTAAAGAAATCGTTTCAAATCGTTTTAATTATATAAAAATATAAATCTAATAATTAGAACTGTACCTATGGCTATAGCGTTAGGTGCGACGTACAAAGCAGTGGTAGGTTCTGCTTTTGATTGCAATATAGCCGGTGGATTGTATCCGGTAATAGGGCTGGGGGTGAGCTTTTTTATCCACTGCGAACGTTCCTCGATGGTCGAGCACACTATTGCTGCATCATCCCCACGGTCACAGTGCTCGAACCTTACCTGTACAGTAAAAACGGTTTTGACTAAAAAAAAATTATTAGCAGCCACAATCTGTTATTATGCTAATATTAAAAAACCGGCTCCACATTGAAAAATAGTATGGTTAGTCAAACTTTTTACAAATCTAAATGGAACTGTTTTATTTTGAGATGTGACAATAATGACATTTTTCGGCAATACTTACAGTAAAGGCACGGTTGGCTTCATTGTGTGGCAAGTTCTTAACGTCGGCAGAGACGAGGCGCGCGCGCAGCCGCCGCTCGCCGCTGCACAGCTCCAGCGCGCCGTCGGAGAAGCGCGCCTGCATGCGCTCGCGGGACCCGTCTGACCTGGAATATTTATAGATTTAGTATTTTTAAGCTCGCTTTGTCATCTATCTACATTAATTTAATAAAGATGTGTATTTTGTATGTTTTAGATGATAGTTGTAATCTAACTTCTGATTCGATTCTAAAAAAAAACACTAATAGGAAGAATTATTGCCGAGTGCTATAGACCATTTTTTATTTCGATAAAAATGAGTTCACCTCTCTTCATAATATCTTTAAAATCGAAGGAAAACTAGCCGTTGTTTTACCATCGCGGCCCTAAACAGTTTGAAATAAAGCATTAAAATGGGCAAGTATTATTATTAATTAAATGAAATTTTCTTACCATATTATGAGTAAAGTATCCTTCGTATCTTCTGGCATGTCTAAATCAAATGTGCTGCAAACAAGCAATGGATTTTTTTTAATATAAAAAAAATCTAAAATATATTAAATTAATGTATTTACTGAAAACATTTATTACCTAGGTACAATTTTCTTTGGTTTATCAGATCGACGATCACGTCTCGGCGTCGGTGGGAAACTAGAAAATAAAATTTGTATAAATAAAGTGTTTTCAAATAAAAATATTTACTTTATTATTCAAAATAAACCATAAAAACCGGTGGTAGGACTCTGTCAAGCCTGAGGAGTCCAACTGGATGGGTACCACCCCCTTATCTATTTCTGCCGCCAAGCAACAATGATTGCATTGTTGTGTTCCGGTTTGAAGGATAAGGTAGCTAGCGCAATTACAGGCAAGAGGCATATCATCTTAGTCCTCACAGTGACAACGCACCTGCGGTTCTACCTTTTTGTTACATAAAACCTAAGTGCATGAACCGTAGGAGTTATGAGCGACAGGTACTGCTTTCCAGCAAGTGGTCTGTCTGCTCGTTGGTCACTGAACACCATAAAAAAAAAATGTCATAATACATACTTTGCTTCGCAATTAGCGTTTGCAGCGGCAAGTTTTGCTCTTAGACGCTCAACTTCTTCCCTTAACTCTCTGAAATAAAGACACTATATCAAAATATAAATTAAAAATAATTTCACATTTAAATAAAGATATAGCAATTTTTACATAAAATTATGCAAATTTATTAATAAATTATTTTCCCCTTTACTTTGAGATACGTTTCTGATCTTTAATTAATCAACCATTTTAACATTTTCGATTTTTATATAAAATTTCATTTATTGACGCAAAGCATCTATAAGTTAAGACAGTTTGTTATGTATTATACATATATACATACCAGCGACTTCTCTCGATTCCCTTGGGTATGTCTCTATGTGCTTAACGGTAACCTATTTGTTAAACAATAATCTCACAATCATATCCTATCTTTGTACTAAATTTTACACAAATCCGTTCAGTTATTTTAGCGTAAAGGAGTGATAAATATACATATAAACTTTCACATATACGTAATACGATATTGGTCCGATATAAAATATAAATTACCTATTGACCCTGAGCAGCGGCGGCGAGGCGGCGGCGCGGCGCCCGGACCGGCCGAACAGCTTGTTGCCCAGCGAACACTTCTTACGACCTGCCTCCTCTACCTTCGCCTGACGGGTTTCAATACGCTTATATTAGTTTCATTTGTAACTTACTATGACATCGGGTCTTCGAAATAAAAATTATTTTACAATTATGCGGTTTATTTTTATGATTATAATTTAATTTTAATTTTGCTATCGTATTCAATTTATTTAATAAACATTGTCATATAATATTTTTTTACATGACTCAAAAACGTTTGAGCTGAAAACTTAGTAAATTAAAATAGAATAATGAAATAAGCTATCTAATGATATGTAGCTTTAATTTTTAAGTCTTTAGTTTATATTATATAATAAAACATATCTTTAGTTTTTAAGCCATATAATATCTTTATTATAATTTATATTAAATTTAAATCTGAGTATAAATTGTAAACACTTATATGGTTGGAGTAATCATCAAATATAGATAAATAATATGTAATATACCTGCAAGAAGTCGATGAGCTTGGCCTGCTGGCGCAGCGTGGCGTCGGCCTTGGTCTCGCGCGTGCGCCACCACGCCGTGGCCGCCGCGTGCGCCTCGCGCGCCGCCTCCGCCTCCTCCTGCCAGCACACACACAGTGTTATATGAGGCTTTTTGAGGCAAATTTTTTATGTTGATAATTGATAACATACACATTTACTGAAATAAGTCTGGTTTACTACATATAAATAGCAACAATATGTTACGAATATCACATCGTACTTATATGAATGTTTACAAGTACGTGTTACTTTTTCAAACTGCAACGGCATAGCGGTTTTAAAGCCTAAATCGACAAAGGCAATTTTGACGTACTATGTAAAGACTGTCTAGGCTATCAGAAGTTGCCATTAATAAAATTAACAAAATAAACATAACTAAAATAAAACTTTTTTATAGCCGATAAAAAAATCAAGTGATATTATTTTTGCCATTGCAACAGTGTGCGCGAGTACCTGCGCGTCGGCGAGCGCGGCCTGCAGCTGCAGCGCGTGCGCGTGGTGGTGGTGCGCGCGCGTGCGCAGCGCCGCCGCCTCCTCCTGCAGGTCGCGCAGGCGCCGCGCCGCGCTGTCCAGCGCCGCCGCGCGCGCCGCCGCCTCGTCCGCAGCGCGCGCCGCGTGACCCTCCAGCTCGGATATCAGGCTCTCGCGATTATCTAACCGCTCCTGTAATATTAGCAGTTGAATGAAGTGATATAGTAGGTAACCATCAAAACTTATTGAAGTAAAACTTCTTTACGCACGCTTGACTTGGGGGGTAAGCTGGTGAATACGTTACCAAAAAATATACGTACGTTTGTTGCCATAATCGTTGTTATTATCTAACAAATAATATATAATAATTAATATTATATTCTTTCCTTAAATGATATTCTATAAATATATGATTGTAATATGCCTAATATTCGTTATTTTTAGTATCTCACCTATCCTAATTATTTAAAACATAAATTGTATTTCATAAAGACTGCCCATGACCTACAGAAGTTTTACTTCTTGCGCGTGTACACATTCATACACGCACTCTTTAATTTTTTTTAATTATTAAGTGCATACTTTTGAAATATTAAAATACTAGAATCCCTAGAGGGCCATCGCATTTATAATATTTGGTTTTTTAGATATGATTTACAATTATCATCAAACTTGGAGCTTATTTTCGCAAAATGCTCGTAAATGACGAGCCTATAACTTTTTTCCGTCTAGCTCTCATTCGACAAGTGTGCCGAGTATAACGTGCGATATGGTATTTCGATTTAAAAATTGAGAAATGAAGCAAAGTGGTACATAGTTAGCAAAATATTTAGTAATATAGTACCCGCATGATCTGCAACTGTGAGGTGGCCAGCCGCAGCTGCTCCTGCGCCTCGTCGGCGCGCTGCGCGGCCCGCGCCGCCTCCGCCGCGCGCGCCGCCGACACGCGCTCGCTCTCCGACAGCTTGGCTCTGGTCGACTCCAGTTCCGATCGTGTGCGAGCTAATTCATTCTAAAGGGTGAAATAAAACATCCAATGATTAACTACGATATATGAAATGAATTGTTATTCGATATAAATTAATATGAAATGCTGCATCTTGGTAAGCGCATCACTTAAGAAGCGCTAGATATTTGTTAATGTTATTTTTAAAAACGTTTATGATAATTAAAATTACATTTTTAAGAAAATTGGAAAATTCGAAAGAAATTGAGTGTTTTTTTTTCTATAGACTTTTTGGTATGCCCTCAAAGATCACAAATAAATATACATATTGAAATTCGGCAAGACATCTGTTGAATCAGCTAGTTTTATATACGTTTGTATGAGACGTCATAAATAACCTAAAAGCATCGCCAATATAAAGAACAATAAATATATATGAAAGTGTACCTCAAGGTCTTTGTTTTTGAGTTCATGGAGATCTGCAAGCTTCTCAAGATCGGTCAGTTGCTCCTCCAGAAGACTACAGGCTTCCTGTAACGCTTTGTTATTCTGAAATTAAGTTTTAAAATTGAATACAGTTTATTTGACTATAGTAAATATTATTTTCGAAATATTATTTACTGTGGTCATATGTGCGTGTGAAGCGACTAGCGCCGAGTCCACGGCACGGCAACGTCCGCGCAGCAAGTCTGCCGCGAGTGCGAAACGCATACGAGTTGCCCATATAGCGCTGCGCAAGTACGCCGGCTTGGGCCACACCATCGGCTTGTCTCCGAGGGACTTCGTAGCACGGCGGTATGGATACGCCATATTTAGTAATTATTTATTATTATTTTACAAAGACGCGATTTTGAATTTAATAACATACAATTTATTTCACACATTTTCAGTACGTTCATAATTTAACAATAAAATTATTTAGTGTCCTGATCGGTACATCCACATACAGCACTCATTCTTGAAGACAGTATTGTGGACAATACGGGTGCGATGATTTTGTTACCTATGTTTGCTAAATAAGAATACAATGTTGTTTATTAAATAGTGATTTGGTTTCATAGTGTTTATAAATAGTATCTCAATTGGTTAAACAAATCTGTAGCAGCATTTTTGTGATAACTACTAACTAATCCGTACTAATAATATTATAAATGCGAAAGTAACTTTGTCCATCTGTCTGTTACCTTGTCACGTTTAGTCCTCTAAACCGATTTAAATGGGTATGGAGATAGTTTGAGACTCTGGGAAGGAATAAAATAGTTTTTATTCCCGTAATCATCTCTAAAGGGGCTCAAAAGGGGTGGAAGTTTGTATGGATAATCAATCATTTCTCAAGTAAGGGGTATAATAGTATATCTATTCCATACTAAATAAAAAAAATATTAATAAAAATGTCTACTATATAATTAGTACTCATCTCTAAATGAATAGTTTAAAATCTATATATATAAAAGGCAAAAGTGATGACTGATGTATCAATGCATAGGCCACACCCTTAAGACTCGAAAATTGAAATTTCGCACACGTATTCCTCATATGACGAAGGCATTCACTAAAGAAGGATATTTCAAAATTAAACCCCAAGGAGGTGAAATAGGGGATAAAAGTTTTTATGAAACTTTTTATTCCTTAGACATATTTGCATGAAATTTCGTATTTTTTCGTAGTTTGATCGCGAGCGAAGCGGCGGGTTCTGCTAGTTATTAATATTTGTACACCTGCAGACTGTTGCTAGTTCATAGATAGATGACTCCACTTACTTGCACCAAGTCGTTGTTGACAGCGCGTAAGGGCGCCAGCTCGTCCCGCAACTGCGCGCGCTCGCGCGAGGATAGCTCTTCCTGTTCCTCCGCGTGAAGTCTCCTCTTCTCGCTGTATTGCACTTCGCTTTTCAGTTTCCGAATATCGTTACGCGATCTGTTAAAAAAATATGTATATCTATAAATCTTTACGTGATTTATTAGACAAAATCATATGTGTACCTATATGTTACAGTCAAAAATATTTTTTAGTCAATACTACTTTTGACTAAAGAGGTTGGTCAAAAGTAATTTTGACTGCAACCTTTCGGCATATCGGTCAAAACTCTTAAAAAGTTAAGGAGGTAAGTAGGTTGAAGGTTACTCGGAAGAACCCTTTCTTTTTTCTATGTTAGGTTAGAACAGTGACCACAGTTCACGAGCCGAGCGAGCGAAGTGAGCGTGCCGCGGCAGCGGCTGGCGAATGCCATAATTTTAAGAGTTTTGATCTATATATATGTATATGCTAGTAAAAACTGCTACTGAGCAAGCCCTGCAGTCAAAACTACTTTTAACGTATCAAAAGTAGTTATGACCACGAAAGAGTTCTGACTGTAACATATATATCGTTACGCGATTTGTTAAACAATAATACAAATAAAATAGCCCGTACAATAACCATATTAAGAGCAGTCCTATTTCTATGTATAAGATGGGGCGTCTGTTCAAGTAGTGTTTTGTTATCTATGGCTAGACTGTACTATACTACCTGGCACTATAGTTAAGTACTAAGTAGTAATATACTGCCATTATAGAGTATCAAGCAAGAAAATTCAAATATCAGGATTTCATTTTCGAAGATTAAAACAGCATTTGCGAGGAAGACTAGCATTTTTAATGCTTACTCATATTGAATTTTTAGTTAAAAAAATGTTGTTTGTCATCAATTTAATTCTTGTTTTTTATATAGAGTTAACTACCTCGGTGGTGTAGAGGTTAGCAAGTACGGCTGCACATCGAGAGGTTCTGGGTTCGAGTCCCGGGTTGGGCCAAATTCAGTTATTGAGTCTTTGTTAAATATGTTTCAGTAACAGCCCGGAGTTGGGAAGTTGGCGGTGTGTCACCCCCGTGCCTCGGAGAGCACGTAAAACCGTCGGTCCTGCGCCGACACTCTCACCGCGAGTGTCGAGTAGTCGTCCCACCGGAGTACGAGAGTGAGAGGAATAGAGAGATTCACTTACCTGTCCACTTCAGCTTGAAGTGTTTCATTACTTTTCTTCAATTTCTCCACTAATTCTTTGAGTTTCTCAGCTTCTTTCTTCACCAGTTCATACTGTGGCTTTAATGTGGTTATTTCTTTATGGACTAAGGCGGCCTTTTCTTCAGCTGATCTTCGTGCCTCTATTGCTGAATTGAAACGTTCTTCAAGTTTCTTTAAATCTCTAGTTTGTATTTTCAAGTTTAATGATACGTCTTCAAACTCTTTTTCCTGTTAAATGTTAAATTTAATATATAATTATATCTAAAATGATGTAAAGTGTTGCAAATTAGTTAGTTATATGCTTTTTCATTTACCTTACGCCATCTCGCCAAATTTGCAGCTCTAGTTTCTTGACGTAGTGAAGCTATCTCTTCAGCACGCGCCTGTCAATTATATTACGCGTATTTTGTAGTTTCGTTAAAAAAAACTATTTTGTGCTTTAATTCTACAACATGTATTTTTTATATCAGAATTAGTATCAAGTGATAGCTTTAAAAAATACAATAGTCATTTTTACTTATATTTGATTATAGCCTTAATGTCTTTATAAATGACAAATGCATAATTTGTAGTGTTTCATTACTTTATCTTCTTTATTATAAAAGAGAGCATTTTGATGTAGTGATGGTTATTACAAATTTACCTGTAGTTGAGCCTCAGCGCGTTCGAGCTGCTCCTTGAGCAGCGCCACTTGCGCTTGCGCGGTGCGCGCGTCGTGCGCGTGCGCGTGCGCGTCGTGTGCGTGCGCGGGCGCGTCGGGCACGCTCTCCGTGTCGCTGCGCGCGTCGCGAGCGGCCTCCTCCGCGTCGGCGCGCGCGCAGCGGCCGCACGCGCGGCTCTCTAGCGCACCCACCTCGCGCTCGAGCTGCCGCACTAATTGCTCTAGCGTGCTCACCTACGAGTACATTATACAGTACATTTATTTGATTGGAAATATTTTAATTTTCGGAGCGCCGTAATTTGGCGATGAATTCTTATAGATCTTAAAAAATAAATAGAAAAAGAAGAATAAAATTTTTCAATCTCTCTTTATTTTCGAGATATCGATACTCAAATATTAAAAAAAACCGACCAAACTTGGATAGCGTAGCTAACGAAGCGTAGCTTCCGCCTTAGCCTTCTAATTAGGCCTTTTTTTATTTCAAACTCAGAACCCCTCCTATTAAAAATAAATTAATATTTCGAATGTGAGCAAGGAAAAAAACTTAAAGTGCTGCGACGAATTTTGTTTTCTTCTAACAATTTTTACATTTTTTGGTTTTTGAGTATCGCGATATCTGGAAAACAAAACGAGATATCGAAAGATTTTATTCTTATTTTTCGTTTTATTTTTTCAAGATCTATGAGTATTCATCGTCAAATTACGGCGCTACAGAAATCAACATTTCTGTAGCTTTCTATGTTTACTTGTAAGCCTCAACAGATCTTACTTTATAACAATTTTTAAGGTTAGGTTGACTTATTATACATTCTTGCTTAGTACCATGTCACGTTGGTTGGTATTTTCGGAAGATTAATATTTGTAAATAATACAAGTACCTTCTCCCGGTAGCGCGCGTCGTCGTGCAGCGCGGCCGAGGCGCGCGCCTCCGCGGCCTCGAGGCGCTGCTGCAGGCGCGCCTCGGTGCGCGCGCACTGCTCCTCCAGCGCCGCCTCCCGCGCGCCCGCCTCGCTGATGCCGCGCTCCAGTTCCTATCGTTGTTTAATGTATTTTATATATTTTACTTGCGCCATACCCCATATGAGTGAAGTGCACTCGAATATGTCCCTAGATGCCTAACTACTTTAACTAGGAGAAGTTTGTGAAAGTTTGGGAAACAAATATTAAAAACTTTGTTACTCAATATAATACAATGTGTACATATGTAATAGACACATCGCTAACCTGTACTTGCGCGGTGAGCGCCGCGATGCGCATGCGCTCCTGCGCCAGCTGCACCTGCGCCTCGCTCAGCTGCTGGCTGGTGGCCGTCGCTACACGCTCCTTATCTCGCGCCGAGTCCTATAATATATTGAGACATAATATATGCAATACCGAAACGAAAAATTAATGCTACATGAACATGATCACGAGGAATGAAATAAGTAATGTATACCTACTTCTCATGTATATCGCCCTAAGAGAGGTAAATTTGTATTGTATATGAGAGTTTAGATGCGTAGCTGCTGCACCTGCAGCTCTACGGCGACCTGGCGTTGCTCTGATCCCCTTTTCGTTAACATCGTCTCGGAAGGCAGTTCTGCTGAGAAGCCTTGCAAGACAAGCCCATACCTGCGCACGCGCCACTTGATCCCGCTGGTCGTCGAGGGCGGCGCGCAGCTGCTGCAGCTGCAGCTCTGCGGCGGCCAGGCGCTGCTCGGCGTCCTTGCGCGCGCGCGCCTCCCGCGCCGCCTGCGCCTCCGCCGTGGCGACGCGGGCGCCCTCTGCTTCCCCGCCGCTCAGTGTTTGCCGGCGAAGGGCGCGCTCTTTTGCTACTGTGTCCTGGGTTTAGAGTAACTGTTTTGTAATTACTGTAAATAGTTTTAATGTAAACACTAAGAAAAGTAAGTGCTAGAAAGTAAATTACTAAAATATATCTTTATATTAAGTTCTTATAAATTATGCATGTCGACCCTCTAAAACTGAATTATTTACCCTCACTACATATCATTGATTAAATCTATTATCATCCTATGTATTTGCTTATTATTTACTTATGCATCTATGTACATATGATTTTTCTTATACACTTTCATATATATCAATATTAACCAATAAAACTTCAACGTGTTGCTGAAATTTAAAGTTTTAACCTATTAATAGCAAATTAAAAATATAATAAAAACCTATAATTACATTATATAAAATAAAATATTACCTGAAATTTACAGAAACGACAATTAAAAGATTATTGATCCAAATGTTTTTACTTTTAAAATATATTAACTTGTCATTACAACAAAACTACATAAAATACTAAATAAATATAACCTACTTTGATCATAAAATAAAATATAAAATGAATGGAGTATACTCTCGTATACTATCTTTACATTACCATTACCTACCATTTCATATAATTACTCATATGCCCTAAAGTTGCCTGGAGGAGATCACTTATAGCGATAAGGCTGCCTCTTGTGCATCATTTATTTGTTTATTTCTTCTTTTGTGGTGTAAAACAAACAATATATATCTAATTAATAAATAAAAGATAAATTTACTTATGGTACATTGAAACTAAAATGTAAGCTAAAACTATAAAATCAACAATTATGTTTAACTACTACTACATTATATATTTAAATAAAACGTTAACAATACTTTAAATCTAAATGCAATAATAAAATAAATATAACTAAAAAAAAAAGCAAGCTAAAATTTACTGTGCCACTAACTTTTATAAGGTATCAACTTTTGAAAGCACTTACAATACACTTCACGTTGATTTCTGTGAGCCATCTATGACTTAAATCTTGCACATGATGTATAATGTCCTAGTTTAAATAACATAATAATGAACTCTTCTTACTTCCGAGTTATATAGAAAAATCATGTTATATTTGTTCATATATCATAATAATATTGGGCACATTATAAAATCTATAATAAATACGTAAAGATAAAACAGTTCAGTATATTTTTTCCTTTGTTTATTTTATTAAATAGTAAATTTTATTCATATAAGTTTTTCTTAGATTTTCAATAATGTTTATGGTTGAGTTTCGACAACTCGCCGACCACTAGTTAGTCTATATTTGCGAATTTGTTTTCATATTTAATGGACATTGGTCATGGGCATATTTTCAACAACATTTGAAAAAGGTTCAGGTTGAAAATAATGAAATACGGAATATGCGTGTTGTTTTTTTGTTTGTTTTTTTTTTATACAATACTTTACATCGTTATATAATTGGAAAAAAATATCCAGCTTCAAAAAATACAAATACAGATACTTTAAACTCCAACTACTTTGGCGCGTTTTGCGTGACGTCAGTCTATGGCAACATTGCAATCAACGAATGAACAGGTATAGATTGTTAGTACCAATCCCAAACAACAACGCTTTGATTAGACTTTGACGTCACATTCAGTCTGACCAATTACGTTACGTTTCAATTACTTCAAATTTCCCACCTATTTTGCACTTTTCAATAATTATTTTCTTAATTAAAAACAAATTACAATAAAAAATATTAATAGAGGCTTAATTCAGAAGCAATAAAGATTGTAAAAGAAAATATTTCACCTTTATTCAAATCACACGCATATTCCCTATTAATAACCATCTAATTCGTAAAAAACATGTACATTATTGTTACCTTATAATGTTTATGCTGTGCCCGCGCGTTATCAGCGGCTGCCAGAGCATTGGAACATTCCATCTGTAGCTCCTTCATCCTCGCCTCAACCCTCGCCAGGTCCTCTTTCAGTAAGTCTCGTTCAGACTGCAGTTGGGATGCCTGCGCTTGAGCGTTCCGCAGCTCAGAGTTACTCCGCTCTGTGATCCCCATGCTTAGTTCTTGGTTGGTGCGTTGCAATGCCATGCGTTCTTCTTTTTCTACTTCTATTTGCCTTTCTAAGCGTCTAATGGAAATAAAATTATGCTAATATTATTATTTTTCACTATGAGAGTAAAAAAGCAATATTTCAAGATACAAAATATTAATTTTTCTATTTCATGTACTTTTATAGATTGTAAAGATTTTGAAAAAAAATTAAATATTTGAAATATACTAAGAGGATTCTAAAGATATTAAAAACTTTCATTGACACTGTGATAAAATTACTACAGTTTATGAGTATTATGAATTACTAACAAAATATGCTATTGGTAATTCTAAAATAAATGGTTTATTATCATAACAAAACATGAATATGTTAACGAATTCACTATAACCATGAGCATAAATCATAAATCTATATATATAAATCGATGTGTGTATGTATATACCCTAAGGTCTCCAAAACTACTGGAGCGACTTTGATGAAATTTTCGGGTAATCTTCATATTAGCCCAGAGATTCAGTGAAGTTTGGTAGCGATCGGAAGTTTTATCGCAGGCGAAGCCGTGGTCATTGGTAGTCAATTATAAAATCCTCACTTATTCTGCAATGTGAGCGCAGTGATGTCGGCCTGCAGCGCGGCGCGCAGGCGCTCGGCCTCGGCGTCGGCGGCGCGTCGGGCGCGCTCGGCCGCCGCGCCGCTCGCCGCCTCCGCCGCCGCCAGCTTGCTCTGCAGCGACGCGACCTCCCGCCCGCGCATGGCTGCTAGCTTTTCTGCTGACCTGGTACAGTTAAACATATTATAATTGGTTTATTTCTTTGTCTACTAGCGATTTATTTTCGTTTAGCTCGAGTGTCAATAGGTGCTTTACAGCTAAGCTTAGCATACCTATTACTCCAAATCATACTTTATTTTTGTACTAATTTCATCTAAATCCGTCCAACAGTTTTAGCATTAAGGAGTAACAAACACACACAAACAGAAACTGTCGCATTAATAATACACAGTAATGTGTCTATTTAATAGAAATCACTAATCATGCATTAGTCTGGTCTGTCCGTCAGACTGGCAATATCTTTGTTCTGAGTATACTGTTTGTTTGGAGTAAATAGTTATCGACTAAGTGTTCAAGGAGTCACTACCAAGTAAAAATAATGCTATATAAAAAAAAATTACTACTTTTGATTCACAAGTATACTCAATATACAGCCAAAATCGAAATTATATTCCGTTACTAAGTATTTGTCGGTTAAAATACACCTACTTGAACGTAGCTAGGTCTATAGCTGTACAATCATGAGACGCGTTGAATCCACCGCTGCTGTCTTCATTTTCCTCAATAGCTACATATGAGTATCCTAAAAAAACATATTATGAAAATATATACAGATAATAATTAACAAATGAACATAAATTAGGTAAAAAAATGTGTGTATTACTTACCCACGAAAGGAAGATGTCCAGCAAAAGGTGGTCGGGTGCGAAATGGCGCGGCAGATGGTGGAGAGGGCTCTCGCGTTGGACAGGGCAAGAATGTGGTGTCCTCTGGTCCACGGAGATGTGGCACCCATGGCGGGACCTTAACAAATTTTTTTATGTTAACTAACTACTGAGAAGAAAACAGAAAAACATTTAAATTATAATTTTGAAGAAATTGCGAATTTGTTTGAAAAATTATGAATTGAAAACAGCCATACTCTCATTTATTTTTACATTACAAAAGGGCATTACTATTACTTTCAAACTCCTCTAGAACTATAACTCAATATGACTTGAAACGAATTTTGACAGCAAACCGCAACCTGACCCGACCCAGGACTCAAACCCAGGTCCAATCTCCGACATGCTATCCAGTATCCAATATACCACCAAGTCAGTTTATTATATAGAGAACATAAAGCTGACCTGATCGCGTATAGAGTGCAGAGCCAGATGCGCGAGCGCGGGGTGCTGCAGCGTGTCGAGGTAGTTGAAGCGGCGCGCGGGCGCCACGCGCAGCAGGCCGCCCACCAGCGCGCGCCACGCCGCCGCCGGGCCCGCGGGCAGCGGCTCGAACGGCGGCTCCGAATTGGGCTCTCGTTCATATCTGATTAAGTGTTATCGTTTTAAAATAATCAAGTTTCATACACATATTATTTATTCATTCTGATTACAAAGTATTATGGTACTTTTGAGAATTTATTTTTGCCTGTTCGGCCCCAATTATTATGAAAATGAGTCGTGAACTTATTGCAAATAATTTTTTGCGCTCTTAATATTAAATGACAAATTAAAATATTATAATTACTCATAAAAATACAATAAATCATTTTAAAGACAATTATCTTACTTTTGTATGTTACTAAGGATTTGTGCTGTAGTGTCATCGTCACTTGAAGAAAATGGTCTCTTGAGTGTCACTAGTTCAAATGCCACCACGCCTAGCGACCAGTAGTCGCAAGCCGACTGTTAACAAAATTACCCCATTATATTGCATTATGTGTTGTTATCATTAAAAGACTGTTTTATTAGCCTCCAATTTTTTTTTTATTACTAATCTATATATGAATAAAAATGAATGGCTAAATGTGTTTAGTATCTCATAACTCGAGAACAACTGTAAAGAAATTTTTTATTCAAATAATCAAATAAAGTCCAAGGAAGAAAAAATTTAGAGAAAATGCCCGGAAAAAGCTAGCTGAGCCAGCTAGTAATTAGTATTAATTAAAAAAATATATTAACAAGACGTAGAATCTAATATTGTAAAAAATAACAACTAAAAAATATACTATGTAGACAGTCATTACTCATTATATAGAAATTATCAAAAAAGTTATTAATTCATTCAATTGACATACCCCATGCAAGATTTTTGTAACTAACTACATACACACAAATTAAAGCTACAACAGATAATCATCCTAAGGCAATTAAAAATCTTATTTTACCAAATAAAAAAAAATAAGTATCCAAATTCTAAGAAATTAATTACATTATTTAAATAAAATACCACCAATCCAATCAAAATAGTGTTATCGTGCTTTACATTTCTTTCTTTTGCGTGCTATAGATGTGCTTATAAAAGTTATATAAAAAATTACTAAAATTTAGATTATTTTTATTCTTTTAGTATAAATACAATCATATAAACCAATCTCTAAATTTTAATATACTATGATAACTTGACATGGGCTTCACAGAGATTACGACATAGAAGAAGGAACACGGTCTACTAAACCATACAGTAACATAGTCGTCTGAACGGGATAATCATGCGGGGTTTACGAGGTGGGACGCGAGTGAAGCGCACCTCATCTGGAATACTGACTTTCATGTGACAGTTGGGAAACGTCTTTAAGGTAGACGAATATAACTGCAGCTTGCCCATCAGATGGCACATCGTTCGCAAGTTGGTATTTTTGACTGCATTTCCGTTAAAATCAATAGACGATTGCCTGACTCCTACTGTATCAATTTTTATACTGTGATTGTAACTGTAGTACCAAACAAATTAACAAAACAAAATATCAATATTAGTAAAGCCCACGAAGTAATCACAAAAGCGTTAGTCCGTGCAACACCCACAATGGCCGTGTTAACCCGGCGGCAGTACTCGAGACACACAGAGTGCGCGGCGGAGCAGTCGCCCAACAGCTCGGGCGCCACGTAGTCCGCCGTGCCGCCCGCCACGCATCCGCCCTCTGACAGACGCGCGCAGGTTCCGAAGTCGCCTAACTTTACGTGGCCGCATCTGTAAATAACAAGTATATTATAACTAATAATAAGATTATTATTAGACGCGTTAGTTCTTGTTGTATTTCATTGAGTTGCATAGTACAGCGTGAAGAAGTCGCAAGTATGCTTACTCACAACAAACAATCAAACAAACAGTTTGTTTGATTGTTTGAATATGCTAATCTCACGAACTACTAATCTACTAAATTGAACCAGAGCGAAGCGAGGGTGAGTCGCTAATCCATACTAATATATAAATGCGAAAGTAACTCTGTCTTTTACCTTTTCACGCTTATCTGCTAAAGCGATTTCGACGAAATTTGGTATGGAGATAGTTTGAGACTCTGGGAAGGACATATGATGCTTATAACCGAGTAAATTATCGACCATAATCTGCGTAGAATAATGCAAAAGAAAACCGCATGAAAACTCAAAAACACGCGCTTTCCCAGACATGAGACTAATCTACATCGGTTTTTCGCCCCCGAAAGCCCCCCCGCATACCAAATTTCAACAAAATCGCTGAGCTTTATTTAGAGCCGTTTCGGAGATTGCTGGTATAAATAAATAAAGATATATATATATATACAAGAATTGCTCGTTTAAATATATTAGAGATATATATATGTATAACACCTCATAAGGTATTTGGGACGAACCCGAGCGAAGCGAGGGTGAGTGTGGTGAGAGACTAATCTAGATCGATTTTTCGCCCCCGAAAGCCCCCCCGCATACCAAATTTCAGCAAAATCGCTGAGCTTTATTTAGAGCCGTTTCGGAGATTGCTGGTATAAATAAAGATATATATATATATATACAAGAATTTTTCGTTTAAATATATTAGAGATATATATGTATAACACCTCATAAGGTATCTAAGGACGAACCCGAGCGAAGCGAGGGTGAGTCGCTAGATCATTATAAATGTAAGATGGAACATTAAATATTTTCAGTCCATAACAAGGCATTAAAAGATGTGAAATGAATTGTAATATATTGTAAACATGTGTGTATTTTGTTCTATAAAAACTAGTATTTACATACCTATCCAAGAATATATTTTGAGGTTTGACATCTCTATGTACGTAGCCCATAGCATGTAACGTTTTAAGAGCGTGCGCTACTTCAGCAATATAAAATGCCGCATCCCTTTCAGAGAGCGGATTATTGCGGCGAGCAAGTAAGCCTGCCATATCACCGCCGTTACATAATTCCATAACAAGGTAAAGATTGCTGTTGTCCTGTAAAAATATAGTACCTATATAAATAAATTATTTTTAACAATCGATCGTTCGAATTCTACTTGAGGCTAATGTGTATGATCATGCAGATATATTTAAAATAGTTCTTTTTACTCTGCTAACTATCAATATTGGTGGAAAAAAAACAGATATATTTTTTATATTGAAAAGAATCACATGTACAAACCTGAAAAGCATATTGTAGACGTGGAATCCAATGACCTGTTGCATTTGCCAATATATCCCGTTCGTCTTCTGCACCTGTAACGCGTTTGCGAGCCTGTTCTTTACGAACACTTTTCAGAGCATATACATCACCCGTTTGCTTTTCTCTTACCATCTAGAAAAACGGAAAAATATTTACTTCTAAATTTTAATCAGATTTATTCCAAATGAATAACAGTAGTGGTACAGTAGATGTGTTTGGATATCACTGCCTACAATGTGGATAACCCCTGGTTTGATTTTCAAGTAAAGTAATGTCTTAAACCTGAGGAAACATATTAAAGGAAAAAACATATGAGGAGAAAAGAAAGTGAGAAATGACTTTGATGATTCTATACAGTCATTTGTCTATCAACCCCACAGAAGAATAAGTGTTTAATTAAAAAAAAAATAGAAAATATATTTATAGTCAATAAACAATGTTAATATATTACATGCACTTCTCCGTAGTGACCACGTCCAATCATCTGGATAGTCTCAAAGTCTGTAAGACAAACGCGAGTCCTTCGTAAATCTGCCAATGTACTGCGATCTGAAAAAATGTATCTGTTTAGTTTGCAGTTTTGTTATTATAAATTATTATTGATTAGTTAACTTCATTAGAAAGTTCACTTCATTTTAAAATACAAAGCCTTCATCCTAGTAATTTTTATGAAGCTCCAGTAATAATGTTATAATGTTGACAGTAAATTATTATCGATCAAATCTGCATGTTCTCATTAGAAACAAAAATTGGTTCAAATAAATTATAATAGATGGCACATTTTATTGACAAAACGTAAAAAATAGATTTAAACTATAAAAATAAAAAAATCCCAACTGTGTAAAATGTGAACTAACCAGAAGAGAACAGCTGTTAACAAAGGAAAATAGTATTACACTGTTAGAGACATACATGTTTATTATTATATCACCAGTGCAGGAATTGTTTGAAGCAATTCAAAATTGTGTCAGCTAAAGGATATTCTATATTGTCTATATTTCATCTCTGTAATAATCTAATTAATATAGCTATATTAATTAGACTATTACAGAGATGAAATTTGTGAGTTTGTACATAGGAGGCAAACTTGGGTACTAATAAAATTTTGGGTTTTATTTACTAATAGCTAAATTATCCTAGAGTATTATAAAATATATTTGTATTGTGAGTTTTTTATTAAACAGTATTTTTGGGTTTACAGAGTTTAAAGGTTGCAAAATGTAGGCTTTTAGCATGCAAGGCTGTTGCTAATATTCTATAAACAATTTGGTGTTGAAAATTTGTGGTTATTTTTATTTAGTATACTTGAAGCATAATGTCTATGCTTATTAATGTATCTCCATCAATTAAAAATAATTGTTCAATATTTAGCTGTCAATAGTTTATTTCACAAATTGTGTAAATTCTAAACAACTATTTATACAATTTAGTTAATTTCAACATCTCAATATTTAGTTGTGATAAAATTTAAGAATATTATATGCCATTTCTATCTCTGAAAAATAAACAAGAATGCTGTTAGATATTCAGCCCTTTTTAACGTCCCACTGCTGGGCACGGGCCTCCCTTCAATACAAGGGGTATCAGGCCATAGTCCACCACCCTGGCCAAATGCGGATTAGCGGACTTCTCATGTTTTTCGAAAACTTGCTAGGTTTTCTCAGACATGCAGGTTTCCTCACGATGTTTTTCTTCACCGTAAGGCAAGCGGTAATCACATTAGAAATGATTCACACATGAAAATATCAGAGGTGCGAGACCCGAGATTTGAACCCGCTTCACTCGGTTTCTCTAGAGAGCGTATTACCCCTGGGCTACCACTGCCTTTTAGATACTGTTAGATAGTTGATAGAAAATTGTATCCAAATTATACTAGTTTAGAGAAAATACTGCAAAATTTCATAAAAGTAGCCGAAATTATTGTTGAATACTGGCATAATTTTCAGAAGGGTATATCTTGGAATAAAAAAGGTCTCAGCCGGATAGGTGATTTTTATGGTATCCTTATAATTCATGAAATTTAGATCATTCATAAAGTTATGTATGTAATGCACATAGTCATAGACATATTTTTAAGCGCCCTATAGTAAAGCTTGAAATTTAAATCAAAAGCAGACATCATTTTGTAATAATTATCACCAACTTGAATAAACAGGAGTCTTTAACTAAATTCATTATTAAAATTAAACATTTCCGTGCTTTTTCTTTTGTTAATTTTTCATAGTTTTTTTATACTGTAAATAAAGAAATCCTTGAAAATGGACAGGTGTTTGCCGTGTATGTTTTTATATTCAACTTACATTTATCAAGGAAAGTGCGAACGAGTTCATCGCACTTTTTAACAGGATCTTCATTACACTCGTCGTATAAAACTGTTAAAGCATCTAACAGAGTTTCTCGATCAATTTTTCTACTGAGTTTAGTTGTACCACTCGTCACTTTGCCTATTATTTGTCTATTTAATCGAGTAATACGAACAGCAATGGCTTCTTTTGATGGCTCCATAGTAATTTAAATAGGTCAATATAATTTTAAAGAATTTCAAACATTTTACTCGGTCCGTTTGTTTATATTACTTCTTTATTATGAAAAAGCATTGTCCAATGGCCCGGTACTGTTGCCGTTATTTTTTGAAAATCGAAAACTTAAAGTGACAGGAAAAGATTCCAGTGTTGCTCCCCTAATAATAACCACAGATTAAGTGAAAATAAGAATGTAATAATTAGAAATAAATAATAAACGTGTGTGTGTACTTATGTACGCACGTAAGAAGTTATAGTCTGGCAAACGAAAGTAGAGACTGAAAAAGCGCGGCAAATTTAAAAAATCTTAGTCTAGTAACCCCAAAATTTGTATGAAATGAATGGAATAACCTAACTTGATACTTTAGAGTTTTTTTTTGTGTCAGACAATATTTGTACACTACTGCTTGACGGCACTTGGACAGGTCCAAAAATGGGAACCTATGGTACTTGTTGCATGTAAAGTCGTATTTTTAATCAGATGAAGTAAACTGAAGTTTCGAGATGTAAAATCATGTCTACCCATTATGATCCAAACCAAGAGATATTTCGTGCGTGACATTTCAAAAATCAGTTACTACTAGGTATATATTATGTGATACTATCTGAATAAAAAAAAAACAACAATATTCTATATTAATTTTGGTTTATTCGCTATCATAATCAAAATCTGAATCTAGCATTTCCATGTGGAAAGATTCATTAGACCCACTAGAATCACTATCTCCAACATTAATAATGAAACTTTCTAAATTATCTTTTATTATTCTGTCTCTTTCTTTATATTTATTTTCGATGTGAATTATATGATCAGTAATTTTTTTCCATTCCTGTGGAGTTTTGCTTTCAAAAGACTCTTTAATAAGTTTATCTAACTCCACAGTAGGCATACCAGCTCAATGGCATTTAGATCGCAGTGGTACGGGGGAAGTCGCATTACCTCATGCCCTCATGCCATTTATATATTTCTTTAACCAGAAAGAAGTTAGCATGAAAATTTTTTTTTGTATTCTGCTATATGCTAATAAATTGCTCTTGAAATGCTCTTCCGAAATCTGCAATTGCTCCACGTCTAAAGTGATTAGTTAATTAATAATTATTTTTAAAAAAATTGCAAAAAAAGAACAAGTAATCATTTTTTTACCAGGGTTTTTGCTCAAAAATTTGCTCTTTAAATGCTTTTTCGAAATATATGTACCATTGATAATTAGATTGTAATTGTACCATTTTGGTGTGCTTTGATTTGTATTGGCTGGCACCGACTTCGAAAAAATCTGATTAAGTATCTATTCTAAATGAAAACCCCCGTTTCGTTATTTTTTACTTTTCAGTGCCTGGAAGTCGGTTTTTTTTAAAAAAGTTTTTATTTTTCCATTTTTAGTGTAGACGTATCATCAATACAAATTAATCAAGCCCAAACATCAGGTAATTGTTGTAAATCGTTGAGGAGTTCCCTCGACTATCTTTCGGGTCCATCATCAGATCGACTCCAGACCTTCATTAAATAGTAGTGCTTTTAAATACCTAATGAAAATGTTAACAAACGCACTAGTCGCCGCTACAATTTTCGAAAGTTCTCCTCGATTTCTCTGGGATCCCATCATCAGATCCTGGTTTCCTTATCATGGGACCACTCTTGGGATATCTCCTTTCCAACAAAAAAAGAGTTATCAAAATCGGTTCATAAATGACGAAAAAATCCGCGAACAAAAATTAAAAAAAATATACGGTCGAATTGAGAACCTCCTCCTTTTTTTGGACGTCGGTTAAAAATGTGATGACGCCTATCCGAAACAAACGGTTGGCCTGCCTCTCTAATTTATATAGGTTGGCTAAGATATACTCGTATTTATTCGTGCATTTTTTCAAGGATAGTGAAATTTACTACCACTGGTCACAGTTACATGACATTTAAATAAAAATAAACTAAATAAAAGTTGTATGGTATTTTTTGATTCTTTTGTGACAATTCAGAATGTATTATTACAAAAATCGTAATGTTATAAAATGATAATTATCATCTATATCAATAATAAAATGTACTTTTTAATAATAGTACTACATGTTAACAATGTTTTTACTTAGACTGCATAATTTGTTCTATTTTAATTAGTCATCAAAATCGTTTAACCATATAAGAAGCGTATACACTAACCAAATTACTTTTATATTTTTTAACTGTAAATTGAAATATACCAAGTAATTAATCAAGGTTTTAATATAGAATGTCATTTGTTTATTTTTCGTTTAATATTTTATATTTAAAGCTGCATTTAGAGTTCCGGGTTTTAGTAAACGAACTACTTACCTCTTATTAAAAATACGTACGTTATATATATTTATGTGTGTATATGATGTTTGTGTAATAACATTTTTTTTTACTTCGTTGTATTTTATTTATATAGGTTATATGATATTGGGTCTATTTTCTTATCCTCTAAAATAGAAACAAAATTATTTATATTGTATCTATTTTATTTATTTTTTCTATTTAAGACTATATTTACAGTTTCAGAATTATTAGTATTTATCAAAACACGCGGGAGCATGTCCAGCCAAGTTCAAGCCAAAAGGAACTGGCGACGCAACACCGTGTGTATATTTTACACGAACCATTTGGAGCCACTTTTGACCTCGTAATAACTCAAAATCTAATTAACATAAACACATGAAATTTGGTTCATTTATTTTATCCCCTCAGATTAACTAGAATCCTCTATTTAATAAATAAAGCTCAAATGGTTATTGATATATTAACGTCTATAAATTGGCATTTTAATCACTGACTGACTGAGTAGTAAAACCTAACCCGCTTCCAGATGACCTAGAAAGTTGAAATTTGCTGTTCAGACAGGTGATCGTGTGCATACAAAGGAAAACATCCGAAAACAGTAAATTTTTATAATTTCAAAAAAAAAAATTAATTAAAACCTTGCGCCTTCCAAAACATAATAGCAATAGCTTAACACCTAGTGCCTTTGATATAAAATAGCAATGGCAATCATGGTAATAGCAAAAACTTTTTCTTTCTCAGGAGAACAGCTTCCACAATGATTAAATAACATTTTCCTATTCCGCCATATCCAATAACGAATAGTGGCCAAATTTTGAAAAAAAAAATGAATTTACAGGTCACTTTGGAATTATGAATAATAATAGTTTCTTTACAAAAAGTCATGATATCTCATCAAAAACATAAATATAAAAATTTAGGTTCAAGATTTGAGTTGGTTAGTTTTTACATACATGTTACCCTATATTGTTTGTGCTATTTGCAAGTTACTGTTTTTATATTGTAAGGTCAACATGTTTCACTTTTCTAAAAGCTTTAATGGTATAAACTATCCAAGTTTTGAACTCAAATATGTTCTTATTAAAAAATTTCAGGATTATCTACAGAACTTGGCACTCATTTAGATCTCAATTCTTTTACAATGAGAAGTTGACAACCACGCATATTCTTAATATTGAACTTAGCTCCCATTTTCACATTTATGTTTTTTATGGGATGATAATAACAAAATATTTAAATGGAGAAGTTTCCAATATTTTCTATGTATTAATTATAAAAAAATATGTGAAAGTTTAAAGAACTGTTAATTTTTTTTTAAAATGACTTATGAAACTTTAAAGTTGCGCTTCTAAGAATAATTTGACACACGACTTGAACGATCGTTTGAATTAATTTCTCATTTATTGATAGATTTCAAATTTTTTCACTAAATTATCAGTTTAGCTCTTTATTATAATTTCATTGCGTTAAATATGATACTAACAACATCATGAAACTTTTCCATTGTACTATAAGTTTATATTCAATATAAAGTTAATATTGAAAAGTATACAGGTGGACTTTTGAGACGGGACATTAAAGGCAGGTACTTTAACTGCTATAGTTACAGGAAAATGTTCTTAAAAGACCATCCATGACTTTTTAAGATAAACTGAAATGTGAAAATACGATTTTTTTTTTATATCAGTCGATCCTATTTCATGTAGGGATCAAAAGACTTTGGGACCATTTAAGGTATGAGAACTAGAAATGACAAAAATCGCCAAAATCTTTGCCCATACATTTTGTACGGAAAAATGATTAATCAACTCGAAATATTCTTTGTTGTCAACTGGTCTATTTCTTACTGTGATCAAAAGATTCTTTAAGGCCAACTGAAGTTTGAGTACAGAAATTACGGTATGTTACGAGACCGGGTTTACACGAACTACGCAGGCATTTTATACCTACACCGGGCGTAAAATAAATTTTACAGATTTTGTTAAGCCGTTCCCGTGGCACACTGTACCTAGAAGCAAAAGTACTTACTTAAGACTAACTCCATTTGGCCTCAAAGAGTCTTTTGATCACATTAAGAAATAGGACCGTTTGGCAACAAAGAATATTTCGACTTGATTAATCGTTTTTCCGTATAAAATGTATGGGAAAAGTTTTTGGCGATTTCTGTCATTTCTAGTACTCATACCTTAAATGGTCCCATAGAGCCTTTTGATCCCTACATGAAATAAGATCGATTAACATAAAAAAATTTTTTTTGGTATTTTAGCATTTTTTTCGCTAACTGTAAATTTTTTCCAAAATCTGTGAATACAGTTCAAAATATCTCAAAAAGTTATGGATGGTCTCCCAGGAACGTTTTTCTCTAACTATAACAATTAAGGTACCTGCCCTTACTGTCCCGTCTCAAAAATCCACCCTCTATACTGTGCTCATAAATTTCTAGCCTTCTAAATTAAAATGGAGAAATAAACTAGATTCATTCATAATGTAGATTGTAGACCGCGGTTAGTGTGTAAGCAATAGCACTCGTTTATAAAAGACGTTGGGTAGCATTTATTGCCAGTTTTGTACTTGCTTTGCTAGAGTTGTGTAGCATTCTAATTTGATCAGCTTATATTTAAATATCAAGTTTTCCTGTGGTGTGAAAATTATGGCATTCCTTGAAGGACCATCTTTAAAACAGGGAGAAATGATAAAACAGGAGCTTGGGGAAGGGCCCGACGATCTAGAGAGGGGAGTTAGGGATCTCCGAAGTATGTGTGCAGCCAACCCTTATTTGCCTCAGGCGGATGCTTTAGGTATTGTTTTAAAAATATTGATATGTTTTTTTTTTAAATACAACTAAAAGTATATTTTTTTATTTAATTTCTATTCGTTTCAATATTTATTTTAATTTATTACGATTATTTTTATTATTTACGGCAAATTAAGTAGGTGTACACAAATAGACCTTATATATAAGAATAACAAATACGAATAATGAAGAATTGATTTGAATGAAGGATTTGAAATGATTTATATATAATATAAAATATTTATTAACGTTTTAAAAACCGAAACAATACAGAGTATTTGTGTTTTCTCCTATAAATTAAAAAATAAAGTCAATAGCGCTTATTTTTAACCGACTTACGAAAAGGACGAAATTCTTAATTCGAGTACATAATGTAGACCATGTTAATTGTTATGTATGTATATTGCCCGATATCTTTGTGAATCGATTTTAATATATAATTCTTTTTTTTAACAAATAGGCTTCGAGACTGTCTCTCATTCAGAATGTCTTACATTAAATTTAACATTTTAATTAAAAAGTCATTATTTTTTTAATTTTTAGGTTCTAAATAATAACAGCTTCCCAAATTTAATATAATAAATTATTCTTTATGGTAATGACATTGTTACTAAGTATAGTTTCATAAAAATATATGTTCTTAGTCGTTTCCTATCTAATAGGCAATTTTAAGAATACGCTATCAAAATTGGTTTAAAGTAATTTTTTTTACTAAAGTAGTTTTTTTTGATTAAAACTAATATTAAGGGCTAATATAATGTTTTTTGATAAAATAATATCAAGTGATCAAAATAAGTAAATAATAATATATAAAGTAAAGTTTATACTTTACTTTTGCCATTATAATTAAATGCAGGTCATTCTTAAGGCAAACAATGACTAACACGCCTTGTTCATTTACTCATATTGTTTCGTATGCATAAAAAGCACTAGCTTGCATTTTATTCTTTTTGTGTGAAATGTTGCAATACCCAATGATCTTAATACAAGCTCCCTCTATTAGTATTCATTGGTGAAACGCTTTCGTAAATGCTATTGAGCAGAACTATGCCAGGAGCATCTCATTGTGTTGTATTATGTGATTTCAGTTTGACCAGATCTCAAAGTAAAATTTATTCATTTATAAACATCAACTTGTGAAAAATACGATTTGTTTTACATAGTAACTCTATTTAATTTTAATGGTAGTAGCTAGGCGACCGAGCTTCACTCCGCGTTTTTCGACTATGATATAAAAATTGCGTTTTTTCAGAAAAGACACTTATATAGATAAACTTAAAAAACAATCTAAATACAAAATTTAAGTTAAATCGTTAGAACTGTTTCCGAGATACACGAATTTATGTTATTTATATATGTACAAGAATTGCTTTTTTAATATATGTATTTTTTTTTAATATCAAACACTTAAAAAATAGCCGAATTTCAAAATAGAGGAGGTGCAATGTACGTCTGTATGTATTTTTTAATATTATAATATGTTATAATTTTGCTCTTATTTCTTATTTAATGCTTTTACAATTCTCCAAAATGGTGTACCCAAGAAAAACAATAATATCAAATTGTAAGTCAATATTAAATAAAAACTAGTGACTTACCCTCGCTTCGCTCGGGTGCGTCCCTAGGTACGTTTCAATTTTTTTGAGCAACACCCTAACTCTTTTTCTAAAATAAAAGTAGCCTAAGTTACTCCTTATAATAGGTATCTGCCAGTGAAAGTCCCGTTAAAATTGGTCCTGCTGTTTCAGAGATTAGCCGGAACAAACAGACAGACAGAGAGACAGACAAACAAAAACTTAAAATAATTGTGTTTTTCTTTTATAAGAACTTATGTACCGTATATAATTCCACATGCACTAAGTATAAAGCTGTTATTTTGATATTATAAACAGACACTTTAATTTTATTTACCTGTATAGATTAATCTCTAGGCGTAAGTGGTAATCATCAAAACAGGTATATGTACTAATAATAATTAATAATAATAATAAATAATCGAGGCAGACGGTCACTATGAATACTGAATAGGCAAATACGTATTTTAAATATTTTGGCAATTTTGTTCTTTCCACTAGAATGACATCACAATGAATATGGTGTTAGTGTTTGATTTTTTTAATTTCAAACATTTAAGAAATAGCTAACTTTCAAAATAGAGGAGGTGCTATGTACGTCTGTATGTATTTTTAATGTATATAATATGTTCTTCATGTTGTATTCATGGTTTTTAATGTATCACCGATTTTTCGGAGACGACGTGACTGATTTTGCTACTTAAAGTGTATTAAAATAAAGGTAGGTAGGTCTCAAGGTATTAAAAATGTTTCCTAGACATAGAGTACACCGTTTTCGAGAAAATTAGGACATGGTTTTTCCTAATTTTCTCGAAATCAGTCTACTCTAGTCTCTATGTCAAAGAAAAATTTATAATACCTCGAGACCAAATTGAACCAAATATGAAGTAGGTATGTTATAACACATATAATTAGTCTTTTTTACCTAAGTCTAATTGTAAATGTCATATCGACTAGAAACTTTGCAAGTGTTTTAATTTCCGATGATAGTACAGTAATTTGGTATCATCGAGCTGATCTGACGGTGAGGCCAGAAGGTGGATAGTGAAACTCTTAAACGGCTAGTCTATACATATAATAAAATTCTAACTGAGTCGAATCAGTACCATAAATATTTTTTGGAAAATCTTATTGAAATAGACTTTATTATCGATACAGAGACCGAATCTATAGTTTTTAGAATTTTTGTCTGTTTGTCTGTCTGCCTGTCTGTTACCGCATCACAGAAAAACTACTGGAGGGATTTTGATGAAATTTGGTATGATGATAGCTGGATATCCGGGTCAACATATATATTTTCACCGCGGGAGATTATCTCATTCCCACGGGAATACACGTTATAACACAACCCAAAAAATATTTATGATCAGAATTTCTTGAAGCTTGGTATTAATGCTCTTCAATACAATTAAATAAATACGTGTTTTAGCGTTTTTTTAAATTCATCCCATAAGGAGATAAAATAAGGGATGAAGATTTGTATGAAACCTAACTTTTTAAAGTTTTTTTGTTGAGTTTTAGCGCGAGTGAAGCCGCGGGTTTTGCTAGTAATAAATATTTTGAATAAATACCTATTTGGTTTATTTGTCAAATCTCTAACTAACAAAAAAATAAAAACTGAAAAAAACCCGAGTTCCATCGAATTCGGTGCCAGCCGATAATTTTTTATGATATGAATGAAATAGGTAAATATAATACTATATGAACTTTAATTATAGTTAAAATATTATACATACATGTAGTGACATCACAAATGTATACAGTATAATACATACATCGAAGTAGTGTTTACTTTGTTTTGCATCACCTGACACCGACTTCGAAACTATCCGTTTCGTTCAGTTATTTTTTACTTTTTAGTGTCTAGAAGCCGGTTTTTTTTAATTTAAATCTTATTGCCGTAGCGCCCGCAACGCAGCAAAAACCTGACTTTTGTGATATTATAATAATAGTATCTAACCTATACTTACTATAATATGTTATATGTATTATGTTAATTATCACAAATATACAGTCGTTTCCATAATTATTGTATAATATAATCATCTATTCTGATTTTTAAAATCTTTTTAAATAAAGTTTTATTGGAAATTCTTATTGAAATAGTCATTATTATCGATGCAGATGCCGAATCTATAGATTTTAGAATTTTTGTCTGTCTGTCTATCTGTCTATGACCGCATCACGGTAAAACCACTGGACAGATTTTGATGAAATTTGGTATTATATATTATAGGGTTATCCGGGTCAACATATGGGATACTTTTTACTGCGGAACTCTATCTTATCACTGAGAGATCTATACTAAACGTTAAAACATAAGTAGGGACGAACCCGAGCGGAGCGAGGGTGAGTCGCTAATAATGAATATTCTTGTAGCACTATAATATACTACCTATTTCATAAGTCATACAATATTGCGTATTATGTACCTATCACTTATGCATTTTTAAACGCGTTATGACGTCAAAAAATATACACAGTACCTTGTGTAATTAATAATACGACCTTAGGTTAATTGAACATTATTTTTGTTTAGCTTAACAATATTTATGACGACCCGGTTAGAATACGAATGATACTCAAACGATCTCATGGTTTTAGGTTGCTTAATCGGAGCGAAATTTATATATTATTTACTATTCAAGCTTAACATACCTACGTGTAATATAATTCCATTTATCTTGTCCACAGAAACGCAGTTGCTACAAGTATTTCTAAGGGGATGCCGTATGGACTTTGAGAGAGCTCGGAAAAAACTAGAAACATTTTGTTACGCACGTTCACGTTTCAGGGATCTGTACGAACACCGATCTCTTACGGAACCACCGCTAAATGAAGTTTGCAAATTTTTGTAAGTAAGCCATCGATGACTATCATTAGCGCTAAGGAAATATGTCTGTCAGTTCAGCGTACGACCCTTAAATAAGTATATCACCCTTAAATAGTAGTAGAAGGATTAAACGGCAGTATCCACTTATAAATATAAATAATATGTTGGGACATTAACACACAGCACCATCTAGTTCCATGGTAAGCTACGAGCCTTGTATTATGGATACCAGATAGTTGATACACTATAAATACATATATAACTTTAAATAAATACATATTATAAATATAAACACCCAAGACTGGAATACAAACATTCTTGCTCATCACACAAATGAATGCCCCCAGCGGGACTCGAACCCGCGACAGTTGTGCAGCAAGTCTGGACTCTACTAACTGAGCCAAACGTGTATCATACTTATATAGTGGACAAACATCTATGTATATGGCTCCCTGCAAACGGGTTTATTGTCGAGACCCGATAAAAATAAATCTTCTGGGCATATCTACCTATGGAAAATGTAAAATATGGAGTCACTTATTTATAACTGTATAATTAATTTAAGATGTAGCGTGGGTTTATTTTGTTTTGTATATTTTATTTTATAGCTAATATATTATGTCTATCAGACTATCCTAGCGGTATACTGGTTACTAAAATCTGAATGTAGTCTTGTAAATTGCAAATAGCGCAGATGACCCTAAATATGACCCTCGCAGAGTATGATAATTTCAGACTTCTTACTGGTTATTATGGCTTCAACTACTGCAATAGGCATAGGTAGGCTAGGTAATAGGTACTTACTTTTCCCCAAAATGTAACGAACTTGTTACATAATTTATTTTTGGTTTGTTATCCAAATGTTAATATATACCGTACCTAGCCTGAATATTAGATTAACTATTTATTTTATTTAAATTAATGTAAAGTTATAAAAGATATTCTGCAAATAATATATTTTTATGAACCAGAAAACGACAAAGACGATCTTGGGCGGTATAGGTATATGTTTTTTTTTTTTATGTTTGTTCGGGCATTTTTTCGTCGTTTATGAACCAATTTTGATAATTCTTTTTTTGTTGGAAAGGAGATATCCCAAGAGTGGTACCATGATAAGGAAACCAGGATCTGATGATGGGATCCCAGAGAAATCGAGGGGAACTTTCGAAAATTGTAGCGGCGACTAGTGCGTTTGTTAAAATTTTCCTTAGGTATTTTAAAGCACTACTATTTAATGAAGGTCTGGAGTCGATCTGATGATGGACCCGAAAGATAGTCGAGGGAACTCCACAACGATTTACAGCAATTACCTGGTGTTTGGGCTTGATTAATTTGTATTGATGAGACGTCAACACTAAAAATGGAAAAATAAAAACTTTTAAAAAAATAAATAAAAACCGACTTCCAGGCACTGAAAAGTAAAAAATAACTAAACGGGGGTTTTCATTTAGAATAGATACTTAATCAGATTTTTTCGAAGTCGGTGCCAGCCAATACAAATAAAAGCACACCGACTTCGAAAATATCTGATTAAGTATCTATTCTAAATGAAAACCCCCGTTTAGTTATTTTTTACTTTTCAGTGCCTGGAAGTCGGTTTTTTTTATGACTTTCCTGCCACGCTCGACATGTTCTTTATTTTTCTAATATTAAATTTATTATCCCTAGTGGTATGTTTGTTGACTCACCTTTTAACAAAGGTAGAGTAGTTTTCCAACAAGCCTCTTGTATCAGCATAGTTATTTTATTAATGTTTCTTTGACGTCTTCATGGTTTTCTAGAGTAATTTTGAGGTCCGTATGTTTTTCCAAAAAATCTCGAAATGAGTCCCAATCTAAGAGGTATTGTCTGGTCAATCAATCAGGTATTGTCTTGACAATAAACAATCAAACAAATCCGGGATCTTATTTGAGTCTGTTGGCCAATATATGGGTTCTAGTGCAGATATGGCGTGCAGTTAATTTGTTGTTATAGACATTGTATCTGTCTCCCCCTTGTTGTGATTAAACGAGAAATCCAGCAGGTATGTTTTGAATTCTAATCTCCACCAGCTATGAAACGGTCACCTAATGTTTTAAAGAAGTCGGAAAATATATTTTGGGTAATTTAGTGTTTTAGTGGGCAGGAGTATACAGCAGTTAAAATGAAGAAACCACAGACATCCTCGATGCCTACAGTAGTGGCTTGTATAGGTTCCGTTCTATACTCTGTCAAAAGATGGTGTTTGATGATGTCGCATATAATGATGGTCGTGCCAGCGTAGCCTCTACCATTCGAGTGGTTAGGCAAGAAAGTATTGTATCCTTTAATTTTTACGTTAGAAGAGTTAGTGCAGTGTGTTTCTGAGATCAGAATTGCATCAAGTAACTTTATTGGAGCCTCAAGGTCGTCTTTGTTGGGGGCTAAATCATTAAAGTTCCAGATTGCCAAACGCAGTATACCTATTATGTCAGTTTTTTGATAAGCGTTGTTATGAGCTGCATCAATGTACTCATTTGTTGTAAGAATAATTAAAAATTTTTAGATTGTATGTGCGGTGGTAGGACTCTGTCAAGCCTGAGGAGTCCGACTGGATGGGTACCACCCCCTTATCTATTTCTGCCGCCAAGCAACAATGATTGCATTGTTGTGTTCCGGTACGAAGGATAAGGTAGCCAGCGCAATTACAGGCAAGAGGCATATCATCTTAGTCCTCACAGTGACAACGCACCTGTGGTTCTGCATTTTTGTTACTTAAAACCTAAGTGCATGAACCGTAAGTGTTATGGGCGACAGGTGCTGCTTTCCATCAGGTGGTCTGTCTGCTCGTTTGTCACTGAATGTCATAAAAAAAAAAAGTAAGAGCAAGTCTTCAAGTTTACTTATTCGTAGAGGATCTGCAGTGAGTCTCTTTGGGATACTTGTCATTTTTGAATGCCAGATTGGAGGACCATCATCCTATTCATTGTCGTTTTTTTTTTCTGCGAGCTATTAGAAATTGGTATGTTGGTTGCAATCGGCACACTTGAAGTGCTGTAAGCAGGCTGTGTGGTTGTGTGTTCTCGTTTCTTTAGGAAAAGACGTGCAGTTTTTCTTTTGCGGATTTCCTGATAGACTTTACAGCCTTTATAGTTGGCAGGATGGGCTCGGTGACATAAGGCGCAATCGGCTAGAGTACTACGATCTGGATTAGGGCATTCTGATGTTTTCTGGGGTTGAGCACACTTAACACATCTGTAGGGTCGCTCTTCGAGCGCCCATATTGTTAGCACTTTTGGCACTGAACAATAGAATTTTTTATTCTAGAACCCTCTATTCTGATTGATTGGTGGTACCTATATATATCTTAGATTCTTCACAGCTTTGTTGTTCGTTCCGTGTAATAGATTTGCAAATAATATCGAAGTTGGTGTTTTTTCGGGTCCATATTTTGCATTCACGATTTCTCCTACCACCGAATTTCCCGTACATTCAATAGACTCTAATCAATTGCATCGATAGGGGTCGAGTGATGAAGATTCCTGATAACTATTCTATGTTTTTTTTAGCTTTTTCTATTGAATGTTTGACCAATTAATCCCTTCTCTCGTACTATAGTGATTAACTTTTTGTAAACTTCAGTTTCGAAACAACTGATTTCCATTTAGTTTCGGTTCACTATCTTAAATGTAAACTGATCCCTATCAGCCACTGTCATAAGTAAATCTGTTAGTTTTCCAACATCTTTCACTCCATATAAGAGGGGAGAGGGGGCTAAAAAAATTTCTGCTTGGTTTTTTCGTCCTTTTCCGTGAGATCGAGAGGTAACTGACAGACTTCTAGTAACAGGGATTAGCTTTTTTAGTATAACTTTGTGTGGAGACTCTTTGCCATTCAGGTGGATATATATGGCTTATGGGTTTAGGGCTGGGATATACTATTTTATCAGTCTTTTCAGAACATGAAGGGCTCACAGTAATTGGATGTTTAGTTAAGCTTCCAACTGAGGCGCTTCTCGGTCTGGTAATAAATAGGCTTGCATGGAATACCTATTGTATCAATATTTTATTACCAGTAGCATTAACTGACGTGGAAGCCTGGGTTCCTACTTCTATGCCGTCTTCAACAACTTGTTGGACTTTCTTTCTCTGACCAGTAGCATTTACTGCAGAGGTAGCCCGAGTTCCCATACTACCTTGCAATCTTCGGTAACCAATTTCTCACTCACAGGCCTCCGGATATCCTGGCGCTCACAGGTATCCCGATCATTCGTTGTACTTATCAACATAATTTATCATCATAGTTGGGAAATTAGATACAGTAGTTTCCCACACAACTGTACACAGTATTTTTAAGGTGATTTGGTCTCTCAAGGCCACTGTTGGCCTCCACAGGCTCACCGACGGGGTCGGGTTGCGTCGCCCGAGACTCGAAATTGTTGCCCATTTAGCACCACCCGGAAGACACGTGTAAGGTGGACCTAGGAGGAAAGATTGATAAATCCTACGGACGCGAGCAACATCGTCCCCCAAACCTAACGACTAAACCACCGAATCCTAGATTACAGAAACCATCTGCAGGTACATGAATAGCGGTATGGAATAGGTACTTTCTGCATGTCGTCTTAAATTCTTCAAGCTTTGATAAGAATTAAATTAAAGAATTCAAGTTTTCGATTAATACGGCGCATTCTCATTATTAATAATTAGATTACAGAGTTGTCTAGCGGTTTACCTGAGACTCGTACCTACCAAATTTCAGTAATGTACAATATTTTCTGAGTAAAATTACTGTAACAGCGGGACATGGCTAAGCTATATGCGTTTAGTTTTTGCTTGTAATGAAAATTACTTAGGGGGCGGCATTTTATAGCTTTGTATCATACTGAGAAAATCAACGCAGGCATTTCACTACCTTGGGATGTATGAATGAAGGATGGTGAGAAGGTTAAATCTTCATATATTTTTATTAAATCTGATATTACTCTTAAAATTAAGTATTAAAATAGAAATTATCGGACTATAAATATTGTCTGATTAGTTATTGACGTTATGGTATCACATGGAAGACTCATTATTCATTAATGATCCATAAATTCACTAATTACTGTGATGATAATGAATAGCAGACACTGAGATACTATTTTTTAAGTTAGAAATTTATAATAGAAACACCAACGCGCCTGCAGTTGTAATCAACATGCAATATTACAAAACATGCGATGCACATAAATCATCATTGATTCAAGGCAATTTGAGAAGGAACTAACATTTAGACTGGAACTAATAAGAAGTTCAATAACTAGAGTTGTCAAATATTAATTAGGTAATTTCTTAATAGGAAATTAGTAAATTAATAGCTTTATTATTCTAAATTTGTCAAATAAATAATAATTTAAATTAATATTAAATAGGTACTGTTTTTACTTTATTAAAATACTAGCGACTCACCCTCGATCCGCTTGGGTTCGTCTCTATTGTACGTTTTAACTGTTAGTATAGATTTCTCAAAGATGAGATATTTCCCCGCAGTAAAAAATATCCTATATATTGACCTGGATAACCAGCTACCATTACATCAAATTTCATCAAATCTGTCCAGTGGTTTTCTCGTAATGCGTTCTCTGACAGACAGACAAAAAATCTAAAAACTATAGCATCGGCCTCTGTATCGATAATAATGACTATTTCAATGAGATTTTCCAAAAAAATATTTTATGTCCAGATGCGAATCAGGATTTTATTATATGTATATTGTATAGATTAATATTAATGTATGTGTCGAGGACATACTGTTTTTATCACAAAGAAAATCAAACTAAAGAACAAAAAACAATAAAAGTCACAATACATAATAACTTTTTAAAAAAAAATAAAAACCGACTTCCAGGCACTGAAAAGTAAAAAATAACTAAACGGGGGTTTTCATTTAGAATAGATACTTAATCAGATTTTTTCGAAGTCGGTGTGCTTTGATTTGTATTGGCTGGCACCGACTTCGAAAAAATCTGATTAAGTATCTATTCTAAATGAAAACCCCCGTTTAGTTATTTTTTACTTTTCAGTGCCTGGAAGTCGGTTTTTATTTTTTTTTAAAAAAGTTATTATTTTTCCATTTTTAGTGTAGACGTATCATCAATACAAATTAATCAAGCCCAAACACCAGGTAATTGCTGTAAATCGTTGAGGAGTTCCCTCGACTATCCTTCGGATGCATCATCAGATCGACTCCAGACCTTCATTAAATTGTAGAGCTATAAAATACCTAGTGAAAATGTTATCAAACGCACTAGTCGCCGCTACAATTTTCGAAAGTTCCCCTCGATTTCTCTGGGATCCCATCATCAGATCCTGGTTTCCTTATCATGGTACCACTCTTGGGATATCTCCTTTCCAACAAAAAAAGAATTATCAAAATCGGTTCATAAACGACGAAAAAATGCCCGAACAAACATAAAAAAAAAAACATATATACGGTCGAATTGAGAACCTCCTCCTTTTTTTGGAAGTCGGTTAAAAACAAATTACGAGCATATCTACCTGTTGTATTCCAGTATTTGCCCCAGACCGATAGACTTTACTCAAATTATCGTATAATATCGAACATTATAATTTATAGAAAGATAAATATTTTGATATTTTTTAACCACGACCATCAGGCAACAACTAAGTAGTGTACGTTCATTTAAGAAATTCATGGTCACATATAAATCAAGTGCAGACTTCCGTTTGATTTTTTTAAAAGATATCTTCCTAATTGCATACATAATTTAAAAGGGGTATTAATTTGAAATATTACGTCAACATTATATTACCACATAAATATTAGCATTTAATCTAAGAATACTTAAACATACTGCACAACGATAACAAAAACGAATTCCTTTCAATTTATACATATATAACTGATTGGTAGTAAATAAAAACTATCAATAAGTTATTTTTACTTTTTAGTGTATTTTTTTTGAAGTCTGTTTTTTTAAGTTATTATTTTTCCCTTTTTAGTTACATAGTAGTAGTAAAGTAAGAGGAAAATATTTTAATAAAATATTCATTCCTTTGATTTTGATTTCCATTCATTTGATTTCCAAAATCAAAGTTATTTTTTACTTTGTAGTTTTTGAAGGCGGTTGCCTTATTTGATAAAAAGTGTTTTTAATTTTTAGTGCCTAATTTTATATCGATATTAATAAAATATATGCGGAATCAATTATCGAACATATACTATCAAACAAAAGAGAATCATTGAAGTCGGTTCACAGCTGGCGAAGATATGAACGGACATACATACAAAAAAACATATAGTCGAATTGAGAACCTCCTTCTTTTTTAGAAGTCGATTAAAAGAACAACTTGAAGTAATTGAAAAATATCGATTAAAAAAAACAACTTGAACTAATTAAAAAATATCAATTCTACAAAAAAATTTTGATAAGAACCAAAATTGTAGGAAATTCGATTTTAAATAACTTTATTTATTACAATTTTTCGCGTAAAATGGAAAATAAACGTGATAATACAATGATAAAATTGTACCCCCTACTTATGTCAGGTATAAATAGACAAATATCGATCCTACGAAAAAATTGATAAGGACCACAATTATAGGAAATTAAATTTTAAACAACTTTGTTCATTATAATTTTTCGCGTAAAATTCACCCCCTCTTTTCGGGTATAAATCCAGAAATATCGATCGTAGGAAAAAGTGATAAGAGCCAAAACTGTAGGAAATTTAATTTCAAACGACTTTTGTCATAACTATTTTTTGTGTAAAATTAAAAATAAACGAGTTATTCAATAAACAATCAACCCTTAATTTCAAGAAGGCTGATGACGCAATGGGTCTGGTACCCCGAAAATCTAAATTTAGACTTCCAGTGACCTCCCCCAAAGAATGCCGAAAGGAAATTGCTGTTAAAAATTTTTGCAATGTTTGCCTTTTTTTGAGCTAATTCGACCGGGCTAGTTGATTCCTTTCTATTTGTTGGATTTTTTTACACTTTGTAATTCTGACATGCGTGTAAGGTTGAATTTGTTTTGACGTACGAGTAAGCCTCGTAAGGTCGTAAAATTTTTTGCTTTTTATACATAGCTTTGCGAAAACAACTTTAAGCCTCGCATTTAAGGTTGAATTTACATTATTGTATATTTATTTCAACTAGAATTATCTAAATTCTAAACAATTGGGGACAGTTACTTTTGCATGGGATTGTGTATCTAATACTTTTTTAATCGATGAATGGACTAATATTATTACTAGACAAGCGGTAAATTTAAAAATTTTGTACAACGACAACCGATTTCAATAAAACTCAATTCCAATAATATTACAAAGAGGCAGAGTTTGTTTGTTTGTTTGATTAATTGAATGCGCTAACCTCTAGAACTACCTAAGTAATTCAATTTGAAAAGTTTACTTCGAATTTCGAATGAACGAACGCTCTTGCGCCGAGTCGCGCCGCTACTACGCCAACCCCCGCGAACGCCCGCGCGTCACCGGTTGCTGCTATCATAGTGTGCGTGAGAATTTGCGTATGTTGTATTTGTGTTGTTCACGCCCGGAGGGAGGCTAAGCGGTATGAAACAGATAGCATTTTTCTAAAAACCTACTCGCGCCGCGTATCGGCACTTCACAATCCTCTTAAGCTGTTTAACCCGTTGAGAGGCGCAGACACGCCGGTGCGGTGTGTCAGTTAACAATTAATTTCTTAGAATTTAACCAGGAGGTGTTAAGTTAGTTTAATGCAAATTTTTATATGAAGGCTGACGAACTAAAATTCGCTTTTATTAGTAACACAAACATCTGGCTATAAAATCCAACTGTAACGTATTGGGCTCATCAAATCAAACAAAATAAGCCCAAACTCAATGTATCTACTATTAGCCGTTGAAGAGTTCCACCTATCCACCTTCTGGCCTTACTATCAGATCAGGTTAACGATACCGAACCACTGCACTATCAACGGAAATAGAATCACTTGCAATGTTGCAAGTCAATATGATATAAGTAGGAGGTAAAATGTTCGTTAGATATTTTTCCAACCTAAAGGTTTTTTTTTCAAATATAAATTTGACCAAATTGGAAGTATACACTTTCAAACAAAGCAAAAATTGTCCAAATCGGTTAATAAATGATGTACGATCGAGTTGAAAATGAACGAAAACACTTTAAACGAAACCGCGGGGAGAGACTAATGTTCCATAAATATTTGCTATTTCAATCGATATTTTGCAATTTGATGCTCTACTGCTGACTAAACTAATATATTTTAATTTTTCCTCAAGATGCAGGTCAAGGGAATTATCGCTTTCTCAGTATTTTTCTT
Organism: Argynnis bischoffii washingtonia; assembly: GCA_033884665.1. Classification (NCBI taxonomy): domain Eukaryota; kingdom Metazoa; phylum Arthropoda; class Insecta; order Lepidoptera; family Nymphalidae; genus Argynnis; species Argynnis bischoffii. The sequence goes on along the minus strand of CM066628.1, from coordinate 6,388,194 downwards.
TGCTATTATCTTCAATAAAGAGGAGATAAATTTATCATTCTCAATTATTTTGTTTTAATGCCAAATTAGATGTTACATATTAATTACAAATAAAACGTATTTTATATATGTATAATGTATATGTTATTAGAAATACATATGTTAGACTAAATATCTGAAACGCTCATTGTGCGAAAATTAAAAACGGATAACTTAAAACGACCACGACACCAAATTCATGTCGAAACCACGTTTTTAATTAGCTACAACGAATTGTGAATGCTTTCATCGCACAATAAGCGTTTAAAGTTTTTGAGCCTAACAAATACAAAATACTGCTAAATAAGCTAGTTCTATTGTTCTACGGTTCCGCCGCTCAACTGGCGTACCGCCTGCGGTGCAAGAGGCGGATGGTAGTGGGTATTGGCTGCTAAATCCATGAGTGCAGTGCCGAATGTGATTATCGCACTGTCGCGTGCCCCCAGCTTCAACCCCGCAACTCCACGTTTTTTTTTTAATATTAGGAAATGCATTTAGGCATAGGTGAGACTCACCGGCAAAGCCGGTACTACCCACTAAAACCCAATCGAAACTTCTCCGTCTTAATGGGGCATCGCAGGATCGCTTACGCACTTAACCACGACGCCCTGACGGCAGGTCTGCCGAAGCATACCACAACGACCGTGGGGTTGCTCTTACGGTCCACTCTGCTATCAGAGAAGTTTTTTTTAATGACATTCAGTGACAAACAATCGCCCATAACACCTATGGTTCTGCACTTAGGTTTTAAGTAACAAAAATGCAGAACCGCAGGTGCGTTGTCACTGTGAGGACTAAGATGATATGCCTCTTGCCTGTAATTGCGCTGGCTACCTTATCCTTTAAACCCGAACACAACAATGCATTCATTGTTGCTTGGCGGCAGAAATAGATAAGGGGGTGGTAACCATCCAGTCGAACTCCTCAGGCTTGACAGAGTCCTACCACCGGTAGAGAAGTACCAGGAGCAATCCACATAACACGCCGTCCACCGAGGTGGGCCGCCTCTCAGTGCATTTCTTGGCTTCGTGCCCGGCTGTATTGCCAGGCACTACTGAGCCCACCAGTACGATAAGGTAAACGCACAACCCCGCAACTCCCATACCTTACTTTGCTCCCACGACCCTCTCACCCCATGTGGCTTAGGTGATACGCTAATTATGCGATTAACCTATAGGCCGCAGGCGCCTATGCTTCGCACACGAAGATGTGCTATGCTAGCCTACTAATTCAACGAAGGTCGCTAAAGCACATATTAACTAATAGTTCCGTACGGACCATATAAATCACTCCATAGGAAAAGATAGATAACCAACGCTATAATTACCTACAAAAATATTGCTGGCGTTCGTGTGCGCTAAAATGTACCATACGCGGACGCCCGAAAGTATCTACTACGTCGTCTGCCGTGGTGTAGGGAGATAACGTGTATCATTGAACGCAACGCTAGGGCTGTCTATGGTAAGAAATTATTACACATAAGAATGGTTGACCAAAAATAGTTTTTTATATCGAAAATAATATTTTGATTTGTTGAAAATCACAAATGCCTCACTTTAATATAATGATCAATGAACTTTTTACCCTCCCGTCAATTTCGATTATTAAATTTAATCGTCGCAAAAATTCTTAATCTAACAAATAACTTTATCAAGTAGGTACTCCATAGGAAAATATGTACATAAATGTGTAATCTCACTTCCTTTAGCATGTTGTACAGAGTGCTTCCTGGCCGGCTATTTATAGTTATTGTTTTTTTTATCTAAAATTATTCTCTATCTAGTCTTCTCTATCTATCTAATTATCTAAAAATAATGTTTCTCATTCTTTTATAAAATGTATAAAACATTCTGGTTATACTTTTAGTCCTCCATAAAAAGGTAGAGCTTTTAATGCTTTAAAATGAGAAAATGCAATGCAATATGCACGAGATTTAGCCATTATCAAAGGTGCGGGTGCAATATGTACACTCGAACGAGCGCGTGGCAAGTGGCAACCAACTGGTATTTTGTTCGCCTGCGCGAACGCGAGTCGTAGGTACATTAGCGCGTGACCTTAACGTTAGCGCGTGACCTTGAGTGACGGAGACCTGGCTAGAGAGGGTAATGTTGCAAGGCTTGCGAGGTGAGACGCGAATTACACTATACCATCATACGTACTTTTATACCATGCGATGGTAGTGACAGTGCTTTAACTTCGAAACCTTTCGCCATGATTTGCATGCATTGGTATTTTTGACAACCCTTGCATTTCACAGAATCGCCTACTAGTTTTATGATTAAAATATAATATTTATAGGAGTAGAGACTAACGTCCCTAGGTATCTTTTAACGGTAAGTATAGATTAGAAAAACTTCATGGGTTTTCATTTTTTTTCGGCGGATTCTTTTTCTTAAATAAAAGTAACCTAAGTTACCCTTTAAATTTTAAAACATCAGTTATGTGGCAGTGTAAGTCTCGTTAAAATTGGTCCAGCCGTTTCGGATATTAGCCAGAAGAGACAGACAGAAAAAAAAAGTGTGTGTGTGTGCAATTCACACACGGTAGAAGTGAAACTTCAGAAAAGTAACCTACGAGAGGATGAGATGAACATACGAGTATATGTATAGAATATCACGAGTAGGATAATTGTAAGGTTTAGTTTTTTTTCACCAAGTTTAAAAGTTATTCTACATTTTATTTAACATATGATACATATTATATAACATATTATTCAGTCATATTTTTCATTTCCTGTGTAATGTATTCTACCTCATTCTCTCGCCGGCTTAATCCTATATATTTATGTGTTTGTCTCTTTCTTGTGTCGCACTTTTGTTTCATAGAGTTTCAAGTCACAACGATTCTAAAGAAGTTTCAATTCAAATTTAAAAAAAAAAAATTTTTAGTACCGTAGGTATACTTATACTTTCATACGCATTTAGTAAAAAGCTATTTATTATTTTGACATTACAAACAGACACTTAAATTTTATGGATCTGTATAGATTGTACAATGTACACCAATAAAAAAAATTATATCTGAAACACTTAATTTTCTACTGTTCTTACTGTTTAAATAATTACTTTTAAAATGATTTTGAAATCACTGTAGTTTTGTAGTTAACATTATTATTATAAATTACTAGCGACTCACCCTCGCTTCGCTCGGTTTCGTCCCTAGCTCGCTTCCCAATACTAACTTTCATCCCCATTTTCACCCCTTAAAGGGATGATTTCACGGATAAATATAGCTTTTACATTACCGCATTATATTGGAATTTTATAAGTATTAATATATATATATATATATATATATATATATATATATATATATAAGATTAAAGAGGCACTATTCTACCATACATTATTTTGTTATATCTCAAAGGGTTTAGGCAGCGTTTTCGTTGAAAGCTCCCAGACGACATTTTTCGACACCTTCAACAAATATCGTTATATTTTAGCCAATGTATATAAAAACTTAACAAATTATATACTTAAATCTTCCTCGAGAACCACTCTATCCATTGGTAAAAACAGCATAAAAATCGGTGCAGTAGTTTTTGAGTTCATCGCGAAAAGACAGACAGACACAAAGACAAACAGACGCGGCGGAGGACTTCGTTTTATAATATGTAGTGATTTTAAAAGTGTAACATTTTTTACCTACAGAGACATAGTGCCTCTTCCCAAACTGACAGACGAGGGGCTTCGGGTGACGATCTTTAGAGTGCGGCCAAACTACCCGGAAAGCGCAGCAGAAATTAACGCAGCTGTTCGCGCGATTCTCCTCATATGCGATGTTCGCTTACATGATGAAACATTAATCGCTGGTGATGTTTTTATATGGGAGGTAAGAGCATTGAACTCTTATTTTATGTAATGATTTTTTTCTAATACATTTGACAAAATTTTCTTAGATGACATAATCAATAATGGATTAGCCTCAAATATCTTTAAAATATGAAATACTCATAGTTTAAGATCTTTGACATAGTCGATCAGCATGAACACACTACCACGTTCCTAACATATTACAATTTGGTGACACATAAGTAATAAAAACCAGATTTGACTAGTCCAGCTCGCATCCAGGGCCACATCATTTGTAGCCGAGCTACCTGGTATAACATAATTATTTTCATCATAAATTTTGTCTCTACATTAATAATGTCATACATGACAGATTAATATTCTCTCTTAATTTTGGCTAAATTAAAAGAGTATAGTTAAACATAAAGCAATTAATACTGTAATGTTTAGTGTTTATATAAGGAAGTTTAGTTAAGGAAACTAAAGCAAGAAATATACTGATTGTGAGTGAATCTTTGTGCAGGCCTCTCACATACGGGCATCCGCCGCCGCCCGCGTGGCGGCCGCGGCGAGCTCAGTGCGCCGCAGCATACAGCTGGCGCAAGCTGCCTACCCGCAACGAATGCGCCGTATTCACGTTGTTGGAGCACCGACGCTAGTCGCGTCCTCCTTGAACCTTATGCGTGCGTGCGTCAATGAGAAAATTAGAAAACGGGTATATACCACCATTTTTTATATTGTATAAAATTAATTTTATTTTGTTTACTAGCGACTCACGCTCGCTTCGCTCGCGTTCGTCCCTAGGTACATTTTCATGGTTAGCTATGTTTAGGTACATACATAAATAGTAACTTGCTACTTCTAAAATATTCATTTAATTTAAATTATATAGCGATTTCGGGTGTGTACGCCGTACGCGGACTTTGTTCACAATTTCATGGGTTTTAATATTTTTTTTGCGGAACCCTGATTCTTTTTCTAAAATAAAAGTAACCTAAGTTACTCCCTATAACATCAGCTATCTGCCAGTGAAAGTCCCGTCAAAATCGGTCCAGCCGTTTCGGAGATTAGCCGGAACAAACAGACAGACAGACAGACAAAAATTGTAAAATATGTTCCTTATTAGGAACCTATATAAGGAACAGTTAAATAAAGAAACAAGAATATAAAAACTTATTTGTATTTAACCGTCGGAGATAGCCTTGATAATGAACTCAATGATCGAAGTCGTTATTAGTTTATAAAAATTATAAATTCAAATCACCGTAAATCTATTGCTATTGAAATGATTAATCAACCTTGATGAAATGAGATAATAAAAGAGTATATTTTTTCTAGTACTACTTGCATTCGAAAACGGAGGAGCTGTTGGAACATTTTCCAGCGCGAGTGTTGCCTATTGAGTGGGGAGGTGAGGAAGAGTCGATCGAAATACTGAATAAGAAATGGTGTCGTCGAGTAGATGAAATGAGAGATTATCTTCGCGACTTAAGCGAAATATGCAATGTATGCCCGGATACACAATACGACAGTGATATCTATGGCGTTGTTGGATCCTTCAGGAAATTAGATATCGATTAGTTAATCTTAGTTTTTATTAATATTGTAATTCTGAAAGAATAGACTGTCTAATTCTCCTAATCATAGTTTACATTTATAATTTTTCAATGTATAAGCTTATTACCTACTAGTGAAAAAGGATGATTGTAAGGAGTGAGAAAAAATCCTTTAGACATAGATAATATGATAGATCTAAAACAGGTACATCTTTTCTAACTGACAAATGACTTCTGTAATTTGGAAGAAATTGAACGTAGTACCATTTAAAATTATGGATATTTTTACATTTTAATTTATAAGTAATTTTATAGTGATTGACGATTGTACAATATAATATGTACATATTTGTAAGTCTTCGAGGTCTATCGTGATTATATAACTATAACTTACAATAAAGTGAGTTATAGTTAGTATTTTTTTCATTCAAAACAAATGACGGTATCTAGGAATGCTGTGTCAACTAGTACTAAGTGCCTAAATAAGCTATATGTATTAGCATATTGTAAATTACAAAAATATACACGAACTTTGCACTGTGTGATTTTTCTTATTTGCCTAAAAATTATCTGCAAATTCCGTAAAAGGTGACATCGGTCGTCGTCATGGCTAGTCAGTTGTTATGTAATATCATAATATGTCTTCTTCGTCCTTAAATTATTAAATAATCAAAACCTGGTATTGGATCTACGAGTATGTGTATCTGTAGATCTGAGGGCCTACCATTAAGTCTTATTGCGATTCAATTTGCGACTTAAAAATTAAAATTAATCGTTTCAGCATTTCGTGAGCATAATGCATGATCGCATAATGATGCATTATAAGCTTCATAATATCTTTGACAAATATTTTGAAAAGCAAATTGGTTTTTTTACTATTCAATTATAATTTCCATGTAAGAAATTACCATAGGTACCATAAAGATAAAACCAATTTCTTGGGCTATTTGGTACAGAACACTTGCAATATGATTCAGAAACGCACTTATTGCGATTATCTTATACATTTAAACGAGCAATTCTTGTATATTTATATCTTTATATCTTGATTTATTTATACCAGCGATCGCGGATACGGCTCTAACGATTTCGCTGAAATTTGGTATGTGGGGGCTTTCGGGGGCAAAAAATTGATCTAGATTAGTCTCATGTCTGGGAAAACGCGTGTTTTCGAGTTTTCATGCGGTTTTCTTTTGCATTATTCTACGCAGAATATGGTCGATAATTTCTTACATTCGCATATAAGCATCGTGGTCAAGCGGTCAAGGCGCAAGTTAGACAACTCATATGCCCGGAATCGTGTCCCGGTCGGTATACAAAATTTTTACTTTTGTTTTTTTTTTGTATTCATTCAAGTTTTTAGTTCTTTTTTAACCGACTTCCAAAAAAAGGAGGAGGTTCTCAATTCGACCGTATATATGTTTTTTTTTTTGTTTTTATGTTTGTTCGGGCATTTTTTCGTCGTTTATGAACCGATTTTGATAATTCTTTTTTTGTTGGAAAGGAGATATCCCAAGAGTGGTACCATGGTAAGGAAACCAGGATCTGATGATGGGATCCCAGAGAAATCGAGGGGAACTTTCGAAAATTGTAGCGGCGACTAGTGCGTTTGATAACATTTTCATTAGGTGTTTTAAAGCACTACTATTTAATGAAGGTCTGGAGTCGATGTGATGATGGACCCGAAAAATAGTCGAGGGAACTCCTCAACGATTTACAGCAATTACCTGGTGTTTGGGCTTGATTAATTTGTATTGATGATACGTCTACACTAAAAATGGAAAAATAAAAACTTAAAAAAAAAATAAAAACCGACTTCCAGGCACTGAAAAGTAAAAAATAACTAAATGGGGGTTTTCATTTAGAATAGATACTTAATCAGATTTTTTCGAAGTCGGTGCCAGCCAATACAAATCAAAGCACACCGACTTCGAAAATATCTGATTAAGTATCTATTCTAAATGAAAACCCCCGTTTAGTTATTTTTTACTTTTCAGTGCCTGGAAGTCGGTTTTTATTTTTTTTTAAAAAGTTTTAATCTAAAAAATACGATATAACAAAAAAGAAACTCCGTGCGAAGCTCGGTCGCCCAGGTACTATGTATAAAACAAGCGACTTATACCTTCGCTTCGCTCGAATGCGTCTTTACCTAGGTATGTTTTAAAATTGAAATTTTAAATAGATAAAAATAGTTATTGTGAATGTTCTTTACCAGATTAAGACACATGCTATCACGGACTTTTCTGTAGATTTTTTGTAAGGCCTACAACTTTCTACCACATTGTTTTGATGAAATACTAGTTGTTTCGAAATGAGCGATTAATAATTTTAAATCTGTGATATCTTCTAAGATATTCATTTTAACGACATGCTGTTAAGGGCAATAATTTTGATTTACATTAAATGCACAACGTATTTAAACCTATTTAATTTGATAAAGATTAATACTGTATTGTGTAAAATGGCTTCGTAAAAACCCATTATTTTTTGTAATGTATAAAATATAATAATGGTTAGTGTGGGTTATTATTAGGGTATAGATATGTTCCATCGTGGACTTTTCTGCAGATCTTTTTTAGGGTTCCGTAGTCAACATTAAGGAACCCCATCGGTCCGTCCACAGCTTAGCTCTGAGACTCTTACTACTAGAAAGCTGTAATTTGGCAAGCATATACATATTAGTTACACCAATAAAGTGGTAAAATAAAATCATAGAAATATTTTTTAGGGTACCTACCTCCTCTACACGTAAAGTGGCTGCTTTTTTGTCTCGTCTACGGTCTATCCCATTGTGTGGGTCTTTCAAATATATTGTGGGTTTGTGAAAAACAATGTTCGATTAATTTTCCAATTGTGAAATATTAAGCTTTAAAATGCTAATTCTTGTTCGAGTCAAGTTAGAATATACGACGATATTACACACACATTCACAATATTAACAGGTTTAGATTTTATTATCGATAAAATAAAATATACATAAATAAGTATTGTAAATTTGCCTTTCTTAGGCAGTTAAATGTACCTATCGGGGGTTTTTCTTATTTAAACAAACTTTTGAGAGTTTTTATATAAAAATAAAGTATCTACCTATTAGAAATCAAATACATTTATAATAAACATTATGTTAATAATTACGTACTTAACATAGAACTTAGCAACTTGTTTACATTTTATCATGAGATAAGGTATTTGAATAATGCACACTGATCTAAATAGGTTATTTACTGTCTAAACATGATCTTCCTTAGACGCTTCCTTATAATGCGCTGGACATGATTAAAATTTTAAATGTACAGATAAAGTATTAAATCTCTATACATGAACTAGGAAATAGGTCAGTGTATTTAAAATAGTAGGAACAGATATTTTAGGTACCTACCTACAACGTTGCAACCATATTATTAAGTAAATAATTATGTATTATATATGTATGTATGTATGAAAATAAAAATGATAAAAATTATGATACCTATCTAGAAATTGGATTTTGTCTTTGGATTTTATTTTTTGTGGTATTTTAATATTTAGTACATAATGTTTTAAAATGTATCTGTTAATGATACAAGTATAGTAAATTTTTATGACGTAGTTGTCCTGCCTAGTTCATTTAAACTAATAGGTAAACTAATCTATACAGATAAATAAAATTGAAGTGTCTGTTTGTAATGTCAAAATAACAGGTTTATACTAAATGCATATGGAATTATATACGGTACTTATAAGAAAAACACAATTTTTAAAAATTTTGTCTCTCTGTGTGTTTGTTTCGGCTAATCTCTGAAACGGCTTCGACGAAAACGATTTTCACTGGCAGATAGCTAATATTATAAGGAGTAACTTAGGCTACTTTTATTTTAGAAACAGAATTAGAGTTTTGCTCAAAAAAAATAAAACGTACCTAGGAACGCACCCGAGCGAAGCGAGGATAAGTCACCAGTATATATTAATAAAACAGGAACTGTTCATGAGCAGACGACAATAACGTACTAATTTATGTGGTAATTCATGTTCAGCTGTTGTTGTTATATGTATTGAGAAAATAATATTATATTAGACAAACACAAACATTGTCCATCGCTTTCCACAATATGATAAGTCTTTCTACTCAAAAACTCTAAATACAAAAGTTTAAACTGCTATCCTTTAATTTGTGGACACTTTAATTTTATTATACTTACCTATATATAGTCACAGTTTGAAATCTGTACAGATAATTAAAATTGGAGTGTCTGTTTGTAATATTAAAATAACCGGTTTTTACTAAGTGCATGTGGATATATACACGGTACATATACCAAAACAACATTTTATACAATTTTTGTCTGTCTGTCTGTTTGTTCCGGCTAATCTCCGAAACGGCTGGACCGATTTTGACGGGACTTTCACTGGCAGATATCTGATGTTATAATATAGGGTTCCGCAAAAAAAATTAAAACCAATGATATTATAAACAAAATCCGCGTACGGCGTACGCACCCGAGCAAAACGAGGGTAAATCGCCATTTAATTTAAATGAATATCTTAGAAGTAGCAAGCTAGGTACTATAAACTATTTATGTATAAGCATAGCTAACCGTGAAAACGTACCTAAGAACGAACGCGAGCGAAGCGAGCGTGAGTCGCTAGTAGGTAATCAATAATAATACATTATATTATAATTCAATAGCTAGGTACTATAAACTATTTATGTATAAGCATAGCTAACCGTGAAAACGTACCTAAGAACGAACGCGAGCGAAGCGAGCGTGAGTCGCTAGTAGGTAATCAATAATAATACATTATATTATAATTCAATAGCTAGGTACTATAAACTATTTATGTATAAGCATAGCTAACCGTGAAAACGTACCTAAGAACGAACGCGAGCGAAGCGAGCGTGAGTCGCTAGTAGGTAATCAATAATAATACATTATATTATAATTCAATAGCTAGGTACTATAAACTATTTATGTATAAGCATAGCTAACCGTGAAAACGTACCTAAGAACGAACGCGAGCGAAGCGAGCGTGAGTCGCTAGTAGGTAATCAATAATAATACATTATATTATAATTCAATTGCAACAAGGTGAACTTGTTGGTTGTTGAACTTGGGTAAAAATCAGTTATAAATAGGCAGTAAATCAAGTTTTAAAAGTTCATCTGCATGTTTGTTTACAGATAGTCTATACCTACTATAATAAAACTGTAGAGGTCGAATGTCTGTACATAGATAAAAAATGCTAAAAACCGAGTCTCCCCGTAGTTCCCGTGGGATACTTAAAAAACTATAGTAACTTATACAGCTTAGTACACAAAAACTACTCATTGGATTTTAATGAAACTTTACAATAATATATAATTATACATACAATAATACAGTTCATACATCAGAATAAAAAATTGGCTACTTCTTATTCCGGAAAATGTACGGTTCCCGTGGGATAGATTTGAATTTGTTCGTCTAGAGGCGAACCAGAACGAAGCGAGGGTGAGCCGCTAGTTATTTAAATAAAATTTTGGAATCAATTTTGAACAAGAATAGACAAGTTTTCAGTTTAAACGCTACCATATAAAACATATACCTTAGTACCTAATTATCAAAAAATCATTGATAATGCGGTAGGTAGATTTATTATGTAAATCAATTGAATTATTATAGAATTTAGTGAATGGATCGTAATGACGTCATTATATACTGGTTTCTAATAATTTAGGTACGTATTATTATTATGTTATTCTGTTATATAAATAAATTAGCATACACAAACTATAGTTACTTATATCCCCTTTTGTAATAATTATTAGATTTAATTAATATATTTGTCTGTTAATATGTTTGTATATTTGAGAAAAACAAAATTAAAAAAAAAAAAAGATTTCCAGGCACTGAAAAGTAAAAATAACTAAACGAGGGTTTTTATTTAGAATAGATACTTAATCAGATATTTTCGAAGTCGTTGTGCCAGCCAAAACAAATGTATTGGCTGGCACCGTAAATATTCTCCATTTTTAGTGTAGACGTATCATCATCAATACAAATTAATCAAGCCCAAACACCAGGTAATTGATGTAAATCGTTGAGGAGTTCCCTCGACTGTCTTTCGGGTCCATCATCAGATCGACTCCAGACCTTCATTAAATAGTAGTGTTTTAAAATACCTAATGAAAATGTTAACAAAATCGCCGCTACAATTTTCGAAAGTTCCCCTCGATTTTTCTGGGATCCCATCATCAGATCCTGGTTTTCTTATCATGATACTCTTGGGATATCTCCTTTTCAACAAAAAAAGAATTATCAAAATATATATCGTATATATATATATATATATATATACGGTCGAATTGAGAACCTTCTCCTTTTTTTGGAAGTCGGTTGAAAAATATCTACATTTTTTAAAATCCACCTATCAAAACTGATTGTTTCCTTGAAGTGAATAGTAAGTACTAACATATTAGTACTAGGTATATATGAACTGTGATATTAGTATGACTGATATTTACACATTACGGGCAGTAAGTAGTCACTAGGCATTAAGTTTTATAGTTTATACACGTAAATACAAGCTTGCAAAATTAAAAAAAAAAAACAAAAGTCAAAGTAATCGATTTCGATAGTTTTTACATAGATTTAGAATATCGAAAATGTATTTTTTTTTATATACTTACTAAAATACCTATGTAAAATAGAATTAGATCAATAACATTAAGACCGACATTTTTTCGATGCAATTAAGTAGAGGTTAATTGTAAGTATATTTAAAAAATGGACAATAATCATAATATATGAAACATCCTACCTATAGACATAATATTTTATCATATATGTATTTTATCATACATATTTATCAAATAATAGTTTAATTTCAATATTTAAACGTTCTATTAATTTGAATGAACATTTTATCAATTTATTAATAATTATTTATATTTGTAATATTATAATATACACAAACACTTACAAATATTTTTTCTGATGCAGTTAATATCTCTATATTACGCAAAGCAAGTCACCATGATTAAATTGTTAAGTTTTCTAGAAGTCGACAGCAAACAAGTCCAATGGAAATGTACAGTTTAATAATACGTATCAAGTTAAGTTAAATTGCGAACCAACTTTAGGTTGTTTTATATTTTTTGTACGACGCGGAGGCGCGGCGCGGCGTAGGTAGTTTAGACGTACGGAATAGGTAAATACTACAGTATAATTCCAGTTAAAGGAATAAGTTCACTACAAATTATTAAACTATTGTTAATAAATTTTTTTTTGAGCCCTTAGAGCAAAGCAATAAGTTATAACAATACAATAAGTTATAACGGATCAAAATAATAGGTACGTTAATTACAAATTTAAGCGATTAATCAACCGACTTCTTCAAAAAAGGGGGAGATTCTCAATTCGTCGAAATCTTTTTTTTATGTACGTTTTCCGATTACTCGAAGACGCCTTAATCAATTTGGAAAATTCTTTTTTAATTTCAAAGGGTATATATACAGGGTGTCCCAGTAAAGACTGTCAAGCGGTGGCCCAGAGGTAGAGCACCCCTTGGGCTACCCGAATCACCCCCATGTATGTTCTGCGATTTTTCGTAGTTTAGAAGTTACGATTTTTTTTTGTGATTTTTCTCTTATTTAAGAGTTGCAAGACAATTCTAAGCATATTGAAGTGAATAATTGAGATAAAGTCTTGATTTTTTTTTATATTTAGCTAATAGTTAGGCCTCTTTAATACAGAGATAATTTACTTCGCAACCCATACACTTCCGTCATAAAATAAAAAAAACTTAGTATAAAAGGAAATAAAGAAAAAATACCAGTACTTTTAAGAGTGTTTAAAAAAAAAGTCATATAACATTTTTCAACCAAAAGTATTTTAAAAACTTCCTTGTTTCATCAGCTATTTACTCTGTAAATTTTATCGAGCTATCTCTATGTTATCAACCCACCTTAAATTCGAAATTAAGCGTATCGAATCTAAAAAACAAAAATTTTAAATTGGTTCAGAGTCTGCTTTTTTCAATGAAAACGCCAGTGTTAAGCAGATTAAGCTTTCAGTTACTTAGAACATGATGCGACGAACCCGTTTTATGATAAATAAATGCGTGATTCGACCTTGACGCGCCTACCTGAGCTGGGGTCAGTCTATCGTCTTGCAGGATAACAAACGAGACAGCGTTAATTTCGTATGTTAGAGTGAGATAGAGAGCTGTATTGTGTTCTTTTCTGTACTACCATTTCTGAATACACCACGCCACGCCACAGCGCAATGGGAACGCAGAGGTGACGCTCCACCCGAGAGGTGGCCTGATCATCGGATGATTTCCGCATTTCGCGATGCCTACAGGGAAGGTCGAGTACCAGGGACCATCCTCGGACGTGTAGTAACAATGCGTGACCCGGATTTGTTAGATGCTATGTTCGAAGAAGTGGAAAGAGACCCAAGTGTTAGTGTCAGGGGCATTGAACGCAGAACTGGAATCTCTGAATCGTTAGCTCATCGCATACATTAGCAAGAGGGATATCATCCGTATCACATTAGAAAAGTTCAGCAATTGAAACCAGAGGATTATCCAAAGAGGGTACAATTTTGCCAAGAAATGCTCAGACGACAAACAGAAGATGATAACTTTTTTAAAAATATTCTGTGGACGGACGAATCCCATTTTAAACGAAATGGCATTTTTAATGTGCACAATTACCATTCCTGGAGTTTAGAAAATCCTCACCTCGCGCGACCATCAAATTTTCAAGAACAGTTTAGCGTAAATCTCTGGTCCGGGATAGTCAACGGACAACTGATTGGCCCATTTGAAATACCAGATCGCTTGAATGGTGAGAACTATTTACATTTCCTGAGAGAAGACCTCAACGGGTTGTTACTAGAGGTTGATCTGGAGACTCGCAGGGACATGATATTTCAAAACGACGGAGTACCATGTTACTATGCGAGAAATGTTCGACAGCATTTAAACCAGAGGTTTGAAGACAAGTGGATTGGACGCGGCGGGCCAATTACATGGCCCCCAAGGTCGCCTGACTTAAACCCGATTGACTTTTTCGTATGGGGATATTATAAAGAGCTAGTTTACTCAAAGGAGTCGCGTAGCCTAGAGGAGCTTAAAGAAAGTTAAACAAAGCAGAAAGAACGATGAAAAACAACAGGACTGAGTTCAGTCGCCTAAAAGAAAACTTTTTTCGCCTATGTCGCTTATGCATTGAACAAGAAGGTCGATGCTTAGAAAATTGGTTGTAATAATTAAAAATGCAATGATTTTAAACATTTTCACTTGGTTTTATTTATGATAAATTATTGAAAAATAAGACTTTGTACATTTTGAGGCGAAATTTAGGTAGGTTGCCATAGAGATAGCTCAATAAAATTTACAGAGTAAATAGCTGATGAAACAAGGAAGTTTTTAAAATACTTTTATATACACTTATAAAGAGTTATAATATACTTACAAAGAGGCCTAACTATTAGCTAAATATCAAAAAAAAATCAAGGCTTTATCTCAATTATTCACTTCAATATGCTTAAGATTGTCTTGCAACTCTTAAATAAGAGAAAAATCACAAAAAAAATCATAACTTCTAAACTACGAAAAATCGCAGAACATACATGGGGGTGATTCGGGTAGCGCAAGAGCTGCTCCACCTCTGGGCCACCACTTGACAGTCTTTCCTGGGACATCCTGATATATATATATATATATATATATATATATATATATATATATATATATATATATATATATATATATATATATATAATTATACACATCCGCGAACAAACATTATATATATATTACGTTTGTTCGCGGATTTTTTCGTCGTTTATGAACCGATTTTGATAAATCTTTTTTTTTGGAAAGGAGATATCCCAAGAGTGGTCCCATGATAAGGAAACCAGGATCTGATGATGGGATCCCAGAGAAGTCGAGGGGAACTTTCGAAAATTGTAGCGGCGACTAGTGCGTTTAATAACATTTTCATTAGGTATTTTAAAGCACTACTATTTAATGAAGGTCTGGAGTCGATCTGATGATGGACCCGAAAGATAGTCGAGGGAACTCTTCAACGATTTACAGCAATTACCTGGTGTGTGGGCTTGATTAATTTGTATTGATGATACGTCTACACTAAAAATGGAAAAATAATAACTTTAAAAAAAATGCCGACCTCCACGCACTGAAAGGTAAAAAATATCTAAACGGGGGTTTTCATTTAGAATAGATACTTAATCAGATTTTTTCGAAGTCGGTGCCAGCCAATACAAATCAAAGCACACCGACTTCGAAAATATCTGATTAAGTATCTATTCTAAATGAAAACCCCGTTTAGTTATTTTTTACTTTTCAGTGCCTGGAAGTCGGTTTTTTTAAAAAAAAATAAAAAAGTTATTATTAAGTCGTCGCATCGGGATCGGGGAACCGCTAAGTAAATAAAATAAAAACCAGAATACAAATAAAATGAAGATTGATAGTGATAAAGTATTAGCGGTCAGCAGTAGAGAGATTTTAATTCTATTCTATTTAGAGTATTTTTTGTGTCGGGGGTTACTCATTTTCTTTTAATTTAAATTTCATTTCATTTTTTTGAAAGTACTCGAGAACAGTAATTCTATTAGATAGCACTTATTGAGACTATTCCTTTGAGCCCAAACACGCTTAACCTGCTGTAAGTTTCTGAGGAATTGAGCATCCCGCAGACCATTTACATCAGTGAAAGTTAGTAAGACCGTTCTGTCAAGTAGGAAAGAAGCTGATGATCACCAAACGCTTGAACAGATCTTCATAACTTATATCTAAGAACTATATTGATCACTTTGGCTTTCAAACAAAAAAAACACATTAATATCTGTCTATTAGTTTTTGTGTCAGAGGTTAAAAAGAAACAGTCCTAATAAGTATATACAAAAATGATAGAATTTCTACTTCTTTGTTGGATTATAATATGAGGAAATAATAAAAATTAAAATTAAAAAAAAAAAAATTAAAAAAAAAGTCGGTGTGCTTTGATTTGTATCGGCTGGCACCGACTTCGAAAATATCTAATTAGGTATCTATTCTAAATGAAAACCCCCGTTTAGTTATTTTACACTTTTTAGTGCCTGGAAGTCGGTTTGTTTTTGGTTTAGACGTAATATTCGCAGACGCAGGTATTTTTTAAGAAGAAAGTCTTTAAAGAACATATTCGATTAAGCCATTTATTTAAAAATAATTTATTTTGATTTTTAAAAAGCGCTGGACCGACCGTATATACATATATACGGTCGAATTGAGAACCTCCTCCTTTTTTTGGAAGTCGGTTAAAAATATTTATAGGTACTTTTAATGAAGTTAAAAGGCCAAGATAGAAATTTTATTTCTTTACTTTTTTGAGTTTTTTTTTTTAGAATCAAAATATATAATGTAGAAGAAGAAAGATATATACCTAGTAGTAGCGCCTATCTCACTCACATACCATCGGTCGAAAAACTAGTTGGACGACAATTTAAAATTTTACACCTTATCTAAATATATAAAATGTCTTCACCCGTAGCTCTCCTTTATTATGGGATATTTTTGATTAATCAAACGTTTAAAACACTATTACTTAGTTATTTGAGATGAAATGTTTAATTTTTTAAACAACTTAATTAAGGGTTCCATATCTCAAAAGGAAAAAAGGAACTCTTATAGGATCACATCGTTGTCCGTCTATTTCTTTGTCTGTCTGCTGTCAAGACATACGGACGATAAAACAGCGACAAGCGCGCGCTTCATCAATTTTTGACGCGTTTTTTTTTAACTTTGTCGGCATTTGATTAAAATTTTATCTATAAGTACATATGATAAAATTGTAATTAAGCCAAATCTGTACATTAAATATATTTGGAAAATCTTATTGAAATAGACATTATTATCGATACAGAGGCCGAATCTATAGTTTTTAGAATAACTAGGCTAGACTTTTAACTGCGGGAAAATATCTCATCTCTAAGAAATCTATACTACATATACGTTAAAACGTAAGTGGAGACGAACCCGAGCGGAGTGAGAGTGAGTCGCTAGTTTTATTATATAATTGATAAAACTTCTCAAGTTTGCGTGTATCACTCATTTAGAAAAAAATAAACTAATTTCGTCATGTAATTTATACATAATATTATAAAATTCTATCTGAGTCGAATCTGTATGTTAAATATATTTTTTGGAGAATCTTATTGAAATAGTCGTTATTATCGGTACAGAGGCCGAATTAGAATTTTTGCGTTTAGAATTTTTGCTTGTTTGTCTGTGACGGCATCACGAAAAAACCACACGGATCCGGATCAACATATAGGATACTTTTAACAGCGAGAAAATATCTCATCTCTGCGAAATCGATACTAAACGTTAAAATGTAACTAGGGGCAAACCCGAGCGGAGCGAAGGAAAATACTCAGATCTGCAATTCCTCGGAGCTGAGAGAAAATCAAACTTCTAAGTCAACATAAAGATACGGTCGTTTATGCTGCATATTTTGACACTCGTTGACCTAAAATCATGAGGAAAGAAGCAATGTCTTATAGCAAAGTAAAGGTAAAAATCCGAAAACCATCGTTATATAACCAAAAAAGAATTGTTTTTCCGCTATTATTAACTTACTAGCGACTCACCCTCGCTTCGCTTCGGGTTCGTCCCTAGACAAAAAAAAATTATCCCACGGGACCCGTACACTTTTCCGGGATGATAGCCTATAGTCTTCCTCAGTTAATGGGCTATCAAACGCAAAAAGAATTTTTCAATTCGGATCAGTAGTTCCTGAGATTAGCGTGTTCAACCAAACAAACAAACAAATTCTTCAGTTTTATAATATTAGTATAGATTTAATTGTTTCATGCTACAGAACCCTCGATGTGCGAGTCAGACTCGCACTTGTCCGATTATTATTTATTTTTACAATGTACAATATATGTATATATAAATAAAAATCGAACTATAAACCAGTCCTACATAATAAGCCTAATGCTACATTTACACGCTTGACAAGTGTCCACAAACAAGCATGTGAAAAGGGTGCTTGTGGTGGTTTGGCTTGGCTAGCGTGAGCTTGTCATCGATCCGGGCTAGTATCGGTTTTTGAACACAGATCCAAAGAAACTTGCGGCAAGCGCTTGTGACGTATTTACACGTTGATGTGAGTTTAGTGAACGGGTATTTTTATACTGCGCTGTATACAACTACGTATCAACCATGAGTAGTTGATCAAACGACGAAATTATGGCCTTTTAACATCTACCATCTCTTCTCTGTCAAACTTTTCGCTTCCTTTTTTTATATATATTTTAAATAAAAATAATAAATATGTCTAGCCAAACGCAACACGAAACAACTTCAACGTCCACGTCTGCCTTGTTTGCCTGTTCAGAAATACTTACGCACTCGCAAATCGCAAGCGTGTAAATGGCATCCAAGCGTTTGTAAAGGCTTGGAGTTTGTAGACGTTTGCCAAGCCTCGGCAAGCGGTAAAGGTAGCATAAGTTCTACAAGCAAAATGTCAACGCCCGTGTGCCTCATAAATTGCAACGTATTTTTTTTCCAATTTCCAGTTTATGCTATATCCATAGCAGATTTTAATCATAATACCTCAAGTAAAAAAATGTTAAAATTTTATTTGACCGTTTCCAATAACTGGTTTTAACCATTTTTTAAATGATGGCTCTTTTTCCCATTCTGTTCTATAATGTTGTGCGTAATTCGTTTTCTTTTTTCCTGGAACGTCCATTATCACAAATATTTTCACATATAATGCAATAAAAACCAAATGTACCAGAATGAAATAGATAATGAGTGAATAAATAAATAGATAATAATATCATTATTGTGAGTTCTTAGTTTTAATACAATATGGTTATCTATGTAAAACAGAGACAGAAACATTAAACTATACGGAGAATCCCTACATCGAATGAAAGTGTATGCGTTTAGTTTTTGCTAGGCTTTTCCTTTAAAAACTTCCTGTCGTATCATTCTTAATTTGCAGGAGAAGTGGGTGGTGTTTTTAGATGGGGGACCATCTAAAAATACCACTCACTTCTCCAGAGGCTACGTCCCATATACTAAACTTGTGCCAAAGTTTTTTTTAACTTACCATGATATTCACAACAGCTACGCAAGCTGGCCAAAATATAATTATTACAAAAATATTGATCGTGTCGAAATATCTAAATACTTTAATAAACTTGAACGCACTATAATGTATTATGTCAAAAAATATGACACAGATGAAGTGTCAGGCATTTTGACTTTGTCATTACCATGGATGACAAGTAAAGTCATTACGTGGCCTTTGAAATTGAATCGAATAAAGTCTGTTTTACTGAAAATTAACAAGTTGTTTCATTATTAAGTATAACCTCTAGTTGGATTGAGTAGAATAACCCATATATTTGTAACAATGAGTAATTCATATAAAATACTATGGGCTCTTTCAACTTTTCTAGCAGCTTTAATAACAACTACCAAAGGCTACACTATAACAGTAGACGCACACGCCGAAGAGTGTTTTTTTTTAAACGTCGTAGCCAACACTAAAATAAGTATTTAATATATAATAGTTCATTATTAATTCGTTAAATATTTATTTAAAATTCCCTTAAAAAAGCTTAATATTTTTTAAAATACTCCTAATATCATTATTGTGAGTTCTTAGTTTTAGATATTTTATATTATAAATAAATTCTTTCTTTCAGGTTTAACATTTGAAATAGTTGAAGGAGGATTCTTAGATATAGATGTTAAAATAACTGGCCCAGATGGTGCCACCATATATAAAGGCGAAAGAGAGTCTTCTGGCATGTACACATTTTCTGCACCTACATCAGGTCGATACACATACTGCTTCAGCAATCAAATTTCAACTATGACTTCTAAGGTGACTTGTTACTCTATGTTGTTTGATAGAAAATAAATTTTTAAATCATTACATTCACTCTCTCTCTACAAGAAGGATATATTTAAACAGGATTTACCATTGCTTTGTTCATGTGCATCCTTAAGTATGCACATTTTGTTCACAATTTCATGAGTTTTAAACTTTTTTGCACACAACCCTAATGTTGTATAAACCAGTTGTGTAGGTACTTAAATAATTTTTGAATTAAAAAACATTAATATCTATTGTTATGCATGCATTCTCTAATTTATTTGTGAATTTCAGGTAGTAATGTTCAATTTGGAAGTAGGGGAGGCACCAAACAAGAAGACAGTTGAAAAAGATGATATAGTGAAAAAAAAACAGTGGGTTGCTGTGCCCATACAATGAGCATAATATGGTTTCTTGGTTGGGCACGACACCAAGGTTTTATAACACCTCCTGCACAATTATTAGACAATATTTTAATATGTTATTCTGATGACGATGACAATTTATAAACAAAATTATAGCATCTAAGTATGTCTTTTATTTCAACATATTACTGCACCAAGTTGTCATATTGGCATGGATGGTATTCGTAGGTAGGTGCAATAGATTTGTCTATATTAAGTAAACGTGTTTTGTGCGCTCAATTAATCAATCAAGTTAATCAAGTTTACAATTTAGATCTTACTATGATTTATCTAATTTAAAACACTTAAGATTGTTTCTATAGTAGTTAGACGTACAAGCACAAACTATATAGAAACGCTATGTACAAAACACTTACGTGCTTCAATAAAAAACGCAGTAACATATTGTAGATATAATTACATATAGAAGTGTCTGTAAGGTCCCGCGCGCTCATCATTTACAAAAGCAGTTACATACTCTGTAGTCTGTCCACAATACAATACAATTAATTTATGACTAATTTTCAAGCCTGTAACACCAGGCCCCAGTTTGTATAAGGAATGGTTTTGTCCTTTAAGATCATTTTGTTTAGAATACACTTATTTTTTGATTCCTTCGTTTTTTTGAAATAATTTTTATATATTTGGACTCCCTATCACCTCCCCAATCTAAAAATACCACCCACTTCTCCAGGGGCTACGTCCCATATACTAAACTTGTGCCAAAGTTTTTTTTAACTTACCATGATATTCACAACAGCTACGCAAGCTGGCCAAAATATAATTATTACAAAAATGTTGATCGTGTCGAAATAGCTAAATACTTTCATAAACTTGAACGCACTATAATGTATTATGTCAAAAAATATGACACAGATGAAGTGTCAGGCATTTTGACTTTGTCATTACCATGGATGACAAGTAAAGTCATTACGTGGCCTTTGAAATTAAATCGAATACAGTCTGTTTTACTGAAAAATAACAAGTTGTTTCATTATTAAGTATAACCTCTAGTTGGATTGAGTAGAATAACCCCATATATATTTGTAACAATGAGTAATTCATATAAAATACTATGGGTTCTTTCAACTTTTCTAGCAGCTTTAATAACAACTACCAAAGGCTACACTATAACAGTAGACGCACACGCCGAAGAGTGTTTTTTTGAAAACGTCGAAGCCGACACTAAAATAGGTATTTAATATATAATAGTTCATTATTAGTTCGTTAAATATTTATTTAAAATTCCCTTAAAAAAAGTTAAATATTTTTTTACAATACTCTTAATTTCAATTATTATTGTGAGTTCTTAGTTTTAGATATTTTATAATATAAATTAATTCTTTCTTTCAGGTTTAACATTTGAAATAGCTGAAGGAGGATTCTTAGATATAGATGTTAAAATAACTGGCCCAGATGGTGCCACCATATATAAAGGCGAAAGAGAGTCTTCTGGCATGTACACATTTTCTGCACCTACATCAGGTCGATACACATACTGCTTCAGCAATCAAATGTCAACTATGACTCCTAAGGTGACTTGATACTCTATGTTGTTTGATAGAAAATTAATTTTTAAATCATTACACTCACTCTCTCTCTACAAGAAGGATATATTTAAACTCAATTTACCATTGCTTTGCTCATGTGCATCTCTAAATATGCACATTTTGTTCACAATTTCATGAGTTTTAAACTTTTTTACACACAACTTTAATGTTGTATAAACCAGTTGTATACTTAAATATTTAATTTTTATTTTAAAAATGTTAATACTTATTGTTATGCATGCATTCTCTAATTTATTTGTGAATTACAGGTAGTAATGTTTAATTTGGAAGTAGGGGAGGCACCAAGCAAGAAAACAGATGAAAAAGATGAAGTCAACCATAATAAGCTGGAGGACATGATAAAAGAGCTCGGCACAACACTTAAAACGGTCAAACATGAACAGGAATATATGCAGGTGAAATGATGTATTTTTATACACTACAATAAATTTTATTGTTATATTATATGTATCAGTACTTGTAACTGCTGTGTTAGTCTAATAATAATTAGCATTTCGCCTGCTGTCAGGTTATGTCTAATTGGTTTAATCTTGAAAAGAATATCAATAGTAGCACAAATTTGAAAATTTGGCAATCTGACACCCCCATGCCTAGGACAGCATTTAAAGCCATCATTTTAATCACTGACCGTAATGGAGAGCTTGATCCAAAATTGGGCTCATTGTTATTTGTTATATTAAATAATAAATCAATAATTAGTGCTATTTTTTATTTAGGGAGTAGAAACCAGAGTAATAATTTTCTTAGACTGTTAAATACACACTGGTCTATGTTTACTTTTGCTAAGTAGGTATACTATTTGCTTGTTACAGGTTCGAGACCGCATCCACCGTGCTATCAACGAAAGCACAAACTCACGTGTAGTGTTGTGGTCAATCTTTGAGGCTTCTGTACTACTTGTAATGACCCTGGGACAGGTCTACTACCTAAAAAGATTTTTTGAAGTGCAACGTGTTGTCTAACATTTGTTACTGTTACATAGGAAGTTAATAGTATTTAATAAATTTTTATATCAGTGACTGAAAAGTACGAAACCATTTTGGTGTGCGTGTTCTGATATTTTGTGAATACAGAGTACTATTTATTAATTTCGGTTGTTTTTATGATATCACAAGCTCATATTTTTGACGGCAACCTTTAAATCTTAAATCTTAAATTTAGCATTTTGGATAATATTAAAATATGTATTTTGTGTAAAGATCTGTTTATTTGTTAGCTTCAAATTTAAATTTATATGTTCAACAAAATAATACTTTGTATTGAATTACATAAATAATTAAGCATATTTTAGCAGAACTAAAATAATTTCAGTGTTTATTTTTGAGTGTTAAATAAAATTACTATTTGTAATTACCAACTTCTTTATATTTCCTTTTTGTATATAGTGAAAATATTTCTTTCATACTGATGTTTTTTATTTTTGTGTTAAAAGAACATCTATAATTGAGTAAACACTATATGATGATAAGATGACAGAATGGGATGCAAAAAAAACCCTCATAATAATGTTTAGATATGCTTTACTTTATTTTTATCAATTACAACGATCAACATTCAATTCATGCTATAAATAAATATTCAGTAGTCTCAAAACAGTGAGCACAAAATAAACCTTTTCTTATAATACATATATTATGGGATAGAAGTATTACAGGTAGATGATCAGTATTACTTCAGACACATTTAAAAATAAAAATATTTATAATGCAAAGTGATAGGAATATAATTTATATTCCTTTATATTCTGCCATACATGATACAACCTAGATCCTTAGGCAACCTGTATAAAACCTCCAATAGGATCCCACCAAAAGCGACAAAAGCCACATAGAAACCAATAAAATATATTTATTGGTTTCTATGTCCAATAAATATTTATTAAGAAACCAATAAATATTTATTGGTTTCTATGTCGCTTTTGACGGGGTCCTTTTGGAGTTTTTCAACAGGGAAACCACTAAATGAAAAGTTCAGCAACTTAATAGTTAATGTATTAGATAATACATTAACTATTAAGTGTATTTAGTGCACTAATAGTCATTTTGAAATCTTAAAGAAATGTATCTTTTTTATAAAATATATTTTTAATATAGATTTTCTTTTGTAAATAAACAGTTTATTAGTTGTGCTGCAGAACTTATTACCTATAAAATAATTTTTCTACAAATGTTAGAAGTTTATATAAATTTAAAACTCAAACATTCCTATTAATTTACATTTTATATTACATAACAATATATAACTTTTAAAATAGATTTAACTAAGCATGTATAAAAGTAACCCCATTGAGGATAAAATTAATTAACTTTCAATGTTACTAACAAACAGGAACATTTCTTAACAATTGAGCAAGAGATTCTAATATACTTAACATATGCATCTACATATAATCTAGACAAGGTGAAGTACAAACATAATCGGAAAAAAATGTACTAATTATTTTATAAATAAAAATTCATAATGATAAAAAGTATAAGGAATAAATTTAAAATATAAATACATAAATAAGAAATCCAACAGCTAATATTGCGATTATAAAACAAAGTAGTTATACAGATATTTATATCGAATAAAGTGAAACAGTTGTGGGTTTGACATTGTGTTGCCAGCGACAGATATTTGGGACCCATTAACCATTTGGGCCACCAAAATATAATGCTATATAATTTTAAATTTAATTTTTAAAGCTTTACATTGGCTTTAGTTATGAATAGTATTATATAATATAAAAAATATTGTATAGTATGTGGACCACACAGATCAGACAGACAAATAAAACGGCATCAGTTAATGTGTAAAGCAGTTCTTATGGGACAACCAAACCTACCAATAACAAAATTACTTCTCCTGATTTAAAAATTGTATGTGTAAGTAAAGCATAATATAACATACCCTTAACTATCTTATTCTATAAAATGAGAATTTCTGTATTTCCAAAGAATTTTTATAGTGCTGAGTTAATTATGATCTTGGCAATTGGTTTCTCTTATAATATTCAGCTGCTAAGATCTCTATAATTAGTTATATAAAAAATATTTAGTATAGGTAACTAACGCCGGCCCACCGGCGGGCCAGTGACGTCACGCATTAAGTTCCGCGTGGCGGTCTCCGGCCCGCCGGTGGGTATGTCCGTCCGACACACTTTAAACGCTTTTTCACTTATTTAGAGTATACATTTGCTTGGACAACTTTTGTTCATAGGCAAGTATATTAAGTTTTACATACTGGCCGTACCAGATAGGCAAGAAACAGTTGAAAATTAAATATAATTTATGAACTTTCATAGGCTTTGCTTAACTTTAGTTTTTTTACATTGAAATAAGGCAAGTTAGAAAAGACTATCTAACGTTTTAATTAATCAACATTTATATAAATAAAATCCTCAGAACATTAGGTTTGTTAGGCACTGAACCCTCGACCATGTTCGCAGACTGTTATTTTATTATTTACTAGCCAAACCCGCGGCTTCGCTCGCGCTAAAACTACAACAAAAAAAACTTTATAAAGGTAGGTTTCATACAAATTTTGCATCGTGTTGTGTTATAGCGTGTATTCCCGTGGGAATGAGATAATCTCCCGCGGTAAAAAGTATCCTATATGTTGACCCGGATATCCAGCTATCATCATACCAAATTTCATCAAAATCCCTCCAGTGGTTTTTCTGTGATGCGGTAACAGACAGACAGACAGACAAAAATTCTAAAAACTATATATTCGGTATAAACTATAGATTCGGTCTCTGTATCGATAATAAAGTCTAATTCAATAAGATTCTCCAAAAAATATTTAAGGTACAGATTCGACTCTTTTTATTATATGTATAGATTTACATTTATAATAGCAAAATCAACTATGACCATTGTCTTGTCGAGTAGCGATTGCCTATTGCCTATACACGTTGCTTAACGAAAGCCATTATTATGTCTCTTTCTAATTTGCGTCATATAGGTAGTTGACACCATTAACTAAAACTCCGCAACCCTTAATTTTAGTTCTGAAAACCCGATTTATTTTTGACTAGCTCTTCAAACTCGCTTCGCTCGGGTTCGTCCCTAGTAAAGAACACAAACAAATCTATCCCACGGGCACCGTACATTTTTCCGGGATAAAAAGTAATCTATATTCTATTCCAGACTATAATCTATCTCTGTGCCAAATTTCATCCAGATCTCAATCCAAACTTCATCCGTTCAGCTATGACGTTATTAAGTAACAAACATTCATCCATCGAAATTTTCGCATTTATAATATTATAATTAATAAGATTAAGTTGCTCTGTAACCAATAGTCAATTGAGTTGGTAAATAAGTGACGTAACAGTTGCCAGCGCTATATAAATTCTACAATTCAATTCAATTTGTTTTATTAATCGCTTCAAAGCGAGCCAGTTGAGCACACCTTACTTCGCCACGTGTCTATGTCACGTAGAATGAAGAAGACAAGGAGATCGTTGATTGGTCATATAAAACAATGGCGGAATATATTTGACAGCTCATAAAAAGTATGTCTATTGATTGCTAGTGTCCAATTGAATGCTAAAAAAGTGAAGGCAAAAGTCTAAAGCCTAGTGAGATCGATCCGGCCGGTGACGAGCGCGGGCACCACGGCGCCGGCGGCGAGGCGCGCCACGTCGCCGCGCGCCGGCAGCTCCAGCAGCACGCTGGCGCCGCACGCGCTCAGCAGCCGGCTGCTGCACTGTTGGGGCAGTTGGAGATTACATTATTATCGAGGGGTGAAAGGCTATTTGTTTTAAGCGACATTATGGGTGATTTTGTTTGATATACAAATTCGGAATTAGCTAATTTTTCTGCGTCGATTGAACCCGGTTTTGTTCAAATTGATGCACTTTTTTGGCGTTTGAAACAATATCATTTTAGGGGTCATTTCAAAATGGCAGTGTAATTATACGACGGTATATTAGCCCTTTTTTAATAACAGTGTATTTAAACCATATAGAGAGATAACCATATAGAAGAATATTTAGTACTTAGACATAAACCGATTTACCTTTCCCAAATACATAGTTGAATTATACATAAAGCATTTTTTCTTACTCCTAATATTTATTTAGATGTAACTTCAATCATTTTGACTTCCATTACTTACTCGGTGTGCTGTCGCTTAAATAATTTATCCGTCACCCAAATACGACACGGTGTGTCGGTTAAGCTCTTTTGTTCTACTCTATTTTCCACACATTCTGGCACTTCAACCAGATTAAATAAAATCATTAAGACTGAATGCCAATTATAATTAAAATTGTTAATTTGAAACTGATTTTAGTTTGTTATAATTATTATACTAAATAAATAACTTTAGCTGAGGATCTTTTTATGTTTATTCAAGTTAAGGACCTGGTGTTTTTATTCAGTAACCGTTTATCCAGTTTGTTTCAACAGCCGTTGATAATGTAAGCAACAAAAAAGTGACATGAAACATCATATTTTTAACATTATTTATCATTTAAGTAAATTATCCTGTATGTTATTATACTCTCAACTGGCAGTTGAGATAAATAACTTGCTACTATAAGTTTAAGACAACGTCGCATCATGCCTTTTGGCTTACTTTGAATAGGTACTGTAGAGTCGTTTAATTTGTTTTTCTCTTTCGCTAAAAGCAGTTATCAGTGTCGCTTAAGTCCTTTTTCCTTACTCTATAAAACAGGTGTTTTGAATTTATATTAAGCGACAATTATCTATGTAAATATAAGTGTGTTTAATATGGTAATAGTATTAATAAATCGACGTTTGCAAATGAATTTCAGTGCAATTTATTCTAAACATCTGTATTTTTGACTTAAAAACTTCCTCGAGCGTTTTTATATTTTTTTAAAATTAAAATAAACTGACTTTCGAAAAAAAGAAAAACGTACAGACCTAGATTAAGGTGTACTGAATCTACAAAGACAAAAATTGTCTCATTTCGTAAATGTTTAGAGGTGTGAAAACGTTATCGCCCTAAACAACCTCTAAGATTTGCAACTCTCTCTATCGCACCATACGGGTTGTCAAAGCGAACGGTATGAAACAGATAGTATTTTTTTAAAAAGTTCACAATCCTCTTAACGATCGTGTATGAGGAAGCGAGTACCTGGTTGCCGAGCAGCGTGGCGTGCGGCAGGTCGTCGGCGCGCGGGAAGCGCAGCACGGCGCGCGCGTACTCGGGGCGCGCGTCCAGCGCCACGTCGTGCGCCAGGCGCACGCCCACGCGCGCGAACTCGCTGGCGTGGCGCGTGCTCTGCCGCAGCGCGCGCACCACGAACACCAGGCAGCACACGTACGCCGACACCGGGTTGCCTGTACCGTGTTGTTTAGTTTTAGTTACCTTTTCGGTTTATTTGTAACTGGCGACATACGTCTCTCAAAATCAAATCAAATTATATTTTATTCAAATAGACTTTTAAGAAAACTTTTGCATCGTCAATTTATATTTTAAATTTAAATTAGATGTCAGTGTAATCAGTCTGTCTCTAGGTGCCAAATAGTAAGTTATGTACTACCTTCCAAGTCATATTATATGTGTTTACTAAATTTCATCCAAATCCGTTCAATCGATCCGTGAAGGAATAAAAAATATATATAAGTAGCCCGGCCCGTTTCATTTTTCATCGAATTGAAGTTTTACGGTATACTTTTTTGAGCTGAAACTAATCTGAAGAATCTAAGATGACTAATCTTTCAAAAACACTTTAACTACACTAGTTTATAAATAAGTTTATTTTAATCTCTTTTAAATTTTACATATGTATGTTCAATTTAGTCATCTATTTTTCAAAATAAGAACATAATATAAGGTATAGTTTTTAAAATTCATATTTTTTAAAAGTTTATTAATTATTATAATAAGTATATATTTTTCTTACCGGGTAGAGCGAATATAAACTTCGTCTTTCCTTCAATCTCGCAGGTAGCAAAGGTACTAGGTTTCCCAGGCTTCATGCGAACGCGACCGAAATGTATTGTCGCTCCGAAGTCCTAAAAGTATACTTAAGTAATGATTTATACTAATCAATAAACATTTCCAATGTTGAAATTATTCTCGTCATTTTTTTGTTATATTTTTGACAGATTTCAAAAATGATTTTTTCTATGTCTAGGTAACTATTATTTATTATATTAATTAGTATTTACACTTTCTTGTTAACAGATTTCACTAGTTTTTAGTTCGGTTAGAAATAAACAAATATCCAGATAGTTTAGATTTAGGATTAATAGTTTAAGT
This sequence comes from Argynnis bischoffii washingtonia, assembly GCA_033884665.1. Lineage (NCBI taxonomy): Eukaryota > Metazoa > Arthropoda > Insecta > Lepidoptera > Nymphalidae > Argynnis > Argynnis bischoffii. The sequence continues at coordinate 6,358,764 of CM066628.1, read as the reverse complement.
CAAAATATGGAAATGTTTTCTCTAAAATAAAATTTTAATTGCGTATTAAATATATTTTTTTCTATTTGGAAACTATAAGGACACAATTAAACAAAATCAAATAACTAAACTGCGCCAGCTTACATTGAGCAGCACGGGCTTGAGCAGGTCGCGCTCGCCCATGGACACGCCGCCCGAGCACACGAGCACGTCGGCGCGCGGCAGCGCCGCCGCCAGCGCCGCCGCCAGCGCCGCGGGCTCGTCGCGCGCGATGCCGCACTCCACGCTCTCGTACCCGTGCTCTCTGCACATATGTACATATATCATTTATTTGCTTTTATTTATCCATATCTATACAGATAAATAAAATTGGAGTGTCTGTTTGTAGTATTTAAATAACCGCTTTTTACTAAATGCATATGGATATATACACGGTATATATACCAAAACAACATTTTTTTACAATTTTTGTCTGTCTGTCTGTTTGTTTTGGCTAATCTCCGAAACGGCTGGCCCGATTTTGACGGGACTTTCACTGGTAGATAGCTGATGTTATAGCGAGTTAGTCTACTTTTATTTTAGAAAAAGAATCAGGGTTCCGCGAAAAAAAATTTAAACCCATGAAATTATGAACAAAACCCGCGTACGGCATACGCACCCGAACAAAACGAGGGTAAACCGCTATATAATTTAAATGAATATCTTAGGAGTAGCAAACTACTATTTATATATACCTAAACAAAGCTAACCGTGAAAACGTACCAAGAGACGAACGGGAGCGAAGCGAGCGTGAATCGCTAGTTAATATTATAAATGTGAAAGTTTGAGAGTATGTATGTATGGATGTTTGTTACTCTTTCACGCCAGAACGGCTGAACGGATCTGAATGAATTTGGCACAGAAATAGATTATAATATAGAATAACACATAGGCTACTTTTACTTAAAAACTCCATATACTAAACTTCGCCCGACCAAGGACTCGAACCCGGGACCTTCTAATCTGCAACTGTCCATGATAGTCACTAGACCGCCTACGCAATTAGAATGTGTAGGTACAATAAAAGTAATGCTAATCTCTATGTCATAAATTTCCTCATAATGCTTATTAAGTTGACACTATCAGCTCCTAATGCCATATTTTCATATAACCGGGAAAAGTAATACTAAATATGATCCGTTTAAAAAAAAACCTGTATTATAAAAAAAAAACTTACTTAAGCAATAACTTGAGCATAATTCTATTTGAGTCTCTGATATGAGAAGGTCGTAACGTTTCTTCTGAACGTTCTTGTAATTCGTTGCCCGTTGACAGGATGGCAACCTGGATAAATTGTATTTCATGTATATATAACACATCTATCATATTCATTTCATCATCATCATATTTATATGTGTGTATGTATCTATGTATGTGGGTATGTATGTATATATATTATTTAATATTTTATCTATGTACGTATTCACTGTAGATCTCTTTAAGATTGTTTGCACCCCTTCCTTCTCTCTTTCTTTCTCTCTACCCAAAGGTTGTCTACAATAGATCGCTTTCTAGCAATAATACCGCCTATTGTACGATTTCTATATAATCTGTATCTACGTATGTTATGTAAAATAATGGTGTACAATAAAGAATATTTCATTTCATTTCACATCTATAATTATTAAGCCCATATAATATTATAAGGTGTCAGTGTGGGACTAATTTCTGATTGGATCTCCTGTGCTCAATTGGCACGCTTTGAAGTCATCTATACTAATATTATAAAGCTGAAGAGTCTGTTTGTTTGCTTGTTTGGTTGAACACGCCAATCTCAGGAACTGCTAATCCGATTTGAAAAATTCTTTTTGCATTAGATAGTCTGTTAACTGAGGAAGGAAAATCTAAGCTATATATCATCCCGGAAAAATGTACGGTTCCCGTGGGATAGTTTTGTTTTTGTCTAGGGACGAACCCGAAGGGAAGCGAGGGTGAGTCGCTAGTTAATAATAAAATTGAATTGAATTGGTTGGGTCTCACGTAGGATAAGTAGATAATTATTGTATTGCAATATTGTAACAAACATTATTTTAAAAGAGCAACTGTTGTCGAGTTTCTCGCCGGTTCTTCTTAGCAGAACTGCGTCCCAAGCCGGTAGTAGATTCCTCATGGATTTACATACATTACACATAAATTTAAATTAAATTTTGAAAATGTAAAAAGTGACGATTTAAAATTGCTTGTAAAAGTCTGTTTGAATAAAATATAATTTTATTTGAATGCGAGTCGTCTTAAATATTTGTCGGATAGGTTGTCCTTTAGCATAGTTGAAGTTTTACATTTACTCGTGTCCGTCCGTCCGTTTTAACGAGATGGGATTATTTAATATTTTTTTTACAGACGATAGGGACCTTTAGCGGATGAGTATTTAGTAGATGTAAAATAAATTGATTAGACTTTAAATAACATAAAAAAATTATAGAACCATACTTTGGGATTCGCTCTGACGGCAATACGCTGAATACCAGCGCCGGCTAGTACTCCAATTTGTGCTGCGTCAATGACATCACCTATAAAAGATAAATATATAAATACTTTTCAAAAAAAATTGTTGTTTTAAAAAATTACTATATAATAATACATTTCATAAGTTTGCACTTGATTTTTTATAATGCTGTTCTGAATCTGAACCGAATTTGGAATACGTCGGCCTAACTCACTATGACTCTTCGAGGCTCGGGAGTAGTAACACTGACAACTTCCCAACCTCAGGCTGTAACTGAGAATTTCGTAGCAGAAAAATCCAGCCCGCCCTAAATCCTACTTAGGCCCGATCCGGGACTCTAACCCAGGACTTTTTCATCTGCAGCTATGAATCCGAGCCACTAGATCAGCTATACTCAACCTGCGGCCCGCGGGCCGCATGCTGCCCGCTGGGCCTTTGTTATTGGCCCATCTGAAGTAACAAATTTATTGTAACTAGTTGTTTGATGAGTTCATCGCTTTTAAAAACGATACCAATCTAGAAGTTCTGTTTAAAGAAAAAAGGGAAAACAGAGAATATATGGAATTATGGAGTATTGTTCCCTAAAAATATAAAAGCGTCCAAAGATGTGCCCAAATCATACTAACATTCTTTGGGTCTACGTATGTGTGCGAATCGTCTTTTTCAAAAATGAAATACACAAAGAACGTTTACAGAAACAAACTTACAGATTCTCATCTGGATGATGTTATAAGAATAGCATGTGGCGACAAGCCAGATCTTGATAAAGTTTTTAAAAAGTGTTCACAGTATAAAAAATCGCATTAAAACATATAAACATCTTTGTTAAAACATCTTCTTTCATTAATAAAGTAACTACATCGTTAACTTGGAATTACGTTTTAATTAAGACCTAAATAATTTTTGGTTGCGGCCCTCGACAACATGACTGAAACGTGTTTGTGGCCCCTATAAAAAAAGGTTGAGTATGGCTGCACTAGACCAACGAGATTCCCGGGGGAGAGCTGACTCCTACCGGGCGTGTCCCCCAGGTGGCGGATTGGGGAACGCCACCCGCTTAGAGGGGCGGGTGGTACCGGAGAAATCCGGCGCGGACCAACAGCAGGGGGAGGGGTGCCTCTGGCCGTGGGCCGTCGAACGCGGTTGAGGCACCCCGGACGGTGCCGCTCTCCGTTGAGGCTTCGGCTTCCGGAGTTGCGGCCACCGGTGTGGGAGGGCCCACTTAGGTGGGCAGGACGGGTGTCCATTTTGGTGGACCAGTTGGGGCCTCTCGTTAGTGGCTGCATCTGACGGCGTTGCGGCCACTGACGGGGGGATGGTGGTGGGTGCCCTGACCGTGGGCCGTCGAACGCGGTTGGGGTGCCATGAGGATAGGGCCGCTTGTGCGGCCATTGGTGATGTGGACCCACTTCGGTGGGTGGCTTGGGTATCCACATTTTGTGGAGGGTTTGGGGCCTCTCTCTCGTCGTGGCTGCATCTGACGGCGTTGCGGCCACTGGTTGTGGGGTCGCTTTGGTGACCCCGCGATCGGATGAGAGGGGGGTGGACGTGGTGGGGCTGCAGGGGAAGAGGCGTGTTGGTGTTTCGTTGCCGCTCTCCCTGTCCTCTGCAGCCGAGGTAGTGTAGCCCACTTCGGTGGGCGGTGAGGTTTAGTGGGGCTGCTCCGGGTACTTCTCTGTTTTGCAGAGTGGACTTTGGAGCAGCCTCTCTGGTTTGGTGGCCGATAGGCCTGCCGCCGGGGCGTCGCGGAAGTTGTGCGTAAGCGTTCCCGCGGCGTTCCACTAAGGCGGAGGGGAGGGGAAAGTTGGGGTTTAGTGGGTAGTACCGGCTCTTCTGGCCGGTGAGCCCCACATAACCACCTGGGGGTACAGGTGGTATGCGTAAATGCATTCCCCAACTATAAAAAAAAAAAAAAAAAAAAAGACCAACGAGATTAATCTTTCAATTATACCTAATATAACAATATCAATATCGATTTAATAACCTTTTTCTGCCAATACAGATCCTATGGAAATCCTAGGAATGTCGAATCCTATGGGCCGTACATCTTGGTGAGCCTGAGGCGCTACAAGCACTTCAATCTCTAATTCAATCTGGTGATCTGCTGAGGCTTTTATTAACTTAGTATCCTCTACCTGCATAAATTAAAAAAAAACTAAGTAAATTAAATGTCAATATCGTGCAATTGAAAAAGATAACTATAATTAAAAACGCTGGTTTGAAACCATAGATCAGCTAATAATAAAAAATATCTAGAATATTTAACTTTCAAAAAAATTATTACAGCCATCGTAGTTATAGGTAGGTACCATATGATAATAAATATATTTATAAAGGTACGGAAATATATAATGCAAGCCATATTTATAATGAATAGTCTTATTTTTTAACTGTAAAACATGCAAAGTTTAGTTCATTTGCCAGCCTTTTGAAACCCAGCAAGCAAGTGAACTCGGTAGTTAATAAATGTAATAAAAAGTTAGTGAATAGATAATTTTCATAATTCCGCATGTAATCTATACAAATAGTAAAATTCTGAGTCGAATCTGTACATTCAATATTTTTTGGAAAATCTTATCGAAATAGTCATTATATTATTGTTGAGACAGATAATTTTAAGAATTTTGTCCGTCTGTCTGTCTGTGAACGCATCACGAGAAAACCACTAAATAGATTTTGATGAAATTTGGTATGATGATAGCCGGGTATCCTGGTCAACATATAGGATACTTTTTACTGAGGGAAAATATCTCATCTCTGAGAAATCTATATTAACCGTTAAAACGTTTCTAGGGACGAATCCGAGGGTGAGTCGCTAGTATTACTATCGCTAATATCACTAAAAATAGTTTTATATTTCTTTACCTGTACTACACAATCGGCTCCTAATGGTAATGGGGCTCCAGTATTAACTCTGGCGCATTCGCCAGGTGTTAGTGGCATATACGGGGTCTCCCCCGCAGTCACAACGCTGCGAACTTTTCGTATACCAGCTCCGTCCAAACTAAGACATGCATATCCTAAGAAAATAAAATGTTATCAAGTTTATTTAAGACCCCGTGTGATGATATGATTTCCCCTAAAGTGAATATTCCCTATAAACGATTTCGGTGGGTATTAAAAACTAAAATTGTTTGAAAATCTGTAAATATACTGGCATGTTTTCTTCAATAAGAAAAAAACCTCGATGTGCTGTTTAAAAAACAGCGCTGTATTTCAAAACAATATATCCAAACAAGTAACAAATAAAACTTTTTGAAGGGAAGAAAAACTTAAATTTCGCAGGTCTGTAAGAATTTATTATACCTCAATGTAGGTTTGTTTCTATTTAAATCAAATTTATACCTCATATTAATAAAACGTATCGCTAACGTTTTAAGTTTAGTTATATATATATATATATATATATATATATATATATATATATATATATATATATATATATATATATATATATATATATATAATATATATACAAATCAACAAATATGTACATAGCTTTAAATTTCAAAATTAAATAAGAATCAACTTAAGTTGAAAATTTAGTAGTAACACAGATCATATATATGTAATATTATACTAGCGTAGTTATAATAATTAGTAGAAGTACAAGTAAAGTGAATAAAGTAACTTTAGTGTATACTTAATAGTACAGCATAGCCTATGTAGATAATAATGGTATATTAACATAATATAGCAGTAGAACCCAATCAAATAGAAGCAGCCTTGAAAACACAATGTTAGAAATAACAACACAATTATTTCTGCCATATCGTCCTCACTTTTAGTTATCTGATACAACAGACATGTTTACATCATCCGAATTTAATTGTAGTGGAGCCATAAAAGAATATTAAATAATATTTAAATAGAATTTAAAAAAAGATAGGCTCTTAATTTAAATCAAAGTGTTGTTTCTATTACTCTAGTAGATAAAGAACTAAAGTCCAAATTGAATATTAAGACGTCAAATAATTATGGTTTATATTATATAGTGAATACTATTATTAAATACACAAAGTAGTTAGCATATAATAAAATAGTAGGGAATGTTTATTATATAAGATCTATATATATAACTAGAACACCTTGAACTATTTTTTCAGTGATAAATTTAAGATATTTTTATATTATGTGAATTTAGGTGTATACTAGCAGATCAGATATGATGATCAACACACACAATGGATTTTATATATTATAAAGATTACATTAGAGATATACTATTATTTTATTTAATATATTTATAAAACATAAAGTTAAAACATTTTGAATAATATTACTTAGGTTATATATATATATATATATATATATATATATATATATATATATATATATATATATATATATATATATAAAATTCTCGTGTCACAGTTTTCGTTGCCATACTCCTCCGAAACGGCTTGACCGATTTTGATGAAATTTTTTGTGCTTATCCGGTATCTATGAGAATCGGCCAACATCTATTTTTCATCCCCCCAAATGTTAAGGGTGGACCACCCCTAAATTTTTTTTTTTTATTTTTCAGACAAAATTTTTTGTTTTAATTTTTTTATGATACAGCATACAAAAATACCTACAACCCTAAATTTTCACCCCTCTACGATCAACCCTTATTTTTTAATAGCAATTTTAGTTATTTAATCATAATAGGATACTTTTTACTGTGGGAAAAACTCTCCTCTGAGAAATCTATACTAAACGTTAAAACGTAACTAGGGACGAACCCGAGCGGAGCGAGGGTGAGTCGCTAGTATATATATATATTCTGAAGCATATCTGTATCAACTTACCATCCTTTACAGATGCAGGAAAAGGAGGCATTGGCTCTTTAGCAATAACATCTTGAGCTACAACACGACCCACAGAGTCTTCTATTGGAATGACTTCTATACGCTCATTCCATTTCATCATCACAGCATCAATAATATTAAACGCTTCTGACATTTCCAACATAGGAAATGGTGATTCTCGTGGTCTTAAGGCAACTTTTGATATATCAACTTTACTAAACACTTTGTGAGGACAAACATGTTCTGATGCAGATTGCATTTTATCATGGACAGTCCTAACTTCATTTAATTCATTACCAATTAATGAAATGGCATGTGATAAAACAGATTTTACCACCTGAATACATTCATTTACCGCTTTTTGACTGCCAGGAAAGTTAATAATGAGGGTTCTATCTCTAATACCAGCTACAGCTCGAGAGAGCATGGCCATCGGAGTCTTTTTTAAGCTCTCGATTGTCATGGCAGTAGTTATTGCTGGGACTTCTCTTTGAATTACAGATTTTGTTGCTTCCGGAGTCACATCTCTGGGACTTAGGCCTGTACCCCCAGTAGTTAATATAAGATCAATATTAGAATCACAGAAATATTTTAGTTCTCGTTCTATAATTTCTTTTTCATCGGGCACTATTATTGTATGAATATTGGCTTTTGGAAACTTATCTTGTATAAAGTTAAATATTGCAGGTCCAGATGTGTCTTTAGAATTATCTTTAAAACAACTGTCGCTGACAGTAATAATGGCAACTGCTTTCACCATCTATAATATTTAATAATTATTTAATTAAGGACAACTATATGAACAATTATTTTATTCTCATAGGTTATACTTGTTCTCATAACAAAAGTATATTTTATTAAAATAAATTAAATTGGGCTTACCTTGTTATATTAAAATAATCTTTAATAAAATTGTAAAACTCATCCGAGTTTCTTTAATTTTGTAACATCATAATATAAAATGATCCCTAAAATTTATAAAAACACGCTGAAAAAAAACAAGAATATGATAAAAATATAACGCTACCAATAACTAAAAGCTGTACGTAAAAATACATGAAATAAAACCAAAAACTTAAATCATGCACGAATAACAACTAAAATTTTATTAATAGAACTATCAAATAGTTGGCACTGCGTGATTTTTTTGTCTACATAAGAGATAAACTATAGTCGTCTTCTTATCTAAAAAAAGCACAAATATTACCAATCAAACTTGTCTTGATTAAACAACACCAAAGTACAATTTATAAATAAATTTATACGTAAAGGGAAAACATGCAGATTTGACAACTACTCACACAGGCTCATAAAATTGAAATAAGCCGCTTACCGCTGTTATCTAATCAGCTGTTGACACCACAGAATAAATAATGCGGTATCGTCACAACTGAACATAGTACCTATAAATTACTTATGATAAAACGAAATAAATTGACATTGAGTATGTATTTAGGTATTAAGAATTAATCCTACTAACTAAAATTTTTCATGAATTTGATAAGCTTTAGTATAGTGCTGTATAAAAACTTTGTAAAAATTAAAAGCAGCCAATTTGAGCAAAAGTTAAATAAATGTACACTTCCAAGTTTAAAGGTAAAAAAGCACAATTTTTTTACACAAATGTTATTGCAAAAATATAAATTAATCTATAAATAAATAATAGCAAAATATTTCATTGTTTTACATTCATTTACAATATATTACGCTTAAATCGCATAAGCACTTTAATAAATAATTGATGACTGTTGTATGTGTGCTAGTTTAAAATCAATATTATTATTGTATATAAGTAACAGGGATCAAATAAAACGAAAAGTACGATAATATTTAAAAAAATATATTTACCGTTCAATATAGAAATGCAAAATTTTTTAAATTTATATCCGTAATATACATATGCCTAGATTCATAAAACATTATATAAAGGTGGTTTGCATGATTTTGTAGATTCATGAGTGGCTTAAAAATGAACACAATCGAGTCGTTAAGCGCCTTTTTATGTCAATTTTTCTTACAGTAGGTCAAATATTGTCATGTTTCATAAAGACATCAATTTGAGCAATAATATTTGAGATTCATTACTAATAGTGATACAGAAGAGTAACAAAAAATGACATATTTTAAGACATTTTGTAGAAAATATAGTGAGGTAGTAAGGAAATTGTTGCGCTTCTTTGCTAACTCTATTCACTTCTTCAAATTAGAAGTAGAAGTAACTAATTTAAAAAAAAAACAAAGTAGGCAGTTAATATCAAATCAAATTACATTTTAAATGATTGAACTCAATTTAAAATTACATATAACAATTACATTCCAAAATTCCGATTTATATACCAGTTCATTTCTACTCTATTGTCGACATTTATTCTTACTAACCACTGCCATATTTCATATTTAGTTGTGCGATCGTGTCGTAGTCTATGTTAACATTTTTGCATACTTCGATCAGCCGTAGAAGAGGTGTATATTTTTTTAAAGCCCGAAGGTCGCCTACCATGATGAACTTGTGCTTTGCGCGCGTCACGCTCACTGCTAAACGCCTTTGATCATTAAGGACTTCGCCTTCCTGTTAATCAAAGTTTTATCCATGTATATTTACAATTGAAATTTAATAATTATTAAAAAAAACATAATTTAGCAATATTTACTGACTTTTTCAGCTGTACTTGCATTCCTTTTAAATTAATATTTACTTTCATATTCTTTTATACATCTTCATTAATTAAATTTTATTTTTATTGTTAATGCTTCTAACAAAAATACTATTAATTGTTAGCATTTTATACTCATAGCTTATGTAGTTCACTAAAACACGAAAACACCCAAAATCCAAACATATAGATACCCAATATAAATTTGTATTTAAAATCATAAACGTATGTCTGTACACACCTTAACTTTCCGCCCATCTTCGTCACGTCTGGTACACGAGTATATAACTACACTCTTGTCTCTCCCTTGAAACTGGTCCACCGTACTGGCTTCAACGTCTTTACCAACCAACATACGCCGCAGTAACGATACTTGATCACGGTATGGAGCTATGACACCTATGTCGGATGGAAGGACGCCACCCTAAAATAAATACATTTAATAATATTATAAAAACTATTATTTTTGGTTTATCACAAAAAACAAAAATCGTTACAAAAAAATCTCACCTCTTTTAAAGTGTCTATCAATGTCATAACTACACATGCTTCTTCTGTATTAGCCAATACTTTCTCATTCACAGACTGTCTTTTTAGGATCGTGTTCAAAAAAACCGCGGCATTTTCAAATTCTGGAGAACATGCGGCAATGAGCCATGGAGATTCCGCATATTTTACCGATATTTTCTGCAAACAGAACGAAAGTATTATTTTTACGTTATTTGATATGTTTTGTGAAAATATTTTATAGAACAATATACCTGTATATCTATGTTTAAACACGCTTCGGCTACTTTTTGGTTAGCACATTTTAATGTATCATTATATGCCACCTTGTTCGCAACATCCACTAGCGGCTGGTTCATGCGGTACTGTAGCTGTAGAGTGGTCGTCGTTTCTTCATTCATAAGTCTGTGGAAGAGGCTCTCTTCCATCCCTAAGCGTCTGATAAAAGAAAGTATAGTATTTAGTATATTACTTGAACATCTATACTAATATTATAAAGAGTCAAAGTTTGATTGAACGCGCTAATTTTAGGAAGTACTAATCTGATTTGTAAAGTTTTTTTGCATTAGGTAGCCCATTTATTGAGGAAGGCTATAAGGTATATACATTTTATCATGCTACCACCCAAGGGAGCGGAGCAGTTATATGATATATAGTCTATCTATTCCATACTAACCATTAAAACATACCTAATAGTCACTAGTAATTGTATAAGTATGAACATTACTACCAATGGATCAGTATCTATATGAAATGGATCATGGTTAAAATACTCAATGTCATTACTAATAAGTTTTCTTTCTAACTGTATTACTTAACTAGAAATATTTTAATTCATTTGTCAGATTTAAAAAGAAAGATAAAAATAGATCATAAAATAAACATTACTCGGAATGTTATGTAGATATTTTATTAAATAACAAAACATACCTAGCCGTTTTGCTTTTAACAACAGGCGGCAGCTGTTCAGGATCTCCAACCAATACAAATCGGTGAGCAGAAAAAAGTGGCCTTAGCACTGTGCATTGTAATACCTGTTGAAAAAAAATAGAAATAAATCTTCTCATATATAGCATTCTATAGGTAAAACAATGACTATTTAGGTTATCACATTTCCGTCAAACTGCTTGTTTTATATTTCTTAAAAAGGAAGTTTCATGATTAATTAAGTCAAATCAGAAGCATAGAATAAAAACCATGCTCACTTGTGTAGCTTCATCGACTATGCACACGTCAAACATGGTTCTGGATATCATTGGGTGAGTGGCGCCAAGGCACGTAACTCCAACCACTTCCTGTAAAATATTAAGCATTATCAATAAAACAATAAACGTATAAATAAAAATCGTACTATTCGATCTTTTGCCTTAACGATATAAGGACCTCAACACAGGCAAGATTCAAATTTCAATTGGGTCTAAGGAATTAAAATGATACATACCATAGAGTCGTAGAAGGCTGCCAGCTGTTCTGTGGTGTGGCAGGACTGGAGCAGGGCGTGCTCGCAGCGCGCCGCCAGCTCGGGCGCCACGCGACTGGACGCGCCCAGACGCAGTATTCGGAGTGATTTTGGTAACCTTCATATCACATTTTATATTGAAAATTGGACTTATTATAAATGCGAAAGTATGTGTGTATGTTTTTTTACCGCTTTACGCTGAAATGACTGGAAAGATTTTTGGGAAATTTAGTATACAAATAAGACTATAACCTGAAGTAACACATGAAGGAAGGCTAAAACCTAAGGACACGCCCTTTTAGATCAAAATAATAGCTAATTTATCATATATCATGGAAGGATATATAGCTTTTTCATGGTTGTATTTATTTCCATTTATTTATACACAAACCTGCTTAACACATTATCGACCGCGGAGTGCGTGTGCGCGGTGACGAGGACGCGTTGTTTAAGAGCTACGAGCATTTGGATGAGCACGCTGATTGTTTGCGTTTTTCCTGTAATAATAATTTAAATAAAACTAGTATCACTGTGACGTGATACGTATATAAACAAATGCCTAGATTTATTCTTAGTAGTAATAAAGAGGTAAAATAGTTTAATGAATGTTTTTTTTTAAATAATTACAAACTATTTAAATGCAAACAAATAAGAGAATTACAATTGTAATTACGGCACAGGTCCGCAACCTTAAGTTCTATATTATTAGGTATGAGCAGACTAATAAAATCAATAATATAAACAAATGCTTAAATACCATATAATGTCCGCAGCCTGTATCTATTATAAATTTGCATTTATAAAATTGATGTTATAAATGCAAATTTATAATAGATACAGGCGGAAACTATTCAGGATGCCGCCTGTATCCTAAATTATAAATTTACGCAACAAAATAATTAATATAAATATTAGAAGCAGGATAACGGATAGATAATTGTGTACTACAACATCTTTGCACACGGCTAGCCTAAAGAAAAGAATATATATAATGATGCGGTCGCACCGGTGCCGGGCAGGCCGCGCAGCAGCGCCAGGCGCGCGGCGGCCAGCGCGCGCAGCACGGCGCGCTGCTGCTGCACGTTGAGCGCGCGCATGAGCCGCGCGCCCAGCCGCCCCACCTCGCGCGGCAGCTTTGCCGCGAACGACGCCGGCTCCTTGTCTATTATTAATCTAATAATAATATTTTATTTATTATAATTCTATTTAAAAAAATCAATTTATTTCTTGAATATAACTGTATATGGTTTTATTAAATATATAGGATTTATTCAACTTGGAAAAGAAATGCAGGATTCAATAATATATTTTAAGGTGATATTGAAATTGGTGTAACTAGTTAACTAAACAGTAATTAAATCATAAATGTGAATGAATGAATATTGAATTATATGATGAATATCTTAGTTGTTTTTCTTTCATTTTTTCTTTTTGGTAAAGAAAAAATATAAGGGCCAAAGTGAACAGTTATAATAATAGTCTATTACCTTACAATAGAAAAACAGAGTTGACTATGAAGATTAGCGATATAATTAAAGTAATGGATTTTCTATATATTTTGTATATTTAAAAAAAAATCTTCTTACTTTCTAAGCTTTAAAGCTCGGTCACTGTCTTCCATAAGCACTCCCAAATTAGTAAGATTTTGTACCGTAGTTGCATACGATTCGTACGTGTCCATGTGAAATAGAGTTTGTTTGCTTGAACGCCGACTTAAATCTCTAAAACAAAAAATATGAGAAGTATTTTCATTTAGTTTTAAAAACTTTCTTATATCCTATTTTTGTTTAATGGGAGTCAAGCAAACTTCTAGTCACCTTTCATATTATATAATCTAACAAGGCAGGGTACTGTAATTACCTTTTCGAAATTCATACATCTCTAAAGTTAAAATTGTCTATATAATATTAATATACTTGACAATACAAATGTGACTGTAATACTTTTTTAGATGATTGCTGTAAAGCATTCGAAACGTCGGGAACCAAAAATCAAAATAAATCCGTGAAATAATTTGATAAGATAGTTATATTTAAAATGTGACTTATAATATTTTTTACCTTTCTAAAAGTATATGTAATTCATTGTTATTTGATACTGTAACTACTCCAGCTGCGATCCAGGGTCGATTTTCCATGCTCACTATCGAAAATTCCCCCTCTTGAGGTCCACTTGCTGTTTTGCTTCCATTTGATGAACCTATTACATAAAAAAAATAATTAAATGAATATATTTGTTAACTTATGCTTATGTTTTTCTTCAGATTTTTTTAGAAAAAAATTAACCTGAGCTTGTTAGTTCTCTAAGAAAGATATGTAAAAATCTATCTCCTGAATTTGTAACATTTTTCAATTTTAGATTAGCAGCACACACCCCTCGTTTTGATCTAAAAATAATATAATAATTAGTGCAACAAATTTTGGCATAAAAATTTAATTTAAAGATAAATATTTTGGTATTATATCCAGAAGCTGTATTGAATTTTTGTATTGATAAGCTTAATTTCACAGTGTAAAAGTCATTTTCTAACCGTTTTTCTTCACTTTCAGACCATAATGCATGTAATGGAGAATTTATCATTTGTGCCTTTTCCTCTAACTTTAACAGGCTGGTCCAGTGTAAAAAATATTGTATATGCTGTAGGGAGAGATGGCCCAGAGATTCTTCTTTTAACTTCCATAGAGGATGAGTTTCTGACACCTTTGGACCATCTGTGTGCCTGGGATAGATTTTTTTAAATATCAAATACTTGTTTAGAATAAAATAACGGCGACAGGTGCTAGTATACATTAAAAAAAAGGAAATTTACCATATAAGAAATTACCATAAATGTAAGGAACAGATGGTTAAGTAAGCACACTTAGAACACGCGTTGTGATGGTCGACCGGCTCCGGCAAGCTCTGCTGCAGCAGGCGCGACGCGTCTTCTATATCCACTAGGTGATCTGAAATAGAAATATCAGGTACTAGCGACTCACCCTCGCTTCGCCCGGGTTCGCCCCTAGGCTGATTCCCCATACAAAATTTCATCCCCATTTTCACCCTCTTAAGGGATGATTTCTGGGATAAAAAGTACCATAGGTCCTTTCCAGGGTCTCAAACTATCTTCTCACCAAATTTCATCTAAATCGGTTCTGTAGATCCAGAGATTACCCCCTACAACGTCACAAACCCACAAACATACAAACTCACAAACTTTACCTCTTTATAATATTAGTATAGATTCTGGCAACTATTTATTGAAAATATGTTTTAAAAGGGCCAATTTTACTAAATTCCTTAAACTAAATCTGTATTTGCCTGGCCAATTAACAATAAAATTAAAAAGTAAAATAACATAAGTATCATATACTGAAAATGTGAATGAAATTTTAAACCAATGATTTTCAAAATGTTTACTCAGCTCCTAAAGGTAACATGGCCCTAACACAATTAACGTGACTATGAAGTCTTTGGAAAAGTTTAATGGAACTTGCACTAAGCAACCAGACCTTTTCACAATTCTTCATATACAAGTGCTGAATATTTTATAAGTAATAATAAATTGAGGCTCTAGAAACATAAACAATTAATTAAAAACAACACCTAACTGGAATTATACTTATTTTTATAAAAAACTAACAACTCTCTATAACCAATCTCGCTTCACTCTAATGCGTTTCTAGATGCCTAACACTAACCCATGTTACTTCAGGTTATCTGTGTATTAAATTTCATCCAAATCTGTCCAGTCATTTCAGCGTACATACACACATACAAACTAGTAAGTAACACATACAAAAAATAGTAGTCTAATTAATATGTAATGTACTTACCGGTATCGTTTCGAGAGTGCGGGCCCGGCGCGAGGTGCAGCGCCAGCTCGTTGCGCAGCGCGGCCAGCCCCTGCCGCTCCGGGTAGCCGCAGCTCACCTCGCGCAGGTCCACGCGCTCTCTGCACAAGTGCTCGTAGTTTTAACATCGTAATAATACAGAAGACAAACAGCTAACTCCATGTAAAATATATATTGATATAAATTATTAAAGTTCGTTTTCTATTCTAATCTTAATTACTATTTAAATTTCTAATATTAACTTTAATTTCAAATAAAATATGAACAATCACTAGAGTTTTAGAGATCACTTTATGAGTCAAATTCAGTAAAAAAAATTAACACTGCCGTTAATACTCTTTATTTGTCAAGAAAAACAAATCGACTAACTTCAAATACAAAAGCAGTCCCCTCTGCGCTGCGCGGGTGGGGTCCTCCCGCCGCTGCAGGCTCAGCATCATGCCGTACAGCACGAGCTGTCCGCGGTGCTCGGCCGACGCCGTCGCGCGCCCGCTCTTCAGCTCCAGGGGCACTGTTGCTGACTGACGCTCTGAAATTTTGTATTGATATATCACCTTAAATTAAGCTTATATCTACAAAAATGTTAGGTTATTAAAAAGCAACAGATGGCATTCTACATGTGTGCAGTTTTTGATAATTGTGTTAAATTGATAGCAGAACTATCCTGAAAATTTTACACTTTAATTTCAACAACAACATTTACTATATCAAATATAACACTTGATACAATATTAAAGATGCTCATTTCAATGCTGTAAGTTAAATTATTTGGCCCAGCCTTTTGTATATGGTACCTTAAAATTACTTACTTCCTTTTTCATGTATAGTAACTTGTAAGGTAGCATCAATTTTTCCCTTCAATCCCAACTGTGGACAACATACATTTTCTTCAATGTCTAGAACTTTGTCTACAAAACCATTCCATTTACCCTTACCAGAATCCTGTAACAAAAAAAAATATTTGAATTGAACAGGTAATATCTTAGCATACCAAACTTAATCAAACAAATTTTTAAAATTTTTCTTTTTTAAAATTTTCTGGTATACAATGCCTCATGGCCATGAAGGAGAGCTTTCCTTCTGTAGTGATACCACAAGTGATACCACAGAATCTAAGCAATTAACCCAAACACATTGTTCATAATAATACTGAAAATAATATTTACCTTTGGTTATTCCATGTCCAATCGAAAAATGGTTGGATGAAAAAAATAAATTTGAAAAAGTGGAAAAATAGTAAAATTTTAAATTTAGCATAACTTTTGAAAACAAAATACATTTTTTCCATTGGTAGAACCTCATTTTGTAATAAAAGAAAATTTCCCACCAAACATCGAAATTGAAAGGAATTGATTCCAACCATTGATCAATTTGACATGTTATGACCGTTATATTTAAATTCTTACCATATTTTTTGGTTTATTAACAACATATGTCTGCATAAATTCAGCCAGTGGTCCAATATACACTTCCATATTTGATCGCGCTTCAGCCTCATTCATTCCCGAGTCATATAACATTTGAATTGAGTCCTTTAATAAACTATCAGCCTCTAAGCCCAATTGAGTTCTATTTGATATATTATTCATTAAAGCTTTTTGTACTAATTCATGGACTAGAATACCTAATGTCATCTGCAATGAAAGTGATTATATTTATAAAAAAAAATTATGAAGCAGCAAAATCCTAGGGCATTCAAGAATATTAAAACAAATATCTACCTGCTATTATCATTATTGACAACTTACTTAATT
The DNA here is from genome assembly GCA_033884665.1 of Argynnis bischoffii washingtonia. NCBI lineage: Eukaryota > Metazoa > Arthropoda > Insecta > Lepidoptera > Nymphalidae > Argynnis > Argynnis bischoffii. The sequence goes on along the minus strand of CM066628.1, from coordinate 6,341,300 downwards.
CAGAAAAAAATTTTTATAGCAAAGTTTAAGTAACACTTACTAATATGGGTTTAAATAAAAAAACTTATGAAGAACATAATTACCGCAGTATTAGCCGAATCGATTCCTCGCCATCGCTCTTGCAGCACAGCCTTCCGTTTACAGAAAACGCCGGCCACAACGTTTGTTGTGGAGATGAGGTGGTCTGGCCGCAGTACTAGCAGCCCAGATGTGTTGTTCACGCTGAACTGGCCTGCAGCGTCACGCGATGCTATTATACTCACTATCTCCCCTGCCTCTAATGGTGTGTGTAGCCTGGAAAAATGTGCAAAATCTCTTGAATATAAACGATAATCAAACATTTCCTCTTTATTGAAAGAAGAAAGTTTTAAAAATTCAACAACTCTTTAATATATTTATTTCCATTTACTCGTTAAATTTGCATGTCAAATCTACATAAAATAAATAATATTTCAGAAAATTAATCTCGTATCTCATACAGAAAATCATTCATTATCAATGGGAAAGTTTATGAGTGATTGTGATGTGTTACTTTTCCATCAGCTGGACTATCTTAACAAATTGTAACATAAACATCCTAATATCAATTAAAAATGTTTATTTGGTATACATTATTTTATCTTTATTATAGCACTAATTATTTTAGTAAATGTATAATGCCATAACAACAAGAGAAGTTTGGAATCAATATTATACTATAAATCACCTGACAACTATAAAATATTACATGCTGATATCCATTAAAAGGAATTAGGTCAAAGAATGCATAAATAATTCTGGAAAAATCTAGTAAGAAATATTTGCTATCTCAATATACCTCTTTAAAACTTTCATAAAACAATTATAATAAGCACTTCATTTCAACTTTGTTGTAAACCCCTCCCAGACAAATTCTAAAAAATCCATGTGAATTTCCGAGAATTCGATTGTTATCACACACGTCGGCGTGTACGCAGTCCTCTATGGGGTTAATGACTTTAAAATGTACCAATTGAATGACTTTAAAATGTATCAATTGAGCACAAAAATGAGTACTTTTATGGTTTTTTACCGGTGGTAAGACTCTGTCAAGCCTGAGTCCGACTGGATGGGTACCACCCCCTTATCTATTTCTGCCGCCAAGCAACAATGATTGCATTGTTGTGTTCCGGTACGAAGGATAAGGTAGCCAGTGCAATTACAGGCAAGAGGCATATCATCTTAGTCCTCACAGTGACAACGCACCTGTGGTTCTGCATTTTTGTTACTTAAAACCTAAGTGCATGAACCATAGGTGTTATGGGCGACAGGTACTGCTTTCCATTAGGTGGTCTGTCTGCTCGTTTGTCACTGCATGTCATAAAAAAAAAAATCTCACCAAACACCTTCAACAATGCAGGCACCTTTATTGTTCTTATCATTTTGAAGTCTTAATTTTAATTTATGTGAGAGTTTTTCGACAGAAATAATCTCACACCTTTGCATTACACTTAAATCTAAATTATCCTCAATCTGAAAGAAAAAGAAAGTGTTGTTTTATAATAAATATAATGGACGTAAATAACTATTACATAATACATGTATGATCAATATTATTAATTTTGAACTACAAATTGAACTGCAACTGCAGTGTAGTAAACAATTGCAGTAAGTCAATTTTTAATGGCTGAAAAATTTTGTTTAACACAATTAAGGTAAAAAATAATTAAAACACTATTATGAGAAAAACAAAAAAGCAGCACTAGCCCAGTGGCCTAGCCCACACTTGGTTGGCAAACCAAGCAAAGTGAGTTCAAAATTCAAATCCCAAGGCTTAAGGTGAAGGAATACAATACTCTTATTGAAATAATAATTTTACCTCTAAATTATGGTCCCAGTCATCTTCAAACATATCATCCAAATGTTTATCATTTTCTAAAAACTCTTGTATCTTTTCAGTAGATCCAGACAGAGATGCTTTTTCATTTTCAAATTCAACAGGTGACATAATTTTTCTAGCTTTAACAAATACATAAAAATATTATTTTTAAATTTATTATTAATCAATACAAATGATTTTTTTTTAATTATACACATACAAATATACTACTCAAAACAAAATAGGGCCCACATAGTTTTTCTTGCGTAACTTTAAATTATATAAATTTACACAGAGTTTTTATGAATAACTATTTAAATTTGAGATTTAGAAATTGTGTAAGCATCATTAACAGTGAAAGTTTTGGTTTTTTTTAATGTAATCACGATAACTAGCATTTATATGCAACGTGGCAAAAAAAATGCTTAAAAAAACTTTGACCAAAATAATTTAAAAAGTTGTTCTTAGATACATGCCATGTTTTAATAGCGTCTAGGACCTCCTCGGCACCGTATGCACTATCTGTGTCTGTCAGACACACTTTCAATTAAATGTCTTATGTTTTCATCGAGTATTCCTTACCAACAGACTTTTAGAGCGTTTATGAGCTCTTGTTGGCTATTTACGTTGCTGTAATTTTCTTTAAGTTTTCTTTTTAACTGATCCCATAAATGTTCGATGGGTTTGAGATCAGGACTCATCGCTGGCCATGGTAAAACTGAAGTATTGGCATCAGAAAGAGCTCTACTTGTAATACGGGCCGTATGGGCGCGAGCGTTACCTTGCATCAAAACAAAATTATGGCCTACTCTTTGTGAAAATGAAATTACATGAGGCCTGATCACCCTCTCAACATAACTGGCAGCATTCACGATCCCTTCGTTCAGAATTACCAGCTCTGTTTTGCCAGACAAGCTTATACCACCCCAAACCATCACACATGGGCCCCCAAAACGGTCTATTTCGTGAATGCAGGGTTCTGCAAAACGTTCTCATTCTCTCCTCCATATACGTACTCGTCTGTCGTCACTAAAAAACTTAACCTTAGTTTCATTTGTAAAGAGCACAGTCCTCCAGTTATTCATGGTCCAATGCAAATGTTCACGTGCGAATGTTAAGCGTGCTGCACGATGACGACTAGATAGTTTTAGCCGTTTGACACGCATTCTAGACCATTGTCCATCCTTATTGAGTCGGTTTCGGATGGTTTGAATACTAACACGTGTATCACTAGATTGCCGTAGTTGGTTTTGTAAAGTTCGTGCGCTCACAGTACGATCTCGACGCGCAGTTAACCTGACGTACCGGTCTTCCTGGGATGTTGTGGCACGCGTTCTTCCTGATCCCCGTCTTCTAGCTACGCTACCTGTTTCTTGGTAGCGTTCCCAAAGATTTTGAATTGTTCTTCGTGACACACGGAGACGTATCGCTACAGATCTCTGAGATTCTCCCTCTTGAAGCAAAATGACCTCTCTACACGCGGTTTCCATATCCATATGACGGCGAGATCCAGGCATATTAATCAGAACTAATACTGAGGCTAAACAAAAAAACTGTACGTAAAAAGTTTCTATGCAAACATTTCCAACAAGCGTAAGAAAATAAATGATTAGAAATGGAACATATAGGGTACTTTCAAGTACCTCTGCTGTTTTTGTCTACCTACTTGAAAAACATTAAAGTTGATATTGTAAACATTAAATAAGGACTCATAAACTAATCTGCTTTATGGTGTTCTACTTAAAACTACAGTGAATTGCCTCAGCAGTTAATTATAAACAATTCTTTATCTTATATCGAGATGGGCCCTATTTTGTTTTGAGTAGTTTATAAGAGATAATAAAAAAAATTAAACATTTGATATTCCGAATAGCCATTAAAAATCTTTGGATATTTGCTAATCAACTATTATAACAAACTGAATTTTCAACAAAAAATGGATAAAATACCTTTTGGGCTTTTAGTAGGGGATTTCATAATTGGTTTTAAAACATTATCAACAATCCCATCTTCACTAATACTGCTGACATAATTCCCCTTTTCTTTTGCATACAATCTACTACAATTTCCTTTCAATTCAGGAACTGTGCTTGTTTTACTGTCAGGAACCTCAATAAACTGTCCTAAAGTTGAGAAATTAATCAAGAAATGTTGTAATCAAATAATAAGTAATTTATATAAATAAATTTTCAAGCATTTGAAAACAAAATATAAGAAATTAAAGGTGTTACCATTGTCAAAGCCGTTATCTAATTTACACTTTTTAAGAGGATTTGCGACAATTGGCTGTGTTTTAGAAGGAGATGAAGCTTTCCTTTTAGCGTACTTTAAGTCAAACTTATCTAACTTTTGATATTTATTTTGCGATTCTTCGTTGCACTGCGGTTGAGTAGTTTTAAAAAATTGTGTTATCGGTTTTTGGTTTTTTACTGCACCATTCTGTGGCTAAAAGAAATTCAATTTTTAATGCAGGCACTTAACTATAGTGAAATGAAAAATATGTTGGTACCTATTTTAAAACTCACTTTTTTGAGACTTAAAGCTTTCGGCATTTTGTTCTTTAATCTATACTTCTTCCTTTAAAATATCCAATACTACGCAGTCATCAATTAAATTAAGTTCTAAATATACTTTGTTACCGTATTTTCTTTTTTAATATAGAGCATTTGGAAAAAGTACATTTAATTTAAATAACTTTTTTCGTTGTTTTCTCTCTAATGACATCCCTGATCCCGCGTAAATTTACGAACATGAAGCATAGACTACAAAAACAAATAAAAGTCCAGATAAAAAATGTAAACGAAATGCTCTAATATCTATGGTACTATTCAAGTGTCTTGGGCTTAGAGCAGCTATACTCAACCTGCGGCCCGCGGGCCGCACGCGGCCCGCCAGGCCTTTGTTATTGGCCCATCTGAAGTAACAAATTTATTGTAACTAGTTGTTTGATGAGTTCATCGCTTTTAAAAACGATACCAATCTAGAAGTTCTGTTTAAAGAAAAAAGGGAAAACAGAGAATATATGGAATTATGGAATATTGTTCCCTAAAAATATAAAAGCCTACAAAGATGTGCCCAATACCTACTAACATTCTTTGGGTCTACGTATGTGTGCGAATCGTCTTTTTCAAAAATGAAATACACAAAGAACGTTTACAGAAACAAACTTACAGATTCTCATCTGCGACAAGCCAGATCTTGATAAAGTTTTCACAATACCAAAAATCGCATTAAAACATATAAACATCTTTATTAAAACTTCTTTTTTCTTTAATAGAGTAACTACATCGTTAACTTGGAATTACGTTTTAATTAAGACCTAAATAATTTTTGGCCCTCGACACTATGACTGAAACGTGTTTGTGGCCCCTATAAAAAAAATATTCACTGTCAAATACCGTACAAACCAGTTTGTAGGAAGGGGGTAAAATACCTTCGTTTTTATTAAGATTCTAATACAGTCAAATAATGTGCATTTTATATAAAAAATAGTATTATCTTTTATAGAGCCAGACTGAACTAAATACATTATTATTTTAAATCATAAAATCACTGAAAATTTGACCTATATATCGATATTTTTTCCTTCGAATATCGAAGTCGATATTGATATTTTAATAAATATCGGTATAATGATATTTATTTTCACCGACATCCCTATTCTCAACGAAAACTTCCGTTCGTATGCGGCGGCAAAAATGTATGCGAGCGCTGCATTCAATATGCCGTATTCAGTTTTTTCCATTCTGAATTACCGATCGCACGGCTTGTTTCCAAAATGAACGTGTTTTTTTTTTTTTGAACGGAAAATGTACGAACGTATGCGCCTAGTTAAATACTTTGTATGTAAGGCAAACATTCGGGTCTCCGAATCTGAATTACCAATCAGGAAACCGATTCAGGAAACCGTACATGTGTGGCCGGCCTCACACGACAAGGGTCATTGACTAAAATATTTTATCTTCTGCTACCTTTCAAATTTCAATTTCTGACTCCATGCATGGATGACAAATAAAACTTCCGTGTGTGACAACTGACAGGCGACAGCTGACAGTTTGAAGTTTATTTGTCATCCATGGTTTGAAGAAATATTAGATTACAATGTGCGACGTGCGTTAGTTTGTTTTTATAGTGAAGGTTATAATTATAAAGGGACACAATACACACCTTTTGTAGAACAACTAAACTATATTAATAATGTCAAAAAGACCTGAACATCAAGCTCCACCTGAACTCGTAAAAAAACTGATTTCATTCTTTTAAATCAAAACTTTTATTTTAAAAAAATTTAAGAAATTTGTTTTACACGCATTTATTTTTATTTTTTTACAGTTTTATAATGACGATGAGGCAAGAAAGTATACACAAAAGTTCGCACATTTTTAAAACTTTTCTCAGATTGTAACAAAATTGTTTTTTTTTTTGTCTAACATATAATTTAAAAATTACAGTTCCCGAATAATAGATATTCAAGCTCAAATGACAGAAAGATGTATCGAATTGTTGTTATTACCTGAGGACACACCATGTCTTCTGTTGGATATTGGCTGTGGATCAGGCTTATCTGGTGCAGTGCTTGAAGAATATGGACACATGTGGATTGGCTTAGATATTTCTCCATCTATGTTGGGTGAGTATACAAATAAATGTTTTTGCATTTTGACCTATGAAAGTATTGTAAAACAACTTTTAACCCATTGAGAGGTGCAGACACGCCGGCGTGTTAGTTAACAATTGATTTCTTAGAAATTAACCAAGCGGTATAAAAAATAGTTTTATGATAATATTATTTTTCAGATGTTGCCTTAGAAAGAGAAACGGAAGGTGACTTGATTCTTGCAGATATGGGTGAAGGAGTGCCTTTTAAAGCAGGTAGTTTTGATGGAGCAGTCTCTGTATCTGCTCTACAGTGGTTATTCAATGCTGATAAAAAATCACATCAACCAGTCAAGAGATTATATAAATTTTTTAGTTCCTTATATGCTTCATTGGTAAGTTTTGAAATATTAACAGGATTATTTTATTTTCTGAATAGGTATATGATTATTATATAAGAAAGTTTGTGTGTGTATAATTGTTATTTCTTTAACTCATTAATTGTTATAACTATAAATAGTTTGGATATTTGTAAAAGAAATAAAAAAATGTGTGTATTTTTACTTAAATAATTAGCTAAGGTATTACATATTTTTAATATATTTTTTTATAAACAAATGACCTTCTAAGGTGTTTATTCCGTTGAGGATTGTGGGCACACCAGTGTGCCAGTTAACAATTAATTTTTGAGAAATTATTCAGGAGGTGTTATTTGTGATTGCATTTAAAAAATAGTAAATTTATTTTTATTTAGTCAAGATCAGCAAGAGCAGTATTCCAATTCTACCCAGAAAGTGAAAATCAATTGGATCTTGTGACAGCTCAGGCTATGAAAGCTGGTTTTTATGGTGGTGTTGTCATTGACTTTCCTAATTCTGCCAAAGCTAAAAAATTCTTCCTTGTACTTATGACAGGAGGTGCTGCACCATTACCACAAGCTCTAGGTAATATTTAAGTTTTCTGGGATAAATGTTATTTATCAGTTAAGTTTTTTTATTAATACAAAATATATAATTTATATTTTATTATAAAATACAATTTTGTTTAGACATATATTTCATAATATTTATACTATGTATATACACAGGTACAGATGAAAGTGAGAATTCTTTGCAAATTAAATATGCAAGAAGAGAAGCTTCTAAAGCAGCAAGAGGCAAACCTTTAAAAAATACAAGAGCTTGGCTTCTGGAAAAGAAAGAAAGAAGACGAAAACAGGGTAAAGAGACTAAACCAGACACTAAGTACACAGGACGAAAAAGAAGTGGGCGTTTTTGACCTAAAATGTATATTACTTTGTTTTTGTAAATGTAACCTTTAAGTTAAAATAAATATTTAATATTATTGTCTTATCTTTTAACAATATATTTCCAAACTGTATCCACACCATGTCCTATTGTTTTAACTGGTATCATATTTGGTAAAGGAAATCTACATACTACAACAACTGTACCCTCGTTAACTTCTTTTAATAATTTCTTTTCAAAGTCAATCATCATTTGTTCCACTCCAAATATAACGATATTATCATAAGGCACCAAGTCAAATGTCCATAAATTTCGTCTGTAGAATTTGGTTTCTCGATATTGTCTGTTTAGAATGGCTGATATTCTTGAATACAATACTAAGACTGGATTTAATTCTACTCCATCTGCTTGAAAACCTAACTTAGCTGCTGTAAATACTATTCTACCGTCCCCGGAACCGACATCTAGTAATCTTCCAGATCTGCCTTTCAGCGCTAATTTAACTCCTAACAATTGATCTGTAGTTGCTGGAACATAAGGTAGACAAATTTTTCGAAATGCAGGTGAAACAAACGGTATACATATGATGCTCACGCCTAAAGCCAGGCCACCTGTTGCGTATATTAAAGCTTTCCCAAGTGATGAATTTTTATTAGTAGTTTTAATGTTCTTATCTTGTGAGATTTCAATATCCATTTTATGTAATACATAATTTACATAGGTTATGTGTTATAAATCATGGATGACAAATAAAATTATAAATTATGAAAGTGACAAATGTGCACAAAACACAGGTAGTCTATGGTTTATAATTTTTAATGAATTTTGAGCACAGAAATTATTGTTTGTAGTCTCCTTTAGGGATAGGCATAAGGCAAGTAAAAAAATATATCGTTATTTATCGTATCGATATTTTTAAAAAGTATCGATAATTATCGAGTGAAAAATATCAATATATCGTCAGTTTTCGCATGATTATTCATACATATTCCTAAAGCATTCAAAATTCGTAAAAAAAGAATAGACAAGAAGAAAATAATATTGTTTATTAATGCTCGAGCCTAAACAATTCTATACAATTTAATCAAACCAGTAGAGAAGCACTGTCTGTTTCATGTGCTCGCCTCTCAAACAGCTTCTATTGTATAAAACTTTCAATTTCCGCCTTTAAAATATGATGGATGCGTTTGCGTTTTTTTTTATTTTCTACATGTGCGTATTTTTAGTTTTTTTTTGTAATTGATTTGGTGAAAAAAAAATCCGATAATTGTTAATTGTCTATTAACTTCAGGAATAATAGTATTAGTGTTTTCGTGCACGCAGCCAATAGTCTTTCTATTATAATATTGTATTTCATAAAGATTGTGGCGGGACTTTTTAAAGTTAACGATTCGCGATTAGCATACAAGGAGTATCGAGTAACAATAAACACAAAACCAGAGTTGCGTTAAAAATTTATTGAAATTGATACGAATTCGATACTTTAAAATAAATATCGAATATCGGTATATCGTGATTAAAAATATCGATGATATATATCAATATTTTTTGCCCAAGCCTAGTGTCCTTTATCTGTGGACTGTGGCACAGAATGTATGACATAGTTATATTAAATATTTTGACAGAACTGAATAACCGATGGACAGGTTCATAGACAAGGAACAACAAGAGACAGGTTGTAATTCTGTCTCTGTGTCTTTAACATCATATTGGTTTCTAATTTCTTTATTATAATACGAAAATGACAGCATTTGAGGAATTCGGTGTTCTTCCCGAATTGGGGAAAGCAATAGATGAAATGGATTGGACTCTTCCAACTGATGTACAGGCAGAAGCTATTCCATTAATATTAGGTGGTGGAGATGTGCTTATGGCAGCAGAGACCGGTAGTGGAAAGACTGGTGCTTTTTGCTTGCCGATATTACAAATAGTATGGGAAACGTTAAAAGATATTCAGGAAGGAAAAACCAGTAAAGTAATTCAGCAGACTTCAACAGAATGGACGATGTCTTTTTTCGATCGTACTGATGCTTTAGCTGTTACTCCTGATGGATTGCGATGCCAATCTAGGGATCCAACTGGATGGCATGGTTGCAGGGCCACCAAAGGAGTGCACACTAAAGGTGCTTATTACTACGAAAGTACTGTTACCGATGAAGGATTATGTCGTGTTGGCTGGTCTTCACAAGCGGTAAGTTATTCCTCTTAAAACGTAAAAAGAAAAAAAAAGGAATTCTATCAACTTTCAAATATTATTTTTGTAATTATTGCTATTGTATCATATTATAAAATATTTAAAACACACAGGCAAGGTTGGATCTCGGCACAGATAGGCTTGGTTATGGATTTGGGGGCACAGGGAAAAAATCGAATTCTAAGCAATTTGATGATTATGGTAGTGCCTATGGGAGAAATGATGTTATTGGTAAGCTGTTTCAGTGTGTTTTATAGTGCACTAAATTTAATTAGTATATTCTTTGAAATATTTGACTACTTCATAGTAAAATAACTTTTACAGGATGTATGTTAAATTTAAATAGTGGTGAAATTCGTTATACCAAGAACGGTGAAGACTTAGGCGTAGCCTTTAACCTAGACCAATCTCGTCGTGCTGACTGCTATTTTCCAGCTGTTGTTCTTAAAAATGCTGAGATGAGTTTCAACTTTGGAGCCACACCTTTTAAGGTAAGCACATATTTTAACAATAAGCCAAATTTTGTTTTTAAATTTTTAGCATATTAATTATAAGTATGGTTAAGATGCAGTAGATTATTTTTATATCTCAACATTGTGATATTTTCACAGTACCCTCCAGCAGCACCATACGTGGCAATTAGCCAAGCACCGAAAGAGTATGTGAAGCAAAATGTAGTATCCAATATGGCTGCAACTGGAGCTGTTAAAGTAGTTAATAATGCACCACAAGCTATTATTATTGAGGTATGTTATATGATAACTTAAACTAGTTTCATAATTTCAGTTATCTAAGTGTTATTTTTATTATAATTTGAGTGTTTTACAATTTTAGCCCTCAAGAGAATTAGCAGAACAAACATGTTCGCAAATTACTTTGTTCAAAAAACATTTGAATAATCCTAAAGTAAATGAATTATTGGTCGTAGGAGGTATTAATATTAAGGATCAAATTAACCAACTGAACTCTGGAGTGGATATTGTGGTTGGTACTCCAGGTCGACTTGAGGATTTAATACAAGGAGGTAATCTATAAATTATATTTAAGATTGTATTCAGCCCCCTTTACTATCCTACAGCTGGGCACGGGCCTCCCTTCAATATGAATGGGATCAGACAGTCCACCATGGTGGTCAAATGCGGGTTGGCTGACTGCACATGACTTTTTCACCATAGGAAAAGTGCTAATCATGTTGGAAATGATTCGCACATGAAAATATCAGAGGTGCAAGACCTGAGATTTGAACCCCCTTCGATTGGTTTCTCAAGCAAGCGCTTTGCCTCTGGGCTACCTACTACTGTAGTCTGTAGCTTAGATTATAATAATTATAAAGTAACTGATCTTTATGTTACTAGAAAATATATTTTGAGAATGTAGTAGTTTTAACTTTTTTTTAATATATTATCTAAAATTTGATTAAAAATAACACCTTAAATACATTTGTTGTAAGTATATTAAAAGGTTTTTTAAAACATTAATGTTGCTCCTTTTAAATATAAGATAATAGTAATTTACATTTCTTGGTTTTCAATGTTTTATTATTTTAAAAATTACTTTTGCAGGATATCTCGCATTAACTCACTGTCGATTCTTTGTCCTGGATGAGGCTGATGGTCTTCTTAAAGCTGGCTGTGGGGAATTAATTGAGAGATTACATAGACAAATACCAAAAATTACATCAGATGGTCGACGACTACAGATGGTTGTTTGCTCTGCTACTTTACATGCTTTTGAAGTTAAGAAAATGGCAGTGAGTATGATGATTGATTATGTTGTAGAGTTGTGAAGTTTCATATTGAATTTTTTTCATAAAAAAAACATCATCAGTTGGTGCATTCCTGTAGCTCTGACATAACCTTTGTATAAAGGCTGCAAAATTGTATTTTACATACCATTTGTTTTGTAACCAACGTCGATATTCACAATATACTAAATATAACCACAGTCAAAGAAGAAATTAGGCTGTGAGCAATTAAGTATAAGGGTCTGCACAAGTATCACCTAAAAGAATTTGCAACGAAACTCTTTAACATGAGTTATTGCAAATGTCTAAAGCGGCATGACATACAAAGCACTTTACTATAAGGAGGGGGTATCCTTGCTGAAGGATCATCTCAATCACGCCAATTTTCTTTTTAACACATCTGCTTATAAAAATAAAAAAAGAAAAGCTGGTGCATTAATAAGTTTGCATTTTAAGTCATTTTACTAAAATTAAACAATGTTTAAATTAAAGAATTAATATGAAAATTATTATTTAGGTTTAACTTGTTAGAGTGTGGAGTATAAAGCACTTTCTGTCAATCCCTATAGTTTTCACGTTCACAGTCCATGTCCACTTAAAAAATTACTTAAGATATTGATAAATACTGCTTTAAAGAGTACTATGTTTATTTCAACATTTATATAAATATAAGTATATTTCACTGTTTATCAGGAAAAATTAATGCACTTTCCAACATGGGTGGACTTGAAAGGTGAAGATGCAGTGCCTGAAACTGTGCACCACGTCGTGGTTAATGTAGACCCACAAAAGGACCGCAGCTGGGAGACTCTGCGCAAGTAAATGTCTTTATTCTGTTATATAAATAAAATAATTTTAAAAGCGACAAAAAAACACATATTAATCTATCATGAAATTAAAACTAGGATAGAAAAAGAAATAACTAATAAGTATTTTTATTTTAAATCAAAAAATTATCAATTTAAAGTATCTATCATTATAAAAAAATTACCCGTTACTTAAGCACAGCACTTTTTGGGGAGTCTAACCAAGATACTTAATTTTTTCCACTATCAATAAATCATCAAATAAAATTTAAAATAGCAATAAAATGATATAATTTTTAGCCTACTGCGCGACGCAAAGGAGGATAATGTGTTTATCATTCTATGTATGTATGTTTGTTCCTATATGGCGTTCTAGAGACTAAACGCGTGGGCCGATTTTGATGATTCATACGTTGTTATATTCGTCTTGATAACGCAAGTGTTACAGACTATAAAAAATAGTTAAAAATTAAAATGGCGGATTTCAGGTGTCAATTTGTGTGTCTTTAATAAAAAAAATCTTCCAAACTAATCAAGTGGGGTAACAAAATAATTGTTTTTAAGTGGCGCTTATAAAAATGATAAGGTGATGGACTTGTATACGAGTATGTCTCCTACTGCATAATACTATATTTCGTTCTTAGGCTTGTTTTCATCTTTTTAGTTAGTTTTTAAGCAGTCGGGTTTTTTATTTTTATAATATATTTTTATTATTTTAGGCAGATAACTACAGATGGCGTACACTCTAAAGATAATATCCGCAGCGGAAATACTACGCCTGAGACTTTATCTGAAGCTGTAAAGATACTTAAAGGAGAATACTGTGTAAGAGCCATTCGAGAGCACAAAATGGACAGGTTAGATTTTGTTGTTTGAGAAAGTTATTACTTATTTATTAAAACTTGATTATTAACCTACTCCAATAAAATTGTAAATTTTGTTATATATGTAAAGGTAGTTTTATGAAGCTTTCAAAGCAATAAGTTTTTAAGAGTTCTAAATTTGTGATTTTATTTATAAATTAAATGGTTTACACCTTTTTTTGGTTTTGTTTCCGTAAAGTCAAACTAGAAAAAAACAACAAAACAACTTTTTTCATTTCTTAGTAACATCATTAAGGTTAATTTCTCCCGAATGGTTAAAATTACTTTGATTTTTTGCAGAAACCATATTGTTAGTCAAATAAAAAATAGCGTTATAGCTCTCGGTGAAAATATAGCTTATAGGTGAAATAATTTTTAGAATCGTATCTGTGATTTCAAAGCATACCCCCTACATATGTAGATTATTCACACTTAATGTTATAAATGTGAAAGTGTGTTTATTTGTTTGTCGTTCTCTCACATCGAAACAGAGTGACGGATTGGTGTGATTTTTTGTGTGGAGATAGTTGGAGGGCTGGAGAGTCACATAGACTTTTATCGCGTGAGATTATCTCATTCCCGAGCGAAAAGGCGTTATACTAATACGACCCACAACGACTCATCATACCTATCTATATATAATATTATATAGTCTGTCTACTCCATACTAACCATCAATACGTTACGCCTAATGACACGAACGGGACGATCCCGAGCGAAGCGAGGGTGAATAGCTAGTTTATGGTAATATTAATAGCATTTACTTATATCTCAACTCAGAGCAATAATCTTCTGCCGAACAAAGCTGGACTGCGACAACATGGAGCGCTACCTGAAGTCGTTCGGCAACGAGTTCTCATGCGTGTGCCTGCACGGCGACCGCAAGCCCGCCGAGAGGAAGGCCAACCTCGACAAGTTCAAGCAGAGCCAGGTCAAGTTCCTCATATGCACGGACGTGGCGGCGCGCGGCATCGACGTTTCTGGACTGCCTTTCAGTAAGATTTTCTTAATGTTTACGACTCTTGTATATTATGTAGGTACTAGATAATATTTAAGAGGCTTTTGAAAATGACAAATTTCTCCAATCCAACTTTTTTCTATTATTATAGTAAAAGCAATAATTTTAACTAATTATGTAGATTTAATTTTCTTATTGATTTATTTTATTATTTCACGATGTTTTATTGAATTACTATTTTTAAACTTGAAAAATTTAAAGGGTTTAAAAAAGTGTATAAATTATAAAATCACTTTTATACTACCCTTCTGAAAAGTATGGAAAGTAAAGTTTTATATGCAACTTTAGAACTTATATAAAATAAAATAATAATATATTATCTAAGTACATGTAACATGCGAATTTGTTGCCTAAATAAATAAAACTATATATAACAAAGTGGCATTTTAGTGATCAACGTGACGCTGCCCGACGAGAAGTCCAACTACGTGCACCGCATCGGGCGCGTGGGGCGCGCCGAGCGCATGGGGCTCGCCATCAGCCTCGTGGCCACCGTGCCCGAGAAGGTAGACGCTTCCTTATACTTACTTACTGACGACTTATCCTCGCTTTACTTGAAAGCCTCTATACTTGTACTAAATTTTATCCAAATCCGTCTGTTTTAGCGTCAAGGAGACAAACATACTTTTAAAGTTATAAGTAATTAAAGTCATAAGTACTGTGGTAGTTTTTGCTTAGGAATGTACATGTATATTACATAAAAATGATAAAAGTTGCAGTTTATAGTCTTTCAGTAATGCAATTTTATTAATAGTAGTGATTCACCCTCGCTCCGCTCGGATTCGTCCCTAGTAACGTTTTAACATTTAGTATAGATTTCTCAGAAATGAGATATTTTCTCGCAGTAAAAAGTATCCTATATGTTGACCCAGATAAATAGCTATTATACCAAATTTTATCAAAACCTGTCCATTTGTTTTCTCGTGATGCGTTCCCAGATAGACGGACAGACAAAATTATAAAAACTATAGATTCTTCCTCTGTATCGATAATAATGACTCTTGCAATAAGATTTTCTAAAAAATATTCAATGTGTTTCACCGGTGGTAGGGCTCTGTCAAGCCTGAGTCCGACTGGATGGGTATCACCCCCTTATCTATTTCTGCCGCCAAGCAACAATGATTGCATTGTTGTGTTCCGGTTTGAAGGATAAGGTAGCTAGCGCAATTACAGGCAAGAGGCATATCATCTTAATCCTCACAGTGACAACGCACCTGTGATTCTGCATTTTTGTTACTTAAAACCTAAGTGCATGAACCGTAGGTGTTATGAGTGACAGGTATTGCTTTCCAATCAGGTTGTCTGCCTGCTCGTTTGTCACTCAATCTCATAAAAAAAATGTACAGATTCGATTTAATTAGAATTTTATTATATTATGTATAGATGAAAAGATATTGGAATCTCTAACGAAATCATCATACGTATAGATACTAAATTATTTAGGTTATGCAATTAATTATCGTGTTGTAATAATTAATTATAAACACACACACACACACGTCATTTTAGACGCAAGTTCGTTTAATATTTGGCTTGATTTCCTATAAGTTTTAGTGCAAACGTCATTGATTTGCTTGCGTAATTTTGCACGAGTTTTGTAAAATGATGTCTGCAAATCTTTGGAAAATGAAAGTATTATTATTGATTATTATTGGTTTTATAAACGAATATGTAGAAAGTGAAAACCAAAGATGTATGAGCCTTTTAGTTTTCCCCTTTTTAAGTACAACATAAAGGGCGTTGAAGCTTAAAGCGCGAGAAATAGCGCCGAATTTTTAAATGTTAGCGTATTTACTCGTTTACTATAATAATATTGTATAATATTAATATTAATAATTTTTACACTATGTAAAGCGGTTTGAAAAAGAATGATATAAATTATGTATGTGTGATAATAATAGGTATGGTATCACGGCGAGTGGTGCTCGTCCCGCGGACGCAACTGTTGGAACACCAACCTCATCGATGACAGGCCGAAGGGTTGCTGCATGTGGTATAACGAGCCACAGGTAATTTATATATGTTTTTTTTAAATAAATAAATACTATTATTGTTAACTTATTTAAAAAGTGCATGCATGTTTGTACATGTTAAAATAAACATTGAAAATAATTAAATTGAGTATTGATTAGTTAAACTAAATAAATTTTAATAAAATTTCTCAAAAACACCTCTACATATTTTATAGCTAGTTTTAAATAAAATGACGCCTATATTAATTATAATTTTGTAGTATCTAGCGGATATCGAAGATCATCTGAATATAACCATACAGCAAATTGAAAACGATATGAAGGTGCCAAGCAATGAATTTGACGGCAAAGTAGTCTACGGACAGAAGCGAAAACAAGTCGGCTCCGGTTACCAGGTATTTACTAACAGGTTTAATTTTTTAAACTTACATTGACACACGATTTCACCTCCAGTAAAGTACAGGTGATTTTGTTCAACACCTTTGAAGTGGCTTAATGATTCAAAATCGCCTTTTGAGCAAATATAGTTTATAGAGTATTCAAAACAATTTATATTTTATTTGACAAATATAAAGCGTCTCACAATGTAAGTCGTCACTTAAAAAAAAATTGTTTTGTTTTAAAAGGGTCGATTAGAATTTAAATTTGACTTGTAAAATGGTTTAGGGATTCAAGCGCGTACCGGAGGAAGAATAGCTTTACTTTGGGTTAGTTATCTTGATATCCATACATTTCTAGATGGAGTAGTGATTAGCAGGTTGACTAGGACGAAAATAATTTTCAATTCGGCGCAACGGACAGCCCTCTGTGCAGAGGGTGTTTCAGCGCTGTAGAATCAGTCGCTCACGTAGTCCGGGAATGCGAGCGGTAACTTCTTAACGTAATGAAATCCTCGGAACAATGAGGTCGCTCCGCGAAGCCCGTAAGTCCTCAGGAAACTTCTGCGCTTCTGGACGGAGTTAGGCTGGCTGAACTAGCCAGGGTTCGCTTGACGTACAACGGACCACCAAATGCGAGTCTAAGTACGGAAAACGAGTCCAATATACAATATTCAATTCCGGCCTGGTTTATATCTATACTAATAATAATATTATAAAGCTGAAAAGTTTGTTTGTTTGTTTGGTTGAACGCGTTAATCTCAGGAACTACTAATCCGATTAGAAAAGTTCTTTATGCATTAGATAGCCCGTTATGTAGAGCCCGAATGTTTGTACTTCATGGGTGTTTATATTTATAATATGTGTGTATTTGAAGTTATATATGTGTGGTGTATCAATTATCTGGTATCCATCACGATAACCTCGTAGCTTATCATGGAACTTGATGTTGCTGTGTGTTAATGTCCCGACATATTTATTTTTTCAACAAATTTTTCTGCTTCAACTTGCCACCTGCCAAATTGCCACTTGAACAATGTTCATGCTGTTACATTTTCACAGGACCACGTGAGTCAAATGGCGCCAGTAGTCCGCTCCTTGCAGGAGTTGGAATCGCAAGCACAGTTGTACTACTTGAAGGCGCATCACAACATCGCTGTTGCATAGACCTCAATACACAATATTTACTGTTTCAATAAATTAACCAGACTGATGTATTTAATGTAATATTAAATTATAATAATGCTGGATTTTATTTTATTTTATATATGTTGAGTGTGTAAATTATACCATAAGAAATAGGAAAATAAATAAAACACAAAATATTTAAAGACATTTAAAATTCTTTAATCACTAATGTATAGTAGGGCAGTGCATTGAATAGCCCATTCAAAATAAATTAATGAATCTAAATAAAACATATTCAAAATCGTAGTTTTACTTAACTTCATTATAATTAAACAGTTGCAAACTTAATTGTTACCATTTGAAAATATTTGAGAATTCAATTGATCTAATGCTATAATAGAAGAAGCATACGTTAGTTAAATTAGTATTCGAACTGAAATTCGAATATAAACATGATTTTAAACAATTACCTAATTAATATTATTTTTTAATCTACAAAATATCGAAGTGCCATTTAACTTTTTAAATTTTGTCTTCTAAAGCTTTGGTCACCCTGTAGGAAAAAAATATTTACTTTGGATTAAGCGTCATACAGATGCAATCTTGATGAACATATCAGGCAACATTGTAAATGTTTGAAATTATGTAAATGTGAGAAATTTTTATGCACATTATTGTTAAATTACCCACAATATTTATTCAAAACTATTTTTTAAAAACTTAAGTATTAGTAAAAGTTCAACAGCAATAATAACCAATTATATTAAGGTCCTCCTGACCGATTCCGGCCACGGCAGCCAACTGCGCAGGAGATATTATAGTGCAGCGCGTGTGCGCGCAGACAACGTGCAAACCAATTATAACATAATATTTAATATCGCCACTCATATTTATCAAAGAAAATGCAAAATAATTTCCAAAATATATTATACTCTGATTACACCATAGACATATAGAGTGGACCGAGTCTTTCTTTACCAGCCATCTTCTGTATTAATTGAAACACAAGATATATACCTAATATATAAATAATTTTTAATAATATTATAATTTTTACGTTCCATTTATAAATTCAAATTGGAATAAAATACAGGTATTGGCCGCACGTTCGCTTTCTCTCTTTCTAGAGTATTGCTGTCTATTCTCTATGTCTATGGATTACACCTAACCTAACATTTGAAATGTCAATACTCAATAGTATTTATGGAGTTTTAAAAAGTTAAGTATACTCTAAATTTTACAATTGTTATCAAATTAGTTTAAATTAGCCTTTGATGGGCAGTAATATTAAGGGTTAGGCGCTCACACATGTTAAATTGGGAATAGGAACTACAAAAAGCAATACTATTCATAGCTATAATGTTGCTGGATTTTATCAAAATAATAGATAGAGAAGATTGTGAATAGGAAGAGTGAAATTATATATTTCGATGAAAATTTTAATTAGTGGTCTTAGTGGTGCTGATTAAATGCTTGAAATTCAGTCTTAAAATGCCTAATTTTGAAGGGAGGAAGTAACTTTGATAATATTAAACGTACATTATTACATAATTTAATATTTATACTATATAATTAATAAAGAAGCAGTATTACACGACGGATTCTTAATCCAGCATCATTATTATATTTAAATACATAAATCATCCAATCTCACGTTCGATTGAATATGCTTATCATTTTAGGTCTATCAGTCGTTAAGTTTTTGGCTTAATATAACGCGACTTTATACGAAAGTGTAGGAGATACTTTAATATACAGTTCGATCGTTTATTTGGACACTTACAGGTAGTGTAGGGGTTTTAACGACTGGCAAACCACAACGTTACGTATATCTATCAACACTTATACCGAGCTATATAATATTAATAACTCCGTGATCACTCACACCGGCTGCAGTAAATTACTTTTTTTACATAAAAAAACACATTTTACATAAAAAATTATTACATCAAAATTGTTCTAGGATATTTTATGCGTTCCAGGCCTGTATTAAAACATTTCAATTTTTATCTGCCCTTAGAAAGGACATCTGAATTTAATTCTGTTAAATATCAAGGAATAAATATTCGAGATATATTTTAAATAAGATGACGCACAAATGCCAAAATAATTTAACTCTCATTACATGACATTCAAGGTAACATAATTGAAATTTATATACATTTGAAGATATTGAAATAATTATTTATTCTAAGGCCTTAAACGCATAGTTCTTAAACATACATAAGAGTTGCAGCCTCTATCACACAACGCTTATTAAAATAAAATTGCTAACACAAGTCTTCGGTGGACTCGTATTCAATAGTGTTATTTAGGGAAATGCAAGGAGATCTACCTATACTGCGTTCCTTATCAATTTCCACTTGTCAAACCAATAATTATTTGGACGTTAGTGGTATTCTCTTTAATATATATTTTTTTTAATTTTCTTAATATAAAAGTAATCCAAAATCATTAGCATGATGACAGTCTACGAATGTTCTCCCACACACATTATTTTTTTAATAAAAAAAATATAAAAAATTGGGTTGTGACATAAACGAGATTTAAATTTCACTGAACAAACAAGTTTCAATTTTATTTTTACAAATGGCATTAATTTAAAACTTCTTATGGTACAAATACATTGGAGAAAAAAAAAAGCCTCAAGTCAAAAATGCATCCGAATTCGATCTAGTTTCGGTGGGTGTTTGTTCAAATTAATAAGACATATTATTATAATATTCATAATTATGACACAACATGTTAGATTATTCCTCATGTGATCTCAAACACTACTGTGAGCAACACTTACAACCTCGCATTCATAAAATTAAATTACTTAACTTAATTGAACGTAATTAACTATTCGAGTTTGTGTTTTGACCATGATTTGAATCAATAATTTCTCAATTCAAATAGCATTACTCTTAAATAATATGGACAATAAACATTAATGTTACACAATTATAAGTTTTCATCTATTGTAGACAATATTTTTATCAACCCTTTATTGCAATCTAAAAACCCGTCAAGTACGAAACGGAAAATTTTTACCACTTATTCATATATACGCTATAAAAATACCTTGGGATATTGAAAAATATAGTTCGATTCATAAAAATAAACATTTAAATCAGAACTATCAAAAAATTTGTATCAAAATTGTTACGAATCTACTAAACATGGCGTCACGCGCGTCTATTTGTACCTTTTTAATCAGTATGTCTGGCTTCGTTATGCGTATCTGATCTCCGCATATACATAATATATGGTCTATGAGGAACTGTATGGTCGTACAATACAGTAAATATAAGGAAACAATAGATTGATTTATTTAATCAATTGATATTTATTTTTTATTTTAATAATCTTATTCAAGAGTACAATAACTGTGTCGATTCCGTTTCATAATATAAGTTATAAAATAGAAAATACTGATGCCTTTACTGTATTACGAACGTCAAGTAGCGATCGGCTTTTATAACAATCTATAGTGTCACAAACATAACTGAGTTCTGACCCGGTGGCCAAAACCGGAACTACGTGTCGCCATTTTGAAATGTCATTTTGTTGTCAAGTGTGGTCTTGGAATCCACTCTCTAAATTAGTCAAATGATTATCTATATGATCATAATTATAAAATTAAAATATAATTCATAAAAAATAATTTTAAATATTATTCTTTGTAATATCATGTTGTATAACAATGACTAAAACAGCAAATTAACATTTCGATCACTCCTTGAAGACTTGGGCTATGTCATTATTTTTAACCTAAAAACTACGGAAATTACATTTAGCGGCAACACTAAATTCAACAACAGCGACGCCGTTACCGGGTCAGATAAGTGGTTGTATCAATTACCAATTATTTAGTAACTTTTACTAAAGAATATCGACATCTTCACAGTCACTATCGGACATCGGTACGTTACAACACAGTCGTACACCCTCAGCAGAACAAAGACCTTTGAAGAACTTTTTTAAAAACACAACATTCAACTTAGTTTTAAATACTTAAGCAAGTTAATACAATATATTATCTACTAAATATATCTAGATATATTTAATCTATGTGTTTCTTTTTAATTAACGTAAGTTTCAAATGTGACATTGTTCTATGAGGGTTGATACTCGTGGCATAAGGCAATCTCCACACAGTCCGCGCCGTCGATATCAAAACTAGTGTTAGGCCACTTGTCTCACTATCAACAAATATCCTCAAACAAACAAACCTAATATAAAACTATTTTTATATTAAGTATTTTAAATTAATAAATAAACATCATTAGTCCAACTATGTTTTCTTGATACAGATCTGAAAATAATAAAATAATTTTGATTATTATAGACTATTATTGCGAGTTTACCTTAGGAGAAAGACTTATACTATTGCAGAATTTTCTGTAGGCCTTATTAAGACCTACAATTTTCTAATACATTGTTTTATATTTCTCTTAAGGTTTAGACAGCGTTAGTTATGTAAATTTCTAAGGACTAAGGACTTAACAGAAACAGTTAACACGTTTAATTGAGGAAATGAAAGATTTTCCTGTAGTAACAGGTGTCTTAAATGTTGACGCGGGTAATAAATTGTCACTACACAAGATTTAGTTAAATTCGGCTCAGTACTTTTTGCGTGAAATGTACACAGATATACATGCATAAAGACAAAATCTTTAATAACTATTGTTTTAGGGTCTACATTTTGCACAAAATATATTACAATCATTTTACTATTTTGTTATATGTATGGATTTCAAAACAAATTATTACATCACTTCCTGCGATCCATACTATATAATGCCCCATATTATTAAGTTCATACAAATGTGTGCATGACAGTGACGAAATAAATCTCAGCTTTGTTGCTTCTTGGATAAGAACTTCATGGAGTATGGATAACAGTGTTAATTATAAATATAAAATCTTCGATTACATACTACATAAGCCATTTGTATTCAGCCCTTTTTAACGTCCTACTGCTGGGTACGGGCCTCTCTTCAGTACGAGGGGGATCAGGCCATAGTCCACCACGCTGGGCAAGTGCGGGTTAGCGGACTTCACATGTCTTTCGAAAACTTGCTAGGTTCTCTCAGACATGCAGGTTTCCTCACGATGTTTTCCTTCACCGTAAGGCAAGTGGTAATCATGTTAGAAATGATTCGCACATGAAAATATCAGAGGTGCGAGACCCGGGATTGTAACCCGCTTCACTCGGTTTTCCAAGCGAGCGCGTTACCATATTGTGCTATTATTAAACATGCACGCAGTGAGGCTGATGGGATGTCCCACAGGCGATATGAACAGAAGCTTAAACATTAATTCCAATATCTGTAACTTCCCAACAAACTCTCATATCCCTGTACTAAATTAATTTTGTATCTTTTTTCCTTAGATTACAATATATAAGAACTCTTACACAAAAATCCATGCTCCTAGACTACTGAAGATTGAAGTAAGTTGTAATTTAAGATTAAAAATGATAAGGTCAATGCTAAATCCGGAGATGGTGAATCAATGACTAAAAGTTTGTACCTTGCCTAGTCGCGTCACGTTGATAATATAATAATAATAATAATTAATCAGAAACTGTCTCTGTGGTCTGGTGGCTAGCATGTACGGCTGAAGATCCGGAGGTCGTCAATTCGAATCTCGGGTCGAGTGAAGTAAAGTCATTTGGTTTTTTCGCCAAGAAATCTCAGTAACAGCCAGTATTTGGGTAGTTGGCAGTTTCATCGAGTCTCAGAGAAAACTTCAACATTTGAAAGAGTAACTGTTGAGTTTCTCGCCGGCTCTTCTCAGCAGAACTGCTTTCGGAGCCGGTGGTAGCTTCCTTACGGACAGACTACACTAGCGCTTACATTAAATTGGCGATTTAAAAGCACTTGTAATACGTCTAATTGAATAAAGTTTATTTCATTCATTCATTCATTCTTCAACAGAGAACGCAATTGCATCACACACACCAGTCGTGCAATATATGATCAAAACTGACCCAGGTCATAGCGCGAGCCAGGGATGGTGCCGCAGCGACTCCCGCGAGCGGTCGCCGTAGTCGTAGGTGAGCTCGTCGCCGGGCGCGATGTCGTGCGCCGCCAGCAGCACGAGGCGCGGCCCGTCCACCCACAGCGCCTTGGTCACCAGGTTGCCGCTGCGCGAGTGGTTCACCAGCCGGCCCAGGCGACCCGACTCCGCCGTCGCGTCGATACTACGCTCAAAATTATGTTATAACATTAATATACATTACTCGAATATACTACCTTAAGTGTCTCATCAGGAACAAAAAAAAAATTAAAAAATTTCAAGCATTACATGTATGTACATATGTGTCGTTATCATTTATGTTACTTTATGTGTGAAAGTGTGTCGTCATTATGTATATTAGCTAATGAAGTGTGTGTAAAATTAACAGAATATAAACAATAGACCCCAAAAATTGTAATGAAACATATTATGATTTTAATAACACTTTTAAATTGTTCATTTATTTTAAAGTCACTTTAGGAATTCGTCATATATGTATCTCCCCCATGTGTGTTCACCTTGTCGTGGTCGGGAGCGTATTAGCGTTCGGCAATCCAACCAGGCACGAAGCCAAGAGATGTTGGGACGTGGCCCATCTCGTTGGGCAGTGTGCTATGGGATTTGCTCCTAATACTTCTCTGATACCAGAGTGGACAGTGGGAACAACCCCTTGGTTGTGTGGTCTCCTTCAGCAGACATGTTGTCAAGTCGTCGCGATTGAATGTGTAAGCGATCCTGGCACGCCCGATTAAGCGGAGGAGGTTCTGTTGGGTTTTAGTAGGTAGCACTGGCTTCTCTGAAGCTGGTGAGTCCCACATAATTTATTCCTTGAAAGAACTCCCTTACCACCTTGAAAGGCGACTAACAACAGTGTCATATTATCATATTGTCTTCAACTTTCATATATTTAATTAGTAATTATGGGCAGCCAATAGTTAAAATCAGTTCTTGAATAATTTATATTTGGTCAAATAAATTGAAATATTTACATATTGTACACTTTGATGTCTATTGGACCCAACACATAAAAATAAAACACAAATATAGCTACATAGCCTTAAATAACATTTACCGCGGCTCTTTCTGCGTGGTTTAAAATCAACAAATTTTCATACTAACTTCCAACCCATTTTTAGCCCTTAAGAGGTTAAATTTAAAAAACCTTACTTAGCGGATACCTACTCCCTCTGAAGAATCTCGAAAAGGGGTAGCTTGTATGAGGAATCTAACTACCCAATTCCATGCTCGCAGTATTTTTGACTAATCTGTGATTGACATTTCACTTTAAAATACATACATATATAAATAAATAACACGTTAACACAAATCTAACAATACACACTCACCAATACTGTTGATCTTGAAGTCTAAAATAATACATGTAACAGCCGGCGCTGGGGTCCTGCGCGTACTTGCGCTCCCTCTCGCGCGCCTCCGCGAGGCCGACCAGCTCGCCCACGTACTCCACCACGTACTGGCCGCGCCCGAACGCGCGCGTCGCAATCACGCCGCGACCCTTGCCGTCGAAGTATGCCACCTGGATTATATGTACTATTGAAGTGAAACTTATTTGCGCGCATAAGACTAAAATTTCAAGGCCGCGTCATGAGAAATCGTCACGAAAAACCGCATCTACCAGTCAAAGTCCCGTCAAAATCGGTCCAGCCGTATCGGAGAATAACCAGGACAAACAGACAGACAAGAATTTCAAAAGATGTTTTTATAGGTATTAGGTAGCATATATAATTTCATATGCATTTCACTTCAATTTTATTTATCTGTATGTGTGTATATATGGATAAAATGTCGTTTCACAATATAAACGAAAGTACATGGACAAAGGCTAACTTATCTCCTTTAAAAGACCCTTTGAAATGTGAAAAAAATAGTTTTAGTGTGGTTTAAGCACACTATATGAACTAATTGAGTTTGTAAACTTAAATATTTCAAATATTACTTTATATATACAGAAATTTTAAATAAGAGGATGATAAGGGCGACATGATATTAGGTCCTCTTTATGTTAGATTAGTGACTTAGGTGCCTAACATTAGACTATGTTTTACCTACCGCAGGTCATAGTCTATAATATGTAATTTTACGTTATACTACGTCTACAATATGTTAGATGTACATTACATAATAAAATCATATATACAACTTTGTTGATTCGCGTGGGATGTGCCTACATAACTCTTACTATGATTACATTGTTATAGCCCTGTTCTGATTCTTATCTGTTGCACTTGAATAAGTTATTAATAAGTAGGAAGTGATCTTACATTATGCAAATACCTATAACTAGTCACTTTCAATGATCTATTATTATTTTTTTCTTTTTTAAATACATTGGGACATTAATACACAACACCATCTAGTTCCAGAGTAAGATACGAGAGTTGTGTTATGGATACCAGATTTTTGACACACTACACATATATAACTTTGAATAAATACATAGATATTATAAATATAAACACCCATAACTGGAGTACAAGCAATCGTGCTCATCACACAAATGAATGCTCCCAGAGGGAATCGAACCAGCGACCGTTGGCACAGCAAGTACTGTACTAGTAGCACTACAAACTGACCAAACATGTCGTCAACAATTATGAACATATAATTTAAAATAAGCACAATTTTTAATTCAAATATATGACAGAGTAAACAAATATTACCTGAAGCCCATCTTCTCTCTGTTCTCGTACTGCCCTTTCCAAATCCCTCATTTTTTCAGCCATCACACATTTTGAAGTTTTCCTCACACTTTTCCTCACCGGGAAATGTTCAGTTAGTTTTTGGTTATTATTGTTTCCATTTGATTTAGTTTCTACTTTAACACTTTTTTCTATTGTGCATGGAGGCTGAGAAGGTGCTTCCGCTTTAGGACTTTTGATTTCTTCCTTGAAATATTCAGTAATTTTGTGGCTGTCAGCCGCTCGGGCCGCAGCTCTGGACGCTCTAGACTTTGCCAAGTTTCCATTTGTCATGTTTGTAAAACCATTTGACGCCTTCAATGGTTTAGATTTTAATTCTATTTTCTTAATTGGTGGCTCAGAGTCTTGCTCTTCGTTCTCAGTCTTTAAAGATTCAGGGACAACGATTCTGCATAGAACATTACTATTTAAAGAAAAAACAATATTTTT
This sequence comes from Argynnis bischoffii washingtonia, assembly GCA_033884665.1. NCBI lineage: Eukaryota > Metazoa > Arthropoda > Insecta > Lepidoptera > Nymphalidae > Argynnis > Argynnis bischoffii. Next base: position 6,314,359 of record CM066628.1, on the reverse strand, counting down.
TTATAAATGTCTAGAGTACTGTAATGAATTATATGTAATACAGCAGTTTTAGTTTTAACATGCTATTATTAGCATCACTTTTATTAAATAACTTGCAAGTTGATTTTAAGCCACTTGTAACTGTGCAATCGATTTTAACTATGTGAAATGTGGACAAAAATACAAGAATTTGAAATCATGGAGTTCATCTGATAATAGGGTCAGGTGGTTAGTAGAACTCTTCAATGGCAGCTAATAAAACCATTGAATTTGGGCTTATTTGTTTTGCTCTGATGAATGCATTTGAATGTATTGTATTGTATTATATTCAGCCCTTTTTAACGTCCCACTGCTGGGCACGGGCCTCCCTTCAAGACGAGGGGAATCAGGCCATAGTCCACCACGCTGGCCAAGTGCGGATTGGCGGACTTCACATGTCTTTCGAAAACTTGCTAGGTTTTCTCAGACATGCAGGTTTCCTCACGATGTTTTCCTTCACCGTAAAGCAAGTGGTAAATGTAAATGTAAAGTGGACTCTATTTTCCGCACTTAGACTCATAGTTGGTCCGTTGTGCGTCTAGAATCCTGGCTAATTTAGCCAGCCCAGCTCCGCCCAGAAGCGCAGAAGTTTCCTGGGAACTTCACAGGCTTCGCGGAGTGACCTCACTGATCCGAGGATTTCTTTGCGTTGATGAGCCACTGCCTCGCATTCCAGGATTACGTGGGTGACTGATTCTTCGGCACTGAAGCATCCTCTGCATAGAGGACTATCAGTGCCGCCGGTTATGAATAGATGTTTGTTTAGGTGACAATGGCCCATTCTTGTCCCTATCATTATTCTTAGGTTGGTTCTGTTGAGACTTAGTAGTCGTTTTGTCAGTCGCAGGTTTACTGCAGGCAATGCTAGTCTAGATTGCCTACAATCAGTGGTTTGCGACCATGGTCACAAAGCGAGTGGTAATCAAGTTAGAAAATGAAACGCACATGAAAATATCAGAGGTGCGAGACCCGGGATTTGAACCCGTTTCACTCGGTTTCCCAAGCGAGCTACCACTGCCTGCATTTGAATACAATTGACCAAAAGTGTGTTTTTATACTTTATTAAAGCTACAATTTTTAAAATGATCAGATAATTTATCGAACTTTTACCTGCGTTTCCTATAATTACGTGCTGGTTTTACTGGTTTCTCTTCGCAGAGCTCAATCCGATGAGGTGTTTTTACACCCTCCTGGGCAGTAATTGGGTTATTTACTGAAAATTATGGTTTATGTTAGACAATTACACAATAATAACAACAGTACAAATAAAATAGTATAAATACTTCAAATGTTCATTATTGGATAAGAATTCCAAAATACACTCTACACTATATTGTAGGAAGCTCTTGTGCTTAAAACTTATTTAACTAATTTTTTGTTACCACCAATTACCCGTTACAGAAAAGGTTTCCATTAAACAAGATTAATTAAACATTTTATTTATTAAGTATCTTCTACAGCACAAAAAAAAACAACATTTAATAAATCTTAAAATATAAAAGTCAAATATCAGAATCAAATTAAGTAGTAACAGCCTCCCTTAAAACTAAAACTTCCCACACCTACCATTTCAGAGTTGGATACATCACTTAATTATTTGAATTTAAAGTATAATATTATTATGGGTCTACTATTAATAAGGCTAAGATAGAAAATATAAAGAACATATGTAACAAGAAGGCTATGATGAAAGCTATGCTACTATTTGTCAGTGAATTAGATTTTAAAGAAAAAAAAATCCTTTATGAGGCAGAGTATTACAGGAGGGTTATAATTTAAGCCCTAGTTTGGTCTCCTTTCGTTTTGATTTCTGATGACTATGATCAAAAGCAGTGGAAGGCATTGGAAGAGGCTTATGCTGTAAGGCACATAGAGCGAAGAGACAAATTGTAAATATAGTAAAGTAATCCTTAAGTCATAAAATGTATGAAAGTTCAGAAATAAAGGTTATATTATTTTATTATTATATATATAGATTCAGTTAATTAAGTACACACAAGTGTCCAGTGACAGTAACTATTCAATGCATAGGCAACAGTTTTAATATTTACATCTGCCTGTGACCATACTTATAATATTTACATTGTATGAAAACTGCTAACTCATTATTTATTAATAGAAAGAATAATGATGGTAATATTTTAAAGTGCAAAATGTGGCTTTATAATTAAGGCTAAACTAAGAGAAAATTTCTCTTGTTTTTTTTAAATACCATGATTTTAAAATGTTAGTAAAATTAATTCAGTTAGATAATGTGCTAGATGTCAGAGTATATATACTTATAAATAATGTTAAAGAAAATCATTTTGAATTATCAAAATTATTAAATTCTTTTCATACATTATTCAATAAATGCAACATCAAAAAAAAAATATATTTATACAACATAAATTTAAATAAAATATTTAAGAGAACCAGATGGTTTTTACAAGAAATGTATTCATTTATTTGTAATTGTCTGTTTTAGTCAAAATAATCATAATAATAATAAATCATTATTTAAGAACACTTTTCCATACAATTTGAGAAGCAGGTAAATCAAACGAAAATTAAATTATATATTATGCAAAATAAAATAAATACAAGAGCTTCCTACATTAAAAACAATAAAATTAAACATTTAAACAAAAATATAACATGAGAAATCCTTTATACTATGTCTGTAAAAATTTGGCCCAAAATCTTAAAATTTGAGTCATAGCTGCCTGCTACAGCTTGCATGATAGAATTTGTGCTGTCATTTATCCTCTGTTTCAGAGGTGCGATCCTCTTTCTTATGATAGCAACAAAACCATCAGTGCATGCCTCGCAGAACATCCACAACGCACTACAATATCTAGGCAGTCTAACATTTCTCTAAACACATCATTATACTGAACTCGTACAACATTAAAAGAGCGCTTCGCATAGTTCGTTTAATGCTCACATAATTTTATTAGATGAGGGTAAGATCAAATTTTATCACATATTAGGTTTATACCAATTACCAATGCATTTATGTTTTGTAAAAAACAGTAATATGTTCAAAAATTATGTTTCGTACTATAAATGTAATTCACAAACAAAGAAATATTTAACATATCACGGCAGAATGCTATGTTTATTTATGTAAATAGATTATACTAACCTCGAACCATTTCCACTTGCACTTGACACACGCCGACTCAAAATCCAATACCACCATCGATAAAATACTTCACTTATTTTTATACAAACAAAATTTAAGATCTCTTATGTTACAAATGTTTTGTAATAGACCTTGTCATTTTCGAAGAGTAGAAGATTATGTAAAATTTATACAATTGATAATAATAGCATTACTAATAAACCAATTTATGATTATTTAAAGTTTTACTGGCATGTTTTATAAATTATTCACTCACTAAAATCAGTTAAGTTCTGATAACATTGCTTTCTAAAATGTCAAAATTGATACTTCTATTTAGGAAATGGACGCTTTGATATCTTTGGTAGAAATTAGAATCTATAAAATAATTATTATTTATGGTTGACATTAAAGGCTTGCACAGACGAGTCCGACATACTATCGATTTAGCAGTCGCGATAAAATTTCCTCACATAAATAAACACTACGTTGAATAGCTATGGTTCGCTTCGGGTATAATATGCCACGTGAACGCTCAGTGCTCACGCTGTTTCATAGTTATATTTTAGTCATAATTATATTTATTTATAAGGTCATAATATCTACACGAATGGTGTAGATTATGTTTTTAAGATAATTGAGATTAAATTAAAAATTTAAATAACATCCTACGCAAACGATACTTATAGTTTAAGGAACCACCCTTAAAAAGTAAAAATAATTGTCCTTTATCAGTCGTTAGAAAGCAAATAAACAAATGTTTATCGAAATGTGAAATAAAAAATATTCAACAAACCGTCTCTAAATATTATATTTTCTGATGAAACTTAACAATAAACTATATACTTAATTTAACGATATTTGTTTTTCAACATTCCGAAATATACCTAGATTTTTTTGTAGAGATTTAAAGTAGTGGCGGGGTATCGCTAGTTCACAATTGATATTGCTGATTATCCACATACATATAAAAATGAGGAGCTCATGAGCTTCTCTGAGAACGCAATCAAGGAGGTAGCGTACTAGTCCAATTTGACACCTGATATGCCGCCGATGCGAAAGAAGAAGATATTTAAAGTTTGTGACATAGCGACAAATGCCTTACATCATTGTGGGAAAGAGCTGATACTCGGACCGATATTCACCAAACATAGCTAAGAACCACCGCAAGGAAACTGGCTTTCAAATGAAAAAACCGCATTGAAATCGGTCCATCCGTTTGAGAGCTACGATGCCACAGACACACACACACACGCATACACACACACACACACACACACACACACACACACACACACACACACACACACACACACACACACGCATACACACACACACACACACACACACACACACACACACACACACACACACACACACACACACACGCGCATACACACACACACACACACACACACACACACACACACACACACACGCATACACACACACACACACACACACACACACACACACACACACACACACACACACACACACACACACACACACACACACACACACACACACACACACACACACACACACACATCGGAGTTAAAAAATAACATAAATCCACGTATTAACCACGAATAAATCTTTAATTTGTTAGAAATATTATATTATATAAATTTAAACATTGTTCAAGAACTATAATTACTATCTTTTTCTAAAGATTATTTCTTTTAGTAAAAGTCCCTTTAAAATAGGGTATTTCAAAGTAATCTTCAGATAAATAATTAAAGTATAATTAATAAAAGTGCTTAGTATTTCTTTTTCATTTAGTCTGTATAAATATTTGTAGATTATGATTTTTCGCGCCATGTTTATCATACTTCAAACACAAATCTTAAACTTGAAACTTTAAAACTTTGCTAAAACTTACACGAATCTATTGTTTATAAAATGTTAATATGAATAAAAAAAGAACAGCTTACGTCTGGGAACAAACCTTAATAGAACATTGTGATCGTTTACCTGCAGTAATTGGTAGAGTAAGTTCACTTTATAACCTCCTATAAATTTTTAATTTTGCAATTTTTGTTTTAAAAAATGTATTTATTGATTATTTTAGGCATCAGTGGTTCATGAACTTATAAGTGCATATGGACTTCTTAACCATATTAAAGTGATACGATCTATACCTGCTACAAATTCGGATCTAAAGTTATTCCATTCTGACTTGTATTTAGATCACTTAAAAACCTTTAATGATGTTAGTGACGACTTTATACCTAGTGCTGAAGATGAAGAGTATGGTATTGGTAAGTTCATAATTCATATTAAGGGCATATAATAAAGAAATATATTAAACTGAAGTAACCAAATACTGTACATATTTATATATTCTCATATACATTTTCACAGGATATGACTGTCCACCAATATCAGATATGTACAATATCATTTCCACTATAGCAGGTAGTTCTTTAACTGCAGCTAAATGTCTGTTGTTGGATATTGCCGATGTTGTTATTAATTGGTGTGGAGGATGGCATCATGCACATAGGTAAATTATATTCAAGTCATTCTATTAGTTCAAAAAATCACAAAAATAATCAAAAATGATAAGACTAATTTCTCATTTTTACTTTATTATAGATTTGGAGCAGAAGGATTTTGTTATGTAAATGATATTGTTATTGCTATTGAAAAACTTAGATTGAAATTTCCCAAAATACTGTATATAGATATGGACATACATCATGGTAAATCTAAATACTGTTGAATATTTGCTTATTAAATTATATTTCTATTAACATAAATATATCAACAAATATTTAGGTAATGGAGTTCAAGATGCATACAATATAAGTAAATCAGTATTTACCTTGTCATTTCATAAGTATGAACCAGGATTTTATCCTGGCACTGGCAGTTTGGATGATATAGGAACATTAAATGGAAAAGGCTTTGTTTGCAATATTCCTTTACATGGTTACTATTCTGATAAAACTTTTAAATATACTTTTAATAGGTAAGTTTTTTGGTATTGAGTTGATGAGTCATAGTTTGTTTACCTTCTGACCCAAGATAGTATAAAAAGTTAATATATCACATTTTAAACCTTTTGAATCTGTTGATAAATAACTTTTAATATGATCTGTTGTAGAAGCAGCGATCTTATGAGAGATACTTCTTGGGAAAATAAGATTTAAAATTTTGCCTGTATATCTTTTCAAATAACAATATTAATGAAGTGTGTGTGTCATATTCTTTATTGTTAAATATATGAATTACTTAAGAGAATCCATGAAAACCAAGGAACATCAGCTAAATTGAAATAAAAACTATTTATTTTCTTTTTATTGTTAACTAATATATATTTTTTAGCATTTTCTCAATGGTGTATTCATATTTCGTTCCTGATGCAATAGTAGTACAATGCGGGGCAGATGCACTTGCAAGGGATCCACATGGTGGTGCGGGACTTACATTAGATGGCTACCAATCTTGTATTTGCAGTGTAATTAACAAGTCAAAACCTACTTTACTCTTAGGTGGAGGTAAGAAAATAAATATTAGATGAATAAATGTTAATAAGTACAATAAAATTATTTCCTTTGGTATATAAAAAAAATCCTTTTTTTTTATACTTTAGGAGGATACAATATATCAAATACTGCCAAGCTGTGGGCATCACTCACAGCTTTGGTAACAGACATAAAATTAGATAATAACATTCCTGAGCATCACTTTTGGCCTAAATATGGACCTGATTATACATTAACTGTACAACCATTATTGGCCAAAGATCTAAATACAAAACAATATATAGAGCATTGCATAAGCACAGTGGGAGGTATGTTTGCATTTTAATTAATTTCTAAACGGTATTTACCAAACATAATATATAAAAGTATAAATTGCTTTCAGGAAATTTAAGAAAATTTTTAGAATCTAATGAAATTGCAGAAAATGCAGAACCACGTGCCAAAAAAAGAAAAGTGGAAATTGAGTCCAATGATATAAAAATTCATTCAATGTTAAAAAGCAAGTTAAACTTAAAATCAGAACAAAATAATGAGTCTAAAGATCCTTATGAGTTCCTTGATTAAATAACATCACTGAAGCAAAGGGAAAGGAAATCACTGTTATATAATATTTTGTAGGTTTATAAACTTGATTAAAATTTAAAAGTAATATTTAAAAAAAAAGGGAAAAACCATTTTTATAATAAATTCGTTAATGACACTAATACTTTAGGATAAGTTATAAATATTTTTAAGTATCACATCATACAATTCAACATGTGCATACTAGATAGTGTAAACTCTTAAATTAACTGTGTTACTAAAGTATGCAATGGCTTGCATGCATATTTAATATTAAAAAAATTATGAAGGAGTTCTGCCCCAAATATATAATAGGAGATAAGTTATCAAAGTAAAATATAAATTACATAATAAATAAATAGCCCTACAATTTGCATTCTCCATAATGTTTAAATATATAGTGTGTACTGGCCCTATAGCAAAGTGCAAACTATAATTTTATATCTTTATTATAGCCATAAATATCTGCAACTTACAACAGAGTAAAACAATAGTTTTATAAACCTATTATTGATAATGAAATAAAAATCAGTTTACCTGAAAATATGTAATAATGATGACATTTGAATATATATAAACAATTATTTATTCTTATAAGCAGTAGATTTAAGTATTAATACTCAATGTAACATTTTTATGTTATAATTTAAGGTGGTAAATAAATAAATTCAATTAAGCAAATAATAAGTGCCTAATTAATGTTGATAGTAACAAAAAAAAAACATCAAAGGTTCTAGTAAGCTTCTTATCTTTAGATAATCTATTAAAGTAAAACTTTTTGTTCATATTATGGGTGCTTTGATTTTGCAAGCTTGTGGATTTTTATAAAAACAATTAATCCATATCTAATAGCAGAATATTTTAGAATCTACAGCAAATACAAAAATTTACTTGTATTGCACAATGCATAATTGAGGCTAAATTATGCAGTTAATAAATGCATATATCAAAAAACATCACAAAGTCTTATAATTTTGGAGCAACAGTAAGTCAACACTTCTCATTCTGTTTCAAATGAGATTTATATGTTTTTAACTAATAATTAATATGACCTGCAATTTTTCCAAAGCTTAATACAGCAGCAATACAAGTTAACCAGTTTTTAAATCTTTGCTGTAAATTCATTTTACACTATTTAATCTGTAGGCCGCTTTTCACTATGCTTCTTAGTAAACTCTTCTGCATTCTTAGTAAATTTTTTCCTATCCTTCAGAAATTCTTCAGCAAGCTCGGCACGCAGGGGATGTTCTGGTTCAGGGTCATTTACAAGAGCAACTAGAGCTTGTATCACTGAAATAAAATAAATATTTGTTAAGTACATATTTACAGTATTCATTTAAAGTAGATAAGAGTTAAGGACTATACCTTGATCAGTCTTTGTAGCCGGCTTCCAATTTTCTGCACTAATAATAGGCAGGCAAACCTGGCCTTTCTCATCAATGTTTGGATGATAGATTTTGGTCTTGAAGCTTATTTTAGGAGGTTTAAATGGGTATTCTGCGGGAAAATTAATCTCAATGCGAAAAGCACCTTTGTTGTATGGAGGATTGTCCTAAAACAATAACATTTATTTAGGATAAGACCTATTCGGCATAAATTACCTCTGCATTAAAATACTTATAAGCATACTTACAGGAACGATTAGGCCTTGCCAGGTTAGGATATTTGATTCATCAACTTGAATATCTCTAAATGATTTCAACCCCGATTGTCTGATATCTCCTAGTTCCTGAAAATAGACGGAATTATCAAGTTATTTATAATAATATGCAGCTATTTAAATTATTAATGTAAAGAAAATACATCCAACTATTCAAATAAAATATAATTAATATTATGAAATAAGTACACTAATGCTAATTCGATTACCTTTTATTATACCTCTACTAACATTAAATTCAGAGAAATTGCTATCAGGTTCATACCTTTTGAAGCCTTCGTGTCGCCGCCATTGTCTGTTATCTTGTTGATAAATTGCAATTTTATTATTTTAATGTACTAAAATCTGTGATTTTCACAATTTCAAATGGATTTCCACATAAACAACATAATTCGTAACACCGAAAATATGACTCAGTAAAATGTCAGTGTCCACTGTCTAGTGATACATAAGTTCACCTCTGTCCCCGCTGCAAATTTGATGGGCGCCATTATCGAACCTGTTCCGTTTAACGCAGGATATTATAAAAAATACAGAGTTTAATTTTTGTAATAAAAAATATGATATGTCTAATAATCTTAATACATTTTTAATTTTACAATGAAAACATAAATTGAAACACAAAAATTAAAAGAAAATTAGTTACGTCATTCATTAGTCACTTTCATCAATGATTTTCTTTTAAGCCGGCAGCCACGTTGATACGCTCAAAATCTGTTTTGAGAAAGTAGCTGATCAAAGTTTACTTGGATACCAGTTGACGTGCTCAATAAATAAATATGTTGGGACATTAATACACATAGAAACCAATAAATATTTATTGGTTTCTATGTGACTTGTTAGAGCCCCGACGAACCCCGACGAGTCCCGACGGAAAATCTAGTTTAAGTCACGCCCCTTTTGCCTTACTATGTGCGCGCGTAAACTATTGTACGTGTTAGATTTAGCTACGACGCAATAATTATATAACTTATCCAAATTAAATTGATTTACTCAGTAGCATGTAGATTGAGCGTGTTAAAATTGTATAAAGGGTTTTTATCTGTTAAGCGTGTGTTCAGTGTGCAGTATCCAGTGTTAGCAAGAAAAATAAAAGTAAAAAAAGTAATCTCAAGTATTTTATTTAGAAACCTTTTGTCGCTTTTGATGAGATCCTATTGGAGTTTTTCAATAGGGTTAATAGGGTATAGACTACCTACTTTGACGAAACTTTGATATTGTAAATGAGCAATAAAAACGCACTTTGATGTGAACGTTAATCAAAATGGACTTGGACTGTCTTCTATTTTTCTCAAAGCCTGCTTTGACAAAGTAGTTTTGATGACCACCTCTATTGAAAAACTCAATAGGATCTCATCATCATCATTCTCAAAATATCAATAGGTCATGTGATGTTAAGATGTCTTTTAATGAACTTAAAAAAGCCAAGAGAAAAAAAATATTTTATAGTTTTTTTTTATGTCGGAGGTTATTCAAAATTTATCTTTTTAACTTACTCGCAGACACTAATTGTAATAGATAACCCTCATTGAGATTATGATGCTGTTGCATCATATAGTCAAAATTCAAAAAGCCAAAATTCAAATCTGTCAGATAACTCTCAAAAACACTTGACAAAAGGGTCTTACTAATAGTAAGACCCTTTTGTCAAGTAGGAAATGAGCTGATGATCATCAAACGCCTGAACAGATCTTTGTAAATTATAGCCCATATCTCTCACCATAGCTGCAAGAACCGTGCACAGACGGGGGGTAAACAACTTCAATATAAAAATCCTCTCCGACAGCGCGGCGGTTCTACAGGCGCTAAATAACAAACAAACCAACAACAAATTAATAATCGAATGTCACCATGCTCTTAATAAAATAGCATCGACCAATCGCGTCACCATCCAATGGATCAAAGGACATAGTGGTTCACTTGGCAACGACGCAGCTGATGAACTAGCAAAAAGGGGAGCAAAACTAGAAGTAACTGGCCCATACCCACTTCTACCGCTACCCTTTTCACAGGTTCGCACCTGGGTCCGTCAAAGAACATTAACACTGCAAAATAACAGGTGGTCACAAACGGTAGACTGCAGGCAAGCTAGGTCAGCTTTGCCTGCAGTAAACCCACGTCTGACCAAACGCCTATTAAGCCTAAACAGAACTCAATTAAAAACAATGATAGGGACAATAACGGGCCACTGTCCCCTAAATAAACATCTATTTAACATCGGTGCGACGGACAGCCCCCTGTGCAGAGGGTGTTTCAGCGCTGAAGAATCAGTCGCTCACGTAGTCCTGGAATGCGTAGCGGTTACTTCTCAACGCAATGAAATCCTCGGACCAATGAGGTCGCTCCGCGAAGCCTGTGAAGTTCCCAGGAAACTTCTGCGCTTCTGGACGGAGTTAGGCTGGCTGAACTAGCCAGGATTCCCATGACGTACAACGGGCCAAACGCGAGTCTAAGTACGGAAAAAGGAGTCCAACATACAATACAATACAATATAGCCCATCTCGTTCACGTCAGCTTCCAAACAAAAAAAGACCGCATCGAAATCGGTCCATTCGTTTACCCTGTTGAAAAACTCCAATACGATCCCATCAAAAGCGACAAAAGCCACATAAAAACCGATAAATATTTATTAGTTTCTACGTGGCTTTGCTACGATGCCCCAGACAGGCACAGAAAGATACGTTAATACTTATACTTATACCTAACACCCCTCTTTTTGTGTCGGGGGTTAAAAATGATTATGGTCGAATTTCGATAACTTGGCGAATACTATTTATTTATTTATAAGTTATCGACTTGCGCTCGAACGAAATTTTGCATTTTAAGACGAAAATAACAAGTCTAAAGTAATAAGGCTCATTCATATATATCCGGAGTAAACATTTTTCGACCTCGAACACACTTGAGACTTGATTAGTTGATCTGAATTGTGCTTGTCTCCAATTCACCACCGATATGTAAAAAGGGTTAACCGGCTCCAGGACTGGAGCTCGATGTTATTTCCCTGAAACTGTTTACCAATGTACCTAGATATAAAAGGAGTCTTTCAAGCAATATCTGTAGCAAACATTGGAAAATAACTTTAAGGTTCTGTATTGGAACGGTAGGCAATAGGTAACATAAACGGCGGGTATACATCACTCACCTTCATAATGACATATATAGTGGTAATGGCTGAGATCCTGGTGGACGAGTAACTTTTGAACGATTTGATTAAAGAAAATTACATTGAATGTCGATGTTGTAACTACTCTAGTTTGTATCGGTAACTATTCGCTTGTAGTTGTGAATAAATATTTTTACCAGGGACAAACTATCTAAGTAGGTTAGTATAATGTTAAATTTAATTTGACTTGGTGACCAAGGTCACCGAAACACGCACGACTAACTCCCATCTGAGAGCAGAACATCACCCGTAGAACGGATTTGTCTCGGTGCTGGGGACGAAGAGTTTTGAATGGTGTGAAAATCCTAGGGACTGTAAACAATCCTACAAAAGTTACATGAAAAGTAAATAAGCTCCACCATAGGGCCCGTACCTGATTTAATATATATGGGACCATCCTTCATTTAAAAAAACAACTAATAAAATTGATTTACAAATGCGAAGATATAGCCTAAAATATAGCTGAATTGTATCCTGAGAATCCTTTTTGCATCAGTTAAAATATTTTTAGAAACTTTTATTTAAGTCGGTTAATATTAATTAAAATATCCTCTCTTTTACAGGCGCAACCGAGCGAAGCGAGGGTAGGCCACTACTACTATATAGTATAGACTTTTTAGTGCTTAATATCCGGATAATTTTATCTGCTGTGAGTTGTGACAATTAACATTTTTTTTATTGATATTAATGAAACAAGCTATGTTACAGAACAAATACCTTTATTTATATATACCATCAAAAAGCTATTTCAAATGTAATATTCAATGTAATATACATACAATTGTGTTATTTTTAAGCAATATATAAAATGGTAATGAATCTTTTCAAATTTGTAGCGCTCTTCCTCCCTACAAGTAAGTTAGCACATAAAACACTGCTGTATATCCTCATTAGTACTACAGTAATAATTTGATGAATTATTATTTTTAAATTGCTTAGCAGAGATATTTTTGAGGTAACCATTACTAGCAGTTTGGAAGAGCGCTGCAATCCAATATAAAAAGTATTTATGATGAAATAATTAGGGAAGACACCCTTACAATCATATATGGCTGGATAATTTGTACACAGTTTTTCTGAGCTACAGTAGAGTAAATTCTCATTTTCAGACTTATTAGTGGCAAACACTGTGTACAAATTGGGAAAAACTCTTGATTTATTATTCACTGATACAAATATACAAGCTGGTTTAGATATTCCATCTTTGCGTACATTAAATTCGCTAAAAATCGTTTCAATTGTATGATGATACTTCTTCTTCTTAGAAACGCAACAACTAGATTCACTGAGACGTCGTTTCTTTGAATAATCCTGAGTTTTCCCTCGTACATTCCACTTGCCATTACAGATGTAAGGTGTGACGTGTGCGACACGGCCTAGTCCTCGTGTCCGCGCTCGTCGTCGCGGCGGCGGTTGCGCTGACGCCGCCCCCAGCCGTCGCGCGGGCGCTCGCGCTGGCGCCCCTCCCCCCGCGGGGCGCCACCCCGCTGGAAGAACGACCCTTGCTTCTCGAATATTCGCTCGTTTGAATCCACCAAGTTGCCCACCTGTAATACGTAAGGAACATTTTAATTTGAAGTAGCGAAGTTTAGCTACAGGTATTTGTGGATAACATCCAAGTACTGTTATAAATCCATGAGTGTGTTTTTACTTCTGTGCTGTAAACGACTCGACGGATTTGGATGAAAATAGTACACGTCTGATCTGGAGTAACACATAGGCTACTTTTAGGCATCTAAGAATGCACTTACTTGAGAGTAACGATAGGGTAAGCTGCTAGTTTGTAATATATCAAAATAGCCATTTTCATAATCTATACATATAATAAAATTCTACTGTATCCAGCCCTTTTTTTTACGTCCCACTGCTGGGCGCGGGCCTCCCTTCAATACGAGGGGGATCAGGCCATAGTCCACCACGCTGGCCTAGTGCGGGTTGGCGGACTTCACATGTCTTTCGAAAACTTGTTAGGTTCTCTCAGACATGCAGGTTTCCTCACGATGTTTTCCTTCACCGTAAGGCAAGTGGTAATCATGTTAGAAATGATTCGCATATGAAAATATCAGAGGTGCGAGACCCGGGATTTGAACCCGCTTCACTCGGTTACCCAAGCAAGCGAGTTACCATTGGGCTACCACTGCCTTTAATAAAATTCTAACTAAGCCGAATCTGTACATTAAATATTTTTTGGAAAATCTTATTGAAAAAGACATTATTATCGATGCAGAGGCCGAATCTATATCTGTCTGTCTGTTACCGCATCACAGAATATACACTGGGGGGATTTTGATGAAATTTGGTATGATGATAGCTGGATATCCGGGTTAACATATAGGATACTTTTTACCGCGGGAGATTATCTTATTCAAACGGAAATACACGTTACAACACAACCAAAAAAATATTTATGATCAGAATTGCTTGAAACTTAGTATTATTGCTCTTCAATACAATTAAATAAATACGTGTTTTAGCGTTTTTAGAAATTCACCCCATAAGGAGATAAAATAAGAGATGAAAATTTGTATGAAACCTACCTTTTTAAAGTTTTTTATTGTAGTTTTAGCGCAAGCGAAGCCGCGGGTTTTGCTAGTATTTTATACATTTGTGAGTGACATTTTATTACGGCTCACCTTATCTGCAAGTTGCAGTGCCAATGCTTGCATCCTAGTGGGTTCTGAGCGGTGTAGAATAGCGCACTCACTCGGGTCGTCTAACGATGCCAAAAGCTCTTCATTAATGATCATCTTAGATACAAGAGAGTGAACGCGTTGTCGTGGCAACTCAAACATGTCCGCCAAGGAACGGAGAGATAGTGATGCGTAAACGTGGGCGTAAGTGAATAGATAAGTGCGAAGCGACTCCTCCCTAATGAGGCGTCCCAGCATGGCGCGTACGTTGTCAGCGCCGACCATTAAGTCCCAAACCTGAGGAACATTTTTATATATAAAAAAAAATATGTATGATAATTTAAAAATCATATATTTTTTAAATTGTAAAATGAACTGCATATATCCGAATAGTAACACACGCTATATATATACACATATACTATTACATTATAAAATATATATATGAAACGTTATAACGCAATATATATAACTATATTTACCTTGGCATTCATTTTTTCATTAACAATGAAGTTAAGACATGCGCGCCAGTCCCCACGGCGCATAGCTCTGGCGGCGGCTACGGCGTGTTCCCGCATCGACTCCGGCGGCCCCACCAACGCTTGTCTTTCACTTGCGCGCAAATTTTGGTAAAACGTCTTACTGATCATACGACGACGTGCGTCGAACTCGTGAGCCGCCATGTATGGTATCTCGATCAACATGGCAGACACCAAGTAGACACATTCTAGTAGTTCCAAGTTAATATGCATGTGGAATGGCATTTGACGTTGCTTCTCGATCTTCTCCTGTTCCTTTGAGCGCTCGTGTTGACGCTGAGGCAGCAGACCCTGTGCAAGTAACTCTTTAGGTTTGCCAGTCATCATGAGCTCAGCCAAGCAACCGTGGGCTTCCTTCACGTTTCCGCGACGGAATGCACACAACCCCAAATTGGCCATGGTACGGTTATACAAAATCTGAGTGCTGGGATCGGAATGTTGAACGTTTTCTTGTAAGTGAGACATGAGAAGTAGATCTCGGGCTTGAAACCAGTTATCATGCAAAGCGTGATGGTATATATGAGAGAGAATGGCTCTGGTTCTCAAACGGTCAGTATCGTCATTTGCATAAATATATTTACACAGACGTTCCATTTTCTTAATTGTTGTTTCTTCTCCAGGTGGAAGGTCTTTCTTAATTGCTCGTGGGTCAAACTTGTAATAAAGATGGTCAATCTTGCGGAGATAAGCGCGACAGACTTCTTGAGGCGAACCATCACGTTCAACCACTTGACATACACGATCAATCAATGCTGAAACACGCACTTCATCCTTTAATCTTTCTACATATTCATTAGAATGAGGGTCACATTCCTTGAGGAGTTTAGTAAACTCATCGTCGAGTCGCTCTAACGCTGTGAGCAAACAACCGCGTACTTTGTATGGTGCCGTCACAAGCTGTTCATTCTCTTCAGTGATAGTTTCACTAAGAACCATATCTTCATGTGCGAGAAGTAAAGTGACCATCTGGTCCACGTTCTCTACAAGTCTCGACCAATACTCAGGCTTCATAGCATCAGAAACCTTTGGATTGTAATCAAAGAGTGCTGCGACAGTGGCAGCACGTAGTTTTAGTTGCAAAGCGTCCCCAAGATTGTGTTGCTGGGCGACAGTGCGCAATTCATGAAGAAGTTCAAGCTGTGCCCGACGATCAGTTCTTTTACGTCCACGCGCAGCACTAATTTCACCCAATTTCTTAACAACTAACGCTGCATCAATGTCACTGTCCTATAAAAGTATAAAAAAGTAGTTAGTAGTAGTTAATCTTAATTAATCAGCATTGAATAAAAAAACAGGAAAATAATTTCATAATATTAAAAAAAATATTTATTTTCATTTAAATAAATACCTTAGCAAACATTTTGGGTTTGTCGGACGTCGCTGCACCTTTACGTACAGTTTCCCACTCGCCTCCGTCATCGGCCTGATCTTTCTTGCTTACTTTACCACTTCGCTCACGTCTTTCACGTCTCACGCGTCTCCTATCTCTTTCTTCTTCTTCATCTCTCTCAGTTGTACGTTTTAAGAACTTCTCTCGAAGGGTGGCCGCCCCACGGTTTTCGTCATCTGAGCTGGAGCTCGTATCCGAAGAGCTAGAACCCCAGTCCATAGAATCAGAAGAGTCATCATCTTGTGGTATTGGCCTGCGCGGCGGTTCAGGCGAATGAGCGACTCGTGGCTTCTCTTTTACCTTGTCTTCATCATCAGACTCATCAGAGGATGAAGTATCTAAAGTAAAAAATAAATATTGATGACTTAACAGTGATTGTCATGGCATATTCTAGCATTGATATTTGTGATGATGTTTTATTATATATATATTAAAAAACTAGCAGTTTCGCCCGGCTTCACCTGGCTTAATGCTGTACCTTAGGGTAAATGAGTTCAAAATTATAGGGTTAGAAGTTATAGGGCTCGTTCATGTTGCTAATGCTTTAGTAAGGAATTATTAATAATTTGTAATAAAATAAAATCAACATTCAAATAAAATCAACATTAAAATAAAATCAACTTTATTTTTAAATATTTATATACATTATTTATTAATTTTCACTTTGCGCCATATCACTGTCATCTCCTACATTGATAATAAATCAGGTAACTACACGAGAGACATCTGAACGGTACAGAATGTAACGATGGACTAATTATGACTTACATTGTAATCGCGGCCTTAGCGTCTTATCTGCAACTAATCATGTGCAAGCGCAAAATCTCAGTACTCGGTTAATTCGGCGAATACAGTATAGTATGGAATAGATAGACTATATAAACATAGGTAGGTATGATGAGCTTTATATCCCTTACTTGTGAAATGATTGATTCTCCATAAAAACTACCATCCCCTTTTTCACCCCCTTAAAGGATGATTTCAGGGGTAAAAAAATGTCCTTCCCAGTGTCAAACTATCTCCATACCAATTTTCATCTAAATCGGTTCAGCCGTTTAGTCGTGAAAAGATAATAAATAAACAGTTACTTTCACCACAGATCACATAATATATTTTAAATTGTTAAATTGTTTTATTCTATAAATATATGCGAACTAACGAATAGTAAATATTGTAAAATTCATCCTGCATTCGAAATTCATAAAAAGTAAAAGCACCATATGTTTCTTGATATTTCAATAATCAGTAAAATTACGTAAATTTGATTTACAGGTGCATTATTTCTTTTCTCTTCACTTAGAATACGTTTTAAAATAATAATATCCTTTTTGGGATAACTTTTTTTATCTTTTATTAATTAAACATCATCTATTGACATTTATTTGAACTAAGTTTTCTTTGTTCCTGATGAGACCCCACGCTTACGCATTTATAATATTAGTAAAGTATAGTATGTTTAATTATCTACAAGCATCAATTATTGTATTGTTTTATGGATTGTTTGGGTCAGATTGAAAGCAATAATGCTCTTGTTATAACAAACAGGTATTTTAATGCAGTGAGTGAATATTACAGTCATTATATATTCTTTGCTCAATTACTTAAGAAGAGGTAGAACTTAAAAATATTACAGGTACATTAGGTAAAATCTTACCTTTGCGCTCATCATCTTCATCAGGTAAATCAGGATTCTCCCTAAATTTAGAAACTTCAGCTTCAAAATCTTTTGTATATTTTCGAAGCTTTTGTCTTAAAGATGTTAGGGCTTTGCTATTACCCTTTGACAGAGCTTTTCTTGCTTCTCGGTCATTCCAAGCTCCAGACACCCAATCTTCTAATTCAATTAATGCTCTAATAAAGAATCTAGGTGCAATTCCATTTTCTTCCTTTTGAACCACAGGAGCAGCTCTAGTATAAGCTCTTTGTAGCTCTTCAAAAGAAGCTAATGCAGATGAAAAATCTTTAATTTTTTTATGGTTACGTAGAGAATGGATTATTGCTTCCAATTCTTCATATCTCTTTTCTTTCATAGAACGTACAACACGTTTTGTTTCTTCTTCATCATCACTAAACTGTGTAAAACCAATAAACATAATTTAGTAAAAAACTAAAATAATGAAGATAACAGAAGTTAAGATAACTTTCTATATCCTTCTATATCATATACTAGCAGTACCCGCGGCTTTGCCCGTGTTCAAATTTCCAATAGCTACCAAACTTTGCAGGATCACCTGCTGGTCTAATCTGAATATTGCCTGGAAATTTCATCAAAATCACTCTATCCGTTTTAGTCTATAGGGAACACACATACTATGATTTTATATATGTACATACTATATATACAGCTAGGGTTAGTTAAGAATAATGTAAAATAACAGCCTGTTTGCCCTGAGCATGTTTGCCCAGCATTAGAGACAATTGTGCTGTTCCCAATTTTATTTAAAAAATCAAATATTATATAGCTTATAGCACTTCTGGAATCATAAGTAATATTTAAAAAAAGTTTGATTGAAATCTGTGGGATAGATTTTTACTTAATTAAATATGTGTAAACATACATATATACAAAGAATTTTATATATTTAGTATAGATTGTTAATAATGAAACAACGGCTAATTTTAACAAGATTTAATTTTCTGAGTTATTCATATACTTAATATATTGCTACTGTAGAAAAGTGGTTATTGGAATAATGCATTGTTATTATTTATTATTGCATAAGAACTTTCCTGTATACCTACTTGCTTTTAATATATAATGTACATAATTTAAAATCTTATATCTTTATTTTTAATTATTAAAAATGCAATACATCCTCTAGTTATTTTTAATTTAACAATAGTGTTGATTTAGATATTGATATCTTTAGATACGAAAAACTGAAGTAGAACAACATAAAATATTTATTGTTTATATATTTATTTAAGTAATTTTAAAGATATAATAACAATATCTTATAAAAATATACGTACTGTATAGACTGGCGCTGGAGCACGAACTATCTGCTCCTCTTCAGACGAACTCTCGGACTCGGAGTCCGTACCAGTTGCAAAAAATCGACTCATAGTTCTAGTCGTAAGTAACTGAAATAAACTTAATGCATTCAGTATTTCATTAATTGATGATCACATAAGTTTTTAATAAAATGAACCCCGTTTTATTGCATTTAATGTCGGTTTAGTTTTAGGTTAGAATCTTTTCTTTATAAAAATATTCCAAGTATTACACAAAGGAAATTTAATAGATGCTTAAATATACTTATTTTAGGTAAAAATGATAATACCTTATGAGTTCATTAAAACAGGGCAATGTTAAAATATTAACATTTGATAATTTATATTCCCACGACGCAATCTACTACACGTCAATAAGGGAAAGAAGTGTACTAGGTACAGATTATGTAGAATATTGAGCACAGATTAAGGAGACTACAATATTGAAGAGTATCCAGAGATGTCTTTTAATATTTTTTAACTAGCGACTCACGCTCGCTTCGCTCGCGTTCGTCCCTAGGAACGTTTTCACGGTTAGCTATGTTTAGGTATACATAAATAGAAGCTTGCTACTCCTAAGATATTCATTTAAATTATATAAAGATTTACCCTCGTTTTGCTCGGGTGCGTACGCTGTACGCAAATTGTTCACAATTTGATGGGTTTTAATTTTTTTTCGCGGAACCCTAATTCTTTTTCTAAAATAAAAGTAGCCTAAGTTACTCCCTATAACATCAGCTATCTGCCAGTGAAAGCCCTGTCAAAATCTGTCAAGCCGTTTCGGAGATTAGCCGGAACAAACAGACAGACAGACAAAAAATTTTAAAAATGTAGTTTTGTTATATGTACCGTGTATACATCCATATGCATTTCGTAAAAAGCGATTAGGATTCTGTCATCGCGTTTGACGTGATTAACACACAAATTTTGAGCAGGATTTAATTTTTTTTGTCATTGTGAAAAAAGTAGTAATAATTAGTTGTATATATTAGTAAATATAAATAGTTTAAGTGTATATATAGAAGATATTGTGGTAAGTTTTATGGTTTAGATTTGTATTTTCAAAATTTTCTTATATGTGACAAGGCGAATATGGAAAAAGTAACACATTCGGACCCTCCGGATCCAGGCCAAATTTTTTATATGCCAGAATCAGAATTTCTTTCATCCAATTCCTACTCTAGGAAACGCCCTGGAATACAGCACGAAAATCTCGTCTTAAACAAAAAAACGATCGTTGATCCCTCGACAGCTAACCCCTCTATCCAAACAGTTTTTTTGAACCCCGCTTTCAACGAATTAATTAATTCTTATTCTGATTTTGACATCGGTCCTTTCATTATTCATGTTGCAAGAGAAGAACCAGACCCGTCTGCAGGGCTAACTATTCGCGCAATCAAATTTGGTGAATTTCTTTTTAAAAATAAATTCCAGGATATACTCAAGGAAGGAGTTAAAAGTATTGGCCGTAACAAAATTAGTGTCGAATTTTCATCTGCTACATCTGCTAACAAGTTTATTCATAATCCGTTACTTTCCTTACATAAATATAAAGCTTTTATACTTACATTTAACATCTCTCGCATGGGCCTAGTCCGAGGAATTCCAATAGATTGGTCTATGGAATAATTATCTAGGAGCCTGGACCTTCCTAATGGCTGCGGTGAAATTCTTAAAACCCGAAGATTGAATCGGAAACAATTTGTAGAGGGATCACCTAATTGGATTCCTACTCAATCTGTCGTTTTAACGTTTAGAGGTCAGATGCTTCCAAATAAGACATTCGCGTTTTATTCTTCTCTAAATGTTGAAACTTATAACTTACCAACTATTATGTGCTTGAACTGCCGATTTGGTCATACTAAAAATATATGCCGGTCAAAACCACGATGCTCGAAATGTACCCAATCTCACCCAGGAGAATCGTGTTGTGTTAGCAAAGAAGCCGCTCTTTGTTTACATTGCAGTGGTAACCATTTTGCGGATGACAAGACTTGCCCTGAGCTGAAAAGACAAAGATTAATTAAATTAAATCTGCCATGTCGCAAGAAAATATTTCTTTTGCGGAAGCTGCCACACATTATCCTCCTGTGAGGAGATCATATGCTGAGGTTGCAAAAGAAATGTTTTCCTTATCAAATCCTTCCACTAGCAACTCCGATAACCTTGTTAATTATAGCTCTCCTTCAGCTGATATTCACTCATATAAAAGGACGATAGTAAAGATTCCACGCCCCCCTTCTCCTAGAGCTAAGGGATATGATAAACAGACTCACTATAATATCTCTTCTCCCTGCCCTTCATCTCTTGGTAATGGCTGCGCCATTAATTCCATCACATCTCAACCTTCGTCTATTGATCATCTTTTACGCACTTTATTAGTTGCTATTAACAATCATTTTTCTTCATAAAATATTTTAAAAATATTTTACCGGACAACGCTGCTTAAAGCTCTGTAATAAATCCATCTTCCCCCCTTCTATTAGCTCATCATGGATCTAATAAAAGTCCTGCAATGGAATTGCAAAAGTCTTTCAGCTCGTAAATCAGACATAATTCATCTTATTAATAAATTTGAACCTGCTGTCCTTGCCATTTCTGAAACCTGGTTGAGGCCTGGAAGCCGTTTTCGTATTCCAGGTTTTTCCTGTTTGAGAGATGATAGGGATGATGGTTATGCAGGTAGTGCTATCTTAGTTAATCGCTCATATTCGTTTTCACAAATTTCTATTCCCAGTCACAGCCATGACATTAACGTTGTAGCTTTAAATTTCTTAACATATCATTTGCTTCTATTTATATTCCTCATCCTCACCCTTCGCTTGCTTCGGAACTTCAGCTCATTTTCTCTTCCCTTCCTCGTCAAATTATTGTAATGGGCGATTTTAACACCCATCACACTGCTTGGGGATGTTATTATTGTGATTCATTTTCTCAATTGCTGATGGACATAATAGATGAGGCCAACTTTTGCTTCATTAATGATGGATCTCCAACAAGACGAGTTTATCCAAATCAAAATCCTAAAAGTGCTGTTGATTTATCCCTATGCCCTCCCAGTTTGGCATCTTGTTTAAATTGGAAGGTCCTCACTTCATCCTATGGCAGCGATCACTTTTCCATTCTTATGTCATTGAGCATGAAATCATCCCCATTCCCAGTATTAAATCCGCTGTTTTCATTTTATCTTAATCGAGCCAACTGGTCCGCGTTTTGATCATTTATTGATTTACAGATAGTTAATTTTCCAATTGTGCATCCTCAAAATTCTTTGTCTTGCTATGAAACTTTTGTTAAAATTTTACTTTTGGCAGCTAATTCGCACATTCCAATAAAACGCTCAGGTCCTAAAAAACTTTTGTCTCCTCCTTGGTGGGACGAAGAGTGTACGAGAGCAATTAAAAAGCGTAAATTTGCTGAACGCGACTATCAGCAATGCATGACTCGCGCTAATTCCATAAATTATAAAAATATAGCAGCACAAAAAAAAACGGCTTTTTTAAAAAAAAAAAGAAATCGTGCTGGATACAATTTTGTAAATCTTTACATCCTGGCACCTCATCTTCAATTGTTTGGCAATGCATTAAAAAAAATCCGATCCTCCTTTAATGATTTTTTGTATAACATCTCTTCTAATGAGTCATACTGGCTCCAAACTTTTTATAGTACTCTTGCTCCTCCTTTTGTCCCTTCTTCAGACTGTTTCCCCTCTGATTCTCCATCTCATTATGATAAAATGGACATTCCTTTCTCTTTTGCTGAATTACAATGTGCTATAAATGGTCTATCTGATTCTTCTCCAGGTGAAGATAGCATTCCATACTCCTTTTTAATTAAACTAAGTAATTCAGCTAAACAGATCTTCCTTTCCATTTTAAATACAATTTTAGAGTCCAAAAATATCCCCCCATCTTGGAAATCCCAAGTCATTATTCCTATTTTAAAACCTGGCAAAGATCCCAAAGAACCCTCATCATACCGTCTTATAGCTTTGTCATCATATTTGTGCAAAGTTATGGAGCATCTTGTTAAGAATAGGCTGGACTGGATAATCGAAAGCAGGGAAATCCTCTCCAAGTCACAATTTGGTTTTCGAAAGGGCATGGGTACAATTGACAGTCTCAGTAATCTGATATCTGAAATATGTCTTAGTTTTTTAAGAGGAGAATACTTTGTGGGGGTCTTCTTGGATGTTAGCTCTGCGTACGATTGTGTACTTTTTCCGCTTTTGAAATCTAAAATGCAATATTTAAATTTACCGCCAAAATTATGTAATTTTATTTTTTTCATTCTCAATTATTGTAAAAGGCTAGTGATCTTTACAAATCATATATAACAAACAATTGTTAAGTTTTCGTGTTTATGTACCAGACTCTCAATAAGAGGATATGTCTTGAAAACTAGACTTGATGGATTTTTGACGTTTTATCGGGATTACTTCCGAGTCAGAATCAAAAATATTATCTATCAACTGTTTTGCGGTTCTTTGAGAACTACTTGTAGAAGATACGACTGCTACAGATTAATGTTGAATTTTATCAACAATACCAATATCAGATGACTCTGGAATCCAACGTATGATATTTTCTGTTTCCAATGTAATATTTTGAAGTGAAAAAATTTCTTAATAAGCAGCCTTATGAACATTACGAATATGCCCAATCTAGTTTGTCGTATTTCCAGTAGACTTGATATTCTTTTGACATAACTTACATTTAGATTTCTTGTTATTAATTTTGTCGTAAAACTTCTTCACCAAACTTTTCTTCTTAGGCACCATGATATTCTAAAATAGATAAAAAGGAATGTTTTTTATTTTAAATAAAACTATCTTTTCGGATTTTTTCGCAGATTTATTTAGATTTTTGGTTTCCGACGTTTCGAATGCTTTACAACAATCATGGCCGCAGGAGAGACTAAGGTGTTAGATGTCTCAAAGGCATTATATATGATGTTATCACGCACCATCTGATGTCGTCGATGAGACAATCTTATCAAATCCAGTACACTTGCCAAAGTCTTCGTGTGAGCAATCAAAAAACACTAGCTGTGGTCGTCGTGAGAGATTATTAGGAAACCTGGACTTTCCTAGGGACTTCTTTATCTTTTCTTCTTCTAGTAGTGGTAAAAGTTGGTGCGAGTGTGGCAGCTTTTTTAATAGAAGTATCATATTAAATGGACGCGCAAAAACAATTTATCTACAAAAGTTCTCCGAAATTTTAGAAGACATAAACAATATTCGTTCAATTATTAGGAATTTAACAATAAGTCATAAATAGCAGGGCCGCAGGTGTTCATACGCTAGACTGTTATATAAGTCCACGCACAAATATATAATTTAGGTAAACTTATGGATAAAACGAGATCGATATGTGCGGGCATTACGCCATTAAAAATTATCAATTGTTTTCATTAAAAAAAATTAATTATTTTGAACGGGCCACTTCAAAACTCTATAGCTTATACTTGTAGCTTGAAAATTATGTACTGGTAGTTGGAATAGAAAATCTGGCCTAGTTTTTAAGATATAACTGAAAAACTCTCAATACGCCCTGCGTGTTTGCGGCATAGTGATAGAGATTCGCCTGACCACGCTAGGCGTATCGGTGGCAGAGAAGGTGTCAGCTTTTTCAGTAGAATAATTGTATGCGTAAATATTATTTTTCCAAAAAGTTTCTAATTTATATAGTAAAATCTTTTATATATTTAGCATTATACTGTATGGGCAAAATAGTGATTTTATTATTTTTATAAAATCTGAATATAATTTGTGCATACATTTATTAGTCTTTTTCAAAATTAAATTTGTTGCTCAAGTAGTGCAATGAGAGCAACTGAACTATATTATATTTATGATCGGATTAATGTTTTAAAATTTGACAATTCTGCAATTTTCTTTTCATACTCTCCTCCATAAATTTACATAGTACACTTTTGTCTTGTTGGGTAGATAAGGAACTATAATAACTTCAAAGTTCTGCTTAGTTAACACGTTCGGCCCAGCGCCACCGTAAGAAGATTCACGCGTCGTGACACACCGTTTTCCCATACAAATTGCATTTACGTTGATAAACGTTGTGCTTTTCATGTATGCAAGATTAATTTTTGATTCGACACAAACGTTGAGAGACGTCGACGTTATATAACGCTGCGTCGCATACAGTCAAATTAGGGTATAGAAACCATAGGTTTCTTAACGTAACGTTTAGTCACGTTGACGTTCATAAATGCCTGTTAGGTTAATTATATTTCTGGATCATAATCCTTGTCAGTTCCGTACTCTCCGTCATCACTGAAGGGATCAGGAGTAACTTCCCGGGACGAAGAATCTTCAAATACCTTCAGAAACCCCTTACTGCAGAATCGCTTTTTATCCATCTAAAACAACAGATTTTTGTTTACTTTATAACGTTTTATCAAAAAGGGAGTGTAAATAAATCACTTTATGGAATTATTTTTATTTACTTATTTATTATTTATGTATAAAGTAACAGAAAATCCACAAAGAATAAATTATCTCTTTAAGATATTTCTGCCAGAAACCCTTTAGAAGTGAGAGAAATATATCAACTAATTATTATAATTATACAAAAATAAATATATATACGTATATGTACACACTTATTTATTATTATTATTCAATATAAACATATTATAAAAAACTTACGGTATATCGATCACTTCAATACGGTCGAGCAAAGTAAGCGCAGCATGCGCTTCTCTTGATGCGGCGCAGAACGACTGTAGCTAGCCGCGTCCCTACTCCCCGCGACGTGTATGAACGTTGTGTGTCTGCTTATGTGAGCATATGTGCTTATGACGGATGTTAGCAAAACACCACTAAAAGTTGATTCGATGTGGCAGTAGACTTTTAAAACTTCCAAGCGATGCGGCGCAAATATCTATTTAGTAGAATATCGTATTGCCTCCTGACGTTATGAAACGTAGTGCGAATAAATGCACATTTAAAGTAGACGTGACTAGACGTTGTGTTAATTATTAATGTCTATATTTTGACGTCATGAGACGTTGCTGGACCGAACGTGTTAAGAAAGTTTGGATTTCTTCCAATAACATTCAGTGGCAGTGCAAGATGACGAACGAAAGCAATGGTACAGGTATCCTAGTAGGTTTGTCTCTTTGATGCATCGAATAAAAAACATCGATGCTTACTCGATGTTGACGTATTAATAAAACATCGAATTGAATCGATCCATCAC
Organism: Argynnis bischoffii washingtonia; assembly: GCA_033884665.1. Lineage (NCBI taxonomy): Eukaryota > Metazoa > Arthropoda > Insecta > Lepidoptera > Nymphalidae > Argynnis > Argynnis bischoffii. The sequence goes on along the minus strand of CM066628.1, from coordinate 6,287,581 downwards.
TAGTTAGAGCAAATTTAGCATGGAGTTTACGAGCTTAATTTTCCCTTTGACTAAGAATATATGTCGAACATGCTTAGGCGAATTTGATTCCAGAGATCCTACTATGTTTATGAACATACAAGATTTAATTGAACATGAAATGAATAAAATAAAACTTATTGATATATTAGTTTTTTTGAATTGTTTAGAAGTACGTCTAATTTATCATTATATATCAATATATGTTTTTTTCAAGATTTATTGTAATTAAATTGTCCTAATGTTTTTGTTTCAGCATAATGATGAGGAAAATTGGCCTCAAGGAATGTGTGCTTCATGTGTTTCTACAGCTTTACTTGCATACAATTTTAAGCTTAACTGTTTAAAAGCCAATGTCACTCTTTCTCAGATATTTACAGTTCAATCAACACCTAATAACCAACAAAGATCTGATGTAGATGTCATTGATATAAATGTTGTGTATCAAGACCATGAGTATGATGCCCCTTTATTTAGTAATCATGCAGTTATCGATTTTGAACCAGATGTACCTGAAAATAAAGAATTAACACCTCTACCACCAGTCACTGAAATAACTTCAACAGAAAAACTTCGCAGAAAAGAAGGAGATAAAAGATACTCTTGTAGTGTGTGCTCCAAATCTTTTACCAGAGTTTACAGTTTAAGATATCATATGGCGAAGCATAATGATATTCGTAGATTTCTGTGCCCAAAATGTGGTAAATGTTTTCACACAGCAAGTGGGTTGAGGCAACATTTATTATCACATATTGAAATTAACCAATTTAAGTGTGGTTTTTGCCATAAGACTTATAAGTCGAGGCAATCATTGAAAGAACATTTTCGTGTGGCACATTCAAGTAATCGAAAATTGTTTGTTTGTGTTACATGTGGAAAGAGATTTACTGCAAAATCTACATTGATGATGCATATTAAAACTCATAAAGGTGTGAAAGAATTTGCTTGCTCTGAATGTTCTAAAACATATACGAGAGCATCTTATTTAAGAGCTCATAAACTAGTTCATTTGGGTCAAGAGAAACCAAAGCCCTTCACTTGTGTGTACAAAGATTGTGATAGAAGTTTTGCTACAAAACATTCCCTAATAGTACATATTGCTCATTCACACACCATGGAAAGACCACATAAATGTGATGTTTGCTTTAAAGGATTTGCAACATCTTCTGGCTTAAAAGTTCACATGGCATCCCATACAAATAAAGAAGCTTCATGTGGAATTTGTAACAAAAAACTTGCTAACAAGAGAGCGTTACTAAAGCACATAAAGACCCATAATTAACAAAGCAATATTTCTTGGATAATGTAAAAATTGATAGTTGTTAGCAGGGAATTCTAATTTCATCAACTTTATCCTGGTCCAATTCAATTTTTAATTTGCTAAATAAAAATATAAAAGCTTATTATTAATTTTTATTTGTTTCTCAAATGATCTAAATAAGATATAAATCCCAGTAAAGGAATGAATTTATAAAGTATGTATAATATTCCTAATATAACTTATTAAAATAAATTATTAAGTGAAATATCAGATGACTTAAAACCTCACTAACCTTAATATTGATAATTGACGTACAATTCGATAACCTCATGAGTTGCATTGTCATGTTTAATTCAAAATAGAAAGAAGGGTAATATAATAAGAAATTAATTGTTAACTGACACACCGGTGTGCTTACGCTTATTTTAATTTTGGATAAAACATGTGGTCTGTTTGAAATAATATTATATCCTTAAGTAAAATACCAAAATATTAGATTCATTTAAGAACTTCCTTCAAAATCAAAGAACATATGCATTTCAGTGTGGGCTTTTGTTTTTCATCATCGTTAATTAATTTACAAACTCATGTCTATTTGTACTTTAATAATTCCTCTCATAAAATATAATAATACATATTTTTTTTTAGTTTTTTAAAGGTTGATAAATAAGAAATGGCTTATAATATTCAAAATTTATATTTCAAACTAATATGACAATATATTATTATTTTACAGAATAAATACATAATCAGCATGGAATGTAAAGGCAAAATGAAAACACTGTTTATATATATCTGTAACAAAGTGGTAGTGAAAAATAATTACTTTTGTAAACATGTAATATTCATTAAATGTAATTACAGCAGTTATTTTATTAGCAGTTGGCCTACTTGCAAGTTAGTTCAAGCCCTGGCTATTGCATTCTGAGCTTCATATATGAATATCATTTTTAATGATTACCACACATGACCATATTACAGGAAGAGTATGTCAAGAGAACCTACCCTGTTGAAAAACTCTAATAGGATCCCATCAAAAGCGACAAAGGCCACATAGAAACCGATAAATATTTATTGGTTTCTATGTGGCTTTTGTCACTTTTGATGGGATCCTATTGGAGTTTTTAAACAGGGTAGTTAGTGTTTGCTAGAGTAATAGACTATGACGTACTTCTCCTTGCATTGAATTCATAGCAGTGGGACGATATAGTGAGCTGAATTATAGTTAAAAATGATATTAAGTGAATTTATCAAATGTTTACAATTAATATGTGGTTGATAAGCTGTATTCAATTAATTGAAAATATAACATTTTACCTTGTATGGATGTGATATCAATTGAGTACTGTTACCAAGTTTAATTAAATTGATACCATACATACATATTACATTATTCTGTACAATAATAATACTAAAAATAATGTGTACAATATTAACATTAACCCAAGATCATATCTGTGGATATAAATTGCCTATATAAATAAACCATAACTAAAAATTAATCACTTTGTAAATTATTTTCCTAAAAGTTTATTCATCTGTTTATTTTGATGTCCAATTTTTATATCTGCAACATCAACTTTGTCATGAATTTCATCAATAAGGTGGTTTTGTTGTTCAATTTCTTCTCCAAGAGCTACTCCAAGACCTTTAAGTCTAGAAATATGAGTCACCATTTCATCTAAATTAGCATCTAACATTTTATTTATCCGTTGAGTATCTGATATAGGCTCGACAGTGATTTGTTGATCTAGACCTCTTAAGCGAGTTGTTGGATGAGTACCAAAATGATCAGCTCCACTTGTACTCATTGTATTTAAAGTATCATCTAATCTACTGCTTGTACCTGCTTTAGAACTGTTAGAGCTAGGAGAGGCCTGACTTTTTGGAGGAGTCTGCTCTGATTTACCTGATAAGTAATTCTTGAATCCATAAAATACGGACTTAATACCGTTTAGATGTTTTTGACTATAGTTTAAATTTGTATTTATTTCGTCAAGTCGCCTGCTTGTGTTTTGCAATTGTTCACGTTGGCGGGTAAGTTCTTCAGCAGTCGCAATTCCAATTTGTTCAGATTCGCGCAACAAACCAATGCTCCTTGTCGAGGAGTCCAGAGTACGTTGTTCAATTTCTTTTTGTTTTTCAAGCATAGTTTGTCTTTGTCTTTCTAAGTCAGCAATGTAAGGTGATGAATTAGTTTTTGGTTTTGGTGGTGGAATCCTTGACCTATAACTGTTAACGAAAGTATCGTCGTCCACATCATCATCATCAAATAAGTCTTTGCCTTGGATATATCTATGTCCCGACATCGTAACTTGCTTGAACTAAGTATTAATATTTTAAGAACAATCACTTACATAACGAGTTGTTTTGATATAAAAAGTTTAAAAATAGTTTTAAAATTAGTAGGTATTATGTTCGTATTTTTATACAAATGAGAATTGAGAACAATGAAATCACAGAACAATAATAATTTACTGGGGGCGGATCCGGATGAGGAAGAAATTCGTCATCATAGACAAGGAACAACAATTCGTCATCACTCACCACAGACTATTAAGTATTAGCGTTTTATTTTTATACCTAAACTGCTTAAACATTACCTATACAATATACGTGCCATACATATTTTACCTCTAGTTAACAAATCGCTGGCTTGAGATAAATAACTTATATAATCCTATTTGTCATCCATGAACTTAATAATATTATGTTTAAAAAACAAAATGAGTCGAATTTATTCCTGAATCTTTGCTTTATGTAAAAAAGCAAAATTTTAGTCTGATTCTGAATAATGAAACACTAAAAATAACTGAATCAACAGTTTTTTAGGCATGAGTCATGAGACACTAGTTTAGTGCCTAAGCTCCAGTGAAACCCTCATCTCTCAACACTTGCAGGTAAATTCAGCTCTGCGGCGTTTGCAATTAGGAAAGTTAGAAACCCAACGGACATGAACACTGTCCGACTTATTATTCTAGTTATTTTATCATATCATTATCATAGTAATTATCATAGTAATGAATCTTATGGGACACTACTTTGGGGCACTGCCAATTCTGTATTTTTCAAAAAAGAGAAATGAGCTTATTAAGCTCAGATTTCGACTCGAAGGTAAATATATATCATGAAGAATTTATTCATCTCAGGCTCTGAGTATATATACACATATCCTACTATCCTACTAATATTATAAACGCGAAAGTTTGTAAGAATTTTTGGATGTGTATTTGTTGCTCTTTCACACCAAAACGGCTGAACGGATCTGGATGTAATTTGGCACAGATATAGATTATAGTCTGGAATAATACATAGGCTACTTTTTATCCCAGAAAAATGTGCTGTTCCCGTGGGATAGGTTTGCTTTTGTTTTGCTAGGGGCGAACTCGAGCAAAACGAGAGTGAGCTGCTAGTCTGTACAGATAAATAAAAGCAGAGTGTCTGTTTGTAATATTAAAATAAGAGTTTTTTACCAAATGCATATGGATGTATACACGGTACATATACCAAAACCACATTTTTTACAATTTTTGTCTGTCTTTCTGGTTGTTTTATTTTAGAAAAAAAATAGGGTCCTACGAAAAAAAAAAAAAAACAAAAAAAAAAGTTTGTTTCGGGAAGCAACCTAGGGACGAACCCGAGAGAAGCGAGGGTGAGTCGCTAGTCTATATCTAAATATATAATAAAATTCTAACTGAGTCGAATCTGTGCATTAAATATTTTTTGGAAAATCTTATTGAAATAGTCATTATTATCAATACAGGGGACGAATTTATAGTTTTTAGAATACCAAAACTTAAAACGTAACTAGGGACGAACCCGAGCGTAGCGATGGTGAGTCACTAGTATGTTTCTATACAAATAATAAAATTTTAACTGAGTCGAATCTGTACTTTAAATATTTTTTGGAAAATCTTATTGAAATAGACTTTATTATCGATACAGAGACCAAATCCATAATTTTTAGAATTTTTGTCTGTCTGTCTGTCTGTTACGGCATCACAGAAAAACTACTGGAGGGATTTTCATGAAATTTGGTATGATGATAGCTGGATATCCGGGTCAACATATAGGATACTTTTTCCGCGGGATATTATCTCATTCACACGGGAATACACGCTATAACAAAATCCAAAAAAAATATATGATCAGAATTTCTTGAAACTTGGTATTAATGCTTTTCAATACAATTAAATAAAATGTTTTTTGAAATTCATCCCATAAGGAAATAAAATAAGGGCTGAAAATTTGTATGAACCCTACCTTTTTAAAGTTTTTTTGTTGTAGTTTTAGCGCAAGCGAAGCCACGGGTTTATAACGGATAATGTTTATAAGACAGACAAAATTCTAAAAACTATAGATTCGGCCTCTGCATCGATAATAATGTCTATTTCAATAAGATTTTCCAAAAAATATTTAATGTACAGATTCGGCTTAGAATTTTATTATATGTATAGATATGCGGGCTATCTATAATGTTAATAAAATTAATAAAATGATCTCGATGAATTAATTAAAAGAGGAACTGTTGAGCGACGCGTTTTAAATTTACTTGACGATTCATAAGTGTTTATATAAGTCCACTTGAATAAAGTTTAATTTAATTCCGTTTTGTTTTGTCAAAGTCAGGAAATGTAACCCACGGGCTGCGTTGTGGTTGACCCCGGAATCAAAATAGTATCGAGCGTGGCTTGATGTTGCGTTGTAGGTTAAGTTGAATGTCGTGGATAGAAAAACCTCATGCCTCTGCATTTACGCAAGCTTTAATAGAACCGTTTTAATTGAAATGTCGGTAAGCATTAAACTTGATATCAATGGCACTGCTGCGAACAAAAATTCGGTAACATTAAGAAGAGCTGCCGAAATTGACGAAGAATTATATATTCTATACTGCATATTTACAATGTAACATAGATAATACAGAGACCAATGTGGGCAAATCCTTGGACTTATCTCTAAAAGAGATCTCTTCCAGCCAACCTATGGAAGTGAGAAAAAGTGTTATATGACAGACCTAAAAGAGTGCAATTGATTTCAGATGAAATTATAAATAATTATACCCTTAAATAAGATAAAAGTATAAAAAAAACATATATAATGATAAATATACCAAAACTTACGTATTATACACTATATATATATATATATATATATATATATATATATATATATATATATATATATATATATATATATATATATATATATATTAAAATATACATAACCACCTGTAACACACAGACATGTATGTCTGTGTGTTGTGTGTGTGTCTACAGGTGGTATGCGTAAATGCATTTCCCAACATTAAATAAAAAAAGGGGGTTATAAAGTTTCATTTAATGACTTGGAAAAATCATATGTCTTTAAATATCATTTGCCTGTAATTGTGAATACAATCAACTAAATTAAATTTATGTTTGTTCGTGATCGGTGATATTTTCATAATTATTATTATTTATCCTTTTATTTATTATTTTCTAAGTTTCTTATCTATGAAATTAATTGTTATCATTAAATGGTAATAATTTAATTATTATAGTAAAAACTATAAATAAGTTTCTTACGCTTCTTGTAATCATGTTAAATAAAAAATATATAGTTAAAAATTAAAAAACTAATATAAGATAAAAACATACATTTTTCAAATTGTCAGTTAAGGGGTTTTAGGGGTTTCTCAAATTACTCTTAGGTTAGGGGGATAAAATTTCAGACTTAATGGTTGCTGATTCGATTATTTATATAATCGATTAATCGATAATGCAAAAAAAAGGTTATCGATTATTAATCGATTTGGTTCGATTATATTAGTTCGAAATAAAAGTTGTTACAAATGGGGAAGAGTTTTGGGTTTTTCTCCTTCCAGATGTTGCGATTACTATAGCCCTCAGAATATTGTAACGTTCTATAGCGTGGATGGATTTTTTTCATTTTATTCAAAATTTAATTAAAATGACAAATTGTACAGTGCCAGGATACAAAGAAAATGGCTATCATTTGTTTGCACAAGACAAAAACTGAAAAAATTGTGGATTAAAGCAATAAGACGACCAAAATTGGCGAAATCACAATCTTTATATTTAAGGCTATGACATGGACATTATTTTAAAGAAAGTGATTTTACAACTCTTAAATCGTCTACAGATGATTTTTTTTTTGATTTTTTTTAACTTTTTTACAAATTAATTACAGAATTTCATCTCTCATTTTACCCCTTATGAGATTGAAATTTGAAAAATGCTAAAACACGTATTTATTTAATTGTATTGAAGAGCATTAACACCAAGTTTCAAGTAATTCTGACCATAAATAATTCTTTGCCTATATAAACTTTATTACCCCCTTTTACCGCTTTAAGAGATGAATTTTGAAAAAAATAAATAAACATACTTTACCTTAAAGCTAAACACCACTTTCTGTGTATTTTCCATTAAGAATGATAGAGTTTCATACAATCTTTAATCCACAATTTTACCCACTTAGGGGATGAACTGTTTTTTTATTGGATGCCTATATCATATAAGGAATACGTCCTAAAATTTCACGTTTCTACGACCAACGGTTTATACTGTACTGTGTATTGATCCATCAGTCAGTCAGGATCACCACAGGATGCACCTCTCCTTCTCAATTCTTCCTTCAGCTGGTCTCACTTCCAGGTACAATATATTGCACAGACATAGTCTGGCTAACAAAAGAGTGTCCTTGAGTTTTCTTAAAAGTTTTGATATGGCAACCAGGTCAAACCTCAAAGTCTCTCTTAAAACATAGTGGTTACATTCTCTTTGGTCTCTCTCTGATTGCTCTGGTTTTAAGCGTTTCTTGTAACTGTATACATTTCTGTGCATAAACTAATGGGTACATACATGTAACGTGAAACGTGTATACAAATATTAGATTTGAGTTGTTTACAATGAATTGATAAAAATGTATATCAAATTAAGAAACAACGATTACTTAATTTTGAAGCACGGACATTTTCTTTTGTAAAGTATGATGTTGATATAAATTAGAAAACTTTCAGAATTTCTAAAAATGTAGTGTGTTTCTTAAATTAGTAATTAAGTTCGCAAACAACTATCATACAAATTAATTGTCGTAAATACAAAAAATACTGAAGTATCAAAATATTTTTCTCTTACTATAGTTATTAATACCATATAAATTTTTTTTGAATTTACCGCGTTTTCTCAGATCACGCTTTCGTTAGCCAGACTCTAAGATGCGAACACAACAGAAGCAAAGATCTTTTTTGTCCCAATAATTGATTGTAATCGATCATCTAAATGATAATCGATTGCAAACGATCATCTTAATAATCGATTATTGATAATCGATTCCGCACACCACTAATTTCAGTTGTTGGCGACACTGCTAATTAGATACCTACCTCTTCAAAAGTCAAGAAGTTGTATATTATTTATTAAATTTTAATGTTGTTAAATTAAAAAAATTGGATTGTTTAATTTTTTTATGTGATAGTGACAATTAAAGTCTAAACTAGTTTATAATTTGCTCATATTAAATTGACTTTTTTTTGTATTTATTTTATATGCGTTTTTAGATAGGTAGTGCTTTTTTAATTATAAATTTTCCTTGCCTATATCTTATATTTTGTGATTTAAAAGTGTATTTCAAAATGATGGCTGGAAAAGGTAATAATATAGGATAAAATAATATTGTTAGGGATTTTTATTGCTGCTATTAATTATTTATTTAATTATTTTTTAGTAATGGAGACAGAAGAGCAGAATAGAATACGATTCCAGGTGGAACTAGAATTTGTTCAATGTTTGGCTAATCCTAATTACATTCACTGTAAGTGAAGAATTTGTTTGTCTTCTTTGAGAAATTATTGAATGATGTATTGTATGATATTTGTAGAAAATATGTTTGTGAAAACTATATCTATAATTCGCTGTTTTAGTTCTGGCACAGCGCGGTTACCTTAAAGAGCAAACATTTATTAATTATCTGAAGTATCTGCAATATTGGAGGGAACCAGAATATGCTCGCTACCTCAAGTATCCTATGTGCTTACATTTTTTAGAACTGTTACAACACGAGGCATTCAGAAGAGAATGTGTATCAGCACAGGTTAGTTATTCAAAACTTTACTTCTAAGAATGTTCATAAAATAGACAAATGTTATTTATTTATTAATATAAATATAATAATCGTAAATTTCATTTATTGTCAACTTCACATACAAGACATTTTTAAATAAATTAAGTTCAACAGATTTAGCCCCATTGTCTTTAATTTGATAAATGTTAATAAAATACAGGTACTTTATGATCAATGAATGTAGAAATTAATTTATTGATTATTATTGTATGCATAAAAGTAACTTTAGAAATACTATGATTAAACTAGACTTTTCTTCCATTTACTTTTGTTTTCTTAAGTATAGTATTAAATATGGTTATAAAATGCTAGTATCATAAATATTATTATTGCATAAACCTTTGCGATGCAACATTTTCCATTCCTTTGTGTAACCTATTTCAAAGTTTAAATTAAATATTCCAGGTATGCAAATTTATGGATGACCAAGCCATTCTTCTATGGCAACACTATACTCGACGGAGAACACGTACTTTGCAGCCTCCCGATGCTCCTGCACCACCTGCACCTCCAGCACCTCCACAAGGTCCACCGAGACAGCAGTCATAAATTGAGTTTTACTCAATACTGTATTATTATATAGTTGTCAAATGTACACTCAGTATGAGTATAAAAAATGTAACAGATGATGATCATCATAAGTTCACAAAGTTTATGTAGTCTGCTGTGGTGAAGTTATAATTTTACAGTTCTATTTCAGTTCTCCAAATATGATTTTTATTATAATAGGGAATATTTATGAACTTTTATTGTTTTATAATAGTATAATTAGTACAACATACAACTTTTTAAGGAGATTAATGCTTTAAAGACTATACATGTATTCAGTCCTTTTTAATTGCTGGTCACGGGCATCCCTTCTTAACGAGTGGGATCAGGCCATAGTCCACCATGCTAGCAAAATGCAGGTTGGAGGACTTCACAGGTTTTTTGAGAACTTGCTAGGTTCTTTCAGACAAGCAAGTTTCCTCACCATGTTTTCCTTCACCGTAAGACAAGTGTCATCATGTTGTAAATGATTCACACATGAAAATATAAGAGGTGCAAGATCCGGGATTGGAATCCGTTTCACTTGGTTCTCTAAGCGAGTGTTTTACCTAGGGCTAGTGAGGGCTACTACCGCCTTTAAAGACCACATATCACATCGTAACGAGTCTGTGCAGCTGACCTACAGAAATGTAAACTCAAAGCTGAAATTAAACTCTACACAGTCTATGAAAAACATAAGCTGTCTTTCTCATTAGTCAATAATCCATACAGAAATACATAAGTTGCTTTTTTTATGAGAGTACAAAATAGGGTGAGCTCAGTGATCTTTAAATGTACTTGCGGTACCAAAATAAAAATAAACTAAATTAACTATTTAGTATTTGGATAATGTTTACAAAAGTGTAGGTTAAAGTATCCATAGAAATTTAATTACATATTAGAACTGTTGCTGTTAAATAAATACTATTGTAAATTGCTTTCTTTAGTTTTGTAAAAAGATACTAGGAGACTCTTATTACCGCCATTATGTATTTGTAAATTGTAATATTAAGAAACTGTTAAAAAAGTTTTTTTTTTTAATCTGTTCAGCTGTTCTCGTCTTCTGAAAGTTCAAAGAGACAGAAGGACAGTCTGAAAGACTACAACTTTTTTCTATTCTTTTAAACATTTTAATGCATCAAATCTAAAGCATGTTCAAGGAATGTTACATTTTTATATATTATTATATGGATCCGCCTATTCGCTCGATCTACGGGTCTACAAGAAGCTCTCCCATAACAGCTGACCCCTAGGCCAAACTGGTCGAAATAACATAGCACTTATAATATTGGGGGTTCTGGGCTTGAAATAAAAAATAGACTTAACAAGATGGCTTAGCCATCTCAACCTACTTTACCCAAGTTGGGCCTGTGACATAATAATACCAGCCACTCCTCCAGAGGCCGCCCCATGGACTAAACAGCCGAATAATACCTCAAAATCAGTTCAGCTTAGGCCAAACTAGTTAAGCCTAAAGTATTTAGTATTTTGTTCGGGCTAAAGTAATATCCTGACACACTTTGGATGAACCGGTTTGGCCGAGGATAAACTAGTTTGGTCTGAAATTGGTTTGGCTGGTAACATACTTAAGCAAACGTCACATAATTTGTTTTTGACAACTTATTTATAGGCAAATGTAAAAATTTCCGTTGATCTGAATGTTTGACCTAAACTTAATCGATCCAAGGGTCAGCTACGGGAAAGTCTCGTAGACTCGTAGATCGGGCGAATAGTCACTTCGTTATTATATAGAATAAGTGAAAAATTTGATGTTGAGAGACTGATTATATAATATAATAATAATTATATGTAAATAGCCAAATATGATTACAATGTATGTTTGTAAATAAAACATCTTTTTACAATGTCTGCTTTTAATTTTCAATAGGCCAAAAATACGCTCTTAAGCGTCTAATTAGTGATTCTCGTTTTACCCCGGCGGTAGTTGTAAATACATTTGTACCATTAAATAAATGGTTTGATATTTCGAAGACTTAGCCAAAGTGCTTTATTTGATATGCTGACCTGACAGATGTCCTGTTCAAATTTCAATATATTTGTTTTTGATTTAGTCTAGTTACGATTTTTTTTTGAAAACAAAAAAACTGTTTTTAGCGGATTAATCCATTTTCTAGACAACTTCCAATTTTCGTCCCATAACCTTATTCAGTCTAATATGAATATTCTAGGATAAGAATTAGCTAATACAGTACAGTAGTTCTCTAGTGATATCAACGAAAAGCATTTCATTTTTATTTATATGTATATTAGAAATGCAGTTGAACTTTTAAATTATTGAGCCGATATTTTTCGGGGTACGTTTCAAAGCCAAAGTGAATATCTATTTGATAAGTGCATATTTATTTAATAAATGGTGTCAAGGTTTTCTTCTGTCGAACGCCACATAGAGCGCGTAAAGTTAAATAGTATAATAATTCAACGGCGCTCATCATGCTGAATCCCATGCATAGGCCTAATAGTCCACCAGTGTTCGCTGCAAAGTAAAATTGTAGGTAAAACAGTATAAAAATGTCCTCCCGACCGATTTCGGCCACGGCGGCCAATCTCAGTGAGACTAGCCAACTGCGCAGGAGCTATTACAGTGCAGCTCCTGTACGCGCAGACACAAGTGCACTCTCTATTCCTGTCACTCTCGCTGTCCGGCATGACCAGTGCTCTCCGAGGCAAGGGGGTGAAAGACCGCCAATTTCCCACCTCCGGACTGTTATTGAGGCTTACTAAACAGACAGACTCAATAACTTGGCCCGACTCAGGATTCGAACCCAGGACCTCCGGATGTGCACCTGCGTACATGCTAACCACTACACTACCGAGGGAGTTAAATATATATATATAAATGTCGAATTATATACCATAATGTCTAATATGCATTTTGTAAAAAGTAGCTTATTTAAAACAGTCAAGGCCTCTTAAAGCTCTATAGAATAAGCTACGTCAATACTTGGGATATATTAAACTTGGGGCGTTAAAACTGTAGTTAGGTATATACTTACATAAAAATTCTGTTAGACCAAAGATTTCACCTTTTGTAAATCTCATAAATGAGTTGTCTTCAAAAAAAAAGTGAATTACGAGCATGTTCTCCCTGAAAGAAGCAGGAAATTGTTTAGGTGGAATAGTTCCTATTACCCATTACTAATAATGTTATCTGTTCAGTGTTCTTTGCTAATAATAATTTAAATCCTTTCACGTGGTTCCTGTTCTCTATGGGGTGATAAGTACAGACTGTATAAGTATTATTTTGGGTTCTGCTTAGTAGATTGAAATTAAAAATAATAAAAATAATTAAGATAACAAAAACGTACCTACGTACAAAAAACTTGTTTAGCCCTTTTCAAACGATGTGGAGAAATATGTGCATATAAGTAATAAAAAGCCTCTAGAACTTTCTGTATACGTAGAAAGTGAATTATAATTTACATATATACTGTAATATCCAATAGAGTTTAATAATATCCAGTATACTGGATGATAAAAAAATGCAGGCATCGTGATTATTAGTAAAAATTTACGTGAAATATTCTGGAGATTGGTTTTGTGCGAGTGTAATGCTCTGTATGTAGTGCCCCACGAGCGCCTTGTTCAGCGGCGCCGCGCTCGGTCGCTCAAAGTAAGATATCTCGGTGCAGGCCGGCAAACATTCCTCACATGCTCTTTGGCTGCCTATCGATAACAAATCATTATATTTATTAATTTTTATTTAAGAAAAATATAGTTATTCAGTATTGAGTAATTTACAAAATATAAAGTTACTAAATTTAAGAAGTTAGTTTTTTGAAGTAACTTTTTAACTATGAAGTAAAGTGAAGGAATATCTAATTTACAATCACTTTCAAGGTTCAAATATTCAACCTAGGTCTGGAAGATTATCTTAAAAATTTTATGTGACTTGAGGTATAACCTAAAGTTTAAGCATAAAAAAGAATCTTAAATGAAAATATACACCCAAAAAGAAAGGTACTCAAACTCTTTTTTTAAGCTGGTCAAAAAACAATGTTAAGGGCCAATTGCGCACGCAATAGTGTAAGTGTACCTATGTACGCACGCAAGTACTTTCTTACTTACTTCTTCGTTTTTATAGCATTTAAATAAAAGCCTGTTTTTTAAGTGTTAAAAGTTTTTTTAATGTTTTTTACTTTTTCTCAGCAAACCCTTTCATTTGATATCCATATCATGGCACAGCATAAAAAGAAGTCTGCCAACTTTGGGAGTCCACCATATTGGACTTACGCGTGCAATTGGCGTCACTTTGCTTATTGTGTTTCGTTCATTTGCCCTTTTATTTGATGCCCATATCATAAGGGTCACTATAGAAATGATAAATCATCATTTTGTAACGTCCACCATATTAGAATAAAAATGTCGGCATTTAAGTAATCGTGCACTCACGAGGACCAAACGTGTGTGCTAAATTTCAGCTCAATCGGACACTGGGAACTGGGAAGTGGGTTTGGACATTAGTGGTGGGGTGGCACATTAAACTTGCAAGATTTGATTACAGACAGACACCGGGACAGGTGAAACTAAATAAAAACTTAATCATTTTTATTTTTATTGATAAAAAGAACACGGGTTTTGTATATAAAAATACCGGAATGAATATTTTGAATAATATATAATAATAAATATCACACTATACTAAAGGATTTAACAACTATCTTCACACTATAGTGTGAAGGGTACACCCAAGAACGACTAACTTCATTATGTCGTCTAAATCTGTCGCATCGTAAAAAAATCACTCTCATCATTTTTTTATAACGCGCCAAAAGAATCATAAAATCAAAAGTACGCAATACAAACCATCTGGTACATATTTTTCCATATTGCTGTAACACTTAGCATCTCCTTTGCCACACACTCGTGTTGTTTTATTTTCTGAAATTTTAACTAAAGTTACTTACGAATGAATTTAAATTATAGATAAATATTAATTTCAATATTTCTTTATATGAAAACTATAGTAAGTATATTGCCTCAGTGGTCTAGTAGCTAGCATATATGGCTGTAGAGTCCTGGGTTCGATACATGTCGAGTTAAGTTTAAATACTGAGTTTTTCTGTTAAGACACTCTCAGTAGGCAGTAGCTTAGAGTTGAAAAGTTAGCGGAGTTAAATCTTCGTGCCTCCACGTAGCAGTCGCGTCTGTCCTGCGCCTTAACTCTCACCGATCGTGTCGAAGTATCCTCCAATCGGACTTTGAGAGTAAAAGGAAAAGAGAGTGCAATTGTGTCGGTGCGTACACTCGCTGCACTATAATATCTCCTGGCATCTGACTAGTCTCAGTGAGATTGGCCACTGAGGCCGAAATCTATTAGGAGGACATTGTAGAAAATTTTAAAAAGATACTAACTAGGCATATAATAAAGCACACATTTACAAACATCTAGCATAATTCGAGCTTCACATTCCATTTCACAGTTCCTCAGCGTGTATGTTCTGTAAAAGAAAGAAACATAGAATATTTCACGACAGTAAAAAATATTAAGTAAACCAACAAAATTTAAATTATTTTCGATAGCAAACGTCGCAAGCAACGCAATTAGCCGGTTCTTATAAACTCGTCCTTTTCTTACAAAAGAAAGGCATTCACCTGCAAACAATGTGAGCAGCTCTCTGCTGGATTCTGTAGCCGATGAAAGCAGCACAGCAACATTTAATTATCAATCAGGCGGTACCATGCACAAGCGGAACGGTATTCTTCAATTCTACTAGACGATTTTTATCATTACGCGCGGACGCGCCTCGATCACAGCTTATAAAAGCGCAGCAATTCGAACCAACAGATTACCACAAACATTGTCAGACCAAGCGTTAAGCAAGGACGAGAGTTTAATATTTTATTCGTTTAACATTAAAGGTACTTTTTACTATGGTTTATTTTTATTTATTATAAAATATATTAAAGTGACTTGCGTCACCATTAAGTTATACCTAATATTTTCTTAATATCTTTTGAAATTCTTTTACCTGTAAAACACTAAATCCTTTTCGCTTGAAAATAAACAGAGCCTCTTATTCACATCAATATATTTGAGTGTGGGCTGTGCATCCAGAATCCGTGGTTGAATGGCCACGCGGGCCTCTATGCCAGTTCCATACACTTCTCCTAATTTAGCTATATTTGGGTTCTCTGTTGGATTGTGCAGAAGAATCTAGAAATATGACGACATGTGCACACCTAGGTACATAATAATAATGTTGTCCCGACTACTAATATACTAATATACTAATGATACTAGCCATGTGCGCAGGAAATAATATAGTGGATCTAATCAGGAACAAAGAAAAATTGATGGATGGTTTATCTATATACTATAATAAAACTGTAGAGGTCGAATGTCTGTACATAGAAAAAAAATGCTTAAAACCGAGTCAGGGGGGTGTAAGAAGAGCAATAGAACAAATCCTGATTTTTTTCAATTTTTTTTTTCTCTGTCTGTTTGTCTGTTTATACGGACTAATCTCCAAAGCTGCTGGACCGATTTAAATGAAATTTTGCATGGTGGTACCTTATATCCCCGGTTAACATTTAGGATACTTTTCATCCCGGAAAATAAAAGAGTTCCCGTGGGATAGTTAAAAAACTGTAGTAACTTATACAGCTTAGTACACAAAAACTGATGATTGGATTTTAATGAAACTTTACAATTTATTTCATACATCAGAATAACAAATAGGCTACATATAGATTTGTTTTTGTTTGACTAAAAGTGAACCCGAGCGAAGCGAGCGTGAGCCGCTATAATATGTATTATAAAACGGAAAGACTTTTTTGTTTGTTTATTTGTTTGTACCGAATAAGCTCAGAAACTACTGGACCGATTTAGATGAAAGGGTTTAGCCGGATAAGTACAGCGAACCAGCTCCGTAATGGCAACCTATATCGAAACTTATGTGTCAATAAGGACTTGATGTAGAAAAGCGATTCATATGAGTTTCACTGTCGTATTCCGCTTTGAACTTGAGATATGAAGAAAATGAGCGTACCTAACTATGACTTTCGTTCAAAATGGCTCACCAAACTATAGAGCTCGAATGTCTGTACATAGAAATAAGATGCTAAAAACCAAGTCAGGGGGGGTAAGAAGGGCAATAGAACAAATCCAGATTTTTTTCAAATTTTTTGTTACTCTGTCTGTTTGTCTGTTTGTACGGGCTAATCTACGAATCTGTTAAAGCGATTTAAATGAAATTTTGCATGATGGTACTTTTTATCCCCGGGCAACATCTTAAATACTTTTCATCCTGAAAAGTTAAAGAGTTCCCGTGGGATAGTTAAAAAACTGTAGTAACTTATACAGCTTAGTTCACAAGACCTACTGATTGGATATAATGAAACTTTACAGTAATATAGTTCATACATTAGAAAAAACAAAAGGCTGCTTTTTATCCCGGAAAGATGTACGGCCCCCGTGGGATAGATTTGTTTTTGTTTAAAAGCGCTGCTAATAAGTTGTGAGAAAAAAAAAATAGTAATTCAGCTCTTTTAACGTCCTATTAGGTCTCTATTGGCTAGGTCCACCACGCTGATCAAATGGTATGTGGCCTCAAATATGTTGGTTTCGTCATAATATTTTTTGTCCCTGTATTAGCAAGTGTTTGGAAAATGATTCACTCATGATAATCTTAAAGGGCCTGGGTTTGAACCCGCTTTATTTGGTTTTTTACCTATTGTATATTCGTATATTATATGTATGTATAGTCTAAAAACAGCAACGTACCTTGAACCCAGTGCTTTTAGTAGACGCACAATAATATTCTGCAATATTAGCATCTAGTACTAGTGTGAGTCCGTGGTCAGTTCCGATTCCTGTATCGTGAAAATAAATTATATTGCTTAAAAGGCATACAAGGTAGGCGTAAAAAGTATACACTTCAATCAAAATGTACTTCGAAAATTTCTTTAACCTTAACATAATTCCTGACGAATCGATCCAATTTATTTCATCAAAAATATATTACATAAAAATATACTATTAAGTAGATTAGTGATGGCTATCTGCCTGATATTTTTGCATAGAAAAAGTGGTATCTAGCGTCACTTGTTTAAATTTTTGTTAAAAATCCAAGGAGATAAATTTTCCTAAGTTATTCATTTTATACTTAACTTTAGGTTTCCAAGGAAACCCATCTGCAGGTGCATCAGCAGGATATCCAGTTTCAGGCGTCCAATCCACAGATGGTAATGGAAATGTAAAGTTCATATCGTTCAGCTGCTTTCTGAAGATATAAATTAATGAATTTGTTTTCCTTTGTAGGCTACATAAAAAGCTATTCGATTTTTCTATTATTCCATTCTAGTTAAATGATTTTTATTAAATAAATAATTCTATTTTTTTAAAAAAAAATGCCTTTACGGATTTCGGAACATCTTTTCTCGATGTACAACGTTGAACGTGCAGCAGAGTCCTTCATCGGTGAGTTGCGCATTAAATAAATCCTGGCAGTTCATACTTAATGAGTTCCAAATACAATATGCCAACATTTCGTTACACGGTTGAGTTACCTGTGCAGTCAAAAATGTTTTTTTAAAAATAGTTTATCATAAAACTATCGACTTACGTGTAGATATTTCATCTAACCACTAACTGTATCCACCTCTTGTTTAATTACCTATTTTTTTAATAAGCCTTTCAAGTCCATTCCATTTGGAGAGTTGGATTTACGATTTAACTTTAAAAACTGATGATTTGACATTTAATCATTTTTTAATACATATTAGGAAATAAATTATATACTTCGTAATATATTATATTAAATTGAATTTCTACTAGATTCTGCTGCGGCTAGTGGCTAGCATGAACGTCTCCTGGGTTCGAGTCCCGGGTCAGACCAATTTTAGTTGTTGAGTTTATCTGTTAAGAAAATCTCAGTAACAGCTCAGAGTTGGGAAGTTGGCGATGTTTTACCCAGAGACAAACAGTAAAGAACTACTAACATTGATGAGAAAAGATCGCGTATGGTCCCAATCCGCTCCTTCACCATATTCATCTTCAAAAATATCAGCATCAGTCTGCGTTGAGCAAAGACTTTGAAGCAACTTTTTGTCCATCGGGTCTCTGTATAAAATTCACTTTAGTCAGCAAAATTTTACGAATCTTTGATATCAGAACGCTTAACAAAATTAAATACTTACTCGTAAAGTCTGCCATAAAATCAATGAACTTTGTGAGCTTTTGATGGCTTCATGTAGGTGCTTAATAATAATAATATGAATTTAATTAAATGATTTTTATAACAAATCCTAGTTATGCTTTTAGTTAAGTAACTGAAAAATTAAAGTTGGCAATGTTTGTATGGAAAAAAATAAAATAAATAAAAACTTAAAAAAAAAAAAAAAACCGACTTCCAGGCACTGAAAAGTAAAAAATAACTAAACGGGGGTTTTCATTTAGAATAGATACTTAATCAGATTTTTTCGAAGTCGGTGCCAGCCAATACAAATCAAAGCACACCGACTTAGCGACACTTTTTTCATCGACACTTTTTTCAGCGACTCTTTATTCAGCGATACTTTTTTCAGCGACACTTTTCAGTGACACTTTTTTCAGCAAAACTTTTCAGCGACACTTTTTTCAGCGACCCTTTTCAGCGACACTTTTCAGCGACACTTCTTTCAGCGACACTTTTATCAGCGACACTTTTTTCAGCGATAATTTTCAGCGACACTTTTCAGTGACACTTGTTTCAGCGACACTTTTCAGCGACACTTTTTTCAGCGACACTTTTCAGCGACACTTTTCAGCGACACTTTTCAGTGACACTTTTTTCAGCGACACTTTTTTCAGCGACACTTTTTTCAGCGACACTTTTAAGCGACACTTCTTTCAGCGACATTTTTTTTAGCGACATTTTTTTCAGCGACACTTTTCAGCGACACTTTTCAGCGACACTTTTTTCAGCGACACTTTTTTCAGCGACACTTTTCAGCGACACTTTTTTCAGCGACCCTTTTCAGCGACACTTTTTTCAGCGACACTTTTCAGCGACACTTTTCAGTGACACATTTCAGCGAGACCTTTTTCTCCCGGCACCATCCGGCTCCTCCCGGCACCTTCCGGCTCCTCTCGGCACCTCCCGGCTCCTCTCGGCACCTCCCGGCTCCTCTCGGCACATAGTTAAAACGTACATAGAAAGGACTAAGAAAGGACTAAGAGGAGATGCTTGTGTGTTCCACCCATCCTTAAAGAAGATCCATTTTCACATTATTTATTTTAACCCTTTAGATTCTTTGATTGAGGTAGAGAGCAACAAGATTAAACGCAGCGCCCTATATGCCATAGTGATTCAGTACAAGCAAGAAGGTTTGTTGATCAACACAATCAAAGGAATGTCAAAAAGTCCTATAGGATATATAGGATTTTGCGATGTGTCCCAAGCATCGTAATTCATTGACCTTTTGGGAAGTCATGCTGTTCACTATGCATAATTTTGTCACAAAAGATAACGAGCTCTCTTAGGAAACCGAATGAAGCGGATACGAATCCCGTTTCTCGCACCTCTAATATTTTCATTTGCGAATCATTTCTAACATGATTAACCACTTGTCTTACAGTGAAGGAAAACTTCGTGAGGAATGCATGTCTAATTTCGTCAATCCGCACTGCACGTAGCGTGGTGTCTATGGCATGATCCCCCTCGTATTGAATGGAGACCCGTGCCCAGCAGTGCAGTGGGTAATTAATATAAAAACTTTTAAAAAAAAAATAAAAACCGACTTCCAGGCATTGAAAAGTAAAAAATAACTAAACGGGGGTTTTCATTTAGAATAGATACTTAATCAGATTTTTTCGAAGTCGGTGTGCTTTGATTTGTATTGGCTGGCACCGACTTCGAAAAAATCTGATTAAGTATCTATTCTAAATGAAAACCCCCGTTTAGTTATTTTTTACTTTTCAGTGCCTGGAAGTCGGTTTTTATTTTTTTTTAAAGTTTTTATTTTTCTATTTTTAGTGTAGATGTATCATCAATACAAATTAATCAAGCCCAAACACCAGGTAATTGCTGTAAATCGTTGAGGAGTTCCCTCGACTATTTTTCGTGTCCATAATCAGATCGACTCCAGACCTTCATTATATTATTAAATAGTAGTGCTTTAAAATACCTAATGAAAATGTTAACAAACGTACTAGTCGCCACTACAATTTTCGAAAGTTCCCCTCGATTCCTCTGGGATCCCATCATCAGATCCTGGTTTCCTTATCATGGTACCACTCTTGGGATATCTCCTTTCCAATAAAAAAAGAATTATCAAAATCTCAAAATCGGTTCATAAACGACGAAGAAATGCCCGAACAAACATAAAAAAAAAAACATATATACGGTCGAATTGCGAACCTCCTCCTTTTTTTGGAAGTCGGTTAACAACACCGAAGTAAAAAAATTAAATGATTCTTGGGTTATTTTTGTTTAACAAAAAGAACAATAATATACCCGAATTGCTTGTATCTCTCAGCGACGGATTTCTTCGCTTGGTTAACATTGCAGATAGTTATTGCGGGGAAAGCAAGTTGGTTGAGTGGCATGTTCTCCGGGTTGATGCTCACTATCATAGGGGATGTGCGCCACTTCGCGTACACATTCAAAATGAAAAACGTTGCACAGACCAAAGAGCTGCCAAACGCAGCTAACCAGAAAAACCTATAATTTTATATATTTAGTAAAAAAATATCAAATGTAAAAATCAAACTATTATTATACATTTATATGTGTCTTAATCTTTCACGTTGAAACGAATGGAGGGTTTTGTGTGAAAAGTACATAGATAGATGATATAGTAACACAGGCTGTTAGTAATAAAATTCGCTAAAAGGTGGTGCTGCCTGTTTATAGTATTATAAGATCATAGGTACCTACTAAAAGACCTCCTTGAACGAAGGCGAGGTAATTTGCTAGTTATTTATTTATATATTAAGTTTTTCTTGTATTTTTAAGTGTATTTTTTATAATTATGATTTATAACAATTTATCCTCAGAGATACTAAAAAAAATTATGGACCGAACGTATAACCCACTCTTTTTTTTTTAAGTGTGTTAAAATAAGTTCTCCAAGCACACTAGATGACGAGACAAGCACGTCGGCTGGTGTATACAGTATTTAATAGCTTAATTTTCTTTAGATCCAAATTGTTACAAAATTAGTTATCCGATACACTCATGCGTGCGTACATACATACATACATGTAAAAAGGTTTTTATATCCTACTTACCGTTCACACCAAGTAAGTTTCTTTTCTCCAATGTAGCGTAGACCATGCAGCGTAGAGGTCATTAAGTATTCTCTTAGATCTTGTCTGAACGATTGTTTAAAAGTTATGTTACGCGATAGGATTTCCTAAATCAAATATGGTTTATTAGACATGGTTTTTAAATAAATAAAATAGAATAGAATACGTTACAATAGTACATTTTATATTTTAAATATTATACAATTATAATACAAGCGAATTACCCTCTGGTGGGTCCCTCGTTGCCTGACTATAGCCTATGTGTTACTCCAGGTCTATCTGTACTCTATTTTTATCCAAATCTGTCCAGCCGTTTTGTAAGGGAGTAACAAACGCACATGCAATAATTTTCGCATTCATAATATTAGCCCGATTAGAGTGGTCTAGCTTTTAGTGCTAACCACTGAATTAAATAGATATATTAGAGCTAGTTGACTATATTAATCGTTTAACTGAGATCACGCCAACTTTGTTTCTTATAATTGACTTAGTTTTAAAAGTATTTTGATTAATAACTCACTGACCTCGGATTTATTGCGACTTGTCGGTCTGATTGTATTCCAATTATACCACGGGTTAGATGCTGATTGAGTAGCCCAGTAGTTTGGCTTGATATGAAAAAAGGAATGTTCTTTAATTGATTTAACCATAGATACATTTATAGTAAAACCAGAATCTTGCCCCAGATTGCTTTCATTTAATTTAACACCCGAATAAAATTTTTACCCATACAGACTTTGCCACTTTTGGGATAGAATTTCAAGATATCCTTTCTTAGTTATTTGTCAGTAGCGACTCACCCTTGCTTCACTCCAGTTCGTCCCTAGCTTGCTTCCCTATGCAAATTTTCACCCCCTTAAGGGATGATTTCCGGGATTAAAACTATTTCACTCACTCACTTTTCATATCATGGGATTAAAAAAAATCTTATTATAGTATTTTTTTTCTTTTAATTTTCTTCTATACAAAGCTTGTCGTGACAATAATAAACATAAAAAAAGGAATTATCCAATTTGGTGCAGTCGATCGGAAGCTATGCGCGTAGGTACATACATTTCGGTGATTCTTTTTTATTAATATAAATTTCCACGTCATTACAGGACAACGTTATCTTTGAGTCAAGTCAGGGCAGGCACATTTATTTTTATATAGATTAAGAAGGTATGTACATTTGTATTTTCCAATGATCTTAGTCTTAATGTATATATTATGTACCTGCTATAAATAGTTAAAAATATTATTTTACCTTTTTAATGTTATTCGTTATTGTATTTTTGACTTTAGTTTTATGCTTGGTTACCATTGTTTCACTTAAGTCCAAATAGACTTCCACGTGCCCACGTTTATGAGTTTCAACTAACAAGTGTTTTTTTATAACAGCCAGTCCAGTGATCGACAGAATCGGAAAGGCTACAAATTTCCATGATTTAACCTAATTTCACATTGTCAATGTTTGTGGTTTAATCGGTTGATAGCGGACATGACAAATCGACCTTGTTCCACCTCAATTTACTTTCGATGGCAAAATTACACATTTTACAGTTATCTGTCGTCCTGCCCTCATCCATGTAATTATTGGTCAGTGAGACTGTATAATAAAATTTAGTGCCTCAATTATAATACTTAATTTAACGTTTGCGTGCAATTGTGACTTTAAGAAATAAATTATTAGGTAGCGTTAGTATCTATAAAATACTATGTATATCGACCGCTTAAATGTTTTCCAAACTTTAACTTCTGTTTATTGTACCGTCCGCCACTGCATTAATATTGCACGCCAATATTATGTCGTACATCGCTGTAAATGTCACGCTATTATTGTTTAATATGAGTCTAATAATTGCTTTGATCAAATCTATGAAATGACTATGTTATCTAATAAGTTTCGTGAATACAAATAATTTAAAATTACTAATAGCGTAGCAAATATTTAGTTTACCTTATGGCTTCTGTTTGATTACTATCAATACCGAGTACTATTTTCACTGTTAAATAAAACTGCATCGTTTTGTTTTCGATTTTATATATTTCGTTTACGCATACATATAATTATTTATTATGTACAAAAAGTTCGTATAGTAGGAATTTCACAGAGAAAGTAACAAAAGCTATAGGAAAGAATAGTCTGACGCACTAGCACTTTAAACATATTTCTAAATGAAGAGGAGATCGAAAGGAAGAGAGTGTCTCGGAGTTGCTCTAGGATGTCACCTGCTTACATTTCACGAGAGAGCAGATGACATGCGGGAGAAATCCAGTCTACCCCGGAAGAGAAGAGGAGAAAGTGTTCACCAACGCTGTTGGGGGTGAGCGGGGGCTCCGTGACCGGCTTGTGCGTGGGCCGCTAAGTGAGCAGCGCGTGCGGCGGCTACCTCGGGGGTCTCCAGGATACCAGCGCCGTTGTGGGCTAATCTGATTTGAGCAGGGGGACCTTGCCAGGAGGGAGCACCATTCCATTGGTTGTGGGCGGGAGCGTTCCATTGGTTGTGCGCGGGAGCAGCGTTCCACTGGTTGTGGGCGGGGGCGGCGTTGAGGGCGGCGAGGTGGGCAGCGCGGGCCTGCGCTACTTCAGGGGTCTCGGCGACTGGGGCGGGAGCACCATTCCATGCTTGGGCGGGGGCGGCGTTCCATTGTCCGTTGTCACCGTTCCATTGACCGTTGTCAGCTTTCCATTGACCGTTGTCACCGTTCCATTGACCGTCATCACCATTCCATTTTCCAGAGTTGTCGTTCCACTGTTGGGCGGGGGCGGCGTTCCACTGTTGAGCGGGGGCACCGTTCCATTTTTGTTGAGCGCCTTGCCAGTACTCTTCGTTGTCCCAACGAGGGTCGTAGGAGCCATCGTCTTGGGGATTGGGGTTGTTTTGTGAGGCTCGTTGCAGGGCAGAAAGGTGGGCAGCACGAGCTTGTGCTACTTCAGGTGTGTCTAAGATGTTGCGACCGTCTTGAGACAGGGCAATGTTGGCTGGTGGGCCAACCCATCCGGAAGCATGCGCTCCGTACGCCAGCGCCAAGCAAGCTACAACAATCTGCAAAAATAATTTCAATTTAAATAAGGCTTATAATAAATATTACGACTAAGAACATTAAGTGTAAAATATTGCGTTTTAAACGATTTCATGTTATTAGTTTAAAAGTTGAATATTTTAAATAGAAAGGATGGATCTATCTTTTGTAACATATTATTCATTATGCACCTGTATAAGCTTAAAGACCATGAAAGTATTACACCATCGCAGTGTTAATTATAGTGTAAAAAGGTTTAATGAAACTTGCATTTATGGAATTCTGTAACGATCATAAGCTAATTGAATTTAATTGTAAATTATAAAATTTATAATTAATTGGCATAGCTTAAGCGTTTACTACATACAAGTATTTCTAAATAGTTTTTTTTTATTGAATATTAAATGAAAGCCCTTGGTTTATGAGAAACAATATCAATGTAAACGAGTATGATTGGAAATATGTCGCTACAGAGAAATTTTTATTGTGTAAAACGTTCTAAATAAGTCCATGTATATGGCAAACAAAATAAATATTATTTATTTCTTCATATGCAATAAAAAAAATCAAGTTTCTATTTCCAAGAATTTTTAATTAATGACTTCATTATTGTAGCAACTGTAGGTACAATGTACGAGTACAACAAAGTACATTATGTGAATAAAACATGACATACATATGTATAATTTAAACTTAATATAATATTTAGTGTATAAGTATGATAACTCTGATAAATTGTAATTTATGAATTCACTGTCAAATCTCATTAAATAATAAATACGTGAACTTTAATGAAGACTTAATAAAACAAGTATATTAGTGGAATTTGTGGCGAGCTTATGTTCAGAATCACGTAATGATGTCAGGGCTTGCGGTCATGTCCGAGCCGGCCGCGTGGCCGGACGAGATAATCAAATTAGTAATTTAGATATCAATAAAGCAATAACTGATCAACTTAAATACACATCAAATTCGGCTGGAATTTACGAGTCAGCTTGGACCAAAATTTGCATCTCTACTTTTTTATATAACTTTACTATATTTTTTTCTCACGTTTTATAATAGAATAAAGAACATATAAAAATACAACCTAGAAACTTTGCTGTTAAATCACAAGTTCAGTTACGAAATTCGAGATAAAATCGCATATGCTTACGTCTACGTGTAACCTTGGACCTTTAGTGGTGTGGTGAAATTAATGCATTGTGCATGATCACTCAATGGATTGTTGCCTTGTTTACAAGAAAGCAAGTTTTACTTAGTTTAAGTTTAATTTGCTTAGAATTTGCAATATTGTATAGAGATATATTCACATTTTTTTTTAAATAGCCTTTTAAAATGAATCTGTATAAATTTATGATCTTTTGTAAAAATAAAAAATAAAGTGCGTTAATGATCGAACGAGCAAAAACAAAGGCTTTCATATATAATTTATAACAAATAAAAGTAAAGCAGTAAGTGAATGGCGCCAAGGTCTGAAGGCTGCCCGAAGGCCACAGAGCAGGAAGCTAGCCTTCCGGACCTGCCCACCGTCACACTGTGACTGGTTTCCCTCGCATATCTATATGACATTTGTCATTATTTTTATATGCACGGTTCAATAAATGTATTTACCTAAATAATTATTTGTGTCTCAATTTTATCAATATTATTTAAGATTGAAGTTTCAAACTAATATCTCAATGTTTACCATGAAATACAGAACTTTTTCGGTAAATTAATCTTCGTTAATAGCTTAATAAGTATAAATTATTTATTTGATGTGGAAAAACGAACTATGTATATATGTAATAATTTTCCGGCAGATCGTATTTTGTAAAGTTCAGGTACACTTATAATGGATGTAGGCGTTCATAACTTTATAATAATTGGAATATTGATATTGGACTGCGCGTAGGCATGCCCTTCTAAATTAGCGTGCAATGGAATGCAAACAAAAAGGTAGTGAGTGGCGAGGCGAACGACAAGCGTGGACGCTATCCGGTAGGTGTGCCTTGGGTATTGTTGTAGGGTTCTGCTTATAAAAAGGATTTCTTTTATAAATATACAAGTCATATATCAAACTTTTATATGAAAACTGATGAGAGTTAAATGAAACACTATTGATTATTGATTGATTATGACAATTACACTATTAAAGTAAGATTTACTATTGTCACATAAAAAACACTAACTCAAATCTTAAACTACGCAGAGCATGTTTAGAACTAACAATTAATAAATCCGATATACAATAAATAGCAACTAATAAAAATACTGAGGAAGTGTGAAGAAGTTAATAGTAAAATTATTTGTGTACTTCAAATAAATATGTGTTTATATGTAAAATGCGGCCGTAACAGTGGCCGGGCCGCGCCGCGCTGACATTGCGCGCATAAATGGATCACGAGCTGACAGGACGAGTTAATGAGTGATAGCAGTATGGAATGCTTTACTATATTTGGTTGTTTTACGTGGGTGTTGTGATTGCGCTTTATGGTGATTTATTATTTATTTATTTTTTTAATTTATTAAGGAAATTGATCGGAAGTAGTTTTATAAAGTATAAATAATTGTGTCGTATGATCTTGTGGTGTAGTTTTACTTTATAGAATACGATTGAAATTTTAACAAAGTTAAGTTAGAACAATAGTAAATCCAAAAAATACAGGAAATTTTGATTATGAGTTTTTTATTTATAACGGAAGTATTATTTTCTAAAGATCAAAAGTAATAGTGCTCAAAAGCAAAAGAGTAATTAATTTGAAAGTAATTATAGTAATCTATCTTCTAATAATATATTTCTTTGTTTAAACACTACGCGCTTGTAATTGCATCAAAGCTTTCAATGTCATTAAACACGCAGGAGGCGTCTAAACTCGATATCTATTTGTGCTCTCATTTGTCACTTAAAGAACCTTGGATGAAATATTACAAGTCATATTGCTTTAGTTTCTATATTGTATAATTATAATTCATCTAGATAACAATAATCTTTAAAAAGATTTGAAACCAACGAAAGTTGGTTAACAAATATATACAACTAAGATACTCTTGTATCTTTTTTACATGATATTAAATATATGAAAAATATAATAAATGACATACAATGAAAGTGACTCTACATATTATTTTCAAAGATTTTTATACGAGTACGTAATGATAATTATAAAAATAGTAATTTAGCGAAAGCTTAACTAATCTTAGCGTGTTATATGCATATGAGGAAATTTGATAAGTGGAGCGCGAAGTTAAAATGGTTGTGACAATGACCCGCGAGTCGCGTGCTCGACCGCACGGGTACGTACTCTCGATAACTTTTTATTTTCGAAATCTGTTACGCCTATTTACACTGTTCATTCTTATTAGAATTGTATTTTCACAATTTTATAAACTAATCTTAAAGCAAAGTATGAAAATTAGTTATAAAGAGTATTTCTTTTTGTAAATATATTTTAATTTATACAAATTTTAGGTTTTTCATATCATAATAAAGTGCATGACGCAAGTATTACATCAGAATTCTCATAAAGATATTTGCAGTATAATTCATGCAATAGTAGAGGTTAATTTTAATGCGTATGCCGTTTCTGCTCTAGAAATTGACGGCTAGTTCTACTGCCCTTAAATACTTTATTACGGTATATTATAATTTTTATATTGTGTTTAATATTTAAAATAACACCTAAATTTAATATTAAAAGCTAACATTAAGCTTAGCGCTTAGTCGCCGCTAATTTTACCATACTAATTTATTGATTTTGAATGGTTGTGAAAGAAACAGCCTGTTTCTGTTATAAAATTAGACTACAGTAACAAGTAGTTACAAGTTGGTGGATATCCTGCAGCTTTGTTAAGCAATTCTATTCACAAAGTGCAACAACTAGTCCAATACACATACTAATAAATTAAGTTATTATACCAAAACCAATAGCGGCACGGTGTTTATCATTCGAAATGAATAATCATTAGCATAAGTGATCTATCTTTATTATTAAATAGTTATTAATCATTTCCGAGGTGATATAAAAATTTATGTTCAGTAATAAAGTTACAAAGAAAAATATAACAGAAGAAAGTGTGAAAAAAGTACTTACCATTGATTTCATTTTGAATTAAGAAGTAAAGCACAGAAGTGAAAGAAAGAAAAAGTTATATAGATTATAATAATCGAGTTTTGTTTATTATAGCGCTGCTGAAAGACTAGTGTCTTCCAGGAATCGCTATGTTGAAGTGCAACTTGCGTCTGATTGAAATGAGGGCGGGAGCGCGTTTATATACTTCGGCGTGTGCGCAGAGGGGGTGGTCGTAGTTTGCGCGTGAAAGTATTGGGACATGCCATTGATAATAGGCGAATATCATAGATACAAATTTCAATGGCAGTGCTTTTGGAGGCGATTTCGTGTGTGGTTTTGTAAAATGATGTCATATAATTATGGTTTTATAGCACCATGATCAAATGGCGAGTTAGCTTAGTCTTTTACGAGAATTTGTCTGTGTAATGGTAATTTCGAAGATCTCATCTTTTACTTAATACTGGTGAAACATTATTATGAGTTTGTTCTTATATCAACATAGTTATTATTGATAAGCATATAATCGATTTAGTGCCCTTTGATAAATAAAAAAACCTGTAAATATAAAATTGTGAGGCATTCGGAAGATAAGTGCGGTAGTACGACATAATGAAGCACGCTTAGGACTTATGGAAAGTAAACATCATTTACGTAGCATTTATCGAATGCTCCATTTACATTATTTACTATTTCCTATTATAGATTATACGATTATTCCTTTTCATCTTTTGTTAATGATGAAACTTAATAGATTTTATCAGGGCTCTCTAAAATATTATAAAGTGGGTTATTTTTGTGTTTATGTAACTTTTAGAAATATAATTCTCGAAAGATTTGACGACACGTTTGGCTCAGTTTGTAGTGATCCTACTTGCTGGGGACATTCATTTATGTTATGAGTTTGAATGTGTGTACTCCAATCATGGGTGTTTATATTTATAATATGTATGAATTTAGCGTTATATATCTGTAGTGTATCAACTATCTGTTACCCATAACGCAAGCCTCGTAGCTTACCATGAAACTAGATGGTGCTATGTGTTAATGTCCCAACATATTTATTTAGTTATTTATTATCGAAAGAAATCGGAGGCAGAAGCTTATAGATGAAAAGCATGATATCACCTAATAAAATTAACCAATATAAATAATGTCATCCAGCCCGCCGTTTGTGTAACATACTTTGTAAATCATACGCTTCGTTAGTACTCATCGTATGTGACTGTCGGCATTGATCTTAATATTTCATTGACATAAAACCTTTGCGGTCTTAGCGGTTGAACTTCGTTATTATCATATTAGCGTTGATATTCGCACAGTTTATTTAGGCATCGTTTCTTTATTATTTTCATATTAATGTAATGTTATAGGTATTCTTAGGCGCTTAGTATTAATTTGTTAACTAAGAGCTCATTAAAATCTTGTGGATAAAAGCATTACAATAAAAAAATAGCCTATAACATAGTGAACACATCGTTTAATGCTATCACTCGATCATCTTAGTTCAGCGTAGCTGCATATCAAACTACATATATACTTTGCTGATTAGGTTGGTAGTTTTTTAGTTTATCGTGGATCGCCGTTTTAAATAATATAGCTTATCTTAGTCAATTTGTTCATCATTATTCCTCTGTACGTATCGATTCCGCGACCTCCAGCACAGCATTCAGTGCCAGTTACATATCACTAAGTTGTGTGTTAAATATATAAAATATTATATTTCTTGATACAATTTGATTTTGCTTTACACTTTAAATAAAACTGAAATATTAAAATTATTAAATTATTAACATTATTAAAATTTTCCTAGAGAAAGTGTAATTATAATACACTCCAAAATTCTGCGGCAGTAATTTAACAATTTTAATTATAGTATTATGTTGCACAATTTGTTTCTTTGTGCTATAATAAAAATAAATCAATTTTGACATGAGTTTACTTAATTTTAAAAAGTAGTGTAAGGGAACTACCCTTACACTACTTTTTAAGACCAGGACTGGTTCCAAAACTAGTTTGCAGTTACTTAATTGTATTGCTATAATTTCACCACCTCTAGAGCAGTACTAAGAACTGCAGAAAAATGCAATCATATAAGTGTGACGAGTTTGTATAATACTATTAAATTATATAACAAATTGTAGTATTTTTGGAGTTATAGCTGGTTACTTAATTAGTAGCATGAAATTATTTATTTTAATGTACATACATACATGCATGCATATCTACGTGATAGTTTTGTCAAAAAACAAAAAAAAAACTGCCGTTTAGTCAGATCATAGGATAGTTTAAATTGAATGTTTTATGAGCTTTTCTCTCAAAATAACATTTAAATATTAACGATAGTATTGGACATAATAATTATTATCTATACATATAATAAAATTGTGACTGATCACTGTTTATACATGGAAGATATTTGAGAATAACTATTATTGGAGATATTTGCTAACGCAAGAGAATCCAAAATAATGATTTTTAGTTTTTTGTCTGTTTGTCTGTGAGTTTGTGCGCGCTATTCTTAGAAACGGCTTAACTGATTTGGATGCGGTTTAGACTAATGTATTGTGGCAAGCTTCACTTAAAATTTAGTGTTTGTTTTATTTCAATCGATTCCTAAATAAAATAGTTATGTCAATTTAAAGAATCATCTAGGGACGAACATGAGCGAAGCGAGGGTGAGCCGTTAGTGTTGAATAATAATTATAATACATATTTTTTTCAACAACTATATTATTGGCTTGAAAATAAATGTGTAATATACAGATATTCTATTATTGAATATATTATAATTAAAATGCGAAATGTGTTCTTCTTCCACTTCTGTGTAGAAACGAAGCATCAGATTGAAGTAACTTTTGAAGTAAAACTTCTTTACGCACGCTTGACATTGCCATGGTAACCGTTGTTATTGTCTGACAAATGATATATAATATTATATTCTTTCCTTAAATGATATTCTATAAATATATGATATTGTAATATGCCTAATAGGCATTATTTTTAGTATCCAACCTATCCTAATTATTTAAAACATAAATTGAATTTCATAAAGAGTACCGATAACCTACAGAAGTTTTACTTCTTACGCGTGTAGATATATATATTCATACACGCATTCTTTTTTTTTGTATAGATATAGTTTATTGACTTATAATTTATACTCGATTATAAGAGTTAATTTCCATACAATTTTTAATTTTGTAATTAAATAAATTCTCCCCTTTTAAGATATTATGAAGACATTACACTAATGATCAATACTGATATTTTCACATATTATGTTATACCAATAAATAGATTTGAGTGGGATTGTTGATAGATTAGGTCTTAGCTCGTATCTAACGCGCGAGAGCGAAGCCGCAGAAATAAACTAGCACATATATAAAGTTTACTTTATAATTATAATGTAATAAAATCTATAGCTTTATTATGAAAAAAAATTATTTATATTGTTTACCCTTGATCATAAAGTAAACTATATTTAATATATTTAAAAATCACAGAAACTGCAGTATAAAAACCATTGTGAAGCTTTTCGTGCTACGACATCGTTGAAGTCTTTATAAGGAAGTAGACATGATATTGGACGCGAGAATGTGAAGTCATATATTTTATGCAAGTATTTATGAGTTTTACGAAATCGGGAGATTTATATTTTATAAATTTAATAAAATTATGACTTGTTTTGATAAATTTAATATTTTTTTTATGAATACAAAGTATGTTCGATCCATATACATATATAATTATTACATGTATGGAGGTTCGCGTGTAAAGCTCTCGTGAGTTTCGTTACAAACAATCTTATCACTTATAAAATTCATTACCTACTTCCTACTTTCTCTGTTATTTAATAAGAATTTTTGTAACTAGTTATCATGTATACAATTAAAGGTACGCCAAATCGGACGTGTCATGTCACTAACTGTAGCAAATAAGAACAAGATATAAAATAATTTATTTTTAAGCATATATTTATATTTACATGCATACATTATTTCTAGAGGCGCTGTGATAGACAACGACTGACAATAGTGACTGACTAAAATAAAAATGTTAAATTTACGAAATATGTGCTTAACAAGTCTATACAGTGTTAATTGTGTAATTTACTAGTACATACTAATTTGTAGCTAGCAGTTGTAAAGAAATTGCGACATTCCTAAAAATCTAATTAGATATTAGGCACATAATAATAATTTTTATAAATGTATTCTTTATTAGGAATCTAATTAGCAAGTATTTAAGTTTTTAGTGGCGTGAATATAAAAGACTATTTTATTACTTTTATTTAACACGTCATAATTATATGACAATTTATTGTTTGGTTTTAAAATTAAAATAAACAAATGTTGTTTAAGCTTGTCAATCACGTAATAATAGAGTAAATATTAGTTGACTAATAACTATAAAATAAAACAATATTCGAAGTAAGTATATTATAACTGTTATTTAATTTAAAAAAAATATTGATGTACAAATATAGCATCCCTTGAAAAAATATTCATGAGATGAAAACAAACATATATATTTCAAATTTTGATTGTGTAAGATAATTATAATTTTTAACATCGCCAGCTACTCAGCATCAGGCTTTTGATCTCGATTCTGAATTTTTTAACTGCTAAGCGCAAAAACTAGACCTCAAGAAATGCAGCTGAACATGCTACTCACACATGCAGTAAGGTAGAGGCAAGGCACATAAACAAATATAAAACTTTCTTATTTTGAATTCGCAAAAGGTAATTTTTATTTAAATATAATATTTTATACATTATAAGTATCAAATGTAAATATTTATCTATTTACTAAGAAATCTTTAAAATCCTACATAATTGATATCATAAATATGAAAGAATGATGGAATTTAGTTTATAACATTTATCTTCAAGATCTATATGTATTTTATCTCAAAATATTATTATTGAGCAAAAGATATTACAAAAACCTCCATTTACTACATAAGGAGAGTCATTACCGTTTATTACGGATTTCGACGACCATGATCGTAAAATTGATGTTATTTTTATCATTATTTTACTATAGTATCCCACTTAATTTGCCGTGTAAAAATTCACGTCTCATGTGACTAATTTTAAATCGAACTGAAATCGTCTAGTTTTGTAGCGATATTAATTAATATCAATAACTATTTCTATAAACCTATCAACTAATCTTTCCCTCTGTACTACCTTTGCAAACAAAAATTGCATTTTAATTACTTTATTTATTTTTAAGTGCAATAAAGATGTAACATATATACTGATAGGATTTGTATCTAGATAATTTTCGAAATGACACGTTCTTTGTCTTTGTCATATTTTTTTCATTTGGAAAAGTATAAATTATTATAATAACACCTACTTTTATAGCGTACGCTCAATTTTTATGTGATGATGAATATGTCTACTTGTTAACCCTTGACGCAAAAACACCCCGTGTGTTATAAGTTTGACGTGTCTGTGGCATCTTAGCTCCCGAACGCATGAATCGATTTTGATTTTGTTTTCTTGGTTTGAAAGATGAATTAGTTGGGAGTGTTCTTAGCTATGTTTGATGAAAATCGGTCCAAGTGGTCGGGAATTTTTTTTAAATTTTTAATTTATTATAACTTTTCCACGTCCTATTATTTTCATAATTGCTGAAATATTTGTTTCATTTTCAATTAAGTTCTATATTTTATATTTCATCCCGAGAGTTGTCGCTAAATATACGAGATAAGTAATAGAAGAAAAAATATTATTATTCCGAAAGTATTCAGTAGATTTCAAAGGAAATTAACACAACTTTTCATTATATTATATTCAATATTTGACCCACTTTTTGTTGTTTGTTTGCTGGCCTTATTATAATATAATCTTCATGAAACAAATAAACTCCACACAGAGTTTTTAAATAAAATTCAATAAATCATATCATTACATTTTTGTGTAAAAATATAAGCCAGAGGTTGCTAATAAAATAATATAATTATTATTACTTTGCCTCCCGCAAAGGTTATTTAAAAAGAAGTTTTTTACGGTTCGAAATATTCGTTTCCGTCAATAACATTAACTATGCTTTCCGACTATTCCAATTTATTAAGGCCTTTTCCCATATAAATCGAGTTTGATGTCAGTCTGTCAGCAAATTTTTTTGTCTGTTTCCTTTTAAATGCTTGAGTATAATACGCTAATTGTTTTATATAATTTGCTTATTTACATGTAACACTAACTTTTTTAATGTTTTTTTGGAAGTTATACTTCTTTTGGGACGTTTGGAAAAATATGTGTGAGTAAAATTTTTACAGCTCAAAAACACAGCAACAAAGCGACATGATGAAGTCAACTGACAACTGTTTTTTGCTATGGTAACCGTTGTTATTGTCTGACAAATCTATACATGTAATAAAATTGTAACTAAGCCGAATCTGTACTTATATTAAATATTTTTTGAAAAATCTTATTGAAATAGACATTATAGATATATAATATTATATTCTTTCCTTAAATGATAAATATATTGTTGCGCGCAACGACAACGTATTACAATCATATTGTTACGTAAGTCGTAACAATATGATTGTAATATGCCTAATGTGCCTTATTTATCAATTTATCATTCCTTTTACAAACAGAGAGTTGTGAGATACGGGATGAAATCTTTAGCTATTTTTGTTCTGTTACGCCAAAGAAGTATAACTTCTTACGTGCGTATATAAGTACACACACACGTTTCTTTATACATATATAATAAATTCTAATAAAAAAGATGTAAGTACTACGTTTTCGTTCTTTTATCTTAATATATGTATGTATGTATTTTTATAGGGCTGTATTAAGGTGGTTTATAAAAAAAACCTTTAGTAATATCGATAACTCGAGTTAAAAATATGACAACAGCAAGGGCATGAACCAAAATTAATGAGTATTAATCTGAAAGTCCTCAACGGAAACTTAAACTATGTGAAAAATGTATACAAGGTCACACGAGATAATGTTCGTTTTTACTTACATATATTTTGTTGCTTTCGTGTGCTTGACGTCGTTTCTTATTGATTTCATTTTATTTATTTTTTTAAAAAGCATGTGACTTTTAAAAATAATTTGATGTTCATTGATAACATTTATACAAATATGTATATATGTACGTATGTATAGACAACAAATGTTTCAAGTTTAATATATTTTATAAAAATAAGTAATATAAGGTAGGTAAGTTTAAACTTTAATGTATACTATATCCATTGTATAGTATAAGAATATAAAGCTTATCTACACTTCCGCATATCATAGTTATTTAATGAGTTTCTCTGACATAAAAGCTACAGCTACTATTTAAGTATTATGTTTGTAGATAAAGTATTTAAAGCTTGATAGATAAAAAAATAAAATATTAAATTTAGTTTCAAAGGCACATAATTTAAATTTAACTATTTATAATAATAATATTTTAGTGGCTTTTAAAAATTTTTCTATTTACTTTTTGATATTTGTATAATGAGACACAATAACGCGTCGTCGTTTCTGATTTCATAAATTAGTTTATTATGTAAAAAAATCTGTGACTTAAAAGTATATAACAAAATATTAATAATCAATATGTATTTCGAAAAAAAAAGTTTTGTTAAATATGAGTACATAAATAGGTACTATATCTTTTCCTTTTTATTGGCAGGTTGGACAACTAATTAGTTGAATTTTTGTGTTCCATTAAAATATGAAATAATATACTTTACTTTATTTTTATTCATCTTCTCGCTTATTTTAAGCAGTTCTCATGCCTTTGTTAGTAAGTTCTACGCGAATTGGCCCTAATATGATTTAATAAAGAGTAGTAGTGTAAGTAGTTTTCGTTTCATTTAGGGGTATTTCTCAGCGCATTAAATTTTCGATTTCTGGAAGTTTATCTCTGTAACTATCCAATAAAACGGTCTGAAATATTTTTTTTTAGCGCACTTTAGACTATTATCTAACTTGGACCAATTCCGTTTGTATAATAATTGCATACTAAATATATAAAAAAACATAGATGACTTAGTTGTCTGCAGTTCGCTTTAGGACTTCTCCGGTGCTATCGAGAGCACCCTTACCGTGTCTTTTCCCGAATAATTAATTCCACACTGATAATCGCAAACTTGAAAAGTACTCGGTTCTTATCCTGTTTGTGATCCATCTGTCACGAATCATATGGGCCCTAAGAAATTGAAGTCAAATATCTCAAAAATTATTTAATTAAAATGAGTGCGTAATTCAAATATATGTTCTTTGGCATGTCTTTGATCATAAGAGTATGTGGAATAGAGCTAAAAGTGAAAATATTTTTTGGCCAGATGAATCAGACGAAGAACGCAAACTCTGAGAAATACCCTTAGAAATTTAATAACAGAAATATAATTTAATTGTCTACTTCTTTAAAATTATCATAATTTGTGTTCGCGTCTGTTATCAGGAACCAACACGGAATAGGTAAAAAAGGTCTTTCATCAATTCTGCGGGAACCAACAATCACAATAAATCCGCGAAAAAATCCAAAAAAAAAAGAAGTTTAATTTAAAACGTCAAATATTAGCGTAAATCTAAGAATATATTAATAGAACTAGCGACTCACCCTCGCTCCGCTTAGGTTCGTCCCTGCTTACTTTTTAAAGTTTAGTATAGATTTCCCAGAGATGAGATATTTTCCGCAGTAAAAGGTATACTATATGTTGACCCGAATTACCAGCTATCACCATACCAAATTTCATCAAAATCCCTCCAGTGATTTTTCTGTGATGCGGTAACAATAGACAGGCAAACAGACAGAAAGACAAAAATTCTAAAAACTATATATTCGACCTCTGTATCGATAATAATGTCTAATTCAATAAGATTTTCCAAAAAATATTTAATGTACAGATTCGGCTTAGTTACAATTTTTTTATATGTATAGATATAATTTCAGTTAGGTACGTCTGAATTTTTCGTGAACATGATAAAATTATAGTCACTGTGGACCTAAAATAGTTTCATATTTATTGAAACTGAAAAGACAGGAAGCCAGACGGAAATATTAAAGGTGTATGTTATATGTACTCTCTGTACAGAGAATATTCTTATCCGATATGTATGAATTTATAAATGTCAGGGACTTATGTAGTCGTCATAGAAAAACATGACAGGCACTATGTAAGTATGCGAATTATAATATTTGTAGAGAAAGAATATCTAAGAACTCTACAGTGCTAAAATATTTGATATAAAAATATAAAAATAATATTTCTAATGGCAAATAGGAAATACGTTTCCATTTACTTCATGTACAACGGATGGTTATGTGGTTCAAGTAAAGCCAATGCTGAGCTTTCCACATAAACCAAATATAGAACTTAAGCACTTATGCATCTAACCTTCCTCTACTATAACCATGGGGTTGCTTTCACCGAGCAT
The DNA here is from genome assembly GCA_033884665.1 of Argynnis bischoffii washingtonia. NCBI lineage: Eukaryota > Metazoa > Arthropoda > Insecta > Lepidoptera > Nymphalidae > Argynnis > Argynnis bischoffii. The sequence continues at coordinate 6,248,932 of CM066628.1, read as the reverse complement.
GGTACCCGAGTGTATAGAGCTACCAGGAACTATCAGCATTTTATATCTGACACCGCCCACGGGGTGGGACTCTTTGTCGAAGTTTTTTTACGCCCGGCTCAATTGTCGGACGCTACTGGACCTCCAACCCTAAAGAATGTAGATATACGTTCAGGGACGAGAACGTCGATATCAACCTAAATAACATCAATCAAGTGATATCGGAATTGTGGAATCACCTATTTGGAAAATATATCTAGCCTGTATATAAAAAAAAAATGGACACTGCACAATTTTGGCGATTTATTTAATGCTATGCTAATTATTTAATAAGTTAAGGTACTTATAACAGTGTTAATATTAATATTAACAAATTTTCAAAGCTTTGATTGAATGTTCACAAAATAAAATAAAGAAGTTGAATCCAATCCGTCATCTTTAACACTATTTCCATATGAAATTATTGTATACTTTTACAATGTGGATGATTCTCTCAACCGGCGTAGTTTTCTCGATTTAAGTTGTTTTTATGTGTATATTTTAGTTTAGTGTTTAACTTTTTTTTATTTTCATTGTGTTCTGCTTAGTATTTGTATTTTTAATATGTGGAAACTTGACTGGCTTATGTGTTATTCTATTATTATTATTTATGTTATATTGTACTGTTTGTTTCCTTTAACTAAATAAATAAATATTACGCTCCACAAGCTAAGCTAAAAAAAAATAGTTTGTTAGTCGTACTATGAAGTCATAAAAAATAATGTTCAATTTATCATATCTCCAATTAAAGCTAAAGCTTTTACTTACATTAGACGCAAATAGATTTTATGAAGCCGATAGTATCTTAATGCGAATTGTTACTCAACGTTATATTCTATTTCTCATACATAATCTCAGTGATACGAGCGTCGAGCGCTGCATAGAGCGTGTGAAGGCATTTTTATAGCTTTTGATAAAGGTGTGCGTATAAATGTGTTTTATTAGTGGCTACCATATATTAATCATTTTATGCTTTTTGAATGACACTATGACCATTTAAGAATCCAGCTACTATTACTAGTATCTACTATTGATATAAACGAGAGATAAACAAGAAAGCTCTTCATAGAAAATATGTTTTTAGTCCACCATTGTCGTCGCTCGCGTGATAGGTAGGAAATAATAATTCCTAACATCAGTAAAATCTGTTTATCCTGAGTATGAAGAAGTACAATCAGAGCACACACAAACTTCTCAATTCTATTTAAAGAAATATATTTAGAAATCTAAATGTTATTCTTGAGTTTTTGTCCATAAATGATTACGTAGACCACTGTGACATCGGCATTGTACTATTACTATGCTACTACGGGGCGGAGGCTTATATATGCTATAGTATAATTAATGATTACTTCGATAAGGCGAAGACACCGATATTGGTATTAAACAGGAAGTATCATAATACTTGCTAAAAGTAGAATAAAAAATAAGTGAAATTTGAATTATGCTTTAATACTTTGCTACTAACATTTACCTATTGTGCAATTATTGTTCAATATCTTAATTTAAATATATATTTTTTTAAATCAATTTACTTAAGCGTTAATATAAATTGCTATTTAATTGCAGTCGCAAAAACTATGCGTAATTTTGCATCATGCTTTGCTTTATACCTACTTATATTATTTTAACCGACGAATTTATTTTCTATAGTTCTGCATTTTTGTGTACTGTCTGTATACTTATATTTATTATTAAGATGTATCTTTATTTCTCAAATATTTAAAGTGAATTATATTTTTTTAAAAAATAAATAAATTCTTAAGCCGAAATTGAAAAAAAAATTAAGTAATATTTTCAAACTCAAGTGTACTCGGTTTTTTCCACTCAATCTCTTTTAAATAACTTTCATGCCAATCGATAATAATGAAAGGCGCGCTTTAACTGAAAAATAATTAAATTAACGGTTTATGTAATCGATAATATTCTTATTTTAAACAGAATTTTATAAGTCTTGGAAATAAAAATTATTGTTTATTAAAGCTACCAATTAGTTTCATTGACGTATTTTTTAATTGAACAGAACATTTTGTTGTAAGTATGATATAATATTTAAAGTTTTGTTAAGATTATTTTTTATTTTAAGTGTTATTCATTCTATCCTCAATAAATATATCTAACAACCAACCGTAAACTCTTAGCAAACGCGAGCCATGTTATAATGGTAATTGTACCCTGTTACCAGCTCAATAGAAAACTTGTTCTAACTTAATTTCATGCAGTTTTATAAAATACCAACGGCTTTGTTTAATCATAATATAATAATATAAATTATAACGTTAAAGCGTAACATCTTGAAGGGCTATGACGTCCAGTTTAAAACATTTAAATTTTAAATTTATTTTTTATAATCTCAACAAAAAGTAGGTGCAATGAAGTATTACAATATTAAACTTTATTTATCAATAATTGAAGTAAGAGCATAAAACAACTGATTACTCTTAAGCTTATAAGATCATTTGTTAATGCAGGTCATGTAAGATTTAAGAATTATAACTGTCCAATTTTTTTGAAATAATCTACAACTCTACATAAAGCTGAAGAGTTTGTATGTTTGTGTGTTTAAAATTTTTTTGCATCCTATAGCGGCATAGCGACTTACTCTCGCTTCGCTCGTGTGCGCACCTAGGTAAATAAAAAGGGTCCCGTTTTAAATAGATTTATGTAATTAGTTATTAACTAACGTTTACCAAGTACGTTTTTTTTTTCTTGAATTTTTCCGATGTATTAACAGTAATACCGCTATTCGGGGCGGAGACAAATCAGACAAATCAAAAATTATAATAATCGGTCCAGCCGTTCTTTAGTTACAAATGGTGTAACTAATCTCATTTTGTTTTATATATGTATATTGATTTATTGAAGAAGGTTATAAACTATATAGCATTACAGTACGACCTTTAGGAGCAGAGCGATTACACAAAAAAGGTAAGAGGGTGGAGTCTTGTATCAACGCTTGTAAATAATAAATTTAAACTATAATTTTGATTTGATGATTATTTTCAGTTTACGTTTATTAAAAAAAGTTTTAGAGTTTATAAAAAAAATTATAAATGTTAGAAATATGTGCTAATATCAGAACTTAATATTATCTCCGACTGGCCATCAAGACCGATTGGGTGACCTCGACGCAATATATTATTTATATTTAAAATAAGTTTTCAAGGAGCTTGGTTACCTGCAATCTGTTCTAGTAGCAACATCATACTGGTTATCACATCATTGCAGGATGATCGGTCAAAGGAGCAAAGAGGATTTTTCAAAATTTGAAGTCGATTGAAACATAAAGAAAATATTCCGTATAATAAAGTTTATAAAACTCTTAGATCCATTCGAACAAGATCATTTAAGTTTTAATTTTTTTGCGGGGTACTCTGATTCTTTTTCTAAAATAAAAGTAGCTATAATTACTTTTTATAACATCAGCTAATTGCCAGTGAAGCCCCGTCAAAATTGGTCCTGCCGTTTTGGAGATTAGCCGGAACAAACAGATAGACAGTCAGATAGACAAAAATTTTAAAAATTGTTTTTTTCTTATTATAAAGTATTAAATTTCATATGAATTTAGTAAAAAGCTGTTATTTTGATATAACAAACAGATACTTCAATTTTATTTATTTGTATAGATTGAATGAAATCGGTCCGGGAGTTACGTGGTAAATTATGGTGGCGTGAATCTTAATAACATCTCTCGTATTATACTAATTATATTAAGTGCACGATTTTATTTATGAATAAACGTACAATTCTGTAATCGTCTAAGCTAGCCAGTATGTGTACTGCTCCAAAACTAAAGTATTTTTTCATTTTATGTCCTTGACCCGCTAAATAGTAAAAGAGATTAATATTTTGTACGAATATAGGTACAGAAGTTAAATTTTAATTATTTTAGTTTACTTTACAATACTAACTATTGCTTCTGGCTCTACCTAGGTTTTTCGATTTCAGTATATATAGTACTTATTACATATATAGCCCGCTGTTTATTAATGCGTATAGAACACGTGTGTTGGACCATTTCACTATTGTGACTATTTAATTCCGTCTATAGTTGTATAAGAAAAGTCCTATTAAATTACATATGTTATCAAGTGAGTTACGATTTGCAAAGATGAACTAACATCTAAAGTGATGTTATAAAGAGATTGTTTATTTTGTTTGTTTAATCGTACTAATGTCTGGAACTATCGTTTTGATTTAAAAAAGGGGAAGGTTACCTAAGTTATCTTGGCTCTCTAACATAACGCAACGACCTCTAGGAGTGTAACTTAATTCGTATACTTTTATTTTGTACAAAATTAAATTAAAAGAGCGAAGCACAAGCAGCCGATTAAAGTTAGTATTATGTAATATTTATAATTAACTAGCGACACACTCTCGCTTTGTTCGGGTTCGTCCGTTCATTTAAACGTTTAGTATAGATTTCTCAGAGATGAGATATTTTCAACAGCTATCATCATACCAAATTTCATCAAAATCCCTTCAGTGGTTTTTTTTGGTGCATTCACAGACAGACAGAAAGAGACAGACAAAAATTCTAAAAACTATCTGTATCGATAATAATGTCTATTTCAATAAGATTTTCCAAAAAATATTTAATGTACAGATTCGGCTTAGTTACAATTTTATTATATGTATGGACATAAGTTACGATAAGTTGTTATCCAAAAATATATTTCCAAGTAGACCGGTATTTGTTGAAATTATCCTTTAAAATATATATTTTTTAATTTTGTAATACAAGTGTTAATAGCAATATACTGCAGTAAACTAAAGAATCCTGCTACCCTTAATATTTATTTCAAGTTAACTTTCTTTCTTCTTCTTTCTTTATTTTTTATTGAATAATTAATATTGAAATTGACTCATAAAGAGATAATTGCCAACAGTTAATGGTAATTATTCCATAGTTTAACATATTAGGCGGCCTTATACAAAGATGTAAATAACATAAGAGCAAGATCACTATTACAATGATAACAGCTAATTTGTAATGCCATACTCGTAAATAGAACTTTATTTAACAATCAATTTGTTTTGTTGCTTCAAAGATTTTAGGTATAGATACATTTAAATATAATAGTATCTGGGCGACCCAGCGTCGCTTGGTGTTCTATTTTGTTATACCGTATTTTTTAGATAAAAAAACTAAACTCTTGAATAAAAAAATAATAAAATAAAAACTTTTTAACCGATCGAGATTTGAACTCGGACACCTGTGATTGTTAATCGCTTGACCAGGGTGAAATTATCGAGCATATTCTGCGTGGAATAATGCGAAAGAAAACCGCATGAAAACTCGAAAACGTGCCTTTTCCCATATATAAGACTAATCTAGATCGATTTTTCGCCCCCGAAAACACCCACATACAAAATTTCAGCGAAATCGTTAGAGCCGTTTCCGAGATCGCCATTATAAATAAATAAATATACCTATAAATAAATATACAAGAATTGCTCGTTTAAATATATTAGATACCTCCTCCTTTTTCAAAGTAAATCAGTAAATTGAGTAATAATATAGTAAGAATATGTATGTATAACATGTGATATTTTTGTTAGACTTCGAAGTTGTACATAAAGAAATTTAAATGTAAGTAGAATACTACTATTACGAAAAGCACTATATTTACATATATACTTGACAGACCCATAAGGCGTAAGTCACAACATTACATCAGAAAAGTTGGTAAATATGTCTCCAGTGCAGTCCAAGGCTGGCAGGTCACAATTCACAGCGTACGGGAAGCATACCTCAAGAATGCCGCAAAAAGAAGCCTGCCTCCCGGCTAAGGTTGCCCGCATACACGCCGTTTTGGTTCGATCCATTTATTAAGATTAATTCATATTTATATGTAATATTGATTTATTAATGTATCGATCGAATCACGACTACGTTAAGGTTAAATTATAGAGGATCTCGAAAATGTTTAAGCTCTTTGGACTCAAACATGTTTTATAGGCAACTAACATCTTAGGGTAAGTTTTGTTTCACTCGGATACGTTTCTTAGTGCCTAACAATAGTTTTCGTATTTTCAGTATTAAATTACATCCAAAACCGTCCAACATACATACCTACACTTTTGCATTTATATTAGTAGTTCGATAAATGTATGTATTGTTAGAATAATTTAGTATGATAAAATACAACTTGCATGGAAACTGTAGTAAAAACGTTGCTTAAAATGCATGAAGCCCACAATTATTGTTACGTGACCGGTCGCAAGGGCAACATGTCAACTGCAATAGACCTTTTTATGATATATAATAGATTGTGCATTTTGCAATGATATGTTAAACAGTATGATACATTTCCCTAAAAGAAACACGTGTATTTTACTTTGATTTCATGCACGTACTTTATGTTTGTAACAGAGTACAAAATTTTATGTGATACATTTTTTAATTTGATTATTCGAATCAAATCGAATTTTAAAAACAACGCTTTTTAATTAAACCCTATCAATTTATGGATATAAAAAAAGAAAATAAATTACTTCTAAGGTCCATTTTTCTAATGCGGAGAAAACAGAAAAAAATATACCTGATTATTTGTAATTCTAACTTTATATGACTAAAAAGTTACCGTAAAATTACTGTACGTTCTATGTGTATTGTAAAAAAGTTAAGATCATTAAATTAATTAGTACTTACTATCTGAATAATCATAATGCAACAGCATACATTTATAATTTGATATTCGTTTTCACACACGATATTGTTGGTTTTTTTAATTCCTTGGCACAGGAAGTGAGTATTGACTTGTCGTTTCGTAAGTATTTTTGATAATATTCTGGTTTCGGTATTAACTTTTTCTTTATAGATTACTAGCAAAACCCGCGGCTTCGCTCGCGCTAAAACTACAAAAAAAAATTTAAAAAGGTAGGTTTCATACAAATTTTCATCCCTTATTTTATCTCCTTATGGGATGAATTTTAAAAAACGCTAAAATACGTATTTATTTAATTGTGCTGAAGAGCATTAAAACCAAGTTTCAAGAAATTCTGATCATAAATATTTCTTTGGTTGTGTTATAACGTGTATTCCCGTGGGAATGAGAAAATCTCCCGCGGTAAAAAGTGTCCTATATGTTGACCCGGATATCCAGCTATCATCATACCAAATTTCATCAAAATCCCTCTAGTGGTTTTTCTGTGATGCGGTAACAGACAGACAGACAAAAATTCTAAAAACTATAGATTCGGTCTCTGTATCAATAATAAAGTCTATTTCAATAAGGTTTTCCAAAAAATATTTAAGGTACAGATTCGACTCAAAATTTTATTATATGTATAGATTATATAATTAGTTTTAAATCGACTAATTGCAACTTGAACTTGATTGTTTGCAAAGAACTGGAATGTCAATTGCCTTCTAAAAGAGTAAAGTGTGAAAGGCGCGTGTCGCCAGGCACTACGCAGGCGGTATCTACTAATAAAGCTGCAATATTAAAATTAATATTAATTCATTATAAAATGGAAAAACTGTATCGTGAAAATTTAAGCATTGCAATATGAAACAAGATAACAGATTCGTTAGGTTTCTTATTACCCAAGCTTTAACCACACTTTCTAAGCTCCAATGCTAATAGTTATATTAAGCATTTGAGTTATTTGGTTATTTATGATGACTGGAAATAGATTGAAGTGTCAATTTATTACGAACACATTTAAGAGCCGTGGGCACGAGTTAGTTGTCAGTAATTTTTATGTTCGTGTCTACTTATATATGTGAAATTAATGACTGTATCGGAGCGAGAGAATGTTGCCCGCAATATTGCGTTCTTGTCACATTTATGTCATATATTGGAAATGAGGTTTTATATGAAATTACTATGACCAATACATAACTGTTTAATAATTATATATTTTTTTCTACTATTTAATAAAAAAATATATACATTTATTTTAAATTACTATAATGTATTGTAGTCATATCTTACAAATAATCGAGCGAGGGCAAGACACTAGTATTTTATAATCATTGCTCTAATTATATTTGTCGAATTCACATTTAATATGCGGCAGTAGCCGTGCTGGCGCATGTTTTATTTTTGTTATCAGTACGTGGTTATAGGAATGCTGCTAGTACTAATTATAGAATATAAATGCTTGGAAATTGTCGAGGAACGGTTTACTTATAATCTTGTACGATTTCTATCAATCCATATGTCGATTTCTATGTTTTAAGGTTAGCCAGGCCGTCTGCGAGGTAAATATTCTATACATCTGAGACAACAAGTTCCTATAAACGTTAAGATAGAAATTATATGTATATGGCGCGTGGCGGAATGTATTGAATTAGATTATGCTCTGCTCATTATGTTAGAGGTCAGTGCTTTTTACAACATTACAGTGAGTTCCATGGAATAATCAATTTATAATTTAGCTATAAAAACATTAATGGGCATTGCCATTTCTTACTTTAATGTATAGATCTTTTATTATATTTTGTAAGTAAAGGCTAAAAAAAATTTACAAATATTAACCGGTGCACTGTTAGTGCATTTATTTTTCGTTTTTGTTTATGACTTGTTTATTCAGACAGTCGACGGCGTTGGTTAGTATTAGATACTATGAAATAGATCAAATTCTTACAACGTAAATAAATTAAAGCAAAGGTCAAATTTGATTAAACACAATAGTTACTTGTGTATTGCTACCGACATGACATACCAATTGTAAATAGAGTTAGATACCAATGCTACGACTATATAATAATAAGAATATATGAATATAGTGCACGAAGTAATATTTCATAATGTTCTCACTATATACGCGTCTAACTTGCACTATGAAACTGTGTGTAAACTTCGCCGGTTCATTTTTTATTGACCATATTATTTAGAATCCTGCAATTCTACACATTGGCTACAACAGATATTTGTGAATGATTTTTCACCAATTAGGAAATAAAAATTTTTGTTGCTTGATTAAGGGCTTTACTCGACTAATCCTCTTTAGATTACATTGTAACATTGGATACTATATAGACACACACAATGTTAAATAACTAATATTATTTATGTTTAAAATTAAAATTAACAAATATTGTAAGTTACTTTGGTGTCATTTTTGTACTTTTTGAATTCATTTTGTTGTTTTGTGGGTAGGCTGTCTGTAACAACTATATAAAGCATTTCAGATGACTAAAACCTTAGTCTCTCCCTCTGCCATGATTGCTGTAAAGCATTCGAAACATCGGGAACCAAAAATCATAATAAATCCGGGGGAAAAATTATTTAAAATGTCAAATATTCACTGGGGTTTATGTAATGTTACATTATTCGGTACTAGAGTATTTCATATGTATCCTATCTTATGTATGACATTAACATGTAGACCTGCAGTCAGTTCGACCAATATAATGCATGTGTTATTTATATAAGATATAATGAAAAGGATTCAGAGAATTTGAATGAGCAATGAACAATAACAACCCTTTTCGTGTATGACGAATAAATTATATTACATTAAGTTTGGTCATAGAGCTGACATTTAGAACCGTTTCAGATTTATAGAGCTTTATAATATTTTATTTAAATATTGCCATAAATTATAATTGCAAAGAAGCTAAGCAAATAATATATGACAGCCCGCCCCTAGGTTATGCGTTCGAATTGGGCACTAATTTATACATTCGTATAATATATTATGTACATGTTTTGGTTATTTAAATATTTGTACTGCTTGTAAAAATATAGTCTCTTTATAGTATCACTTTACGTAATATTAAGTATTTTGAATCTTGTAAAATAAAAAATATATATTAAAGCTAAGGCTTGTAACTCCAGCCAAGCATAAATTTCTGTTTAGTTCATTACAATTTGCACCCTTACCTTATTTTGCGCAGGCTCGTACATAGGGAGCCTAAACTGTTTTTAATATTTTCTTTTTCAAATGATGTATGACATTCAAATTATTGGTAGCCATGCTACCAACACATTGACACAGAGAAGAAGGAGACCGACTTCACCATAAAAAAATCATAAAAATCTGGATTAGGCTTTTATTATAATCTAAATATATCCAAATCGTAGAGTGCATATTTCGTAAAACCAAATCTAAGACTAAAAGAATATGACAGACGGATTTTAAAAATAATAAATGTCTGTCAATGTCACAATAAAATATGTTATTATAATTTTTTTTAAATATAATTTATTTTAATTTTGTATATTGTATAATTAATTATTTCCAATATTATTTTTATATTTTCTGATCGTTTTTGTATAACTAACTTGTTTTGTTGCTCTATTTAATTAATGTACAATTTCTATGTAATAGCTCATAAACAGCGGGCACAATGGTGTGAATGGTATTATAATGCGTTTCTGGCTTCATTTTTTAAAAACTACTCTGAACTCGCTGTGTACGTATTTTTTATCTGAGAAACATAAACGAAGTTAAACTCCATTACATTATTATAATCTATACTTAAATATTCATTATTACATTTTTATTACTACTTATTTTTTGCCACCGTATTACAAGTATGACAAATTTATTTTTTGGGTGCGGTAAATAAAACCTTCATGATGTTTACATTTATGCGATCTTAATAGTTATAACATGAAGTAATAAAAAGGACATGTATAATACTTGTTCTAAATAAATAATTATTTTTTAAGGTGAGGCAGAGTTTGGATCGCAATTGTCAGTACGACTCAGTTATCAAAGTGTACAAAGACTTCACAAGTTTATTGATAATGTTGTGATTTTAATAAATTGTAATAATTACAAAGTGTCTTAAAGTTATATTATAGACATGTAAGACTGCCAATTTTAACTATTATGTATCTCCTGGGTTGTGTGTGTTTCGACATATGTACGTGTTTAGTAGAGACTGTAAAGTATGGGATTATTTTTCTTATTAGGATATTTTAGCAATTAGATTATTTATAATTACAAATGGTTAAGAATAAAATTCGGGGGAAACCTATAATCTAATTACCGGATGAAAAATATTTCGTATTGAATAAAATACATAAATAAATAGTCGCAGCCACAGCAACAAATACTCACAAACTTTCATATTTATAATATTAGTATAGATATAGATTAATACAAATACTTTTTATCTGAAGAGCATAAGTGAAGGACGACTTTACTTCGGATCCTCTACTAATAGATATAATAGGTAGGTATAAATAAAACATTGATATTGAACACGTAATATATGAGTGTATACAATACAATAAAATAATAATAGCTTTATTTAATAACTTTATATATATACACGATTTGTCTATAATTATAAATAACGTATTAAATAAATACCATGACATGTCTCAATAAAATCAAATGTTTAATTAAATTATACTTCATATTTGGTTGGTCGTTGAATGATGAATGTTTCCATGCGATGTATCGCTGGAGGCGTTGCGAGTTTCGATAAAATAAACATGTTTCACTTTTGTATAACCTACATTCAACATCTTTACATATAATAAAACTGTAGAGGTCGAATGTCTGCACATAGAAAAAAAAACTAAAAACCGAGTCAGGGGGATGAGGATAAGAAGAGAAATAGAACAAATCTAGATTTTTTAATTTTCGTTTCTCTGTTTGTCCAGGCTTATCTTCGAAATTGTTGGACCGATTTAAATGAAATTTTGCATGGTGGTACCTTATATCCCCAGACAACATTTAAAATACTTTTGATCCCGGAAAATTAAAGAGTTCCCGTGGGATAGTTAAAAAACTATAGTAACTTATACAGCTTAATTCACAAAAATTACTCATTGGATTTTAATTGAACTTTACAATACTATAATTCATACATGAAAATAATAAGGCTACTTTTTATCCCGGAAAAATGTACGGTTTCCGTGGGATAGATTTGTTTTCGTTTGTCTAGAGGCGAACCCGAGCGAAGCGAGGGTGAGCCGCTAGTCTTAAAAATTTTTATAATAAAGCTTTCATACTTTCTGGTACAGATGATTAAATTTATATAATAAAAAAATTAATACAAAAATTAAGCAGTTTAAAGCTTAAAAAGTAAAGAATCTCATGTTATCGTGATAATAATAATAATTAATAATAATATGTTACAGACCTTTCTTATATGCGAGCCCAAATTAAAGCTGCATTTTTTACAAACATGTGTATATATAATAATGTAGAAATTGATCGACCAATTGATCTGTAAAATGATTTTCTCTATTGATTTGAATAACAGTGCTGAAATGATTTCAACTAACACTTACCTATTAATGAAATCAGCTGAAAAAATATTAGACTGCTATAACTAAAAATAATGAATCTTCTAGCATTTAATGTTACTACCTTTAAAAGTAAAAAGAAAATTACAAATCATTAGAGGTAAATTAAAATAAATGAGCAAGTCACTATCGTATCCAATTTAATTCGTTTTTCCCAATAAGGTGAGCTCACGTTACATGTCTGCAAAAATGACCGCATTTAAATGTTCCACGAAAACAATTGACTTTAGCGAAGTTAAATAAAATAAAAAAAAAGGTTTATATTTTCCATTGTTGTAGTGATTATATAATCTATACTAATTTTATAAAGCTGAAGAGTTTGTTTGTTAGTTTGGTTGAACTAAACTAATCTCAGAAACTAATCTCAAAACTACTAATCCGATTTGAAAAATTCTTTTTGCATTAGATAGCCCGTTAAATGAGGAAGGCTATAGGCTATATATCATCCTGGAAAATGAACGGTTCCCGTGGGATAAATTTGTTTTTGTCTAGCGACGAACCCGAAGTGAAGCGAGGGTGAGTGAGAATGAGGGAAATCACAATGTTATAAACTTGAAACGATAATTCTAATAATTTAGCGGAGCAGCGGGTTCATAGTCACCAATCAGACTTTCACATTCAATATTAAAGCATAACTCTCTATGATCCACCATGATCAGCCAACGTTACTAAATCACGTATCGCCACGGAATATCTCACAATGAATGTCATGATGGCGTCTCGATCCCGCTCGAGACTAATTCTCTGCTCTAAATTTAAAATCATTTTAAAAGCAATAATAAATTAACCAAATAATATAGTCACTTTAAACAATAATAAGGTTTTATAGCAGAACAAAGTAACTAAATCCTCCTCCGTCATATCTTTTACAAGCAAGTTCAATTTTATCGGAATTCGACAATTTGACTAAGTTATATACAAATTCTTAAAATTTATTGTATATAAAAATAAAAAAAGATTAACACCATTGTTTACGTGGGCAGTACATCAATGGTCTCAGCAATCTTCGACATCAAATGAGCGGGAGTGTGAGGTGAAATATATTACGACGTCTTTTCAGTGGCAATGGACACAAATATACGAAGAGCTTTAGTGTCGTGTAATGATTGCTCTTGAAAGCTCATGCTTAACGGTCAAGGTCCTATGAATATATGCGTCATTTATGTTTTTTTTAATGATACACATTTGTGTGTTTTTTTCTTGGAATTGGAATTAATTTATATTATGATAATAATGAAGGTAGTCGATATGATGGATTTGAACTTAGTACATCTTTTTATTTTTGTAAACTGTTAAGAAAATTAATAAAAAAAGAATATTTTCCTAAATATTGTAGCCCAATTTAAGTCCTAGCAAAAGTTTTACGTATATCTATACATATTGATGTCACCTACTTATATGAAATAAGTATCTATTATTTTTTATAGTTTTATCAAAATTATATATTACATTTTATAAATTAAACTTAAGATGAAAATAATTTTAAGTGTTATGTTATGAGAGTTGCGTTAATTCATAGTGTACCTTTTAGAGGAGTGGAATAATAAAATGAACATAAAGAACTTTTGAGGATGAATTAAATATTCCAATGGTAATTAACACCAGTTTAAAATTAGGCAGATACCTTACTCGATATATAGCGCTATTAATTAAAAAATACGTGGCGATTAATATGTATGATTTTATACAATGAAGTGATAAACAAGTGGGTTTGTCAGATTGTAAATAGTATCTATAGCCTGTGCGCTATACCGGCGGATTGCTAATAAGTGTTAATACAAAATATAATAATGTGTTAATATAATATATAACATTTTTTAATTATTTCATCAAGTATTCGCTATAAGTAAGACTAAGTTCAGTATTTTACGATGTCATAAAAAATATAGAAAATGGTACGATATTTTAAAAAGAACAAGATAACGTTACAGTGTAATCTTTTGTTTTGTTTAACCCGTAAGCGAAAATATACAGAAAGAATTATGATGAAAGAAAATATAAAGTAATAAAACGGAACACTGACTGCATGAAGTGGGAGGTCGTGAAGGATTTAGCAAAATTTAGTTTTTTTTAATTTCAGAAAATAGGTTTTAAGCCCATTTTTTATTTAATTATCACACACCAGTGCTATGACGTAAAAAGTGTTAAATAATGCTATTCTAACAAAAAATTGTCGTTAAAGTGAATCTATTTGCATATATTTATATACCTTTCTAATTCTATTGGAATAATGTATAATTCAAGTTTGATATAATTTTTATACATAATGCAGTTAAGTGTGAGTATGGCATTGCGTCGCTCCGGTGCACAGATCGCGTAACGCGGCCGGTGGTCGCTCAGCCGCGCATTGGTTAATTGCAACGACTACATTCAGTTTGTGTATACTAGTTGACATTGTACTTCTTTTAGATGAAGGGCCTTCGTTCAAGGGCATATTGCTGGACTGCGTTCTTGAATAAATGTGTATTGGCAACTTCTAAGTTATTTGTCAAATTCTAATTTCTAGATTGGATATTTGCTGAAAAAGAAAAATGCATTGTGTTAAAATACTGAGTTGTAAAAATAATGTTTACAAAAAGTACACTTAAAAATGTGTATTATGATACATGCATGATAAAGCTCATAAAAGATTTAGACTCAATACACACTATAGTGTCAATCACTGTTCGTTTCTCACTGTGGAAGATAGTGTGAATTGACCCCTAGACTACATTTACGAATGCCTTCACCGAGTATATTGAGGAAGTAAAATTATACAGAGTTTAAAGACATTTGAAGGAAACTAAATGTCAAGTTAAAAAACTTTCTGTGTCTAAATGAATGTACTAGATGATTTTTTTTTTGTGTTACAAAAAATTTAGAGCGCTATGCATGGTATTTGGCCTTCTCTGGTAGTAAAAGAAAAATAAAATCTACGTACTGGATTCTTAAAATTATTATTAAATAGTTTTATGTAAATTGCATTAAAATGTTTGTTTCCTCCCTCCCGTGTTACATATACATATATTGAACTATAACTCGTATCAACTGTTAGTACGTAATTATTTGTAACAGACTAATAAGTAATAAGTATTATTATTCCATTGTAACGACTTGATGTCCTTAATACACAAGGAAAAAATAGCCTATTCCACTTTCCGACGCATAAATTGTTAGGCAAAAATATAATGAACAAACATCCTAATGTCCTGTCGTGAACAAAATGTTTATTTAAGTAAAAATGAAATAGAGTCAATAAATATGTCTTACATTTTTTCCAAGCCTTTTCATAGCTATTTATTCCTATACATGCCTTCGTGGGCAGGTACTTATCATTTTTTTTTATTGCGGATGCAATAATTTGTCGGATAAACGTTTCCGTATACAATTATATACATGTCTTTACTTAGCCTATTACGTGAGATGATGGTCAGTTTAACTGTATATATTTTCTTTTCAAAAGAGAAGAATGAAAAAAGTATAACGAACATTTATATAAAATAAACTTTTATCGTGATATTTACGCATAAATCTATTCATATAATAAAATTGTAACTAAACCGAATCTGTACATTAAATATTTTCTGGAAAATCTTGTTAAAATAGCCATTATTATCGATACAGAGGCCGAATCTATAGTTTTCAGAATTTTTGTCTGTCTGTCTGTGACCGCATCACGGAAAAGCCACTGGAGGGATTTTGATGAAATTTGGTATGATGACAGCTGGTTATTCGGGTCAACATATAGGATACTTTATATAAATCTAAACGTTAAAATGTAAGTAGGGATGAACCCGAGCGGAGCGAGGGTGAGTCGCTAGGTAATTTATAATTTTATAGCACGCGATTATTTAGTTTCAAGTGACTTATAAAAGTGTTTGGAGTTTAAGTATTTAACATTTTTTTATCGAAATGTATGCCTCTTATCTATTCATGATATACGTATAATATGATTCAATAAAATAGTTAACCATCCTTTCAATAAATTTCATTTGGATTTTCCATATATAAGTAAAGGTTTTATATCTTAGATGCTGGAATGTAGAAACGTTTACACAATGCAGAAACATGAACAGCAAAATGATTTAGTGCCAATGTGATCATAGTCTTGGGTTCGCCTGTGCATGCAAATGGCATACATTTCAAAATGCTCAAACATATCTATTTATACAAACAGTAAAAGCTAGCTTTTTTCTTTCTTTTAATAAATCCTACGCAACCTTTTACTTTTGGACAGATTTTTGTATATTTTTTAAACTACAAAGAATTTAGCGTGTATGTATGTATGTATGGCGTGTATGTCTGGAGTGTAACCCGTTAAGTTATTAATATTTAAAAAAAAACACCAAAATGTCTTATATCCTTTACATTATATTGATCTTGACCCACTTTATAATAGGTACTTGATAGAATGTTAATGTAGATTAGACATAGTCGTGTTAAAAACCAGTTCTAAAACATTTTTCATATATATTTTTATGTGAGTAAGTAAACTTTGATTCCTTTACACTTTTCTTCCTACTACGGATTCTAATCAAGTCGAAAAATAAATCCCGCATGAAAATCGAACCTGCGAACTTAACCGTCAGAGAAGTGTCAGAAACATTGCCCCTACATCAGCAGTTAGTAATTCGAGGGTAAATAATTAAATAAGCACAATGGATTTTCTACATTACTTAAAAAACTAAAAAGTACTGCACTGTTGAAATATTTCGTAATGATATGTTTTATCTAATGCAAACTAAATTGCACTTTATATTTAAAAAATATTATGAACTAATTGCAAATATTTCATTTTGTAATTTATACGATTTCTGATCCGAAACCAATGTCAAATGTTTAAATTGTGAACTATAATAGTAGGCATTTCTATCTACATAAGAGACAAGAAAATATAAAAAAAAATTACTAAGACACATCTATGCGTATCGTGTCGTGTCTATACACGTATTGATTAATCAATAGAAATTTAAGAATTCTGATATACTCGTAGAGCTCTAATATCTAAATGTTAGATACATAATTACAATTTATTCACCATTTAAACAGATTCTACCGGCAAGTCATAGAACTACATACGGCTCTCTACAACATCTACGTCTCTACTCTTTAGTTAGACGTCTCTATTATTATACATGATATAATGTTTATAAAAACATAGAACAAGGATCATTTTCTTTGATTTCAATAACAATATCTCGCACTTTTGTTTACCGATTACAAATTACATCTTAAATAATATAATACATTTAAACATTGTAAATGCCACATAGATGCAGTACAATTATTCTGTTTTAAAGGTAAGCATGTAATTATGTACACAACTCCTTTGCAATAATACAGATACCACAGAAATAACGCAGGAAAATTTCGTCATATTTGATTGTCTATGTTCTAAATCAATACCTTCAAAGAAATAATAGTAATAGCACTTACTCATCACTTAAGTGAGTGTATTAACTTGGTATAAGAAATAGAGTAACCTTGTTCGTTTCGCGTCGTTAAGTAATTACTTACTTATTATTTTATTGCTACATATTTCGCATTTTAAATTAAACAAATAGTATATAATGACCATTACTTAACTAGTACATTTTTGCAGTATTGATATATTTTGTCGGAATGTAAATTGTTTTAGCATAAAAAGTATTAAAATAGTGATATCAATATTGATATGAGATTGTATATGAATGGATGATATGCTATGTTTCAATAAAAATGTGCGTTGAAATAAAAATGTACACTTTTAAACATTTATAATGATGAACAATAATTAGTAAATGTTTATGCGCTTGGGTAAATTTGCGAGACCAACTTTTCTAGTTATAACCTGGTAGGCTTAGCGTACTTTATTCACTACAGAAATATCAAATACTTAATTATAAAATTTATTCTTGTAGGCTGAAGTAATCCTATTTAGTTTGGCGCTCTATTATGTCCTATGACTTACTTGTGATTTATTTGCCCATGTTGAGATAGATATTAAAATAGCTAGCTTTACAATAAAAGTAATGAATTAAATATAATTATTAATTAAAATAAACATTTTTTTAGAAACAAGCTTTTATTTTAATGCGCTAGAAAGAAGAAAATAAACCTTGAAACCGTAAATCAAACTTATTATTTTGTTATGTACATTATACAAATTTATATGATGTAAAAGCTTGTCGCGAGGTTTTCATTTCATCACATAGGTTTATACTTAGAATAAGTGTTTCAAGTGACCTAGGCAAGATTTCACTCGCGATTCATTCCTGATTTTGTTCTTCCCTCTCCTCAAATTGTTGATTTGGACTCTTGTCTCTCCAGTAGGACATTAAAATTAGATGTACTAGAATTTTTAATATCAGTTTATTACTAATCAGATATTTTATGAAGAAACACGCGAATCTATAAATAAAATTGAATCTATAAATATACGTAATAAAACAGTAACAAAAATATTAAACCGATTATAATAATATAAGATTAGAATAACTAAAGTATGTGCAGTGATAACTTATTACTCGGTTCAACATTTGGGATACCTTTTACTACAGGAAAATCTTTTATTCCCACGGGAAAACACAATAACTGGATCTATCGAGTCGTTCTTAGAAATTTACATGTCCAATATTCGTTAAACATTAAGAGATAAATCAAAACAATCTCTCTAGTACATTGTTTTGATAATAAAAGTTGTAGGTAATAAAGCTCACAGAAAAATCTGCGATAGCATTAGCCTTTCTCCTAAGGTACACTCGTAATAACTATGCATATATATTTAAAACGTACCTAGGAACGCAACCGAGCGACGAGAGGGTAAGTCACTAGTATATTTATAAATTTTCTCTTTAGAGAGTAGTGTATATATAATTATTTCAATCAAATGTTTTCTTGTTACAATAAATATCTGAGATATGAAGAAATGTAGATTTGTGATATACAATATTCAGCTAGAGATAAGAGACTACATAAACGGATAACGCCATTGTTTGGACTAAGCAGTCGTTGCATGCCTTTTGATCACGATTGTTATTAAATTGATGAATGAAATTTGTAGAAAGGTTTTATTATTGTTTATTATTGTTCTATATTAACAGTTTATTATATATTTTTTAAAATATTTGTTTGTTAAATTATTTCATTCAAGGATGAAACATCGTAGTACTCATATGTATAGTAATACATATGAGTAGGTACTTATGAGATTCAAAAACGATAAACCGTGCACATACCAGTATGTCATATATTGGTCTAGAAGTATGTGTAAATGTCCCGACGTTCTTTCATTACATCGTTTACATCCGACATTTCTATCCTTCAGTGATCAATAAAGATATGTGAAGAAAGAATGAAGTTTTTCTAACGCGTGCTCCATTCATAGTTTACATATTGTATGAATATTCCGTGTTTGTGTCTTTACACATGTTGTCGTCATTAAATAAAATGACTAAATAATAGATTTATTTTTAATAATTAGTAATTATGAAATTTATAGCATTCTAATTGGGTGTTGCTATTCGGCTTCCGTTTATTTAATGAATCCAAAAGAGTCTGTAATTACGGAAACATAAGGAACTATTTGGACTAAGTTGTATATGCCGGAGGCCGTTATCTCAATTCCTGCATGACGAATATGACTGTGTTGATATTTGTCCCTGTTTTTATACTCTTTTGTTTGTTTTGTTCTTTTTGTAGCTATTTACTAATTGGTTTTTAGCCTATTTATTTAGTCATATTGACTGAAATTTTCTGAGTATGTGAAATTCAGACATCAATACAATAGCGAATTAGGGCCTGGAGGTGGATAGATGATACTCTTAATACTTATTATATCTTCGGGGTGCAGCCCGAATTAATTTTGCTTATTTTGACGACTCTCATATTAATTATATAGTTGGTAAAAACCAGCGCTGAGAAAGTCTTTGGTTAACAGTTGGAATGTCAAAAAATAAAATATCTTATTGCTTGAATATCTTAATGATGAAATATCATATTAAAATAGCATGTACTAAAGATATACTAGTGACTCACGCTCGCTTCGCTCGCGTTCGTCCCTAGGTACGTTGTCACGGTTAGCTATGTTTATACATAAATAGTAACTTGCTACTTCTAAGATATTAATTTAAATTATATAGTGATTTACATTACGTACGTACGTTATTGCGTACGTTGTTGCGATTTTGTTCACAATTTCATGGGTTTTAATTATTTTCATGGAACCCTGATTCTTTTTTAAAATAAAAGTAGCCTAAGTTACTCTTTATAATAGCAGCTATCTGCCAGTGAAAGTCTCGTCAAAATCGGTCCAGCCGTTTTGGAGATTAGCCGGAACAAACAGACAGACAGACAAAAATTGTAAAAAATGTTGTTTTGGTATATGTACCGTGTATACATTCATATGCATTTGGTGAAAAGCGGTTATTTTATTATTACAAACAGACACTTAGATACACACATACACACAAAAATTAGAAGGCTCCCATTTTAATAATGATAAAAGTTATTGCCCGTATAATCATAAATCACGAAAATAAAATACAAATTACTTTTGCTTGAACTATAACTTTTCGAGGTTAACTTCAATTATAAAATATTCTGTTTTATTTGCCGTTCCGCTCATTACCGGTATTTCTTAACGTAAGAATTTCACGAAATAGTTCAGTACGTCAATATTAACGTCATCCAAAGCTAATTTAACTATTTGCATATTATTGCATTAATACAATTATAACTTGGGCAATAGCATTTTTAATAATTAATGAACATTTATAATTTACTAATTGAAATAGATAGGTAACATGCATTTTAATAAAAGATTTGTTTTAAAGATAAACAAAACATCTTAAATTGTACTCTGAAGGTTTATATGAAAGTATATCTTTTGCCAATTCTAGATGAGGTCTTGACAAATAAAATTAAAATATTTCTAGAGTCATTTTGTTTTATTTTTCGAGAGTAAGAGAAAAATGTTAGAATAAAAATGTAAAGCGTGAAATTTTATTTAAAAAAGGTAGAAAGTATAATTGTATATTTTAGTGAAGCTGAAGCTATTCTATAATAAAATGAAATCTTGGTCTTACAATATTACTGTAAGACATATCCTGCAATGAATTATATACTACACTATTTTTTATATTTACTTTTATTTTTTGAGGTACTGTTTTACATATGTTAAACTTTTTAGTTAATTCGTATTATGGCATTTTGCTCTTTTTGTTAAATAGAAAAATTATATATTAAGTTGCGATTTGAATTACTTAGAATCTGAATTTGAAATACGAAAAGGAATTGAAAGATTCATATATTTTTTTTAATTTTATACATTTATAAACTTTAACACTAGATTTTAGGCTTCTAAAAAGACACCTAAAATCTGATTCATCTGCTAATTTTGATTTTTAATAATATTTATATGCCATGTGAATAAGATGCGTGATCAAGACGGATCCTCATGACGTAACCATCATCATCAGTAAGAATCATCAAAATCGTTTAAGCCGTTTAGTAATTACGAGAAAATATAGGGTCGAACATACATACGGGTCAAACACATAACCTTTGGGCTTCGCCGCAGTTGGGTAAAAATATATTTGTGCATAGTTATACAATGAAATCTCTGATTAGCAATGAGATGCACATTAAAATGTCTGTCACTCACTTGATTACCGAGTGTTAAGGAAAAGGGTAAATGAATCAACAACGAAGGTTTAAGTACTTTAAAATGATATATTACTTATTACACGCAAGGTCATCGGAAGTAAAGGAATTTTTGTTACGTAAGTGAGCCATGCGAAAGTCAACTAGAACGTAAATGAAACAAAACGTGATTGTGCGAGTATTTTATTATGTATTATAATACATTTTTACAACAGATTGTTACATGGCAAGATTTAAAATACTATCTGTTAAATATAAGGTACAAGCAAAGATTTTGTTACAGTAAATAATAAAATAAATTACCTATAAAGTATTATTATAAAAATAAATGTTTATGCTACAAGTAACTTTGTTATACTCTACACTGAAATTCGTAATAGCACTAATTTTTACATGAATATATGTACAGAATTGTCATAGCCCGCTAATTTTACTATAAAAGTACATGAATCTTTTCATTTGTTTATGCACTTTAACTTTACATGAAGGTAAAGTTTTATTTATATCTAAATATACTCAATTATACCTGTACATTAAAATTAAAAAAAATACACGAATATAGTCGAAATCAGTCGTATAATATTTATGCCAAGTTACATATATACAGTTTTCAATCGATTACCTATATTATAGATATGTATTATATTTTCTAAACTTGCCATCTAATTATAATTTATTCGGTGGAAAGTCAAGTGTCGTATACGTTGGTCTGGTCCTTGGTACCGGCGGTCTCCTTGCTCTGGGATGTGTTTTCCCCCCCTCTGCACTCACCCCCTCCCCTTCTTCAGACAAAAATGGTGTGCGAGGGTTCAAAACTAGTGCTTTATACGATGAATGAGAATCAGCTATGCTTCTTCCATCACCTTCGTCTCTTCTAGAAAGTTCTGAGAACGGTGAGACCGATCGTTTCTCAATGCCGCTCGGTCCGGGCGCCTCTTCTTTGGGCTTCAAATCGTACACATTTTCTTCTTTTCTTTTAGGTTCGTCCTTTTTGAATTTGCTCTTTCGTTCGATAATTTCAACGGTAGTTAAATCTGAGTTTTGTATTTCAGTTTCTAATGGCGCAGTTGTTAGCCACGGTCTGTTTTTGTTGCACCACCGTTCATCGCTTTCACTAGTATCGCCAAGGAGTCCTAGTTTTTCTAAGTTTTGTAAAAGTAAGTTTTCGCTTGAGCTCGCCGCTCGCATCTCGGTTTTGGAGTCTTCGGCCAGCAATAGTTCTGCTAAAGGCGGAGCGAGGCCGAGCCCAATGTTTCTTTCATGATATACTTCAGATATTGTAGGGGTCAGTTCTCCGCTCATATGTCTCACTTGAGCCATGGAATCTCGGCTGTTTGTGCCCATTTTGGGTCGCGGAGCTCTCTTCGATGTCGACGGCTGGTTTGTTGGATCAGTTTTGTCTTCTTCTCGCCGTGAACTGGACGAGGCTAAATCGTAGAACGCATCAAGATATCTTTGATGCGGGTGCTCTGGACGTCTCCGTAATACTGTGTCGTGGCCTGAGCTCTCCCAGTCGGAGTCGTCTGTAGAGGGTGGTCTTCGGGTATATAGTGTTCTTATCTTGGTCTGATGTGCTAAGGCTAGTGAGACATCTCGTGGGGGTGTGCTGGTTTGTGGGGCGGCCGGGGGCGAAGGGGTGAAGGCTGCGTCACTCTCCCCACGGTAGCGGGGCGGCGGCGGGAGGGGCGCGGTGCGGCCGTCCGGCTCCCCGCGCCCGACCTCGCCCGCGCCGCGCACGTACATTGTGAAGGCGCCCCCGCATGAGCCTAGTGGTAGGGGCGGGACTGATGATACGTTTTCTTCTGTAAATTAATTGTTTTTATTAGTGTGGGTAATTTAATGTAATTAATGGGACACAGGGTTATTTATTATAGAATACGCTTGCAAACATAGGGGAGAAAAAAATATCGTTTAGTGTAATGATATGTGACAAAGAGGGAAAAAGTGGTTAAAAGCTGTATAAACATGTCGGGGTTTATTAATTTTATTTTAATTTTATTTCTTATAAAAATTGATAACTATATAATCAGATTACTATCATAAATTACTCGTTCACGCTGAACCGCCTAGACGAACTTGGATGTTTAGAATGGAATAAAAAAATAAAATAAAAGAACAATTATTGTTAAAAAATGTATTGGCTACTATTCAGCAGCAATGAGAGCGAAGCACGGGTAACTTCTAGTAACTTAAATATGTCATGTCACGACATTTGAACATGTATGGTATACTTGTAGATATGGTAATAAATGTCATTTATTTTTGATAGAGTATATCATATTATGATGTTGTTAAGTATGAACACTCAGAGCACTTACGTCGATGTTGGCGGGGCGGCGGCTCGCCGTCCGAGTGCGGCTCGAGGTCGCCGTCGTCCATCGACGCGAGCGACTCCACGCTCGAGCTCGACTCCAGGCTCAGGCTCCGCGGTGCTTCTTGTGTGTCTGTTGGAGAATGGTTTATTTTTATTAAAACACCTTTATTATTTTCAATTGTAACCTAATTTTAAATATCAATAATATTAATCGAAAATACAATGATTTGTTACCATCGAGTTGGTTTGTTTATAAAAGAGATAAGTAGATAGTTAAAATTTTAAGTCTGGTCTTTTCTTATAGAGGTAAAAGAGTGATGGTTTTTTATTTTTAAAAAAATCGAATAATTCCTAGTTATATCAACAATTATTATAATATTTAATGGTACTTTATATAAAATAGTCACGAGACTATCCTCAGTTCCAAAAAAGACCTCAATTCTGAAAACAGTTGGCGAAAGAAACTCAGCGGGACTGAAATATATATTTATTTTATAACGTAAAATAACGTAAGTACGGTATGCATAGTTACCAAACAAAGCAAGCAGAGCCTGCAGCACGAACTGTATGTGCCTGCGGTTGGCGGCCTTGCCGGTGCGCAGCGTCACCTCGTCCTGCCCCACCTCCGCCAGGTCGAAGCCCAGCGACGCGAGCAGCTCGTGGCACCCGTTCACACGCCATAGTCTGTTTTATGTTGATAATTTATGATAATATTAAAATAAATTATTAGATTTTAAGCTTTTGGTTGTAGTTTTCGCCAATAATCTATACTAATATTATAAAGCTGAAGAGTTTGTTTGTTTGTTTGCTCAGAAACCACTGATCCGATTTGAACAATTCTTTTTGCATTTGATAGCCCGTTAACTGAGGAAGGCTATAGGCTATATATCATCCCGGAAAAGTGTATGAGTCCCGTGGGATAGATTTGTTTTTGTTGTTGTTTTTGTCTAGGGACGAACCCGAAGCGAAGCGAGGGTGAGTCGCTAGTATATCATATTTTTTATTGAAGTAAAACTTCTTTACGAGCGCTTGACTTGGGGGGTAAGCTGGTGAATACGTTACGAAAAAATGTACGTACGTTTGTTGCCATGGTAATCGTTGCTATTGTCTGATAAATGATATATAATATTATATTCTTTCCATAAATGATATTCTATAAATACACGAT
Source organism: Argynnis bischoffii washingtonia (assembly GCA_033884665.1). NCBI lineage: Eukaryota > Metazoa > Arthropoda > Insecta > Lepidoptera > Nymphalidae > Argynnis > Argynnis bischoffii. Next base: position 6,223,587 of record CM066628.1, on the reverse strand, counting down.
TGTAATAAGTTTAATATGCGTTATTTTTAGTATCTCACCTATCCCAATTATTTAAAATATAAATTGAATTACAGAAACAGTACCGATAACCTACAGAAGTTTTACTTCTTGCGCGTGTACACATTCATACACACACTCTTTAATTTTTTTTAGGACAAAAGCATTTCATCAGAAAAATTTACTTCATGACAGTGGTCATGAAGGGATTGCAAATTATTAGGTCTTTACCTGATAATATATAATCATAATATTATTGGCTTATATTATGTATATTTTATGTGCACTTATATTAAAAAATAATACCCAACGTAGAAATACCCAAGAAATTAAATACACTGATATAAAAAATCCGTTTTATGTCCGTTGTAAGAATAAGGTACATTTTTTACTACGGAAATCTGTGGAAATGGATACGTAACTCTTAAAGTCCGATGGTACGATAAATCGTACTGGGCTCGACTCGCAGAAATATAGCTTTATATGTTTTCCGAAGAGGGCGGAAGCCGGCCGATTTCCCAACTCCGGACTGTTACTGAGAATTTCTTAACAGAAAAACTAACTAAACTGGCCTGGCCGGACTCGAACCCAGGAGCTCAAAATTTCGAGCTGCACATAAGTTGCACTATACCACAGAGGCTGTTTTTTATACGTTATTTCTAATTTAGCTGAAAAGATACATAAAATGACTATACAATAGGCTTGTATTACCTGACGTTGACAGCAACTTCAATGGTGTCGGTCTCCGCGCTCTTGACGGAGAACTGCGCGATGACGGCGCGCACGACGCCGATGATGTCGTCGGCCACGTCCGCGCCGCTCGAGATCAGCTTCGACAGTGCTTGCAGCGTTGTTGGTGTCAGCCCTGTGGTGGGAGAGGGATGCTTGTACGATATGTATATTGTATACTAGCGGCTTATCCTTGCTTCGCTCGGGTTCGCCTTTAGGAAAACAAAAACAAACCTATCCCACGGGAACCGTTCATTTTTCCGGGATAAAAAGTAGCCTATGTGTTATTCGCGACTACAATCTATCTCTGTGCCAATTTCATCCAGATCCGTTCTGGCGTGAAAGAGTAACAAACATATACTTACGAACTTTCACATTTATAATATTAATACGGAAATAATACGGATAATCAGAATGTGTTTAAGTGTTTTGTTTAATATAAAATATAATGTTTAGTTTAATGTTTCTCGTTTTGAGATATTAGCCATCTATTGCGCTAGTAGTAAATTAAAGCACTTGACATTCGATTCGAGGAATAGGAGATGTGTTCAGAATGCTTTCGTCTACTGTTGGACATAGGCTTCTTTCTCCTTTTACATGCCACTGAGCTCGATTTTTAGATCTGCGCATCTAACCGCTGCCACCCACTTTGCTTATGTCGTCGCTCCACTTAGAGGTGTCCTACACAACGTTTACCGTTAATATCTTAGATGATTATTTTTTAATGTTAATATTTTTAATGCAAGGTATTAGTGTATAGTCCTGAAGTTTAAGTTTGTAAGTGTACATTTTCTATTATCAAGTGACTCACCCAACAGAGCTTGAAGGCTGGCGGAGCATTGCGTTAATCTTTCTTCTGGATCGCTTTGTGGGAAGAAAACACTCGACGGGATGCCGTTTGCCGCCGGCTCAAATCTGTACCACAACACAATAATCATTATGAATAAAAAATATTCAAACATTCTTATTACTTTAATTGAGAAAATATATTTCGATGCTTAAAAAAGCAATAGAATTTAGTATCTATTTTTTGTTATTATTCATATTTTCTTATCAAAAATTGTAAATTAACGATCAATAGGCACATATATGAAATTTCCTTATTCTCTGAAGAATGTAAACCACCGTAGCATGAATAGAAAATCAGCTTCTATTTTTGACTTTAACATTTTTTTTTGGCGGGCACCGTTTATATAGTTCTATATGGAGTCTGCTCACTACACTATCTTATATCATGACCATGCAAGGACCGTGTCAGGCAAAAAAAACAATTCTTTGTATTGAAAAGTATGAGAGCCCACTAAATCATTATAAATCATTCCGGGAGCGGGTACGATACGCTGTTGATACGTTCATAGCACGGTCATGGTATGAGACGGTGTAGTGGGTAAGTGGAAGGTGTAGTGGGTAAAGGTAAACACCTTTAGCCTGTGTGTATGTCGATTGCACGTACCTAAAGCCAACGCTCATGAGCAGCTCGCGCCAGCCGCCGGCCGCGCCCGCCTTGTTCTCGATGCTCTTCTGCGTGGTGTACATCGCGTTCTTCTGCCCGCGCACTATGCGCTGCAGGGACTTCTCCACCAGGTGCAGGCACACTCGTAATGCGTCACTATAACATTATATTAATATTAAATAAATTAAAAATAAATTTCATCGAACTATCTTTTACTTATATGGATAATTCATAAACATATTTCGTAAGAATATTTGTAATATTTAGTAAGAACCTCTTTTTTATAATAGATATTAAGTGTACTTAAATATGAGTCTGTAAAAGCGTAATTTTATATAAAAACTAGCGAGTCATCCTCGCTCCGCTCGAATTCGTCCCTACATAAGTTTAACGTTTAGTATAGATTGCTCAGAGATGAGATATTTTCTCCCAGTAAAAAGTCCTATATGTTGACCAGGATAACCAGCCATCATCATACCAAAATCCCTCCAGTGGTTTTTCGTGATGCGGTAACACATAGATAGACAGACAAAAATTTTAAAAACTACACATTCGGCCTCTGTATCGATAATAATTTCTATTTCAATAAAGTTTTCCAAAAAATATTTAATATAGATTCGGCTTAGTTACAATTTTATTATATGTAAATATAACACAAAAATAACGTAAAGTACGTAATGTCGTGTACATGTCGTGTGTCGTGTGTCGTGTGTCGTGTGTCGTACCGGCACTTGTCGGGCGCGGCGAGCAGGTCGCAGAGCGCCTGGCCGAGCAGCGCCACCTTGTTGCTGAGGCGCACGTTGGCGCCGAGCAGCGCCAGGCCGGCCCAGTGCGCGGGGTGCGCGAAGTGCTTCGTGTGCCGCACCGTCTGCATCGCGTCGCCCAGCGCTCTACGTTACGCACAACATGCTTTACTTTTTCTTTTCATTTTTATCATTTACTATCAGCATTTCCTGACTGTGGTCGATTTTATTAAATCTCATATTAATTATTACTTATGTAAATAAATGGTTCTATGAGAAAAAAAATACCAAATTATATAAAGTGAATGATTAGGAACATATTAGAAATAAACAGAAAAATAAACACAGTAAATGTTGTATATAGAAAATGTAGACAATACAAATAATAAACTTGAAAACGTGTATCTAAGCTATTTAGTAAAATAAATATATTTTTTCGAAAATAAACAGCATGATCGAATGGCATAAAAAATCTCTCTCATTATACGGACGTAATAAAACGTACTATAAATGTATATGCGTGAACGTCTGTGAGCTGAACTTACCACCGAGGGAAAAATGTCAAAAATAGCATTTTTCCAATACCTATAATACCGTATAGTTTCTATAGATACGTAATCTGTAACGAAGAGCAACTCACTTGGCAACCCGGCTGCCCTGCAAGAGCGCGGAGTAGAGCGCGCGGTAGAGTATCTTGGTGGCGGTGTCCTGCGGCGCGGGCCACAGCGTGACGAGCACGGCGTGCGCGCCGGCCGCCAGGAAGGCGCGGCTGAGGCGCGCCACGCCCTCGCCCGCCGCCGTCGCCGCGTCCGCCGCCTCCGCCTCCTGCAGCGCCGCGCTCGACGGCGCACACGACAACACCACCTGCCGAATGGACATTGGACACGTTACTTAGATCACTAGTGATCGCCGCGTGCTTGAAAATATATATGTATGTATGTTCAAATTAGATTATTCAATGGAAGAAAAATAATTAACAAACATTCACTCCCTCACAAACTGTCGCATTTATAATATTATATTAAGGTGATATAACTCGAGAAGAGCCTCGAGTATGAACCATTTACTAAAGACATTTATGAATGTGTACAACTTATTAATCATTTTAAGCTTAACGGTCTCCTAAAGTTTTACAATTTTTGACTAGACCTATAGAAAAATTTATTAATATTTTTTTTATAATTGATGAATATTTTGATACTATACGTACCAATCTAGCAGTGATTTTTAGATTCATGATCTCCGACGCCGTCAGCATGAACTCCGAAATTGGCGGCAACTCTTCATTGCTGGGAGGTAGCTCTGCATCTATATTTTAATCGTACATTTTAAAATGATGTATATTTAAAAAAAATGTATTATATCCTCAATATGGGAAAAATATTTTTAGCCGACTACGAATAAGGAGGACGTACTCCATGATTTGCGTTTATTTAACGCGATATAATAAATACGCGTAATTATTTAATTTAAAGTAAGCATAAGTTTTAAGTAAGCACAATTTCTATGTAAAAGAGAAGTTATGCGATAACTTTGTGTAAAGTTATTGCACAAGCAGAAAAACTTAGAAGGAAATATGATATTAAGAGTTTTATTATGTCACTTACTATCTTCTTCGTTTTCAGTAGACGTGTCTGCGACTCCACTACCCACACTGGTATTAAGCAATCTCTTGGATTGCGAGTCGACCTATATATAATTCAACATTAAAAATACGAGAATGTATTAAATACAGCTAAAAATAATTGTATTATGAAGTTCATCAAAATTGTAACATAAATTTGACTTATAATAAAATTACAATGTAAAGTTACTATACAGATTTCAAATGTAACATATTATGGCTAATCCACATCCACTTACCACTTCTCCGGGACTAAGCACAATACCAGGTGTTTTCCAGCAGATATGAGTAGCGAAGTGGACGCACTCAGCTTGCGGCAGTTGCGCCAACACTGCCTCTTTGGAGGCCTGGTAATGAGATTAATTTTTTTTTAAATTTAAACAGGAGAAATAACATGTGAAATTCATAAATTGTTATTACGTGAGTGACTAGGAACCTTTTAAAATCTGCTTGAATTATACTTCTTTTGTTTGTATCTTTGTAGGAATTCCAAGTTCGTATGGACAACACCAAACCAGAGCGCAAACTTAAAAAAAAGCTTTAAAAAGTCGCGGCTATTTTAATCCACTAATCTATTCAAGCACTAAACACATTAAATGAGAATTTATCCCAGCTATATTTTATGACTGGGACAGGATAAGGTTCCCGTGAGAAAGAGAAAATAGAAAATGAGCTTTTTACTTTGAAAGTCGAGTCTCTTTTATATAATAATTTTTATATATTAATAACTTAATATGTATGTAAATATTTCATATTTATACCAAATACATGTTATGAACAGTATATAAGCATAAACATACATATAGTATAAGTATTATAAGTCACCTGATAATCAATGAGCGGCGTGACCCTCAGCATGTCCGCCACGAGCTCCGCCTCCTTGAGCAGCGCGTGCGCCGCGCCCCAGCGCACGCCCGCCACCAGGCAGCGCATGCCCTCCGCGCCGCCCGCGCCCGCGCCCGCGCCGCTCGCACTGGCGCCTGGGTTCGCACCTATGAGAATAGATAATAATACTATTATTATCATAGTAATTAAAAAATCCATACAGTAGGTCGTCTTTAACATTAACGGAAATTTTGTTAAAAGTGATAGTCGTTAAAAATATCAATTTTCACTAAGGGCTCTTGTTATAAGTTACAGTTATATCCGTAAACTCTGAAGACTTTCCCGGCTGTCATATAAATGATACTCGGAAACGCGTCACTCACGTCAAGGTCGCGGACAAAACCTCGCATCGTACAAGGCCTTTCTGCGCTAATTCGCTACGCCCACTGACTTTATTAGGAAATTGAATGAATGAATGAATTAAATTTGATTCAATCTATCTTGTCAAACACTTTTTTATTTCCTGTATATAATAATAAAGAACTTGTAATCTGATTTAAAAATAACTTTAAATTTACATTTTGAAGTTTGTTTAGTTATGTATGTCTACACTTAAGATTCGTATATTCGTACAATTTATCGAAAAAATTGAGTTGAAGATCGAGCTCAGTGGCTTGTCATAGGAGAGACCTATGTCCAGTGGATGAAAGCAGGCTGAATATGATATCGAAAAAAAAACCTGAACACACTCACCATGATCATGGTGTGGTTTCCGCGCGTGCCGCTTGAGCGGCCTGAGCGCGGGCGCCACCAGCAGCGCGTACCGCTCGCAGAGCGGGTCGGCGTCGGCGGCGTCGGCGGCGCGCAGCGCGCCCCACGGACACGCGTACAGCGCGCCCTCCACCGCCAGCACGAGCTCGCGCCGCCCGCCGCACCCGCGGCGCCCGTGCGACGCTGCGGAAGTAGGCCCTTATTATATTTATTTGTAACTAACTGATACGTACTTTTGGAAAATTCTTTGTCTAGCTTTGATTAGATCGACTCGTTACTATGCTGTGTCTAATAATAAATGTCTTAAAGTTTTTAAAATTATAAAATTCACATAATTACTTTAAAAAAATATATAAATAAAATAATTGTACAATATAAACAAAAATGTGTACTAATAATTAATATCTTTAAAATTAAAAATAATCTGTATATGTAATATTCCTAACATATTAAATATCAAGAAATACCTATATACAAAAAACAAATAATGAAATATCTAACCGTGATTATTATTACAGGACGTAGGCAGCAAGTCCTCGAAGGGCGCGATGAGCATCTGGTAGAGCGCGCTGAGGCAGGGCGGGCCCTGCCACGGCGGCTGCTTCCTGCGCGGCGCGTGGATGCTCGACCTGGCAATAGTACTGCTGGTTATTATCGGACTGTTTTTGCCCGCGTTTCCGATAAATAAAGTACCTATGTCTTAATTCAGAATATAAGCCTGAAGAATTAACAAACACTGATTGACTCATTTAATTTTTTTCCTATTTTAATATAAGCGTGAATATAAAAATTCGGCGATTTTTGCGATATCTTCACTGATTGTGGCTAAGAAGAGTACATATTTATCCAACAATAGGTATTTTAATCTCGCACATTTTAAATGACAGTGTTTAACTAATATGTTCGTCTAAAGTTGGTTAAAAGAAAATGTGGAACATAAGATGCCGCATTTCAATGTTCGAAATGAATAAGTCAGACGATAAGAAGTACTATTAAAAATTGTTCTATATTTTATGTGATTTAAAAAGTTACATTTCGCAAAACATATCTCGACGTATAATCTGTAAATATACGCAGGTTGAAGTATATTTCTTTGAACTGAATATAATTTTTATGTTTTACCTGGTGGACCCTTGCAAGCTGGCGACGGAGCCGGCGACGGAGCCTCCCACCGAGCCCACGCTGAACAGCGAGCTTAAGGAATAGTTCGATGAGTTCAGGAGATGGTTTCTGGTTACCTATTGGAAAATTAATATCATAATTTATGATTTTGAAGTCAGGTATTTGATGTAAATACGCTTAGAACTGCACAATATTGTCATTTATAAGTATTTCTATATTATATAAGTTACATAACGCTATAAATTTCAAAACCCATTTTAGGATTATATCAAGAGGAAAGAATACATCAGGTTTAAATTTTGGTAACAATATCTAGTAAATATTATATACACTGTGAGCGATAGCAAATAATTCCTTACCATCCTGGTAAGTCCAGTGCTCGGTCGATCTTCAGGATCCCACTGGTCTTCTTCAGTTCTCCTTTCAGCGGTTTTGAGCCAAGCAGACCATTCTTTTATAAATCGTTCTAACTTACCAGCACCTTTATAAAGATAAGAAATAAAATGATTTTAAATTAATTAGTTAACTAAAGAATAAACTTTTAATAATCTATATTATGAGTTTTAATTATAAAAAATAACTCACTTGTGTTAGTTTGAAGTTCATCGGGACTGATGTCAGGAAGGCTGTTGTCTCCGTCTTCTGCTTGATCGAGGAGACACGTTTGATGGAACCTTAGAATACCTGATGGAAATGATTTTATTATTAAAAAAGGTAGGTAGGTATGTGACATATTAATCTCATACAGGTTTGTTTTACATATGCATAACAAAACGTTTCCAATTTTAGTATAAGAAAGCTATAATTATTGTCCATTAGTTATAAGCAATGCACTAAAGTATGTCTTGCCTTGTCATGTAATCAGTTCTGGGTTCGAGTCTCGGGCTAAGCTAAAGGAGATGTAGAATTTGTTTTGTATATAATTATGTATTTATATCTAACCTTTATGAGGCTGTAATAACCAGGCGTAGAGTTTCCCAGCGGCAATACTGAAGTATAAAACAGGGGACTTCTGTTTGTTGACGACCTCCAGGATGTGGTCGAGCGTGGACGGACTCCATGGCTCTGAGCGCTCTTTGCTTGAGTCTTCTACAATGTTTCTGCTGAAGAATTATTGGGTTATTATATTTGAAGATCTCGAGTCTAGACCTTAGAGGATATGTACATGATTTTTAAAACGGTCTTCATAATTTTATATGAAACATTTTTTCTTTAACCAGAATATCTTGGGAATCAGATTATAGATGGTTTTTCAGAATATTACTTTTAAGGGATTTTTATCATTATTATTATTAATAACTTATGACTTTTCCACTCGGAACAATTCAATTCATTTTGTTATTTTGAGGGTAGGTTGTCTATAACAACTATCGACTATATAAAGGTATCACCTTTGAGACAAACCTTAGTCTCTTCCGTGACCATGGTTGCTGTAAAGCATTCGAAACGTCGGGAACCAAAAATCAAAATAAAACCGCGAAGAAAATCCGAAAAGATAGTTTTATTTAAAATGTCAAATATTCGCGTAAATCTAAGACAGTATCATCTACATCTACAATAGTATTCCGATACCTCTGAGCAGTATGCAGTTCCAGGTTGGCCTGGTTGAGGGCGCTGGTGGGCTTGTCGGCGGCGTGCTCGAGCGCGCGGCTGCGGGCGCGCTCCGCTACTATCAGTGCTTCGTGGTTGCGTCCCAGTTCTGTTATGGATATAATATGTATAATATATATATATATTGGTAACTTAATTTCAAATGTAGGTTGACTTTGTTTTGCTAACTATACTAGCGGCTCACCCTAGCTTCGCTCAGGTTTGTTCTTAGGTACGTCTTAACGGTTAGTATGGAAAAGATAGACTATAATGTACATAGGTATGATGTGGGTTGTAATATAACGTGTTTTACTGTGGGAATGAGATAATCTTACATGGTTAAAAAGTAGCATATGCAACTCTCCAACCCTCCAACTATTTTTACACAAATCACGCCAATCCGTCATTCTGTTTCGACGTAAAACGACAAATAAACATACAAACAAACATACTTTTAAAATAATATTATAAGTATGGATTTATATAGTCTAAGATATGACAGTTAAAAATTACTAGTATTTTTAGAAAATGAAACTTCTATATTATATTATGGTTTTAACTGATTATGTCGACCTTTTTTACGATAACGCGGACAAAGATTTGTTTTATTGTGCTACAATGTTAGATAATTGAGCTGATTTCCGACCCATTAATAATAATTTCATTTAATATTACGTAAATCTTACTAAAATGTATTTTTGATGAAACTGAGCAATATTTTTCAAGTCACTTTTTATAATATTTTTGCAAAATGTACTTTTTTTATGTATACTTAACGTTGTCTTTCCTGTTATTGTAAATTTTTTTCATTACCGAATAATATAATCAGACTTACCAACAAGCACTCTTTGCAAAGCGTGTTGTGTAGACTTATACAGAGCAGACAATTTTCTATCACGATGCTTGTCATGCCCAGACTCCAGTACAGTGAACGCGGCGTGGAGTTGCTCCTTGGCTTCTTCTAGTTCCCCGGACGCCCATAGCGCAAATCCTAATCTGTGACGTACTCGGGCCTAGAGAGAAATAGTGCTATTATTGTTTGCTAACAATTTCATATATTTTTCATTGAAAATGGAATCCCTCTGGAGTGTAGAGTCTGGAGATATTAAAGCATAACATGCATGCGCAAATTTAAATAGACTTTGTATTTGTTATATTTTCAAATTCAATGAGAAAAAAATCAGGAACGACGCTACATGCACTCTACCTCGTCGCAATTCACAATTGCCGTTGCTACTAACAATTTCTTTACAGAATACTCCGATAATTATTTTATTTATTTATTTATTTAATTATTTATGTACCATAAACTATATGTGATACAAAATAAAGTAGCAGAATATCGACAAAAGACAACTTATTTCTTTAAGAGATTTCTTCCAGAAACCCTTCAATAGTGAGAAAATAAGTTAAAAGTAAATAAAAATTATATTTAGCCTAACTTCAAATACCAACTCAAAAATTCAGATCTTAGATTTATAACGTAGTTAAATTCTATATAAGGGTAACCTCTTCATCAATATCAGCGAGTCCCTCGGTAGCGGCGAGTGCTTGCCGCAAGTATGAGACGGCGCTCCCACACGCGCCCATCGCGAGGTGCGCGCGGCCGAGGTCCGCGAGTGCGTTCGCGCGCCCGCGCGTGTCTCCTGCCGGAATAATATGATAGCTCTTGTACTATTATTTTATATATAATGAAAGTGTTGATGGTATATATGTATTTTTGTTGAGCTGAATTTGTACCTATGTAATCGTAAGTCTTAGAATGAATATAAATTAAAACAACGTTGTATTTGTGAACTTTGATAATTAGATCATCGAGCATTGAAAGATTATGAAATGAAGAAAAGCTTTCACTTGCACGTCCCGTGAATTTGGTAGTAATATGCTATAACAGATGGTTGGACAAACAGATCGCGTTTATAGCAAAAACATCTGAAAATAAAAATAAATCATTTACTCATCAGTATAACAAGTCCACGTACCGGAGGCGGTGGCGTGCCTGAGCCGCGACTCGTGCCAGCGCGCGGCCTCCGCGTGCGCGCCCAGCGCCGCGTGCGCCGCGCCCAGCCCGCCGCACGCGCGCGCCTGCCGACACGTGGCGGTTGGTTGTATATTGATTGATCATTAATCTTTGTAACTAACCGTTACAAAGAATAAAAATCAGTCCAAACAATAGCCTAAAATTGTATTCTATCTGTGTACTAAAATTATCCAAATTCCTTTAGTAGTTTCTATGTGAAGGAGTAACAAATAAATACATATAAACTTTCGAATTATAGTAATAGCCCAATATACATATATTTATCCATTAAAACACGCAGCTATTAACATCAGTAAAACATTTGATTCAAACTCAAAAGATTACGAGTTTACCTATCTTTAGCATATCTGTAAAGTATTGATTTTCGTTGAGGATATTTGTATTAAATTGTAAAAAAACAAAATGTAATAGCGCTAATATATCAATAATACCTCGTCCATACAATTTAAACATTTATCCTAGAAACCGTAACCATCTACATAGTTTTCAAAACGCACCTGTAAATGAGTGATACCAAGTCGATGTGCGAGCTCGAGCTCGGCGCGGTGGTGTCGCACGGCGGCGGCGTGGTCGCCCAGCGCGTGGTGCGCCACGCCCAGCGAGTGACACGCTTCCGACTCCATTATTTGGTTGTTTAGTTCCCTGTAGTATTCTTATTGTAAGTTGGTATAATTAAAACCCATAGTAATTATTAGACACCCATTGATATAAATAGAAATCTTGCCAAATGCAAGAGTTTTCAAAAATAGCAATTTTTATGGTTGTAGTACCATTTTATGGCAAATTACAACTGTAACCTATTCTACCTGTCTACTCTAAAGCCGTCTATCCGAATGCTATATATAAGTAAGTATAACTATCGTTATATGAAATGATGTTCGTAGGCAAGGGTTTCACTTATGATATGAACGATTGGACCGATTTGTTTTTTTTTAAATATCCGTAATAGTTCAAATAAGGTTTTTAAGGGAGAAAAGATGGGAATGTCTAAAAAAAAACTACAAAAAAAAAGATTATAATAGAATTAAGATGAAAACAACGGTAATGGTAAAAACAAGACAAAATACCAACATTTTAGATAAAAAAAAAATTTGCACATATAATTTAAAGAAATCAATAAAGTTTCATTTATGAAATAATGAGCTTAACTTACTTAGCAATACTTTTCTGGTGTTCTAAACAAGACACAGCTTGTTCCAAGTTGTTTAGAGCGATGTGTAAAGCGCCAAGTTCCCCGTACGCTTGCGCCTTCGCTTCGGGAACGCCAAGTTCGTGCGACACCACTAGACGCTTTTCCAGACATACTAGAGCTTGCTGAAGGTTACCGACCGATCTGTGTGAATATTGTTTATGTACATATATATATATATATATATATATATATATATATATATATATATATATATATATATATATATATATATTAACATTATAGAAGTAACCTCAATCAATAAACAAATCAATTAGTTTTTTATTTTCTTAGTAATTACGTTATATAGTTAATGTCAATAAATCGAGTAAACTGATCATCCTTCTTTATCCATAAACATTAAGCATTTTTATAGAAAATTTATTTATATAGCACTTTTTATATTTTTTTTGAATAAAAGCTTCATCGTATTTCAATAGCGTGGTAATCATGGTAGTAAGTGGTTTCATATAAGTCACCAAACGCTTTATAACAATCGTCAAGAAAGCCAAAAGCTCATTATTTATGTATAACTTTGTTTTTTTTAATATGTTAAACACACAGCACCATCTAGTTCCATGTTAAGCTACGAGGCCTGTGTTATGGATACCAGATAGTTGATACACTACACATATATAACTTTAAATACATTCATAATGTAAATATAAACATCCATGACTGGAGTACAAACATTCGTGCTTATCACACAAATGAATGCCCTCAGCGGGACTCGAACCCGCGATAGCTGGCACAGCAAGGAAAGTCACTACAAACTGAGCCGAACGTGTGTAGTAATTGTTAAGCTATATCAGATATAAAACACTTACTTATGACTTAGCCCTAGTCCTCGATAAGCCCGCTCCTGTTCTCTTGCATTGTCTAACTTGAGAGCAGCCGCCAAGTGCTGTTCATGGTACTTGGCGGCTTCGTCCGGGTCGCCAAGCGCGTCGTAGCAGTCGCCAAGTGAGCCAAGTGCTCGAGCCTTATCGAGCTGGCAGGTTGGTGTGTTTACACGTTCTAGGATAGCTAGTTGCTAGGGAAATTCATTGAGTTAAGGAACTAATTAGATTATCTCGGTTATTGTATTTGTATTTTCTAAGTATTTTTATTATCAAATTGTTAATAAAAGATATACATATCTTTATATTAGCTTTTAGTAATGTTTACTTAGATAACCCATTCATCATCAGGACTTATATTATTTTTCGACAGTTACCTGCTCTAAGTATCCGATGGCATCCTCATAATGTCCCATGTTCAGCTTCGCGATGCCCAAGTTTCCATACGCTTGGGCTTCGAGCGCGCAGTCTTGCAGCTCTTGTGCTCTTTCTAGTTGTTCCTGAGATGTCATCATTGATATAATTTAATCGAATATCATAAATTCTTATTATAATCTAAGTTATGTTTTATGTGTACCTATTTCTAAATTAAATGTAAGTTCAATTACGAAAGTTCTGAAAAGAAACTTGCCTTTTTATTTTTTCTTATTGAGTTAGGATTTTTAACGCTGAACGTCAGATTTTCAATTTTTAAATAAATTTGGAAATATCTTTAGGCTATTCTTAGAAGAAAAGGGAGCACAAAGTTATGACTGATATTTATTTCATTGTAAATATGGCATATTTTAGATAATTGGAACTAACATTCACATATTTAACCAATCGATGCAAACATTAATTGAGCAATTATTGATATCATTGATTTCGGTTTTAATAAAACAAATGAATACTGTTAACTGATCGTTACTTAGAAACCACTATTTTTTGTTTTCTTTTTCTTTTTGTTCCTTCTACGAAATTTGAATTATGTGAAATTTTTAATCTGTAAATAATTAAAAAGATATTCGTATAAGTCTTTAAACGAAAATGGAGAAACTATACGCTCAGAAATAAGACTCCGATTGGGTCTTATAAGTACGGAACCCAAATAAACAAAATGTTAATACTGTAACTAACTCGATAGCACCTAGCGGCGTGCGAGTAATGTCCTAAAGCCATATGAACGGCCCCCAAGTGCGAGTGAGCGCGCGCCTCGCCCGCCGCGTCGCCGGCTTCCTGACGGAGAGTTAATTCCTGTAATAGGGATAGGTAATATCAATACATAATATAAAACAAAGTCGCTTCCCGCTGTCTGTCCCTATATATGCTTAGATCTTTAAAACTACGCAACGGATTTTGATGCGTTTTTTTAATAGATAGAGTGATTCAAGAGGAAAGCCGAGAAATTCAAAGATGTATTTAGGGACGACTCCGAGCAAAGCGAGGGTGAGTCGCTGGTAGTTTTAAATAATTAAAAACATTATTGAAGTTATACTTCTTTTGGCACGTTTGGAAAACATTAAAAGAGTAAAATTTTTACAATGCGCGCGCACACCGGCAGCCAAAAAGCGACATGATGAAGTTAGCTGCAATCCTTTACAAATAGAGAGTTGTGACATACGGGATGAAATTTTTAACTATTTTTGTTCTGTTACACTACAGAAGTATAACTTCTAACGTTCTTACATAAGTACACAACTACTTATGTTTTTTTGATCAATTGTAATTTTATAATATTAAATGAGCAATTCCTGTATATTCTTGAAACGGCTTTAACGATTTTGTATCAAATCTTGTATTTAAATATGATTTTACTTTTTAAGTTTATCTATATAGGCGCGTCTTTCTAAAAAAAAAAAACGAATTTCTCTTAATAAATATTTTTTTTCATAACTGATTATTATAGCCTTTTTTTATGCTGCTCTCATGCTGACACTGTCATATAGCTGCCTTCTATTGATTTTTTGTGGTACTTGTATTGTCGCCAATGAATGATAAGCTACTGAAGTAGCACCTACGCTCATCGCTCATCATACTATATTGAACACATCAAAACGAGGCCAAATTCACAGGTTTTATTAGTAATTATTGAATAGTTCCATTATCCACTTTATAACATCATCAATTCAGCTTGATTATATCAATAATGTATTATTGTTTTATACACAAAGTTTCAACACGACAGTTCTACTTTTACTTTCTTAGTTTGATTTGTTAGTATTTTTACTAAATATTTATAACTACTGGCTCACTCTTCACTCGGATTCGTCCCTAGGTACATTGTATTATGACATGTTTTCCCGTGAAAATGAAATAATGTAAAGTAGCCTATTTCACTTTACAGCCTTCCAACTATTTCCGCACAAAAAATCACGCAAATCCATCACTCTGTTTCGACGTGAAAGACAAAGAAAGACAAACAAACACATTTTCACATTTATAATATTAGTATGAATGTTGAAACTTTATACCTGCGTATGATGTCCTAAAGCGGCGTCTAACCTTCTCTGAAGTCTCCGCGCCAGACCTAACGCTCCACACGCTGCAGCTTCTAATGATCGATCTCGAGCCTGAATAATTAAAAAAACAGCTTAAATTGATATGAAAAATGGATACCTACATTTATTGCATTTACATATAATATATTATTATAAACTAGCGAATAATCCTCGCTGTGAAAAATAATAACAAATCTATCTTACGGGAACCGTACATTTTTCGGGATAAAAAGTAATCCAGACCATAATCTATCTCTGTACCGAATTCCATCTAGATTCGTTCAGCCGTTCTAGCGTGATTGAGTAACAAACATCCATCCATATAATATTAATAGGATTATGGGATATATTAATAGTAAAAACTGGTCCATCGTAAATATGTAAAATTATAAAATAATCACCTGTCTAGCGAAACCAAGCTGTCGCTGGAACATTTTAACCGCCTCTTCCACATCTCCCATTTTAATCAGTACATCCCCTATATTACCCAACGCTCTGAATTTCCCTTGCAAGTGTTGAGTCATGTGGGCTATCGCTAAAAAGTACTTTTGGCATTCTAAAGCCGTTTCTAGATTGCCTAATGCCATATGAGCTAGACCTAAGTTGCAGTACGCTCGACCCATATTCATTTTGTCTTGGAGATCCTTTGCTAAAGATAGATCTTGGTCGTAATATCTGAAAAGAGAAAATAGAAAATAAAATTAGCTTAATTTAATAATAACAAAATATATTAAAAGCAAAATGCATTTATTATTAGCAAATACGTAACAGTTTAACATTACCTGACAGCTTCCTTGTAATTGCCCAAGCAATAATGAGCATAACCAAGGAAATGGCAGGCTTTGGCCTCAGCGATGACGTCACCGAGTTCCTGAGAAAGCATCAAATGCTGCTCGTAGTAAGGGACCGCCTGTGAGAACTCTCCTCGAGACGACAAACAGTTGCCCAAGTTGAGGAGGGCACAAGCTTCGCCTGCTGCATCTTTTAGTTCACGGGCAATGCCTGTATAAAAAGTAACAAATGCTTAAATAAAATTATCCTACCGCATTTTTTCGAATATTTATTTTTGGTTCTTGACTTTTCGAATGCTTTGCAACAATTGTGGTCACGTGACCTAGTATCTTCCGGTTTAGACGTTTCAAAAGTCATTATATAGTGGTTACAGACGGTATCTACTTTTAAATTATACAGTTATTTGTAAGCAAAGGAAAAATAGCATAGAACTACTTTATAATTTTTGTTAATTTCAATTGTCCATTTGTTGTGTTTCTAATGTATACGTTCTCATGTACCTGATCGTAATGAACTTTGGTGGCTTTATAAGGGTGGGTACACCCGAGAATGTTTCCGTAAAAGCTTTCGATATTAGGTCCGCGAAGTCCTATGAAATCATTTGAGTTTTATCCAGAATTAAAACCAGGATGAGTCACTATTTAATTTCTATAAGTAATAAATAAAACTTACCCAAATGTGCTCTATAGTGAAACAGCGCCATATCATGAGCGCCAAGTGCTTGGTACGCGACTGCTAAGTTCCCATGCGTTGAGGCCTCTGAACTCCTGTCGTGCACCTCTTTGGATATCGTCAGTTCCTGTTTATGGTACTTTATAGCTTGTTCATAGAAACCCGCTGCGGAATACGCGTTACCAATGTTGCCGTATGCCCGACCCATGCCCGCTTTGTCCTACAGTATAAAAAGATAGGGTTAATTAAAAATATAGACCTTCATTGAATGACAGATTTTTGTCAAATATACATGGTAGAAGAGATTATTACTACACAAAGGAGGTTATGAAATATGAAAACAAAAAATAATAATTAAAAAACACCCCCAACACAATAACATATTCAATGAGGCCATTTCAATTGGGCTAAACATGATATCTCTGTGGCATTTTAGTAAAGAGTTAAGTATCTTGCAGATTCCAGGTGACATTGCAGCATCAGGCCAAGGTTAATATATCGTTGCAATGTCGTTGAAGTAATGGGATATTAAGTTTCGGATCAGTTAGACCTTTGGAAGTTGAAATCCTTTTTACCGTCTAGAAAAGAGCTGATAAGCTGCTAACGATTGAACGGATTTTCTTGATTTATAGCTAAGAGCACTCTTGATGAAGTCAAGCCACATACAGACACACAGATACACACGTTAAACTTATCACACTCCTCTTTGTGCGTCGGGGGTTAATAATAAAAAAAATATGGTCCACTATTTTTTGCCATGGCTCTCCTAACCCCTTGTGTGGTAGATAAGATAATAAACATAACCTCTGTGGTAATAAATCAAAGTTCTGTTTCAAATTGTATTTAAATCTGTTGAGCTGTTATGGTGTTTGTAACCAATTAATTGATTCACAAACTACCTAATAAATGTAGACAAAGTCACACAAATCGATTAGTATACTTATTACAAAATACCACACAAATTTTATATGAAAAAATAAAAATCTTACTTGTAGCTGCCTCGCGATGGATAGATGAGCCTGATGTAGTTTTAGCGCAGCGTCATGTTCGCCCAGTAATTGGTACACGATGCCTAGGTTCGAGCAAGCGCGGCCTTCGCCAACCTTTAATATATGTTAAATTTTTAACATGCTTATTTAATATTGCAGTATGGAGGATGTTTTAAAAGAGAAGTTTCCTTGTCAGTCATGTAAATTTATAGTAAAAGTGAAACAGTATTTTTTCTAGTGTTAATTCGCCATTGGTCACTAGTATAAAATATAGGGATTTAGTTCTCGTAACTATGTGTATAAATGTTATTTTATCGAATTTAATGATTAGGTACATTATGTTTTTTGGTTTAAAATGATATTTTGATTTTTGCAATTAAATCTACTAACCTTATCCCGAGCCGCTAAAGCGACATCTAGCTGCCTTTCATGCCATTTTTTTGCTTGCGCATAATCACCGGCGCACCTACAAAAAGTTAAAAATAATAAAAATAATAATATATTTTTTAGTCACTTCATGCTCTTTTCGTCTAGGATATTTAATCATATCATAAATGGTAAGTAATCGTTTTTTTTTTCAAAAATTTTTATTGCTATCCATAATATATTAATATGTCAAAATACAATTTCACTAACCTTGCTGCATGACCTAAACCTGCATATGCTCTCGCTTCTATTGCTCTGTCACCTAAGTTTTGGGCTATTCTTAATACGTTTTCATGGTAAGTAATGGCTTGTGAAAAGTTTCGTCTGTAGTGATATGACGAACCAAGATTAGAATACGCTCGCGCCTCTTCTACCTGCAAGTATTAAAATGTATATATTTCAGATATTACATTATACACAAAACCTATGGTGCAATAGGAGCATTACTATTTTAAAATATGATTTAAGGAAAGTTTTATTTTTATGGCTAGTTCTATATGAATATTGATTCTATATGAATATGAATTTAGTATATAACGTTACCTGATCGCCTAGCCGTCTTGCCAGCCGCAGGTGTTGTGTATGGCAGTCGACAGCAGAATCAAATTCTCCCATAGCCAGATATACAGCGCCAACATTCCCAATTTCACGCGCTTCTTGCAATCGGTCACCCATTTGCTTCACAAGTTGCACACATTGCTTGTGGCTAGCGAGTGCATTGGGATAATCGCCTATGGCTGTGTAAACGTGCCCTAGAGAGGTCAGGGCGGCGGCCGCGGCTTGGGTATCCTAAATGAACAATCGTTTCGTTATATTATATATGTATTATGTATATGTCATTAGTCATTATCAATCAAAGTACTCATTATTTGGTATAGTAATAAAATGACTCTATCACATGTGGAATTTATTAAAAGTGACTTAATAAATGATCCAAAGTCAAGACGATAAAAAAAACTAATACAAATAAAAGATGATTAGAATGCATCGCATCCTTTTCAACGAGGAAATAAAGGACAAAGGAAAAAAAGAACATTCGACGACAGACCGCCAATAGGGCCTTTGTTTCGACCAAATGAGATAGTGATGGGTAAGAAAATTGTAAAATTTAAGAAATTTTTTTTGTTCACCTCAATGACTACATTAATAACTAGCGGCTCACTCTCGCTTTGCTCGGGTTCACCCCATAGAAAAAATATATATTTTTTAAACATATATATATATATATATATATATATATATATATATATATATATATATATATATATATATATATATCTCATAAACACATTACCCTCCTTTGCGTCGCGCGGTCGGTTAAAACAAATCTATCCCTCGGGAACCATATATTTTCCAGGATAAAAAGTAGGCAATGTGTTATTCCAGACTATAATCTATCTCTGGGCCAAATTTAATCTAGATTTGTTCAGCCGTTCTGGCGTGAAAGTTTAACAAACACCCGTACATCCATACTCACGAACTTTTACATTTATAATATTAGTATAGATAATATTTGGATAAATATGTTTAAAAAATATGTATTTTTTTGTAGTCTTTACTACGGATAGTAAAGTAGTGACGATATTTCATCAAATATTTATCTTTTTTATTAAAAGGAAGTGCTAAAAGAGTTAAGCTCTTAAATTATTTAATACAGTTCCAATTATTTCATATAGAGTCTTAATTATCCATGGATTAGAGTCGATAACATCGATATCGACACTAAAGATCATTTCGACGCCCTAGCAAGTTGCCCGCCTGCAACAATCTAGCTAATTAAGTATGTGCAACATGATACGATAACGCAGTGATTTACATATTGACTCGATCTCCTTTGAATGTATTTCAACTATAATAGTGTCGAGTCGTGTTGCTCTTGAATGTCTGTCAGATCACAGCATTCCTTTGAACACATAGTCGGTTGTTCGCAATGTCTTGTGCCGAGAAGCTTTTGTAACAATACTAGAATGAGTTGTGCGTTTATCAAGCTTTATTATATTCCCTTTTGTGTGCCTTGTTCTGTTGGCGTTATTTGTAGACTTGCAGTATCGTGTCGGCTATACAGAAGGCGGGCTACTTGAATTCCCACATATTCGTTTATTTTTAAAGTTATCAATCCCGTTTTACTGGAATGTATCTTGCTGAGAATCCAGATCTGTTTTAAATTCTACAAAATTATGTGAAAATGGTTTACGAATAGAATATAAGTGTTTTTATAAATATGTGTATTTTATCTATAGCTTATAATATTATGTGTATATAGTATACACAATATAGATACCTATTAGAAAAAAATATAATTTAGATATTACAAAAGTTTGTGAGCAGTTCTTTACGATGAAACCGCTCAACGGTTTTAAAAAAAATCTATACATATAATAAAATTCTAACTGAGTCGAATCTGTACCTTAAATATTTTTTGGAAAATCTTATTGAAATAGACGTTATCATCGATACATAGACTGAATCTATAGTTTTTAGGATTTTTATCTGTCTGTCTGTCTGTCTGCTACCGCATCACAGAAAAACCACTGGAGGGATTTTGATGAAATTTGGTATGATGATAGCTGGGGTCGAGGTCAATATATAGGATACTTTTTACCGCGGGAGATTATCTCATTTCCACGGGAATACACGTTATAACACAACCCAAAAAATATTTATGATTAGAATTTCTTGAAACTTGGTATTTATGATCTTCAATACAATTAAATAAATACGTGTTTTAGCGTTTTTTGAAATTCATCCCTTAAGGAGATAAAATAAGGGATGAAAATTTGTATGAAACCTACCTTTTTAAAATTTATTTGTTGTAGTTTTAGCGCGAGCGAAGCCGCGGGTTTTGCTAGTTTATACATATAATAAAATTCTAACTAAGTCGAATCTGTACCTTAAATATTTTTTGGAAAATCTAATTGAAATAGACATTATTATCGATGCAGAGGCCGAATCTATAGTTTTTAGAATTTTTGTCTGTCTGTCTGTTACAGCATCAAAGAAAAACCACTGGCGGGATTTTGATGAAATTTGGTATGATGATAGCTGGATATCCGGGTCAACATATAGGATACTTTTTACCGCGGAAGATTATCTCATTCCCATGGGAATACACGCTATAACAACTGCCTCGGTGGTGTAGTGGCTAGCATGTACGGCTGCACATCCTGAGGTCCTGGGTTCGAGTCCCGGGTCGGGCCAAGTTTAGTTATTGAGTCTTTCTGTATAGTAAGCCTCAGTAACAGCCCGGAGTTGGGAAGTTGGCGGTGTTTCACCCCCGTGCCTCGGAGAGCACGTAAAGCCGTCGGTCCTGCGCCTTAACTCTCACCGGTCGTGTCGAGTAGTCGTCCCACTGGAGTATGAGAGTGACAGGAATAGAGAGTGCACTTGTGTCTGCGCGTACACTTGTGCACTATAATATCTTCTGCGTAGTTGGCTAGTTTCAATGAGATTGGCCGCCGTGGCCGGAATCGGTCAGGAGAACATCATCACACGTTATAACTCAACCCAAAAAATATTTATGATCAGAATTTCTCGAAACTTGGTATTAATGCTCTTTAATACAATTAAATAAATATGTGTTTTAGCGTTTTTTGAAATTCATCCCATAAGGAGATAAAATAAGGGATGAAAGTTTGTATGAAACCTACCTTTTTAAAGTATTTTTGTTGTAGTTTTAGCGCGAGCGAAGCTGCGGGTTTTGCTAGTTCAGAATAAATATAACTCATATTCTGATTTATAGTGACGCGAGTAAAGTCACGGCCTAAAACCATCCCATAAATATTATAAATGCGAAAGTTTGGATGGATGATTGTTACTCAATCGTGCCAGAACGGTTAAACGGAGGTTAACTGGAGGAATTATGGCATAGAGATTGATTATAGTCTGGAATAGCACATAGGTTACTTTTTATCCCGAAAAAATGTACGGTTCTTTTTTCGGTAAATAGATTTGTTTTTGTTTTTCTATAATGTAATAACTACTATTAAAACCTTGAAAAAATTCACACAGAATTTTTTTTTAAATAAAATCTATTTCATATTAAGCGTCAAAATGCACCTAGGGACGAATCTGAGCGAAGCGAGGGTGAGTCACTAGTATATAATAAAATTCTAACTGAGTCGCATCTGTAAATTAAATATATTTGGATTTTTTAATTGAAATAGTCTTTATTATCGATACGGTGGGTGAATTATAGTTTTTTAATTTTTATCTTTTCGTCTGTCTGTCTGGTTATCACGAGAAAACCCCTAAATAGTTTTTGATGATATTTGGTATGATGGTAGCTGGTTATTCGGGTCAACATAGGATACTTTTTGCTGCAGGAAAATATCTCATCTCTGAGAAATCTATACTAACCGTTAAAACGTATTTAGGGAAGAATCCAAGCGGAGTAAGGGTGCGTCGCTAGTAATAAATAAATACTTTTTAAATTTCCATTTGCATGGCTTAAGTTTAAAAAATTTAATGTTTCTAAGCATCGGCGATTAATTATTTTCGCTTTCAGATCCAACAGGTTTTCCTCACGTAGAAATGAATACATGAATATTCATTTTATTGACAGCAGGACTTGTTTAATTGAGTACGTTTCTTAGTATTTATTGCTGCCAAATTCTTTACAAAATCTCAGTTATGATTCTGACCTGATTCTTTGGTGTTTTATATTTTAGAGTTATACCACCATAATTCTCTCATGCAAAAATGGTTTGAATCTTCCTTAAAATGTAAGTAATTATAGGGTAACAGTTTTTTATGTTTTAGCTATGTTACACAGTAGTTATTAGAAATATTTATTTATTATTCAAACGCATCTGTTGGAATTCATGTTAAAGTTCGATCCATACCAAATATGACCTAGAGGTGCAAAACTCAAATAAGGTTTTGACATAATATGAAGGTATTGTATTTCGAACGTAGCAACGACAATGGAGACAACTCACTCTACTAAACAAAACAGCATATAAAATTACAGCTAATGTATCGAATTTGTTGTAAAAATCGCAGACAGTAAAAAACTCAGACACGAGCAAGAAAGGAGATTCAGATTAGCACGATATCAAGACCGCAATCTCGCTAGATCTCTGAACTAACCGCACAAATTAACGCCAGCATGTAAGCGTACGCATTACAGAATCCCTTAAGATTAAATCCCTTTAATCTTTGACGGGCGATTCAACGCCAGCACCTGCTTTCTGCCTAGCCGGGTTATTCTAGGCATTTCTTAATGAAGCGCGTTCGCCCCGCCTCACATGTTACTGTCAAATTATTCGCGGTTGAATGCTCGCTAGGGTTCGTGATAGGATGTATGAAAGTGATATTTAATAGCTCTTATAAGGACTTGTAATGTATTAAGGTATTGCGTGGTGTAAAAGCTAATACCATGTAGATACACATATTCTAAAATAAGGCTTAGGCCGTACTTGTTAATATTTAGTTTGAGTTCTTCGAAAATTAGAATAGCAAATTATAAAAGGGTTAGAATTGCTTGCGGAAGAAAATACCAAAATATATAATTACAGTTCCAAAAGAAGCAAGTTCTCTGAGTAAGAAGAAGCAGTTAACGACAATTTTAATGAAAAGTACAGCCATTTTTAAAATTTTAATAGCTTTCGTTACACTATTCGAACGCTAATAAAATGGTTGAACAAGTCTGTACATTAGTTACGGTTAAAATCTCATATTGCTGATAAATTCCGCTTTTGCTGTAATTTCGCGGTTGTTTTGAGTCAACAGTAAGTCTTTGTTGGGGACTGTTGGCGCGGAACACATAAAATAAATACGTTTACGACTATTTATTTTTCATATTGTTCCATATATGAATTTTGTGCTTGCAGTGTTAGCTTTAAGCCGCATTTTAAAAAAGTAGCTAAATTTAATAAATTGTCTATATTTATCTTTTTGTATCGATGCTGATTAAATTTTAATAATAAAAACATGTATTTTATTTTACTTATGTATTGCCTTTGTACATTTACAAGTTGATGTTTAATTTCTTTAGATAGACTTATCATATGATAGATACAAATCCAGTATGACCAGTTATTAATGCTTGCTTACCGTTTTCATTTAGCATCCTTGTATCAAGTGTCCGTATAAAACGTTAATTCGTATGTAGGTAAGCCGATATAAAAAGGAATAGTAATCCATAAACGTCATTACATCGCAGCAATAAGAGTAGTGCGCAATGTTAGCGCGTTTACTGCAAATTAAAATTACTGCCCGCCGGCGTTTCAAAGCGTTCTATGAGAAGAGGATTTTGCTATTTGTAGTCGAAGCTTGTTCATGCACGTTGTTCGTACACGTCTAAGTCGGTGGAAGTCAGTCGTTGATATAATATGAATAAGTGACTTAGTCGTAGCTCCACGATATTTTCAATGGATGGCTTGCATTGGCTTTGTGAGGATAATTATGAAAGCCTGTACTTGTAAGACAACCTCACGTGTTAGGAGAAAGTGATTTTACATTTATAGATGCATGGTTTACAAGCATAATTATAATTTCAAGGCTTAATCTCTCCAGGATAATTTCTAAGAAATCCGTGCGAATTTCCGAGAGTTCAATTGTTATCGTACACCCCGGCGTGTATGCGGTCCTCGAGGGTTTAAGCCTTTTTTAACGGCTAAATTTTGTTCTTCAAACTTATGAGTAAAATGTAAATTATTTATTATTCTTATCTATTTTTAATTTTTTAATAGTCATAGAGTTTTATTTTCTAAAGTATTTCCTCTATGATTACGATTTTAGATGGAAAAAATCTTTGTAGATTACATTTATTAACGTACCTATTAGATAAACCGGAATAAGTATACGAAATTCTTAGAAAAAAATCTTTTAGCACTTTGCTTCATTAATAAAAATTTGAGTTAATTATTTAAGGTTTATTAACGATTTCTAGGATAAAGAACATGAACACGAGATAACTTTAGTTGTATTAGTAATAATAAAGGCTTTCAGTGTCGTTATATTTATGAGTTTCGGGAAAAAAACGAGCCTCGGTCCGGTCTCGAAATTCCCGGGAAAAATATTTAAATCTAAACTATACAAGATATTACAATAAAGTATGTTATTTGTCATACTGTTACAACCTAAAAACAAATAAAATTAATAATTATTTATGAGATTTTTATTCATTTTTACAGTGGGCACCTAAAAACGAAGAGCATTCATGTACTTTCAAACAGAATCTGATTTTATTACAAAAGTAAAAACCTAGAATAGAAAAGGTCCTCTCATCTTCTACACAAGTAGGGGGGATAAATATGAGATAGATATAAGAATAGTTTAAGTATTTCCCTTTGTCATCTTATACTAAATTTCACTTTACATTGCTGCCACGTAGCCGGAATAAAAAGATACTGGTGGTTTAGTTAAATTTTGAATAATGACTTTATTCTCAAAAGTCTCGATATTCCTGAGGCTTGAGGTAAAATTTCGAGTTTCGAAAATATGAAAACTCGTAATAATTAAAAAAATATAAAGCATTTTTCTCTTTTATTTTAAGAATAATATAAAAAATTAGTCAAATATGTACATTCTATAATAATACAATATTAGACAAAGTACATATTCAGCTGTCGACATATAAATATGATATAATATATTACTTTTAGAAAGCACATTTCTTACATCTGTTATTGAGTTCAATATGAGCGATCGTTTGCTGTCTTTATAGTGCAAATTCTGGGTTTATATTTAGTTCATAATATGAGAGAGTTGCAAAAAATAATAACTTATGCATATCAAATTCATATTATTTAACATAAAATAACTATTAGCTCTATTTGTTAATATTTCGATAATTAATTTAAAATAGGAAAGTAGTATTAATATACCTTATTTTTAGAAATTTAAATAATTTATTTCGTTACGCAAAGTAAAGGTTCAATGTGCATTAACTTAGCTTTTACGATCGCGACCGGTTTTATTTCACGAGTAATATTCTATGAAGGCATTTTTAATCGTATTTTATCGCTAATTGTAAACCCAATTAGTTTTACTATCCGTTTCTAGGTTTTTAATCAAGATAAAATTCTAAATTACTCATTATGTAGTTTAACTTTACCTTTTACTATTAAAAATATATGATGAACGTAAAATTAGATTTTACCTGTTGCCATTTTGTTTTTTTTGACACTAATATTAACAATTTCTGCGAAATTATCTTATGACTTTACAAAAGAAACCACAGTTCGTAATTAGGTACGTAAAGTTAATAAAGAATAACCGCAGCCGGGATCACGGTCGGCTGTACGAATTCCATGTAAATGATATATAAAGATATGAAGGTATTCGTGAGTTTTACAACTTTATGTTATTACGGCTTAAAGCTCGTTTTAAGTTCGGACTTTCAGTTTAATTCATTGCTTAGATTGAAACTGTTTAAGCAGTTAAAATAATGTAAATAATATGAGATTTATAAGGATTTCAGTACCTGGGCGACCGAGCTTCTCTCGGAGTTCGTTTTTGTTATATCGTATATTTTAGATAAAAAAAACTAAAAACTTAATGAACAAAAAAAAACAAACGTAAAAACTTTGTGTTCCGACCGAGACTCGATTCCGGGCATATGTGTTGTCTAACTTGCGCCTTGACCGCTTGACCACGATGCTTATATCCGAATGTAAGAAATTATCGACCATGTTCTGCTTAGAATAATACAAAAGAAAACCGCATGAAAACTCGAAAACACGCGTATTCCCAGACATGAGACTAATCTAGATCGATTTTTCGCTCCCGAAAGCCCCCACATACCAAATTTTAGCGAAATCATTAGAGCCCTTTCCGAGATCGCTGGTATAAATAAATAAAGATATAAATATACAAGAATTGCTCGTTTAAATATATAAGATAAGATTCATAAAATTATGTAAACATAGGTAAACAGGGATGGTTACAGAAAAAAAATTACTAATATTATAAACTTGAAATTGTGTTTTGATTCTCAAGGAGGGTTGATGTCAGGCAGGAGGCCGGTCGTAAAACTTTTGCCAAATCGGCATCAGCAGTAGTACAAAAGATGTACTGCGCTGACCCCAAGTGATAGGGAAATGAGCAGGGAGATGATGATGTGGGATTGTGTTTTGTTTGTGAACGGAGTTTTTATAGAGAGATACCTATATATTTTATAAGCTTTGATAACAAGTGACATCCGGTTACATTAAGTAATTCTCATGAAATATTACTTTGTGGTTCAGACTTTATTCAAGGTACGCCTACGCGTCTAAGCAAAGCGAGGGCGTGGCACTAGTTAAAGTGAGGAAAACGAATTCTGTTTGTTTGCCTCGATAATTATGTTTTATGACAATTACTTATAACGGATTATCTATTTTATTATTAATATTTGTTGGTTAGTTTTATGAGAATTGTGGTGTGGCATGTAACTCTTATGTGTATGTTTACTCGCAATAATAAAATATTTTCTTCGCAATATTGCACATTATGTGAAATGAAATAAAAAATAAAATAAATATTATTACATACATTAAATGATTTTTCTAGATCTTCGGCTATTGTAGTAAGTGAGGGATATAAAATAAATTTACATTAGCTTATAATAACACAGTGCTCTAGACTTTAAAACGTTTGTTATGTCGATCGTAAGAAGAGTAATATGATCGGTTCACTGCCTATGTTATGTGTGTTAGTAATGTACTATTATTATATGAATTAACATTCGTGATTTTTATTCCTTGCTTTTGCAAAAATGCCCTAAGCATTTAGAATACCTGCTCTTAGTATTTTAAGTTTGTACATTTGAAATCATTTTATAATGGGGAAAGAAATTGAGTGGAAGAAAACTATGTGCATATAGTAAATAATACATACTGAAAATCTCTCTTTCTTTTACTCCTTTTTAAATTTTTGTATAGTCAATAAAATATAGCAGTTGATTTTAAGATAAGCTTTGTGATAATAAACGATACTAATTCGTATTCGTTATTGCTATTCACGCTCTGACTTAATCGCGCAGTAAAGATTCTCATAAGTCACTTATTAGTGATTTAGAGAATTAGCTTCGGGCAAGCTTTATATGATTCTATTTGAAGATAAAAGACACACATTTGTAATAAAAAGACGCCCCGTTTAGGTATTGGTACAGTGTTTATTTTTAGTGTAATTTTTATTTATGTAATTGTGTTTCAACAAACGAATATTAAAAACAATATCGCTTGCATAAAATAATAGAGTCATTTGATATAATTAGTTATAACTAAGTTAATATATATTGAAGATTACATGGAAAACTAAACACAGCTTTATAATCAATCCAATCGTCGTTTCAAGTCTAACCTGATGGTGGGATCTGAGGTCTGACCATTCAAGAGAACGACTATCTGAATTTGAATTGAATAGCTTGGCCTTGGATTGAAAAACACCTGCATATTTGATACGAATCAAGATGCATTGGCCTGCCAACGTACATATATACTTATTTCGATTATGTTCATTCAAGTAATACGGCAAATTGCCAATAGCTAGCAACTTACAAAATGTATGTAACTGTTTATATATTTCAATTCTTCGTGTTATTTTATAAAAATCTGATCCTTGAAAATATAACTTCTATTAAAGATTCTTATACCGTTGGATTGAAATAGACTGTACCTAATTAGCTATTAACTGTATAATTTATTATGTGTCCAAACATCCTTGAAATGACAATATCTTTCTCTTAGATGTTTACGAGCCTTCTTAACAGGTTTAATGTTTATATTCTGCACTTACCTTACATTTCATGGCCAAGACTAGTTGGTATCTGTGTGCAGTAAGAGCGTCCTTGTAGCTCCCTTGGCTGAAGTATGCGGCACCCAAGTTACCATGGGCCCGGCATTCCCCCGCTGTGTCTCCCAGTGACTTGGCGACAGCAAGGTCCTGTTGCATATAGTTGATGGCCGCGTCTAGTTGACTGAGTGCCCAGTGAGCGGAGGATAAAGCGCTGAATACTGAACCCCTATTGAAATTTGCATAAAAAATCATATACTTTGTTAACTTTTTATATTTAAATAAACCATATGTTTAATATTAAATTAGGTAAATCAAAAAAGATGCAATGCAATATTTAAGAATTGTTCCAACAAATGATTATTTAACTTAATTACTTCGAAAAAGTTGATACCGCAAAATAATATGTTTCGAATGTCTTCATCTGTACATTATAGAAAAGTTTTTACGTATAATATTGTAATTGATTATGTTCAGATACAAGTCATTTGTTATAAAGTAACTGTATAAGTAATGATGTACGTTCATTACTTTATATAATTACTCCATACTGATGACTCTATTACATACATGGGAAAATTTAAAATTAATCGACACGTAATGTATGTAAATTACAGTCTACCAATTAAATTGCACAAACGTCGTCAATATTTGTATGTTTTACGAAAACAGATTGTTGCCGCAATGCACTTTAAAACGTGGAGTAATTGTATAACCTATAGGTAAATTAGTTATAAATAATTATTTTGTGGCAGTGGTAGCCCAGTGGTAACGCGCTCGCTTGGGAAACCGCGTGAAGCGGGTTCAAATCCCGGGTCTCGTACCTCAGATATTTTCATGTGCGAATCATTTTTTCTAACTTGATTACCACTTGCCTTACGGTGAAGGAAAACATCGTGAGGAAACCTGCATGTCTGAGAGAACCTAGCAAGTTTTCGAAAGACATGTGAAGTCCGCCAATCCGCACTTGGCCAGCGTGGTGGACTATGGCCTGATTCCCCTTGTCTTGAAGGGAGGCCCGTGCCCAGCAGTGGGACGTTAAAAAGGGCTGAATACAATTATTTTGCAGCACATATTTTCTCGTGTGGCAACAAAATAATAGGTGGAAACCAATTTAAAATAGTTATTTGTGCTTTAAACTTATATAGTGGAATTATGAAAACAAATTTATTGCATGCCTTCCAGTTACAAGTGGATAGTAAAAATATTAATGTATTACACGTAAAAGTAAATAGCGTGTTATGAATAGAAAAATATTAAACGAGGATAGAAATTATCTTGGTAATAATGAGTTTGTAATATACGTAACGGTAATGTTAAAGTTAACAGCAGACAATACCTCTACTACGGCATACTTGGAACAAATCGAGTGTACGTGTGAAGAGGGTTTTATTAAAGGTTATTTGACAAGTACTAATCGTGTTTGTCGTAGTAGTGGTCTTACTATTAAGCCAACTCCCGGAATTGATGCTTAATGATACTAGCCCCAGGTAGATTAATGGAATTTGTTTGCCTACTGACAGTTACTTGGAAGAAATGAAGTAAGATTTACGATATGGGCAGGTGAATGCAAATAGTATTAATCTTACTGTACAGTTTAGATAAGGAACGCGAAATTATAGCGAACTTTTGTAAGGCGTAATGCGTTATTACGTTTCCATAGTAAACGCACTGAATAATAAATAATATAAAGTATTTGTAACGGTGATACGTTTTAATTAGTTTTTACTTTGTAAATACATAAAATGTTACAATTTACAATGAAGTTTTCCTGACTTCAATACAATTTTGAATAATTTCATTTTCTTCATTTTTCTACGATACATTACATATTCGAAAAAGCTTTTTTAATTTCTTAATTTGTTTACGCAATCCATTTTTAGAAACTAGAATATTACAGAATCCTTTAAAACATACGTATTATCTGTCATTAAATATATATCGCACTATAACATTTGTAAAATAATTGCACTACGGTACCGTCCACTGGAATTTTACACCACATCAAATGTTTAAAATTTTTAATTATAGTCATAATCTTTGATATTTATTCTAACACAACTATTTAACATATTCCAGTCAATGAATCACTTGGCGGTGTAATTGGACGTCCTGTGACGCCTTTTAACAAGATTGATAGCATGTGTAGTGAAAGGAAAGGTTATTTTTATTACTTTAGATGAACATGATAAAGGATTATTATGTCTTATGTTAAATAACTAATTATACCAGTGAGTAACGTAGTGACAAAGATTTCGCTAACACATTCACTTTAAGTTTTTATTAAAAAAATAATTAAAATATAAATATTATTGGATCGAATAAAAATATGACTTTTCATAGAGTATTTTTTAAAATTTGTAATAATTATGTTCTTAATAAAAATTTAACAATATCTTACTTCAATATAATGCCCTAATACGGATGGAGCCTCATCATCGCATACCCTTTGTCGCGCTTCATCAGTCAACAATTATCTCATATCGATAAAAATCAAAAATAAATGTCCCTATTTATCCACTTAACTCGCACCTACATTGAATGCCGTATCGATTCTGATGCGATCCATCAATGAGATAAGATCGAGGTGTGGGTTTCGACGCCAGGCTTGATTATGTCGCTGGTAGTCTTATAACTTTGACCGTAAATGGGTAATATATGTTTAATATCTTTAAACACCCTTCCCATATTTGGAATTTGTTAGTTTTTTAAAAACTGTTGTATTAAAAGATTTAGTACTTTTTTAGTTATTTGTATACTATACAGATTTATAAACAATTGAACAGTCTATATGTCTTAAGTACTTTACTCAAGGCAGTGTGTTACAAAAATAAGAAACAAATAAACAATGCTATTAAGTCTGAATTTCATTTTGTAACATTATAAAGCTTTATTTGTCGGTGAATGAAATAAATCAAAACGTCGAAATTCCGCCAAAGATACCGTCCTTAAACACATAAATTACGCCACTGTCAAGAATAACATGGCTCATGATTAACAAGCTAAATTTTCACAAAATAAGAGCTTTATTACTTAAACATATATAGTTATAATAATGTTTTTAAAAAACTTTAAAAGGCATTGTTACATATTGTAACTAAAAATTTAAGTAAGACATAATGAGCAAAACATTCTTTAAGTAAGTAGTCGCGGAGAACTGATAGAAAATGTTGATGTCGAAGTTAATTTTACATAATGACACAGATATGAAATAGTTAATATAATAAAAATACTATTATATATGATATAAATTATTTCACATCTAGTCATGTTGGTGTTTTATTCAAATCATTGATTTTATACTTATTTTCTTTTGTACTACTTAAGTTTATATAAAAATTAAACATCCTTTCTTATTAAGTCGGTTAAAAATAATACTATAACATTAATGAACGTGAAGATTTCTCGAAGGGCAATTTGTCTTCTTGCTTCAAGAATTTGAGTGGTGTTAAAGGTGTAATCGTTGCTAAGAGATTAATCTGAAATGGGATATCTCACGAGGCGAAAATATAAATCATGAGCCGTAAAGTACAAAAAAAAACTAAAACCAGATTACCGAACCGTTTTAAATAGCAACTTTTATTCGCGTTGTCGATTGTATCATTTAAAACGTAATAAGGGTAAAGGATAATGAGGATTTAGGTGGGAAAAGTCGTACATGCTTTTTAATTACGTTCGTGATTTACTCTCTCGAACGAAAGTACTCTGCGTGTACTTTTATTTATAAAAATACTCCTTACCGCTTAGAACAATTGGAATTCAACCCAATTCGGAAATGAGACTCAATACTTTAACGCATTTTAAAAATAAACACAAAATAAAAGCATTTAAAATATCGCATTACTGTAACAATATTATTTGAGTAGTAAATTTAAGAGAACATACCTTAATTTTAAGGAACAAGATCCAATTCTCAATGCAGCTTCTAACACTGTGACTGCCGCTTGATACTGTCCCGCCGCTAACAGCTCTTGTCCGACAACCTGACAAAAGATAAATTATTTACATATATAGCATTTTCCTTGACGAGAAAATAAATAGAGCTATTTGATAAATATTATGATATAGAACCTTATATATTGCTGTGATATTTGAGAAGTAATTTAAATCAATTTCTTTACATTTTTATAGCAGTGTTTTAATTAAAACACTTTTCGTTATCATTTAAATCGTATTACTAATTCATTTGTTGAACATTTTATACTTAAACCCTAACATGATAACACTAATTTTTAATTTGTTGTGATTTTATTTCAGGGTCTGGTCTATATCGACATAAAAATAATGGTATAGATATTTACAAAACAGCGAGTACAATATACCTGCTCTAAAGTTATTAAACAATAAAAGCAAAGTGCATGAAATGTCTGTCGTATAGTATCATAAAAATCGTCGGAATGACTTTGATCTACAAACATATATAATTTAGTTCGTTAAACGGTTTATAATAATGGTTTAACATATGAAATGCGAATTTGAGTATCACCCATGTACAGCAAAAAACGATGCGGATTTTTAAAAACCCATCTCTCTCGTCCGTTTGCCACTGTATCACGAGTTTCATAAGGATACTCATATGAAGGCGAATCTGTTGAAATACATATGTAGAGAACACCCACGGTGATGTACTTTATGAAATAAATGAATATTGTATCTGATAACTTATTCTGATTCTATATTTCCATTTTGCTTAAATATATAATATGGTTTGCATCAAGTTTCTTTCCTTAATATCAGCATCTCTTTAGATAAGTAAAAAATACTTTGATACTGACAGACAAGAGCAAAAAATGGCGGATCAGTAACAAAGGATTGCCGAAATACAAATACCTGAATATAATCGTCGTAATAATCGTCTACCTTATTTTGTGCCATCTAACGCCGACATAATGAATACCTACAAAAATGTGTTGAGAAGATAAAAAAATAATTGGCAACAAGAAAAAATTAGTTAAAATTTAAGTATCGCTCAAGCAAGATGATATTTATCTTTGGAGACGAATCAGTTGGAAGTCACATTTTTTTCTGGAATATAAGTCACTTCTTAAAAAGTCCAAACGAAAATTTAAGATTTCATATTTTTGATACAGTTTTCGGTGGGGAGAAGGGTTCATTTAGACTATTCATGTGTCTGCCTATCAACTGTCGTCTAGATTGTATGTAAATGTGCGGGGGTCGTGTATTTATGGCGCTTTGATCACTCAACCCCATTGTTTGGCCGTTAAATGTGCCGAAAAATGTTCAGATGTCGGACAGCCGGTGGAATGTATGCAAATGGTGCTCGCAATGCAAAATTCTTAAAGCCTTCCAGTTACATCGGACTGAATTTCACTTTCTTTTGTTTGTTTATATGTTATTAGTGCGGGTTATTTAAATAATCCTCGTATCGATTGTTGACTTAATGTCAAGTGATCTTCAATGATATAAAATTTACTCACTATATATACAATATAGGTACATAATACATACATATATGTATTTAAAGTATATAAATAAAACTTAAAAAATTAAATACATATGGGTTTCTTCCTTCAAATAATTTGGAAATTTAATTAATTTCACAAGTTTTTGTTATTATGGCAAATGGTCGGAAAAGTAAGAAAGAACAGTTGTATCTATTCATTATTTTTGTTCTTGTATCAATCTCTTTGTTGCGTGATTAAATTAATAAAAAAATAGGGGAATAACATAATAAGATTTTTTTAGGTAATTGCTAAATAATATCTTGAATTCTCAGAATTTTTGTTTTTTTACTGTTGAGCGTTTTCGTCTTCGATAAATTAAAAAAAAAAACGTTTATTTTATTTCCGGAGCTACGTTAATGGCGGGCATTATTTGAGGCGGAGTATCAGATGTTGAAACTGGCCGGTGACAGTTTAAATAAGGTTTAAATAAACTTAAATTCGACGGTTCGACAGTGGTCTCACGAGTCGCATTGCTTTATACCACTTCGATGCATACTTACACTCCATTTTGAAGAAAATAACGATGGTATTTCGGTTGGTTTATTTTGAATAAAGTTTACATCGAGAGGCTATTGATAATGCAGATAAACTTGTCTCATCCTACTTGTATGACGCGCTACTCAATCAACTTATAAAATAAGGCAATTTATATTATACTCGGACCTTATAAGCTGTTTTCTTTTGTGCCATCTCAAGGTGTATTTAGTTAATTGCTTAATTAATTTCAATTACGGATTTGTTATAACTTATTTCTTAAAAAGATGTAGAAGCTTTCCCATATAAGCACGTTTTTCGCTTTGGATACAGTGGTGTTTTAGAAGCAAGGTTGTCCCGAGACATTCCTTACCATATTTAAAATGTCAATGACATCTTCAAGTATTGTCAAATACTTAATGTATAGTACGACTTTAAAACGTTTACATTTTTGTGTATAAAAACACTTTAATGGCCACAAAGTGGTCTTTTGTATTTACGATATTTACTTTAGTAACAAAGTCATAAAGGCTTGAACAATTTATTTTTATAATCTGTTCAGCACCAGTTTTATAAGAAGATTTTATACATCAGAAATAGTGCCTTGATTTATAATGAAATGTAATGCTGGTTAAATTTCCCTACATATTTTAAGCTGCAAATCCGAAACTACGTACAAGAGCTTCGTTAAAATTTTAAAGGTACATATTTTAACGAATTTGCTTAGTGTGTAGTAAGTTTCTTTTAAAAAAGTTCGATTGCTTTTACTCATGAAAATACACATTCAATTACAAGTTGCTGCTTAAATGAATGTTATTTGGTGCACTCATTTTATTGAGATTCTAAAAAGATTGTACCTATTTTTGTAAAATTTTATTGCTTTTACGATTCGGCTACCAATTTGGTTGCGTAGTTTGATGTAATTCGTGTAAATGTTTTTATACAGTACAGATATAACAATAAAATTACGACATATGAGTTCTAGTACTAATTACATATGCGATTAAAGATCTGCACAATCTATGTATGCAGATAATGGTCTTTTGGTTATGTCAAAATAACAGCTTTTTATTAAATGCATATTAAAGTAGGTATATAAGTGCGGTACATATAAGAAAAAAATAATTTTTATTTTTTTGTCTGTCTATCTCTCTGTCTGTCTTGTTCTGGCTAATCTCTGAAACGGCAGGACCGATTTTGGACTGGACTTGGACTTATATTTTTTAAAAAGGATGAGGGTTCCGCGTATAAACATTAAAACCTATGAACTTGTGAACAAAGCCGGGCCCAGGGACACACCCGAGCCAAGCGAGGGTAAGTCACTAGTATTTGTATAAGTAGTAATGGCTATTAAGAATTTACTTTATATGCTTTTATGTCATTTATTATATAAGTAAGAATAGAGTAAAAGTAAAACAATAGTTTTTTTATCTATTTATCTATCTATTTGCGCCTATATTAAAAAAAACCGGTTCGTTTAATGTTTTTTTATATTGTAGAGCTTAATATCCTTACCTAAAAACATATTAAGTTACATTTCAATCGATTCAGAAAATATAATGATATAACTTGTGCTTTTTAGCTTATTACAGAACTTAAGCATAATACTTATTTAGTAAAGTTTCTATTCTTAGTTTTATTAAAATATCAACTGAAGTTAATTATTGAACGTTTGATTTTAAATTAAAACTAAAAAGTTTAAGTTTTACGTTACTTTGAATCATTTAATTATTTAAATATTTGATCTGATATCGCTGATATCAGGATATTAACCGTGCTCGAACAATTTAACGCTCTCATAAATTTTATGCCTTTCTTTAATTGCTGGGTATACGAATTTAATACGTCCTGTTTCTTTATTTCCCTTTGTCAATAAACATTTAAGGGGTCAAGATAATTCCTAAGTAGGTGAAATGACCATATAATATGTCTTGATATTTTAAGATGTATTTATAACACTTTTATAGAATACATTTTATTGAATGAAAAAATTTAATATTCAGTTGAAGTTATATTATAAATGTGAAAGTTTAAATGGATATATATTTGGATATTTGGATGTTTGTTACTCAATTATGCCAGAATTCGGCACAGAGATAGAGATGCTTTTTGTCCTGAAAAAATGTATAGTTTCCATGAGATAGATTTGTTTCTATTTTTCTAGAGGCAAAGAGGCAAAATCGAGCGAAGCGAGGGTGAGCCGCTAGTTATGTTATTAAGTAATATATTGTGATATATTAATAATTTCATAGTAATATAATAAGTCTATTAAATGAGAAACGATTTATCATTACGTGACGAGTCATCAGAGTTGATGAACATTGATTTATTTTCAAACTATTATTTAAACAATGCCTGTTTTATGAGAATGATCAAAGTTAACAAGTATAAAAGCGAGTAACAGACTGACCTATAATGATTTTTAAGTCTATCTACGAGTCTTTCTAAGATCTTTTGATTCAAGTTGTTAAGACTTAACTAAGCTTTCAAAATAATATTGACAAACTTGAAAAGTAACACTGTTCTAGACCTATTATAGTTTTGAATAGAAGAAGATGAATAAAATATCTGATTGTAAAGGAGCATTATAATGTATTAAGTAACATTTTAGTCTTGTATAAGTAAAAATATTTAGTAAGTACATACGTATTAACCAAAAAAAAAAAAGTTGCGTAAAGAAAAGTGAAAGCTCCTAAAGCTTATTCTAAAATTTTAAAAAACTTAAATTAGAAAATGTAAAAACATTATTTAATTTAAATATAATAATTAATTCATAAACAAATGTCCGTATAAGCTTTTCCAATTTTAGTGAGATTTATTGACGGAAAAAGATTTGGCGTAAGAGCAAAAAAAAAAAAAAAATTATCCAAAAAGAATTATGTTATGAGAAGAATGGCTTAACCAACTGTATGTGATTTTAACTGAAGAGTAAAGGATTCAGGAGAGAATTAAACAGGCTACTCTTCATGGGTGGAACGT
Source organism: Argynnis bischoffii washingtonia (assembly GCA_033884665.1). NCBI lineage: Eukaryota > Metazoa > Arthropoda > Insecta > Lepidoptera > Nymphalidae > Argynnis > Argynnis bischoffii. The sequence continues at coordinate 6,185,671 of CM066628.1, read as the reverse complement.
GGACAAAAGTGTAGAATAGAGATAGTATATAGTAACATAAAGTAATATAATATATATAACATATTTTTTAACTATAATATATTATAACTTTGCAGTCTTCATTTGTGCAAATGCGAATTCCAAAGTGACTTGAATGCCCGGAAAACAGTTTCCGCAATAATAGTCCCGTATAAAATAACGTTATAACAAAGAATAGTATAGGTATATAACTATCAAAATGACGATCACCTGATACAGTAATGCAAATAGATATACAAGGAACTGTAGGTTTGTTAATTGTTAAAGAATTTACGTTGGTATTGGTGCTCTTTTCACCTCAATATACGTAGAAAAGTCTAGGTATATTGTAAAATTAATAATTGGGTTCTACAAAATTAATATCATTCCCATCCTAGGCCAAGATACTTCCGCCAAGCGTGATAGAATTACTGGACGCTACAAGAACAGTTTGATGTTCATACAATGCATTTTTTTCTCTATTTATTTAAACACTATATTGCACAGTAAAATCGTTGATACACAAAAAAACATACAATTTTGAGTTATTAGAGAGTAGATGCATTGTGTATCTGTTATCGAAATAATAGTTATAACCATAGTTTATCGGGTTAAACAAGTCGATTATGATTTTTTATAATATTTAGACACTTAGAACGGTCGAAGATACAGCGTGAAGAATATATTTATATAAAACGTGAAGAATAACTTACCGAAATTAATACAAATGGTGATTGATCAAGTTTCATAGCTTCCAACTGCCTGAAAGTTGGGTCCAGAGTGGTTCGTAGTGGAGACTTGAGTGAGGCTTCCACCAGCGCAGCCAGGAGTTGCCGTGAAGATGGCTCCACGCCCAACCCTGAGCTGAATGCTGCCAGGGCTTCGCCATGTCGACCGAGACATTGAAGAGCGACACCTAGGGTACAGTTATTTTTAAAATCAATTTCTTAATTAAGATCCTTTCTTTATAATTTCTTATCAAAGAAGCTTATTTTGAATAATAAATGTGAAAATATATTAGTTTTTTTTTTACGACATTCAGTGACAAATGAGCAGACAGACCACCTGATGGAAAGCTGTACCTGTCGCCCATAACACCTATGGTTCATGCACTTAGGTTTTAAGTAACAAAAATGCAGAACCACAGGTGCGTTGTCACTGTGAGGACTAAGATGATGTGCCTCTTGCCTATAATTGCGCTGGCTACCTTATCCTTCATACCGGAACACAACAATGCAATCATTGTTGCTTGGCGGCAGAAATAGATAAGGGGGTGGTACCCATCCAGTCGGACTCCTCAGGCTTGACAGAGTCCTACCACCGGTTGTTGTTGTATTGTCCTTCTTTCATGCTAAAGACCATAGAAATGATGCTATTTATAATAAAGATAGGCCTAATAATATAGCATACACAATATTTTACTAATCTAAGAACGTACAGCCTCTTCCAAAATATAAATGCATATCGTTTTATTAAAAGTATAGCAATTTTTTATTATTTATTATTGAATATTTATTTAATTTTGAATAGTTTGTAACTTAAATTGATAGATCAATAAATAGTTCTTAATACTTATCTAGTCGACACACATCAAGTACAACAGTAACAATTGCATGAAACCATAACGCGACCTACAGTACTCTGCACCGGAAGATTGATAAGTGATCATTGCCACTTTCTGAGCTGCTCTAGTTTATAGCGAAATACGTCATGTTCTCTGTAATTATTTGCGCAAATCTAGCATAGTAATATACCGCTATATATTTTAAAGTACTATATAAATATTAAAAGCTATTATGACCTAAAAATGATATTTCAATATCCATACTAATATTAATATTTTCACGCTTAATCTATTGAACCGATTTAGATGATATTTAGTATGGAGATAATTTGAAACCCTGAGAAGGACATAGAATAGTTTTTATCCCGCAAATCATCCTTTTAGGGGGGTGAAAAGGGCGATGAAAGTTTTTATGGGGAATCATGTGTCAAGTAAGGGATATACATATTTATATTTTTAATTTTTAAATTAGATACTTTTCTCTACTTATGTATGTACAGTTTATTCTATACTAACCGTGAAAACGTTCGCTAGTTAAAATATAAAAAATACACTACATATTTTTTATATTATCTGTTTAATTTTGCTAATTGTAATAAAGGAAGTACTCGGTCAATAATTTGAGTGATATTAATCTATACATATAAAAAATTGTAACTAAGTCGAATCTGTACATTAAATATTTTTCGGAAAATCTTATTGAAATGGACATTATTGTCGATACAGAGGCCGAATCTAATCACGAGAAAACCACTGGACAGATCTTGATGAAATTTGGTATGATGATAGCTGGTTACCAGGTCAACATATAGGATACTTTTTATTGCGAGAAAATATCTCATCTCTGAGAAATCTATACTAAACCTTAAAACGTAACTAGGGACGAACCCAAGCGAAGCGAGGATAAGTTGCTAGTGAGGAAATAAAAATATAATAACGAATTCTAACTTTCATTTACATGCCAAAAGTGAAAAGAGACGGTATATGATAATACACCGAAATGAAAGAAAGCAGTCGCACGCAATATGCATTATGTGATCATATTATGTTTTCACGATATCTCGACGCAGCGTAACCGCGCATAACAATACACAATTTTATTCAACAAGAATTATTAATTTAATGGACGTAAATGATGGTTTCTTTTTACGCCGAATATAATTATAAGCTTTGAGTTTAGTTGTATGTTTATATACAATGAATATGACTGGTTATCTGCTTGATAGAATGCAGTAACTGCCGAAATATTCCACTTTTTGAGAGTCAAAGTACTGTTATTAAGAGAATTTTTATTGTATATACGTTTATTGTATTTATATAAGAAATTAACTTCTTGAACCGATTTCAAAAATGGGGGTTATTTCACTTTTGAAAGTAATATAATGCGATCTGTATGTAGATATGTAATAAATAACAATAAGGAAAAATTAGTGAAAAATGATTATTTGATTACATTAGATGAAAAATAATTATATATATATATATAGTGTTGTAAGTACATAATTGACCGATTGATTTTTTTTGACCGGTTTAATTTTTAAATTTAAATTATATTAGAATGTATTATGTAAAAGATTAAGCATTTTTTATCTTATACATCCATATTATTTTTCCGTAATAATATTAATTTATAAATGTGAAAGTTTGTGAGTATGTATGGATGTTTGTTACTCTTTCACATCAGAACAGCTGAACAGATCTGGATGAAATTTGGCACACAGATGTCTATAGTCTAGAATAACATATAGGTTACTTTTTATCCCGCAAAAATGTACGGTTCCCGTGGGATAGGTTTGTTTTTGTTTTCCGTGAGGGTGAGCCGTTAGTTAAATAATGTTTTTGCTTTACCTTGTCTATAATAAGCTTTTGGCCAATTGGGGCATAGTTCTCGCGCCCGTGTCGCATCTTGTAGAGCAGCTGCAAATTGGCCTTGCTTCAATCGCGCTGCTGATCTGTGGGGTTTTTTTTATGAATATAGATATCAATCATGGTTTAAAAACTTATATACCGAAGATTATCTTTAATACTGTATTACCATAATTATTTTTAAGTTTTAGTTAAGTTTATATTGGCACAGTGATAATTTTGCCGAAGGCAGTTGTTTTAAAATGCCAAGGGTGAAAACCCAATATGTATATAAAGTAATACTTTTTTTTTTAAATAATAATAGAAAGATTCACTTTTTCAATGTGATATAGTAACAGATAAAATCTAGTATATAAATATATCGTGTCACGGTGTTAGTGCTCTCACTCCTTCGAAACGGCTCGACCGATTTTAATAAAAAAAAAGTATATTTGGTAGGTATGAGAATAGGTTATAAAGTATTTTTCACCCTCTTATCCCCATCCTCCATTTTTTAACTAACTAGGAGCACCCCGAATGGAGCGAGGGTGAGTCGCTAGTCATTTAGTAAAGATGACTGCAGTCTGCCACATTCATATAGATATTTTATTTAGGCGTAGTTTTGCTATTTAAGAATATTTTAAATTTGTTCTTAATTATAAATAAACAAATTTAATTTATAAAAATAAAGAGATGAAAGGAAAACCAAAGAAAGTGAATTTTACCTATTGCTATACAATATGTGGTTGGCAGGATCCAAGGTCAAAGCGTCCGTGTACAGTGCGACTGCCGTAGAAAAGTCTCCCGCTTGACAGGCCGCGTTGGAGGCTCTTACTTTCTCCACAAATAGAGCTCTGGACGCGGCCCCGAGAGACGCAGAGCCGGTTGGCTCTACCTGTAAAAGAAAAAGGAATTTAAACACTTATAATAAGGTAACAATTTTAATACGTTAACATGGTAGAGCTTTATTGCATTTAGCAGGCAACTAAAAGAGGTTCTATTATTAATCTGTTCGAAACTACCATCATTTATGTACAGACGCACCAAAAAAATCAATAAAATGTTACAGCCATCTTATATTTATTTAAACATAAAAATATCAAATACAATACCAAGGCGATCAAAATCACCATAATGTCACTACAAATGTTCAAATTGGTATTTTTAAATGTTACTTTAAACGTCTAATAAATTAATCGGCTGAAATCGATGGGTTTTATAAATATATCTCCATTAATTGGTTCGGACTTTAATAGCCTCGTTGATTTATGGTTTTTAAGCCAGTTTCTTGCGGAACTCACATTGACGAGAGAAGTAACGTTATTTTATTATTTACGACTTAAGCAAAGATAGTGTGTAAAGAAATAATAGTAAGAACCTATATTAGGCTCTGTTCAAAAAAAATAGCTATGAAGAATTTATTACACTTACAATAAAATAGAATCCTCAAAGGATTTTATGGTTTTGTTTTGTGTGTAAAGGATGAGTATACGTATTAACTTATCGTTTCAGTATTTTTTATAGAGAAAGGATTTAAAATATACTATAAATATATTATAGGTTAGTATTATATAAGCGAAAATAACTCGTGCGTGTTTATTATATAATATAATTATATGATTACTTCATTACATTAATTAGGACTTAGTCCAACATATAGTATCAATATCATCCAACAATAAATACTTATATTTTAGAGAATTTAATATTATATTTTTACTATGATTTTTTTATGTATCAAATTATTTTCCTAATAGTAGAGTCAAACATTCATATTTTATGATGAGTTTTTCGAAAGAGAAAAACTTATCAGTGCTTATACATGCTGATAGAAAACAAGAGCAAGTAATTCTGAGATAGTCGGTTTATTTGAGTTTATTATTTTAATATACATGAAAAAAGCAGTAGTAGTCTATTGGTAACGCGTTCGTTGTATTAACTCTTAACTTTTGCGCCCACATTTAACTATCTATTTTTATTTGTCATATAAAGAATCATAGAAAACCCTGTATAATTTTAAAACACATCTCATAACCTTATGAAGGATACAAAATATAAACCTTCATAAATATTTACACACCGAAATGATGAGTGTCCACAACAAAGCGTGGACTCCACGACGCGCGACTTCAATAATAAGCTAATAAAAACACAATGTCAACGTGCTACTGAATTCCGAAGTCCCGAATACCAGTTAAGCCCCAATCGTTTTGGGAAAAGGGTTCCTTACACATGTTTATTGAATAATTTAATATGTTGACTAGGTCAGGTTTGACTGATGTTTTTAAAATCTTTAATTCAAGGAAAAGGAAAAATAAGTTCATTCGTTCAACGTTTGTTCGACTAAATTTTAAAATATTATACATTATACATATATTACGATATGTTTTATTATATGTTAAACATTATTATACCTATTGTATTAATAAAATAACTTAGCTAAAAATATTATTATTATTTTACTTATTTTAAGTTTTTAAATAATTTCCTACTTATCTATTTTAAACACTATTTAGTTTTATTTGATGGAACCCTTAAACGTTATTCAAAACTCGAAGCGGGCGCGGCGTGAGGCGCGTTCACCGCACTATCTAGCTGAGCGCATCGGAAGCGAGAAGATTTTTTTCTCACGGACCGCATTCTCCGTCTTCACTATAATAAACTCCTAGCGTATTTTACCACCTGTACGTAATACATCGTTGTACGTAACGTACGAGTATATCTAATGTTCTATCGACCGAAAAACTCGCAATGTATTGTGAAGTGTTATGCTTCCGTATTGTTTTTGGCACACAACCCGGAAACATAAATGATATCTATGCAACTCTCTGGTTCATATCTGTTGTTTTATTGCTGGATTAAAAAAGGGTATCGATTAAGTATATATAAAAACACACTTGAATTCCCAATATTATCATGGCTACGGCTATAGCTCATATTCGTTGTTCTAATAAAATAGAGGAATTCGTTATTATACGTGATACGTTTTTTATAAAATATTTTGATATAGTGTTAAGAAATTTAAATTGTTGTATATTTGTTTTGGGGTTCACCAATCAGCTAGAACAGGCAGTGGTAGCCCAGTGGTAACTCGCTCGCTTGGGAAACCGAGTGAAGCGGGTTCAAATCCCGGGTCTCGCACCTCTGATATTTTCATGTGCGAATCATTTTCTAACTTGATTACCACTTGCCTTACGGTGAAGGAAAACATCGTGAGGAAACCTGCATGTCTGAGAGAACCTAGCAAGTTTTTGAAAGACATGTAAAGTCCGCCAGTCCGTATTTGGCCAGCGTGGTCGACTATGGCCTGATTCCCCTCGTCTTAAAGGGAGGCCCGTGCCCAGCAGTGGGACGTTAAAAAGGGCTGAATACATACATACAAACAGCTAGAATAAATTAAGGCCTTATTAAATTATTTATGTAATTATTTCTTTCCAGCAGTTTATATTGTAAGGTAGATAGTCACATAAAATAATAATGCCATTGTTATATTATGTTCTCACGAAGCCGGTTTATTATTCAGATATGGCTTATATAATATTTTCTTAAGATAAAACGCATATTTTATATTTATTTGGATTATTTAATATATTTAAATTGAAATAAAATTTGAAGAATATGAATTATTCAATAAACTATTACACCAGAATTGATCGTTTTAGGTGGAAATGTTCTCTTAAGAATTATTATTTACATGCCGCACTCGGCACGGATTGTACACATTCAAATAAATTTATAGCCTTGTAATTTTGGATGTAAGCCAATAACGCTTCAGGAACCGCTGAGTTCATTACCAGGACGTTTATCACTACCTGGACAGTACAAAGCCATGTAATGACGTTCAATTGTTTCGGTCATCATGAAAAATGAACGACGTAATCGACCCTTATTCGTTTTATTAAAATTTCGTTTAAAAAGGCGCCCGATTACTGAGGCCGACAGGACTGGGTAATTATTTTTATACTAAACGACCTTATATTGCGAAACGAAAACGAGACCGCCCAGCGCTTATTAAATAATAAATTTGGAATCCTATGTATCGCGTTTTGTTGCTAATTGGAGTCAGTGTGGAGAGGTTTATCTTAAATCTATAATTGTTGTTCTGTTGCATGCCTTATGTTTTGAGTATACAGCACACGATTACCACGGTACGAGATATTTACATTAATAGCTTTTACAAAATGTTCAACGCCCGTTACGTGCACATCATCACATGGTTAACTTTAGCTAAAGAATGTAACTGAAAGTTTAACTTCAATTCATTGTAAGCGTTTTCTTCTAGTGTCGCCTACAAATATTATAACTAACTTATTATTCATACCACGTAATGTCCACATTTTATTATCATTCACAGTAAATGTATTCAAGCCAAAGCATAAATTTTATGTCATATTTTTCGAAGAATCTTTAGATGAATATACATTCACTGCAAGTGCACACCCCTTTAGTATGTGAAGACAGAAACGGGTTAGGCCTATCATAAAAAGCAGAAAGAAATATAAAACCTCTTTTGGGCACCGAACTCAGGTATGGCTATAGGTTTAAAATAAAGAAAAAAGTTGAGTCGTCGGTCACCCTTTGTCTATTTTTTTCCTCTATTTTCTTATTATGCGCCTCGAGATAATGACGATTTTTACCTGGCTACGTATAAAACAATTAACGTGCGTGAGTTCCGAGACAAATCACACAATAATTGAAGGTGGAATTCTATAATTTTTGATGGTTTAGTGAATAGGCAAGTTACACAGGCGTATGGGAATCTTCTACATGCAATATGTTACGGTAGAAACGATTTGTAGAGGATGTTAGTGAAATAACACGATAATGATTACATATTTCTACATCTTTTTTTATACTGTTTATTAAAGTATATATGTAAGTGTTTATCAAGCATATTGCAACGATAGGCAGAACATATTGTGTGACGGCACTAAATGTACTTGAAATTAATCATTCAAAAACCTATAATTAATATTCTATACATATAATAAAATTCTGAGTCGAATTTGTACATGAAATTGTTTTTTAAAAATCTTATTGAAATTATATATTAAATATATATTATTTATATATCATATATAAAATAGTTTTTAGATTTATTGTCTGTCTGTTGTTATTGTGTGTCTGTGAACGCTTCACGAAAAAACCACTGGATAGATTTTGATGAAATTTGGTATGATGACAGCTGGTTATCCGGGTCAACATATAGGATACTTTTTACTGCGGGAAAATATCTCATCTCTGAGACATCTATACTAAACGTTAATAACATCTATACTAAATGTTCATATTTGGTTTTTTTAATTGATTAATAATTTATATAAAGTTTAATTGTAACTGTGTACTTTGTATGTCTAGAAATATTTGAAAAAAATCTGTTTACAAAGTAAGTTTTTTGAGCGGTACTATATCCAGAATTTTTATTGTAAAAATTAAAAGTGTTATTATTGTAACTAAAGATCTAACATAAAAATATCTGTTCATATTTCATAATTTGTATTAATTTAAAGGTTATGAAGTTAAAATTAATGTCATGTACATATGTAATTAAAATTACAGTTGAATTACTTGAAGGATTCCGTAGCCCAAAGAGTTTAAAGAGCCCTGAAGAAATTTATTGTTAAACCTATGATATTTTTCTGTCTGCTCTAAAGGTGCTTTAAGGGGATATATTAAATAAGAAAATTTTAAAAAATAAAAACATTTAAAATTTCATTATATATTACAGTAGCTTTTTAACAAATAGGTTTTGATAAAAAAGGCCCTACATATCGACATAATATATTGATAAGTATAGTATAGCATAAATATGTATATTGTCTTATGTGTGCGGAATATTTGAGGTTCGAGTCCAGCTTACACTTACTGATTTTTAATTTAACTGACAATATATTGTACGTAAATAAAGTTTTCTTTATTTATTTAACGTAAAACTTACTCACAATTCTGAAAATTTCTTACATATCTCGTCAATTACGCTTTCGTGAGTGACCCTTAAGCCCTTAAACCTAGAACTTGCCTTAAGATTTGAACCTGCGATATGCCTAAAGGACTTCATATATTTACCATTAATTTTTCCATTTTCCATTCATACTGAATATAAGAGAGAATTACACAATAAGGTACCTATCAATGGCGAATAATAACGAGTGAGACCAACCTTACGATAACCTCCATTGTATTCTACTTTAGGTAACACAATATTATTACCATATCGTTAATACAATAAACAGATTGGATGCTTGTACTCGTATCTGTGCGTAAATTGTAATCTTTATGTCATGTGTCTTTTGATGAAATTTCAACAAGTAGGTACCTACTTGCCGTAATATTTTAAATAAAATATTGTTTGGGATTTTTTCGCGGAATTGGAAAATGTCTAATATTCGCGTAACTCTAAGAAAGTATGTATTTTAAACCTTAATAGTTCTAGGAAATCGTATAAAGATTTAACAGAATTTATATATTTTTTTTAATTATAATCGCAAATACTTTAATATTTTATTTCGTACTATTTTAAAAGTTGTAATTTATGGTAAGATATAGAAGATATATTATTAATTCTAGTGCTAAAAACCTTTTAATTGACTCAAAAATGTATAGAAATAATAAATTATGATAGTTATTACCTTCAAGGTAGCGATGTTACAATGAGATTTGATATGGATATTTGTTTAAAACTTTAAACTATCGTATCCAACTTTTTACTCCACCGACTGTGACTTGAAGAAAATTACTTTCATATCATCATAGTTTTTGTTCCGGCACGCGTACGTTGGGTGGAATGCGCTCGTGACGTTCGGTTTCGCGCGCAATCATCCGCCATGTTGTTTTTTTGCTGTCAAAATGATAGCCTAGAGGTGTATCGCCCTCACGCTACTGTATTCATGAGTTATTTTATACTGAAAATCTATTACATAATTTAAATATTTTTCTTACATAATAACATTTAAAAAATCATATTTAAATCTACACATGAAAACGTGTTATGATTTTTGCATGACAAAGAGGAAAGGTCAAAAAAATATTTGAAAGTAATAAATTTTAATACAAAAAATCCATATACCTAATGGCCATACAATAGTCTCGTCGTGTGGTTTTTGAACTTATTTCCAACTTAATTACTGCAATCGAATGAAATTTGTTTCTTGCATTTAATTATACTTATACCAGCTATTATTACGTCGGACATTATCGCGGATTAAATGTTCTTTTATTTTTTAAACTTTTGCGTTCCAGCCAATGGAGGCGTGGTCTGACTGGCCAGTATTATATATCCGCTACAACTTATAGTATCGCTGTTTAAGTGAAAAAAAAAAAAAAACTTGCTTCCATATATATTATACTAATGTTTGTATATCTTTCCATATATGGAGTAAATGTAGAATTAAATAATTAGTATAATATATAAAGTTAAGGTTTTTTTTTCTCCGTCAAGTGATTCCGAATATTAAAAAGAATAAAAAAATGTTTAAGCAACGAAAATTACATTATTCGTTCAGTTTCTGAACTGGGCGGTCGTAATTGACTGACGCATAAAGTTTATACTAACAATCTACTATATAAAAATAAGTCGGGTTTTCCTTCCTGACGCTATAACTCCAGAACGCACGAACCGATTTCCACGGTTTTGTATTCATTGGAAAGGTCTCGGGCTCCGTGAGGTTTGTAGCAAAGAAAATTCAGGAAAAATTACAACAGGAAAGCGGGAATATCTTTTTTCATATACAGCGCCATCTCTGATATATAGCATGTACTACAAACCAATATCGGGTCAACATATAGGATACTTTTTACTGGAGGAAAATATCTCATCTCTAAGAAATCTATACTAAACTTTAAAACGTAAGTAGGGACGAACCCGAGCGGAGCGAGGGTGAGTCGCTAGTCATGATATATTATTCGAGATATTCGACAGAGCCGTATTTATATATATGTACTCGTACATAAGCTATATATTCAGGTACATACCTATGCATGTTGATATCATTATCCACTTATAAAGTGCAACCGAGCTTAAAAATAGTAGGTTCCAATATTATACACTGGACCGCAAAGAAAAAAGGTCGGTTAGAAAATCTTCAATATCGTCAAAAGTAACTGACCTAGCTTTATGAAATAAATACTAAATGAAATGTTACTTACATGAGTTATTTTTAAAATGAAGTTGGTTTAATAATGACTTAAAGGAGTAGAAGAGTACTACTTGTTTTTGAAGTTAGCCAGAAATGACCTCAAAAGAAAGCAAACCATCAAACCCATTTGCGCATTTATAAGTTAGGAATAATAATAAAAGCATTAATTAACACCATAACTATTTTGTTGGATATTTTATAGAAATAAATTTAATGGCTAATCCTAACATATTCCATCCCTGTACATTAAATGCCAAAGAAGATTGCTTTAATTAGTTATTATACGCACAAGAATGTTGCTGGGCGCATGTAGCAGTGCAATGCTGAAATAAGATGAGCACAAAATTAACCGTTTAACCGTAACACGACTTTGTTTGGACCCTTGGTAATAGGAAGGTTACAACCATAGTATTAGTCACTATAAAATCTTGTCAGAAGTATTTTTGAGATAATACATTATTAATAAAATTAAGTATTATTATATGAAATTCATTTACGTTCGTTGTTATTGCCAACTTTTTTATGAAGTAACGAAATTCAATTTAGTACAAAAATAGCTTATAACTAACAGTAATAATATTACCTACACGTAAAATTCTAGTAAGTGTTAATAAATACTCATAAATTTTAAAGGTAACACACCACGGAAGATACGGATGCAAGCGTGTGTCAAGGTATGATTCTTTCAATATTTTGTGTGTTTTTGATGTATTTTTTTCGTAAATGTAACTTAATGTAACTTTATTTCTACAGACAATAATAATTTAACTTTTATAAAGTTATAACTGGGATACTCACATATTTATCAGTTAAATGATACTGCCGCTAACGGCAAATGTAATATAAATTAAAATATATTTTGTCATTTTAATTGTTTCGATAATGCGGGACAATGACGAACATTCCATGTCAGGTAATCTGGAATGTTCGATATTACCCCTCTTACATTAGTTCCTCGTTCTAATTTCTTTTTGTATATAATGTTTTAGATGCCTCGTAATTACATTAGATTTGCAGAAACAAAGTATAAACTAGAAAATCTCCAAAAACTGTTGAGGATATTAAAACCAAAAAATTGAGTATTGGCAAAGCCGCAAAAACATATTCATTACCGAAAACTACAATTTTCGACGACTTGAAGAGCGCTATAATAAAAAAACCAAGATGAGCAAGAGTCACTTTTTAAGATAAAGACTGATTTATGTATTACAAATGTTAGTTTGTAATTGCCTTACATGGTTAACATCGAACACTAAGGGTTTTTTTTATTTTTAATGTTAAATTTTATAAAAAAACAATCGACTCACCCTCGCTTCGCTCGGGTTCGTCTCTATTCGCTATACTTGATTCGCAATACAAACTTTCATACCCATTTTCACCCCCTTAAGTGATGATTTCTGGGATAAAAATTCTATATCCTTCCCAGGGTCTCAAACTATCTTTTCACCAAATTTCATCTAAATCGGTTCAGTAGATCCAGAGATAACCCTTACAACCTCACAAACTCACAAACTTTACTTCTTTATAATATTAGTATAAATAAATATAATTATCTTACATTTTAACAAAACTGTCAATTTCTTTTTAAATATTGTTGTTATGATGAAGAAACTGAATAACTGAACGTCAATCTGTCAATTCACAGTTTTATTTTTTAACCCAAATTTTTCACTTTTCCGTATAATTTTTCAAATATTTTTTTCACCCAAACCTTGTCCTGACAATTACAAACACAACAAAAAAAGAATTAGCCAAATAGGTGCAGTCGATCTGAAATAGTTCGCTTACATACATTTGGCAATTGACTTTTATTCACATAGACTAGCGACTCACCCTCGTTTCGCTCGGGTTCGTCCCTAGCTTGGATATAGTAACATGGTTATAGTCAAACCTTCCGTGGACCTTAAGGAACATACAACAAAATAAATTAGCCGAATTGATCCAGCCATTCTTGAGTTATGCGCTTACCAACATTCATTTTTATTTATATATGTAGAAGATTATAACTGATTAGTTAATTCTTTAAATGGATAGGTAAACTTAATTACAAAGCAATAAAAGAAACTTTGTGTCTTAAATGCGCTGTTTCATTTATGTTTTCCCTTAAGTATTCGTGTTTCCCCCACTTTCCCTTACTGTGTAGCGATCGTTTTACTAGATTAAATAAAAAATACATTGAAATTGGTCCAGCTGTTTGTAAGGTATGAAGCATATGTAAAAGCGCAGGGAGATAAAATCAAAGATTAATAATTAATAAGCGTTAAATTTTTAACTACAATTTGGTTGAAATTACAAAAGAAATGATAAATACGAAAGTACTAACTTTATTAAAATTGAATGTAATTCTCAAATTGGTATATACTATACAGGTGGAACAAATCGATGGGACATGGAAGAAGAGTACCTTAAATATTGAAGTTATCAAGACTTACTTAATGGAAACATTTCTTTATTTTTAAAAATAATAATAATTGCAGTTAAATTTTTTTTTAAAAAAAAGCTTACCTGAACCGGGAATCGAACCAAATGAAAATGCAAAAAAGGACACGGTCACTATTTTATCGAATTAATCGATATGGTCTGTGGGAAGGATAAAATTCCTCGAACAAACATTGCGTCTTAGAATTGAAGAAAACGATGAAATCCTACAAGTTTATCGGTTATTTATATACCTATTGATATAAAAATAGAAACCCACCAAAGAGAAAGTAATTTAATTTAATTATAAGCCGAACTATCGATAATTATAACTGATCGCACATTTTATAAAGTAAAGTAGCTAGTTAATATGTAATAAAAATATAGTTTATTGATTTTAATTACCCAATGATAATAATCTACTTCGTATTACTTTATTTTAACTATTTTTAAAGTTTCATATCTCAAAAAAAGAACTCTTATAGGATCACTTTGTTGTGATCCTATAAAGGCCTTTTGTGAAGTTGAAATTAATATCAAATGCACAAGTCTGCAATCCCTAGGATCTGTGAAAAAAACAATCTCCTAAGACAACGCAATAACAAAATATGTAGTGCCGTTTATGTCGCATATTTTGACTCTCGCTAAGGAATTCGGGAGGGAATCAATACCTATAGGGTACTTAACGTTGATCTAGAATAACAAAATTTAGAAGCAATGTCCTTTAGTATAAGTAAAGGGGAAAATTCGAAAACCGGTAGTTATATAACAAAAAAAAACTTATTTTAATGTTTCTTGCTACGGAACCCTCGGTGTGCGAATCAGACTCACATATTTCCGATTTTTATTTCCTTTTAAGTTTCATACTAGTATGTATGATAATGAAAAACTATTAATAAAATAAAAAAAAGACAAAGACATTATGGTTATTACAATTAAATAAGCTGAAAATAAATAACATTTCATAAATTACAGGTAAGGTAAGCTAGATTGACAGCTTTTGCTGTTTTTTTTTATATTTCTTATACCAACCCAATATTTACGATTGCATTCACCACAAATTGTCGTAACTGTATATTAGGACTTTTTCTTATTATAATATATTTTTTCCACTTCCTTTACTTTGAATTGACTTTTGTGGTTAAATAAGTTTATTGAAATTTTTAATAAATGCAATAACATACTGTTGCTGTTCTTGTGTGTAGCGTTGGGGCAGGTCGACCTAATCACATAAAGATAGCTATGAGTCTGAGAATGATATATTTTATCTGTGACGTCTAGTAATAAATTAAATAAATAAATAAAGCGACAAAACAAAATGTTTCATATTGTAAGAGTAGGAATAAATTTGACTAGTTTGCTTGTATGGCTGTTTAGGTATAAAACAGTTGACTGTGACTGGTATATTAAAACATGTATATAAAAAGCTTAAAAAGAAAGCTGTTTAAATATTACTTTAGTAGCATAAAACAAAAGTAGATAAGTCGGATTGTAATATATTTTATGTTACGTTATATTATAATACAGTAACAATTAGATTTATTTTAATTTAGCCTTGTTAAACAGTATATATTTTTATAGTTAATACTTAGTTCTTCACATTTCATATCTTAGAAGACATCGTTTGTCTGATTATATACTTTTGAATAATTATAATTAAGCTTGTATATTTCATTTGTATGTCGGTTTTGTGAACTTATAAATAAATATATAAATAAAAGCGTAACAAATAGCACCTTTTACTCATACATCAAATTTAGAGTAGTTATAAAATTAATTAAATGTAAATGTATAATTTAAAACAAACTTTATAATCTCTAAGCCGTCTGTTATCGTATTGGTATCACTAATTGTTATCTAATTATAATTAAAAGTCATATTAGAGTGGGTTAATTAAATATAACAAATACAGGTTATACGTTACGTAACTTAGTATTAAAATAATATCATAGCTTAGATATTATGAGTTTTATAAGCGAGATAATCTTCTTTTAACTTCATTTTTCTATCTGAAACTTATAAATTTAAGTTTTCGGTTAAAATACAAATCTTAATATAATTAATAAAGCCGACTTTTTATTTTGCACGATATTTAAACAACGATAGTCTAAAGATATATCCTAGGTATTATTCCTAGGTATATTATAAATAGTTTTATATCAGAATTTCGATTAAGTACATAATATATTCAACATACGTGATTTCAACCATTATATTATAATTAATATATGTTAAATTTGCTAGTGTAAAGTATAATTCAAGACAGACCAGAGCTACGTTAGGATGAATAAGTAATGAAGATTCATTGTTAAATGCAAAATATTTGTGAACGGAGTTCCTTCATTTAAGTTAAAATAATATTTTACGTAAATTATAATGCATTAAGCTTGGATATTATTGAAAATACCAGAAGTATAGAATTTCGTTTATATACGAGGAATAGAAATATTTACAATTGATCATACATTCTCTTTGGTTTTGGTGAAGACGAAACTACTTGTTTTTTGGAGGCATTGCGTAAATATCGGTGGATAGTGTTGTACAGTCAGTAGTTGTAAAAAAAAATATATACGGTCGAATTGAGAACCTCCTCCTTTTTTTGGAAGTCGGTTAAAAAGAGGTAGATAACCCTAGGGCCTAACGGAATTGATTACGCAACCCGGAAAAACATCGGAATTGAAAATTTAACTTTTTTTTTGAAAGATGACTTGATCGAGAGTGTTCATAGCTATAAATCAAGAAAATTCGTTCAGCCGTTTCCAGGCTATCAGCTCTTTTCTAGACGGTAATAGGATAGGAACAACGTCTACACATCTAATCGATTCGAGGCTTGGTATCCCATTACTTTAATGACATTGCAATGATATGATAACCTTGGCCGGATGCTGCTGCGTCACCTGGAATCTGCAAGATATTCAACTTTTTATTAAAATACTGCAGAGGTGTCGTGTTTAGGCTCATTAAAATGGCCTCAATTAATAGGCTACTATGTTAGTTTTTTTTTTTTTAATTTAAGAGTTATATAATATTTATAGATAGGCAACGCCAAATTTTACTAATAATAGTAGCTTATGTATTACATTTTGTATTTATAATACTATTGTGATGTTTGCTCCGCTCCGAACTCTTGTAACGATTTATCTTATTAAAAAGACAAAAATATTTATTAGTAAGATAGAATACCGACCAGGTACGTATCTACTGTAAGTCCGTTCATATAAACCTGTTTATAGATAAGACAATTACTTAACTACATGATTATGAAATACCAGACATATTTCCAGTTATCTCTTGTGCAAAATATACTAATTTCTAAAAAGACAAGCCATCTGAAGTAGTTTGTCCCGTACGACTAGGAGTATAGGAGGTATATATCATTGAAATGTGGTCATATATTATGCTAAAAACTAATTGCCTGTAATTAACTCGGCTGCTTTACTACTTTACAGTTAGTTACAGTTCTGTGAGCAATTTTTAACTTCGTAAATATATGCGGAAGACAGTTTTCTATAGTTTTACATTATTTTTATATACACTTATTTATGTAACTGCCTCGGTGGTTAGTGGCTAGCATGTACCGCTGTACACCCGCAGGTCCTGGCTTCGAGTCTCGGGTCGGGCCAAGTTTATTTATTGACTCTTTCTGTATAAGTAGACCTCAGTAACAGCCCGGAGTTGGGAAGTTGGTGGTGTCACCCCCGTGCCTCGGAGAGCAGGTAAAGCCGTCTGCCCTGCGCCTAACTCTCACTGCTCATGTCTTCCAACCGGAGTATGAGAGTGACAGGAATAGAGAGTGCACTTGTGTCTGCGCGCACACTTGTGTACCTACTATAATATCTCGAGATCGGTCGGAATCGGTCATGAGGACATTATTACTATATTTATTATATATCGATTAAATATTTTTACAATGTCGATGTTTTGTTTAATTATGAATTTTGAATTAGGTATAATATTTTTGTTTTTTCTTTTAGTTTAGGTAAATTAAAAATCATTTGTGTAATTTATTTTATTTAGTTTTTAAGGTGTCACCTATATAGCATGCATTAGTAGTCAGACATTTGGAAACACGCCGATGGAGACCACCCACATTGGCGGAAAATTATTTATAAAAAAAATGTACCAGACTGTATCGAATGGAAACGAACACAATAGTAAAAAATTGATTCTTTGCAAAGAAGAAATGTTATAACTTGAAAGTACAGTTAGTAATTAAAATACCAGCGATCGTCTGAATCATTGTGGCAATGGCGCTCGTTTCGCTGGCTCATTCAAGAAAAATATATTGATCGTAATTTATATACAAAATTTAAATATATTGTACCCATATTGCATTTCTTTTATACTTGCGTATTATAAAGATAATTTAAGTACGTATCGATGTAGATCCTCAAGCGTTGGACTGAAGAAAATTGATATTTTAGAAAAAGTATTTAAAAAAGCTTTAAATGATTACGCTTATGTTAGTTGGGTTAATATAAGCTTTACTTGGCTTAATGAATGCCCTGAAAATGTATTTGCTACTTAGGGTATAGTAATATAAACGGATTTTTTAATAATTACGAAGTATTTATTATGCATGCACCCCTTTTGCTTTTTTTTATTTTATTAGTAATTTATAGATTCTCTAATTAGTTTATCTGTCTTTTATATGTAAAGAGTTATGAATGGTTAATTTTATTTAAGTGAACACTAGATGTAGATCTTCATATTTCGATTCCAGATATTGCTATGAAAATTAATGATGACGGACGGAATATGAAGGGGAAAATGATTTTTTTAATATTTTGTGCGTGTCCAGTGCGGTCATATGATGGCGTGATGATAGTGCTATAATGTACTCCGCGTAATTTGTACTAACCGTCATTGCGCCAACGACTGCACAGTGGAATGAACCATTAGTAATATGTATATGAATCATGTGTGCTAGTCGCTAAGTGCAAGACGAACCTGTTTTACATGTACTTTTTAAATTACTAGCGACTTACCCTCATTTCGCTCGGGTGCGTCCCTGGGTACGTAGATTTTTTTCACAATTTCATGGGTTTTAATTTTTTTGCTCGGAACCCTGTTTTTTTTTTTCAAAAATAAAAGTAACCTGAGTTATTCCTTATAACATTAGCTATCTGCCAGTGAAAGTCTCATCAAAATATGTTCAGCCATATCCGAGCTTAGCCGGAACAAACATACAGACAGACAAAAAAATTTAAAATGGTTATTTCTTATTAGTACCGTATATACTTTATTATGCATTAAATAAAAAGCTGTTATTTTAACATCACAAACGGACACTTCAGTTTTATTTATCTGTATAGATGGCGTTCGTAGCTTAACTAGATAACCAGAAGACAAAATAAGCAAAATATATTTATAAATTTTTACTAGTGTACCTCGTCATCTACTAAAATACGACGTATTGTGAAACCTTTAACAATTGCTACTTAAACTTACCTGTCTAATAGGAACAGCCGGTAAGTCGACGGAACATAAAATAGTAAACTTAAGTCGAAAAATATATTTTCTGTATGGAGAGGCAAGACCACCTATTTCGTGGAAATAATACTAACTAGCAAACTATATATTAGCATATCATGAAATTGGTGGCTACATTTAAAATGATTAATGTTAAAATTATTAACAACATGACTCACCATATGACCAGGGTCAACAATACGTTGACTTCAATGAACAAAAGCCTATAGTAGTATTTAAATACTATAATAAAGTATATGTGATGAATCATAATTAGATAATAAGGCTTTTAGCATGCAAAGGGAATCATAAGGCGCTCGGTACGACTGCATACGTAATTGGTCATATGCGTCATTTTTCATTGTTGAATAAACAAGTGTCCTCTTCTCTTCTTTCCAAATTAATTTATACCCTAAGAATTTTTTACCGCTTTTAATCTCTAAATGAATATTTGTGTATTTGAAGGAACTTTCAATGTGCGAAAATATAGTATTCTATATGTATATCCAGGACATGATCTAACAGTATAAGTCCAAATCCGTTTAACTGTTTAGCCGTAATTGAATAATAAATATCCAAACATCCGCACATATTTGTTTCAAGCTTATTCTCAAGAATATACCTACCTAGATATTATCAGTTTTATATATGTTTATGTTTACAAGTAGGTATTGATGAAATTACAAATCTTGAAAATTATTTCTTTATAATATGATTGTGATTATAAGTGTCTCTTATTTAAAATTGTCTAACGCTCTACAAAAACATACATGTCATGTATAAAGGTATAAAAACACAACATTTCCCAATTTTTCGCTTTTATATGAAAACTAGCGACTTATCCTCACTTCGCTCGGGTTCATCCCTAGGTACGTTTTAATTTTTTTGAGTGAAACCCTCATTCTATTTTTAAAATAAAGAAGCCTAAGTTACTTCTTATAATATCAGTTATCTGCCAGTGAAAGTCCCGTCAAAATTGGCCTAGTCCTTTCGGAGATTAGTCGAAACAAACAGACAGACAGACAGATAGACAGACAAAAATTTTAAAAATCGTGTTTTCCTCATAATTACGGTATATAATTCCATATGCATTTAGTATACAGCTGTGATTTTGACATTACATACAGACACTTCAATTTTATTTATTTGTATAGATAAAATGATTAAGTCCGATCATATTTTCTTCTTTGCATAAAATAATAGTTAATACACTATTATGTTATTTAGTTGTAAAATATTAAATAACGTAGGGCTTACTGTATTGTATATATACTGCAATAAATGAGCTTTTGCTACGCTTGTCGAGGCTTTATAGGATTGTGCCGATATTAGCGCGTGGGTGAAATTTTATGGTACATCGTTAATTTTCGATCTAAAAACCGATTAATTTGTATATATGAAAAGTAAAGATAAGGTGTTTATGTATACAAATAATCGCTAAGAGGGATCTAATATTACGATTAAGTTATTTTTTATTTTATAATTGAGAGGATATGTCAATTTTCCATATTTGACGCTATGTCATCCATACATATAATAAAATTGTAAATAAGCCGAATCTGTACATTAAATATTTTTTGGAAAATCTTATTGAAATAGACATTATTATCGAAACAGAGCCTGAATCTATAGTTTTTAGAATTTTTTGTCTGTCTGTCTGTTACTGCACCACGGGAAAACCACTGGAGGGATTTTGATAAAATGTGTTATGATGATAGCTGGTTATCCGGGTCAACATATTATAGGATACTTTTTACTGCAGGAAAATTTTTCATCTCTGAGAAATTTATACTAAACGTTAAAATG
Organism: Argynnis bischoffii washingtonia; assembly: GCA_033884665.1. Taxonomy (NCBI): domain Eukaryota; kingdom Metazoa; phylum Arthropoda; class Insecta; order Lepidoptera; family Nymphalidae; genus Argynnis; species Argynnis bischoffii. The sequence goes on along the minus strand of CM066628.1, from coordinate 6,164,434 downwards.
TAAGTAGGGACAAACCCGAGCGTAACGAGGGTGAGTCGCTACTCAACCATAAAATGTTTACTGTAGGTTGTTCAAGATACGAAACGATTATTGTATGGACGTGATACATATACCTGAATACATATAAGGCGAGTAGACAATGAAACTAATTTTTACTATAATCCACATAAGCTATTCAGTATAATATTTGCCGACCACTTAAATTAAGCAACCTAATAATAAGATTTGTAATTTGTATTTGCAATTTATAACAATTAAAGGTTTTGTAGCCTTTCATAATGCATAATTTTCTTTACGTTTTTCCCTCGCGAGATCTGAGATAAACAGAAATTCAATAATTTCTCAGTGTGTAACAGTACTTATTTTTTTTATAATTACTTAACTTTGTTCTACGAATAACTAAGAACTTGTCTTGTTGAAGTAGTGACTGACATACACGGTCCTTGACCCTAAGGTTCTGGATTCGAGTCCCAAGTCAGGTCAAGTATCTTTATTTTGGTCTATACATATATCATTGGTCTCGCGCTTTCCAATGGTCGTGTCAGATTACCTTCTCATCGAACTTTGAGAGTGAAAGGAATTAGGAGTGCTCTTACATTTGTATGTTTGCGCACGTAGGTACTTGTATAGTATAATATCTTAAGCGCAGTACAGTACATGACTAGTCTCAATGACATTGGCCGCTGTGACCGGAATTTAATTTGGAGCAATTTGTTTTTTTTTCTTATATAATACATAAGTATATATTATTATTACTAGAAACAATGGTTGTATTTCCGAAAAGCGCTTACCGCCGATCGATCTGAAATTTTGGTATAATAACGTATTTTGACCTCTTAATCACGAATATCATAACGAAAATTGGCGCAAACGCCATTTTGAATCTGAAAAACTATGGAGGTTCGCCTTAGTTTTTCTTTTCGTTCAGTGTGCATAATCGTGCATTCCTAACCGATTTGAATTGTTTCTTTATATTAGTCGAACTCTGTAAATATACTTTGCTGTAGTAGTCGGCCTCTGGGAGTATTTGCCGCTTTAGTCATTAAACTTTGTAGGTATTCCCGTCAGATTCATGGGCGGTATGCGCTTTTCGGAAGTTTATCCGAAAAAATGTTTGTGTCCATATTAAAATAACATAATATTCATATACTAAAACTAATGTTATTTATTAAGTCAAAACAACAAACAATATAGACTATATTTATGGCAGAATAATTTAAATGACTCGTTAAGTAAAGATCAAACTAAGAACTAATATTCATTACGTGTAGCTATAGAGGAGGTCTGGGAGTAATTTATAAGTACTTGTTAAATCGTAAAACAATCTTACACTACTACAATTTCTTTTAAAGTGCCACAAGCTACATTGTAAATACATATGCCTAGTATAAGCTGAGCTGTTGGCTTATAAACTATATGTTATTACTTTTAACACGATAAATATATTTAATTATTGAAAAAAAAATGTTATTTTATTACACTACTAGCGTTCACTTTCAGGTTCGTCTGCGTCCGCGTCGTTTAATTTTGTATACCTAATTACACCGTTCTTGTAAGTCGTAGGGTGATGTAAGATACTTTACGACACGTTTTTTACGATTTGACGACATGTTTAGCTCAGTTGCAGGGGCATGTTTAGCTCAGTCGCTGGGGCATTAATTTGTGTGATGAGGACGAAAGTCTGTACTCCAGTCAAAGGAGCTTATATTTATAATATATATATATATATATATGTATTAAAAAGTTACATATGTGTAGCGTATCAACTATGTGGTATCCATAACACAAGCCTTGTAGTTTACCGTGGAACTAGATGGTGCTGTGTGTTAATGTCCCAACATATTTGTTTATTTACTTTTTTATTTACTTAATAAATAGGGTATAAAACGAAAACGATTTCTTTTAATCGGACTAGTGGTCCAGAGATCAGCTCGTCCAGCAAGCAAACGAACAAACAAATAAACATTAGCTTTCTGAATGCTATATATATTAAATAAAAGTCTCACTCATATAATAAGGATATTTAAAAAAGATGTTAATATATAACATAAACATACAACTTAATTTTGATCAATAAATTAATAAAAAAATAAAAGGTTAGGTTTATATTTTTCGATAGCGAATAAAAATTGACGAACAAAATGTTTCTAATTATATAAAACTTTATATACTATATTTCATAGCATGACGTCTGCAACAATAAAAATAGAGTGAAAACTGAAACAATGCACTTTAAAAATTAATATCAACATAAAATATTTATTATACATTCTTTGAAGCCAATATGACTCTCACTTTTATGGAAACAGACATAAAAGTTGTAATAAAATAATAACAACTAAAATCAATATTAAAAAGTACGTACATAGTTTTTTAATATATATAAAAAGTTTTCTTGATGTGTCAACGCAACGTACTGAAGTATATGGACTGGGCCAAAAAATAATCAGGAAATTGTAATTAAACGCGAAATTGTCAAAACTGGGATAAAAAGTAGCATAGATGTAGCATTTCCATAAAAATGAATATACGAGAATACTCGTTGGAATCTATATAAACTGCGTATTAACTAAAATAAACGTTAGCCCGTCTTTGTAGAAGAAAGACAAACAAACATACATTCACCTTTATATACAGTAGGGATTTATCTTACATATTCATCCAGTTTTCTTGTTGATTATAAGATATATTGCTAGGGAATTGTGATGTAAAACAATTTTTATTATGTATTTCAATAGGAAAGAGCAACATTTGTTACCCCGCCCACACAGTTTCTCACATCTGCACCTTGACTACATTTGAATTTGAAATTATAATATGAATTTGTAATACCTTAAATGTAACTCGCCTCGTCATTGTTAATGGATTTTGAAAGATAATAGCCCTAAATTATAGTAGCGTAAGGTCTAAATTACTACATATGAAATGTTTAAAAGTTGCATTCTGAGACGGTTCCAAAGATGTGATTAAAACCGGCGTGGGTTAGGCCTTTATGAATATATAGCATAAATATTACCTCTTACCTAGTAAGGTTAGATAAAGTGCGACATACATGCATAAGATTTTCATAAGGAATATTCCATTTACTACTTGTATTTTATGAAGACACATTGCTTCATAAAATTATTCAGAATCAAACAGTTTAATGTTGTTTACAAATGTACCTCTGAATATGATATATGTACATTGTACAGTTAGCTATTTGCAATAATGGAGTATTTATCAAAATTCAGATCGTATAATTTTCAGTATTTCTTTTTATTAAACTTTAATAGTCTAGTCATCAACGAAGAAATATATATTACTGTAATTCTATGCTCTTTTTTAGTTTTGTCCAAGGCAACCTTTACGGGTGTCTTAACAGGCATTTTCCTCTGATTATATACCTTTTGAGTTGGCTTGCAATGTCTCTCATGAGATCGATGCAAGCCTAAAATATCAACTTCACATTACGTATGAAGTAAAGTTGTGTTGTGAGATATTAAAACTTGTGTAAATGTTACATTATTATAATAAGGTAAATTATATACTATTTGTTTGTAAATAAATTTTTAAATGTAACAAAATTAGAAATTCTAATTATTTCAAACAATCTTACACTAATAGTTACATTGTATATTAGTTAATCTATCCTAACATACCTACTCTCTAAATCTACTTAATTTGTATGAGCAAATAATCTGTAATATTTCAATACAGTGATTATAATTATCAAGTTGTCTGTCTGTCATGTTAATGCAATGAGTCTGTGAGGAAGCTACTACTTGCTTGGAATGCAGTTCTACTGAGAAGGCTGGCGAAAACTGAACAGTTGCTTTTTACCCGACTGCAGCGAAGCTCAAGAAGAGTTATGTGTTTAACCTGTATGTTCCCTTGTAATTACTCACAGCAAGGATAAATTTTCGCCATTTATGTCTTCGACTGCATAATACTGTATTCCTACGTCAACTTGTTACCATATTTTTATTTCGTTCTTTATGTAGTCGGGGTTTTTTTAAATAGTTGAGTGATTTTTACATAATATCTTCTGGATTCTCTGATCAAAGCAAGAAACTATGAAATCAATAGCATAAAAGCAGGATCTTTAGTGCCATAGTAACTAAGTTTATTGAATTAAAAGTTTTGTTTATACTCGTAAATTACTTGTGATTTAGAGCATTATGAAATTGTAAATACAGAAAACGTTTTGAAACCATTTAGCATATAAGAAAATCTCTTTCTTAGTGAAATTGGATATTAAATATTAAATAGAAAACTTATTATGTACTTTATTAACATATTTTTTGACTAATGATATATAGTTTCAGGTTAACTTTACATACAAGAACATGTTAAAATATATTGATATCTAATATATTATTTCTACACATGCCACTTCAACATAGTTTCACTTCAGCGCAGTATCGACTAAGTTACTTTCGTTTAAACGATTAAAGTACCACCAAATGCACATACCTCCGAGAAATCACGCTGCGACATTTTATGCAGCTACATCCTCCTTAGTCGTTCCTGTAACAATTATATTTAGATTTTTAAAACGTAATTTTATAGTCACCTACTTAATTTTTTTTTATTGCTTCTGTTGTTTGGGCTTTTAAATTTTTGCGAGCCATGATTATTTGCTGCTTAGGTACAAGCCAAGCACAGTGGCAATTAAACATTTTTTTGTGCACATATATATTTAAGCACATAAAAATATTACCTTAGAATTAAGACATTTATCAAAACACGTCATAAATATTTCTTCTTAAATGAAATGACTAGGTACTGTCCGTCCGTACTGTAAATATTTCGTGATGGGCTAACAAGCCTGGCTTCGGTAATATTTCATTTGATATATAGATTCAGCTGCAAATGAAACGTAGAACTATAAATTAAATTTCACAGCTTTAAATTATATTAACCTCTGTATAAGTTACAATAGTTAAGGCCCAGCCACACCTGAATTAAGTGGTTTGACCCCGAGTGTTCAGGAAAATCAAAATGTACTTACAACCTATGTAGTTGCGAAAACCAGGCACTATACAATTCTGAGGTATACTGAAGTTGCCTAATACAAGCAATGGCTTGTTAGATGTCATCGTTTTATTCCACCTTAAATAAAATTAGTATTTTGTTTTTCGAGTTTCTACGTAATATAGTGAAACAAAATTATAGATGTGTTAGAAAAAAGACATTGAACATGTATTATTAATCGACTTCTATTTTTTTCTCGTAAATACAGGTTTTATATAAATATGACATCAGGTAGCAAAGCTGTGGTGTGAATTACTTAATAGGTACACTTTGAAAATTATATATTAATATTAATAAAAGCGAGAGTGGGTCGCTCTTAATCAATCTATACTCAGAAATTAAATTTAACTGAATGTTGATCAGAATATTTCTTTGCACAATCTTATGCTTCAATTTTCAGATGGTAATTATCTGTTTGTTTTATTGTTATTTGAGTCTATTTGAATCAGCTAGACTGATAGTAACGAAACTTTTACTAGCGAATAGAGGACTTAGCCAAGAGTTACATATGTAGGTTACTTTTTATCCTGATGAAATAATTCCCAGCGAGAAGCAAATATTAATAATAATAAAATAAATATCTTGTTGCTTTTGCCCTAAGTGTGGTTTGAAGTCATTACAAAAGTTATGGGGTATGAAGTACAAAGGTCGTAAATAATATTTCATATGAGGTTAAAATCTTTTTGACTGGGCTACTGTACATTAAAATAATAAAGGTCCACTGAAATACATTTAACTGCTTTCTGAGACGTCAGTAAATTGCACCCAGACAGACAAAATATTTTTGTTTTTTTTTGGCTTTTACGTTGTCACTCCAAACATCCTTCCCACAAAAGTACATTGAAGAAACATACAAAGTATCTAGTAAATTCAAAATATATAATTTGACGTTACGTTTTAACGTTTAGCACAGAGATGAGATTTTTTCCCGCAGTAAAAAGTATCCTACATATTGATCCAGATAACCAGCTATCATCATACAACATTTCATCAAAATCTGTCTAGTGTTTTTTTCGTAATGCGGTCACACTCAGATAGACAGACTGACAGACAAACAAAAATTCTGAAAGCCATAGTTTCGGCATTTGTATCGATAATAATGCCTATTTCAATAAGATTTTCCAAAAAATATTTAATGTACAAATTCGGCTTAGTTAGAATTTTATTATATGTATATATTAATGTTTTCAATATAAGTATTAGGTATTTATAGTTACTTATAGTTATTATATCTATGAGATTGAACATTTTATTTACTTATACAGATTAAATTTATAATAATAGTAACCAAGCATGATTTTAATGTGCAATTTTGTAAAAAGTTGTCTTATGTTTGATCGTTTCGTTCTAATCATTGTGAAATCAACTTTAAAATACAGTTATAAAGTTTTAATCTGTACAACATTTTCATAGCATACCTATCTCTTGAGGTTGGTAGTTGTGGCTGACTATAATCTGATGGAACTCAGCTTCCGCTAGCGGTCATCAAACTTAGATGAGAAATTGCTGTAAAAGTGCGGTAGCGACATCTTATACTAAAAGTTATGAGACATTTAGCTTGAGCTGTAGTCACCATTTATTACAATTTAAATTACATTATTTGGTTTAATTAGTTTTGCACAGCAACTTCGATAGTTTACTTACTTATCTTGACCCTAAGGTATATTATAGCTTAACCATTATAAAACTTGTATAATAAGACAATATTCATAAATAGAATGTTTTTGAAATGAATGAAAATGCATTGTCTATTTTTGAGTTAAGAAAAAGTTTAGTAAAAAGTTAAAAGTCAAGTTATTTTTGATTGAATAAACATATAATTTAAAAAAAAACTATGGTTTATTTTACAAAAATATACCTAATACTTAAAAAAAAATAGAGATTTTGTACTCATATTAAAGTTGTTACTTACTTTTTCTAACACCCACAATCTGAAATCTATACATAATAGGGGTTAAAGTATGAAATTGCCGTTTTATTGTAATTGGTACTTCGAATTGACATAGAACCTTCATGGCTTGAGATTTTTGAGTGAAACTTTTTTCACATGGTACCTATGTTATTCTTTTAAAAAATTGTGCAACATTCGATTATCGACTTTCAGTTATTTTTTTATTCAGCTTAGACAAAAAAGATTCGAGTGATTTTTGAATACGAGTTCCGATGCGGAACTAACGCGGCAGAAACAGCTCGCAACATCAATGTTGCGTTTGGAGAGGGGACTGCTAATGAACGCACTGTGCGATTGTGGTTTAAACGCTTTCGTGATGGAAACTTTGATTTGAAGAACGAACCACGTGGAAGACCGCCCACACAGGTCAATAACAATAATTGAAAGAGATGGTGGAAGCCGATCTGAGCCCAACTACCCAGGAATTAGCGACATAGTTTAACGTTACCTTACCAACAATATTGACTCATTTGCGTCAATTCAATAAAATAATAATATATGAAAAATGAGTGCCTCGTGATTTGACTGATCTGCAGAAAGAAACGCGTGTTGAAACTTGTGTTGCCTTGTCGAGTCGATACAAAAATGAAGGAATATTGGATCGAATTGTGACATGTGATGAAAAGTGGATTCTTTACGATAACCGTAAGCGAAAAATGCAATGGCTGACCCCAGGTCAAACGCCGCAACAGTGTCATACAGCAAAGCTTACTAATTAAAAGGTAATGGTAACTGTTTGGTGGTCTCAGCATGGTGTTATTCACTAACTAGCAAAACTAGCAGTGAAACAGCCCCGACTCATGAACCGATCTTCACCATTATTGCTCCATGATAACGCGAGACCTCATTCAGCACGAGAAACCGTTTTAACTCTACAGGAACTGCAATTAAAAACCATTCGTCACCCTCCGTATTCACCAGACCTTGCTCCAACGGACTACCATTTTTTTGTGATTTGGACAATTTTCTACGTGATAAAAAGTTTTCTTTTCAGGAGGCAGTACAAAATGCTTCCATACAGTTTGTCGAATCTAGATCACCAGAGTTCTATCGCAAAGGTATAAATGACTATCCTATTAGATGGCAGCAAGGTATAGATAATAATGGTAATTATTTTGATTAAATAAATATGTTAAATTAAAAAAAACGAATTTCAAATTTTCAGTACAAATCGGCAATTTCATACTTTAACCCCTATTATAATAAAATTGTAACTTAGCCGAATCTGTACTTTAAATATTTTTTGGAAAATCGAAATAGACTTTATTATCGATACAGAAGCCAAATCTATAGTTTTTAGGATTTTTGTCTATCTGTCTGTTACCGCATCACGGGAAAACCACAGGACAGATTTTGATGAAATTTGTTATGATGATAGCTGGTTATCCGGGGTATAGCGATACTTTTTAGTGCGGGAAAATATCTAATGTCTGAGCTAAAAGTTAAAATGTAACTGCTAGTAACTAATAAAGGGAAATACCTACATTTAAATATATAATTTACATTACTAAGTCATTAATTAGAATAAAGTTTTAAAAACATTATTTTAACTACATAAACATACATCGGTATAAATCTAGAAGCTAATGTTGTGTTGTGCCATTTTCAAAATACGGTTCTTAATAATAAATTCTAGTCGGCTCTTAAAAATCATATCAGATTACGAGTTTAATGCTTAAAGCACCTCGTTTCACATGCTTATTGATTTCATTTTGCATAGATAACCTACTCAACTAGAAATTTCAATTTTGTGATTTTGTTTGTTTCTTTAATGATAAAAATTCTTATGTTAATAGACAAACTTTTATGGTACAACTAAATAAATGTAAATCATTTCTATAAAAAGCATTGTTAATAAATATAATTCGCAATTTAATATAAAATATCTAAGTAAATAACACGCTATTATAAAGTTCATTTGCATAAAATCAAGTTAGTCTGCAACGTATCCTGCAGGGTCAGTTTATATTAGTTTATACAAAAATGTTTCGATATCTCCACGTGTTAATAAATTGTGGCAGTAACAAGGAGTCTGCTTGCATAATGGTCATAACGTGTCGCGGCTTAAATTTATTCACAGTGCCTGTGATTGTTTCTGGGTATGGAGTAGAATGAATGAGACTAGGTTGGCTTGGACTTAAAGCTCTTGTAGACTTTTTATCCAAAAAATAATTTTGATAGATTCATTATAGATATTAAAGTATTAGGAAATATGTAGTGTACGCGGACTTTTTACTTATAAGATGGCTGTATGGTGTCACAATGTGACTTTTATAAAACAATAAACGTTGATTTGAACGAAATTAATAAATTAGCGCAGATGGGTACATATTTTTTGGAGGTGTGAAATTTTACCGTTTTTTTTATTTTTCGCCATATCATACATTTTTATGCTAATAGTAGAGTATACATGAGTAGATCTTTATGTTACTTTTCTTATGATCAACATAAATGAACACGAAAAGATGTAACTTTCAAAAGACTACAAAAATATTATGGATAGAATAGTGAAAACAAAGAATATTATAAATAAACGTTCGATCTTACAAACACAAAGGGTTAAACCGAACAGAAACATAAATAAAATTTAGAGACGAAAACATTATTTCCATTCAATATGAGAGGGGTGAATCTTCGCATAAATCATTTCCACCTCTCTCAGCGGTCTTCGGGAACTCGATTACACTTATCTCCATTTCTGATATAATATTTTATGTTATATTATCCATTATCCATACTTAATATTACAAATGTGAAAGTGTGTTTGTTTGTGCGTTTCTTTGTTTGTGCTTCTTTCACGTCGAAACAGAGTGACGGATTAGCATGATTTTAGACAGCTGGAGGGTCGGAGAGTGACATAGGCTTTACCTCGGGAGATTATCTCATTTCCACGGGAGTCCCCCTTATAATAAAACCTCTTGTAATATATATAGTCAATCTATTCCATACTTACCTTTAAAACGTATCTAGGGACGAACCCGAGCCAAGCTAGGGTGCTAGTATTCTAGTATATAAGTAACGTTTCCGTAATTAACAAAATAGTAAGTTAGCATTAGAGAAAGTACTGCAAAGATGATCTTGTAAGACGACTTGTGTCACTTTCGAAGTTTTCACGATAACTACTGGTATATTCAGGTTTACCGTGTTGCTGTTGCAAAATGAACATAACCATTGCGATTTAGAGAGGAAAACATTATTTCCATTCAATATGAGAGAGCCGAATCTTTGCATAAATCATTCCCACCTGACTCCCAACGGTTCTTCGTAAGGAACTCGATTACATTTATCTCTGTTCACACTCAGATTGGTACAGAAGAAATGGCATCTTAACGATTTACATTCCACACTTTTACACGACATCGATGAAGTAAATGTATGTAGAGTTGTAGTAGATATAGGTATGTTATTCAGCAACCTGTTTGATAGTTTCATAACCATTATTCACCTTCTTTGTATATGTCATGCAGAATATTAAGAATTTTTAAAGTATATATTAAATTAAGTATCAATAATATTGTGAAAATCTCATTTATACTTAATACTTAAGAAAAATCTTCTTAAAATGATAATTGAGTACTGAATATTTTAATTATGAGACTTATGGAATTTTGAATTCGTTATTTTTTAAAACCTTTCATTATTTCATTAAAATTATACTTACGTTTAGCTTTTCTACATCTTAAAATCTAAACAAATGAAACATTTTTTTTGAATAAAAAAAAATACTCCGAGTTTGTTTGTTAAATGTGATAAAAACATAAATGCGTATGACACGCGTTTTGTGTAAGCAAATGTCAAACTTCATATTTTTATTTTATAGTATAAATGTAAATTAAAAGACTAATGAAATAATATGGGTAAAAATTCATTTTATTCTTTAAATTACCTGAGCGAAGCCAGGGTGAGTCAAAGACTAAAGAATGAAGCATATTTCACAATTGTAACACCTACATGAACATTTTAGTGAAAATTACAGTTGATGCTATTTCTTATGCACCCGCTGATCTGAGGTTTCACATACCATTGGCCAATATTTTATGTTATGCAATGTTTATGCAATATTATTATCTCTGGAAATTCGTTGTACGCGGAAATATAGTTCTCTGTAACTTGAAATGGCTTAACCACATAATGAATCTCGAAAGGCGTATATGAATATGTAATTGACTTCTTTTAAAGACTTGTCTTAGATGACTAGCTTTTTAATTCGTCTTTGTCCGCATATTTTTTCACCATTCTTCATTGACTGTTCTTTTATACTGTATCTCTCTGTTACCTGTTTAGTTCCACGAAATAAAAACTAAGTTTCTCATGCCTAAGTTAGGGGTAGTAGATATGTGTATCTACCAGTGTAAAAGTCGACTCCAGAGATGAGCTAGCAGCATAAGCAAACAGATAATCAAAAAAGATTTTTTTCCCGTTGTGTGGGCATTGGTATCGTGCATATGAGTAGAAAAACACTTAAATCTTATTCATAGGTATAGTGTATTTTATATAATGTAAGTATTGAATAATTGTATAACATTTCAAAATAGTCCGTAATATTAGGCTGAGGTAAATATTTTATGAATTTCAGCTATAATCGTTTTATTGGTTGACAATACATATTTATCATTGTGTGTGAGATTGGCTGTGAGATCAATTTCCAAACGAATAAAAGATTATATTAGCGGGAGAAGATTTGGATATTGACATGGACCTCCCAGAAATAAAAGCCTATTAGGTCTTTTAAACCGATACAGTACAATCCGACCTAACCTCAACGTAATTGGGGTATTGTAACTTATATGTAATAACTACATGCTGGAGTAAAAACATAAACATTGGTAGTATCTACTATTTTAATGAATTGTAACTCTTAAATAATTATACATTCTTATTGTTTAAGTCTAGAAATTTATTTGACGTTCACAGGTTTGCTCTCTACAAAGGAATGTGAATACTCTTTGGAGACAAAATAATGTCTACAGCAATAAAAATTGACATAAAACATATTGTATCCCATGCCTAAGTGTTAAAACTATCTTGTATTTTATAGGATACGACTAATACAAATGTGTCTTTTAAGTACTCCACAAGTGTTCTTAAGGAAATGTGCAACTTTGAGAGCAAAACTATCTTCTACTGCCTTTGTCTATTGAAATCCTTTTAGATGTAGTAGTTTAGAATAAGGTATGCGGATGACATTTTATATAAAAGGAACTATATTTGAAAAGAAATCCTTTACCTTCGTTTATATTACGTTGAAATATTATATAATGCTAAAAAAACTAAAAGTTAACTTTATACAATAAATAAAAAAGTAATGGTGAGCTTTATATTTACGAATATATTGTATTTATAAATTAATGAAAAAAGGTTCTTAAGCCATTGTGTATCTGAAAGAGACTAATGATAGTATGTTGTTATGCCAATAATTATCTAGATATTTATTACAATAATTATTTAAATTGCCACTTAGGCACCACATTTCAGATTATCTTCTGATGTATGGCATTGAAAGGAAGATAAATGAAAACCATAAACAAATATGTATTCTTATTTCTTTAAGGTAGTTTTTTTGAAACCATCTTTATTCTTTGATTGGTTCCTTTTATTTAAAAAAAATACTGACTTATAAGTCGAAAGGATTCACTAGTTTTTATATCACTTTGTTTTCATGCAACAAATTTTCCCCACAACTCTTAACTTTAACTTTTTATTTGGATATGATTTTGTTAAATTTACTAGAATTGGATTACAATTTGATTTTTCTTCATATATTTTTATATAAAATACTAGCGATTTGCTTAGGTTGCGTCCCTAGGTGCTTGACGGTAGCCTATGTGATGTTTTAGGTCATATTCTATAAGTGTATCTATTAATTTCATCTAAATCTTTCAGCGTGAAAGAGTGACAAACATACATACGCTTACACATACGCACTCACTTACAAACTTACGCATTTCTTATTCCGATTCTATCTAGCTTAAAATCGAGTTTGTAGGTCTTCGTAGGATTTGTTCAGGTATGTATAAATTGTATTCAGCTCTTTTTAATATCTCAATCCTGATCACGGATTTCTCGAGGAAAATCAGGCCATAGCCCACCACGCTACAAGGTCGGGTTCGCAGACTTCACATGTCTTTTGAAAACTTGCTAGGTTCTTCCAGACATACAGATGTCCTAACTATGTTCCTTCACCATAAGACAAGTGGTAAAAGAGTCGGTAAATGATTTGCACATGAAAATATCAGAGATGCGAGACCCCGCTTCACTTGGTTTATCAAAGAAAATATGTCTTTAATGTCTTTATTCAGGCAGTATAATAAAAAAAATATAATACGTACATTCATATGTGTAACGTTATAAAAATGTATATATCTGTAATTTAAAATACTGTGTATGCTACCGTATAAAATTAGGCTCCTAAAAAGATATAATGTATGGTAAAATAGCCTTAAGTACAAATTAATCGATATTGAGGTTCTCGTGCGCGTAATGACGACGACGCGGTTAGCATTTGAACACCACCTGCTAGGTAGCTACTCGTGTAGCTTTAGGCAGCCTTTCTGAATTTTAAATTACCCACAATTTAAAAAGTTATTTAATACAAAAAATGAATTGAAATGTTTCTTCACTTCTGATTTTTGATCGACTTAAAATAAGGATGTAGTCGATTCGGGAGTATGTCTTTAGCGGTATCTTCGCCGGTATTAAACGGTTTTTTTTTATAAATCTATATACATAATAAGAGCAAAGTACGATGCACTAAATCATAAAATTTCAGTTATTCTCATAAATACTTCATACTTATTAGATTTCTCATAGAGAGTGGGTATTCATTAAGAAAGGATATTTGGAGGTAAAAAAGGACTGGAAGTTTGCATAATAATCTGTTATTTTTAAAATTACAGTTACTAAATTTGGTAATAATCTTTCTCATTAAGAAGAATAACGACTACTTATTCTAATTCAAACTTTCATACAGTATATTCTGTGGGGATGAAAAATAGGAAATAATTTGATATTTATAAGCGTAGCAATTATATGTACATATAAATGAACTACGTGAGCGGAGTCGTAGGAAAACGTTTATAGATTACTAGCGGCTCACCCTCGATTCGCTCACGAAAACCGTACATTTTTCCATTCATTTTGGCGTGATTGAGTAACAAACATCCAAACATTCATCTAAACTTTCACATTTATATATAATATTATTAAGATATGCCCTTGAATTACCAAGGGTAGTTCCATAAAAAAATCAAGAAAATATTCCTCCCTGGGATGGATTTATAGTGATTTCGATGTCGATTTGCCATTTTATTTAAAAAGTTATTATTTGACATCTTAATTATGTACAGCAATGTGTCGATCTCTTGTCTTTTTACAAGCTTTTTTTGTATTTAAAACTGTTTTATATTCTCCAATATTTTAAACAAGTTTATTACAGCCAATATCGTGTGTTTTTAATAAGTATTAGATATAATATGTATCAAATCGGGAAGTGCGACAGACGGAAGCTACCGAACTAGAACTGTTACAGGTTGTGACTAGTTTTAGTTTTTTAAGTGTACTCCTTTATAAGTCTAAACTGTTCCATCGACTTTATTTTACCGTCTTTACGACTTTATCTCATATTAATTAATTAATGTACTTACATTTTATTACTATTATATTAATAAAACATATGTATAGTATACTGTAGGTATTATTAAGTATATTGTTTATTATTATTCTAATATTGAAATAATACATATCATAATTCAATGATGGAAGGAATTAAAACTGTGCATATGGCAATTTTGTACCTAGACATCGTTATTTATCTCAGAATCTGTGAAAGTTACTACTTTGACATTTAGGGAAATAATATTCCGGATTTTTATCTTGAATTTTCAAATTTGAAAACATGAATGGTGAAAATTTTCATGATAATATTTTTTTTTGAAAAGTACATGTTTTGCACACATATTGCTATTTATCGCAGGAACAGCTCATTATTTTCTAGGGTTAATGTTTTGTCAGGAAGGCTAGAAGTATTTCTTCAGTTACCGAATTCCATTTTTCTATTGGTTGTTTAATTAATTTAATAGTGAATTAAAAATTGTTTAGGCGCTTAAATACGTTAAACATGTATGGCTCTATACTTCTCACAAGGCGCAATCTTAAAAATAAAATTTATATTTATTTTCAAATTTATATATAAATATAACTCAATACGAAGGGTTCAGGCCATAGTCCACCACGCTGGCTAAGTGCAGGTTGGAGGACTTCACATGTCATTCGAAAACTTGCAAGATTTTCTCAGACATGCAGGTTTCCTCACGATCTTTTCCTTCACCTAAAGACAATGCAATGGGCAGCGGTAGCCCAGTGGTAACGCGCTCGCTTGGAAGACCGAGTGATGCGGGTTCGAATCCCGGGTCTCGCACCTGTGATATTTTCATGTGCACATCATTTTCAACATGATTACCACTTGTCTTTCGCTAAATGCCTTTATAATCTAATGTTTATAAATTATCCATTTCGCTAAACTACAATGTGATTAAAAGCGACACGATTTAATACATAACTCTATACTAATATTATAAAGCTGAAGAGTTTGTTTGATTGTTTGGTTGAACGCGCTAATCTTAGGAACTAGAAATCCGATTTGAAAAATTCTTTTTGCATTAGATAGCCCGTTAGCTGAGGGCTATAGGCTATATATCATACCAGAAAAATATACAGTTCCCGTGGGATAGATTTGTTTTTGTCTAGGGACGAACCCGAAGCGAAGCGAGGGTGAGTCGTTATATCAGATAATTTATGAAATTTAATATAAGAAACTTGTGCAATTTTACAACAAAAATATTATATTTAATAACATTTTTTATTTTAAGATAGACTTACAGGTATTGCTTAGAAATAGCTTGGTATGCAAATACATCCAATTAGATGTCTGGCAAACACCTACTTCTATGATAATTTGAATACTAAATAATATGTTTATCTGGCTTTTTATTACAAGCTGATAGCATTAACTCTCAATGGTTATGGTTTTTATGTCTCAAGTACAAATTTTGAGACTACTATGAGCCGTTGAATATAAAATAATGCATGTTTAAAGACACGTTAAATTAGGCGTTTGATATTATTAAATTTTAAATCAAACGGCAATAGTTCTTTTTATGGGTTATACTCTAAACATTACCTCCTCCTACATCACGCCAGGCAGTGGTAGCCCAGTGGCAACGCGCTCGCTTGGGAAACCGAGTGAAGCGGGTTCAAATCCCGGGTCTCGCACCTCTGATATTTTCATGTGCGAATCATTTCTATCATGATTACCACTTGCCTTACGGTGAAGGAAAACATCGTGAGGAAACCTGCATGTCTGAGAAAACCTAGCAAGTTTTCGAAAGACATGTGAAGTCCGCCAATCCGCACTTGGCCAGCGTGGTGGACTATGGCCTGATTCCCCTCGTATTGAAGGGAGGCCCGTGCCCAGCAGTGGGACATGAAAAGGGCTGAATACATACATACATCACGCCATCAAACGCAAAGACTATCATTCAATTAATGTAAATAATTAGCGGTAGAATTTATTTGACTTTGGCCCGATAGTGATTATGATTAAAAATTGACTATTATATCACAAATAAAAAAAAAACATATATTTATCTTCGAATTTATATTTAAATATAAGTATAATAGTAACTTTGGGTTTATTGTATTGTTGTTGCTATATAAGATAATTTATCATATACATATTAAAATAAGGGGTAATTTGTGCTCAACTACCACGTCTAAAAGCCATTAAACTAAGAATATAAAGTAGTGCACAACGATATATGGGATAGATAGATAGAAAATAAGTAATATTTATGCCATATCATTCGCAGGTGAATCATGTATAATCAAATTTTTAAATAAAAACAAATATACTAAAACTTTAAAATCTAAAAACTACTAAAACAATATATCTTAATCATAATAAATAAAAAATCATATCATCATGGTACTAGAGGAAATCAATAGAATTTGCATGTAATACAATTTCGCAAGCAAAATAAATATAACAGAATATAATCTTATTTAAATACGGATTACGTGTTCTCAGCACGAGGACTCAGAAATGCTTGAGGCATTCGATACGATGACGCTGAATAAAAGGGTAAACAAACTGCTGCCGCTACCTGTTGTTACTTAATACATGATTGCCCATAAAATTAATATGTATTTTATATATACATAAATATATTTATATTGAATTGCAATGACCTATTTAATAGAAAAAAACTGGAGAAATTGTAAATTTACAATAAGAAAATTACATATACAGATTATAAGCATTTAAGTAAAATTTCCATTAGTACAACCGTTTTGAATAATTTGGCCTACTCCCATCAGGATATCCTATAATGTGTATGATTCTTAAATCTTAAGTGGCGAAATAATTTTATTGGCATATTGATTATGGAAACGAATCCATTTCTAGGAGTGGAATATTTATTTTTAAAATGATTTTTGAAGTTAGCGTTGGTGGTGTTTTATGTATCTAATAACTAATAAGTAATTATTACTTTTTCATTGCGTTCAATAAAACTGAAGATAACTTCAAATATAAGCGATGTATGCAATTAGAGCCATAAAACCAAGAACGTGTGATTACGCATTTCAAAGCACAAATTACAGGAGTCTCCTCGTTGAAACTTCTGAGAAAACTGCTCAGAAATGTTCATTCAGAATTGAAATGCATATGGTGACTTATATTAAAATAAATAAATGGAATTATATGGCAGTAGTTTATTAATACAGGTTGCTTAAAAAAATATTGCCAAATGCGAGTAGGATATGTGTAAGGTCTTATGAGAATTTTGAAGAAAAAAAACAGAACAATCTTTATGATTTTTTTCTTATTTTTGGTGAAGTTTAAAAAGTTAAGATATGAGAAATGCTTTTTTTATTACATATTTACACTTACATAGTTTATATACTATTAATATTTACTAGTCCAGTTACTCCTTTCATCATTTATTTATTTGTATTAGTAGTTAATGTTATTAACGCTAATAAACACACAAAGTACACAAATAAACACACAAAAAAAAAGGATTTTTTTAGTTCAGGCGCATGTCATTGATCTATATCTACGAGTATATTATAGATAGTGACTTGTTTTGTTCTATGTATAGAACATAGAATAAAACAAAATTACAGACAGTAACAACAATCGCAATGAATGTTGAAATGGTTGAATTTTCACTAATAGATAGAGCGATTAACGAGGAAGGTTTGTATATACAATTTGTAAATATTTTGTATAAAATTACTAATCCTAGACGATGTTTCGTAAAAAAACTGTTTCCATACGATTATATACCTAACGGTCGCTAAATATTTAGAACATTGTAGGTCTTAAACAGGCCTACAGAAATGTCCGCGATAATATATGTCTACCTTCTAAGGTACCCTTACAATAACTATATTTTAACGTATCTAGAAACACACTCAAGCGAAGCGAGGATAAGTCGCTAGAATATAATGATGGCATAATTATCGAGGTCTTGCTTATTACAAACGTTCGTCAAAGCGTAGAAAAAAATGAAATTCTTGATATAAAACATGTTTCAATTAATGAATGATAAATACTTTATCGATATGCATTCCTTTGTAAAATAATACTATATCCTTAGTAGGTTGATTGCATTTTCATGGTTCTCAGATCACATTACTGATTGTGATTGCAAGCGGACGAATGACTGAACAGATATAAAAAATTAATTATTATTTAAGCAGTTAAATTTTTATTAGATAAATGCGATTCGTTTTATGTTAATGTTCTATACTCCATTACTTGGTATTATTTAAATAAACACTAACATTTTTTTAGTTGCGACTATATCACAATTACTTAAGTTTCTATATAAAAATTACAAAGATATCTTAAATTCTGAAGTACGAGTTTTTTTTTAAACTGTAATCATAAAACATATAAGAAATTGTAATCTAATGGATCCGAGTATATACGAAAAGATTAAAACAAGTTTAATAAAACTTAATTACATAATTATTTATTATTCGCAATACGCTCCATACGAGCGCGTTGAAGTCTTTTACTCTACTATGTAACAATGTGCCTGTGTGCGTACGCAACTCAAATACTATCTTACTTATAAATCATTCCTTTCATATTTTGATAGCCGATTATATGGATCGTACGCGTGGAATTATGCCTCGTTTATATTTAAACAACTTTCTATAGAGATTAACAGCTTTCGTATCTTAAATCTTTAATCGTGCTATGTAGAACATATATAACTTCAGTTGTCAATTTAGTATATAATGTACATCACCTTCAAGATATTGAGCATCTCCTTAGTCCATAAAGTTCTCGGCGTATTATGTATACGTACGTCTTAAGTAAAATGTTATAGTCAATTTCTTAAAATAAAATAATAGTATATCTTACCATTCCGACCTTTGAGTTTAGGCCAATTATAAACCCATTTCTTGGTTTCGAGCACGGTTGTTACACTCGGACAGACAAACAAAAAATACCTTTCATAGCCACTTTATATAGACACAAGTAAAAAAATAAGGGGAAAACACTTTTGCAATAATAAAACAAATAAAAACACTCTTGTATCGCAATGATATTACTTTCACGATTGAATTGTTGTATTTAATGTTAGAATTCATGGATAGTTAGAAACTTGAAAGCACTGTCAAAGCATGTTATCATGCTCACGCGCAGCCAACGCACGACTGACTGCCGGCGCTAAGTGCTGCCATGTAGACGTTAAAATAAAATAAAAAATGGTTGAATAAAATTTTCTACTAAAAGCGGAGTAATTGTAGTATTATAATTTTACGCAAGTGTAACATATATAAACAAATATGTTTATTACATGTTTTATAAAGTCGTAATAGAGCAACATAACCTTATGTATACTACTATATATAACATAAGATTTACTGGTGGTAGGACTCTGTCAAGCCTGAGGAGTCCGACTGGATGGGTACCACCCCCTTATCTATTTCTGCCGCCAAGCATCAATGATTGCATTGTTGTGTTCCGATTTGAAGGATAAGGTAGCCAGCGCAATAACAGGCAAGGGGCATATCATCTTAATCCTCACAGTGACAACGCACCTACGGTTCTGCATTTTTGTTACTTAAAACATAAGTGCAGACCATAGGTGTTATGGGTGACAGGTACTTTCCATCAAGTGGTCTGTCTGCTCGTTTGTCACTGAATCTCATAAAAAAAATAAGATACTTTATTAGATTTACGCGAATATTTGACATTTTAAATTAAACTATATATCATATTATATTTTCTGTTTTTTGCGGATTGGTTCCCGACATTTCGAATGCTTCACAGCAAACGTGATCACAACAAAATAAATCCTCGAAGAAATTCAAGAAACGCGAAATTCTTCGCAAGATTCGCGAAGAAACATATTTTCATTTAAAATATAACCTATGTGATGTTTAAAGCAAATTAAATTTAATGTTATAATTTTCTTTCCATATTGTTTGTGATAAAAAATATAAATTGCAAATAATTATAAATTGTACTAAGCACACTTCAATTTAAGTGATATAAACAGCTTTAATAAAATATAAATTAATTACTACTTATTTAGAAATATTGAATGACATGGTAACACTTAAATTGCTACCACTGTAGTTAGAATGCGAAAGAAAATATCGCTTGCCTTTTCACCGCGTCGGAATGTGACCCGCTATCACCTTGAAGGCCGCAAGCGTGGACTCAATGAAAACAAGAGCTTTTGAAGCTCCAAGCAAAGTTTACTAGTTACGCGCCTGCCCGCCCAGAGGAGATTTAGCAATAATAAAATCATAGTAGTAATGTGAAATATATTTTACTTGGTCGTAAAAATGTCTTTATTATTTTATGATAGATTTATAAAATAGCTAAGCCAACTATTATTTTATTTGGAGCATTTTAATGGTTTTTTTATTTGCTTTCTTCATAACAGTAGTGTAATTAAATGTCCACCTTGATGTTATTATAAAGATAATTTTAAAGTAAAACACTAGTACTGCGACTCGCTCGCTGGACAGGGGTTGTAGTCTCTATCATTTTACTGAGTATCCATCTTCCCGTGATAGTAAGGCTCAATAACGATCCAGCGATCCAGCTACGTTTGGAATGAATAGATGAAAAAAAAAAACTATTATCGGTCTAGATGAGACGGTATGTGTAGCAGGCATTGGGAGGTATGTTGTACCGGCTGTATATTTTGCTTCTTTAAGAAGTAGAATGGTCTCTGTGAGCATTCCTTGGTCATTTTATAGCTCAGTAATGAATAATGTGACACATTGTGTTATTTAGTAATGAGAATAATAGTGAAAAGCATGTAGAATATTATAATTAATGTATATATAAAGATTTGAAGTAACCAAAAAGAGAATTTACATAACGAATATATATTTTTATTCTTGTTACTAATACGGTTGTGTTAAAAAAAAGAATATCTTTAAAATACATATATCGAATTTTAACTTTTAGAGGCCCTTCTGTGAAACAGGTAATGCACTTTGGCCTCTATTCGTTGAGTCCATCGACATGTATTTGTAAGCTCGAGGAGTCATGGACGTTATCTAGTTTTAAATAACAACTTTAATGGAATAAAATGCAAATACAATCATTGTATATAGGAATTTATTGATTTCTGATAAGCAGGGGATAGAAACTTTATTAGGAATTTTAAGCCGTTTAAGATAAAATACAAATTATGTAAAGTGAATTGCTTACTTTAATAGACAGTATCTAATTTAACACACGATTTTTAAACATTATCATTTATTTTGTAATATCGGCATTTCTAGGTGCACTTAGTAAGAAATATATGCGATTAGATTTCGGAGAAAATGTTAGAAAATAGTTTTTTTCGGCCATCAATAAAAATCTAAAAATCATACAAAAATTAATAATATTATGTTTAAATTGATACTTTCTCAAATAAAATGCAATTGCCTACATTTTTGTGATGAACAACGACAAAGAACGATGAGAAAAAATCATTTTTAGCTCTATCGCAAAATCATGCTAGATTTAAACATCTATATGTACGTTCAAATTCTAAAAAAAAACAAATAATACAAACTGACCAGTGTCAGAAACATACTTTACAATTTTCAAGTTGATGTTTAGAAGTATATTGTATTTTTGAGAGAATTTAAGTTTACAGGTAAGTTTTTTTTTAAAACAGAAATTAATATTAAAATAGTAATTCCAAAGAGTTGAATCCATGGATTAGCCCTTAGGGTTGAGTGTTTGAAAAAGATTCTCATCTCATGTTCATCACGGAGACACAATCTGCTCTCACTTCGTAGTTTTTGTAACTTTGATATAAAATACCCTTTTGTACCTTAAGGAAATTTAAAAATTCATTTCAATCATTCAATTCATTTGAAATTTCATTTCAAGAGCGCGATAGGTGTTAGTTTTCATATTTTATGTGAATGTGAATAGGTAATAGGTATTATATTTTTACATGCGTATTGACCGGAAGCTTTTGTAAATAGAAACGGAAAACATTAACATGACAGAAGATCATTCCTACTAAAAGATAATATTATACATCTTTAGATACACTTTACATGCTAATGCCATGGATTACCATGGTTGTGTATAAATATACGTACAAGTACGGGTACGTATAAATATAGGTACGTTTTAACGGTGAATATGGAATAGATAAACTATATATTATATGATATATAACCTATAGCCTATATGAAGGCTATACTTCCTTAATAAACGCTATCTAATGTAAAAAGAATTTTTAAAATCGGATTAGTAGATTCTGAGATTAGTACGTGTAAACAAATAAACTCTGCCTCTTTATAATATTAGTATAGATTAATTACAAGAAACGTACATCATTCATGTATTTTGACATGGTAGGGACCATCCAGTCATATAGGTATATTTTTAACCTATTTCTTCTTTAAATCTGTTTGTATAATTATTACATTATATTCATAGATTATGTTTAAATTATTATTATTATTATAGGTTGGCACATTTACACGAGTAATTAAATATTTAATTAGCAAAATGTCTCAATAACATAAAGTATTTTAAAAATCAGCGCAAACATTATTTTGTAAATATCGCCGATTAGCATTTATAATTATGTAAACAACATAATATTCTTAATTATGTTTCAATTCACAGTGCTCCTACATATATTATCTATCTATTTAAATTAAACACATATATCTCTTTATGGATGTTGCGATAAGATGAAGGAAAATATTGTTTTAAAATAAAAAATATTGTAATGTTTATTAAAACAAGTTTTATTATAGTTATTTATATATTTTTATTACTTCTAAAAGCTTGTTAATTATTACTACTACCTTACTTAATAACGTTAAAAAATTTAAAAATGTATTCATCTATTCTTTGCCTTTCAACACTTACTAAGTAGAGATACTTTTCTAATTCTTAGAAATCGGCTGAAAAGCACGTAGGTGTACAGTATAAATAACAATATAAGGAAAGGTCGTAACATACAATCAAACTTGGAACCGTTGTACATCAAGTCCTTTTTTTAAAGTTTGAAAATACATTTACAAATACCATTCGTCTACAGGATAACCACGCACTCAACCACGTCGCTCGAAGGCCGTGGTACCGAGACAGACCTACTCCTAAGTGATAAAGCTGGCTGCCCTTTGACCATGCCTTACTTTCGCTTAACGACTTTGGGATTAGGGGTAGTTTTGTGAGAAGGTTGTCTACCTCCGCGTCTGTGACAATCAAGGGCTGCTCTCACAATCCACTCTACTATTAGAACAGTACGAAAAGCAACATGCATGGTACATACATCTACCAATCAACGAGGGGGGCCGCTTTCCAAGTACTCTCGCACAATGATTTGGTAAATATATGTTCAGGGCGATACAATAATGGACTCTACACATGGAGAAACTTGATCTGGAGCGACTGAACTGTATTTTGAGCTGGTTGTGGAAGCTTCCACGCGGACTGACAGCACAGATTCTCTTTCAAGTTAAACGTATCAAAAGAGCTTGCGTAAGTGTAATTAGACAGGAATATGTAGTGTTTGATGGGCTAAAACAATGTCAAAGAGAGAAATGGTATTATGATTCGTTACTTTAGTTTAAGTATAAATAAAATGTAAGTTTATTATAAAATAAAAGGATAACAATAATTTGCCAATACAACATTTTGAGTTTATTTTTCATGAATCTGTAAAGATTTGTGTAGCTAAACGTACAACCGCCTGATAATATTTTCTGCCCATATATTTTTGATTTTTATAGTCTTAATTGCTTCATTTTTTAAATAGGCAACCTGTCATTTTCTTCTTAGAAGATTTTATTTAATTTGTAGTTACTAATGTCTATGAGTAGAGAATAATATTTTATTGTACTACTACTCCGAGATTTCGCTTTATAGCTTACGAGCCTTGAAAGCTCTGTCTTATCGTTCAAAAATACTTATAGGTGGAGGTTCGGTTTCGGTCAATTTTTTTCTTCATATTTCACGAAATGTTTATTTCACTGTTTTGTCTATCCTGGATATGACGCGTGAGAGACAGACATTATCGTACAAGAGGAAATACGGTGTCGAAAATCCAGGGTGATGCAGGTGTCCAGCCCTGTTAAAAAACTCCAATAGGATCTCATCAAAGGCGACAAAAGCCACATAGAAATCAATAAATATTTATTGGTTTCTATGTGGCTTCTGTCGCTTTTGATGGGATCCTATTGGAGTTTTTAAACAGAGAGCTGGCTTGGATATTTCGGTACATACTTGTGTCATATTGCACGCTGTGAGTTGAGTATCGTGCATCAATAGACATCTCGTACCGCACTTTACGATTGCATCGCATGGGTCCTTAATGTCATAAACCAAGTTGCAGCGATGCATGGCAAATACCTTTGTCTCTTTTTGTAAGGCCGTCATCTCTCAGGAGGCAGCAGAGGGATCATGAATCTTCGGCAGGGGGGCAGTTTTTTTTTTTTTTTTTTTTTTTTATGAGATTCAGTGACAAACGAGCAGACAGACCACCTGATGGAAAGTAGTAACTGTCGCCCATAACACCTACGGTTCATGCACTTAGGTTTTAAGTAACAAAAATGCAGAACCACAGGTGCGTTGTCACTGTGAGGACTAAGATGATATGCCTCTTGCCTGTAATTGCGCTGGCTACCTACCTTATCCTTCAAACCGGAACACAACAATGCAATCATTGTTGCTTGGCGGCGGAAATATATAAGGGGGTGGTACCCATCCAGTCGGACTCCTCAGGCTTGACAGAGTCCTACCACCGGTTACAATAAGAGTAATAATTAATTATTATAGTATATTGTCTGTGGATACTAAATACTTTGATCTATAGTTATAGAGGGCCTTTTACGTTTTGTGTTTTACGTCCAATGTCTGTGAAAGATCTGACTTGGAAGTAACTTTTGTCGTAGAAATAAATTTTGTCAATTCTATTCGATCAATCGATTTGGTCAGTTCAATTCGATTTTTTGTTTTTATCTTGAATACTGTTTACAAAATTATAAACCGAAGTATTCCCAGATGATAAAATAATGCACTGAAGATAAAAAACAAGGGAAGTGCTAAGTAGTTGTGGCGCATATGGTACAATCAGGAAGTACAACGCTTACTCGATGTCATAAGAGATAACTATATTTTTATTAAATTTAAATAATAGTCAATAATATTTCTAACTTTTTTACTTTTTCTAAAGTTTTTAAAATAAATAATAATACGGATATTTATCGATATCGATAATGTAATAGAAATTTCAATGTGTTACTACACTGTTTGAGTAGCAGTATACATTAACATAAGATGCGAATGCTAACTTTATGTGTTATGATATTGTTTTCATAATTGTGAGCATTGAGATTATCGCCATCTCTGAATAAGAAACTGAATTTACACTTCAGAATACAAAATGCCATAATAACGTACATATCTACTACTGTATGGCAAATAAATCTTATTTTTATTGGAAAAAGATAAATGTTTAATTATAATTAAGGGATATTGATAATTATTCCAGTCTTGACTAAAATAAATCATACCAATCAAACCCTTTGTTTATAAGTAGTGCAATTTATGATTAATAGTGTATTTGTGTGAGTTTAGTGACATAAGTTCCAATACAAATAATCTCTCTTCTATTTTTCTCTTGCGTGAAATAACGAGTATCCGACTATTTTTATTTCCAAACAGATAAAAGACTTCTAAGGACCACCATATACCAATAGTTATTAAATTTAACAGTACATTAATGTTGTTTATTACAATGAAGTAGCAGTAATAATTTTTGAATTTCTTATTAAAAAAAATCATTTGTTTGTAAAAGTAATCAAATTTTCAAACGATTTAAGTCATGGATGAGAAATACAAATATCGTAACGGTTGCTAGGTAACTGTCACTAAAATAATGACATTTAAATTGTTTTGACGTTATGTATTCGTAACGCTTTTGATGTTTTGAGTTTTCAAATTGTTCGTGATCGAGAGCAATAATTGTTGCGATTAGTGAGGAAGTAATTTTTTAATTCAATTAACTGACTGACCTCACGTCCAATTCAGTGTCGTACCCCACGCGTATGTGCAATCACATGAACAAAATCATGCAATATCGTAGTGATAGGAAGTAAATCCAGAATTGGAAGAGACCTTACAGTGTGCAGTCGACCGAGGTTAGTTATCGATCTCACAAAATTAGTCATTTTGAAGCAGGTTTAAAGTAGCTTGTGACTCATTATGAAGTAAGATGTTATTGTAAATATTTTCATACTTTTAATATTGCAGAATATTTTACATAAGCTTATACTTCTTTATTCTAAGGATATACATTTAACAGGTAACTTAGAATTATTTTATAGAGGTATGACTTGAATGAAATAACTAATAAAAATAATAATTTGTGTAATGAACAAAAGAACTTCTCCATTGTTTTATCCATATGTGTATTTTTTTTAAAACTTTAATTCAAGAATGTCACGTATGAGACCACAGTGGCAGTTACAAGCTATAGCTGCTCAAAAAAGAGACAATGAGCTTCGTCGAGCTGAAGAACTTAAGAAGGTGGCTAATTATTTTGAACTTAACACCAATAAGTCCAGACATCATGAACAATGGACAACTGAAGGATACTATGAGAAAGCTAAGAAGGAAGCTGAGCTACTTAGTGAAAAGAAAATTAGGGCTGCGTAAGTGTTGAGTCAATATTATAAATTATATATTCTCACTTTTAATCTCAGTGTGATGGAAAAATCAGATAAAATTAAATGTTTTTTCAATTAATTTTTTGTCGAAAATCTTAAGTTATATTGTTAAAATGCTTAAAGAAAGATTTTTAATAATAGTTATTAGGAACTTAATATGATGAGACTTTATTTTGAATATTGCAAAAATAATTAAAGAAAATGTAATTCTAATAGGAGTCAGAATAAGTAATAAGATTTTTTTTTAGATATCATACAATATTCTAAACTTTTGTGAATATTTCATTAAAAAGTTAAAAATATATACTGTATTAAAAGTTGTTTGAAGTATTCATAGTAATTAATTCCTTTATCATAATTCTGTGCAATAAGCATTAACATATTTTAAAAAATGTTTCAGACAACTAGAAGAAAGACGAAAGAAGCTAGAATTAATGCTATTTCAGGAGAATATGCAGTACCAAGAAGAGCTTAAAGCCTTGGCTTCACAACCAAAATATTATAAAAATGGGTATTTCAATAACTTATTTAAAACACAAAATAAAAATAATATTTCTATGTAGAATTTGCTTTTATTTTATTCCTTTATAATATTTATAATGATTTACTATTATTTTAATATATTTTGTAGATAATAACACATAGTGAGTGAGCTTATTTTATTGTGTAGATAAAATATGCATGCAAAAGGTAGCATCTTTTATTTTTTTATTAAGTAGAAAAATACAAAATGAATATCTATTTATTCAGCAAGTAAATTATTTCTAGTATGTAGTAATATGCAAATTAACTTGTGGAAGGGAAACAATGGTAAGTTAGAGTTATTCTTACTTTAGCATTTATAATATAGTTAATGCTTTTTTGACATTGAAAAAGTTTGCTGTTACTAGATGATATTTGTTTATTATATATATTTGTATTTGTATAATGCATAATGAAAACATGCCTGTATAATTTATATAAATCAATAAACTTTATTTCTTTTTAATCCAGCTTAAAACCAAAAGGACTTAGGAATTAAAATATATGTATTAAACTTGTAATATTTAGAAGAAAATTTACTTACAAAAAAGTATCTAAGTAAGTAAAAACCTGTTTTATTGTGTAACTAAAACTATTTATTGTTTCATTTATTTCAGTTCATATCTGAACAAAGTACCAACGTCGACTTTGCAAGAGATTAACCAGGGTATTATGGAAAAGGAGGAACAACTTCGGAAACAGGAAGCCGAGTTAAAATTGTACCATGCATGGAGGCTGAGGCAGCCTGAGTTGAGAGCTGCTCGCTCTTATATTGCTAATGGCAAATTAAAGTCAGCTTGGTAAGTGCTTTTTTACTGAGCTAAATGCTTATGCTGTATTCGTTGAATGAACCAAGCACTGAGATTTTGCACTTGCACATGATTAGTTGCAGATAAGACGCTTAGGCCGCGATTACAATGTAATTCATAATTAGTCCATCGTTACATTCTGTACTGTTCAGACTTCTCTCGTGTAGTTACCTGATTTATTATCAATGTAGGAGATGACAGTGATACGGCGGAAAGTAAAAATTAATAAATAAAGTATATAAATATTTAAAATAAAGTTGATTTTACTTTAATGTTGATTTTATTTGTATGTTGATTTTATTTTATTACAAATTATTAATAATTCCTCACTAAAGCAATAGCAGCATGAACATGCCCTATGACTTCAAACCAGTTGCAAATGTTACTGGGCGGAGCTAGGCAGTTTTCTGTCCTTATCAGTTTGTATGCAAATGTGAGTCAGAGAACGCGCTTTGCATGGTGAATAGAGTATAATATAATAAATAACGACAATATACTATATAGTATATTTAATTATGTTATTTTACTAGATTTGTTTTTGTATTTAGTCAATATTATTTAAATTATATTTGTTTTTAAAGAAATTTTAGGTATCCATATTAAAACAAATTAAGAATTTTATTTAGAATGAAGAATGCCATTTAGCATGAACTTTTCACATGTTTTCATTGTTGGTAATTTTAATATTTGTATACATATTATATTTTTTATTATAATCTCAAATGATATTATTTTAGGATGGAACAGATAGTAGAGAAAGAGATGCAGAAGAAAAAAGAAGATGAGGACACGCGGAAGGTTCTGCAAGAGAGGGACGAGGCGCTGCGCCGCCAGATACAGATAGAAGAAGAGAGATTACGAGAGAAGGAGTTGCAAATGAAGGTACTTTTGTACAATACATTCGCTATTATTTTACTTGAGACTTGATTTTACACATGAAATAAATTTTATTAAATTTTAGAAATTCAATCGATTAAAGAACGCAGGAGGTTAGTTTCAGGATCATGTCAAATTAAAAAAAAAGCGACGAAAGGATATATAGAACAATTATTTTTCAGTCATTTCCCAATATAATATTTTTCTGACTTAAACTATAGTTATAGTTAATATAAGACTACTTGAGCTTCTGCTTTATTTTTTCTAAAGCCCTATATAATATATTACAGAAAAAGGAACTCATCTAAAAATATATTGTTCTTTTTTATTAGGAGCTCAGGAATAGTTTAGAAGGACAAATAGCAGAGCTAAGCGAGAAAGAGACAGAAGTTAAGAAACTACGGAAACTAGAAGAAAGAGAGAGATTGATACTGGAAGAGCTACAAATGCTAACAAGCGAAAGAGAAAGAGAACTTGCGAAACTTGTGGCTAACAGAGATGTGCATATAATTAATATGGGCCTACATAAATACAATTTGAAGAGGAAAGTAATAGCGGTCATTAATGAAATTGACCTGGAATTGCAAATGTTGGCAAAAATAAGGAACAGTGTTTTGAAGGTGACATGCTTTTGTATTTTGTTCAATACTAGCGACTTACCCTCGCTTCGCTCGGGTGTGTCCCTAGATCCGTTTTAATTTTTTGAGTGGTATCCTAATTCTTTTTCTAAAATAAAAGTAGCCTAAGTTACTCCTTATAACATCAGCTATTTGCTTGTGAAAGTCCCGTCAAAATGGATCCAGCCGTTTTTGAGATTAGCCGGAACAGACAGTCAAACATTATTAAATTTGTTTTTTTCTTATTAGTACCGTATGTACTTTTATATGCATTTAATAAGAAGCTCTTATTTTGTTATTACAAAGAGACATTTCAATTTTATTTATATGTATAGATTAATATTACACAAAGTGAAATATCCAATAATACATTAATTTAGAAAATACCTTTATTTCACTATAATCTATAGTTTTTTTTAGTTTATAAAAGTCGATTAAAATATACATGTAGCTTCTTAAAATTTATAATTTAACATTAAATTAAGCTCAAATAAATGTTAAACCAATAAAATATATATTCTATGTATAGGACTATGAAGCAAATCGTGAAAAATGTGCAAATTACAAACGTATCTTGGACGCGGCGCTGCGGGAGTTAGAAGAGCACAGAGAGAGGGAGCGACAAAGACAGAATAATATTGATGCAATGTATGATGGTGAAGCGAGACAGATTAATGAGAAGCAAGATAAGGTACTTCATTTGTTTATTTGGTGTTTTGTGCCGAAACATATATTATAGAAACTAATGACTTACCCTCGCTTCACTCAGGCGAATTCTTACGCGGCTCGGATACGCGGATTTTGTTCACAATTTCATTATTTTTTTTGCGTGGAACCGTAAATCTTTTTCTAAAATAAAAGTAGCCTGAGTTACTCCTTATAACATCAGCTATCTTCCAGTAAGAGTTCCGTCAAAATCTGTCCATCTGTTTCAGAGATTAATCAGAACAAAGAGTCAGACAATCAAAAATTAAAAAAAAAAATGTTTTTTTTTTCCTAAAACATGTTTGAGTACCGTATATATGTATATAATTACATAATATGCATTTAGTAAAAAGCTGTTATTTTGACATTACAAACAGACACATAAATTTTATTTATTTATTTGTGTAGAAAATATCTAAAATCTATATTAAATTATGTACCTATTGTATTATAAATATAAAAAATAAATTAACAATGCTGTAACAATGCCATTTTAGCTCTGGGCAAAAGAACGGGAAGCGCGTAGCAATCTAATGAAGGAAGTTATCAAAACTCTCAAAAAACAAGTAGAAGAGAAGATCGAGGCGAATATTCGTTTGCAAAAGGAGAACGTGTTAGAGCGAGAAAAGATTCTAGAGCAAATGGACAGCTTCCACCAGGAAGTACGCGCTAAGGAGAGGGAAACTCAGGTTAGTATTTAATTGAACCCATACTCGCTTATTTAAATAATGTTCCAAATCAATTATCTTGTTAGTGCTTGTATCATATTCAGAGATCGCGCTCCTTTTTTTAAATTGATACTTTTTTTAAATAAATTTTTGATGTTGCATTTTTGACTTATTTTGAAAAATCTAAAAAAAAACATGATAACTCAAAAATAATTCACTTTTGCATAATGCATATGGGGGGTTAATATTATCACAAATAGTCACCCCTATCACCTCCTAACGGGAATACGTTGAATTACCAATAACCCTGTATAGATATGTATTCAGCACCTTTTAACATCCCACTGGGCATGGGCCTCTCTTTAATACGAAGGGCTAAGACGAAAGGCCAGCCAGGATCAGGCCATAGTTTACTACGCTGGCCAAGTGCGGGTTGGGGGACTGCACATGTCTGGGAATACACATACATAATACATATTTTTAACATACACACAATTTTAACATATGTCTTTCGAAAACTTGCTAGGTTCTCTCAGACATGCAGGTTTCCTCACGATGTTTTTTTTTCATCGTAAGACAAATGTTAATCATGGTGGAAATGATTTACATGAAAATATCAGAAGTACGAGACCGGGGATTTGAACCCGTTTTCCAAGCGATATTTTCGGATTTTTTCGCGGATTTATTTTGATTTTTGGTTTCCGACTTTTCGATTGCTTTACAACAATCATGTTCACGGGACGGGTCATGGTCATTGTAGATATTATTAGATCCCCCCTCCCCTACTATAATCTTCTTACGAGATTTTAAAATTAGAATTTTATTAAACTTTTAATATACTATATATTTAAACACGGAAAATGCCCTATGACTATACATTTTATATTTTATTTTTAAATCATAACTTATCTTGTTTCAGCTCAAGAACTCTTCATACTCAACTATAACGGCGTTACAGTCACAGTTAAACGGTCTACGCCTGCAAAAGGAACAAATAGAAGAAATAGCGTCCCGCGAGGCCGAGTTACGGGAGGCCGCACTGCACGAGCGACTCCTACGTTCCGAGATCGCCAAAGCCCAGAGAGAAGGAAACACACAAGCTTGGGCATAAATTATATAAATATAATAAAAATATATCATTATACTATAGTCCATTCGCGTTAAGAAAATGTGAGACATCAAGTGCAACTGCAGGGTAAGGGTGTTTTCATAGCGGAGTAAAAATTTAATTTCAATATATGTCGAAAGATTAAGTTTAATGATTAAAATTCAATTTAATTATCTCAAATCGATATAAAGTAATTAATAATATATTTAATCGGTATCATTAGAACCTATAATTCTATAAACTGTATTTACACCGCACGCATTTGCTGTTTTTAGTTCAGTGCTCCCCACATTCCATTTAAATCGCACAGTTTAAAGTACTTAAAAACATTGTAAATTACTCGTCTTTCTCCGCTATGAAGTATCGATTCACTTTTATTCTGACGAATAGATAGGTATTCAATTTTAAAATTTATTATAGGTAATGCACAAAGGATAAAACTGTTTCGTACGAAAGTATGCCTTCAACTGGTCATTGTGAACTTGACTTTATAGTTATGCAACCTAATTGGTCGGGGGGCGTCGCTAGGCCGATGGACAACGATGGATGGATGACTCACAATTTTCTTAACGCGAATGAACTATAGTGACAGCCCAGTTTTGCTCTGGTGCGATCCTAGGTGCCTAACAGAAGTCTATATATTACTCCAGATCATATCTATATACTAAATTTTATCGAAATCCGTTTAATCGATTCGGCATGAAAGAGTAACAGACATACGTACTTTCGCATATATAGTAAAGTTCATTGCGAAAGTTTGTGAAAATGTGTTTATTACTTATTCAATGTTCATTTTATAACGGCAAAGGGGATTGGATTGATATTTGAAATGGAGGTAAAGTAATACTTTCTTAGATTTATGTGAATGTTTGACAATTTAAATATAACTATCTTTCTATCTGTCTGGTCTCTCCCATGACCATGATTGCTGTAAAGCATTCGAAACTTCGGGAACTAAAAATCAAAGTAAATCCACGAAAAAAATCCGAAAAGATAGTTTTATTTAAAATGGGGATAAAGTATATTCTGGATTAATAAATTACCTATTATTTATCGTACGACATAAGTACCACTCGAGTGCAGATGCGTAGAAAGAGTTAATAGGGAATATGCGTGACTTTTTTTTAACCGACTTCCAAAAAAAGGAGGAGGTTCTCAATTCGACCGTATATGTTTTTTTTTTATGTTTGTTCGGGCATTTTTTCGTCGTTTATGAACCGATTTTGATAATTCTTTTTTTGTTGGAAAGGAGATATCCCAAGAGTGGTACCATGATAAGGAAACCAGGATCTGATGATGGGATCCCAGAGAAATCGAGGGGAACTTTCGAAAATTGTAGCGGCGACTAGTGCGTTTGATAACATTTTCATTAGGTATTTTAAAGCACTACTATTTAATGAAGGTCTGGAGTCGATCTGATGATGGACCCGAAAGATAGTCGAGGGAACTCCTCAACGATTTACAGCAATTACCTGGTGTTTGGGCTTGATTAATTTGTATTGATGATACGTCTACACTAAAAATGAAAAATAATAACTTTTTAAAAAAAAATAAAAACCGACTTCCAAGCACTGAAAAGTAAAAAATAACTAAACGGGGGTTTTCATTTAGAATAGATACTTAATCAGATTTTTTCGAAGTCGGTGCCAGCCAATACAAATCAAAGCACACCGACTTCGAAAATATCTGATTAAGTATCTATTCTAAATGAAAACCCCCGTTTAGTTATTTTTTACTTTTCAGTGCTTGGAAGTCGGTTTTTTTTTTTTTTTTAAAGTTATTTACAGTAGCTAACATCGTTATATAAAACACCAAAGAACTATATATATGTATGTATGTATGTATGTATATATATATATATATATATATATATATGTACATATGTATGTATGTATATGTATGTATATATCATACCAATACGGATACTTTAAACGCTCGCCATTTCGCACGCTTGGCGTGACGTCACAGTGTGATATACACAGAAAAATGACGACTCAATTTGTAACGACAAAATCGAAAAAAAAAACTTAATTCAAAAGCAATAAAGGTTATAAAAAATATATTTCACCTTTATTTAAATCATACGCATATTCCCTATTGCATAGTGATAGATCATAGTTAGATTTACGTCAATATTTGACATCTACATATAATTAAAATGATATGTTGCTTGTTGGAAAGCGCATCTTGAGACTGGCTGGATTGATTTGGCTATTTTTTTTATATTTTTAATAGGATGAAAAGGTTTTCAGAAAGAGTTTTTTTTTAATATTTTGGAATTAATATAATATACTTATAATAGAATCAAATAATTTATTATTTTGTGTTAATAAGAATAATTTTTATTATAATCTAACTATACTAATAATTAGGATATTAACATTTGCACAAGGTATACGTATAAAGAAATAATATGTGCTTTACTGTGTGATACATACTATTATTGTACGGCAAACTATATTTTTATATGTAAAACAACTAAGTTTTACTTTTTGATGCAAGGATAAGTCGATAGAGGGCTTTCGAATAATATATAAAAAATATTTAAAATATAATATATTGAATGTAATAGAAACATTAATAATATTACAAAGTCTATAAAATATTATTTTTTCTTTGTCTAATCAAAAAAATATTTTTATATATAATAATACATTTTTACAATACAATTACTAAAAAGAACAACAGCGAGAACAGTATGTTAGAAACTTCAATGCTAACTAAACGAGTCTAACTAAAAGGTAAAGTAAACAATATACATACTAGTATGTATTGAAGAGCTTTATATCAAGTGAGCATAGTACTAAATTATAATATTGTCATTTGAATAAAATTAACTTGTAGTTCTAATTGATACAATCACAACAAATACATTAATGTTCATATCTTACATTTATTTACATACGCAGTTGGTGGCTAGTTATTACTTTATATAAAAAAATTAAAGAATGC
Source organism: Argynnis bischoffii washingtonia (assembly GCA_033884665.1). Classification (NCBI taxonomy): domain Eukaryota; kingdom Metazoa; phylum Arthropoda; class Insecta; order Lepidoptera; family Nymphalidae; genus Argynnis; species Argynnis bischoffii. The sequence continues at coordinate 6,128,978 of CM066628.1, read as the reverse complement.
GTGTATGAATATATATACCTACACGCGCAAGAAGTAAAACTTCTGTAGGTTATCGGTACTCTTTATGAAATTCAATTTATGTTTTAAATAATTAGGATAGGTTGGATACTAAAAATAACGCATATTAGGCATATTACAATCATATATTTATAGAATATCATTTAAGGAAAGAATAAATGTTATATATCATTTGTCAGACAATAACAACGGTTACCATGGCAACAACGTACGTAAATTTTTTCGCAACTCATTCACCAGCTTACCCCCCAAGTCAAGCGTGCGTAAAGAAGTTTTAATTCAATGTAATTTTGATTATAGTAACTTGCCTTAAAATTAATGAAGTAGTATTTCCCGTCCATTTCAAATTCTTTTAAATAGTTTAAGGTTGGTAAGTTGTCTTTTTTGTGTGTGTGGAGTGTTGTGAGTGAAAAAAACTAATTTATCATTTGCTAAAATTATAAATTAGTCTTTTTTTTTAATAAATAATAAGAAACAAAAAAACATGAGAAAAGTACAAATACATACAAATATTTTAAATAATATAATATTAAAGCTTTTGTAGGATAATAAATGAAATATAGAATACTACCGACTCACAAATACAAATCTATGCCACGAGAACCGTACATTTTTATGAAATAAAAAGTAGCTTAAGTGCTATTCCAGAGTATAATTTATCTCTGTGCAAAATTTCATCCAGATCCGTTCAGCCGTTCTGGCGTGATTGAGTAATAAACATCCATCCATTCTTACAAACTTTAGTATGGATACAATTAACAAATTGCTAGTTGTTATATACTATATTGCATTATTTTTGTTTTTCATTATTGTTTTATTAAATATTATGGTTATAAAACTAATAATATTCCTATTCAATAATCAGCTATGTGCGAGTCGTACTCGCACGTTAAATTTACGGTTACCTATGATGAAAATTTTCGACATAATTGTGATAATTGTGTAAAGTGTATTACGTGTACTCGTTTTTAATGACTGATTTTCATAATACTTTCTAAGATTTACTCGAATATTTGAAGATTTAAAGTTAGGAGGAAAAAATGAAACTGCAAAAGTATCCCAAAAAATAATTTTATGAAAATGACTGATTTCTAAGTAAGCTTGTAAGTTTTTAATTGTAAGTTATTTCAACAATTTTATAAAATAGTACATCTGTGTGTTTCTATTTGTGATGTGTAAAATAAAGTTATTTTCTCAATAAATAATTGTTATATTATTTCTGACTTCTATGCTCCCAAAGTATTAAATATCATTTTTCCTGTAACTTTAAAAATGAATAGTAACCAAATCTAAAAATAAATTGAGCTTCTGAAAAAATTTCAACGAAGGTTATTTTAATAAGTAAAAAGCAAAAGTAATTTTGTATTTCATGGAATAACTATAAAATATAATTTTATTTATGGTGGAGAGATATTTTAAATTTAATCCAACAAGTAGGTAATGTTAATAAGTTTGTTTAAATTTGTTAGTTAAATTTTTTTTACAAAATGCCTCATTTCGTAAGTCATTTTCACACATTTCAAATTTTTATTTATTATATACATAATATGTAAATGATAGAATAATTAAGTTGAATTAAGTGACTTATTTTTCATTTCTTTTTAGAATGACGGCTTAAATGTAATTATTCATTATCATCTACTACTCTTTCTCTGTATAATATATTAAAACAAAGGACTTAATACTATTTTAGTGCAGATGCCCCATCCCATACAAAGAAATTGGAGTGCGCTATGTAATACGGGCTACTCTTGCGACTCCTTTTGTTCGCTTGAATAGATCGTAGATGTCGTTAATCCGTTAATGATACATATGTGTAAACTAAAATTTGGTAAATATAGCAAAATTTATCCAAAAAAAATTAATAAAACAATTTTCAGTGAAATTAACAGTGTTTATAAACAACCCATGTGATAAACCCACATAAAAAATAAAAGCCCCATCTGTGAATATACAATGCAAACTGATGATATACCTAATTGCGGAAATGGCAAAAAAAAATATTTCCACTTATTTCACTTAGAGTTTATTTAAAAGTACGTACATTTTTGGGATCTATTTTGTATATTTTATTATCTTTACACAAACTTCAATAAAAAGTCGCCATACATACAATGCCATTTATTAATACATATTTAAATCAATTTTTGTTCTTGATGAGATTTGAACTATCTAATATTGTCACAGATCACACAATACTAGTACTAGTAATATTATGTACACTTATAATATATTAATTTAAGGACACCAAAAACTTTTAATAATTTTTGAAATACAGCGCCATCTAGTCAGACATTTAAGCTTTACTTTGTTCAATTTAAAGTTCTTGTTTTATTCACAGATGGCGCTTTAACAGTTATTATAAACCTCAATAGATGTCGCTAACATTTTTAACGCCATCTACGTCCTATTTATTCGTGTACAGTTGACAACATAAATATCTACTAATTAAAATAGTAATATTTTATACAAAACGATTTTTTTTAATTTATTACTTAGATAATAATGATTTTAAAGAAAATATAACATACTTTCAGCTCATTTCCTTTTAAAATGAGAATATTTTATTATTATTTATATATTTATTTATTACAAAACTTACACTTTAAATTATTATCTGTAAATTATGTATGCAAAACATTTTTTATGCTATAATTTAAAAGTTGTATGTATGCTATATTATTAGGTCTGCTGTTTAGATTTAGATTTCTATATTACATTTAAAACGGCCCATTTTACTCTCGTAAATTGAATAATGAATGTTCTAGGTAGGTACTGATTAATAAAACATAATCAAAATAATATGTAATTGAATACATTTACAGCTAGACTATTATTTCAAAGTATTTTTTGTGTTTTAAAATGAAGGCAAAATATTTGCAAGATTTATAAATATTTTTTTATATTATACAAAAATTAAAACATTGATTTAGTAAGAATAATCTTTTTTTGTTTTTCTTTTACTTTGCAAGGAAATTTTAATACTATTAATATTACTATCGCCTCACCCTCGCTTTGCTTAGGTTCGCCTCTAGGTACGTTTTCATGGTTAGTATGGAATAAATATATTAAATGATATAGGTATAGCCTATAGTCTTCCTCAATAAACGGGCTACCTAATGCGAAAACATTTTTTCAAATCGGATTAGAAGTTTCTGAGATTAGCGCCTTCAAACAAACAAACTCTGTCTCTTTATAATATTAGTATAGATACAATCTGTTCAGACTTTAGATACTATGTAGAAAATATACATAGGTTGAAGTTTTAAGTACATATATTATGGATTCTATTAGTTACTCTTCGTTTACACTAAGCGAAGTATTCATTGATTACCTACAGTATAAAAAATAGCATTCTGAAACCTAATGTTTTATTAAATTACTTATTAGTTTTTGATCATTGATCCAGGTATTTAATGACATAAATGTCTGTATTATAGGCTATCTCCATTCGAAATTTTATTCAAATTGTTTTGTGAAGAAGCAGGGCCGGCTGGATTGGAGAATGTGTGCCGGTTGCCTTGTCATAAAGCCAACTCTATGAAAAGTACAAAGCACACACTCACTCTCTAAATCATTCACAAACTTCCATACTTACCTATAATCGATATTAGAAGTATGATATTGATATAAATAAAATAAAAACATATTGTATTTTTAAAATTTAATATAAACATTTTAATATTTGTCTCAGTAGATACAATAGATAGTAGATACGTACTATTTATTATCAGTTGTGGCGATTGTGTGAGTAGTGCTATTTGTTTATTTTGCATATGCATGTTGGGCACGATAATTTTTTGTCTATATATACTAGTTTTGTGGTTGGTTTTAGTAATAGTTGTGTTGGATAATACCTTAATTACTGATAATAATAAATATAACTGTTTCGTTGTAGAGCCTACTGTTTGTAGAGTTGTCAATTTGTGAAAAAAAATGACCGATATTATTACTAGTAATAGTATCCAAATCTATTAATAGTTAATCTCTATGATCTTCTTAATAAAATCCAAATCTATTATGTTTAATATATTTATCTATTTATAAAAAATCTAATAGGAATTCTGATTAAAATTAAGGATTCGGATAGAATTTTATTTTAAATTATCAGATATTTGTATATAGTATATATTGTACCAGATACTTCTTTTTGAATAAGAAACCTTGAAATTTATTTTAAACAAAAAAATATTTCGGAAAAATAGGTACCTATTATTATCAAAAATAATAATAATAGGTACCAATTTTTCCGAAATAATTTTTAAGTTATAGTACCTATAGGTAGGTTTTCCTTGTTCTGTATTTAAAATAGTTGTATAATGGATGTACACACATTGCCGTAGTGAAATGAACAGAAGGTTTTTCTTTATAATCAGCTCAAAAAGTGAAAGGTTTTTTCGTCTGCATTTTTTATACAAAAGTAATGAAATTTTTTTTGTCTATTATTGATTTAGGTATGTTTACTAACAGATATTTTTTAAAGCTTTAAGTAGGTCTATTTTTCAAATATGGTTATGAAAAAAACTGTTTCTTTCATCTTCTTAAAATATATTTAAAAAAATTCAATTTTATTATTTAATTTTTGTATTTTTAGTTTAAAAACAAAAAATCGTAAAAAATACACTCAGGTAGGCATTCCATAAAATCACTTAAATAAAATATAGAAAGAAATATATAAAGCCATTAAGGCTTTCTGAGATATTTCAAAGATGTTGGGAAAGGCTAAGCAACCGAGCAAAATAAACTCTATATTTTTAAGCAAAATACAGATAATCATCTTTAGTACTTTTCTTTTATGTATAAAAACATGAAGAATCGGATTAAAATCTAACTTTGCTTTTTACTGTTATTTCTGTACTGAGGGATTTTTAAGATCCTTTTTTTTTAAAGAAAAGAAGAACTTCAGGTTGAGTGAGAATGTTACTACCTAATACTTTAGTAGCTCCAATGCTTTCTTTAGAGATCCCAGTACAACGCTAAGCTGGGCTCATCCCAAGTTCTTTTTTTTACATGATATATATTCAAAAATATTTTTTCCTTTAGGTAGATAAATGCTTGCTTATTGCCAAATTTCATTATTATAAGTCAATGTAAAGTGTCTGTAAAGTATACCCTATACACCTAGTTGAATAAGTGATATTATTATTAATAGAGTTACTTCTAAGATATCAATAAGATGTTCTTTCTAAGTAACTTATTATTTATATACTGTAAATTTTTAAGAGTTTCTGGATTTTGAAGAGGTTCTTAGATGTATATTTTCCTTAGTATTGACTGGAAAATGTACACCTACAATTAAACATCTATTATGTACCTACCTAGTACTTAAGATGTATGAAAAAAAGTTTTTTTTTGTAAAGGTTTCTCAATGCCACTTTGGTTAAGACTTTGATAGGTAAAGCTAACAGAAAATTTTAATTTGTGCTATTGAATGAATTTATTTATCAGTTAGTCTTAAGTTTCACCATAGTATGTAGCTGTTACTTTACCAATACGTAAATATCTAGTTAAATACGTACATACCTACACTCAACAGTTAATATACACTAGAAACTATACACAGTAGGTATCTAGGAGAAAAGCCGGATAAAAATCAACTATTTACGTACAATATGCTCCGCGTATACTAAAACATAGGTCTTTAATCTTTTATTGTGTCCTATTTTTATAAGCACAATCAATTTGTTTTTCAGTAAAACCTGTTTTATTTAACCTATAAAAAAGGGATAGTTGCCTCACGTTAAAAATGCTTTGGGGGATACTTGCCTTATGCGGGAATAGAAAATTCATTATATGAAGTTTTCAATGTCAACGTCTTTTCGCGGAAGAATTTTTGCTCACACGGACAAAGCTCGTGCATCCTGGTATGGTATAAAGGCCTATGGGAGAGTAGCTACAAATTGTAGAAAAGCGCTAACGCCAGGGACATCTCTAACATAGTGTATTGAAAACCGGGGCATGTATCCCACTGAGGCAACTATCCGGGTTTTACCTTATATGTATCACTATTATAGTATCGAATACAGAAATGTAAATATTCTATTAAACTAAATTAGGCTATTTTCCGTAGGCACTTACATACACTCATTTGTTTAGATTATTAGGCAGGATATTAAGTTATATGAATCATATGTACATAAATGTAAAAATTATATATATAGATGTTTTAAAATATATTTATTAAGTTTAAATGAATAAAAAAATCATTTGTTGCCATAAAAATAAAATTACAATTTTTAAAATTTTTGGGCTAAAGTAAATCCATCGTAGGCAGTAACTTAACTGATACTGTTGAGATTAAAATCTCGAGCAGTACTTACTGATTTTCAGTTAGTATGTCCAGAGATTTTAAGCGGGTTAAAGGCAAAAACAGTCTTATTCCTCTAATTAACCCATAATGAAAAAAAATATCAATTAAAATAAAATAAAAAATATAGTAGGTGATTTGTTCTAAGTACCTACCTACAGAATAACATTACCTATATTTCCCTAAATAAACCAATTTTTATGTTTTTCATATCATTCCCCCATACATATCTATATACTTATACAAAAAAACAACCATTTACACAAACAAAAGCAAAATAGAGTAAGTATATTTCTAAATAACCTATTTATCGTATTGAGGTACATAATATGTAAAAGCATTGTAAAAAGTGCCGGTGTCTGATAAAAAAACATATCCATAAGTACGTAAGATACGTTTGAAATAAGCACGCGCGTAGTATCGGAAAAATAAAGAGCGACTCATGAAGGCGGGCAACGCACGTCTAACGCCCCGTCAAAACACCATAAAAGACGGACCTAGAGCCGAAAAATCCAGGCTATAATTACACAGCTACCATCCAGGCAATTTAAATTTACTGACGCACGTGTCCCACAAAACGAACCACTACCATCGTACACGCACGGAAAAAAGTAGAAAAGTGTAGGCGCCACCCCCTGACTCCTACTGGCTGGTGACTACGACCACGCCCCGCAATAGCTACTATCGCTGTCTCTTTCCCGTGTGCTGACGATTTATATTCCTGTCTTTGTCTATTGTGTATTGTGGTGGAAAAGCTGTGGGTGAGCGATGGTTGAGCGATCAGTACGCGTCTAGCTGTCGCGCGTGTTGTGTCGCTCCGCGCGTGTCGCGGTGTGTCTGTGCAGTGTCGTGTCAGGGTGTCGAAGTGGCGGGATTCCTTGCCGCAGGACGGGGGGCACATGCCCCCTTCCACCAGCACCACATTGGTAAAAGTCAGTGTCCCGTGATAGGATTTTGAAAATAGAATTTTTTGTGTTTACCCCAAGAACTTTGTATGCAGCAATGCCAACGTATGGAGGTTGTTTTCGTTTGTTATTTTTTTTTTAATTATTATGTTTATTTATAACGGATATTGGAGTGAATTTGGTAATTTTAATGTTTATGCATGATTGTTGTAGGCAAAAGTGTAATTTTCACTCTAAAGCTTTACATGCTTGTAAAGTGAGAATGAATATAATAGGTATATATTATATATAGTGCATATCAAAACAATACAGAAAGGGTACATGTTATGTGTGTAGGTTTGATTTATTTATTGTACCCACACATACATATGTATTCACCTACCTTTCTATTGAAATTTATTCATTTTGAATAATGATATCATATATTATATTGAAAACAAACATAATTATATTCATTTTATTCTAACTAATAAAGAAATTATTTTAATATAACAGTAAACTTAGCCATTTTAGGCCTATGTTCACGGCGCTATGTATTCTCATTAAAATTGCAACTTACCTATTACTATATCTATACAGATAATAAATAAAATAATTTTTCAATAAATTTAAAAATTATATGTAGGTATATACCAAATGAATTATAATAATAATAGAAGTATGGTTTTTATAAGTAATGTAGAGTCGAAATATAAGGAGTATATGTTTACAGTGTTCTGAATGTTTCATATAATATATTATGTAAATAAACTCAGCAACTTATAAAAATAGTGAAAGAGAGAACTATATAGATAAAGTAGAGATTAAAACAAGGCAGGAAAGTGATGAAAGATTAAAAAGTTTAGTTCTAGAGCTTATAGGGATGGACATAGAGAATACTTAAAGAGCTTACATAGTTACATTTTAAATCTTTAGAATACTACCTATGTGAAAATAGTTATAAAAATTCTTGCTTTATAAAAGTTTTCTTTATCTTATTTTAAGCTTGTGATAAAGTCAACATTATAAATATAATATATCAATGAAATATTCTTGTAAGCGTTATTTATTTGTAACCTATGCTATTTGTATGTGAATACTGATAGGTAGGTATATAGTTATACCTACTTATGTACCTTAAGGTAGGGAAGGATATACATCATCATCATACATACATCATATAAGCGCATCTATTATAAATAAAAAAAAATTATTCATTTAACTATATTAACAGTATATAAAAAATATTTGAATCGAATGCTATACATTAAAATATATCGTGTAAATATAGGTAAAAAGCTTGATTTTTTTTGTTATATAACATCATTGGTTCTCAGCATCATTACTTGTAGTAGGTAGGTAGGTATACAGGTACAATAGTAAGCGATTTTTAAAAAAGCTCCAAATGAGCTTTTAGTGTAATGACGTGTCTTGGAAAAAAATAATGAAAGAATTACATGTAATTGTGCAGCGAATCATTATTATCCACAAAACTGACTGACATTGATTAGTTAAATATGTAGTTAACATTGCTAAAATTATTATATTAAATTTCACTAGAGAATAGCGCGTTGTTATGAAGAATACCAAAGAAAAGTAAAATTGCTAGGTGAATAATTCAATATATTTTAAAGTAAATAAGGCAAAATGATTAGGTATTTGTATAATTTAAAACACGTTATGTGCTATGAATATATAATATGTAGATACATAAGATTAAAAATATACCTTAGTTTGTAATAAAATATAATGAAATTATTATTTTAATTAACTTAATAAAATCTTTTCCTTTGATTTAAAGTAATTTTACAAATTAAATTAAGTTAAAATAGTTTAATCCGTCATATCCATATTTTAATAAGTTAGACAGACACAGTATCTAGGAAGAAGTTATAAATTAGACACAAACTGGATTATAATAAATTGAGATGAAAAAATTAAAATAATCCTTAAGCAAATCTTTAGTACACTTTTTAAATACTTTAAGCACAACTAACGAAATTTAAAAAAAAATAAAATACAATGATTTTGCGGATTATAAGAGATTCACTCAACGTAATCGGCTTTTGGTTTTATTCATATAGTTCGACTCTAAAGCATCACTTAAGATGTAAAGCTGTTATTTTAAACGTTTTTGTATCATGCACAAGATTTTTGAAACTTATCTATTAACTAATATTTTTTTACTAAAATATTATCTGATCTTAGCTTGAAGGGCAGGTAGACTAGGTCTTATGTCCAGCTAAAATGATTAGTTCAGACATACATTACTACATTGTTTCTAGATAGATTAGTTATAACTAGACATCGGACTACATGCACTATCAAAATGCCAAAATATGCATGCAAATATGCACTAAAAAAAGGGTGAAATATGCACAATATATGCACAATCAAAATACTAATTTTTATCAAAATTTACATTTATTTTTTCTTTATAGAGTATAAACATCTACTCGTAATTCTTGTGACTATATACAATTAGATATTTTTCTAGATTTCTATAGCTTTGTGACGTTGTTACTTAATATTAATTTGTAGGCTGAAAAAAGCCTCTCTGTACCGACTGACGTTACTGGCCAAAACTAGAAATTTGGCATTTCTGCAGAAATCTCGTCAGGCAGAGTCGTGCCCGTGCCGTTGATAATTTTTTTTAATGTCGGCAAATGCATTTAAGTATACCACCTGTATACATACAGATGGTTATGTGAGACTAATTGGCTAGAAAAGCCATTACTACCCACTAAAACACAATGGAATCTCCCCCGTCTTAATGGGGTGTTGCAGGATCAGTTACGCACTACAATGCCCCGACGGCAGGTCTGCCGAAGCAGACCACAATAGCCATGGGGTTGCTCCAACGGTCCACTCTTCTATCAGAGAAGTACCAAGAGCAACCCGCATGGCACAACGCTCACCGAGGTGGTCCGCCTTCCTGTGCGTTTCTTGTCTTCGTACCCGGCTGGATTGCCAGACGCTAATGAGACCCCCCCCCCCACCCTCCTCCACGACCAAGTGAATGCATGTTGGGGGGACGTTTTTAAAAACGTTGGAACTTTACTTTCTTTATTCCTTTAAGACTTCTTGCCACGGTCCTCTTCTGATAATCAACTCAGAACTCTTCGCGGTATTATAACCCGCCTCACACACATAACTACTGAAATAAGCACTGTCAATGAAAGAGTACTGAAATATGCAGTAACGCTAAAAAATAGCGTTTTATTCATTTGCATATGCAAACATGTAAATGCATATAATCCGATGTCTAGTTATAACTGATTAATGATTTATTTTCTTTGCAAAACAATTTTTGGCTATGTAATATGTTTGCTTTATAGAAGTATGTTAACATTGTAACAAGTATATCTAACATTATATGGAGGTAGTATTGTGATATCCAAAACTAATAATATTACGATTTATAATACAAGTGCATCATTATCTTTTAAGTACCTAATATACCTACATATTTCTAATGGAGTGTGTTACCTAAGTGACCCCACCATAATAATACCTATAACCGATGCGGTATCTTTATGAAAACTGAGTCATAAATAGTTATTATTTTTGCATGGAAATAATATAAGCATGTGTTAAACAATGTATGTAACCACCTGTTGTGGTAAGATAATGAGTAGTACAAAGCTTATTAGTGCGCCCGGATCCTTCGCAAATTGGTTCAGTGGTTTTTCCGTAATTGGAAGGCAAACATTCATCCACATAAGTACATTCGTAAAGCTGTTTATATTATCAGAGGCAAAAGTGGTTTTATTTTTTTTCAGCACAGACAGACGGACGAATGTTATTTTTATACCTTCTTGGTTGTATGTAATTAGTATTTTTATAAACTCAAATTATTAAATTATGACACACCAAATAAAATTAAGATGAATTATTTCGAAAATTAATAATAAAATTAAATAATACATTTTTTTGTAACTTTCACAAAAAGAATAGAAAGAAATCACTCGTGCAAATTACTGAACGTGCCTGAAATGTTCGGATATTCGATTTGAATATAGAATATTTAAATATGGAATGTTTCGACGTTCATAAATTTTGCTAATAAATGTCAACTTTTTGAAAAAAAAAACATCAGTTAATTTAGAAGTGACATGTTTTTTTTACCATGTTATCTTTAGAATTTATATTACAGTTAATATTTTAACTATTTACACATTAAAACAAAAGGTAAGGTTAAAATATATAGGTATTTGTATTACCTAGTCTTATTGTGTGCAGTCTAAGGAGTTTAATATCACATGAAATAAAAAATTATTTAAAACGAGTTTAAATTACGTGTTCGAGAATTTTGTACATAATTTTTTAATTATTTATTATTATTATTGTAAACTACGAGTATGATGCAATGTAAAGTATAAAATAGGCAGTAGAAAAAAAAAATAAGTAGAGGAATGCTCAAATTTCGTATTTTTCTTTTAAATTATGCATTTTGTTTTAATTTTCTATTTGGTTTTCTCTTCTTATTTTTGGATAGGATTTTAGGATAAAACATCGTTTTCGCGTTGGATAATGACTTAAATATAACTAACTACCTAATAGATTTATTTTGAGTTTTGGTTCATCAATAACATGATTATTGTAGTAAAGTGTAAAGCATTCGAAACTTCGGGAACTAAAAATCAAAATAAATCCGCGAAAAAATCATAATAGATAGTTTTATTTAAAACTAGCTTGGCTAGAGTAAAATGGTTAGGTATAGTATGTTATCCTTAAGAGATAGACATATTCCATCACGGACTTTTTTGTAGATCTTTTTAAGGTTTATAATACTGTAGTACATTATTTTAATCTATCTCGTAGGGTAAGGCAGCGTTTGCAATGTAAACGCAAAAAAATGTGTTTATTTACGACATCACATTAGAAACTTCTAAAATGATCAGTGTTTCCTTCCTCTTGAATCACTCTATCTATTAAAAACAAACCACATCAAAATTCGTTGCGTAGTTTTAAAGATCTAAGCATATAGGTAGGTATAGGGACAGACAGCGGAAAGCGACTATGTTTTATACTATGTAGTGATGTCAAATATTTGCGTAAATCTAACAAAGTATAACTAATGGAATCTATTAGAGTTGCAATTGTTATTCATATGGCGATAACATAAAGGAATCGAATCTGTGTAACGCTACATTAGTTTCAAGAGCGAGCACCTACGGGTAGGTACGTACGCGGTAATAACGTATGCTAATAAAACTTTATTCAACTAAGCTTTATCGATCGTAAAACAAAATCCTATTATAGTCCAACGTAGTGCTACCGATTTGCGATAAAATGAAGTATGTACGCTAGTATACTTTTATAGGTAGTCTGAAATTGCGAATTTACCTTTTTTTGTTTATGTTACATTTATGTTAGAGCCTAATAATGTGTTATTATATTTCCTATTATGTTAGTTTTCAAATCAAAATAAACCTATAGTAACTAGTGCTGCTATTATACTGGCCCGTATTCAGTTTACTACATTTCTCAACAAAAATAATAACTCATAAAATATTGGCTTAAATTACCGTTATTAAGTTTAAAAATAAAACCATGTGATTTTAATCAGTAATTTACCTAAGTTACATATTTTGTAGAATTAACTAAGTAATTAATTATCCATAGGTTGTTTTATTGAATACAGTTTTATACAGTTGAACTTCTATAGCAGGCCCACTGGTATTTAGATAGTAGTATAATAAACTAGTGACCCAACCTCTCTTTTCTTCGCATCCGCCCCTAGCCAAAACAAATCTATCCCACGGGAATCGTACCTTTTTCCGGGATAAAAAGTAACCTATATGCTATATTGCATACTTAATCTATGTACCAAATTTCATTTAAATACGTTCAGCCGTTCTGGCGTGAAAGAGTAACAAACATCTATTCATCTTCACAAACTTTCACGATTATAATATCAATATTAGAAATAAGTATATTTAATAATATATTTAACTAATAAATACTCTCCACTCCGCTTGCATTATACCTACATTGATAAAAAACAAAGCCAGGTAGGGATATGATTTCTAATTATGAAATTAGAAATCATATACCTACCTAAGTTTCTAATGTTTATTATTATTGCCTATAAAGGTACAAACAAATTTTATACTCAGACGAAAGAACTATATATAGAGATAGCATAATATTAGTATATTTATTTTTTCTTTATTTTAATAAAATCCGTCAGGTATTTTATTTAATAATATTTATTTAATTATCACAGCAATGATACATATTATTATTTGTACTGATTTAAAACATATACCTACCTATTATTTTAAAACATTACCGTTATGTTAAATTCTTTGACACTGTCTTTATTATTCTTTAATTTTATTACTATGTTGTAACTAGTATTAATCGAAATTAGAAGTAGGAATTAGCATGGAATTTTTATATTTTCGTAAGAATTAAGAGAATTCGTATAAAAAAATCATGTTATATAGTATAAATTCTGTTTTTATAGTTTTACATTAAATAATCTTAACTACATTACCAAAATTTCTTATGTGCTGAATGGTGAAAGAGGCTGTTGGCTTAATCTTCGCACGAGGTGCATGCATGTCTTCTATACAAATATTTTCTATATATCTAGCAATATTTCGATATTAGCTATAACAATTTATAATAATTTTTCTTCTGTCTGCGTTTCTATAAAGAATAGTATCATTAGCACTACTTACTAATATTTAAATATATATACTAACATACATACATATCGGGTCTGATTAAAATAAGGCTCAGTAGTGCTATTTTGTAAGACCTTATACGTAACTCTACAGTTGAGTTTGCGATCGTATTTCATTTTCACAAACTAATTAGAAATATCTTGCGTCTTCAGCTGTAGAGTGACAAAGTTCTTAGGGTATAAACCTACAGTTATGGGAACACTCGAGACATTTATACATAATGGTAATGTTTAAAACCCATAGAAGAAGACCTATAATATGTATTTCCTTGTCCATAGGAAGGGGCGAGGCAGGCGGCGCCATGGCTTGCGCCGGCTGCGAGAAGCCTATTCTGGACAAGTTCCTCTTACATGTACTAGAGCGGGCTTGGCATGCGGCCTGCGTGCGGTGTGCGGACTGCCGTGCACCTCTTGCCGATAAATGCTACTCTAGAGACAACAAGCTATTCTGTAGGAATGACTTTTTTAGGTAAGTTAAAACTTATATAAAAACTGGTTATAGTTAATTCACGTGGACTTCAAAGACATTCGGTTATTTTTTGTGTCTTAAAAATACTCTTATCTATGAATTACATTACAAAAAACAACGAAAAAATATTGTAAATTGAAATCTTAATCAAAAATTGAAACAAACAAATTAAATAACTATAATATATTTTTAAAACCGATGGGAGAGTAACGTAAAAAATGCCAATTTCTGATTACTTTGCTAATGAATTATATTTACTTAGAAGAAATATTTGATTGTTGGATTTTAAATCCAATTATTTAAAAAAATACAATTATTCAATAAAAATATGTACAGTTGTAATAATAAATAGTGTTAGCAACTCGCGTTAAAAAGGTATGATGTTGAAAAATTCTTCAATAATTTTTTGTATTACCAAGGCTTATAATGAACAAAAAAAAAATTGCTTAAATAAAATAAAGACTAAAATAACTACAATTAAGATGTAAATTCAAAAAAAGTTATAATCTAGAATATGACCTACGTTTGACGATAACAGTCTTGAAATCAATTGTAAAAAAGTTATAATTTATCATTTTTTCAAGGAAGGAAGCCGTTTGTTATCACTTACGTGAAGTGAATCGCAAGTTAATGATAAATGACTTTATATCGTTTATATAATGTTTGTTCTCACATTAGGAATACCAGAGGGACCAACCAGCGAAAGATCTTTGAGATATATAAAAATGTTGCAAATTTACATCGCATAGATCTTATCGCGAACAAAATGGTGCTTTTAGAACGATGTGGTATGATTTGGAGTAATTTCCTTAAAAATAAAATCATGGCTCAATTTTTTTTGATACCTAATTTTAGCTTACAAACATACCTATCTACATATCTATTGTATAATGTTAGTAATTACTGAGAGAAAAAACTTTGTATCCAGTATTTTTTAAATAAAAAATGTTGAATCTACTTGTTTTTTTCTCATAACATCGTAAATTCTTCATAAATTCTTCAAAAGAATTTCATAATAATCTAAAGTACCTATTAGTTATAATAATTATGTTATTTATTACGTGTGATAGTATATATGTTTTTGTGTGATATTAGATTTGACATCTTAAAAATTTAGCTATACATTTTAAATATCGAAATTTGAATAAATTTTAAAACGTATAGCGGGAGCGTATTACAACTGTTTTTAATAAAATATTACAATAGTAAGACAACAAAAAACATTTTTTTCTACCTACATATTGTCATATTGTAAGTCACAGAAATTTTTCGAACGACAAAAAGCAAACTTTTACATTATACAAAGAAACCTCTTTAACGTCAAATAATAACTATAATTCTCTATCCTTAACAAAAAAGTGATATTAATATTAGTACTGTTAAATCGTATGGCACCCAAAATATAAAAAAAAGCAATTTTGGTCTCAGGTCACCGGAAAGCGGTTCACTCAACGTTTCCGCTGTTTAATGCCTTAATTTCATTGAATAAAGTTTTTGAATTTGCTTGAGAGAGATATTTCTTACAGTGATACTTGCAAAGTTTTTGAATGAAATTTTGAAATGTTGATCAAGGGAAACCTGCTTTTTTACTATAGAACCATTTTAATCAATCAAAAACTATCTGTTCAGTTACTTGTAGTTTCAAATGAATACATACATATATTAGTTTGATAAATTGGTTAAATTAGTCTGTTTAGATTTGTTAGAAAAGTACAAATGAAACGAAAATAGTTACTTAAAATAACTATGTACTTAAAATGTTTTCTTTGCTTTAAATAAAAGTTAGAAAACAAAACATACACATTACGTTGAGGCATATGGTGACATATTATGACTTTATTTGGTAACATTTAGACTTCCTTTGCTTAAGGGACGTCATTTCCGTTACTGTATAAACTGTCATTATTTTTGTATTCTAATTGTGTTAGAGAAAGCTAACATCATCTTTTTTATATATACACTAGCGACTCACCTTCGCTCCGCTCGGATTCGTCCCTAGTTAGGTTTTAATGTTTAGTATAGATTTCTCAGAGATGAGATATTTTCCCGTAGTAAAAAGTATCCTATATGTTGACCCGAATAACCAGCTATTATCATACTGAATTTAATCAAAATCTGTCCAGTGGTTTTCTCGTGATGCGAGACAGACTAACGAAAATTCTAAAAACTATAGATTCGACGTCTGTATCGATAATAATGGTTATTTCAACAACATTTTCCAAAAAAAATATTTAATGTACGTTTAGGCGACTCAGTTAGAATTTTATTATATGTATAGATTGTAGTGATTCTTAACTTTATAAAGAAAATATAACAACGTGTACCAGAAAAAGCTAATTCAAAAGCACATCGATTCTTTGCTCCGTTCTGCATTACAGATAAAAAAAACAACAACAAATTCCCATAGTTATATTTTTAAGTTGTGGCGGCAATGTTCAAACTAACATGGCGGATTGCCGAGTTCGCGCCAAGCCAATGTTTTATTCATGCGGCCTCCACCATTTATGTAAATGACGTTGGTAATCATTCAATGTGATGATAAAATAAAAAAAAAAACTTTGCCGCAAAAGTCTCGTGTACTTTACTAATATAGTATAACTTGGATGATAAATACATGTTAATATATTGTCGCTACGTAGTATGAAGGTTACTAGTAAATAAGGTTAGTCGTCCACTGGAATATGAAAATTATCACAAAAATGTAGTTTAAAATGTGTGTAGTTGTGGGTGTATATAGTTTAAAATTCATTATTTAATTCGAAATGGTATCAGAATAAAATAAAAATCACTGTTATAGTAAAAAAACACACACACACACACACACACAAAGATACACACACTAGCATACATGCATTGATAATAAAATATGTATATCAGATTAATAAATCTCAAACTATTGAATTTAGTTGATGATATTCTGCCAGAATATATTCGGATGGGCATACAACAAATACCCAAAGTTTCATCACAATTGGAAGAAAGATTTATAATACACGAGATAGATAGATTTATGATTGACCTTAAATAGCATCGACATTAGTGGATTAAATGAAAACAGGTGCTAAACCCATTATTGACCGGTTGCGTGTTAACGATAAACGGTTTGCCATCACGATCTGAACGAAATTTACTTTGAATTTGACCTAAAAATCAAAGGAGGTTACTCATCATAACGCCGTTATCATTTTCTAAATTTTATCATGCTTGTGGTCTGTTGTTTTACGCTAGAATTAACCATATAAATAAGATTGACTCTTATACAAAACACTTAAAAATGTTTTCTTGTAAAGTCTACGTTTGTTTTTTAATTATTTTCCCAGAATCCACCACAGTCATGTACTGTGTATAAATGTCAACCGATTTATATCGGTTTTATAGAGCCCTTTAATGTGGAACAGACAGACGGATGAACAGACAACTTGACAAATCTTCTTGATATTTTCCATACTCTAAAAGGTTAGCATTAAATATTATCATTATAATCCTTTCTAAAATTAGGCCAGTACCTTGGACAATGCAAATTATATTAATCTTTCATTTAACAGTTATATTGTAGCACACCAATAAATAAAGAATGCAAATCTTAAATAATGCGCATAATCTTAACATGTTATTTAAGCTTGTCATCATCATAGATTAAGAGGTAAAATAATATTATATTCTACGATATAGTGATTTTTCTATTCCGGTTTTAAAACTGGTAAAAATGTGATTTATAAAAATATAAAATTGTACAGTGAATACCAAAATATAGATGGTGTCCAAGGTCTTTTACTTTATAATCCCTGGAAGTACTAGATCTTACTTCTTGCTAATATTATTAATGTGAAAGTTTAGTTGTTTGGATGTTTGGATGAATGTTTGGTACTCAATCACGCCAGAACGGCTGAACGGATCTGGATGTTTGGCACAGAGATAGATTGTCTGGAATAGCATATAGGCTACTTTTTATTCAGGGAAAATGTACAGTTCCCGTGGGATAGATTTGATATTGTTTCCTAGAGGCGAACCCGAGCAAAACGAGGGTGAGCCGCCAGGCAATAATAATAATAAAAAAAAAGTGTGTGTGTGTGTGTGTATGCACATAAGAAGTTATACTTCTTTGGCGTACAGGATAAAAAAAGCTAAAGATTTCAAATCGTATGTCATAACTCTCTGTTTGTAAAAGGAATGATAAATTAATAAAAATAAATTACAGTAATCAGCTAAGTTCATCATGTCGCTTTCAGCTAACTTCATCATGTCGCTTTTTGGCTGTCGCGGCTTTTGCGGTGCGCACGCATCTTAAAAATTTTACTCTCATATTTTTTTTCAAACATGCCAAAAGCAGTATAACTTCAAAAATACAAATTTTTTATTAATACTACTCCTGTATCTAAAGTAAATGTGAGTAACATAGCGACGGTTAACTACCAAGATGTTTACTTAAAGTACTTTATTTAAAAATGTGGATAATATTTAAAACTAATTATTTTTCATTTCTTGTAACGACTGAATCCAGTTAATTTTTAATTTATTGAGTTAAGTGGTTAGATTTACATTCGACATAATCCTTCAAAAGTTAGCGAACATATACGTGTTTATGAATTAATGATTATCAATATCTCGATATACATTCATAATTAGTAGTCTAAACTATTTTTATGACTACTAATTTATTAGAGACTAGCAAAACCCGCGGCTTCGCTCACGCTAAAACTACAACAAAAAAACTTTAAAAAGGTAGGTTACATACAAATCTTTATCCCTTATTTTATCTCCTGATGGGGTGAATTTCAAAAAAACGCTAAAACACGTATTTATTTAATTGTATTGAAGAGCATTAATCCCAAGTTTCAAGAAATTCTGATCATAAATATTTTTTGGGTTGTGTTATAACGTGTACTCCCGTGGGAATGAGATAATCTCCCGCGGTAAAAAGTATCCTCTATATTGACCTGGATATCCAGCTATCATCATACCGAATTTCATTAAAATCCCTCCAGTGGTTTTTCTGTGATGCGGTAACAGACAGACAGACAGACGGACAAAAATTCTAAAAACTATAGATTCGGCCTCTGTATCGATAATAATGATAAGATTTTCCAAAAAATATTTAAGGTTCAGATTCGACTTAGTTGGAATTTTATTATATATTAACAACTCACCCTCGCTCTGCTCGGGTTCGTCCCCAGTTACTTTTTAACGTTTAGTATAAATTTCTTAGAGATGAGATATTTTCCTGCAGTAAAAAGTATCCTATATGTTGACCCGGATAACCAGCTATCATCATACCAAATTTCATTAAAATCTGTCCAGTGGTTTTCTCGTGATGCGGTAACAGACAGACAGACAAAAATTCTAAAAACTATGGATTCGGTCTCTGTATCGATAATAATGTCTATTTCAATAAGATTTTCCAAAAAATATTTAGGTACAGTTTCGGCTTAGTTACAATTTTATTGTATTTATTGATATAGATTGACAGAATTCTTGGCAAACGAAATCAAATTTAATGTCGCTGACATTTTATGATGAGGTTGGTCTTAAGCAATCGCTGGTCATAAACGTCTATGATATCAACTTTGATTAGTTTAAGAACACGCGATGTTATGATAATAAGCTTGCTTATGGAATGAAAACAATAACTAATTATTATGAGAAATGTTATAAAAACATCGTATTTGGGTTACTAGAATCTGTCCTGGGAAAGTCATTGAAAATTATCATTTTTAAATACCTGCAAGTTGATTTATTTGGATTTTATACTGTATTGAATATTTCTCGCTCTAGACAGTGTCTTGGATAGAAATATTTTTGATAAAATTAGTGGCACGTATGCTACTGTTTTATAACTCAACGTTTAATGGACGAAATGGTTTGTAAATATAGTTAATGAAAACATAAAAATATGTAAATTTAAAATACAACTACATAAAATAATATTAAAATACACTCTGCACGTAGTGTCTGAGCGAAGTGGGAGCGGGAACGTAGAGATATTCATAATGTATGTTTTAACTTAAGCTGTGACTGATACAAACATATCTTAATACATAATATTATATGAATAATATGTTTGTTCTCAGGCGATACGGAACAAAATGCAGTGGCTGTGGACATGGTATCTCTCCTTCAGACCTGGTCCGGAAAGCACGTGAGAAAGTGTTCCATCTCAACTGCTTCACATGTCTCGTTTGTAGGAAACAACTATCCACTGGGGAAGAGCTATATGTTCTCGATGACAACAAGTTTATATGCAAAGAGGATTACTTAGCCGGGAAAGCACCAACACATTGTAAGTGTATTTATTTTAATAATAAAGATATTATTTCGATGATATTAATTTAAATTTTAACACCTAAAATTTTATGAACGCTATAAAAAAATCTTTTATGTAATTAACGAAAATTCGTAGCAACCGCTATGCTCCATAAAATTATGTAAATGACTCGATGAGCTTAAAGTTTTAAATGAGTCATGTAGTAGCCAAGTAAATGATCATGTAATGGCCATCATAAACGTATTATTAAAGAAAAATTAATAGAAGGGAAAATGACCTCCGTAACCAAATAATTGAGCAGTGTCGCAAAATAGAATACGCCAACAGCGAGATTGCTCTGAAATTACGTCTACGCTCGCGTACTGAGCTTTATTTACGTAACTCCAATCAAAACATCGACACATGGTATCACGTTTGCAATAGCAAGCTTTGTGGTTGTACGAAAAAAATAAATTAGCTCTTTTATATTGTCCTCACCTCAACTTGGTTCCAATCGATGTCGAATAATTACTTTTCTAAAACACGACCACGTCCCCTTCAATTTCTGAACGTGACATGTGAGAATTGCATTCGCCGTCCAAAATGCGTTTTTTATTGTTTAAGAACGTAACGTGGCAACAATAAAACTCTCGGAGCACCCATTTCGAAATCGGATTTTTCGATCAATACAAACCGTAACCGAATCTGAATGAAAAAAGAAAAAAAAGATCAACTCGCTGGACAAAAACTCAACCGCATTACACATTAGCTACGTCTCCACGCGGTAGTGCTGTAGACATCTTTTTATTTTTTTTTATTTACCGCGCTGTCGAGGGTAACACCTTGATGTGCCATCAAAAAAGTGACGATTGTAGATAAAATACGGGAATTATTTGAGGAAATTTTAAATAGACATACCTAGTTACTATACAAATATTTTGATTGGGGGTTGATACTTGTTAGGGAATTTGAAAAAGGTCTGACATTGTTATAGGCGTTGTTGCAATATGATCTTTATAATTAAGTAAGTTTGAATTAAATGTCTTACAGTTCTATCTGTCAATATGGTTTTGGATCCGGAATGACTGGTTAATAGAAGATTGATTAGTATGTACCCTCATAATGTATTCTGTTTTGCGCTACTGTATCGTCTTCGACTTAAAATAGCATTAAAATGTTGAGATTATTACTGTCAAACCTTTTAAGTAATAAAAATATTTAATTTAAAAAAATGTAATATCCTATGAAGCCCAAAGACTATTTTGAACTTAATTCATACGTAAAATCATATTTAGGGCATTTGTTTGCTCACACACTCACAACATGTGCACGCCTGCGGCGCTACCTATTTACGGAGGGTAATTGTGTTTAGATATTGTTGCTGGAATAATACACATGAACAAACAGCGGTGTATCCTTCTAGTACAATGAAAAAGAAATGCCAAAATATATATAATGTACGTATACTGCTTGGCTCTAATTTTACAAAGGCAATTTTATCAAAATCAAATCGTTTTTACACGACTGCGGCAAAGCCCAAAGGAGGCTTATGTGTTTGACCTTTATGTATGTATGTATGTTTGTATGTAATTGCTAAACGGCTTAACCGGTTTTGATCATTAATAGGTCGTTCGATTCGTTTTGATACCGCATGTGCATAGGGTATATAAACTAAAACTGCGTGTCTTGAAAAAAAATTTTTCGTCCAAATTAATAGAGTAGGGTATCAAAATACAGATTTTTAAGAGAAGATTACAAAAATATATAATAATATACTTATATGTTTAAAAATAATGTAGGATAAGAAGTTATTAAATAAAATTAAAAATGTCAAACTGACCAAAACTAAAAAGATATACCTAAATAAAAAATAATCTACTAAAATAAAAAAAAACTGACTGCGTAAATAGTGAACTAAAAAGATGGGAACATGTTTACCAACAAGCATAGGATTATGCAGTCGGAGACATACATCTATATATGTACTACCTAGTCTTATGCAGTCGGGTTTTTTTTTATATTTTTGTAAATAATTTTTTTATTGAACATATATTTAAGTGATTTCTATAAATAATTACGATTATCTTTATAGTAGAACGTTAAAAATTCATGTTATAATTGCTTCATTAAGAAAATCGAAAAAAAAATCAAGAAAAGTAGACTTGTATCATAGACAAACATTACTTTTCAAAATTCCATTACAGTTGTCAAAGGTATGAATAAAGGGAGGCACAGATAACATCTCTCCCTCAGTGCAGCGAACTGATACAGATAATATATATCAAATAAGGAATCGCTTCCACTGGCTGAACTAAACCACAGATTAGGCTCCACCCGAAGGTTAAGCGGCTTACGCGGATATTGATATGTGTAGTTCTGTAGTGTATTTTTAATCTTTGAGACTTTGTTTGACTAGATTAAAAAAGTGTAAAGTAGAAAAAAAATATCTTAAATGAATACTAAAAAATAAATACATAAAGCTATAAGTTCTTAAACTAATGCTTTAAAAGTCTCTACAATACTAAGGATTAATATTTCAAGACTGTTAAGTATTTGTAATCTGAATATAATATGTGT
The DNA here is from genome assembly GCA_033884665.1 of Argynnis bischoffii washingtonia. Classification (NCBI taxonomy): domain Eukaryota; kingdom Metazoa; phylum Arthropoda; class Insecta; order Lepidoptera; family Nymphalidae; genus Argynnis; species Argynnis bischoffii. Next base: position 6,105,785 of record CM066628.1, on the reverse strand, counting down.
TTAACATAACACTTCAACTTGTAGAGTTAGAAGTTTTAGTCGTAGTTATTTTAAATAATTTGTTTATTAATTATTTAGTAAAATTTGACTAAGTTTTAATGAATTGTAAGTGGTTTATAATATAATTGCTAATAAAAAGGTATTTACATACATATGTATACGCAAGTTCACGTTATATTCTTTAGGGTTTAGTTCTTTATTTAGATTTTTTTATATAGTATACTTTAAAATGAACAAATTTAAAAATAGTTTGATTTTAAAATGGACAGTAACGCCTCTTAGGTTGCATAAGTATAAGGATAAAGTGTCTCATCCTTTCGAAGTGCATACTTGAGATACCGTCACGATTATTACGCAAGATGCAGCCGTAGATGAAGTGCGCTTGCGCCGAGAACCTTATAAATTGCAAAGACGTTGACGTAAGTTGCAAAACTAGTACTGTTCAGTCGTTACATACTGGTTGTAGGTAAATCATGATTTAAGTAAACGAATTTCACTTTCTTTTCCTATTTCATATTATTAAAAAATTATAGTATATAAGATACCGTTAAGTTATTTATGTAGTGTTGATATGAGTGATCTATAATTACCTATATTTTTTATAGAAAAAATATTTAACATGTTGTGTACCTAATTTGTAAATAAAAAGAAAGTTTACAACTTTTATTATTTTATGCTTAAAACAAAGTTTGCCTACATGATGCAAAAGCGCCAGAGCGCAAACCAAACAAAAACATTCTCCCTATATCGGTTGCAAGACAAACAGCCGGAAGCGTGGACTCTAGATATTTGCTCAGTCGACCCTAAAGAATAGATTATAGTATGAATGATATGACGATGATTACTTTATTATAGCAAAAGGGCTTAGACAAGATGACATTCTATAATCGCTATCGCTCTAGAAAACTAAAAAATATAAGAAAATCATATTTAAAATAATATATTTAAGGGCTATATTACGTAGACTTTAGTCTAACTTGTCTAAGATTACACCAGTGTATGATGATGTGACTTGTTAATTTTTTTGGCATGTCTATAAAAACGTTAAATGTAATAAAAACGTAAAGAAGGTTATTAACGTAAATATCCAATATATTAAAGATTATTTCAAATTATAAATAGCTCGTGTAAGTGTCTGATCAATCTTTATTAAACACATTTATAATGAGGCTAGATAAAATAAAATACCCGTTGCAAATTGTCCTTATAACATTAATATATTTATGATTATTATTTTAGCAAAAACATACTGAGATTTCATCCACATATTTATCTTGAACAGAAATAATTTTATTCTTCATGTAATTTGCCCTGCGCGTGTGTTTGATTGATAAGCGTTATCGCACACTGCTGAGCTAGGGTGCTCCCTTCCGACTTCTTTTGTGACTACTCACCAGTCAAATGACGCTTTATCGGAAATCATCCAGAAAGTTCTTTAAAACAAGCAAGGAAATGAGAAAAAAGGAATTTAAGAGATATAAAAATATAAAGAAGCCAAGAATTAGCCAATCTGCATTTGCCTAGAGTGTATTATGTTCCTTATGTTGAGGATAGGCCCTTGTCTAGCAGTGAAATGTTAAAAGGGCTAAATTATCATTATAAAGAGTTTAAATTCTAAATTAGAGCTTTATTAGAGAATTTATACCTTAAAATAATAGAAATTTAATCGTGCTTCGAAGTTATCACAAAACTTTTTTCAGTGTAACGCTTTCCACGTATTAAATTCCTTAATACCAGAAAACTATTTCAGTAAAAGTATTCACGAACTTCGTCTAACACGAATGTCAACTGGAGAAAAAAGTATAAAACACGAAATTACAGACGTAAACAAAACCATTGAACCGCAAATATTGTGGGTACATCGTAAATTGAACCTTGGCTGTTGGAAATAAGATTGAAGTGTGATGCAGGTTGTAACTATGTGGAGTCACGTCGGTACGAATAGCGTGGAATGGAGGAGACCGATAGAATCCTATTTCGTCCCACCCCCTAGCAGGGACAGGGGTTGGGGATTCTGCGTCCGACGGACTGATCGAGTTAATAACATGGCACGGGCTCCGTTTTAAATCTCGATATTAATACTCGTCTTTGTGCAAGTAATTTGGAATTTGTTACGTTATAGACAGACGTTATGTTGTTAAAGACACATTTTGGTATTAAAGGATGATTATTTTTGGTTTTATTTGGTTACATATAGGCAATCGGCTATGCACATAATTCATAATTTTACTGATAGATAAAACAGTTTACTGTATGTACTAAAAATATTTTGCGCCGAGTTTAGTTTACTCCTCCTATGTGCTTCACACCGTTCTTTCTTAACATGGCCACTGCGATTCCGTCCTGTCTACTATTAATTTTTATTTATCGTTAAAACGATCGATAGGTAGCGTGCTCGTAAAATCACCGCAGTAAACGTTTATGTTTGAGTTTTATGATGTTTTAATGCAGCGTTTTTGAAAGCGCGCGAGTCCCGAGTTTCTATTTTATACGAACTCGTGGAATAGAATTATAGGCAGTAAAACATGTGCGGTGATGTTCTTCAACGGTATTTTGTTCGCTTTATACGTTCATATATTCATCAATACTTGTATTTATAATAGAGTCCGCATTATAGGAATCACCCATATTTTAGCGTTTAGCGGAATCGTGCAGTCAAGTGTGGTCAGTCGTCCGACCAACAATCAAAACAGGAAAAAAATAAACGGTCAACAATTTACAGCGTCAGAAGCGTACCCCGAAGGCAAATTATCGATAATCGACGGACTAACCAAATAGCCGGTGTCGATACAAGTTATCGACAATAATCGTTATAATCGCTAGTGCCGCGCGATTGTTGCCGCTCGCTATTATGGGACGTGCGCAGCGTCTTGAAAACCAAACCAATATCTTTGAACCCTCGTATTTTATCTTCCAAAACAGCTTATTATGGAGTTACGGCAACGTCAAGTTCTTTTATGCCTGGTGTTTCCACTTTTTGTGTACGCTTATTATTGAAATTATTATTTATTAACAGTAATTGTCAGCGACGTTTCGAGGGTTAAATTCCGGCGTTTAGCGTAATTTGGTCGCTTTGAGTATTTGGGGCTTATTACTAATTATTAGTTATCAAAGTGTGGGGTCGGCTATAATTGCAGTTGTGGCTTATAGCAAAAAGTTTTGATACCTTTATATCACACGCTTTGGAGTCATGGCGGTTAGGTTAAAATTTAGGTACAATTTACTTCTTTTAGTTTCGAGAAAATTATTTTTCGAAATCAAAGCGGAATATTCCTCATGCTTTCAGCCGCGATCCCAATAATTTCGTTTTGAATTATTTTGTTTCTTTTTGTGGCAGTATTGTGCGCGGGTAAATGGCGTGAAATTGACGGTTGGCCAGTGTTTGCCGTTTCTGACTACATATGATCTGTCCACTATAATATAAGCCATTCGTAAGACTCTATATTTTATTCTTCTAAAAGTTATTACAAAAGCTTATAAAGAACATACCAAATAACTATTGCAACCAATTTAATTAAATTTCGTTACTATTTATTGACCTTCGATTCCTTTTGAATTTGTTTTTTCTTTAATCGTAAAACTAATTGAAGGTTTTGACTTTTGTGTAATTTTTAGTTAATTTATATTTGACGTGACATTGGCTGCATTGTTGTAAAATCTAATATTTGAAGTTTCAAATAATATTCTACAACTATAATATCTACTCTCTTTATTTGAAATCTGTAATGCAAATCAAATTTTCTTTTCTTAGTATACATATCATATAATTTCTATTATAAATCAATACTTATATACAGTCTAAGAGTTACGCAGAGTCGAGCAAAGGAAATATTATGTCCTTATCTCCCAAGCCCCTCGCTTATAGCTCAGGCCGTATCCGGGCGTATCTACTCGTACGTACCACGTTTACGATTCATGTTCATATATATTTTAAAACTGTATTGCGAAACATAGCGTAAGATGTAGTCAAAGTGCTATAATTGTGTTTTGTGTAAAAGATGTTAGTGTTAATTTCATTAGTTCATCCATTCCTCGATTGACAGACTAGATGTTACCTACATTTTTCCCCGCTCCTTTGGGTAGTAGCTTAATGATATAAAGCTTATATATTAAAGCCTTCCTCAATAAACGGACTATCTAATGCAAAAAGAATTTTTCAAATTGGATTAGAACTCCTGAGATTAGCGCGTTCAAACAAACAAACTCTGCCTCTTTATAATATTATATTATAGTATAGATAAAGTCTAAGTTACATTAAAATCGATTTAGTTGTTAAAAGATTAGCTGGCACAAACAGAGTCAGATAAGTATGATATCTATACATATAATAAAATTGTAACTAAGCCGAATCTATACATTAAATATTTTTTTGGAAAATCTTATTGAAATAGACATTATTATCGATACAGAGGCCGAATCTATAGTTTTTAGATTTTTTTTGTATCTGTCTGTCTGTCACTGTAGGGATTTTGATGAAATTTAGTATGATGATAGCTGGTTATCCGGGTCAACATATACGTAAGATACTTTTTTATGTATACTATCCGTAAACCGTAAGTAGGGACAAATCCGAGCGAAGCGAGAGTGAGTCGCTAGTGTTTTAATAAATATTTGATACAAAAGAAGAACATTCCTATTTTAGTTTATATTTATACTTAAACGTCGTAGTTACGTACGTAACTATTACCCATGTTTACTTAGATACCTATCCTTAAGCATTATAATATATACCTAAAGTTCGCTAATTCTCCTCACGATTGAAGATCTTCTCTATCAAGAGAAAAAGAAAGAGAGTTGCCAATTAAGTGAAGTAGAGTCTTAATTTTCAGTAATTGTTGTAGTATTGTTCCATGCTAAGCAAAATAATTGTATTCGACTTAATCAGCGCCTTTTTTCATACCAATAATTGTATAGCTACTAGTAAAGTATTATATAAACTGTGGTATAGGCAATACAAATGTTTATACTGTTCACGGAAATCAAACTTACGACATCCTATGAATAAGGCAGTATCTGTTAAGATCTTCTCCACATAGCCACAACGCTTGTTTAATATTAAAATCAACATATTTCATTAAATGAAACAAATCAATGCTATCTGTTAAATAAAATAATCGTATGAAGATGTTCCCAGCTCAATGCGAGAGCCCACTTTAATTAGACCCCCTAAGACTCTATAAACGAGTGACAATAGTAATTTATTGGTCTGACATCCATTATTATTGTATGCGGTCTAATGGTGCAATCCCATAGAGGTGTTATGTTTACTAATGAGGAATGTTTATTTAAATTTTAGTACTTGAAACAAATTAATTTATCAATAGAGTAATTTATTATTTGCTTGTTATTTATTTATAGTCGAAATCAATCTCTACTCCTTTCTTATAACTAAAGTAATATTTACATAAGGTATCAATCATTATATTGTATTTAAAACATAAATTATTGTATATTACACCCAGGTCAATAACCTCTCCCATAATAATCAAACATTCTCGGAATATAACTCATCTATACAAACTGACATCCGACACTCAATTCAACGCTTGTTCACTCAAAACGGCCCATTCATACAAAACATATGCTAACAAACCGACCGTGCCATTATTCAAGCTAACCTTAACACTTTAATAGTCTGAATCGAGAATCGAACCCGCTACGCCTCATTTCACTTTGCTTCCTCACTTATTAACATTTGAATTTGTACGTTACTGAATGCACTTAAAACTGATATTCGCATAACTAATTGTTAGAAGTTAATTGGACTTCAAGGAATTAAAAAATCTTATATCATAAATGTAAACAAGCAAGTGTAAACTTAAATATTAGACGATAGAGTTAGAAATTGATTAAAGACTATAAAATTGCACAATTCTCAGAGTTGTAACAGTTTTATGCCATAGTCTTGATGCATTGAGTAAAAGCCAGTAAATTCTTCTGAGATATTTGGTATAATTAAAATCACATTACAATAACGATCTGCCAGTTTAATAACGAATCGTAATTGCTTTATTACCCGACTGCATCGAAACCCAAAAATGGGTATAAATAGGTAACATAGGTAATAGTTATGACTACCTAATTTTACTTAATTTCAGTTTTAAACAGGTGAATATTTACCATAGTATAATATCTAAATTAGTATTAACTAATGTGTTATTATTATAAAATTATTTTAGTTTTTGTTATTCTGTTACGAAAATATCTAATTGAGTGTAAAGCATTTGGCCCAGCAAAACTTTACACGGCTACCGATTCGAGACCTCCTACGCTCTATTGTTTCCAAACTTTTACGATCACTAAATCATTATTTTCCGCGAAATACTTCTCAGTCTCGGATAGCGACCACGAATTCCTAAATATCTTTTGATGAGTTTAATTTTGTTTATACTTTCCGAGAACACAAATTAACTGACACTAAACTGCTTTATCACTAGTTCCCACAACGAATCCTTTGAGCGTGTATGTAATAACACAAACAAAACTCAAACGCCGCTCCGATATTAATAATGCGAAAAAAAGAAAACCTATTCAAAAATCGAACGGCGGGAAACATCGATAGACAATAATGGAGAGAAACAAAGAGGTAAAAAAGCGGGAAGAAACCTGTCGACGCCATGTTGTGTGGCACTCGGCCTTCACGCCTCGGCCGCCGAAGATAATCTTGGAAAAAAGAACCGAACAGGAGGCGCTAGGGTACGGATACAAAAGGCTTTTATGCATGTGCCTATTGTATAGGAGTGAAGGTCCTCACAGCTACTGAATAAGGCCTATAATTGCTTGTGTAGCCTATTAGATCGTATCTTTTGCTGCGCGATCGTCGGGTGAAAGAAAAAGCTTCGTCACCGTGCGCCTGCGCCGTCGCTGATGACCTGTCAATTCTGTCTTGTACGCTGTACGCCGAGCTCAAGAAAAAAGTGACATTAGAGTTGGCCATCTATTATTTTGACTTTAAGTGGGGAGATGGAGCTGAGATTGATCGTGTTTGGCTCGGCCCTTTTAATTATATTGCATTCAAGCTTTGTATTATAAGTTTCTACTGTGCGGTGGAAGCTACTTGATTTAATATATAATGGGTTATGTCTGTAAAGTTACATAGAACATTAATTATATATTATAGTGCTACGCACCTATCCGATCTTATTTTATGGAGTAAAAGAGTACTTAGGTTCTATCGAAGAGAACTATAAAAAGCAAGCCGAAAAAATAACAAATTAACAAATTATATGGTATGGTAAAAAAATAACAAATTATATGGTATTTTCATTAACTCAAAAATGCTTTTGTGCCTTAGTAATTTCAAATACCTTTATGTCTAACTGCAGGTGAAAATAAAAGATACTGAGCCTGTACCTGTGGCCTACCGTACATTGTCGATTTGCAACGCCGCGTGCGTGGCTGCGCGCGCGTCGTCTCGCCTCATCTCATTGTACGATTTCGTATGGCCACTCGGTCATTAGTGTCAAGCATGTCATTACATGACAACTTGTTCCCCACTGTTTTATTTATTTTGCGATTATGTTCATTTGCATTTTTTGCATTCATCTACACTACAAGAGACTACACATGATTTCTTAATAATATCCGTAATTATTGATTACATAACTAGCTATAAAGCCTTTTCTGGGAAATAACTATTCATATGTGAGATAATAACATATGTCATTATTTCTTTTGTTTTAATATTTATACAGATTAAAAGAAGCTGCTAGAGTGCAGAGGTAATGATCTGATGCAATCGAAGGACAAATTCTTGAATAATATATTTGTTAAAAAAAATCAATAATATTTTCTATTAAAGATCGTGAATTTATTGTGATATGGTTTTTAAACAAAGATTTAAGTAGGTACAATAAACTTTAATTATTATTTTTTATTTTGTGTCGAATAATGTACGAAAATTAACAAAAATATTAATATATAGAAATAAATCATTTACTATTGACATAACTTTGCAATAATTTAAGGTGGGGGTAGATAACTCATTATATATTTTCGAGATATCGTATCTTAAAACACAGTAGATAACTCTGGTGCACTCAGCGCATCCCGCCGGGTCACGACGATCGGTCACGGAGATACGCCGCTGTACTTATACATATATCTTAATGGAACTTTATGACATTAGCAAACATATATTTTATAATCTGTTATACATATGCATAATGAAATTCTAACAAAATCGAACTTGAACATGAAATATTTTTTGAAAAATCTTATTGAAATTGTCATTATTATCAATACAGAAGCCGAATCTATAGTTTTTAGTATTTTTGTCTGTCTGTCAGTCTGTGACCGCATCACAGAAAATCTACTGAAGGGATTTTGATGAAATTTGGTACGATGATAGCTGATTATTTGGGTCAACATAATATAGAATACTTTTTACTGTGGGAAAATATCTCAGCCCTGATAAATCTATACAAAATGTTAAAACGTAAGTAGGTACGTAGTAACGTAAACGTTAAAACGAACCCGAGCGGAGTGAGGGTAATTCGCTAGTATCTAATATAAAATATCTATACATATAATAAAATTCTGAGCCAAACTGTACATATTAAATATTTTTTGGAAAATCTTATTGAAATAGTCATTATTATCGATAAAAAGGCCGAATCTATAGTTTTTTGAGTTTTTGTCTGTTTGTCTGTCTGGGATCATGGGATCATAAGAACACCACTGGACAGATTTTGATGAAATTTGGTATAATGATTGTTGGTAATCCAGTACAACATATAGGATACTTTTTACTATAGGAAAATATCTATACCAACCGTTAAAACGTACCTAGGCACGAACTAGAGCGGAGCAAGGGTAAGACGCTAGTTTATTAAACTATATATGTACTTTGATATATATATATATATATATATATATATATATATATATATATATATATACATTAAAATTTGAATTTATGGAACGTATATTGAACAAATACATTGCCCTGTTCATTTAAATGTTAAGTTAACGTTTAAATCATTTGAAGAATTTTCATGCTATTGGTCTTTAAATATCTTCTTCAGTATAATAATATATAATCGTAGTCACCACGTAAAATATTTAAATTGACTTAATAAGCAAGATGGACGCTACCAATCTGTGTTATAGTCACGATGTTAATTTTAACATAGAATTCATATATCATATATGTATGTATATAAATAAATCACATCTATACAAGCCAAGACATTGTTTGATAGAACAAATAAAGCCACTGCACACGCAGCCAATCTCGCCGGGTCACGAACTGCGGTCACGGAGTTACCGCGGTACATATTGTGTACTTTATGCGATACGGTGTATTGCTAGCTTGTTATATAAGATATATAGCATACATGCCTGTATTTTATTATTTACCTAAAACAAATTTCCTGTTTTAAAATATGTTATGTATTTTTCCACTTTTCAGTTTAATTTAATGATTGATAGACATAACTTTACGTCTGTGTGTAGCAAGATAACTCATAATGTGTCGGTGGTTTTCATTAAAAACACATTTAGGTTAAAAATATGAAATACTATAAAAAAATATACTATATAATAAAAAAAATATATTATAGCGACTCACCATCGTTTCGTGTTCGTCCCTAGGTTGCTTCCCCAAACAAACTTTCACCCCTATTTTCACCCCCTTATCGGATGTTTCCCGGGATAAAAATTATCCTATGTCCTTTCCAAGGTCTCAAACTATCTTCTTACCAAATTTCATCTAAATCGGTTTATTACTTTCGGAGCTTCTTCGATAGAAACAAACTGACAAACAAAAAAACAAATTTTTCCTCTTCATAATATAGAATATAATATACATAATATAAAATTAAGTAAAAGTTTATACATTATTATTGTATAAAGTAATTTTTTTTTAAATATATGAATAACAAATCATATCAAAAAAGCATGTACGTACTGATCGTGTGCCAGTCACTTGAGTTATTTAGTAAAACCATTTATCAATGTTCTACAGTTTAGAGTAAACTTATAATTTGACCAGTTTCTAATGAAAATAAGCAAAAGAGTCACCCGGTATGATGGATGACTGACAGGTCCTGGTAATGGATACTTAGGGGAAATTACTTCTTGGCTAGCCATTAACTACACAATATGAAGCAAACATACTCGTATATAGAGAAAATATTTTATTTTATATTGTTTAGGTAACAATTTGTAACCTAAAATATCACTCAAAAAATATGACTATATAACTAAAATATATCCAAATATAATGTTCGGTTTTTGTATTCGGTTAAATATTCCCATAAATACTAAAAAGAAATTCAAAAATACGGATTTTTAATTAGATAGTCTATACATCTATACAATTAAATAAATTTGGAGTGTCTGTTTGTAATATTAAAATAACCGCTTTTTACTAAATGCATATATATGTATACACGGTACATACCTATACCAAACCAACATTTTTTACAATTTTTGTCTGTCTGCCTGTTTGTTCCGGCTAATCTCTAAAACGGCTGGACGGGACTTTAACTGTCAGATAGCTGATGAAATAAGGAGTAACTTAGGCTACTTTTATTTTAGAAAAAAAATGTGTCCCACGAAAAAAAAAACAAAAAAAAATAAAAAAGGTTTGTTTTGGGAAGCAACCTAGGAACGAACCCGCGCGAAGCGAGGGTGAGTCGCTAGTATAGGATAAATAGCGTTACATAAATAGAAATTCTGTAAATTTTACTTGTATTTTTATGAAGAAGACATCAAGTTTTCCGTCAATGAAGACTTCACTCATATAAGTGATAAATAAGTTCATATAAGTGGTACAGTCTATATATGGAATAGAACACTACATATGTTTTCTTTATATTGCAAAGAACTTTAAATAAAAAATAAACAAGAAAATTGCTAAGCTTTTTCGAGTAGGCAGAGTTTAGCAGATAATCCGGATAGAGCCCATTTATTTCTATAAAGTATTTTAAAGACTTTTTATAATATTAATCAAATTTATATCAGTAGCTTTAAATATTAAACTGTTAGAAACCAATTTGCCTTATCAATTATTATATATATTATATTAGTACGTACTACCTACAGTAAAAATTGTTTTATGCATTTGCACAGTAATACAAAAAGTATAATTTATAATTTTTTTCAACAATAGCTATAATTGGATAACACATTATATTTCAAGATTGAAATTTCTAATAGTGTTAATTTGACTGACTTCAACAAGAAAAAAGTAGGTAGGTACTTCATTTTTATGTACCTATAGGTATATTTTGTCGTATGTAACACGATATTTTTGTCCAAAGTTAACTGATTTTTCATGGTTCTTTATTAATATATCTCGAGGATTAAGAAAAAGAACCATCTTTTAGGATGAATGAATTACTTATAATATTAACATTATTTTTATTTTGAAGTCAGTGAAAATTTTTAGCTAAAAATATTTCTTTTTTATATTTCTAAACACCATGAGCCACGTATGTACAAGAAGGTAGATATTATATTATCTGTCAAACGTTTCTTGGATACTTTTGAAACATTATCGGTTATTTCTTTACATGGTAAATAATAATAAATAAGTAACAATTTACGTTAGATACACTAGAAGGACTTTTTATCGACAAATGTTTATTTGATTGCAGCAACTTCTCAGTAATCGAGATAATTTAAAAGTATGAATAAGATGTATTTACTGTTTGACCTCTCTCGTAATCATTACGACATGCATATAACGACACCATTGTTAAATATTTAATATGGCCATTTCAATTGTCATTAAGAAATTAAATATATCTACTGCATAAAATAAACAATTATATCTGCTTTAAATTTCGATACACAGATCGAATTTACGAGGTCATACAATTCGTTGCGTATAAAAAATAATTTACCAGCAATTTTTCACAGCTATCTGATGGATAGGCTACTAATTTGTCTAACTGCTCCCCGGCTGCGCCTGCGCATGGCATTGTGTTAGATTAAACATAGCGTTTCTAATGGCAGTGGGACGCTGACATATTGCTTTTGAGAACACTCTTACCGTTATTTATGACTTTTTCTTTGTTTATTATGCCTGGAATTAGGAAGCTTTATGATAGGCAGGTCGTCTGTTCTGACCTCTAGTTATTTATCATGTTAAAGTTATTGAATATTGTTAACGAGCCTTTTTGTGCATGGCGACGATAATTTTTAGTTGAACTCCTTTGTGTGTGATAATTTAAATTCATTTAAAGATTGGAATTGATGGCCATAATTTCTTATTAAAACCTACATCATTTTTCTATAGTAAGTAGGCAATAGTATAAATGTTTAGGAATATACGAGTCGGTAGATACTATTCTTATGAGACGGTAAAATATTCTTAAATCATGTATATTTTAATCATTTAAATAGGTACTTTATTAGGTATTTAAACGACATAAGTTACTTATGGAACATTAAGCAATATAAGTAGGTACCTATTGAACAACATGTAGAAACACTTACCTAATTCTAGTTATTTTAATAAGTAAAACATCTTAAGAACATAATAATATATTTTATTAATAGCAATAGTCCCAGGTTTGTGTAACTTAGAACCGTACAAGTTTTATAACAGTAAAAAATATATAGAAGAAAATTCATTAGTCATCAAACCCACGTCCGCCGCAGAGGCGCCGCGAATCAAAAGTGGGTAAAAACTCAACTCATGCTACCATAAGCTGTTTAATTGTATTCTTACCCTCCCATAGCTACCTGGGGAAGTCACGCTCACGACTACCTGGCTAACCACCATTTCTAATTGACCTCCGACCCTCTTTTCGCTTTACCAAAATATTAGAAAGTCAAGGACCAACTTGATTGTGGTGTAGCTACATGGCAAATTGACAAAAGGACTTCTCTTTGCGTTTCATCTGCATTTGACAAAGTAAATCATTGGGAATGCTTCGAAGCTTTAATTAAAAGTAGGTATGTCAGCTTACAAATATAATACTTTAATTTTTATGCAAATTTTAATTTCAATTATTCAAAAAACTGTCACTTACTTCTTTATTATAAAATTTAAAAATATCGATTATATAAGATTTCTAACCGTTAAGATAAAAATCAAAAATTTTTAAGTTCAAGCTGTTATTCATAAAACAGGCTCTTTGAAAATAGAGTACAGATTTTCCCGAGACGGCAGACGGGGTGGCCGATGGAAATGACATTTCAAAAGCGGCTTGGCACGGACTGAGCTATAGCACAGACTATTTTACATATACGGATGTTTCGCACGCACGTTCCCGGCGCAACGTCGATAAAAGTGGGCGTGGTCGTCGCCATCGCATCCACCAATCAGAAAGCGACGTTGAACGTTTGCGTACAGCGCCCTTTCATGTGTGCCGCGTACCGGACCAGTGTGCGTGCCTTGGCGTATTGTATATGGGCGTACATAAGTATACGCCGGCTACCGGCTTCACAAAGAGTTCCCATATCTTTTATGTTCTTAGATTCTTATCTCGCGGTTTCTTATTTTACATTTAAGATGGTGGTCGAATTAACGGTCGGCCCCATAAACACGCCATAACAAACTTTAATATGCCTGTAATACGAAATAATCTGTGATTTTTATAGCTTATACTCCACTAATAGGTTGTTATAGATCCCAAGATAGCAGATGTAATTTTTTGGAAAATAATTATTCATGAGCCATGTTGATTGAATTGTTAATCGTTACTAATTGTTGATTATCTCAGTAGATATAATGTTTATGCCATGTAATAACAGTATTAGGTACCTATGTGCACTTGTACATAGACGATGATGTATGGATATGTAATTCTTATGCATAGAAATGGGCACGAAGATTTATTACAGTAGATTATTTCAGGTGGGAGTTATTGAATTCAAATCTATTCACACTAACCTAACAATTTCCTGGTAATTTCATCATTTCAGTAAGAATACAACTATGGAAAATCAATTTACAGTAATATAAGAAAAAAACTATATAAGTATATATGCTTAAGAAAACTTCATATTATTTAGTAAATAATATATAGTTTTCTTATATACCTACTACTAAGTTACTAGGTAGATTTACTGACTATTTATAACTTTAATCGTTCTCTTTTTAACTTTAATTATAGTTTATAAGCCAGAGCAAAAAGCAGTTTTCGTTACAAAAAAGATCACCTATATAAAAATATATAGAGTTAGGTAGGTATGAGTACATGTATAATTTATTTTATTTTTTTTATTCCATTCAAAAGTAACTTTGTTATAATGCATAGTAACGACGGATCAATTTTGTGCAAAAATATTAAATAAATTATATAGATATCCTCCCATTAAGTATTAAATTTATCCATCCCATTAGGTATTAAACCTATCATAGTACAGGTACATAGTAGGTACATACATATGTATGTACGAGTACGTATAAATTAGATAGGTCAAAATTTTGCTAGGTAGGTATGATAATTATTTTCTTTACACTCGACTATAATATTATGTCAATTAATTTTAATTCGGAATTGAAGAAGCCACAAAACTATTTAAAATATCAAAGAGAACGATCGTTGAAAATCGGGGACAATAAAAAGCAGTTTTGCCGCCAAAATTCGATTAGGGGAAGAACGGGACAAAAGAAATCGTTTATTTGGGGCGGCTTGAAATTGATTTCAGGACCAGGACGCGTATACTTGACGTTTGCAGGAAAATTTGATGTTAAATATTCAAATTTTCTAATAACGTTTTCGCTTTAATTTTTATAAGACTGTCTGTGAAGTTTGGAGAGAGTTCCAAATAATACCTATTAATAATTATTAAAGTAACTTAATCAATTTCTATCAAAACAATGTAACATTGTAAAATATTATGTACGAGCGTATTCTATAACTTTTTTGAGAACAATTACTTCCATTTGAAGATAAAGAATTAAATTGGTGAGTTTATACCTATGTAGAAGGTAAACTCCGAAACTCGATCCGATGATACTTCTACTACACTAATAAAAAAATCGTTAGAAATGTAGCTAGCTACTACTAAAGTACTTACTACTAAGTTAACTTAAATATCATTTTTATTATACATATAATAAAATTATTACTCAGTCGAATTTCTACATTAAATATTTTTTGGAAAATTTTATTGAAATAGTCATTTTTATCGATTCAGAGGCCGAATCTATAGTTTGTAGACTTTTCGTCTATCTGTCTGTCTGGGAACGCATCACAAGAAAACTACTGGACAGATTTTGATGGGTATGATGATAGCTGGTTATCCGAGTCAATATGTAGGATACTTTCTACTGAGGGAAAATATCTCATCTCTGAGAAAACTAAAACGTAACTAGGGACCAACCTGAGCGGAGCGAGGTTGTGTTGATAGTTTACTACTAAATTAAAAAAAAAAGAATATTTAAACTCTCTTAAAACACTAACTAACATTTGTTGAAATATTATTTTATGTTTACACTTTTCACATATAGGTACCTACATAAAAAATATCGCCTAACGTAAATAAAACAATGAAACTCCAAAGACTATTTTTTTCATCAATAATTTCAAAGCAACCACTCAAGTTTTTACAAGCCCTAGAGTAGAGTGTTTATTCAGAGGGTGCGAGTGCGACCTCTTTTGCCCGGACGTTTTACTTTCAAGTGTTTGCGCGAACTGAGTGCGATCTGATCTTAAAACAATTGAGGGTACCTTCTCACGGTACCCAATATCGATATTAGTAGGTATGAATAAAGAATATAATTTTAATGAATATTTCAAAAAATACTTATATATGTATAAGAAATCTACATTAATATTATAGGTAGAGCAAATTTCAAAAAAAATATTTTTGTATTTTATAATCTATTTATCCAGGTAGGTTATAGGTTAGGCTACCTGACACTAGGTATGCCACAATTCTTTGCAATTATACTCAAATAAACTACGCAGGCGGAGTCGCAGGCTAACGTTTTGTATTACTGGTAGTATGCCTAAGACTTTAGTTCACAAGTAAGTTGTGTTTATTACTATATTTCTGTTTACGAACCCCAATAATGATTTGCACTATTATGAGAAGGGGCCAGTCAGATCCGGAAAAGTTTGTAAGATTAATAGAAGTCAAGTTTTATAAGCCGCAACTCATTGTCGGCATATAATTTGGTTTCAGGGGACGTATTATTTCGAAGTAGATATACCTACTTATAATATAATACGTACTTATATAATTACCTAATAACTTAAATAAATCTGTTAAGTAAAGCACGTGAAGTAAAAATAAAGTGCAATATTCAGACTTTAATTATACTAAAGTACTAAGTCTAAGTAAAGCTAATTTTGGTAAACGCTTGGTTTAAAAATAAGTTATGGTCCTATTTCCTTAGAAAATCAACTAATACAGTTGTATAAGCAAAACATCATAATTAAAGTAGAATATAGGTAGGTACTCACATGTTTAACGGTTAATGCTTTATGTAAACCTAATAGTGAACTCATCTAACGACAGATGTTCAAAGCTACATCGCCCCGAGCATATATTGATTGCCAGTTTGTAGACAGCGTTATTTTAAATAAATGTGTACCTATACAATTTTAATACTTAGAATTTAGATATACATATTAAAGTCCATAAACGACCATTCTTATAAAAAAATGTAATTTTAAAAAGGAGTATAGTTTAGAAGTCATAAGAATTCAAATGATATTAGGTGTTTTTTTTAAATTTTATATTTTCTAATTTGCCTATATACTTTTAATATACCTACGTTGTTTCTATCATAAACAAATTAATGTCAATTTTTTATATGATTTTGTCTCTATATTGGTCCATTTCTACCAGAAGTAATTGTTTTTTGCGGTTAATTCTCATGGTGGGGGAGTCTCGAAATTACATTTTTATTCAGTTAAACGGACGAGGGTAGCGCGATTGCTTTTTGATAAGTCAATTTTAGGTCGTATAGGGCATGGCTTGGTTATTACTAGATATTGTATGCAAATATTTTAAAATTAGATACGCTAAGGGGCAGGAAATTGAAATTATATGTTATTACCTACTTCAAAGAAAACATTACTGTGCTTACCTTTTTACAGTTTTACACTACGTATTCATGGAAGGTAAAACGGCTTGTAAAGCTTTTATGTTGGACCGTTTAGAAGTTAATAGTTATTTATTGTTCAATATACTTGCCTTCATAATAACATGGTTAGTTGATAAATTCTCAATGAACTATGTGATTCAGATATTCAGATTCTACTAGTGTACTACATATTTTATATAAAGTTTAGTAATTTAAAAGATTAGGTAACCTTTACAAACAAACCGCGGAAAAAATAATACCAATAAGAATAAAGATTAGTACGCTTCAGGCCTTTAAATATTTGAAAGAAATACGAGCGTCATATAAACATATGGGTTAGTAACATTTAGTTATTTTTCTTAGTGGACTTAAACCGTTTTTATCATATGTATTTTTTTTATAATTAGCGGATTCTCTACTCGGCTCCGGATCAGATGAAGAGGAAGAGGATGAGTCTAGAGCAGCCAATAATTCAAGCAGTCCAGCGCATGCGCCGCACCCCGCGCTACATTCAGATCTCTCCCACAACGGCGATACAAAGCCACATGAGGATTCTGAGGACCAGGTTGGTATTGTTTAGATATGTATATTTATCATAACGCGAACGTGGTAAATACATATGGACAACCTAATTCTTTTTTATATATACATATACAAGAACGTATGAGAAGTTATCTTACTCGTTATATAATACAAGTGAATAGTAACGAAGCCTTTAGATAAATGAATTTAAAACTTTAATTTTTCCATACAAATAAATAAATGCTTGCAAAATATTTAAGCCTGCTTAAAACAAATATTTTATAGTAAAATTACCATTTCATATTACATGCATGAGGCTAGACCACATAGTCGGATTCAGTTTTTTTTCTTTCCCACCCAGGGTTCACTGGACGGTGATCCAGAGACCAGAGACTCGCAAGCAGAGAACAAGTCACCTGACGATGGAAATGGTGGTTCGAAGCGAAGAGGACCAAGAACGACGATAAAAGCCAAGCAGTTAGAAATACTCAAATCTGCATTCTCACAAACACCGAAACCTACAAGGCACATACGGGAGCAGTTGGCGAAAGAAACTGGTCTGCCTATGAGAGTTATACAAGTAAGTCCACTTTTATTTATTTTGTATTGAAAAAGTAGTTGTATTTAGTAAATCACCTTTTTTTAATGATTCTTTAATAGTTCTGCTTTAATTTTTGCGAAACAGAATGAAGCGTTCAATAATATTGTGTCATTTCGGTGTGAATTTGCAAGATTTTCACCGATCACTTTGCGATATAAATTGGTAAAAGTAAATTATTTGAGTCCAGAGGAAGTTTCATAATTTCTAGATCCGTAAATTTAGATCTATTTTAAATGACCTTGAGATAACTTTGGTAACGAGGGCTAACTTATCAGTAAAAACTTCGAACTTTGCTATATTTTGTATTGGTACCATTGATATGAAAATCGACTAAGCCAACATAATATTATAATACATATTACATAACTACAATATACTCGTACAATATATTTTACACCTTTAAACTAAAAATTTCATTGCAATTTAGTTACATTTATTCATTGGTAATAGGATGGTGATGGGATTTTTTATTTACGAAGCATCTCATTAATCAAAATCAAATGCAATTTTTTTGGTAAAAATCAATTTTATTCAAGTATCTATTCATCACACGGCAAACATTTCACCGGTAACCGGTAACCGTTACAAATGGCGGCCACTCCATCATGGCGGCGCCTGAAATCGTTCGCAAATTGAATATCTCGCGCTCATCCGTTCAGGAACGCCAGTGCTGACGTGACAAATAACCTAATTACAGACTATATCGAGTGTGGCATAACGTATTCCTATTTCGATTTTGTTTGCTTCAAAAAAAAACAGACACAGAGATATTCTCTTCTATATCATTAATTATCGCTTTCAATTTTAATATCCAATTAGAAAATGATATGTCTTAAATTTTTATTTTGCGAAACTATTTTTTGCCAAAAACTAGAATAAAAAAAAATAGTTGCTGGTAAATTTATTTAAGGAGTGGATGTTTTTTGTGCAAGTAAAACTTTTGACGTTGAAATCGTTAATTCCGTAACCGCTTATATCTTTTGCCTAATTTTAGCACAGTGATTAGTTTACTTTAATTCTAATCTAACACATGAATCCTACGATTTTCTACGCCATAGTAACAGATGTTAAGATCGACCGTTTCGGTCACGCTTTTTATGTCCCTTCCTCTTTGTCTCAGGTTTTATCGATTTCCGAACGAAAAACGTTTTACGTTTTACGGCCTCTGGCGCAATGTTTGTAAACTTGTAGCATTTAGATGTTATTAGACGATTTGTATAATGTCTACTATATATAATATGCCCTGTAAGAGATTATTTTCAAAAATATTTTTTTTTATTTGGATTTTAAATACAATTTAATTATATAATATAAAGTATTATGTCACAATTTTAGCGCAAATTTTTTATCTTTCATTTATTTTCTTTAATTAAGGTTATATTACATATTCTTGAAATAAAATTTAAACAAATTAAAATCAAATATTCATGTAGGAACTAAATGTTTTTATGATGATAATAATGGTACATATCAATTCTGATGAAACTCAAAGAAAGTATTATAATATTTATTATAGGTGCAATAAGATCTTATAGCTAATAGAGTCGTGAACGCTGGGTGCAAAAGGATAAATATTTGTATACAAGTGTTGTATCAATATTAGTTCAACAATGTCGAGTATGTTAAGTGGGTTCATAAACAACATTTTTTGCTGCCATCCGTCAAGTCTCGCCAGATCGCGCGTGTCCAATGCTCACACCACATGTGGCTTAACTGTATGACTTTTTGTCTGAATATTTCGGATTTAACTAGTTAACACCGGTTCGTGTGAACGGTTGAAGTTGCCGACTACGCCGCTTTGATGTTCCATATGGTAATTTTTAGTTTAATCTTCGTTTTATTATTTAAATTATAAATTTGATTTCCAATTAACGTTATTTAAGTGAGAGTGGTGATTATTTTACTTATGAAAAATATTTTCTTAAATTCTAATTAAAATTTTCTCATACTATATTATAAATTTGATGCTGATTGTCTTATTTTATGTTTGTTATTTATATGAAATATGTTAAGTGTTCAGTATTTATTTGTAACTCATAATTCGTAATCTTCAAAGGAACTCCTACAAAACAAATATAACCGCGTCACTTCACCTTAACGCGATGTCATCCAACCGCGAAACAAAAAAAGTAGATATTTTAATAAGTTCATATATCGTAATTTCTTCAGCGTGACGGCCCTGTCGTCGCACGATGCGCCCTTATTGGCTCATATTTTATTTTGACAGCTCATGTAGTTAGCGTACAGTCAGGGCTGTCGATATCTTTATATAGGTATGTTAATTAATATTGATTTTGTAAATATTGTCCTCTGTCGTGGTCATCATTTTATAATTAATCACAATATTTTTTTGTTTATGTTCTGTGTTTGTACACTTTATATCATACCTATAATTGTGTATAATTAAGCTGTAGTAAAATAAAATTTAAAAGTGTATATTATTTTAATAAAATGAATTGAAATTCTAATAATTTATTTTGATTAAGGATTTGTTAAACTTCCTATAGTAAAAATGTAAAATATGTCATAAATGCGAGTAGGGCCACGGTAAACAGTTATTTTTTCACAAAACTATTATTCAATAATGGTAGTAGCTATCTATTTTAATTCTATCTTACAACTATCAACGCCAAATGTTGACGTGTCATTTGTCTCGCCTCGGAATTCCCTCGATGACAATTTAATGATATTTCTTAGTTGGGACAAATTGTATGAGTGTTGTATTAAAAAGTGTAATATAATATATATAAATAGATAATATAACAAATTAAGTAATTATTCCTTTTGGTTTAATTAAGAAAAATACTTTGTCCATTAGGGTGGAGCGAAAAGAAATTTTTTTTCTTTGCTTGGGGGTAGAATTTGTAGTAAAAAACAAAATTTTGAAATGTTTAAATATTACATAATTCTAATTTAAATTTTTGGTTTAAATGAAAAAAATTTTTTTCAAGTGACTATTGTACAAAGAAGTTCACTGTTGTACAAAGAAGTAACAGTTATTTATTATTTTTTTTTAAATTGCAATAATTGTCACAATTTTTTTCTTTATAATTTTTATTGACTTTAAAGAAGACACTCTACAGTCTTTAAGAATATTTCAAGATTAATTTAAATTAAAAAAAAAAAATTAGTGGGCCACTTTAAAATGTTGATTTTTTTTTCCTTTTTAAAATTTTGTTTTTTATAAGCTACAAATTTTACCCCCAAGTTAAGAAAAAAATATTTTTTTTGCGCTCCGCCCTATTGTCTACATTATCAGAAGGTAGACACTTATAAGAATTACAGACTAACCTTCGCTTCGCTCAAGTTCATCTCTAGGTACGTTTTAACGGTTATTATGGAATGGATAGACTATCACTATATATTATATGATATATAACATATAGCCTTCTTCAATAGACGGACTATCTAATGCTAAAAGAATTTTTCAAATCGAATTAGTAGTTCCTGAGATAAGCGCTTTCAAACAAACAAACTCTGCCTCTTTATAATAATAATAATAATATTGTCCGATTCCGGCCACGGCGGCCAATCTCATTGAGACTAGCCAACTGCGCAGGAGATATTATAGTGCACAAGTATACGCGCAGACACAAGTGCACTCTCTATTCCTGTCACTCTCATACTCCGGTTTGACGACTACTCGACACGACCGGTGAGAGTTAGGCGCAGGACCGACGACTTTACGTGCTCTCCGAGGCACGGGAGTGAAATACCGCCAACTTCCTAAATCCGGGCTGTTACTGAGGCTTACTTAACAGAAAGTCTCAATAACTAAACTTAACCCGACCCGGGACTCGAACCCAGGACCTCAGGATGTGCAGCCGTACATGCTAGCCACTACACCACCGAGGCAGGCAAGTCTTTATAATATTAGTATAGATAAAATTTAATATGCATTAAGTTAACACAAATATTGTTGGTAATATCATCTCATATCAACTTAACAATGATTATATCTTTAGTGCAAGCAAAGAGGAATCCGAATACATACTTTGTTGCATCCATAACATGTGACAGATGAAATGTATTATGCAAAAGAACAAATAAATTATTTACACCTATTTATTAACTTACTGTGAGAAATGTCATCGGTGTATAGTTACGTATTACAAATTACCTTATTATAGAAAAGAATATTCAGCGCACATTCACTTGAATTAACATTTACAATTTAAAACACTCTCATTAATAATAACAAATTAGTCACTAAACAATTCTGAACTTACATTGATAAGTAGGAATTAAATATAATTACGTATCATTTGTTATGCATACATGATTAAAAACCGAAAAGTAAATCTCTCTCGCAATTAAAATGCCTCTAATTAGACACGTTGGTTGATTCGCTAGTTAGCGAAATAATTGTTAAAATTTATTAAAGAATACTCGGAATTTGGAAAAAAATTAAAGTAGTTCTAACCTCATTCTAAAATACCGCGGGTTTGATTTTTGAGTGAAACAAATTTAATTTTACTGAATGTCACGTCTACCATCAGTTCGGAAAGAAAAAACCTTAGTCCTAAGAAGAACTGCCTTAAAAAAATCAGCGGGACAACATTTTTTTAATTTTTTTTTTGTAGAATAAATACATCAAAATAGAAAATGGAATTTTTCAATAGAGATATTTTTTTTATATTTACAATTTACTTGACATTTTACATGCATATATTTGTACAAAAATTAAAAAGCTTCATTTTTAGAAGCGGCGAAAAAGAGTTTAGTTGTTTGCTTGCAGCGTTGGCTCGACTTCGATAATTTCCGGGATTACCAGTCAGATGTGAAAAAATATTTTTGTCTATAATAGATGAAGGTTATAGTCTACTTAGTATGAGAATAAAACTACGCGAGCAGAGTCCACAGGCACAACCAGATTTTTATAGGTCGTCATGTAATTTTTCTACCAACCGAGCCAACCTACGACCAACCAAGTGCCCTGGACATTAGGTGAAAGTTATTTCCACACGGAAGCCACTGTCGTCTTTTGATTGATAGAGGCACGATAAAAACTTCGTAGACCAAAGAAGCTTATATTATTATGTCACTGCCAGAGCAAGTTATGACGCGCTCTGATAAATGTACAAAGCCTAATGTACTTGTCCTTGATTAGTTGGCTGTGGTCAGTTCACTCGGGGTGAGCACGTCGATTAACTGAAGCTAACGGGTGCTTTAACAGCAAAAAAATGATGCTAATGTTTAGAGGCATATATAATGACAAATTATTTATTTAATGATAGCTGATCAGTTCAAAATATTACTTAAAGGTTATGAGATTGGTATTTTAAGTGCCTTTTTAAATATCGCCGGTAGCCAGATAACTAACTAACATTACACCGAGCGAAAGTTGAAGCAATACTAATAAATATTTTTACAAACCATAATTTGTTTATTGGGCTACTACTCTAACGACGTACGAGTATGTTTCGTAAGAGACCAAACGAGAAACATGCCGCCACGTATTATTAGTAAAAAATAAAACTTGACTTCAGCAACCGGTCAATCAAGGCCCAATCTATGGAAACGTCGGGATCCGAGTTGAATGAGCCGTACATTTGGTCGCACGACCATATCTCTTCTTTTAATATCCGTCGGCGGCTTTGAACTGCCCTAAATACTATAACTTTCACGAGTTACGAGGTAAACGGGTGAGTCTGTGTGACCGCGGCTTTACGGCCACCACAGATCTCAGTCGAAGGTTTACGACAAATTGTTCGTTATTTAATTCGACGCCTGTTTTATAATTTGTTTCTCCGTACGAGAATTGTTCTCAATTTTTTTTCAAACGTCATACATTTATTGTTCATGAACATTTACTTACATTCCTTAGCTTAATAATCTTTATTCGCAGTCGCACCAATTGACCCGTTTTGTGATCAATCCGATCTTTAGATAAGACACTTATTATTGCAAAAAATTCCATAATGTTAACAGAGAAACCGTAAAATGAGTATAGTGATGGGAAGACATTCCCAGACTCTCATATTTTCGTATGAACTTCATAAAGATAAAAAATATAAGTTTATAGCTACGAAAATATTAAAGTATGTTGTTAAAATAATATCAAAATATGAAATGATTTTTTATCAAAGCGCGATCGCGGCGCCGATGTCATCGTACGTGAAATGTTTTCGATAACGATTATCGCCGGTAATTTTAACAAATCCCTACTGTCGAATCCGCACATCTAAAAACGTCGATGTTATCACAATAAATTTGTAATTTTAATCGCTATTATTAAAACAACGTGGAATATGCATGAGCGAACAATAAAATAGACGTTTTACACCTTGTCCGAAGAGACTCTCGTAAAAATGGGCGATGTATGTATGTGCCAGGATTTGCAACAATACTTGACGTTCATGGGCTTATAACGCATAAGCTAAGCGAAAGTAAATGGCCATAGCGTTACATCGTGATATTTCAATTTCGATAAATATTTAAACTTTCTTAGTTTATAAAACTGAATATATTTTCCGTTTTTATTTAATCTTTTAATGTATTTTTTTCAAAAGCATTTTGCTTTTTAAATGTACTTATACGTATATTAAAAAAAGATGTTTAAAGAACTTGACGTTATCCAATATCGGTGTAATGTTAGGTGTCAAATGATTATATATAGCTACATGGTTTTGCGTAAAATAACAAAAATGTATGATTTATCATCTACAAGACAGAAGCACCTTGCGCCGGTTCGCAGGTGCGGCGTTACAAAGGCGCTTGACGAAAGCAATAAATTATTAATTATGATAAAAAGCTCTGTCATATCGAATATTCGTTTGCGAATAAGAAAAACTGAAGAGCGGCGCCTAAAATCTATTGTCTAGGGACGTCCTGCGGACGAAGGCTTTGGTGCAACGTTAGTGATGTGCCGACGCGGCCGAGGGACAAAAGATCCCCCCGCGGACAAAAAATGACATCATTTATTTTATTGCCGTGGGTGCGAATGTGCAACATTAATATTGCGTAGGGCCTTAATGTCCAAACGCCCTAGGCTCGCCATCCGTCAGCTTGATTCCTTTATGTTCAAATGTTTTTGATGTTTAATTATAAATTTATCGTCCATTTCAAGGCGTCTTGATTTCGCTATGTAGGTATGTTGGTATATTGAATTTTCTTCGAAGTGAAAATAAGAGAGCTTGTTCCTCGTATTGGGATGAGTAAAAAAAAGGTTCGAATTTATTGTTCTTTCAGGTATATTATTACTTCTTAGCACCTCCTGGTTAATTTTCAAAAAATCAATTGTTAACTAGCACATCGGTGTGCCCGCGACTCTCGACAAGTTAATAAGCTAGTGTTTAATAAAAAAATATCTATAATTTATAAATATTATTAAAAAAGTTTTTATTAAAAAAACTCATAAGTTAACTAGTAAAATGAGTCAGTGGATTAATGACAGTAGCATATATTAAAACACGACGTTACGTGCTCGTACGCATCCGTCAAAGACAGTGATTTATTGCGCAAAACCTAGAAAAGCCAGTCACATAGTAATTGATAAGTTATTTTAATACGTTTTATACAGATTATTTAGTTTGGTGTAATATTCTAAAAAAAAGATTAATATTAACATAGCTTTTGTTACTAATCTTAGGTGTATTAGAATAACTAAATTAAAAAATATATATATATATATATGAAAAATACTTTTAAAATATTTTACAAGTTAATTTTCATGTTCAGTCAGTTTGCTTAATTTCATATTTTTAACTTTAAGTACATAAAAGTACAGACATTATTTGTTGTTCGTGTTTTAATTTTTTTGCATGATAATTAAGGCTTTACGACTTAATCGTGCAAAAATATCTATACGAGTCAAGTATATTTTTTATTACTAAAATAGATATACATAAGTGTAAAAGATTTTATCGTTTTAGCTAATATTTAACGAAAAAAACTTTGTTTAGCATGTTTATATTCTGTAAAAGATATATAAGTTCGTTGACCGATTTCAAGTTTTTGGCGTTTCGCAGAGATGGGCACGTAACTGTCACGCTTCACGCCGCTAGTGACGTGACGATATCGATCTCAACAGAGCGTTTTATTGTCGATGATTGATTTCTGAGGTTTTTTAACACCATTAAATAGTGTATTGATTTATACTCTTGGTACGTGGTTTGGTGTTTTCTTATTGTTTTATAGTGCGGTTTTGTTTTAACTATTTACGTTTATCTTTATCTATACATATACTCGATGTCATTTTTAATTAATTAAGCATTTTAATATGTATTGCGTTAATAAAATGTTTATAAACACCATAAATATTAAAATTAAGTGTTGACATATTCATTCATAGATGATATGAAAATTGATATGACACAATTGATTTATTAAAACATAATTAAAAACAGTGATAAAGAATTGCTTATATTAATTTGTAACGATTAAATGACGATAAAGTACATGATAGGCAAATTAACATCGTCATCCATCACTACAATTTAGATACAGAGTGCTGACACGCTTGATCGATCTATCGTATTCCGCATCATGACGTCTGCCAAGCTTCCTACTTTTAGGTTTTTACCTTGTTTTTACGAATTTACCCATCTTAAATGCGAAATGTACCTTTTTTACCAAATTAGGTAAGAAATGATAAACTAGAATCAGTTTTGATAATATTCTATTGTGTTTCATAATTCATAATTTCATAATGGTTTCATAAAAAGGTTTCATAATTTCCAAAAAAAAAAAAGAGTTTTTACACATATATATTCGATAATAATTCAATATAAAATGTCTTCAATGTATTTTATGTGTTTTGTTTTACAATGTAAGTTTAATATTCACCATATCTTATCGCAAAAGTATATGAAAGGCACGCTCAATTGGATTCAGATAAAAGCCGCCATATTGAAAACCGTGACCAATGTTTGTGTTGTACGTTATCAACTTATGATAACAATTCCATTTACGAATACCACTCTGCTATTGGTTGAAATACCACTACTAAATTGTTTATGGGGCATTAAAACAGAATCTTATTAACCTACGATATGGGTCAAACTTTACATGTTTTTATTTTTAAATTAAAGTTTTGTGGCGACATTTCTATTTAAAAAGTCCTTGAATTTAATAATATTATTTATTTTATAATATATAGAGGAGATTAGTCCAAAATCGGGTATGGGGGTAAAACTGGGACACGGCACTAAGGCTTTCTAATATCTTTCAAATTTTCGCGCACTTCATTCCTTGCAGTCAGTTATCTTAAATAGGTAGTTTGTCAACTAAAGTTAAATGACATGCATGCGTGTTCGTTCGAAATATTTCAGAAAATAGTTTTTACGGAGGTGAGATATAATATTAGACTGATTCCAAAGGTGTTCTATAATCTCGTATGTCAAGGTATTTCCTTTTTGCGGCTGTGATGTCAAGGTAAGTGAAATTTGTTTTCGTTGTAAATAATAAATGTATATGTTAAATGAACATTAGCTAAATCTTTATTGCGACATGTTTTTAGATTATATAACTACTTTGTTTCTTTTCGGTACGTTTGAGGTAAAACCGTACGGGGTAATACCGGGTGGTACCTGGTTTTGTACTACTATCATTCTTTTTTTTATTTAATGTTATTTTATATGATAAGTTGTTACAGTTTACAAAAAAATCCCATGAAATTATAAAAAAACGACGAACCGATAATCCTAGAGTGAAGAAATTATGAAAAATGCAATTTTTGAAGTATTAGACGGAAAATATAGTTATTGTCGTAAAAAAATTCCAAAAAGAAGGTTTCAATTTCGCTTTTGGACCAGTTATGGGACAAAGGCGTAAGAAGTTAACTTTTGAAAGTGGTCATTTTTTTATTAACAATAATGGAAACAGTGATCTTGTTGATAAAATATGTAATCAATTAGTTAAAGTAAATGAAGACTAACAAAGTTAATTTATAATGTTTGAAATATTTTTTTATTTAATATTTTCCTTAGCGTCCCGATTTTACCCCACTTTCCCATATAAGTAGTTTTGACGACTAATAATAGCTAAATATAAAGATAAAAATATAAGCTTTGCATGCACCATCTCTACTAGAAATAAAACATTAATGAGGAACGTATTACACGCATTTTAAATTAAAATTATACTTAATTATTTTCTTAATCATTGTTATTTATTCAATGTTTTGTTATTTTAATAAATTAACATATCTAGTGTGAAAGATATTACATAGCAAATTAATGTTTGAAATTGTAAAACAAATAGTACGAAGTATGAGAAAGTTACAGTTTAAATAGAAAGCGGACAAGAATAACAACGCACGAGCTAATTAACTAAAATAAGACTCAGATTATACTCAACGCAGTCGTACGGTAAATTTAGCAGGAAGAACATTAGAATTATTAACATCATTTTAATTATGAGTTATGACATATTATACTCATGTTTTACTTGATATATTGTAATTCCCAAAAGTATTTTCAATTTATCCACTATAAAACTACTTGTTTACATCATAGAACAAAAAGTTTTAAATGAAAGATCTTAATTAAAATTTAAAAGGTAACAGAGGTAGATTCAACATTTTGTGCGAAATTTTGTTATTTTGCACTATGTTGATTTTTATTTTTAACAAGTGCAGTATTTCAATCGATATATTTAACACTTCACTCAACGTCCTTAGAAAAAGCACCAAAACTGTAAAGACTTTAGTAAAGACTAATGCTAGTTAATCACACGCATTAGTTGTTTATTTCTCTGTTGCATTCAATTGATTTTTGAGCATGTTGATAGATTTACAATTATGAGTACTTACAAATATTTCACTTGTATATGTATAAAACTAATAAATGTATATAATTGTAAAACTGCCGGTAGACCTTAACCCCTCGAGGACCGCATATACGCCGGCGTGTACGATAACAATTGAATTCTCGGAAATTCGCACGGATTTCTTAGAAATTATCCTGGAGAGATTAATAAATAAAATAAAATAAATATTTTTTTGCTAAATCATCATAGAATCGTCTAGAAGGTCGTAACACATAAAAATTGCAATCCACCATGTACTCTACAGTATAACAGAATAATATAGTTATAAATATCGCATCGATATTACCTCTTTAATTTATTAGTTATGGCGTTTAAATTTTTAACTGTCTGTCAGCGGCACACTATCGTAAAATATTTAAAGTTCTCGATCACGATTTCGGAATAATGAAATAGGAAAAAGATTTTGCGCTTTTATTGACCGTGAAAAGTTTCTTAAGTGTTTTTTTTTTCATCTAACACCATCGACATTAGTTAAGTTAATTCGATCTCGTAAGACTAAATGTTCATGCACTCTACGAGTTTATATGTATATAATACCTATTTTGAAAATGTTTTTGAGTAAATAAAGTATTTTTTAAATAAACTTCACGTAAAGAAAAAAAATCGTACATTGCTATTTTGAAGCAATATTACCATCGCTGTGTTTTCTCTTCATCTCCGCTGTATGGTAAAATTATTTACTGTACAGGTAAATATGTTAGTCTCTCATACAAAATAGTCGAGTCGCCAGCAAAATTACTCATCTAAAGTAATTCCTTACACTGAAACCCTTCTGGAATTATGCAGTACTTTAATAAGTACACGTCTCATATTCATTTGAAACGAACATGCCCCAAGATGTATGGAGACGCGGTAATTTACTTTTATTGTTTGCTTCGCCAATTGACTGTAGATGGCGCATGCGGCGCGTTCAGTGTGGTCGGTCTTCAACGCCATCTTTCCTCGTATTCCCTTTTTGATATTTCCTATTTGTTCCCGGTGTTTGTATTTCGACGTTTATAATTACTTTCGTTGATTGGAGTTATTTTTAAAGCTGTTATTTTTTAAAGCGTTCACATTTAAGTCGTCTTGGAAAAGTAGTCGATTTTATAAATTACTTACATCTCATAACTGAATTTGCAATAATATTCTCTTTTCTTATATACTTTATTGTTTTATTAAGAAATATATAGATAATTTGGATTCACACATGTAAAGAATATACCTGCGGAACGCTAAATTTGCACCTTCCCCATATGTTGCACGGTATTTTTATGGCGGATAGAAATGAAAACAAAATGCACGCCTCGAACAACTGTTCGGTTAAGTATTATACTGTTATAGTTACGTTAGGTATTGTGTCGCGCGCAGTAGGGCGCCGACCCCCCGCTGAGCTGCTCTCAACTCTCTAAGTCCAAATTACTGGCTCACCTCAGTCACCTCACTAGGCAGATTACACGTTTGAAATAAGCTTAAGCTAGATTACATAGGTTTTGTAGACAGTTGTGGCGGAAATTCTTGTCATTGCGGCATCTTCTATACGTATAATAAAATTATAACTAAGCCGAATCTGTATGATACAGAGGCCGAATATATCGTTTTTAGAATTTTTTGTCTGTCTGTCTGTCTGTTACCGCATCACAGAAATACCACTGGAGGGATTTTAATGAAATTTGGTAAGTTGGTTATTCGGGTCAATATGTAGGATACTTTTTACTGCGGGAAAATATCTCATCTCTGAGAAATCTATACTAAGCGTTAAAACGGAAGCAAGGACGAACCTAAGCGGAGCGAGGGTGAGTCGCTAGTGTTATACTATGACTGAGGTCTGGAGTTTATTATTATATCTATAAGTTTACAATAAAAATGAAGCCAAACTACCGATACCTGAACACGGCGAAAAAATCGCATTCTTTACTAATAAATAGATTACGATATCAAAATGCAAACATTGTGTATTTCCCTTTTATTGAATCTATACTTGTTTTAGTGATTCGTAAATTAAATTATACTACCTACTGTAGAAATCATTCGATACCTCAAATATATTATTATTTATATTATTGTGCAAATTTAAAACATGCGAGTTTAAAACTGAAATTAACCTTCATCAGTATTTTGAGTTTGCTATTAAGCCCCGCGATTAATGTATGAAGCCGCATAAAATTCGGCGAAATATGTCGATGGTACATTTTATAGACATTCGGCTGTAGTTTACCGAGCGGTAATGTCGACTCATTAGCGCTGGGGGGCGCCTGTGGCCAGGTAGGATCTTTGTTATTTATATACAGCAACGAACAATGTCCGCCGATCTCTTATTAATCATCTCTTTATTCCCAACCGACCGTCATTCTTCAGACTATTTTTAATAGTTTCTTATATCAAATTTTCTCAACCGTGTAAAAAGTAGTAAGTATGTGATGGGCGCTTTGCAAGCATCGTAAAACATGGAATGTTTTATCGGGCGCTAATTTTATTAATACACTCACTTGTGGCTGTAAAGTGTATATTTTACTTACTTTATTCATTTAAAAAATATTAAAATTTTAATATTAAATGTATGAAAGTAAAGGCTATCAAAGTTAATTTTTGTCGTTAAATTGAATAGTTAAAGTTCGAGTACAGTTACTGTGTTAACTGAGGCTTTATGAGGTATACAAGGCGTTGGAGTCGTGGTAAAAGAATGGGCCCTCACAGCGGTAGACGTATGAAATATAGTGTTTAACACCACGCGGCTTGTTCGGACGGCGTCCCGCGGTGAGGACAGTCCGGAACGGCTCTCAGGCGTCGTCACCCTCAGACTAAGCCTGAGTCTGCCTTCTAATCCTGTACTTATCAAATACAGGGAAATCATAAAACTGCTCCTATTTTTGTTGCTTGTTGTAACTAAGTTTTAGTAAGCCTTGTTGACGATCGCGTAAAAGTTGCAACTACTATCATAAAAGTTGTATTCAACTTATATCAATGTATTGCAAGAAAGCAGTGAACAGAATAATATGAAAACATCTTTCGTCCCTCGATTTACTAAATTTCGATACTAATAATTATATGTTAGAAAACATGAACATTTTGTACATAAATACGTTAGATTAAAGGTTATGAAGGTATTATCATAAAAAAATAATCGCTCACAATTTACTGTTTACATGCTCTTGTTGCTTTTGAAACGGCGATTAAGTAATTATTGTAATAAGTTGGAACAAAATGTAACGGAACATGCCGATTTTAAGCGGCTATAATTATAGAATAGACAAGAGTCATATAGAAAATCTTGATCAAGGCTACTGTGTTGTAACATGTTACCGTTTTATATGTAAAGTATTAAAAATAATGATATTTTAGCACACGCAACAGATAAAAAATAGTAATAAAATTTTATCTGAGCCTATAAAATATATGGCCATGATATATCTAATTCAAACACGTTTTTCTCATACTCTTAGTATATTTTAACTAAAACAAGTATAAAGATAATAAGCGATAGCAGACACTATAAAATTTACATTTTTCTTGCAAATTACATATACATACATACATTTTTAATTGGTGCCCACTTGAGGTCTTCACTAATTAAATGACTATGTATAATAAACTAATATTCCACAAGGACTTCTTGATAAATAGTAACCACTCACCCAATCAAACACTCAGTGCATAAATTATCTTTATGGAAATAACCCCGTATATCGAATGTTATGCTTAATAAAGCTATGTCAAAAAGCACTAACCGACAAACAAACAAAAGAACAAATTTTTTCGTTTATTACATAATTAGTATTGTTAGATAATGAATAGAATAATTTCTTAAATTATATTGATAGAACCTACAATTAATTTAAGTTGGCACCATTGTATTCTTCATTTTCTAGATTTCCCTGTTTTAGCTTACATAAAATCTTTTACTAACTAAAGTACCCAAAATCTATCATAAAATATTTAGTTATAAGACTAGGTACGATTTAACGGTTAGTATGGAATCGATAGATGGATCACAAAATACTCACATGGTCTCAATGTTACCTCACAGCCGCAACTCAGAAATAAAAAAAGTAATAATAGGTAAATTATATCTATATATACATGAGTATAGAAAAGTAGGTAAGTACTTTAAAACATAAAAAATATCACTAACTATTATTGTCTAATAAATTGACTCAGCTGATTCAGTGTGAAAAAGGAACAGATGTTTAGAGTTACTTTCGGATTTATAATATTAGAATGGATACATCATTATAGTTATAATCGTTTGCAAACATTGTTTATTGTAAAATAAGTTTAGTTACTAGGTACATAAGTAACCAGCTCACCGGTCGTGGCCCTATAAGCAGTAAATCATGTACAACCAGTAAACAGTAGCTGTTAATAAAATTAAGTTTATGCAAGAAATTGTGCAGCTTAATGGCTTTGAAGTTATAGCCAAACCTATATAAAATTAGTAGGTATAAAATTACACTATTTGCACATAACAATGAAAGTTATATGATATTATCTGATTAATTATATAAAAAATCTTATGTTAGTTATTAAATGTTTGTACTAAATTAGAATATATGTACTAAGAAAACTATCTTTTTAGTTCTCGACGTTTTAAGTGCTTTACAGCAATCATCATCATGAGAGCGACTCTCGAAAATATTATAGTTTTATTTAATTCTAGCGACTCACCCTCGCTTCGCTTCGGGTTCGTCTCTAGACAAAAATAAATCTGTCCCACGGGAACTGTACATTTTTCCGGGATGATATAGGTATAGCCCATAGCCCTCCTCAGTAAACGGGCTATCTAATGCAAAAAGAATTTTTCAAAAAATCTCTTCTTCAGCTTTATAATATTATATTAGTATAGATGTAATATATTCGCGTAAATCTAAGAAATTATTAAAATATAATATCGAAAATCGTCGTATCGTGTATTTTTGTATGAAAAATGGGGAAAAAGGGCTTTTAGAGCAATTGCTTACTAAAACAAAGTTAACTAATTATTACACAAAAACTATCTACTTGAAACTAAAATAGAGTTAGAGTATTAAAATATCAATCGTATCAATAAATATGCAGCGCGAAATAGGGTAAGTGTCTAACTGATTGTGAATGTGTTGTGTGCCAAGTGTGCGTAGGCGCAGGCGGCGTGATCAAACACCCAGCAGGGCTCGATAGAGCTTTGTTTTCTATATATTTTTTGTATTATTGCTTTGTTACCAATATACCCTTGGTCTACGATTGCATGATTTAAAGAATTAAATAGTATAGCCATTTTACGTTTATAGATCAAGGATTTCCTAAAGTTATAGATACACACTGTGAACTGTTTTTGAAATAAAAAATATTCATATATACATATTTTTTACCTTATAGGAAAAAATAGGTTACAGTTACTATTCACTTCTATATATTTAGAACTGTGTAATCTACTATTGTAACGGATAAGTTAAAGAAAAACAAATTGTATTTTAATGTGTGTGAAATAATGTATTTATCGACGAATTCGCTCTATTATTTCACACTTGTTGTTGATTAAATGAAATGATGAGGCACTGAAATCCTTGAGACGTTTTTTACATTTTAAATTATTTTAAAAGTCAAATTAATTGTGTTTTTTTAGATTTTTTATCGTAAACTACAGATATAAAAATAGTCAATGGGTTTATAAGCAAATATATCCTGAAAAGCGAATGAATCTCATCTTTCATACTAAGATATACAAATTTACTTTAAAAAATGTTTTTTTTTTGCAATCTGCTGCTTTTAGATTCATATCTATTACCGAAAATCTCTAAAAACAAAATAAAAGGAAAATTGAGGAAATTTAATAAATCTTGTAATTTATCAATAAAATATGTCAGTTTAAATTCCATACTAGAAACCACACCAATGCCATTGTCAGGTATCTTAAACTGTGTCACTCTGAGCCGTGTCTAATGTAATGGCGGGTGTACACGTGAGGCGCAGCGTTATAGATTAGTTTCGCGCCGGCACGAGCAACGCACCATGACTTCTGAACGACCGTTTGGACATGATCCTAACATTCTGTTACACTATAATGTAGATATATGCATATCCATTTGTCTAGATACAAACTATTTAGACATATCTATATGAATAGTCATATTTTTAGTCAGGTGTATGAAAAGGCTAGACATTAATTGTTTTTTAAAATGTGCTGATGTTTCATATAAATAAACGTTTAAAGGACGTCCAAAGATTTTTTTTAGGTTCTTTGGGATTTCTTATATTAGGGCTTATCATAATAAAATTTCATCATCAGTTTATATAAATCCTATTATTATAAAATATTAATGCCAAAGTTTGGATGGATAGATGTTTGTTACTCAATCACACCAGAACGGATGAGCATATCTGGATGAAATTTGACACAAGGATAGATTGAAGTCTGGAATAGCACATAGATAACTTTTAATCTCGGAAAAATTTACGGTTCCCGCGGCATAGATTTGTTGATGTTTATTACAAAGCAAGAGACTGACTATCTATTCCATACAAACCATTTAAAAGAGCTCTTAGAGACGAATCCGAGCGAAGCGAGGGTGAGTCGCTAGTAGTTTTAACCTTAAACGCTAAACAATTGCCAATAAACTGTAATTTTCTTGTCTTAAACCTGCAATTATCCGCATTTTACACGTCTAATTAAGCTTTCTATAAATCAGCCTGAACGAGGTTATAAATTAAGACATGCTAGATGCATGAACTAAAATATGTCTACGATTCGCGTGTGTAACCGGCATTAGGTACATACATATATCCAACTTACTAACTTATAGATAGAAATTCCCCATATATAGGATATAATATGTACCTACTTACTCTAGAAATTAATAAATGGAAAAGAAAACCTATTTTAAACTATTTAAAAATAAAATTAAAACGATTTTATTATTATTTATTTTATGTTTAAAAACAATACAATTTTTTAGTTTTATTAAGAGCATTGTTTATCTGCAGGTATGGTTTCAAAACAAAAGATCAAAAGAGCGTCGTCTAAAGCAACTGACGTCGATGGGTAGAGGGCCTTTCTTCGGGTCCTCTCGTAAAATGCGAGGGTTCCCCATGAACCTGTCACCAGGAGGGCTCGAGGAAGGGCCGCCGGGGTTCCCATACTTTGCGACAGCAGATGGCAAGTTCGAATTTGGCTATGGCCCGCCGTTCCACCATGATGCCCCATTCTTCCATCCTCCGCCTTCGATGCCATTTAATCAGCCAGGTTAGTAAAGTTGTTCAACGACCATTTGACGTATCAGTTATAATGCTTGCTTTACGTCCGGCATTGTAAGTTTTATTCTGGTTTGATACAAATATTTTGAACTTTTTTTAACGTTGTTTTTAATGTGTGACATACATATTCTAGGTTGCTATACCTACTTATAATAAAAATAATTACAGATTTTCTTGAATCCTGAATATTAAGATTATTATATAATTTTTTAAAACTATTGACTTAAACTTTTTGATATTATTTAAATAAGTTACTTCACATAATGTGCCAGGCGTTTAACGGGAGCAGGTCGTTTCGCAGGCGGTATGGAGACGTTGCAGGGCGGGGAGTTCCCCGAGCAATTCCAGCCACCTGATCATCTAGTACTTCCCCGGCCTTCATCTCCCGAATTCACTTTCGGGGACGCCCCGCCTCCCCTCCATCCCGAGGGGCTGGTGTGGTAGCTGAAGCCGGAGCCGCGAGACTACCACGACTGATGCGGCTCGTCGGGCTTTTAAGTGGACTGAGTGATTTACATTTAAAACGAAGTGACGTTAATAGCTGCTAATAAGCAGCCAGTGTTTTATTTTTTCCTTTAAAACAGTGGGTATTTTTAATAAACTTTAGTAACATATTCGTATATGTGCAAAAGATTTTATTCAACATTAGTGTTTTATGTCATTACTTTGCAATTTACAAGGCATATTTTTTATGTTATATAACATTTGCTTTGTGCTTTGTTACTTAGCTTCATATTCCTCACGGTTAAGTTAAACTTATTATACTTTCAGTAGTTGTTTAGCTTAGGTAATATATTCCAATATTTAAAGCGTTTTACATGCGATTGTGATTATATAAATGTGAATACTGTACAGAAAAGAATTTTATATTATAAAATGATATAAGTTAAATAATATTAATTTATTTACAGTTAGATTTAAAATAAGCGATATTTTTGGTTCCTATATTAAGGGTTACGCATTTTGATTTTCGTGTATTTATTAATTTCTTAATAGCTAAGTACAATCGATTAGACACTAACTGGGTATATAAAGAAATTGTCGTTTGTAAATATTTTATGTATATAATAGCTGGGCAAGTGTTTAATACATTATAATGTACCTACTTAAGTGATTTATATGTACCATAGGTATATGCACGATAATTGTTTCACACGAATAACTTGAATAAATATCCTACTAAGCTTAATTTTCTTTTAATTTTTACATATTTATAAATGGCATAGAATATAACAATTCATGAGTAATGTGTCAAAATAGTGTGGAATCAGAAATTTTGGATGTAAATTAAATTGTACATTTCATTTGAATTTTATTTTTTAATGTATAAATTGTAACATATTATGTATATTCATAATATTTTTGATCGCATTTCTGTAATTAAGGAAACATTACGTTTAATGTGAACTTCATATCGTGTTTTGGTTCACGACTTCTTTATCTGTAATTGAAATGTAGATAATAAATACATTAAAAAGAAAATTGACTTTTAAAGTGACACGTTTTAGGTAGTAATTGTATAGGTGTATTCCAAATAAATTATATATTATGCTGAAAGAAATTA
The DNA here is from genome assembly GCA_033884665.1 of Argynnis bischoffii washingtonia. Classification (NCBI taxonomy): domain Eukaryota; kingdom Metazoa; phylum Arthropoda; class Insecta; order Lepidoptera; family Nymphalidae; genus Argynnis; species Argynnis bischoffii. The sequence goes on along the minus strand of CM066628.1, from coordinate 6,068,123 downwards.
ATTTATATTCAACATTCTCTTATCAGTGAGGTTTAAAATACTTCTATTAGGAAGTTTAAAGTTACTTTTAAGCCTTTATCCATATTCTTTTCATAAATATTAACTTTAATAGTACATTTCAAACCTTTTATTTTAAAAAAATCCAATAACATTTATGTTGCCAGTCTACGTCTTAGTTCTTCTGCAACATTTTTACATAGCAAGCTTTTCTTGTATTTCCTAATAAAAAAAACTAATTCCACTAGACGGTGTTGAAAATCGATTAGCCCATTGATGACCAGTAAATAATCTGTAGCAAATGAACTGTCAACAGAGTTCTAATGGTTTAGTAATTTAGGTTTTTTATCTTAAATTCGGCATCACGAATTAAATACAAAAAAAGTACTTCTGCAAATAAGATAAAATACCTTAAGTTAAATTTTAACAAATAAGGTTTAAAAAAAATATTGTTATAATTATTACAAATTGAACCAAAACACGGTGTAAATAAAACAGGATCATTTATTAGGTATGTACTTAAATCTAAGTGTTAATATTCAGTACATACTGGTCTATCTGTACTTAGATAAATAAAAATATAATGGAATTGTCTGTAAGAATAAACTCTATTCGATAAATCTATATAATGCTTTTATTTAACCCTATATAACGAACGTAAAAGAAGTAATTTATAAAATACTAGGTTGATTCTCCATACAAACTTTCATCCCCATTTTCAGCCCTTTAAGGGATAATTTCTGAAATAAAAACTATTCTATATCCTTACCAGAGTCTCAAATTATCTTTTTACTAAATTTCATCTAAATCAGTCCAGTAGTTTTTATGTTTATTCGTTACAAACATACAAAAATACAAATCTTTCTTCCTTATAATATAATATATAGTACATATATATGTAGATATGATTATAAGAAGGCTAGGTAACCTAAACTCCGACCTGAAAATACTATTTATACATAACAACAAAACAAAATAGTATAAAATTTGCTTTGAAATGTCATACATAGTACTTGAGAAACAAAGGGCTGAAATTTTGAACAGTCACTTTCCATCACGATATAGATAGCTCTACCTAAATAAGTAAAAAGGGATATATAAGCTTGTATTACAAGCAAGATTTTGTGGGTATTAAAAAAAGGTAATACCGCAACTCTTGGTCTTTGCGCTAGTTAATTATAGGTAGTACTATATGTATTTGTCTTAAAATAAAGTGGAGTTTTACTTTTCAGTTGAGTAGAACTCTACATACGATGTCATATCATATTATATGTAAAGCGAGTGTCAGTACATTGATCTAAATATGCCTATTGTAAACGTTAAACCGCTAGATTCTTTAAACTATTTACTTACTTTGACAGAGAAATAAAAACAAAATTGCAAAAAAAAAACTTTTTTGAAGTTAATTAAATATTTTGGGCTTTTTGGAAGTACATCTTTGTCTGAAAAGATAGATATTGATGCGAGATGTGGGATTTCGTATCCTCGTAGAATACGTTATTAGTTGAAAAATCTCTCTAAAGACAACTCTTTGGGACCCCCATGAAAATTTTCCTCTCTAATACTTCCCAAATCATTCCTTGTAGTGTGGTCAAAATAGACATTAAAATTTAGAATAAATCTCAATTCAATTTAGAATAAATCAGGGCTGAAAATATGCCTTAGCTTTATATCTATTATTACAAATAAAATATCAAACACACCCACTGATCCTACGACTACTAAAATTTTTTATCAAGGCCAAAGACTAATATAGTATTATATGATCTGTGGTCAAAGGTTTAAAATATTGGTTTTCTGCCGGACGAGTGCAGGTTTGCGGACTTCATATGTCTTTCGAAAACTTGCTAGATTCTCTCAGACATGCAGGTTTCTTTAAGATGTTTTCTTTTATCGTGCCAGATAAGTACCTAGTCATGCTGGAAATGATTCGCACACAAAAATATTAGACGTGCGGAACCCGGGATTTAAGCACGCTTTACTCAGCGTTACCTCTGGGCTACCACTGCCTTTTTAATAATATTCTATTAACTAAAAAATAGTCCTATTAGAAATTTAAATTAAATATTACAAGTAAAGTCATCGATTGCGGGAATATTTTAGTCTAAAATAATACATTCTCTCAAAGATCAGTTTTTAACAATTTGCAATTGCTAGCCAGGAGATTCAACAATTGTACATACAATTTAAAGGCATGTTATATTTATAAGGCTAATGTACCCAACTGTTCGGTTAATATTCACATTATTGAGTGACAATCTTTTTTTTGTCCTTCTCCTCTTAATTATAATGCTTTCAGAACAAAAAATAAATTACTTTATAGGCTAACGTCTTCAGTAATGCAGTGTATTTGTAATCTAACTTAGTTGGTCTTGCAACTGACTTATATGGCTGGTAATCGTAAGCTCTTAAGTTCGAGTCTCGGGTCGAGCGAGAAATCTTCAATACCAGCTTAGAGTTGGGTAGTATCAATAATAGTATGGTTGTTTTATATTTGAGACTCTAAAATCATCTAAAAACGTTAGTCTTGTTTTAGCTCTGTGCCATCCCATGAGAGTATTAGTGTAAAGGAATAAATAGAATGCTTATATTAGCAATAAGCACACACTAAATATATTAAGAACTAGCAACTCACCCTCGCTCCGCTTGGTTTCGTCCCTACTTACGTTTTAACGTTTAGTATAGATTTCTCAGAGATGAGATATTACCCGCAGTAAAAAGTATCCTATATGTTGACCCGGATAACCAGCTATCACCATACCAAATTTCATCAAAATCCCTCTAGTAGTTTTTTTGTGATGTGGTAACAGACAGACAGACAAAAATTCTAAAAACTCTCTCTCAGTCTCTGTATCGATAATAATGTATATTTCAATAAGATTTTCTAATAATTATTTAAAGTACAGATTTGGCTTAGTTACAATTTTATTATATGTATAGATATAAGAATATTTACATCATAAAAAAATAAGAAAACACACACTTACATTTTTGTTTATTACAAGCCTGATTTCATAGTATGTCATTGTAATTATTATTGACGTTTATATACGTTTTTAACTCGTAATAATGAAAAAGTCTTGTAATTGAAAACTTAATTATTGCTCTCCTATATTAGGAGTTCAATTTTAGTTAAAATACTTAACCGACATATATTATGTTTCAGGCCCATGCAAACGAACATCTATCTACTTATTAAGTCCATTAGTTGATAAAAATAAAACAAAACTTTTCGCGAAACAAATTTATAATTTACAAATTCAAAACAAAACTTTTGTCTAAATTGATCAAACTTTAAAGTAAATACCAAGAACGCTAACATAAAAATCCTCAAAGTATACACTACGTATCTAATTGGATTTTTTTATAAATGTCAAAATTCCATACAATTCCACCAAAACTCATCATCATTAAACAAACAGACGTTATCTCGTAATAATATTCTTTGTTCTACCACCACAAGCTACCCTCGACCATAAAGGGAAATTGGATCGTAGGGCACGACTCCATGTGGCAGTTCGCACGCTTGAATTAACCGTACGATCGCTGCCTTGTAATTGGAAATGGTGTTTGCTTATGCATATAGGTACATTTATATATACAATATACATATATATGTAGTTAGGACATGTATAATATAATAAAGCATAGTATAGGAATATAGTTAACCTAAAAAATATTCTAAGTAAAAAAGATACCTATCAGTAAAAGAACTTTTAACTAAAAAGGTACATACTCGTACATATATCAATTTCAATATCACTCAAATGTTAGATATTTTTATATATTATACGTTATTTTTTTTATTTATAGTGAACTACACTTGAAGTACATATTAATTAAAAAATAAAGTATGAAAATCAATTCAAAATTGCTGAAGGTATCGGAAAATATAAACAGAAAACTTATAAAACCGAATTGCATCTTCTCCTTTTTAAGTCGGTTAACAAAACAGGTCATAGCAGTCATGTCAACCACTTACATATGTATTAGTCCCTTATGCTGAGGAATCTTTTACTTCATTATATTATATGTATAGCAATAATATAAATAACATAAATAAAAATGCTGATGATGACAGCATGATTATTTAGAAATATGAATTTGTCAATTTTTGAAGTGAAAACTTCTATAGGCAGGTTTCGATGGGAAGTAAATTCATGTAAGTCGTCATCGACATGGTCACGTGACGTGTTAACGCTAACACTCAAGAGTTCCGATAGATGTCAAAACCAGACAAAATGTTAATAGTTTTAATTTACAAATTTTAATTTAAGATCAAACAATTAAAATTAAACTTTAATCAAATAGACTTATTACAAGCACTTTTGAATTAATTTGAATATCCATAAATAACAACTATTTGTTTATAATTTTATGTTTTCACTTCTGTCGGCAGTCCTCATGACTGCTTTTTTTTACTTAATAATATACAACTGATCTATGTAGCATTTTTTATGGATTTTTAAAATATTTTTTTCTGATGGGTGAAGATATCACATATTTCATTGTGAACGACAAATGAATTTAGCTTTACTAATTTCTGTTTTACTCGCTTGAAGTAGAGTATCAAATAACCCAAAATTTTCACAAACTCTTGCATATGTACGTAATAAAAACCTCTTGACTGATTGCGACCACGGCGGACAATCTCATTAAGACTGACCATGTGTATAGGATATTCGTATTAAAGTGCATAAATAAGTATGGCCGTAAACACAAGTGCTCTATTAATTCATTATCAAACTGTAGTGGGACGAAAACTCGAGTGAGAGATCACATGACATTATCGAAGTAAAGCCACAGAACTATAAGCCACAGAACAAAGAACATTGAACATTGAATTATACAAAAACAAAATACGCGATCGGAGGCGCGGCAAAACGCTAGTGTAATATTTGAAGGATTTAGTACATACTTCTACAACCAAGTATTAATATTATATTCATACAAGTAGTATAAGTAATTTTATAACCATATAAACTATGTAAATTATTGCATTGATGGTTAATTAACTAAAGGGACATGATTGTTAAAGAAAATTGAGAACACTATAACGTCATGGCGATCATTTTATATTATGCGATTAAAACCAACTTCCCTGGGAGACTATCAATGTCAAGTAGTTAGCATAAAGAATATTAAAATTTCATTACTACACACTGTAATATGCTAACATAAACTTTTACATTACAAAATTGCAAAATTTATAGAAATAAGTGAAAAGCCTACAAGCGCATCCCTCGAGAACGGCTGGACCATTTTAGTTTTAAAAAAATTAGGTATTCGAAATATACTACGAACAATTATATAGAATTATATATTCTGAATAATTAAAAAAAATATGTTCAGTTAAAAAGGACAAGTTACACGGAAAATTGGATAAATTAAAAGTACTTTTCTATAGATTTTGTATAATCTTAAAGTTCATAAGTAATTTAATTAAAATTTACGTACGTAAAATGGTAAATAGTGACAAATAATTATTACGTATAATTTTAATTATTTTTTAGATGCTTCAGATAATTTTCTAAATAAAAATGTAAAGTCTTTTCTCTGTTCACTTGACTATTTCTACGTACGTGACACATAAAAATGATTGGATTGATGTCAACAAAATTTTCTTTATGAGATGTAATAATGTACTACGGACCCAATTCAGTCAACGCCTGCCAATCTTACTAAAACTAGCCATGCGCACAGAAGATATTCGTGTTGTGTGCACTAAACGCACTGCACAAGTATGGGCGCAAGCATAAGTGCACTCTCTATTTCTTTCGCTCGGACTCTACTTATATGAGTATTTTTGTGACGGTTAAAGATAATTGCACTATTATACGTATCTCCGGCAATTCAGCCGGGTATAGTACATGGGTGGCATGCGTGTGCCATGTGGGTGGTTGCTCCTGGTACTTCTCTAACAGTAGAATGGATGGAGGCAGCAACCACGATCCTGCGACGTCCCAATAAGACGGGGGAAGTTCTGTAGGATTTTAGTGGGTATAGTAACAATACTATACACAGGTGTATGCAGGTAATATGCATAAATGCATCTCTCAATCCTATTCTTTTAATAAAAAGAATATATTATATTATATAGTATACAGAGCTTAACTTAATTTCAATTCAAACGAGAAAATCCAATGAAACATCTTTATTTATTATAAAAACGCAGGCTCATAATTTAAATATTTTAGCAATGTAATAAATCCATCACATTTCAAACTATTTGTATGCATATCTATATTAAAACTTGAGAAGTTATAAAATATGAAAAACCGTTCTAAACCACGAGCTCCACGTGAATATGATTAACCTAATTATCAAATTAAAAAAAAAACTCACACCCTATTTTTCAATATATTTCATGTTTAGTGTGAATAGGGGTGTTGACGTAGACTATGCATGTTATTAATAAATTAATACGGGAATTCATGGGGACTACAATTCCTAATTATACAACTCACTTTAATAATAAGTATATATAATAATTTTACTTTAATAACAACTATTATTTTATTCAACCCTTTTTAACGTCCCACTGCTAGGCATGGGGTTCCCTTCCATACGAGGGGGATCAGGCCATAGTCCACCACGATAGCCAAGTGCCAGTTGGCGGACTTCACATGTCTTTCGAAAACTGGCTAGGTTCTCTCAGACATGCAGGTTTCCTCACGATGTTTTCCTTCACCGAAAAGCTAGTGGTAATTTGATAGAAATGATTCACACATTAAAATAATAGTGATGCGAGACCCGGTATTTGAACCCGCTTCACTCGGTTTCCCAAGCAAACGCGTTACTACTGGGCTATCACTGAACAATAACAACAACTATTATTATAAAATATAAATATGAAATTGCTACATTAGTCTAGTGGCTAAGTAAGTAAGCAGAGGCCCTGGGTTCGAGTCCCGAATCGGGACAAATATGGTAATAATGTTTTCTGTTCATTCTTAGTAGCGCCCGGGATTGGAAAGATGGCGATATTTTATCTCTCGGAGAGCATCGGTCTAGGTAAAGCCATCGGGCCTCCGTCTAATCTATTAAATTATCGGTCGTACTTGTCTACTACTTATGTAGTGTACTTGTCTACCAGCGTACTTGTACACTATAATATCTAGTACTTCTTACATCGCTAGTGTCATTGAGATTGGTCCCCTTGGCCTTTGGTCAAGAAGACATTAACTTTTATTAGACTATTAAAGATGCGAAAATATGTATGTATGTGCGTTTTTAGGTATCAGAGAGGTAGTTAGGTTTCCGTAGGTTAGATTTTCGAAATTTATATTACTGAAATTTAGGTTTCGCTAAGTTATCGAAAAATTAGGTGTCCAAAAGTTAGGTTGCCGAAAGTGAGGTCGCTGATAGTTAGGTTTCCGAAAGTTAGGTTTCGAGAAGTTAGGTTTCCGTAAATTAGGTTTTCGAAAGTTTGGTTTTCGTAGGTTGGTTGTTCCAAATTTAGGTTTCCGAAATCAAGGTTTCCAAAGGTTAGGTTTCGGTAAGTTAGGTTGCGGAAAGTTAGGTCACCGAAAGTTAGGTTTCGAGAGGTTAAGTTTCTTTAAGTTAGGTTTCTAAAATTAAGTATGTTAGGTTTCCGAAGGTTAGGTTGCGAAAAGTTAGGTTTCCGTATGTTAGGTTGCGAGAAGTTAGGTTGCTGAAAGTAAGGTTTCAGAAAGTTAGGTTTCCGAAATGAAGGTTTCCGTATGTTAGGTTTCCTTAAGTTAGATTGCGAAAAGTTTGGTTTTCTAAACTTAGGTTTCTCTTTGTTAGGTTTCAGAAAGTTAGGTTTCCGAAATTTGGGTTTTCGAAAGTTAAGTTTCCGTATGTTAGGTTTCCGAAAGTTAGGTTTCCAGAAGTTAGGTTTCCGAAAATTAGGTTGCGAAATGTTAGGTTTACGTAAGTTAGGTTTTGAACAGTTAGGTCGCCGAAACTTAGGTTTCTGTTAATTAGGTTTCATCAAGTCAGGTCACCGGAAGCTAGATTTTTGAATGGTAGGTAACCGAAAATTAGGTAGCTTAAAGTTAGGTTTCCGAAAGTTAGATTGCAGAAAGTTATGTCGCCGAAAGTTTGGTCGCGAAAGTAAGTTTCCGTTAGATAGGGCGAGAGAAGTAAGGTGTTAAAGTTAGGTTAACGGAAGTTTTGCAAAAGTTATATTGATGGAAAATAGTAGTATAGTAATACATATAAAATACTTTTTTTTTTAACAAATTAATTTTAACTATAGCTATGGTGAAAACCTCTATGTTGGAGCGCCGTCGCTCGCTGACCGTAACGAATTCTGATTGATTGGATATCGCTCCCACACTCAATATTACAGTTAGGTGTCTAGATTACCTACAGTTCTAAATCTGCTATCTCATAGTGCTTATTGCGTATTTTCTTTACGAAAAAGACTTAATTTTCAAATGAATTTTATAATAAAAAGTAAACATTATATTAGTTTTATTAAGTGTTAAAAACTTAGGTTTTAAATTCAATTGAAAAACCATAATATTTTATTTTGATAAAACAAGATTCAAAATAACAACTACTTAGCCAACTTTAGTAGAGAAGTTGTAGACTAAAATATTTACAACGTAACAAAACTATTAAAAACAACTCACATTAATTCACGAATAGCCTGGACAAACCAGTTAATATAATAAAATATGACAATTCTGTCATTTTGACTATTATTCATTGAGCCACAAGAGTAGGAAAGAGATAATATTAAACTAAAATACCAACAGCCGACATCAAAATAACTCAAAAGATTTTTTTCATTCATTGGATGGAAGGTGGTATTTGAGTTTAAATAGCAGATTTATTAAAAAAATAATGAAAATCGATTCACAATTGGTAAATATATCGATTGACATATAAACAAAAAGTACCTATAGGTGAATCGAGCATCTCCGCTTTTATGAAATCGGTCAAAAATATACCAAAAACAGTAGGTGCCTAACGCCTAAACCTAATATTTTAAAGTGTTATTTTTTGTATAGATAAATAATTATACTACACTAGATAATTTAGAAGATAGAATAGAAATAAAAACTTACTACGAAATTCGTGATGATTTTAACAAATTGCAAAATACTTATATGGCGCCCATTAAAATTTGCATATTTTTTTCTATCATAAAGTTTTTTAGATATAAAATCTTATAGTGAAAAAAAAACATTTATATCAATTTACGATAACTAGTAGTACATTTAAATGTTAACAGATTCATGCTTTAATGTGGCTGATTGTGGGTTAATTTTTTGTTCCTGACTACTTATATAAGTAATACTAGCAACTTACCTCGACTTCACTTGGCTATTTTTAATTAAGCTTCCCATAGACAAAAGTCATAAAGGTAGTCAAATGTCATAAACCTTTATAGTTTCGTAATGACAGTCTATCCGTATGTCTCTGCTATTTACTTCGGAAATTGTTATTATTTTACAATGCAGTAATTGAATTACGAGAAATAAAAAAATAGTGTTACTCAATACATATAACTGAGGGACGAAAAAATGAGAGTGCAAATGAGCATAATATTTTTTAAATAATAGACCTTTCAAAATACTTTCAATGACAATTATCTATACTAATATTATATATGCGAAAGTAACTTTATCTGTCTGTCTGTCTGTATGTTACCTTTTCATGCTTAATCCGCTCAACCGATTTAGATGATATTTTTATAGAAATATTTTGAAACCCTAGGAAGGACATAGAATAGTTTTTATCCCGGATCTCATCCCTTAAGGATGTGAAAAGGATGATGAAAGTTTGTACCTATAGGGAATCATTTATCAAGTATAGTAAGTATATATTATATTTATAAGTAATATTCTAAACGGAATCAATAATATCTCTGTGCTCGTGTGCCGTGCACAGAGACGTGGCCGCTCACGATGGGCCTACACTGTCACTCCAGAGTGGCGGCCACGTACCGGAAGGCGAAGCGTGGGCAGGCCTCCCACAAAGTGGACCGACGACTTGGTCAAAGTCGCTGGAGCCCACTGGATGCGGATGGCACAAAACCGGTTGTCGTGGAAATCTCTGGGGGAGGCCTATGTCCAGCAGTGGACGTGTTTGGGCTGAGACGAATCAATAATATTGTAATGCTAAATGCAGTACAATCCTTGAAACGTCCAATCCAGCTATGTATTGAAAACAACGGCTATCATTTTGAACAATTGATCTGTTAAGGTTTACTAAGTAAATAACAAAGAACAATAAAAAGCTCTTTCCTTAAGTTTGCCGTATGTCATGACTTCCCAGAATGCGTTCCTTATTACCAACACTATCGAATGGTGTAATTATACAGTATGTGTTTTTTTTTTCAAAATCAACAGGTTCGATTCCTGGCTAGGAAAATAGATTTTTCAAAAATCCAATGATGCAGTTTTAGTTTTAATGAAAATCAGGCCTGGGACTCCTTTGAGTACTTTTCGCTATTCCTCATAGTTTAGGATTTAGCCATGCACGCCCACTTGAAAAATTCATCCTGTATATATACACATACAACATTCGCATTTATAAATTACGTATTTTTTGAAAATCATAAAGGTTATTATGTAAGAAGGTATAAAGATGAACATGTAATAGATTGGAAATAAGATGTTATGTTTGTACCTACTAAGCTACGTTATAACCATATGTTGACATTTGACCTCTCCAACTAGGTAGGTACACCTGGTCAGTTGAATGCATTACTCGATGATAATCAGACAAGATTTATTACTCCACCTGCCTAATATATACGTTTTAGATAATAAGGTATTTATGAAGATATTGTATAGAATATAGATATGTAGGTATATATTGTTTCCGCAAATGATTAAAGGAATACAAACGACATGGCAGTATGCCAATATAAGCTTTAAAAATGCATAGCATATACATAATGTAAACTTCAGTTTCTACAATATTTTGAATTGACCTAAAATCAAAAAAAATAGTATAAGAATTAAATAACCGAATTTAAACTTATCGATAAAATTTTAAACTCTAAACAGTAATTAAAAAAAAATGTTGTCTAGTTGTAAAATGAGAAATTATTAAAAAGGTATTTTTTACCAATCAACGTTGAAACTGTACACTGTTGTAACTTAAAATAGGAACAATTGTGGGACACTTAACCTACAGAAGTTTTACTTCTTGCGCGTGTACACATTCATACACGCACTCTTTTATTTATTTTTTATTAATTATTATTAGTCTACGAGTAAAATGGCTGAACTTCGAGTAAAACATATGGACGAAGGATGATGATGTTGCCAAAATTTTAAAGATTTCGCTTGAGCCATTTGGCTATGAGATCCTATAATTTAGTAAGTACTAAAAATAAATACATTTTCTTTGTAAAACTTTTTTTACACACCGTTATATTTCATAAGTATCTTATATAATCTTATTACAGTTACTTTAACTTTAGTGTTCAATAACATTAAAATAACACATTTAAATTGTATACATAATTGAGAATAGAGCCATTTGTTAATTTAGACGCTTAACTATTGATTAATTTGTACTAGTGTTCGCTTAGTGCTCGAAATTCGATTGTAATCATTTATTAGAAATTTAATGAAAACATGCATAAATAGAATCTACCTTTTATTAAAATAAAAAATAAACTGTTTCCAAAATTATTTCATAGCTAACAATAAAGCTCGTTAATGGTAATGGTAGTGGTTTATGGTGGCTGCTGGTAAAGAAAAAAAAACGGTTGTTCAACAGAGAAGAAAAAGATACTGAGTAGATAACTTCTCTTTTTAAATTGGTTAAATATAATATCTGTTGGTAATCCAAATAAATAAATAAACTTAAAAATGTTATAAATCAATTAAAACATCAAGCTTTATATATCTTAAAGCAAAATAGAGAGTCACTTGATTACAAAATAAAACTGCAAATATTTAATTTTATGAATGAAGGCAAAATAAACGTCGTCCGAACTATAAAATGTACCAATGCAGGACTTCAAAATAAAATTTATTAGCAAACAGTTTTATTTGCCTTCGAGCAAGATATGGATTTATTATAAAAATATATTTTTTTATTAGTTCTTGCTGCTTTATTTGGACAAAGTTGATTATGATACTGTGATATGTATGTATATATGTACATCCTTTGGTATCGACCCATCACTAGATGGACTATATTTATGGGACTGTATCTATGTTTATTCAACATACAAATACAATTTATTATAGGCTTCACCATCTTTACTCGTGAGTCGTGTATATTTCTATAGAGTCCACACCAATTAGACATATGTAAGTATATAGTAATGTGTAAATTCAAGGGGGACCCTTACATTACTGGATGATTATAATAAAACCTTTAATACATTATTAAGTTTTAAATAAAACTTCCTTTTCGGATTTTCTCGTGGATTTATTTTGATTTTTGGTTCCCGACGTTTCGAATGCTTTACACCAATAAAGGTCACGGGAGAGACTGACTTGAACTTGGTCAGTTTTATGTACTTGTACACTGAAAAATTCCCTTATTTTCCGACCGATACGGAGTGCGTGTTTAAAAAGATTGATTCAAGATCAATGATAATAATTTATATGACACTACTTCTAGAAAATCCTACACGTTATTTTATAGTGAAGTTACAACTTTATCGTATCATAATATAGATTATTTAAAAAAAAATGTTGTTATATATAGCAATGAGTATTTATAAACCTTTTTCGATAGGTAAAATTTAAATACTAGAGATGTTAAATACTAGAGATTTGCTCTTGCTTCGCTCACGGGTGCGTAACAGTAGGTAGGTATATCTTACTCCAGGCCATAGTCTATCTGAGTGTAAAATTTTATTCTTACCTGCCTAGCGAAACAATACTAAAAGGAGTAAACAATACTGACATAGAAACTTTCATATTTGTAATAGAAGTTTAATTTGTTATAATTTTTCCTACAGAGATTTATAAACCATACCGCCTCTAGGAAAACAAAAACAAACCTATTCCACGGGAACCGTACATTTTTCCGGGATAAAAAGTAGCCTATATGTTATTCCAGAATATAATCTATCTCTGTGCTAAATTTCATCCAGATCCGTTTAGCCGTTTTGGGGTGAAAGAGTAACAAACATACATCTATACAACCATACTCACAAACCTTCACAGTATTGATTGACTGTATCGTTAATATTCTTTTCTCAGTTCCTAATTGAATAAAGCCAATAATAATCACATCTTGTTTACGATGAGAGCAAGGCCTTTATATATTAATCTCATGATCAGTCCATCGAAAGTATTATCGATCGTCTCTTTCGATGTGTCATAGAAGGACAAACCAACACACATCACTTTTGAATTACTAGTTAGATTCTAGAAAGTAAGGATAAGAAGAACTTAAATAATACGTTATCAACAAAAGGATTCAATTCAATTTTCAAATGGGGATCAGTTTAGATTAACAAAGTAATAATAAAACTTACACTAAATTCATATTTTTATATATGTATCTTGATGTTATATATAGCAAACGTCAACTACAGTTACACTACAACAGAACCACAACAATAATCTGACATTTGAAAATTATATATTACATCTAAAGCTATAGGAAAAATATATTGAATTGAATAAAATGAAGAATTTCATGCAAGCGGTGCTTAAACGTAAACTGCAGAATTTCTACAAAACTAAACGAAATTGGGAATTACTCCCGATGACAAATAAACACGAAATATCCACACGTAACTGTCCATTAATTAGTACGATTGTTGCTAGAAGGGGAGAAATATTCACAAAATAATATAAAATAACTGCTTAGAGCTGTTATTACCCTGGAAAATATATGTTGTTAAAATGTCATTATTAAAAAAATAAAGTGTCCAAATAAATGTAAGACATTTATATTTATTTAAGTATATTTTTATTTTTTATTGAAAACAAGTTAAAAAGCTAAGCGTTGTCAGTTTTTTAAAATATACTTTTTTTGTGGCGCGATCGTTTCGAAAATCATAAAATTCAGTATAACTCATTCTAATTTTAATCTAACTTTAGAGTAAAATAAAATGTAAATAAGTTAAATGTTAAATATAATGTCACACCCAATTCTAACATTAAAATGTAAAAAATAATAAAGACCATTGTAAGTTTTACGAGTAAAGTGAGTATAATTTATGAGCAGTTTAATGACAAAAAATACAGACAGTAATTTATATTTGAATTTAATTTGCTGTGTAGTATGTGGGTGCAGTAGGGCAAAATCAGAGTTTTACTGCTCTCACTATAATCCTTAAGTACACGGGTTCGAATCCCGCAAGGGATTTTACTTTTTAATAGAATTTTGAATTTGCAATAATAAATAACTAGAACATATAGATTTACGTAAAAATAAATATATATCTAAATATGGAATAAAAACAACTTTTAATATATTATGTTATACAGACTTAATAAAGTGACTCTTCATTGATTTCTTATTATAGTTCATGGGTTCTTAAAAAACTATAAACTTATGATTTAAGTGTTCACAACAAGTTAATATGTACTTTAAGTCATAGATTATGGCTACTTATTCATAATTTTACTCATAGATTATAGATCTATGAATATTGAATAATATTCACAATACAATTATATAATAATGTATATTTTTTAATTTCTCTTAGGTTTGATTTCTTTAGTTTGTTTTGTTGAAGTAATGTTCTTTTGAAAAGAGCAGATTTGATTTTCTAGATAGAAAAATTATTTTTTCTAAAATCTCAAAATGCTCTTTTAATTTTAATTATTTTTCGACTATTTTATACTTATACTAGTTTTGAATCTCGCCATCTATTCCATATTTATTTGCCTTTAATGGGTACATTCTATAATAATATTAAAAAAATAATAATAATATATAATAAATTATCACATTATTACCACAAGATCTGCCTACTTAAATTTAAACATACCTTATAAAAAATAACAAAGTGTGCCATTGCGTGTTAAATAGTAAACATGTTGCAGGTGTTATTACTCATAGGTTGCGTCGGTAAAATGTGCAGAAGTAAAAATCAAACATTAACATAAAATTAAAAAATTACTTCCAGGTTTTAATACTATTAGCCCGAGTAATCCTCTCTATGTAAGTACTGCTCGCACGTGCACTGACATTTGCGTGCGCGCACCCCATTGGTCAGTGGCGTGTGATCTTGCCGACCGCGATGTACACTGTATTTAATTTATTTATCGGCTGGTAAAGGTTACGTTACTGCCATCTGCTTAAAACCTTTAAACCTAATACACGTTTCAAATTTCTAATCAATAAATTATTACTCATATAGGAATAACAAATAAAACTTTGTGTATGTTCGCAATAAATTTAGTAGTCTCGCGGATGAAGAAGATGGAACATCTTCAACATATACACAAGTTCGATATCAAAGTTTGGTTCGTAGACATATGAGTAATGAAAATGAACGAATATATTATAGATTTATTATATTTCATAGTATTCACAGTTTTTGAATGTATTTTGACAGACTTTAAAAAAGTTATATCTTCTCGTATATGATATGGGTTTATGTGCTTATCTCTTATTTGTTGCGATAAAGCATGTTTAAGAAATAAATAATTTAAAATCGTTGCACCTTTTTATGAAAAATGATTATTTGTATTTATATTCTTTAATTCGCTTTTAGGTATGTTGAACTTTTTGAGAACTATCATATCATGTATGTATATGTCAAACTTTTATTAACTTAAGCGATGGATTGCATAACAAAAAGGAGAATTTGATTTGTACAAAAACGATTTATGATAATAATAATCGATAAAAAAAATATATTATATAAATATATTTATATAATATATTTTTATAATACATACACCAATACGCAAATCTCTTCTTCGTCATTACATGGTCGTGTATAGTGTGTGTATTATTGACATAGGGCTAAGCACATTATAATACAAAGATAAATTGAGACACTTTGAAAATACCTTCTGTAGTCATACATTAATAATAGCAATATTTCATATCTAGCTCACCTGACCGGAAAAAGGTTTTAAGAGCCGTCCGCCTCGAAAATGCCAGAGTAAAATTAATTATTGTTTTTTTCGCCCTTCGAGATGCTATAGCAGAAATTATTTGGTGTTTAGCCGCCAGAGGGCGTGGTGAGATGTGATTAATATATTTCTATGGAAAAACATTAATGACTTGGTCGACCACCGATTCTTTTGGGTTGTGTATCGCCGCACAGAATCGGGCGACTACCTAATGAACCTGAGTTATGTTTTTTAAAGAACTGCCTGTGATTTTGGAATTTAAAAAGCTTTTGACCGGTGATGGTTTGTCTTTTTGGCGCTGTCTACTGGTCTCAAGGTCCTAGGTTCGAATCTCTGCACGGGACAAATGTTTCTTCGGCTATTAGAAACAACCAGTAAGCTCATATGAGCAGGTAGATGATAAATAAAGATTAATTTTAAAATCGCTATCGGTTATATGAAAATGTTATTACACGTTTCACTAATTACAAAAGTAATCTGGTGGATTGTTGAAGAAATTGCGAACGATAAAGAACGATAAGCCACAATGCTTTACCTATAAGTCAAAGGACAAGTTAATTAATAGGTGTACTTATATAATAAAATATAGTTAATGCTTAACATAAATTATACTGTGTAGTCGTGGCTTGTAGCTAGGAAGGCGAATTTTAATGCTTCAAATAATTAACATTTACAGTTTTTTTTTATTAAAGGAAAAACATACTGTACCTAATAGAATATGTAAGAAGGCACAAATATGCGAATATCAATCGGGGACAAATAGGTAAAAACTACGAAATAGTCGGAAAAAATATTTTTATTTAAAACTTTAAATATTCACATAAATCTATGTATTAAGAACAGATTATAGAAAATTATCATACATTTAATAAAATTGCAATAAAAAAGTCAAAGGTCTACAAAAAATGTATGTAATAATAATAATGTTCTCCTGACCGATTCCGGCCACGGCGGCCAATCTCATTGAGATTAGCCAACTGCGCAGGAGATATTATAGTGCACAAGTGTACGCGCAGACACAAGTGTACTCTCTATTCCTGTCACTCTCATACTCCGGTGGGACGACACGAGAACCAACCGGTGAGAGTTAAGTCGCAGGACCGACGGCTTTACGTGCTCTTTGAGGCACGGGGGTGAAACACCGCCAACTACCCAAATCCGAGCTGTTACTGAGGCTTACTATACAGAAAGACTCAAAAACTAAACTTGGCCCGACCCAGTACTCGAATCCAGGACCTCAGGATGTGCAGCCGTACATGCTAGCCACTACACCACCGAGGCAATGTATAATAGAAAAAATGTATGTATGGGAGATGGAATAAAAGACAAATAAATATCTTCAGTTTTAGGCATTTATATTCGACTCTATTCGTCTTTACTCGAAGATGTCTGAATGGGTTTGTATTGGACTTTGTTATGAGGCTTCATCATTAGTTTGAATTTAAAACAGAGTTGTGATAATTTCAATCATTCTCGCTCTTTCTTCGTATAATACAGCTCGCGTACTTCGTTAGAAAAATCTATGTTACTAGGGTTTGATAGCGTTGTTTTGAAGTTGAAGTTTTGGAATCAGTTTAATAACCTTTATATACCTAACAGCTATATCTAAAAGATTTTTTTTCACTATAGCTAATATATAAGCAAATGCTACGCTTCGATTTCACTCGCTTTTGTATCTCTTGGTTAAGCAATTTAGATGGTCATATTTAGTTGTTATGGATTAAATAGAAATATAGTTTTGTGATATAATATATAAAGTTCTATATATATATATATATATATATATATATATATATATATATATATATTTAAGAAATAGATACTGTTTATAAATACGAGTGTTTCGTAAACATAAAAATAAAACACAAAATAGCACTCAGACGAAAACAGTGTCGTTTTGTGAAGCGAAAAAAAATGGACCACGCCCACGCTCTCTGGGAATTTGCATTACGTTTTATCTGTTGTCTGGATAACGAGAAAATAGGTTCTACCCTTTATTATACTCGCAACTCCCTCGTGGGGCTGGTGGATAGCTTATACAGGGTTTAAAGTTTTTAACAAAGAATGCAAAACTATATAACTATATAAAAATAGAAAACACGTTAAATCGTTGACTTTCTACGATTTCTTTTATGGTTTTAGTCTCATCAGATTAAATAATAAATAAATATCTAAGGCATCTTTTACCGACCAAAGTTTTGGCTAGTATTCACTTCACTTCGATTATTATTTTTATGCTCTTATATCTTCTTAATATGCCAGAATAAGTACCTAGTCTACGTCTGCATTACCTATCTTTATCTATTTTTGAAAGAAGCAGTAACAAATACACTTTCACATCTAACATTAAAATAAATAAATGTATTGGGACATTAACACAGCACCATTTAGTTCCATAAGCTACGAGGCTTATGTTATGGATACCAGATAGTTGATCCACTACACATATATAATTTTAAATACATACATAATATAAATATAAGAACCCATGACTAGAGTACAAACATTCGTGCTCATCATACAAATGAATGCCCCCAGTGGGACTCGAACCCGCGACCGCTGGCAAGCAAGTACACTAAAACTAAGCCAAACATGCCTTCAAAGTAGTTAGTAGATAAATGCGGAAGGATAAGTACGATGAATATTTTTAATATAATATCTTACTCCTACATATGAAAAATATCAGACGTATAAATTACTTCAAGATTTGGCTATAGATCTGTATATTATGCTAAAGAGCTTTGTAACTGTTTTGCTATGAACTAAACTGTTCTTCCTTACTTCATTTAATGATATTCTAAATTATGCTTTTTATGTAGGATTTGCTTTGATATAATTATAAACTATCTTTTATATTATTATTACAATATTTTTTTAATTTATCTTCATAGATTATGTACACATAGAATAAAATTCAGAGTCGAATCTGTACATTAAATATTTTTTGGAAAATCTTATTGAAATAGTCATTATTATCAATATAGAGGCCGAATCTATAGTTTTTAGAATGTTGATCTATCTGTCTGTGATCGCATCATGAATTTGATATAATAATAGTTGGTTATCCGGGTCAACATATAGGATACTTTTTACTGCTGAAAAATATCTCTGAGAAATCTATACTAAACTTTAAAACGTAACTAGTGACGAACCCGAGCGGAGCGAGCATGAGTCGCTAGTTTTATATAATTTTAATATTAATTGCACATTTATTTACTTCATGACCATTAAAGGTACCTACTGTGTTTTTATACAATAGTATTATAAAAATGTACATGTTTTACACACACACAATATTGTAATTATTTAAATAAGTTTTGGTACTTCTCAGTAAGTCTATTATCGTGGGCGAATTATAGATAAAAAATCACACTAATAGATCATTCATTTTTAATAAGCGCATATTATTCACTTTCTATTTAATTGTGATAATTATCACCAACAAGTTTATTCGGATCTGAAATACCAATCAAATTATTATATTGCCAATGAACAGATGGACAAATTACCATTTTTGTATATGAAACAGGATGAAAGAATTAGCACTTTTTAGATATCTAAATCGGCATGACGATCTCAAATCACTTCGCTTCTGTATCAAAAACCCGTTTTATCATACCGTCGTAGAATTACTATTAATTTGTCCATCGGAGGTCATAAATATCAGACACCTGTCAGTCAAATGGGACCGGTAACCGTTAGTTCACGTTTCCATATTATTATAGAAGAGCCCAGAATATTTGATGACTCTACTAAAAACTATTGATTGGCTTCGTTTATTAATGTATTAGTTTCTCTGATTTAATTAAACTAGAAACAATTGTAGCTTCTGTCTTATATGAAATGTACAGCTAGCTCAAATTACTATATGATGATTTGGTAATTTTTACCGACTTCCAAAAAGGAGGGAAAAAGTTGGATATGCTATTATGAATAGAAGAAATTAAGATAAGACCTATGATCTTGAAATTGTTTTCGATGGTAAACCAAAGAAAAGAATGTCAAAATGATAAATTTCAAAAGTTATTTGAGGCCTTATCCTGCTTCGCCTTCCACAGTATTTACTCAATTTTTATACAATTATTTTTCATTTTTTCTATAAATTTTAGTTATTTTAAATATGTACAGTCTATTCCATCTTATGTTATATATAAACACAACTCTAAATCTTACAAAAGTGGATCTCACATTTTTTTAACGATTAAGTTGCTATAACTATATTTTTTACAAGCTATAAATAGTTATTTATTCTAAACTATTTATATTATGTTTTTGCTAATAAAAATTGTTATGTTAATTTCTACAGTTTTTTAAGGGTTTTTAATGTTAAGGACACTAATGATTTTAATAGCGCAACCAATAATACCAATTACATAAATTAGAATAAAAAAATTATAAATTTACTATTATTTGATTTAAAAAAAAATAATTTAATGATTTACAATAAACAACCAGTCAATTGCTCATTGAAAAAAAAATATATAGATATTTTTGTTAAAAGTTAAAGCAAAATAATAAAATCTTGTAAATTGTAGAGACTACAGCGTCAGTGCTGGTTAAAACTCTATTATAAATATTGTAAAACAGTTATATACTCTAGAAAATACATATTTGTATAGAAATATGTACAACTAGCAACTCACCTTCGCTCCGCTCGGGTTCGTCCCTAGTTACGTTTTAACGTTTAGTATAGATTTCTCAGAAATGAGATATTATCCCGCGGTAAAAAGTATCCTATATGTTGACCCGGATAACCAGCTATCACGATACTAAATTTCATTAAAATTCATCCAGTGGTTTTTCTGTGATGCGGTAACGGACAGACAGACAAAATTCTAAAAACTATAGATTCGGCTTCTGTATCGATAATAATGACTACTTCAATAAGATTTTCCAAAAAACATTTAATGTACAGATTCGACTCAATACTAAAAATTTTATTATATGTATAAATTTCAAAAAAAGTGCGATAAATGGTAAGGAAAATATTAACATTGGTCAATTTGTTTTCTCCGCTATTTGTGTCATCGCTAAGGTAAGGTTAGCATGTAAAAATTAGATATTCATTCAGAACCATTGCTCACAATGTATTATCTAAAACTAAAACCACCAAAAACATTGACTGCTAATAACAAAAATTACTTATTTATACGCTCTAAAAACCATTTACCATAACTAATATCCTCAACAAGGCCACTTAATCAACCATGATAACCTATACCACTCTTGGGCACAGAAAGTATCTCTAACCAAAAATGAACTACTTAAACACTTTCAACAGAAATTAAAAAACACGCAAAGAAATAAAAAAGACAAGCTTTCAAGTTATTGACGTATATAGAACTCGCTAAAATGAATCAAATGAGCCCTGATATTTGTTTTTCTAGCCATTGAAGGTTGTCTCATTCTACCTGCTTCCATCATATGAATTAAACAGCTTGATATTAAATTATTTTATTTAAATTCGGACTGCATGTACAAAATTTCAAATCGACACGACAGTTAAAATATACTTCTAAGTTTTGGTTACATAGTTACAAGTGAAGGGTTTTTTTTAATTTTATCTTAAGCTTATAACAGCTTGTTAGAATTACGTGGATCATTTGCTACATTGATATTTGAAAGAAGGACAAATTAATAAATCTGCTCGCGACGTTACTTGCAATTTTCTATTAATATTTAGTACATAAATACTAACGATAAAATCAAGGATCTTGAATAGTGCATCTCATGATCTGTTGGAACTTTTGAAATAAAAATACAAACGAAACGTCGGGAACCAAAAATCAAAAAAAATCCGCAAAATAATACGAAAAGATAGTTTTATTTAAAATGTCAAATATTCGCGCAAATCTAAGAAAGTATTATAAAAATGCAATTGAAAAATGTTCATTAAAATCTATGTATGAGCGCAATGAGTTATTTAATGCACACACAAAGAGACAAATCTAACTAAATGCTGTTGTAATTTTTTTTTTATATCGAAGTGAACGCGGGAATGATTTCGAAGTCAGACAATTTACTTTAATTATTATAATTTATAATGTTATTAAGAAAAAAAAATCTGTGCTGCTTAATTTGTTTCGCTGGTTCTTCTCAAGATCAAAGTTTTTCTATCCAAAATGGTGGTAATATATTGCTGGATAAAAACATGCATTCATATAAAACTATTAAAATTTTTCAATGCAATATATAATCTTATATAATTTTAATACAGTTATTTTGTATGTAACATATTATTTAGTATATTACACTAACTTTTTGTCCGATCAACATTAACAATAATTAAGTAGCGGTGATCGTAATCATTTTCAATCTGTACACGATGCCATTTATACTCATGACTATTTTTTACTTCAATTCGTAAATACATCTATACATATAATACAATTCTGAGTCGAATCTGTACATTAGACATTTTTTTGGAAAATCTTATTGAAAAAGTCTGTCTATCTGTCGGTCTGGGAACGCATCACGAGAAAACCACTGGTCCGTTTTTAATGAAATTTGGTATGATGATAGCTATCCGGTTATCCGGGTATACATATACTTTTTACTGCGGGAAAATATCTCATCTCTGAGAAATCTATACTAAACGTTAAATTAAAACGTTTATAAGACTCGGGACTAATTAATAACCATATACATTATATATGCTTTAACATATGGCTATACTTATCTCTTGCTATTTTCACCAATTATAGGTATAATTGTATACATACAGTATTAAGTCCTTTTAACATCCCATTGCCGGGCAATCTGGTATAGTACCAATTTACGCGTCTGTCGAAAATTAATTGTACTTTAAAACGGGCAGATTTCCTCGCAATGTTGTCCACTATTGTATTAGTAAATGGTCATCTTGGTACAAATGATTCGCACTGAAACTCCTTGACTTAGTTTTGCAAATAAAACGCGTTACGTCTGGAAACTGATATTAAAGCATATGGGTTGGGCAATAATTTATATTTGTTTTGTGTTGATGCACAGATTATATTGAAGCTTTAATATTGTACTAAACGTCCCATAGCAGCTCTATAACAATTTCATTTTCTTATCATGATAAAGGTCATCATCATAAAAGACTCGTATAATTTTAAATACTATATTTCCTCATAAACACTTCTAGTACTAAATAAACTTATTATGTACCTTACTACTTATTTACTACTTATTTATTCATTTATTGAGGAAAATCAAGGCAAATCGTCAATTAAAAATCACCCTCCGGCATTTAAGACATTAGTGTAGATTTAAAAATATTCGATAGGTACTATGAATATTCTTGAAGTGTTTGAAACCAACCAGTTTCCACTGTCTAATAATACATTTTACAACTGTGACAAACTGTAGTTGTAACATTTCACAAACAATATTTTTAATTAAAAAATAATAAAACAGGATAATGGAAACAGTTACTTTGCATTAAACAAAAAAATTCTTAATATTCATATTGCCGCTTCGCCCGCGGCATCTTCGCGAAATTATAACAAAATAAAAAATAAACTCAGCTGGGATTTATATTGTAAAAAACGAAACCGCAGAACCATTATGATGAGACCCTTATCGTTTATATAAATGTTAATAAGATCAGCTCATGGTAATTTGGTTTGTTATTGCAAAACAATGGTCTGGTGGGGCGTCCAAAGCGAATATATTTGTTCGTATGTCATTAACATATACAGGCAGACAGCCCGTAAACAAGATATGTAAATGATACGGTTTTGCCTTCAGGATAAGCCATGATTATTGTACATTTGACATTTTATGAAATTCCGGTGACGCGGCCTAAAGGCTGACTTATGCTATTTTTGTGACTTCATTCATTATTGTATTACGACTCTTATCTCTTAGTATATGGCGTGCAATCATTCAAATTGTTTAACTTTTACTTTTTTTTTGTATCTTTTCTTCGATTGAATTTTTAATGGCTAAGACAAAGAATTTTACTTTTAAGTTAAAATTGCATCAGACTAACCAATAAATAAAAACATAGACTACTGGCTAATGGTTTTTTAAAAAACAAATAATATTGCTCGAGTCTGAAAATTCGATACTTTTTATAGTCATAGAATGTTATTAACTAATAGTTTTATTGTATATATGTATAATATAAATATACTAGAAATATATAAGTTTTTTTTCAACCTTTTTCTTCGCTGTTAGTCAACCGATTATATTTTTTTTATTGGAGCTATAATAATAATAATAATATGTAACATTAACACACATCACCATCTAGTTAGTTCCATGGTAAGCTACGAGGCTTGTGTTATGGATACTAGATAGTTGATACACTACACATATATAACTTTTTAAATACATACATATTATAAATATAAACACCCATGTCTGGAGTACAAACATTCGTGCTCATCACACAAATGAATGCCCCCAGTGGGCTCGAACCCGCGACCGCTGACACAACAAGTACATAGGTTCACTACGAACTGAGCCAAACGTGTCTAGCTATTGATGAGCTTTATAACTAACAATAATAAATTATGAAAACAGTTACTTTTTTATATAGATATGTATGTAGGTAAATTCTATTCACATATGTTTTCCTCAAAATTTCAATAATGATCACGATCGAATTTCCGACACTAGGCGAACACTTGCATATATAATTTATCTTTTACTTAAGAAGGTTGTATACAGTATACAAAAAGTCAGATATCGTAAGGTAGCAATCGCTAGCGGTGCTGGGTGGAACGCTCCTTTATAATGCGCAGTTCGGTTTCACCCTTAGGCGTCTGTTGACGCCTTCGATTATAGTATTTTTTCCATTTCAGAAATATAAATTGCTTTAACATTGCTTTCCGTTCCTCATTAAGATTTATCTGAATTTGTTTTTTTTTGAAAATACACGTATACTTAGACTACATATTATTTGTATACATATTTTAACTATTTATTACTTTAACGTTAGTTAAATTACTCTAATAGCCCTTTTTAACGTCCCACTGCTAAGCTTGATTCTTCTCTTAATGCAAGAAGGATCAGGCTATAGTCCACGCTTGCTAAAAGCGGTTTGGTGGACTTAACACGTCAGGTTTCCTCTCGATGTTTTCCTTCACTATAAGGCAAATTGTAATCATGTTGAAAATGATTAGTAAATAGGAATATCATGGGTTATCACTTCTCTTGGTTACCACTGGTTTACCTGTGCCCCATAAAATACTCTAGCATAACCTTATTTTAATAACTGCTCATAATATTTTACGTCTTATATAATTACGAGCGACTCACCCTCGCTTCGCTGGGTTCGTCTCTACTTACATGAGACATTTTCCTGCAGCAAAAAGTATCTTATATGTTGACTCAGATAACCAGCTATCATTATACCAAATTTCATCAAAATCCCTCCACTGGATTTTCCGAGATGCGCTAACAGTCAGACAGACAGACCAAAATTCTAAAAACTATAAACTCGGCATCTGTATCGATAATAATGACTATTTCAAAAACTTTTTCCCAATAATATTTAATGTACAGATTCGGCTTAGTTACAATTTAATTATATGTATAGATTTAAATTAAGAATGATCTTTCACACGAAAAGTTTGGAAAAGCGCTTTAATAATGACTAGATGTTATAAATTTAATTAAAACGGAAAACCGTAATTTGATTTACGTGGGTAGTATTTCATTGACGAACTGCCTCGGTGGTGTAGTGGCTAGCATGTACGGCTGCACATCCTGAGGTCCTGGGTTCGAGTCCCGGGTCGGGCCAAGTTTAGTTATTGAGTCTTTCTGCATAGTAAGCCTCAGTAACAGCCCGGAGTTGGGAAGTTGGCGGTGTTTCACCCCCGTGCCTCGGAGAGCACGTAAAGCCGTCGGTCCTGCGCCTTAACTCTCACCGGTCGTGTCGAGTAGTCGTCCCACCGGAGTATGAGAGTGACAGGAATAGAGAGTGCACGTTGTGTCTGCGCGTACACTTGTGCACTATAATATCTCCTGCGCAGTTGGCTAGTCTCAATGAGATTGGCCGCCGTGGCCGGAATCGGTCAGGAGAACATCATCATTTCATTGACGAGCTAATTTTCCTTTACGCGATCTTTACTATTTGAATGTTTGTGATACTATTTCGTATTGAAAACTATTATAGAGGCATAATCTAGTTTCTTAATACTGAAATAAATTTAGAATCGGACAATTAGTAACGTCTTTCTGCATTTTACTCAAACCTTTTAAGCCGTTACAGTGTGAAGATGTAACAAACATGCTATTCAATTATTATTTTTTTAATTAATGTGATACGATGCATTTTTAATGAAGTTGAATGATAAGGTGTCAAGTGAAAAGATTTATTTATCTAAATAAATCTTATCACTTGATACCTAATATAATATTAATATATAATAAAATATAATATTAAAATAAAATTATTTTATTAATGTATCTTTTATATTTAAAAGAGTAACTGTTGAGTTTCTCGTCGGCTCTTTTCAGCAGAACTGCTTTCCGAGCCGTTGGTACTTGGTAGATTCCTAACAAACAGACTACACTGACACTCTTTAAATTAAATTGACGATTCAAAAGCGCTTATAATAAGTCTATTTGAGTAAAGTTTCATTTCATTTCAAATAATACGCAAACAAAAAATTTCCCATGTAAAAAATAGATCAATTATTATATTTTTAGATTTAATTAAGTTATTTAATTGATACATTTTACGAGATAATTGAAAACCACAAACATTTTTAAACGACCATCTCAAGAGAATCTGAGATACTACAATTTAGTAGAGCCCGAAGCGTAGGCGTTCTGCTACTTGTTAACCGCTGCTCTCGCATGCTGCGGGCACCGGGCACACCCTTACCATACGATTTCGTTAAACTAATAATTTGTTTTAAGTTATGAGCCAATTTATTATAATGACTGCTTTTCATTTGCCTATATTTATTTCAACTAACTTCTGCCAGTGGCTTTTTTCAACTCCGTACTCCGTATAACGTAGTTGTGTAGATGTTTAGCAACTTAGACCAAAATACGTACTTATTTTTTGATAATCATTATTAATATGTTAAGTGCAATTTTTACTATACAAGTTCTTATGCTATTATATACTTCGTTTTGATAAAAACTGCTTGTTCATTTATTTCTATATAACATATTCTACGTCTAAATTAAAATAATTCAAACGCTACAATTATATTTCATACACATATTATGTTATTTTAAAAATATTAATCAATATTAAACTAAATGCAGATTCTCGCGGATTCTTCTCAACTGCCTTTTAAGCCTACACTGTTCCTTATTTAAATTAAATGGACGAACCAGAAGTGCTTATATCAACATTATAGTTTTTTTATTGTACCTAGGATATGTTAGCATAAAGTACAAACTCTTTATATGATATTTAATTAATTAATTAATTTTTGCTTGCATCCTAATAATTATGTAAATTAAATATATTGTACTGTATAATAATCATTTATATTGAGAACTTTTTAAAGTCCTACTGCTAAGCATAGATCAATGCGAGCAGGATCAGGCTATAGTCAAGCACGCTGGCCAGCTAACCAGCTACCATCATACCAAATTTCATCAAAATCCCTGCATTGGTTTTTCCGTGATGCAGTAATAGACAGACAGACAAACAAAAATTCTAAAAACTATAGATTCGGGCTGTACATCGATAATAATGGTTATTTCGATTTTAATTTAATTTTTTTTTTATTTTTTTGATTTTAATGAAATTTAGTGGACCGACGACTGGTTAAAAGTCGCTGGAGCCCACTGGATGCGGATGGCACAAGACCGGTTGTCGTGGAAATCTCTGGGGGAAAATTATTTGCTTTATCATTACTTTAATTTATAAAGTGTGATGAAATATGATATATTGTCTCATTCGAACATCATTCGTTAAGGACAGTGCATTGTAAAGATTAAGTGAAAACACGTAGTTTATTACACCACATAATCATACAAAAAAAGCACTCTAAAATGAAAATTAACTCCTTCTAACCAAAATTCTTTGAATTAGAGGCATAACTAACTCAGTAGATAGACTTAAAAAAATCATGTCTCAACAACCAATACAACATCACAAGCAACTTTTAAACTTCCATACAAAATAACAAAATGAACCAAACACATAGCCTATTGATAAGAGCCAACCTACATGGAAGTATTTAATCTGCGCCTTTCCCACAGTCCCGCCCAATAAAAACTGTCGAGTCACAAGCCTTTCGACTTTTTATATGAAATAAAATTTAATCATAGTTTAATCTACTGTTTCTATAGACAGTTTTTGTTGTTTTGCTTCTATTAGCGATCATGTGACTACTGTACAGCAAAATCATTATTTGAAATAACAATTTCATTTAGTTATTTTGGCTCGGCTTGTGGAAATGTGATTACAGAATATTTGGAGCATTATTTTGATTGTCAGATTGCGAATTTGTCGGTTGGAGCACTTGTCCGCCCATGTCGTTCGAGAGAATGGTTTATCATATATATCTATGTACATATATTAATCTATACTAATATTATAAATGCGAAAATAACTATGTCTGTCTGTCTATCTGTCTGTCTGTCTGTTACCTTTTCACACTGAATCTGCTGAACCGATTTAGATGATATTTGGTATGGAGATAGTTTGGATCTGGAAATCATCCTTTAAGGGGGTGAAAAGGGCGATGAAAGTTTGTATTCCCCATACATCATTTCTCAAGTAAGGGATATACATTTTTTTTTTAAAGTAGGTACTTACTTTTATATATCTATGTATGTACATATATATAATTTATTCTATACTAACCGTGAAAACGTACCTAGGGATGAACGCGAGCGAAGCGAGCGTGAGTCGCTAGTCATAATATAAGTGTTGATTTGTGCCATCGTAAATCTTTGAAAGTTCCAAACTGATTGGTTTAATATTTTGACACCTAATTATATTTATTTTAGATAAAGAAAGTTTTTGAGCTATTCATTTTGTCAATTTTCACTTTTCCTCTCTTCCATTTATCCAGACTGAGCCATAATAATGCGTAGGCAGAGCAAGCACCTAGGTTATAATTAAAATTGGACCAATTTTAGTATCACGCCTATGTAGCTGTCTATAGAACTCAAAATCAATAGAAGTAATACATGTTGGGACATTAACACACAGCACCATCTAGTTCCATGGTAAGCTACGAGGCCTGTCTTATAAATACCAGATAGTTGATACACTACACATATATGATTATAAATACGTACATATTATAAATATAAACACCCATGACTGGAGTACAAGCATTAATGCTTATCACACAAACGAATGCCCCCAGCGGGACTCAAACCCACGATCGCTGGCACAGTAAGTGGGGTTACTGCAAACTGAACCAATCGTGTCGTCAAATCCGTAAGTACATGATTTTAGGTCATTTCTGGTAATCTAATTAGGACCATGTCCAAGTCTTTATTCCTTTAACAACAAAAATGAGACAAATAGATATTATATCAATAAAACCTTTGCAAAACGTTATATGTAATTGATTTCGAAACTGCAGATAGAGTTGAAATTACTTCGCTATTGAATATCATTACGTGATCACAAATTCCCATTTTCGATTCCATTTTACTAACGCTTGTTCGCATTATCTTAGGAAAAGATTTTATATTCACGATAACTACTGCGGATATGCTTAAGCTCGATCTACACTTGTATTTATTTGTATACAAAGTTAAGCATTCAATGGTATATATATATATATATATCGTTTACTTAAATACATAATAATTAGATATCGACTAACATGATTCTTAACGTATAAAAATGATTTAGAGAATATTTAATGAGTAAGAGCTTTAGAGAGAGAGAGAGAGAACGTCCAACTATCTATTTCATAATGGCTTTCTTTCTTTGTTTACTCATGCTTAACTCTAATCTCAGAAAATATTACTTTGGTAGGTATATAGCAAGAATACATATGTTGATGGTTATTTAGTATTTACTAACCCAATGAGTTTTGAAGTTGATCAAAATATGATTTTTATATCATTTACTAGACTTTTTCCGCGGCTTCGCTTGCTTGTAAAGAGGAGCAGACCCCAATTTTATCGAAATCTGTTCAGCGGTTTAAGCGTGATAAGGGTTAGCTTAACTGTCTGTTAAAACAGTTACTTTTTGTAATATTAGTATAGATGATTATTAAGCGACGAATTATAAATTAAACGATTGTATAACCAAGAAAAAGGTCACTTCTACCTTAATTTTACTAGTAAAAAAAATACGATAAAATATAATTTCGTACAAACTTATCTACCTTTATTAGTTATTACATAAAAATGTATATGTTTGTATGGAAGATGCTTTACGAAGGCAATATTATTTGAGCTCAGCTCTACGAGGCAAGAAGCCGGCTACCCCGTAATTAAAGCTGCTGTACGCGCGCCGCCCACAGGTTTTCATAGATATTCTTTTATTTTTATACCGTACAATTTTTATGTAGGCAGCCATGTACTGATTCTTTAGAAATAATGATATGTTTATGGTTATTTATCCAGTCTAATGTTTTGGGTCGAGGTATACGTCTTTTGACATTTCATGGATGTTTTAGATGATGAGGGATACGATTTTTGAGATGGAGTTAAACTTATTTCGTAAATTATGTGCCAAAAAGCAATCTACATATGTAAAAACATATCTAATATATAAAAACTTTTAATTAAATTTTAAATAATACTTTGTTATACAAATAATCTTTTTTTTTCACATTACAAAATTAATAGAGGAACCAATTAAAAACTTTCAGAGATATTTATGCTTTTCCTTGTGAATTACAGAACGGTATCTAACATTTACTTAATTTTAACCAGAGCTACCGCGTGCGAGAATCGAACTTGTGACTTTCGACGCAGAGAGTAGTCTCAGTCACACTACTATGATAGTGGTATATGTATGTAAATCATATATGACACACAAGCACACACTTTGAACAACATAACAAAAATAATTATACTAACTTAAAAATCTTATTTACCTAATGAAAGTGTAAAATATTATTAATATTAATATTTATAGTCTATGGATAAAATAGCATTAAAATATTCGTCTTTTAATCACGTCTTTACATCATTCTAACATTGTAATATCGTAAATGCGAAAATATAATTTTTATTAATTTGTTTTTCCTTCGTGCACGTTAACTAGAATTAAAGTATTCTTGTCCATAGTGATAATGTATGTATATTCTTGAGAGTGCCATATTGCATTTTCATCATAAACTATACTGGTAAATTAAAAAAAAAGGATCGATCAAAAAGTATAACAATTCAAACAGTCTAGAAATTTTTTTCTAGTAATATGAATGTCCTCTTAAATATTTCATTTGTAGGTAAATGTAAATTCAAATTAAAGAGTCAGTGTAGTCAGTCCGCGGGGAAGCCACCACGGGCTTGGAAATTCATCAACATAGAAAATGTTATCATCGCAATTAGTATTAGAAATACTCAACGTATGTAATCCACAATAAATATAACATAATAATCCATGAATAAGCATCAAAATCGCCCTAGTTTACCTTATGTACCTAAAATAGCACGTTTTTCCCACTTATAGGTACATAGCTTTAATAGCTTCTGTCTAAAATATCGATTACATTTTAATAAAAAAGTACAGCAACTTCGAAATGAAAAGGGGTGGCATTTTAATATACATACGTGTATAATTTATTATATACGTACATATATAAACCCGTTTCTAATTAGCTAATAATATATATCACATGAGAAAAATATCTCGTCCTTTGAATGCGTCCTTCTTTTTATATTCTCAATTTTCTTCTTATATTGTTAGTTAATTTAATTTATTTATTGATATACACAATTTTCTTATCGCAACTACTACTAAACAGAATCAAAACCAAACTCCTTTACACAGGTCCGTAATTAAAATAACAAAAAAAGCCATGAATGAGCACCGAGATAGCTCATGTTTATTAAAATTGTATAAGATAGCACGTTTTGGTTCCCAGTGATGATTTATGTTGCAGGGAGCCTGCACCGCCTCCATTCATTTGTTTTTTAGGTAACATTTTGTTTGTCGATTTTCATATGATCTTATGATTAGTTTTTACTCGGGATTAATCGACTTTCTTGCATCGTTAAGGGTTGCGTGATTTGTTACTTTTAATGTGTCACTTCAGAATGTACGTTATAATTCGTAGGCTTGCGATTTCTCGTCATTATTGCTTTTTTATTTATTTAGTACTTACGCTTTGCACTTGGCATGTTAATGCGACTTTGCCCGTATTTGCATTTTTTTACCTCAAAACCTAGGAGATTTTTTTTCCTCAATTCGATTCTATGATGGATGTGTTAGCCGATTTTGAACTGATTTTCATGATTCTTTTCCTAAGTACATCTTAAAGGTGCTTCCATATTTTTAAGAATAAAATGGACCCTTAAAATTGGAATTAAATTATGACTACGTGTAGTACCTACAAAGTGATTTTGAAGTCGGTTCCAAATGAAGAAAGAAATTATTCGTATTCTACTTTAGAAGACAACTGAGAGTTCCAAATATACATATACATATTTATTATAGATCTAATCAACTGAGTAATTTTAAACTTAGCTATATTCTAAAACAAGCTACTTGTACAATCTAAAAGTTTTAACACTGGTAAATAAAATTAATACAATACTACTACAATTCTATGAATAGGGATTTATTATTATAAATGCAAATACTACATCGAAAAATAATTAAAATCAATGTATTTGTATGAGTAATACAAATTACAACAGAATAGTAGATAGTTACATGTATAAAGGTTTATTTCTTTTTAAATAAAACTATCTTTTCGGATTATTTCGCGGATTTATTATGATTTTTGGTTCTCGACGTTTCGAATGCTTTACAGCAATCATGATCACGGGAGAGACTGAGGTTTTAGACATCTCATAGGCGTTATAATATAACGATAGTTATTACAGACAGTGCCTATCCACAATTTTACAAAAATGATTTAAAAAAAAAATCAAAAATGGCACCAGAGTGCCTTACAATATTTGTTGATTTTAATTCTAAATATTTAAAAAAAAGTATTATAATTAAATATTATTTATTTAATTTTATTTTTAAGGTTTATGTCGTCGATAATCACAAAAAAGAAGTAAATAAAAAGTGTAAGTGTAATCTCAGCTTGAACTACTCTCATTTATTAATAGGTAACACAATAAATACAGAATTCCAATAAATACAGAAACGATTCCAAACAAAAATATGTTAGTTTTAATATGTTAAACAAAGCTTTTTAAATGTATGACTAAGTTATACAACAAATAAAAACATAGTATAAGAATAACTAAAGTTTGCGGTGCAGACACATTTTACAGTCAAGTTACGTATAATATTTGCGTCGGCGTCACAAAGGCGATGTCTGCGGCTAACCGCGTCAATTGTGACCGACGTTAGGCTATAGACACCATGGTTATGCCCCATGGCGGTCAGAACTCTTTTTTTATTAAAAAACATTTCTTTATTAGGTAAATATTTTTAGGGTTCAAAACTTTTAATAAAAATTTAGTATGTATTTTTTTTATAGTAGGTACCTATTAAATTTTGGGCCTGAGATGTAAAATGCATTCAAAATCCATTTTAAAATGGTTTATAAATTGTAATAATAAGTACAGTTCGCGAAAAACTTAAACGCGCTTGAGTGAAGTTAAAAATAAATTAAGAAATAATAATTAAGCCTTTAATACAATATTATATGATGTATAATATGTATGTAGTAATTGACTGCCTCGGTGATGTAGTGACTAGCAAGTACGGCTGCACACCCGGAGGTCCTGGGTTTGAGTCCCGGATCGGGCCAAGTTTAGTTATTGAGCCTTTCTGTATAGTAAGCCTCAGTAACAACCCGGAGTTGGGTAGTTGGCGGTGTTACAGCCCCGTGCCTCGGAGAGCACGTAAAGCCGTCGGTCCTGCGCCTTAACTCTCATCGGTCGTGTCAAGTAGTCGTCCCACCGGAGTATTAGAGTGACAGGAATAGAGAGTGCACTTACGTCTGCGCGCACACGCGCTGCACTATAATATCTTGTGCGCAGTTGGCTAGTCTCAATGAGATTGGCCGCCGTGGCCGGAATCTGAGGTGGACATTTTTATCTTTACTAATACTAATATTATAAAGTTGAAGAGTTTGCTTGTTTGTTTGGTTGAACGCGCTAATCTCAGGAACTACTAATCCGATTTGAAAAATTCTTTTTGGATAAGTTAGCCCTTTAACTGAGAAAGACTATAGGCTATATCTCATCCCGGAAAAATATAACGTTCCCGTGGGATAGATTTGTTTTTGCCTAGGGACGAACGCGAAGCGAAGCGAGGGTGAGTCGCTAGTGTAGTAATAATAGTGTCCTGATCACGGTCACGGCAACCACTCTCACTGAGACTAGCTATCAGCGCGGGAGATATTATAGTGGACAAATATTCACACAAACACAAATGCACTCTCTATTTCTTTCACTCTCAAAGTCGAGTCTCCATTTTTTCAACACGACCAGTGAGAGTTAAGACGAGGTATTTAATATAATAGATATTTAGTAAAATATTAGGTTGTTAACAATAATGTATAAAACCAATAGAACACTTGTTGCTAGTCCCGGCTATGTCTAATCAAATAATGCATGAATAAATAGTAATTATTTTTTACTCACGACTCGACTCGCAATCTTGCTGCGTCAAGGTGTAAAGTAACACATACCGACACACACGTAAGTCATATATTACAGCTATACCTATGGGCTTAAATTACCTATCGACTATCGAAGCGTTATTTATTAAATTAATATGAAAATAAAAAATATCTAAAATTATATAGACTACTCGATAATCTTTGTGATATTTAACATAATAATTCATAACGAATGCTACTAACTCTAATTTGGAATATAACTCACCTTTTAATGGAATTATGAGATCATATTTTTAATTAGTAAGAATAAGGACATTGATATCTTTAATGGTAACTTGTTTAGTTTAAAAAAAATCCGTCAAGTGCGAGTTGAACTCGCACACGAAAGGCACCGTACCATAGTCGTTTTTTTTATTTGCATGACAGCCTTTTTCAAATGCGCCATCTTGGTTTATTATTATTTGTTGTTATAGCGGCAATAGAAATACATAATTTGAAAATTTCAAGTCTCTACCTATTACAGTTCATAAGATAAGTACAGCCCTCTGACAGACGGACGTATGTACGGACTGACAACGGAGGCTTAGTATTAGAGTTCCGTTGGCACCCTTCGGGTACGAAAACATAAAAAAGACTTAGATTTTTCTTAAATTGTTAATTATATATTTAGCTGTTATTAATTTTATAACTTAATTTTTATTTGTAAGTTGTAACATTGTAGATTTTTAAGGTACTTTTTTTTAATATTCTAAATTTTGTGCTGCCATTTCATATACTAGCTTTTGATTGTCGTTATCATCTATAATTATTAATTTATATGATCTGTTTTGTTTTCTTTGTATGTAATGTGTTAAGTATGTATTTTGTTGGTGCTTTAATAAATAAACAAATGAAATAAATGAATATTATGTAACTTTAATTTATTAAAAATAATTATTTAATATAGTAAATATCAAGTTGATGTCATCTGTTATATCAAATATGACGTCACAGGTGCGCCGGCGCCGATAGAGGTTTATTGCCAACTTGGAATTTAAAACTGGATCTAGTTATTGATTTTTAACTCCATATAAAACTAAACTTTATCATAACTGAATAAGCTTCACAATTGCGCACATAAAAAATATGATATCTGAAAGTTAAATGTCATAAATTTAAATATCGATAATATAAATCTATTCTTATGATTTGTGCAATAGGGACGTTATTTGACTGAATGATTTTTTTTTCTATTGTTGCGGTCGATCAACCATAATGGTATAATGGGTCGCAAGTTCGATTCCACGCAATTACGCGGCACACGATCGATTATTGTGATCAATACAGGGGTTAGATGGTTCACTGCCAATTTTACATCCTTTTTTTATAACTTTAGTAACAAATAATGCGGTAGATACACGTCATCGATACCCATTTCAAACAGCTGCTAGTTGATTGTAGTCGTACGTTTTTCAATTTAGAAATAATGTCTATATTAGATCAATTTGCCATTAAAAAATAAAAGGTATTTATTATTTTTGTATTACACAAATAGATTATTACTTTAACAAACATTCTATACAATAGTGCAGACTAGAAAAACAATATTTACTCTGTAATATTGCCAATGTCCACATACGATATGTATATCCTATGTATGTATGTATAGTCTACGTCAAAAGAAAGTTTGTAATGTCAAAATATCGATATTATCGATCGCAACACTAACGTATCGATCATCGACTCACTCGCCGACATGGATCGACAATTTTGTAAATTGTCCGCCGATTAGCGACCGATTACCGCCGTATACCACTATTACCGGCAGACGGACACCCGTGCCGATTAAAATAATTCGTAACCGATAAAAACCGATAAAATACAATTTTACGTGTGGTAGTCGTTTTTAGACCTCAGGCTAGAAAACGGTAACCTAATTATGGCTTGAATAATAACTTGTTCCTATTTGTAAATTGTTGTAATTATGTAAATTATCGTCGAGGCATGTGGCTGGCATTGTCTACTGTGCCGCCGGTCGTGAATTCGACTTCTGACAGTGTTATATAAAAAATACATATTATTTGATGATGATTCCTTTAACGACATGACAGATAGATGATTTTGTAGGATTACAATTAGTTAGTTATAAACATTAGTTTACATAGGGTACTATAAGGGTTGCTAAGACTAAACATATTTATTTCGTATTTTTAAGGTAGTATGCATAGCCCTAAAGCACAAAAATTTTAATTCTGACTAGACAAAAAAGTAACATTAAGTTTATATAGAACCTAGCGTCCTAGGTCCGTTCTAAGCAGGTTACCTACCTGCTATTCCAATATTCCTTTTTATTTATCGTCCTAGCTTAAATGGTCTTTTAATTTAAAAGCTATATTATTTTAATGGAATAACATGTAGTCTATGAAAACCCTTAACAAATATTGATTTTTTTTTTTTTAAACCTGATGTATAGTTTTGATGATTACCTTCTACATACAAACTCACAAACTTTAGCTCTTTCTAATATAAGTGTAGATAAATAACATTTTATTATAATAAATAGATAAAAATGTAGGTACATAGAATTGGTATTTCTACCTGCCGTATCGTATTACACAAATATTTTGTTCACATTAAAACCCACAAGCCAATAAGATTTACGTTTATATATCAGCTGTAGCAAAGACATGTCAAAGCCTATCCTGATTTAAGCAGGGCTAAAGGCGTGATACGAGTGTAGTCTACGTGGTGTCACTTGTAGAGGATATAGAGATAAATATTGTTTGATATCTTTGCCAATTAGGAACCAAATTTGATTATATATATATATAAATAGTTTAAGACAATCTCATCCAAGCGGACTCCGCTTATCCTTTTCTATATCCCTCTCTAGTTTTATAAGTGAAAGATATAATTAGTAGTAGTACTCTATTTAATATGTACAGTTAAATAATCGCCAATATTAAAACAAATATGCACGCTTTTATTGTAACTAATTTTTTTTTTCTATTATTGTCATTTAACGCTGTTACTTCAGCCACAACTCAAACTCATTTCAGGCATGAGAGAACACCACCCGCCGCCCCTACAGCGGTTTGTCGATCAAACTTTAAGCATTCTGCTACTGACTGTCAGCTGAACTTTCGTATTGACACGATGATGTAAAATCAAACCAAATATTCATAATATATATTATAAAAGTGCATAAAATATATTAATTTATTTATGAACTAACCGCCCGCCCTCGCTTTGCATCCTTAGTAAGTTTTCCTCTATTTTGGGCGTCTTTCAAAAACCTTAATAAAATACTAGCGACTTACCCTTATTTCAATTGGATGCATTTCAAAGTACCTAACAGGCTATGTTTTACTCCAGATGACAATCTCTCTGTGCACTAAATATCATTAAAATTCGTCCAGCCGTTTCAGCGTGAAAGAATAACAAACATAAACGTACAATTGAACGTAGTTATGTAAAATAGATCCAATTAAATATTTGTATGTATTCAGCCCTTTTTAACGTCCCACTGCTGGACACGGACCTCCCTTCAATAGGAGGGACAGGCGATAGTCCACCACGCTGGCCAAGTGCGGGTTGGCCCACAAAAACTTACTTTTGAGAAAATAGGCATTTTAATAAAATTAGTATATCAAAATAACAACACCGTCTGTATGTTTCAAAAGAAAAAAGGCTCTTTGCGGCTTGGATATTTTTTGCATATACTAAAGTGGATATGTAGGTGCCATTTATGACAGTAACTCAAAAAACGGTTATTATTTACGGTTAAATTATTATAACATGTACACACATACACTTGCTCGTATACAACTAAAATTAGTATGTTATATTTGCTTCATTATATGTACATAGAAAAATGAAAATATGATAGAACGCTGGAGAAGTTTTTACAGAAGTATGAAATAATATAAATAATATGGTTATCGACTTTCATGACGTCGTAGCAGAGTAAGTCGAGTCCGACGACAGTGCTAAAGGCTTTATTCCAGACCTGCCTTCTTCGCAGTGGTATAGCGAGTGGTATACAAGAGAGCTAGTATTTGCTTCAGGCACCTTAATGTTTGTCTGGACATTTTTATCATGGTGCATAACTTTCTAAAATTAAATTAGATTATACCTGTATTTAAAAGTAATATTCCGAAAATGTTATAATACTTTGTACCAAAAAAGAAATTACACGTAATTTTAGATAGCGGAAAAGGTTAGTCTAAAATCTCACCACATATCACTAGAGGGGAGGGGGGAGTTAAAAAGTTGCTAAAAAACGTTATGTGATTAATGGACTACCCCATTAAACCTATGTGTAACTCCAGGTCATAATCTATCTGTGTACTAAGTTTCATCAAAAATCGTTCATGCATTTGGTTAACGAGTAACAAACATAACACATACAAACTTTAGCATTTGTAATCTTATAGCAATTTCTTTTAAAATTTCGAGTTTACTCTAACTCCGCCCGAAATATGCTACAAACGGTACACAACAAACTTTGTGGTGGGTGTGGTATACATCGATTTTTATTTTCGATCAGGTGTCGATGTGAAACATGCATTGAAAAGTTGAAACCGCAGACTCAATTTACACTTGTTGATAGAAAGCTGCGAAAGACTTATATTTTATATTATTTTTTTGCAAACGGTACGTAATACTTGAAAGTTCTTGTATAACACTATATTTTTGATTGTCTATTTAGTACAAACACGCCAAGATATTGAATGTCTAGTTCCGTTTCTACTTTATATTAATTAAATTTTCAATTATTCTTATTGTGTTATTCGCTCAATCACTTTTTCCCAAGCTTTCATACTACAAATATACATACAAATTACTTTCTTCTTTTATAGTTGTTGCACTCAAGCATCACCTTCACTTTTAAAGGTGGGCACCAATGAACTGTTGCACTATTCGTCCATTATGAC
Organism: Argynnis bischoffii washingtonia; assembly: GCA_033884665.1. Classification (NCBI taxonomy): domain Eukaryota; kingdom Metazoa; phylum Arthropoda; class Insecta; order Lepidoptera; family Nymphalidae; genus Argynnis; species Argynnis bischoffii. Next base: position 6,028,580 of record CM066628.1, on the reverse strand, counting down.
TTCTTCCTGCAACAACTTATTGAAGAATAAGGCTAACCATTTCCATCTATCCTCTCGCAATAACTTCCATGCTTCTATGGGTATTTCATCCGGCCTCACCGCCTTATTGTTTTTCATTCCATTTACGACTCCTTTCATTTCATCCATACTTATCGTTCTTACTAATCTTATATTTTCAGCCTTTTTGTCAAGCCTTCACACTCAAAACTAAATTTCGCTTCAATTTTTGCAATTCCTAAACCACGGGATACTATTAGTTTTTGTTTTGAAATTTTGCTACATTTACCATAATATAGACCTTATTTTTAAATAAACAAGAACCAAACTCAGTCACTTTGTTTTAAATCTTTATCCAGTTTTCCAAAATAGCAAAATTATTTAATTGAAAAGTAAACTTTATCACTGTTGAAATATGCAGTAAAATTGCCTGTTATATTTTTTATATCACTCTCTATTTTAGTAAGGGTTAAGGCGTCCCACTGAGAAGTTCTAAAGCGCATATGGCGACTCTACTTATTTAAAAACGAAATTTTAATTATTTTACAATATTTGGTATGAAGTAAGAATAGCTTGTTTTCACTTTCCTTTGTTTGCATAAACGAAGCAAATATTTAAATTTACCTACATCCATACTAATATTATAAATGTGGAATTTTTGAGGATTGATGTATGGATGTTTTTTACTCTTTCACGCCAGAACGGCTGAACGGATCTGGATTAAACTTGGCACAGAGATAGATTCTAGTATGGAATAATACATAGGTTAGTTTTATCCCAGAAAAACATACGGTTTTCGTGGGATAAATTTGTTTTTGTTTTTCACTAGAGATGAACCAGAAGCAAAACGAGGGTGAGTCGCTAGTCGAGTAGTCATAAATAAACTTTAGTATTTGTATAGATTCATTATACTTTTAACACAACTTTCTATGTACCTATTACCTAATATGAACTTGTTGTGCAGTAAAGATGATGATTAAATCAATTGTAATTAACCTTTAAATTGATTTAATTTAATCGATTTTACTATAATTTAAGGATGCGCTTTTTTTATTTATACCGTAGACTTTTTCATCAAAATATTAGTGAACGGATAATCGAGCAAAAACTCGATAAAGCCCGTGGTCTGGCAGTAATAACATAATACGAGCAATTTTAACGATTATCTACCGGAAGCCATTCCAGACCTTTGAACAGAGAATGAAATAGAAAACGCATACATATGCACCTCTTTTAATACATTTAGCTTTAAACTTAATTAATTAAGATTAAGATCTTGAAGAAGATTTTTGCAATAATCTAAGTAATATAATAACATTGTACAATATCCATATTAAAATAAATCTATACTAATATTATAAATGTGAAAGTTTGCGAGTATGGATGTTTTTTACTCCTTCTCCAGAACAGCTAAGCGGATCTAGGTGATGTTTGGTACAGAGATTATCCCGGTAAAATGTATGGTTCCCATGGGATAAGTTTGTTTTTGTTTTCCTAGAGGCAAAACCGAGCGAAGCGAGGGTGAGCCGCTAGTATTCTATATATTTCACTCAGTGATAAATCAGATTGCTTTCGATCCGATTTGTTAGTTCCAAAATTTACATTTTTATATAAACTTGCAACCCACTTTATATTTACTAGTAGTCGCCCAGCGGTCGAAATTCAACCATAATTATTATTTACCATCCTCTACTGATCATTATAAAACTGTTTTGGCTTTATTTATCGATACAAAACTGTTTCTAACATTTTTTATTCATAAAAGTAAAGCTCGTTAATCTACTAAATAAAAAAAAGGGAAATCGGTTGACAAACAGTGGTGAAAAAGGTACTGGACTGTTTTGTCTTGACCTACTTATATATACATAGATAATCTAGAATTACATACTTATTATAAGAATATTTTATTGAAATTTATAAATTACTCTCTTTGCTAGGAACTGAAAATTTAAAAAAAATTAACCAAGCTGTATGCTATTTAGAGTAATACGTATTCATAATTAGTATTTCTGTAAGTATAAGAAGGTTGATGACTCTTCTGAATAATACCGTTGTCTCTCATCGCAGGAAACATGTTGGGCGGCGCAGGCGCATCCGATATTTTTTCAAATAGATAGTTTAACACAATTTCACTCATATCTACAATCTTTGATGGGTGATTCGAAATATAATTCCATTTTAAATTTATGTTTGTAGACTTAAACTTATCAAAAAATATTCATGTTATGTTTAGTTACTCATTTGTTTTAAATAAAATAAGTTTCTATTGAACATAAAGATATATATGTATAGTAACGTACATTTACGTATATTTTAATTTGTTTAATTCTAAAATGTACTTAATAATATACGATTTAAAACCACATAAAGATTTTTTTTATAACATTTTTTAAAAAGTAACTATATATTCTATTTTATTATTATTATTACTATATTTTATTATGACAAGTATTATATATTTTTATTACTTTAATTTCATTTTCACTTACAATTGAATTTACTTACTTTTTAATTAGTAAGAATATTACTACTAATATCAAGTTACTACATGTTAGTATATCCTTTTTTACCTTTGCCTTATTAGTATTTTTATTTTATTTTTTTTTTTATATTTTTATGCGATTCAGTGACAAACGAGCAGACAGACCACCTGATGGAAAGCAGTACCTGACGCCCATAACACCTACGGTTCATACACTTAGGTTTTAAGTAACAAAAATGCAGAATCACAGGTGCGTTGTCACTGTGAGGACTAAGATGATATGCCTCTTGCCTGTAATTGCGCTGGCTACCTTATCCTTCATACCGGAACACAACAATGCAATCATTGTTGCTTGGCGGCAGAAATAGATAAGGGGGTTGTACCCATCCAGTCGGACTCCTCAGGCTTGACAGAGTCCTACCACCGGTAAAATTTTTACCGGTTTTAAATTCGAGTGTATATAAATTATACTATTTTTCTCTGGCAATATGAATATAGCAAGGAAATATTCAGTCTGATACAAAATCTACAGTTACTAAATACAACATAAAAATCAAATTAAGCGTGAACAATAACTCAGAATGTTAGGTATTCGCATTTGCCAATCAATCAGCTTGGACAATGTAGTGGATGTTATAATTATTCCACACTTGTAGTGCAATGTAGCTTAAAGAGTCCATGTAATTTTCATTACTGCGCCCCGCCCAGCGATTAACTACGCAAGTGTGCAAGTGACGTTTAGTTACGCCAGTGTAATAAGCGCTTATTTTGTAAAATTATAATTTTCAACCAACGAAAAAAGGTTTTTACAGATTTTTAGTATATATTTAATATTTTTATTTAGAACATGATTTAGTAATATTATGACAGTTATTGTTTTTATACCGAGTAGATTGAAATTTTATTTAAACGAGCAATTCTTGTATATTTATATCTTTATTTATTTATTTATACCAACGATCTCGGAAACGGCTCTAACGATTTCGCTGAAATTTCGTATGTGGGGGGCTCTCGAGGGCGAAAAATCGATCTAGATATTAGTCTTATATCTATGAATACGCGCATTTTCGAGTTTTCGTGCAATTTTCTTTAACATTATTTTACGCAAAATGTGTTAATAATTTCGCACAGTTGTGTATAAGCATCGTGGTCAAGCGGCCAAGGCGCGAGACTATCACAGGTGTGTCCCGTTCAGATGCAAACATTTTACTTATATATATATATATATATATATATATATATATATATATATATATATATATTTGTATTTATTCAAGTTTTTAGTTTTTTTTGTCTTTAACTAAAAACTCCGAGCGAAGCTTGGTCGTCCAGTTACTAATTAATAAATTGAAACAAAAATGACTATAATAATCTAATTATAAACTAATTAAGTATATAAAGTACATTAAATAAATAGAAATACCTGCCCTGGATATTACCGTATAGTGTATCAGAGTGATTCCGGTTGATCACGTAAGCAAATGCGATTTTTACCAACAACCAATCCGGATAGACTTACATTTTTGTTTCAACAGAAAATGAGCAAAACATTCCCACAGCGAGAGCTTTCCATAGGCAATTTTATCCAATTCTTAATCAAGCTACTGAGCTTCGGGCAATATCTCAAATTACAGTGCAGAAGATTGCCACAGCTAACTACGTGACGGCTGGTGAGGCCTAATCGTACGTAGACTGCACAGTGTACACCACTTTGTTACGTTTGAATGTATGCATTATGTATGATATGTGATATATAAGTATCATTTTCATTATATTTTTATGAAGAAAATTTCTTCCTTTGTCTTTTCAATGGAAATTTGACTATAAAGCTTCTATGATTCAACTACATATAATGGACTCCTAAAGCCCACCCGATCCCACAGCTTTGTTCAAATTTTCTTCTTTATTCGCAACATTTTTTTGTTCTGAAATTGTACACGCACAACAAAACATAAAAATAGCTCAAAAAAGGGCATGGACGTATGTCTGTGGGTATTAAGACTCAAGTATAAAAAAAAACTACATATAATACGATTATAGAGAAAGTATGATGAGAACAACGGCTTTATAGCTAGTTTTACAACAAACACTCACTTTAGATTTTTTTGGTTATTTTTTAATGCAAATAGGAAATAGTTTTATCTTTTTGTCTATATATTTTTTCTCTGATTAAGTAAAAAATGTTAACTTATTTTTATAAGACAATTTGCTCTACGGTTCTTATAAAAATAGAAGGCGTACTTTATAATAATATATCCAAATATTTTGGCTAATAATATTCAATGTTGTTAAGCATGCCTTGAAAAACCCTGAGTTTAATATGTACATATAAAAAAATTCTAACCGAGTCCAATCTGTACATTAAAATTAATTTGTCATATCAATAATAAAATTAAATTGTCATTATTATCGATACAGAGGTCGAATCTATAGTTTTTAGATTTTTGTCTGTCTGGGAAAGCATCACGAGTAAATAACTGAACATATTTTGATGAAATTTGGTATGATGATAGCTGGTTAGCCTGGTCAATATATAGAATACTTTTTACTTCGAGAAAATATTTCATTTCTGAGAAATCTATATTAAATGTTAAATCATAGCTAGAGACGAACCCGAGCGGAACGAGGGTGAGTCGCTAGTAAATAATAAATATTTATTACTTATAATATACTATATACCATTTTTTTTAACTTAAATGAGATCGGAAGAACAGAGATGCATAGAATAAAAAAAAGGAATAAATGCTATCTAAGGAAACTATGGAAAGAAACTGCATATAAATATTTTGTTACGCAAACATTTTAACATAATCAAAATTATAATTAATTAATATACAATAATCATTACAATTAAAAATAAATACTTTTGCCAATTACATAAGTTTTTTTATGAATTTATATTAAAATTTCTCATTTTCTATTTGAATGGCTGATCTTCTTTCCCATTTTCAGATAACATGTAACTTTATATCATGGTATTATCGCAACCCTCTTTTTAGCGTGATATTAGTAGATAAGTACATTAGAGTCGGACTATCAATTCAGTGGCCTGTGATATATACGAGGCACGTGTTCAGTGATTTCTAGTAGTTTAATAAAATTACATATTTTTCAAACATATGTAATGTACCTATACACCACACCATATTTTGTGGTAGGAACATGGATGTTCTACATGAAAATTACCTTAACACAGTCTTATGTCGGCCGAAAGAAAGTTTAAAATAATAATAAAAAGTTTAATATTGTGAGCTTTACCAATTATATAGATAAAACGTGTCTCTATCTTTTGGCCATTTGTTTTATAAGTCATAATATTTTCTTGAAGTTTGGAATTTTTAAATGCATATTTAGACCCTTAGAACTGCAAAATTACATAAATTTATTATATACTATCAACTTACCCTCCCTTCGCTCGGGTGCGTCCCTATATGGCAAATAGAAGCCTATAGATATTATTACTCTAGATCATAGTATATCAGTATACTAAATTACATCCAAACCCGTCCAGACATTTTAATTTGAACAAGTAATAAACATATACAAACATACAAAATTTCACTTACATATATATAAATGTACATATGTATTTACATATGTATGTACATATGTGTGTACCTAATAGAGTATACTACCTTTTTTTCCAGAATAAATAGATAAATAAGCCCCTGGACAATGCTGGGGCGTGTCATTAGTATATCATATTTTTTTAATCTATAAGATACCATCATTCCAAACCATAAACGAAAATATACTATTTTTAAAACAAGTCTATATTATCTTGACAACTAGCAATAAAAAGGTCTTAGCACATTTATCAAAAGTTAAGCATACGAAAATTAATGATTATAACCGCAGATGGTTAATTTATCATCACATAATTATTGATTACGCGAATTTATAATATTTACGTTGGATATCAACATATTTATGGCAATAAGTCATTGCCAAAAAAATTATGACCCGGATGTAGAGCCTTAACTTTGTGGTATATCAGACTCTTTAGAGAAATTATAGCAATGATATCCATAATAGAATTAAAAAAATATAAGTATTTTTTAACAATAATGCTTGTTCAACAAACAATATTATAATAAAGATGAAACCAATTTTAATTGCGACCGTTCTATTTATTTTAAAGTCTTTTAAAATTAGTGTAGAGTCACACTTTATATTGTTCAATTAATGTCAAGTTTAATGCTATTATTATTATACTAATAAAAATTAACCTTTGCTTCATTCGTTTGCATCCCTAGTATACTAACAGTATCTTATGTATTATTACAGGTCATAGCCCATCTCTATACTAAATTTTATCCAAATCCGTCCAGTCCTTATAGTCCGATATATAATGTCCTCCTGACCGATTCCGGCCACGGCAGCCAATCTCATTAAGACTAGCCAACTGCGCAGGAGATATTATAGTGCACAAGTGTAAGCGCAGACACAAGTGCACTCTCTATTCCTGTCACTCTCATACTCCGGTGGGACGACTACTCGACACGACCGGTGAGTGTTAAGGCGCAGGACCGATGGCTTTACGTGCTCTCCGAGGCACGGGGGTGAAACACCGCCAACTTTCCAACTCCGGGCTGTTACTGAGGCTTACTATACAGAAAAACTCAATAACTAAACTTGGCCCGACCTAGGGACTCGAACCCAGGACCTCAGGATGTGCAGCCGTACATGCTAGCCACTACACCACCGAGGCAGTCGAGTCCGATACATAAAACATCCACGATAAAAAACATCACATTACACATATCAAAACTGACACTTTTAACACATTACGGTTTAAAAAATGTAGTAATTATAATCTCCTTTACTATATTACATATAATTTTATTATTAGTTTTTAACAACACTTAGATTAAAAATTAGGAAATGAACAAGGATTTAGTGAATGGATAAGGAATCTTGGCTACAAACACCAATAACAATAAACGGATTCCCGTGCCAAAAATCTTTTTTTATTATACTTTTTAGTTTTAACCTAAAAACCTTTTTTTATCTGTAATTTATATTATTTTAAAAAGTTCTTTATTTATTGGTATCTAGTTTAACATCACAATTTGTTCCCAAGTATAAAATAATTGACTATGCAAAGATCAAGCTGCATACCTACTACTACTTAACAATTCTGTTAATATTAACTTATAGACCTAACTGATTTAAAAAAATTAGTTTAAACTAATACAGAAAATCTTTCAGTTACAATGGTACAAAAATCTAAGCATTTACTATATAATTTGCAATCGTATAAGAAGAATGACATTCACAGGTCGTGACCTGATCCCAACCTGACCAAAAAGGTTTTAGTCTTACAGTGAAATAAAACAAAGTGAGTTACAAGTTATTTTATAGGAATTGCATTAAAAAAGCCAGACAGAAATGATATGGGATGACATGACTGCAATTTGTGAATTCGCGAAACAAAACATTCATTTCTTGGATCCGTAATTACATTCATTGTTTTATTATATTTTAGACTAGCTACTGCTTGTGACTCCGTCGCATTACACAAATATTACAAATGTAAAAGTTTTTATGTGTGTATGTCTGTTAAACCGCTCGACTAATTTGGATGAAATTTATTACATAGATAGATATGATTTGGTATAACACGTAGACTACTGTTAGTAACAAAATTTGCCTAAAGATGGCGTAGTCTATTTATAATATTATAAACAGAAAAGGTAAGAACTTACGGTAGCACGTGAGCGAAGCGAAAATAAGTCGCAAGCAATATAAAAGCTCCTAGTAAGCTTTAACCTTAAATTACAAGTAAAAAATCAAAGCTAAGTAAAAAAGTAAAGTTAAGTTTATATAAAATTCAGAGTATTTATTAAACTTAAGTTTTCCGAAAATATTCAACACCACTTTTTGCGTCTATCTCCGCTCGCTTGATAGGTACAACGATAAAGAGGTAGGTCTAGGAGTCTAGTGGAGCCCTTACAACCTGAAAATGTTACAAATATACTCAAAAATTTTACGTATAATAATAATACGGTGCAAAGTAATTCTGATACTATCTTATTATTTATGGTGTACAACTGGAATATAACGTTAAACAAATATTTAAACATTATTTAAGTATTATTTAATTAACGTCTTACGAATAGGTTCCTAATATTGACATTCACAAAATACACATAATATAAAATTATTTTGTGCGTCAAATACTTTTATATTGGAAAATGCACATCTTTCAAACTAAATATATAGAGGAAATCAAATATGTATGAAAAGTACTTTTTTTTAATTACTTACCTAAATATCAAAAAACTATTTTATCACGGGTCAAAGTCACGATTAAAAATAAAATAAAACTATAACATTATTGATGATGAATGATTGAAAAAGAAATTCACACCTACTTTGATGTATAATCACTAAAGCAAGCATTAAAAACTGTAATGTAGGCGATCAATGTTGATTTTCTCACATTAGAGGCAACTTATCAGCATTTATATCAGAATTACTATTCCCCTATACGGTGAATGTACGATGTCATGGCGTACATACATTATAATCTTTAATGTTCACAGATTATAAAAAAAGAACAAATATTAATTGCTTGTGACATAGGGGTACCATACAAGATGTTGCGGGTTCGATGCTCGTGTAGATTAAATTTAATATTGACTTAAATATTCACACAACTAAGTATTTTTATTTTGAGAAATACAGTGTGAAGATATAAAATAAGAATGTATTATTATTATATAAATAAATATTATTCATAAATAATTAGTAAAACCAAATACTTAGTCATAGAAAAATTTAATTAATCCCTCATAAAATATATTGGACAAGCGACTCACCCTCGTTTCGCTGGGGTACGTCGCTAGAAAAATAAAAACAAATCTATCCCACGGGAAATTTACGTTTTTTCCGGGATAAAAAATGCCTATATGCTACATTAGACTATAATCTATCTCTATGCCAAATTTCATTCAGATCCGTTCAACCGTTCTGGCGTGATTGAGTAAGAAACATCCATACATCCAAACTTTTGATTTTATATAATAGTAAAATGTACTCATAATCAATGCAGGCTTTATTTATTATGTTATATTACATTTTTATTATTTTAGCTGTAGTTGTCGTATGAAAAGGCTAGTCTTTTTATATTCATAATCTATGTCCATAACTGATCAATTTAACGAGTGCGCGGGCGCAGATCACGTGACGCACGCGTGTCTTACCACGCAACTCGACACACGAAGATTAATCTCAATCTGAGTGCTAAATAATATCATCAATAAGGATTAAATTTAGATGACACAGAAAAAAATTGTGCTATGATGTTATACTTTGTTGTTCTATTTGACAATTTTAATATTTGGTAAAATGGTGATATCGAAAATGTAAATAAAATATTTGTTTTATTTAATTTCATTTTATAATTGTAAATGTAATTCTGTATATCGGTCTTTTAGCTTTACATTTTTAACTTACTCTGAAATCTGTTTGATTTTTATGAAATTTGGCAAGAGCATACATAGACTGCATTCTGGATGTCCTTTCACTCGAAGCAAGCAGTAAGAAGGACAATAAGTACTTTAGTTTAGATAGTATTGTTGCTTAATAAAATCAAAACAAGCCAGCTTAGGGCTAACCAGAGCATAAGTTTACACGTTGTGCTAAATCTAACTTAATGATATTAACAAGCTTCTTATGAATCATTAGATTTCAAAATATCCACATTTCATCAAGATTGATATACACATACTAAATTTCACTAAGACAGTACAAACATTCGCAACATAAACATGATAAATTAAATCATTTTTCTAATATCGCAATTCGCTTATGTTTTAGACCATTTTCACCCTATCTCAGTCGTCTTTCGCGACGTATAGTTGCGTGAAATTTAAATTTTTGCTATTCATTGCGGCTACGAGTGTGTTTTTCTGACACTCGCGCCTTCCATGTCGGGTCTAGCCCTTGTGTTAGGGTGAATACAAGCACGCACATAAATGTTATTTTAACAACAAATAAAATTTATTTGTATTTGAATATAATATATATACATTAATAATTCAACGCAAGCGTCTTTCTACAAAAAAACTGAGTAGTTATCATAAAATATATTTTTATGTCACATATGTAATTTTCTAACATATCCATGAACATTTTTCTTAATGAATCAGCTCATTTTATTACTTTATAATATATATTTTTCATATATTTGTAAGAGAAGGGTTCCCCGAAGGATTGAAACCACCATTAGATTCGATATTTTATTCTAGAACACTGAAACATGCACCTAATAATTAAATTATTTAATAACAATATTAATAATTAGCAATCTTCAGTAATAATTAAAAGCTCATATAAATAAAACAACGACTCATCTTATATGAATGACTGCATTAATTCATAAATAAATTTAAATTCATTTAAAATAGATTTAAATTCATTTACTTGTAAAAAAAACACACACGAAATTTTAAAGATAAATAAAATAAATTTCATTAGATTACAATTCCCTTTTTTTTTAAAGATAATTAATTTAATAAACTCATTATCTACTTTAAAATAAATATTATTCGAACAAACTAACATTTTATAAAGAATAACAATATAATTTAATACAATTATCTAGCCTTTGAATAATTATTGATTTTGACAGAGCTTTCAGCTTGAGAGCTGACAAACGAATGTGTCTTTTGACAACGCAATCCGCCTTTTATATTAAAATAATAAGAGTGGGGTGACAGATAATAATAATCGATTAAACATCAATTTTTCTATGAATCATTGATTAAATGCTTGCGCCGATATATTAATATATTACATTTGTCAATGTCTAGCCAAACCGCTGGACGAACAGACTAAAATTTAAAGTTTTTTTTATAATAACAAAGAAATTGTTTATTGAAATTCATCAACTAAAAGGATGGCCAAGACTTTTTCAAGTTGTATGGAAAATAACTTATTTTAGCACTCAAGCCGGGGCATATTGCTAGTATAGTATCAAAACATTTTTCTACATGAAAATACTTTTACACTATCCCACAACCAGTGCACATCTTGTGCATTCCTGGCGAGTTTTAGCAAATTGAGTTCAGTTCGTATTTTGCCGGAGGCTGTGCTGTCCCTTTGTTATGATGCTCGTAATTAGAAAATTAATTATGCGTAACGAATAACTTGCTTTTTTAAATATTACGCTTGCTGTGTTATATTTTTTATTTTCACATTAAATATAAAATTATTATAAATAAAAATGAGCTTTCGTATGTTTGTCCTCTATGGATTCTTAAACCATTAATTCGATTGTGATGAAACTCTGATGGGTTCTCTTGACCCTCTTTACACCTGCGAAAGTTACTAGAGCAAAAAAAAAATCTTTGGACGTTTGTCTTTTATACATTCCTAAACCATTCAAGTCGCTAAAATAAGTCGCTAGTAGGTACTCTACATAAATTTTTGCACAATTTTTTTTCACTTTAGAGGTTGTTTATTAAAAAATACTTTCTAAGAGGTTATTTATTTCATTATGATAAACCTATATTATTATAAATAAGTACAAGTAATTTTATATTGAAATAATGTTGTTTTATTCAAAAATGATAAAATATTAATTAAATTAAGTATATTATATTTTTAAATCTATAAATTATGTGAACAAAACAATAGAATGCGTTATCTAATGTCTATACCTAAATGCTATAAAAATACAATTTTATCATCATTTATGTGCATTCATAGCATATATGAATATAATAAATATAGAAATATCATTAAAAATACATCAATCGTCTGACTCTGGACAGCATCCCGCGAAACCTTCCCATAGAAACGACACGCGCCTTCTTTTGCTACGCCTATGGTAGTTATCAAAAATTAATACCATATCAATTGCATGAACAATCATTCAAAAAATATCTTTATTTCCTAGTGTATAGGGTTGAATTTTAATAAAAATGTGTCAAGGGAGTCTGTTAAAGATTTACAAGCATGAAATAGATAAATAGGATTGTCTACGGTGGAGAATTGCGATGTATTTGTGGGGCGGGAGCGACGCGTGGCAGTAGTTACTCAGTTTTCCCGTGACTATAAAAATTACCATTAAATTATTACATTAATTACCATGGAAATGAATACGTTACAAATAAATATTAGGTACTATAACCTTTTAACTGAAAGAGAAAGTGTTCTCCGCCCTACACTTAGAGGTACAAGTTTCGTTTTACTTTAAAAAATACAAATGTAACATTACGTACGTATTATGTAGTCTTACTTATAACTATTTTGTTTTTCTATAAATCATTGTTTTAGCTGGCTTTAACACTATATCACTGTATTATTATTTTAATTTGTTTATAAAGTGCAATGCGTAAAGCGATTTTACATATTTGTTTGCGGAATGCGTGTTTCTATAATATAATGATGTCTAATTTAAATGAAAACGAAATTAAATTTAAATTTACTTTTGTTTTAACTCTGATTGTTGACTTTCTAGTCTTTGTGGATGAGCGGGGCACCCAGTAATACGGGTCTACACCTAGTGCTAGTGCCCTTGCGACTAACTTAAATCTTTAAATCAATAAAAGTATTTTTTTTATCTAATCGTATAATGATGAATCTTTATTTCCACCTTACATTCTATTATCTAAATCTAGTTGAAATGGAATAAGAATCTAAAGCAATTTAACATGACTCAAAAGTAAAAATGGAGTGAAGTGTCACTATATGTCTTTATTATATTCTATGCCCGAAATGTCAGATACTCATAGTTTTTAATATGTAAAACCATTTTTCAAGCACTAACTGGGAACCAATCAAGCTTTTTGGCCTACCTACGTGTAAGGTTGATTTTTTATATATGAGTGACTTAATTAAAAAATAATATATTTAATTAATTTGTAATGATTTATGTAAAAAGCATTTATTTATGTGACCTTGACCGATAGGTATGTATTAAAAGAAAAATAAAAGGGACGCGGATATTCATTTCTTTCCCGCGCTTATTAACGGAGTCATGAATTAGATTGATAAAAGATTAGTTATTTAATAGAATAGTTATAAAATAAAACGATAAATTTGTGTTTCTTGTCGGCTCTTCTCAGCACAACTGCTTTCCGAGCCTATTGTAGCTTCCATATGGATAGACGTACAGACCATTTTAAAAGAATTAAATTGATGTGCCAAAAGTACTGAATATAAGAAAATACGCAAGGAATATCTGGAAGTTTTATTAGTGTAATCCTGCATACGTAACTAGTAACAACAAAAAGGTTCTATGAAGATAGTCTAATGAGACAGATAAAAGTAGCAATAAAAAGTTTATAATGACCGATTAGTTTAAAAAGAAAAGTTTGTTTTTAGTAAGACTTCTAAAGATAATTTACTTTACAAACACAACCCCATTACTTTATTAAATGTATATATTATAACTTATTTCGTTTTTTGTAGTAAGAGGTCAACGATATGTTCAACACGTCTATCTAACCGCCACTGTACGTTCAAAACACGCTCTACAAAATAATTATATAGAGAAAAAAGCACAAAAACCTTCTAAAATTAGTTCCCGATGACAGTTCAAAATGTATACAAACTAAAGACTTCGTGATTCCGCCTACATTATTTTTTTCTTGTGATTACTATTATTATACTTTTATTTATTGTATTTTATAATTAAAATTTGAATGTAGTCATTTAATGAAGTTAAACGAAATATTTATTTGCATAGATCTTCTTATATTATAAAAGTTTAACCTACAATCTTGATTTAACAAGTAGTTTTTAATTTATATCAAAGTAAAGTTTTACCGCAGGCAAAAGTGATACATCATTATGCCTATTGTAATAAACCCAAAATATATAAAAACGATAAAAAAATAAATGATAAGTCATATTTTTTCACTAAATAGGATACGAAAAGCATTAGTAGGTACAGACAGCGGCCGGCTTTAGTTTATTAGACGATTTTTTGTAAAGCAACAAAAAAAAAAGGCCGTAGCGCCACGCGAGGCCCGCGGGTCCTTTCATCGCAGCGGGGATTCCCAACTTTCGATACTAAATTCCCGCCTGGCATATTTATTTATAGCTGCCCCTAAGATTATTTTCTACTAGAGTTTTATGGTAATCGTCGTTGTATAACGGCTAATGAATAACCTGTACCGCCGTTAATGTGACAATTGTGGACGGAACATGTAACTGGTTTGTGTGAACGGTGACAGGGTTTTTTATCCGATATGCATGTCGTTTAGATTAACATCTATGTAACACCCTGTATTTTGTTAGGTGTTAGGTTTCTGGTAAATGATATAATTTAGTCTGAAGATCTGCTTAACGACTAAATCCCTTTTACCGATTTTTAAAGAAATGAGGTACTTTGCTAAATATATATTATATTTTACGCTTTATTTTCTACAATTGTGATAATGATGATGAAAGAGAATCTAAAATAAATTTAAAAAATTACCCCTATGGTATACCTAATAATTACTTTTAAGTGATTTTTAGATTATTGTACCATTTTTGTTTTAGTACATTTTATTGTTTTTGAGATTTTATTTACTTATATACCACAAAATTATATAATTAAATATATACAAGAAATGATAAAATAGCATTATTTAATGTAAATAAAAGTTCATTTATTTGAAATATAATTGTTAAATATAATATACACTAATAGCCAACAACAATTCTTTACAAACGAGAACTTCCATACATTTTATGGTCAATTGAAATAAAACATTATTTACTAGCTAATTAATACTTAACGAGATACTATGAAGGCTTTTCAATAGTAATAAAATGATCATGAATTTAACAAAATAATAAAATATATAATTAAATATAACTTTGTATGCGAAAGCGCATGAGAAGAAAAGTTAAAGCTAACTCCACATACTAAATTGGTGATTGAAGAATAAATACTAAATTATGTATTATTATATCTTGACCGAATTTGAATAAGGTAGAAGTACTCCTTCAGATATATTTTTTGTGTATAAATTACACAATGTCTTTACCAATTATGAACTTGTTTTTTTCTATTTCTGTTATATTCCGTGACGATGGTCAAGTGCTGGCTGGCAGATTGCTATTATATATATATATATATATATATATATATATATATATATATATATATATATATATATATATATATGTCGATTCGTTGTTTAAATATATTAAATACATATCATATACGAGGTATGAAAAGTCAAGAATATTTAATCAGCCCAAATAATAGAAATAATAAGTTATTACTATATATTGTTGTTATTCACAATTACATTGTTCTCCAATTTAATAAATGTACGGATATAAATCATGTCACAATTAACTAAATATACATATCTGTCATTATCAATGACCATAATTTAATGCATGTGACAACTGACACTATTGTATGAAATAGCTGAAGTTAAATAACTTTTGTTTTATTTGACAGACTTATTAAACTAAAATAATTTTCATATCACATCAAGCGAGCAAACGTAGGATTAAATACGAGTATGAGCTTACATTTATACAGGTATTGTTAACGGTGGACGTTTATAATAACTATCAACTAAATAGAAATATAGACGTGGGCGATATCGTAAATATATTTTCATCAAATTTTGTATACCTCCTACTCAAAATCAACTATGCTAACATTTTTTTAACCGACTTCCAAAAAAAGGAGGAGGTTCTCAATTCGACCGTATATATATATATATATATTTTTATTATAAACAATAAAATAACTAATAATAATAAATATATATATATATATATATATATATATATATATATATATATATATATGATGATGTTCTCCTGACCGATTCCGGCCACGGCGGCCAATCTCATTGAGACTAGCCAACTGCGCAGGAGATATTATAGTGCACAAGTGTACGCGCAGACACAAGTGCACTCTCTATTCCTGTCACTCTCATACTCCAGTGGGACGACTACTCGACACGACCGGTGAGAGTTAAGGCGCAGGACCGACGGCTTTACGTGCTCTCCGAGGCACGGGGGTGAAACACCGCCAACTTCCCAACTCCGGGCTGTTACTGAGGCTTACTATACAGAAAGACTCAATAACTAAACTTGGCCCGACCCGGGACTCGAACCCAGGACCTCAGGATGTGCAGCCGTACATGCTAGCCACTACACCACCGAGGCAGTTAATATATATATATATATATATATATATATATATATATTTTTATTATAAACAATAAAAGGTACATTTATTGTTAGGCCCATCTACAAGTTGAATTAATAAGACATGTATAATATAATAGAAGTTAATTTTGTCATTATCATTAATACACTACACCTGATGCTTGCTGAAGCACAACGCCATATCAAGCCGCAGGCTAAGACTAGTTGTAAATAAATTTAAATTTGCTTAAGTAAATGTTAAAGTTATTACAGGAATTAATCGTTTTCATTATATTTTATTCAAGTATCATTGTTTATTCACAAGCTAAATATTTATATAAATTTTATTAGTTTATAGTGTTCCGTACTCGACAGGTTCCAACAGAACCCTATTTATTATTAAGCCTCCGCTGTCCGTCCGACGGTCCATCCGACCGTCCGTCTGTCTGAGGGATATATCTGATGAACTGTAATAGGTAGAGTTGAAATTTTCACAGATTAGGCATTTCTATTGCCGCTATAACAATAAATAATAAGAAAACCAAGATGGCGAATTTCAAAAAACGATTATGGTACGGAACCCTTCGTGTGCGAGTTGGACTTGCAGTTGACCGATTATTATTTTATAATATACGCACACATAAAATTTTACTAGTGACCGCATAAAACACGGTAACATTTACATTCATTTCTTTCTTCATCAACTCGTGACTCGTGAGAATAATGCCAATAAAATAGGCTTTTAAAAAAATGGTTTGAAGGTAGTGATAGAGTAAAAAATTGTGTGTTCATGTATATATATTATCCAGCGATATTAAAATATATAATATCATTGATATTATTATCTACATTTGGTAATTTTTATGTAAAATTTTCACTGAATAAAATTTACCAATTTCTGTCTTAGTACCATCAATATATGTACCATAGTCTGCGCGCTAATTATATAGCATAAATTAAAATTTATTAGTGTGGTAAAGCTCATGAAGCTGGTTGCAATATTTGCTTATTCCAGAATCGAATCCACCCCTTAGTTTCTTGAAGCAAAAATGCTGTATTTAATGTTAATATATTGCAAACTCCTATGACATTTAACAATGGAGGTCAGGTATGAATTTAGAGGTAGAGCGCGCAAACCCTAATTCTATTTCAAAAGACAACTCGCTATCATTAATCATCCACGCACGTCAATGCACCAGAAGATGGATGAACGTATGGATGGATGGTCGAAACTGCTCCCTACCTTCCAAATCATAATTACCCCTACACGATAAGGGCTTTGTTAGAATCAGGTGATAATTCCTTCCTTATTAATTTCAATGCAAGGTGTTTTCTTCGAGTTTTTGTTGAAGAAACAAATGACTTCAAATTGTTTTTATTATTTAAATATATGGATAGTTTTATGTTATTGAAACTGTAGACGCAGTAAATAGTTAAGTACCCGATTTCC
Source organism: Argynnis bischoffii washingtonia (assembly GCA_033884665.1). NCBI lineage: Eukaryota > Metazoa > Arthropoda > Insecta > Lepidoptera > Nymphalidae > Argynnis > Argynnis bischoffii. The sequence goes on along the minus strand of CM066628.1, from coordinate 6,010,530 downwards.
TTTGTTTACTACACCTAATATTGAGTACATACTCAATCCATCTTCTTATGTAAATCATCATTTTATGTAAATATTATATATTGGTATTAAATTTTTATAACATACCTACTTCAGAAAAAAGTTTTTTATTGTGTATATATTATTATAAGACTTTTTGAAAGAACAAAAAACCTTTATAACAATGATTAAATATTGCAAAATAAAAAAATGCTTTTAAGATAGATTAGATTCTCTGTCAGTGAATTTCTATATTTGATGATAAGTGTGACCAAATATGTTTTTTTATAAACACAAATGTCGAAGTAGGTTTAAAATATTTTAAACAATGCATAATGGAACCTTTTAGAAATACTCTAATTCAATTATTACCTACGACTAACGTAACAGAAAGCTATAACTACCAAAAGTAAGCGAGATACATTCGAAAACATCAAGTACTCGCCGAGGCGAGTAAAGGTTGCCATAACAAAAAAATCTCCCATAAATTATATAATTTATTCGTCGAGAAGACGGGCCAACGTTAACATAATATGTAATCATATAATCGCTTGCTTTACGTACGCCGCTTCCTAGCCATTAACCAGTCTAGATACTAAACGTCGTAGTAAACTAAACTAAATAACCCATTTTGAATGCTTAATCGTTTTTCGAAGGCCCAAGCCGACTATTTTATGTGTTTTGTATCATACGTAAGATTCGATTTGCATTTAACCGTTCGGTTGATAAGTTTGCTATAAGTTACATCTGAAGTAACGGTGTTTGTTTGGAACTCGCAAGTTGTATTGAATATCTGTTTTAAGTTTTAGTATCTCTTTATTAGTCGTGTGCTGTAAAATTAATTATTATTCTACAATAGATGAGAGAGAAATTTGATATGTTATTGGTTTCTTTAAAGCCTCTTCAATAATGCATAATTGTATAATAAATAACATTCATATAAATTTTGTATGTACATAATATATTATGTTACCGTTAGAGTGCGTATTATGTTATTTTCCAGATTATCGGAAATGATCTGTAAAAGCATAAAATGTTTACAATTGTAGATATGCAAGGATATTATTTTTGACTATATTGTTTTAATAATACCAATTTGAGTGATAAAATTTTATTCCGAATAGGATATTTCTCTCAATGTAGTGCGTTATTATGTGTTACAAGTAATTATTATCATAGTTTTCATAATGCTTTCTTAGATTTACGCGAATATTTGACTTTTAAATACAACTATCTTTTCAGATTTTGTCGCGGATTTACTTAGATTTTTAGTGCCCGACGTTATGAATGCTTTTCAGCAATCATGGTCACTGGAGAGACCTAGGTGGGTAGGCTGTCTGTAACAACTATATAATACCTTTGAGACATCTAACACCTTATTCTCTCCCGTGAGCATGATTGTTGTAAAGCATTCTAAACGTCGGGAACCAAAAACCAAAATATATTCGCGAAAAAATCATTAAAATTCATAATTAGATGTTAGAAAGAAGTAAAATATTTGATTATAATTTTACGTACTTACTAAAAAATAAATGCCAACTTAAATTCAAAGAGAAATGTAGGTAAAATTTAAAGTTTTATGATTATATCGTGGTAATTGTTAAAGGCGCGGAGGCCTGTTACAATAGCGTTAAATATTTACACTCCTAATAGGAACCTATTTGAACAAATTAGTTGAATAAACTTCGTCTTAACAGGAAAATTGTTATATAAATTTCCCTTGTGGATCCCAAGGTAGCATGACGAGGCGCAAGCTTACTTTCTCATTTAAAAGAATGTAAAAAAAAATCATGTTATTTTGTAATTAGAGATCAACTAAGAAAATAACTGTAGCAAATGTGAAAGGACTGGTACGATTCAAAGCACTGGTCGCGAATTCGATTACCGCACAGGGTAATATAAACAATGGTCCCTTATATCTTGAGTGCGAAACAAAATGATGTGAGAATACTTTACGACTTCAATAGAAGAACAACGTAAGGCTTCCCCATTACAAATAGTATATCCCACATTCGGAGTACCATTATAAATGCAAAAGTTTATGTGTTGGTAGGTTTGTTAGTTCTTCAGCTAAAACGGCTGGACCGATTTGGATAAAATTTAGTATACAAAGTGAAACAAATTGATGGGACATGGAAGAAAAGTACCTTAAATATTGAAGTTATTGAGATTTACTCACAGGAAACATATCTTTATGTTTAAAAATTATAATAACTGTGTTATTTTTTTTTTAAAAAAGCGTACCCGAACCGGGAGTCGAACAAAATAAAAATGCAAAAAAGGACACATCATTATTTTATTAAATTAATCGATAGTAAGTATGACCAAATATGTTTTTTTATAAACACAAATGTCGAAGTAAAAATTGTATGTTACAATTAATAAAAACGATGAAATCTTACAATGAAATTTAATTAATTTAAATTAATTTCTTATTAGGTACTGTTAAAATAAAAATCAGTCGTAGTAAATTAAATTTATTTATAACTGTATTTATCTCTATTGTTTATGACATGTTCAAAGTGATCATCTTCTGCCTCAGGCATAGGCATCCATTGGTGTCCTTGGTATAAGTACGACCGCCCACCACGCCCCTTATAGTTTAGTCTAGCTGCTTCGATCTGGATATATTTTCTCTTTGGCACATCTTTCACTCGTGCAAACATAAACACTGTTTGTGCCTGAAAGTACAAATAAATTGTTATACCTATCTATCTAATCTAATAAATTTATATTTTTATATCTTTATCTATTTATACCAGCGATCTCGGAAACGGCTCTAACGATTTCGCTGAAATTTGGTATGTGGGGGCTCTCGGGGGCGAAAAATCGATCTAGAGTAGTTTCGTGTCTGGGAAAACGCGTGTTTTCGAGTTTTCATGCGTTTTTCTTTGCATTATTCTATGCAGAATATGGTCGATAATTTCTTACACTCGGTTATAAGTATCGTGGTCAAGCGGTCAAGGCACAAGTTAGACAACACATGTGCCCGGGATCGAGTCCCCGTTGGAATATAAAATTTTTAGTTTTGTTTTTTTTTTGTATTTATTCAAGTTTTTAGTTTTTTTTTTTATCTAAAAAACGATATAACAAAAAAGAACTTTGAGCAAAGCTCGGTCGCACAAGTACTATGTATAAATCGGAAGAGACAAAACAGTTCAGTGCGTTTTTCTCCTCTGTTTGTCAACCGATTTTTTTTGTTTTGTAGATATAGACGAGCTTTATGTTATCAATAAAAAAATTGGATCAGTTAGGTTTTTATCTATACTAATATTATAAAGTGGGAGAGTTTGTTCGTTTCTTTGTTTAAACGCGTTAATTTCAGGAACTACTGCTGTTACTGAGGCTTACTAAACAGAAAGACTCAATAACTAAACTTGAACCTGAGACCTCTATTTATTATACATATTTTATATATTTATTTAATAGAATTTATATAACGTCTTTCACCTATTTTAACCGTATAACGAGTATATTACGAACAGAACATAATACAGTGAAGTTAATTATTATTTAATTATTTTTAACTAGTACTTTTTATTTTATTTTTAAAAACTCCACGTGCTTCTTTACCAAATAATTTTTATATTACTTGAACGTACAAAGTTTGTGAAACATGTTGAGGTTGCTTGCGAAAAATTGGTCAAGTTACGGTTGCCTACGTTGAAGTTAAAAAATTGGAACAAAAAATGAAGTGCGAAGAAGAACGATGACAGATTTAGATGAAATTGGGTACACAGATAGGCTAACCTAGAGTGATACATTACCCATTTTTAATAATAAAATTTACCAAAAGGCGCTACTTATAAGTTAATTATAATTAGAACAGGCATGTATGGATGCAAATTGCTAAAAAAGTTTATAAAAAAAATGGCTTGTTACTTTTTTTCTTGAAATTTTGTTCTTCACGACTAATATGCGTTAAAAGAACGCTTGAAGACGATTAATATAGACCTTGAGCAGTGAAATAATTTAATCTTAAAAAACTTACTTCGCAAGCCATAATGCCAATGTAACGATTATCACCAGTCTGCTTAATGCGTACATCCACTGCGTCTATAATATCACCCTCTTTTAATCCTGAAATCCAAACATAAATTTCAAGCTTTATATTTATATACTATACTATACTCAATACATTCACTTTTTTTAGGTATAGCAATAGTTTTGATAATTTTTATACATATCTACACATAATTTTACATGTAAAACGAGTAAAAAGTTAAAATGGTAGCTCAGTTTATCGTCATTTTAACAATTCTAATATAATACAATTGGAAGTAATAATATATATATATATATATATATATATATATATATATATATATATATACCTTAATAAGAATCAGCAAAATGGGTATTGTATTCGCATATACTAGTTTGGAAGCGAGCATACTTAATATACTATCTCTCAGTGACTACATGTACTACCTACCCTCACTTAATATTAATATATTTTTTTAATTTCAATTACCTTTATAAGGCTCGTAAAGCAAGTAGTGACCTCTATCACTTTGCTCTACAAGGAAATAAGTCCTGTTGTCCCTTTCTGTCATCAATAAACTTTTAGCCGTCCAATTAATAGGCTCTAAAACGTGTCCTTCCAAAATATATTTCAAGTAGTCTATATGCTAAAACAATTGATAAATATTTTATAAATTACTATTATATTAAAAAACAGTAAAGTTAAATTATAATATCTTAAATTTTCAACTTAATTAAATTTTCTTGTTATTGGCTTCAAAACGTGGCAGTTGAGAACAGATTACTTGGCCAATGTCACGTAGAAAGGAAAAGACACAAGGAGATTGGTTATCTTAAATCGTACTCACAATTTTTCTGGGTACAGAAAATTTCACAATCATGGGCGCCTGGGGCGGGGCCCAATAATAGAACACCATCCACTCGTCAGAAAGCACTGAATACGGATTAAACCTTGCAAATTTACTAAATTCCTCACAGGTAGTAGTTTTATTGGGATGCAAACCCTCAGGATATATACCACAAGATATAAAAAAAATATTTGATATCCAAACAGATGTCAATAAAATAATTATAGCTGTTTCTTTCATAGTACAAATTAGTGTTCTTTCTACAGTTAGGTATACCGTGTGGCAAATGAAAACATTTTGGTTGTCTTTTATTTGATAATTACAGGATGTTTAGCATTTTTTTTAATTTGCAATGATAACATCAATACCCACATAATTCAATCCGTCAGAGCAAAAATGGCACAATTCATATTTTTAGAGAAGAAGTTGTATTCTTATTTATTTATGTAGGTACTATCTATATAAATAAAACTGTATACACCATATTTAGCGTCTTTTTGGCATCCCATTGCTGAACTTGAGCCTCCTCTCAACGCAAGGGGGAACATAATCCACCACGCTGGCCAAGTTTTCTCAGGTTACACAGGTTGCCTTAAGATTTTTTTTGTTGATGATATTAGAAATGATTCGCATATTTAAATACCAGAGGTGACCCGAGATTTGAACCCACTTCACTTTTTTAAGCGGGCCACCTAAATGTATGTACCTACGCATAAAAAAATTCTATACTTATTGTCTCCGGCCATTTACTTATTCTAAATTTGTTTCATTCAGAATAATAGCCCTTCTAAATTATTAAATTTTATATAAAAAGAGTATGTGCAATTTATTTAATAAACACAGTTAATAAAATATCCTCTACACTGTCGAAAGGGCTTGGGAGTGACAGCGTCTGCTAGTAACAAAATGAATGTCAATTTTTGCAATACAATTTGTTAATTTTAGCTATGGCATTTAACCTTTAAATTTAATAGTATCGTAGCCAGTAGGGCAATTATCCACTCATTTTCAAAATAATATACCTATATATTTTTGGATCAATTCCATTTTATTTTTCTCTCATTTCTGACTCAGACGGCCCAAAGAATCCTCAGGATTATGTTTACTGTAAGGCATTTGAAGCTTAGGAGACAAACAAACAAAATAAAACCGTACAAAGATCCGTAAAAATAGATTTATTTATAGTATATTTTTTAAAATATTCATGTAAATCTAAAAAAAATTACAATAACATTATTACAAATAACACTTATACTTAATAGAATTCCAAAATCAGTTTTTACTTTTTCTAGCGCCACCAGGTATTTCTTCGATATTTAAGAATTTTTGTGATTCTTGCTCAAATTTTCTTTTTCTCATCAAATCTACCTCTAGCTTCTCCTCGTCTAGATCACGAAATGCTGGTTTCCCATTGCCTTTAAATTTCAAGGTTTCTGCTTCGAGTATTTTATCGCGCTCAGTGTCGGGCCCGGTGTTGAGTTCTGCCATTATTGTAGCGTAATGTGTATCACAATACATAAGCACTAAATATGGATCATGGATCTTCATTCTTAATGTTATTAAAGGGAATGTCATATTATCACCTAAAATGTAAAAAATATATGTATATCTATGAAAATTGTAAACATACTGAAACTGAACTGAACAAAATTGTAATGTAAATTAAGATACAACAAAAATGCACAATTACACTTTACTAGACACTTTATTCTAAAGTGTCTGTAAAGTGTAAAATCTCTTCAATAGCTACTAAACAAACGAAAGAAAATCGGCTACTAAGCAAAACATAACAGAGGAGAAAAAGTTACTGAACTGTTTTGTCTTTTCTGTCTTGTCTTGTCTGTCTGTCTGTGCTTGTCTGAAAAAACAGGAATAAGTCACATAAATATAGTTAAACAAATAAAAAGTCACCTTTAAATGATAACGGTAACTCTTGGCCTGATATGCCGTAAAATAAACCTCTTCTATCTCCTGCAATCAACAAAATTTCTCTCTTCTCCCTTAACAGTAATTTTGGCTCAAGCCAATTTACTTTTTTAATATAAGGGCCGTAGGTGGTTTTAAAACGTTGTACAGTCTAAAATAGAAATTCACTATTACAAGTATATCGCTTACAATAACATTTTATTTTAAGGATATAAGTATAGGGAATTTATAAACGTATTTACTATTTTATAATTTTGCCTTACCTTCTTTGTTGGATATGAAAACGTGTGTACAACAGCTACATCGAGGCCTCGTTCAGACCAAATATAAAATGGCAGCCATTTAGTATTTATTATATCATCCGGATGAAAAACTGCTTTCTTCACAAATTCATCACAAGTAGTCCAGTTCTTTTTAATTTTTTTCCCGGTTTTTTTGTAAAATGCATTTTGTTCAAAATATTTTGATATATTTATATAGTTTCTAGTGGGTATTGTGCGCTGTGTACTGAATATCGCATTTCGTCTTCCAGCCAGGGGATATGCAATATTTCTTTCTAGCAATTTGGAAAAATCAAACACGATTGGCTCCTGCATAGTTTTCTTTTGAGCACCCTTTGCGCTTGTCGGAGTACCATAAATTTCTCTATATTTGCTTCTGTCTGAACTTTTATAATGTTGAATTTCATCGCGTGGACTTAGAAATATCAGAGAATCATTAGGGGCTTCTTTTACATGATCCTTTAACTTAGGTAACTCTAGTTCTGGAAAGTCCTCACTAATCGCATCTTTTTTTAAATCTTTTCGGAATACATGACCAAAATCATATGAATGTTGATCTTGATATGGCTGAGCTATCGGCATTGGTAGATGACCAAGCTCAGTTATTGCCTTTACAACTGACACCAAAAGCAAAATAAACGGAGCTGGCATTTCCTCGTACTTCATTATTTGTGCATTCATTTCTTTGAAGCGATGTCTTTTTATTGATATGGTACACTCTCAGATATCATCAACATTTTTAAAAAACATACAGAAAATTTTTTTATGATTATAATTTAAAAAAAAGTTATTTATATACCTATTAGGTACAACGGTACAATATTATATTTATTTTCAACTTATAATTCGTACTAATTCAGAAAGTATTGATATTGATCGAATTAATAAATATAATTAATGTCTCTTTATCTTATCAGAAACAGATCACTCATGTAAAGAAAAAGTTATTCATTATACAAAAAGTTTTTATTTACCATACAATAAAAATATTTTTATTGAAAAATAAAATTACATAGTTATAGATTACAAAAAAATGGCTTACAACACCTGGAATGCTTGTAATGTTACAGTAGACGTTTCCATACTTCCTGAATGATACCTTATTATGAAAACATACAATGTAAAAGGTTGCTGCATTTTGAACGTTTTACGAAGTAGTTGAATAATAGTATTATAAATAAATTATGTATGCTAAATTATGTATGTAAATCAATTTCTTTATATTTTTTCGCAAATATGTAGAACTTGAATAAAGACTTTGACAGTAATAAAAATGTAAACTTATAATAATTTAATTAAGAATTTTATTTCAATCATTCAATCATCATCTATTTGATTTTCAATATCAATAGTTTCATCTTCTTCTGAACTATCTTTCGACGGAGAAACTGGGACTCTACCATTTCGAAGCAAATATGATCGGTTGTAATCGCCTCGAAAACCTATTTTTTCAGCAGCTAATTTTACCTGTGGATACAAATAATTAAGTATGCGTCAAACACATTCATCACATATGATTGGTGGTATCAAAACATTTAAATTACTTCACCAGTAACTTTTTAGTATAACCCTTCACTTGTTTTCTACGTCGTTTTTTTTGTAAACCCATTTACTCTCTGAGGGTCAAACGTCGAAATATTCCTATCACTAATTATGTTAAAGATTTATTTATATAGGTAGGAGCTAGACTTATAACTTCACACAAGGTTCAAATATATTTTCAGGAAATTGGGCTCCTTACTCCCTTACGCGTTTCAAAATTCTTTACTAGTATTTATTCATTCATTTTATTATGGAAATATACTGTCACATATTTCGTTATTACATTAATTACAAGTTAGTTTATGTATAAGTTACCGTGTGCACTGTGCCTGCAATGTTGCGTGCACGTTCATTACTATTAAATCAAAAAAATTATATAATATAGGTATATGCAATACGAAGCGACTTTTTAAAAACAAGATTAAAAAAATTGATTCAGTAATTCAAAGGATTAGTAAAGAGTGAAGATAGCTAAATAGACAAAAAGTACGACATCACATACATAAATAACAAGACAAAAACTAAAGATTTTTTATATAATGGTAAAATAGAGTTTTAATTGCTGGTTTAATGGTAAAATAGAGTTTTAATTATCTAAAAAGCTTACATCTTTCTCTCCTGGCATTTTGTCTGCAGGAGCTAAAGCATAACAATAGCGAGTTTTACAATTCATAATACCCAAATATCCAGGCTCAACCGTTTTCATTGCGAACATTAATTTAGGTATATCGTTATTGTATTCAACTGAAAAGTGAAAAAATACAAAATATATTCAAATTCATAATCATGTAGTAAGTAGTGCTGTAAGGCTCGATTCATTCATCGAACTACGAAATGCGAAAGTTTGTATAAGTGTATGTTTGTTAGTGATTGTAAACTATGACATGATATAACATATAGAGTAGGTACTATTAGGTACATAAGGACGGAGCGAAGGTCTGTCGCAAGCTTTTCAGACTTCCTGATGTATAATCTATGTCCCAAAGTGAAAATATTCTTCATAAATTTGAGCCAGATCTTGGGACTTTTTTATGACTTGTAATGCTAATTCTAGCTTTTTGTCCAAAGATTATAGACAGAAAGTCTGAATGACCAAATTACATATTCCAAAAGAATCAATTTAGAATCACAATGACATGAAATAAATCAACGAATTCAGGGTACATTTTTCAAATATACTTTGATGGCGAATTTCGAAAAATACATACTCTTACATACATATATCGTGTGGCCTATCTTATCATTTCATTTAAAATCAATATAATTATTAAATTAAATTTATATCAAATAAATCCCTTACATTTAAAGGTTAATGATGGCACAATTCTGAATAGTCCTGACTTTTCAGTAGCGATGTAGAGAGCACTCAGATCTATTGAAGTCTCCATAAAAAGAACCGCCTTAGACCATTCTACTGTGCTACTCATGTTTATTAACTCCACTTTAAAACGATCTACTAGCTGCAATTTTAACTTATTAAAGTATAAACAATAGCCATACATATAAAATTACATGTTCTAACTGATGGACGGATTCATAATATCTCAGATGCAATCGTAAGACCTAGATTGCTAAAAATTAGGATATATTATAGATTATATCCATACTTACTAATATTATACATATGAGTGTATTTGTTTGTTTGTTTGTTTGTCCTTCTGTCATGTTGAAATGGATTGATGGATTGGAGTGATTTTTTGTGTGGAGATAGTTTGAGGGCTAGAGAGTGACATAGGCTACGTTTTACCGCGGGAGATTATCTCATTCCCATGGGAAAATACATTATAATACAACCCGAAAAATTATTCATTCATGATCAGAATTACTTGTAACTTGATATTAATGGTCTTCAATACAATTAAATAAATAGTGTTTTAGCATTTTTCAAAATTCATCACATGAGGGGTTAAAATAGGGGATGAATTTTAGCGCGAGCGAAGCCACGGGTTCTGCTAGTTATTATATAAATTCTTTTTAGAATACCTTCAAATATTTGACGATATAAAAACCTATTGTCATAAAAATGTGATCCAATTTAAAACTACATAAAATATAGTATTACGTATATAATAAAATTAAAGCACGTTATTCAGATTATTAAATAATTGATACTAGTTTTTTCATACTGATATCATTAAGGTATTTTTTCTTTTATTTATTGGTGTATATCTTCAACAACAGATGGGCCTGATTTGTGGCGTAGAAGTCGCTCATAATAAATACTTACAATAGGTGCTGCTAAACTAAACCTTATGTTATACGATCTTTCCTCTTCATGGTTCCAGAAATAAAATATTTTCCAATCAATATCAATAATGCTATTAAAATCAAAAGTACTATTTGCAAGGAACTCATCACACGTAGTCCAGTTTTCGACCCAAATTTGTTGATATTTCTGGTCATCAAATCTATAACATTGTGTGAATATAATAAAACTTATGGAAATTAAAACTGTTGCACACAATGTTAATAGAGATGTTAAAGTCATTTTCTTTGCAATTTAAAAATTAAAACAGGTTAACCTCAGACGATATATAATTAGTATGATAATTGAATTAAACGTCAATAAGCTTAATACTACCAAATTTTGTTTATGAATTTCAAATTTGTTTATTTTTTTTTTGTTACAATAACATAAACTAAGACATCCGTTCTTGCATATTTTAAACTCTTCTGATAAATAAAATAATTACTTCATTATATATATTGTATGCCGTTGTCGTGACTGATTATTATACAGTACCAGGGCGACCGAGCTTAGTTCGGAGTTCTTTTTTGTTTAAGTATTTTTTAGAATAAAAAAACTAAAAACTTGAAGAAGTACAAAAAAAAACAAAAGTAAAAACTTTGTATCTTGAATCTTGGCCGCTTGACCACGATACCTATGTCTGAGCGTAATAAATTATCGACCATAATTATTTGCGTGGAATAATGCAAAAGAAAACTGCATAAAAACTCGAAAACATGCGTTTTCCCAGACATAAGACTAATCTAAATCGATTTTTCGCCCCCGAAAACCCCCACATACTAAATTTCAGCGAAATCGTTACAGCTGTTTCCGAAATCACCGGTATAAATAAATAAATAAATATACAAGAATTGCTCGTTTAAATATACCTTGTTTAAAGATATCATTTAAACTAAACTGCTGGATGCAAAGAGCACGAGTAACTTCTTTTTCTATTTTAATGTAATTTAATGTCACTTCTCCAAGTCAGTACAGAAAGCCGATTCCAGGTTCGATCCATCACCACATATTACACGACTCATTTCATTCCAAGTGATCCTGTAAGTATTTACTCCGGCAATAATTATAGATCTCGAATAATGTTATTACTTGCATTTGCATAATTTGTTGAATAATTTATTTACTTTTTTCCAAGTGTCGAACACGTATAGCAGAAGTAATTTAATTGATAAGTTTCAAACAATTAAAAAAGTGTTTGGATACAGGTCAAAGACAATTAGCGATACAAGATGTTATGTCAGTATCTTTTCCTACATACAATTAACAACACAAAATTATCGAAATATGAAAAATTCAAGATTCATTGTATCTTCTTTCACTTGATAAAGAGCTAGGTATTATTTGATGTCCCTATTCTTATATCTATATATCGCACGTGTACTGATTCTCGTTGAAAATCTGATTATGATTCTTATTGAAAAAGATGATTCGGGAGTCTAAATTTCAACACATGTTAGTTTAGGACCAATAAAAAAATATATATTAAATACTAAACCTCTAAAACTAGTTGTGTGATAAAAAGACGTAAGAAATACTACAATAATAATTCAATAAAATATCATTTATCAGGAAATAAACTTTTAATACAATCAATATAAAAATAAATAAACAAGATGTTATTTTAAAAAGAACTGCTCTCCTTTATTCTTCTCTACAGTACATGCAGGGTGACCATCTCCAATATCTAATAAAGCTGCTTCAGCTGCTATCTCAGAACGGTACGGAGGATGATCAGGCTTGGCTGCCAAGGAACCCCCACCAACGTGACAATCTATTACCAATAAAAATTTCCCTTGACGCAGCAATTTCATCTGAAACTTTAAAAGTGGCACTCCCTTCCGTAACGGGAATATATCTAAAATAAAAGAAAATCTCTAGTAAATAAATGTAATGAAAATTTTAATGTATCAAGTAGTGGGTAATATGTTTATGTCTCTTTATAAACATCAATTTCCATATGTCTAATCCATTGGACGGCAAAGCATTGCAAGCAACATAGTCGTCTACTTTATTTCTTCTCAAAATTACGAAAGTTATTAATACATACATAATAGAAAAAATTGAAAGAATAGAAAGTACATATTTAAATTTATATATATATATATATATATATATAATAAAATTGTACCTGATCGCTGTCTGTACATGGAAGATATGTGAGAAAAACTATTATTGGGGATCTTTATTAACGCAATAGAACCCAAGACAATGATTTTTAGTTTTTTTGTCTGTATGTTTGTCGGTTTGTCTGTACGTTTGTTCGCGCTAACCTTAGAAACGACTTAACCGATTTGGGTGTGGTTTTCACTAATGTATTGTAGTAAGCTTCACTTAACATTTAGTATTTATTTTACTTCAATCGGTTTGAAAAAAAGTTATGTCAATTTAAAGAATCATCTAGGGGCGAACCCGAGGGAAGCGAGGGTAAGCCGCTAGTGGAAAATAAAGTTGTAGCTAATATTGTTTTATCTCTCCCTCTCTTTTAATGTATCCAAAATAAAAACAGAGTATATCTGTATGTATGTACAATGTTTTGTAAGATTTACTCACTGTTTGCATCTCTAATAACATTAGGTACTGCTAAGAAGGATCCAGCAGCACCTTGGTCAGCGAATAACAATACCTCATGATTTTCCGAACCCATTGTCATGTGGAGCGTCGCAGCATCCCATACTGGCTGGTGTTCCAAATACTCGTGCATATCTGACCAGATCCTCTTAATTACCTGTAAAAAATAATAGAGATATATTTTAAACTGTCGCCTTTCTTACGCAATAATTTCCCTGTAATTAAATAATTATTTTTACTACAATGACGAGGAAAGAAAATTTCAAATATGTACTAACTCCTCGTGAAGCATTTTTGAATTTCATGTCCAAGCACTTAGTATCCAACTTCAACTTCCATGTGTAATATATCCTCCATGGTTTACCCACAACCATATCAATATCGAAATATGGATCCCTAGCTATTTTCATACATGATTCTCGACTTTTTTCAAGCATATTTTTTTGTATAACCTGACCGCTTGTATAAGATGTTGCATAGAAAACTATCAAAATAAGACCGTATCGGTTAGAAGCCATTTTGAAAGTACCACAGTAATCGATCCGCTGTATTTCATAAAGACAATAGGTGAGAAAGTTTACACTTCTTTCAACATTTTAGCTCATTGTATTGTCGTATCCGCATAGATATTTTAAACATTAGCCCACTAAAAGACTAATTCAATCAACGGGCAGTATCCCTTCACTTTACTTTTTTTCCTTTTCTTAATATATAATATAATAATTTTATTAGTTTTAACTAAATTTATACTTAAATATGATATTTGTATACTTACTAAAAAAATAATATATATAACATACTTTAAAATAATTAGTATACAAGTCATGTCCTCGAGGAATTGTGAGAAGAAAGCTCCATTCCCTCCTGGATTTGCAATGTCGATTCTTAGACCAAAACGAGCTAACCCTCTTGTCAGAAGTAAAGGCGACACGACTAAGATAGTTTTTAACACTCCGACTGCAATTAAAAGGTGACTCTACACATCTATATAGTTGATGTTTACTAGTATTATTATCCTTCTGTACGCTCTCTCCTTTTTAATCTTTTAGTCCGATTGCGAATATGTATTTCAATTTCATTTTGTTGGTTTGTTCATTGTTTAACTATATAACTTACCATATTAGGCAGTGGTAGCCCAGTAGTAACCCGCTCGCTTAGGTAACCGAGTGAAGCGGTTTCAAATCCCGGGTCCCGCACCTCTGATATTTTCATGTGCGAATCATTTTCAACATGATTACCACTTGTCTTACGGTGAAGGAAAATTTCATGAAGAAACCTGCATGTCTAAGATAATCTAACAAGTTTTCACAAAACATGTGAAGTCCGCCAACCCGCACTTGCCCAGCGTGGTGGGCTATGGCCTGGTCCCCCTCGTATTGAAGGGAGGCCCATGCCCAGCAGTGGGACGTCAAAAAGGGCTGAATACAATACATAACTTACCCTACGTCACTTAAATGTCATCCTTGTCATATTATAGGAGTATATGCACATTAGCATAAATTGATACTCCTACAGTTGTTAATTTTTTTCTTTTTTTATGCGATTCAGTGACAAACGAGCAGCCAGACCACCTGATGGAAAGCAATACCTGTCGCCCATAACACCTACGGTTCAAGCACTTAGGTTTTAAGTAACAAAAATGCAGAACCACAGGTGCGTTGTCACTGTGAAGACTAAGATGATATGCCTCTTGCCTGTAATTGCGCTGGCTATCTTATCCTTCATACCGGAACACAACAATGCAATCATTGTTGCTTGGCGGCAGAAATAGATAAGGGGGTGGTACCCATCCAGTCGGACTCCTCAGGCTTGCCAGAGTCCTACCACCGGTAGTGTATTATAATAATCACTTTACCACCGGTAAAGTGATTATTATAATATTTTCTATTTTGCCTATCTGTGAATTATAGTTTTTCTGTTTTTAGATCTTAAGTATATAAATGACAAATCGAATATTTTTATTCAACCGATTATTAAACCAATGCATTTTAATAATCGGTTGAATAAAAATATAAGTCGTCCAACTCTTTTCGATTTTTAATAAGTAACTGCGACTTTTTTGCGACAACTATCGAATGGGTTTAAATTATATCTTTATTGCCTGAATTGAATTGTCTTGTTTTATTATGATGCAGAAATATTCTCCTAAATAAATTCTATTTTTAGCTTCGTCTTATTTAGTTCTGGCGCTTTTTTACACATTAAATCTCTTGGACCTAAAAAGTCTTTATAACTCGATAGGTTGCAATAAAAAAATAACATTTTTAGCTCAGAAGGTTAGGGTATTTTTAACTAGATTAATAAATTCACTCATAACTTTTAGTTCATTTGAATAACTTTACTATATTATGTTAAAAGTAAATGTTGTAACTCTAATTTTAGTTACGATTTAGATTCTATATATTAATCTCTATGAAATTTTTAGCCGTAGATTTTGTGAAATGAATAAATATTATTATGGTATAGATAAGATATCAAAAATTTTAAAACTACTAAAATAATACTAATCACATAGCCTATAATTTAACATAATAAAAACTTAGAAAAACTAAGTCAAACAAAATCTAAAAACCCAAAGTACTATTTATAAAGGACTTCTTGCCTATAATGAAAGAGTGTCAGCGAAATTATCTAATTTATATTATGATGATTGATTGCCGTCTTTTTTTTATTTTTGGCGTTTTTTATAGCCATTCGCGTGATATAAACAGTGCACTCATTTGTTGTGTAGGCGTGTACGGCCACCGATGCGTATCTGTAGAATAGGTGGAATCGGTGGGCGGAATAATATTACCAGTTGTTATACAGTGACAGCCTGAACGTAATGACCGCACCGCCCAGTTTAAATTAAAAAAATAAACAACGTTAGGAGTTAGAATTTTTTAATTTAAATCTTGCTTTGGAATCCAGCTTTTGATTAATTTTGGCATCTTAACTAGTTTGTTTTTCTGATAAGAATGCCCTTAATTATGTTATTATTGATGATTTTATTGACTTTTAGCTAATTTATTACGTGAGGTAATGTTTTAAAATCACTTTGTGGAAACAGTTGATGAGCAATATTATATAATCATAAGGCCATAAATAATATGAGACACATTATAGTTTTATTTTATACATACATACTTGTTTGTTAACAGTGAGCCCGAAACCAAAATACAATTTCCATATTTGTACTTCCAAAAATCGCCATCTATTTAAACTCTCAAAGGGGTTTTAAAAAAATTCTTTAGCTTATCACATTTGTTTTATAAGGAACTCTTATGCAAAATTTAATGCTTCTAGACCAAGCAAATTGGTCTTTACGGCAGCTATCAGATAGTATCAGATAGTAACCTTAAGAATTAGAGTTTTAATAAGTATTTTTTACGTATGAGAAGGGTTAATAAGTTTTTAATATATATATTTTTTTTGTTATATTCTATAATATATGATATTAGTATTGATAAGAGTCAGATTTTATTATCTCTACTTTAACAAGTAAGTTTACTTTAAAATTGCAATGGAAGTACTTACATGCAGAGCCGGCATATAACTAACTCTATGCAAAAATCGCGTCAATCCATGCATTACTGCATAATATGGAACGAATAAATACACCTACACACGTATACTATAATATCAGTAAGGAAATCTATATTTATAAAGTTTATTTACGGCATTCAAAAGAAATTCTACTTATTTTCGTTATATCTCGGGAATCTAAGAACATGAATATAATATTTATTATCGCAAGGCGGAACTCGCCGGCTGGGGGCGGCTTCGTATTATTTATAACCGTTTGCCCGCTACTAAAGAACGCCTCTACTTTCTTTTCCATTAATGTTTTCATGTTCCTTTCTAAATAAAAAATCTGAGTCTAAGCCTCTTGCATCGCTGCTTCTTGTAAAAAATATAGATAACAATAAGTAACATATTTCTATTTAATCACGATATTTTGTTTAAAGTAATAGGGAGTAACTTTATATGATTTGCTAGCAACTATCGGCAGATTAAGAACTGTGACTTGTTCTCTCTAGACATATCGAAAAATAAGGATCTAGCGCTAATTTTATATTTTTATAGGTATATAATATTATAAAAAAAATTAAATGTTACCCTAACTCTATTTGTTTACCTCATATTTAAACTAAGATAAAAATTAAAGTGTGCGTTTATGAATGTGTACACGCGCAAGAAGTAAAACTTCTGTAGGTTATCGGTGCTCTTTATGAAATTCAATTTATGTTTTAAATAATTAGGATAGGCGAGCTACTGAAAATAACGCATATTAGGCATATTACAATCATATATTTATAAAAAGCATTTAAGAAAAGAATGTAATATTGTATATCATTTGTCAGATAATAAAAACGGTTACCATGGCAACGAACGTTCGCCTCCCCCGATCACACTTTTCGTAACGCTCTCGTCACGCATTCACCAGCTTACTCCCAAGTCAAGCGTGCGTAAAGGAGTTTTACTCCAAAATATGTTTTTAACGTCCCACTACTTCCTTCAATGCCAGTTTAATGTTTATCAGATTTTACGACAAAATTATCCGACCATAGTCCACCACGGTTATTAAGATTTTAATCAAGATTCATGACATATTGTTTACAAATAAAAATATTATTATAAAATATTTATACAAATATAAATAGGCAAAGACAAAAAACTAAAGTATATTTTTCTCCTGTGTTAGTCGACCGACATTCTTTTTTTCTATCAATAAAAGAATGATTATGGGCGAAATTCAAACATAATTATTTTTATTTTATTATTTAAATTTTAACCTATATAACCTATACATAAAATACAATCCTGAGTCGAATCTGTACATTAAATATTTTTTGGAAAATCTTATTGAAATAGTCATTATTATCGATACAAAGGCCGAATCCATTGTTTTGAGAAATTTTGTTTGTCTGTCTGTGACAGCATCACGAAAAAACCACTGGACAGATTTTGATGAAATTTGGTATGATGATTTGAAGTTGGTTATCCGGTTCAACAGGATACTTTTTACTGCAGGAAAATATCTCATGTCTCAGGAATCTGACGACTACTCGACGATACTCGACGAACCCGAACGGAGCGCTAGTTATTCAATAAAAGATCTTTATAAATGTTTTAACATTTAACATAACTTTCGTGTTACTTCTATTTGTGCCATTTCTATTACTTTTACCTTTAGCTATAAATAAATGAACAATATCCTCACAATTGTGTGCCAATACAATTTGACATAGTATAAAAATATTAAGCTTTGTAAAACAATTTTCATGTACAAGAAATACTCATAAATGTTATCTTAAAGTTTACTGTTTACGTTCGTTTTAAAAGGCATTTGGGTTTAATAGTGTTGTGTTACCGGCATGACGAATTACGATTCCACCTAAGGCATACATGTCGGCAGTTGTAATGAAGAATGTCTGAATATGAGAAAATACAGTTACATAATACCTATATTTCTTCTGACTTTACTTGTTGTCTACTGCAAAAGTAATATTTTTATTACAAAAAATCAATGTGCTACAATTATAAATAGAAAAGTCAGTAAATATATTTGTTTATAAAACAAATTATTCTTAAATATATCTACAAATAGAGACTTTTAGTTAAAAAGAAGGTTATGAGTAAAATTATGCTGCATCTTAAGCAAACAAACAATATAACAAAGAGAGTTAAGTAAGTACACACGTGTATACAATATACATATATTCTTTGTTTAAAATATTATATTATAGGCTTCTTCTTGTGACTCTGCTCGCATTTGCGTGAGGTTTTGTTACGCGAATAGCCACTGTACATAACCTTTACTTTATATATAAGCAGCTCCACTTTGAAATAAAAACTACGCATGGCTTTGGTTTAAGCTGAATGTTATCTATAAAATAAAATATCCTAATTGAAATCGAGCCGTTCTCAAGTGATACTTAAACACACAGTCAAACAGACAAAAAATCTATAAAACCACCATTCCTACTATTCAAACCTAAATATTTCGCAAATATAAACTTTTAAAAAATATTTTGAACGTATAATTTTGATCTCCTTACAATTTTATATTAATCAAATATATCAATGGAGTAAAAATAAATGATATATTTTTAAACTAACTCTATAACATTAGCTGATGTTTTATTGACTGTTCAAATTTTACATACATACATACAGCTTTACCACTATATATAATAATGAAACCACATTTTGTTTTGAATGAAGAATTCGATTAATCGTTCAGAAACAGAGCGTGGCTCCCTCGATCAGGTGAAATGTGGCTGTCAGGCGCACTGCCGACCGAGGGCTGGCGTAGTGATATATCGATTATAATGAAATATTAGCAATTCATAGTATATTATCCATATATACGAAAGTTTCTATGCGTGTATGTTCTTTTATTATTATTTTCTTGAAGTGCTTCTCCAACTAACCAAGGATGATTTTCTTATCTTCCGGTCTTTTTTTTCATTCATTTATTTACTGTAGGTTGCAGAAATCCAACTTTTCACCTTTTGATATACTTATCACGTGTCAATAAGCCTACAATGATACTTTCTTAGATTTACGCGAATATTTGACATTTTAAATAAAACTATCTTTACGGATTATTTCGCGGAATTATTTTTATTTTTGGTTCCCGACGTTTCGAATGCTTTACAGCAATCATGGTCACGGGAGAGACTGAGTCTCTACAGAAATAATCCGAAAAATAATTTTATTTAAAAGCCTACAATGCTTTATTTTGAAGTTTTTAAAATTTATTTATTCGTTGTGTTTTATTCATGGTAGTTCTTATTTCGTACAACCTCAAGTGTGTTAATGTGAAGGTCAAACGTATACGGTTTTCTATGTGGTAATTAAAAAAGATGCTCATAAAGTATTTATCTTGACAGAAAAAAAAACAATTAATTATCTTAATATTATAATATATATTTTTTTATAATAGCTATTACCTTTCACCGTCTCTTTTATGAGACTCAATAATATTATATATGCCTTCGTAATTTGATAGCGTAGTACGCCATAAATTTATAAAAAACTTATAATCGTAGAAGCTTTGAAAATTCATTGAACGTTAACGATGCTACAAGCAAAAGAAAAAATTAGAAAAATTGCATGCATCGTATCTACGCACGATTATTATTTTTATATTCATATTAATGTTAGATATACAGATATGTATACAATCCTTTTCTTATTACAAACCTTTTTCCATCTTTTTACCTCTTTATTTATTCACATTTAAAAAATAATAACTTTAGTGACTGTCGTTGATCGCGATCAATTTCATTAAAATAGTTTATTCAGCCTTTAAGTTACAGTAAGGTCGCAATTACATTTGAAATTATAGCACCTACGGCAGGGCTTGGAACCTCTTTAAAAAACAGTTTATTTCGGTAATGTAATGGTTAATTCATCACCGGTGAAAACGAACGGTTAAGTAAATCAAAATAATAATGGTTTACGGTTATACTTAGAGAAAGATACCGAGATAAACCGGTTAATTCATTCTTAAGTAAGGAACGTGCATACATTCTTCTACTAAGCCATTCACCATGAGCAAAGACGCGCCAAATTTAAACACATAAAAACTCATTTTAACCGGTTATTTTGTTCATGGGACCTAAATTCGTCAAAAACCGTTCTCCCGGATTTAACCGATTAAAGAACGTAACCGAAATCTTAAACCGAAAAGCCTTTCGGTTTGGGGTCAGTGACCAAAACCGGTTTAAAAATTGAACGGGTTTCCAAGCCCTGGTATGGATAGATATTATTAATTTGCTTTTTTAATATATATTTATATCTGCTACAATATTATTATAAAGTAGAAACTCTTTCGAACTATAGATTTATAAATAATGCATTAGATAATTAGACATTTTATTTCATCGACAAAACTCAAATGAAATAATATCTTGTATCGCAAACCCTAACTGTAGTCGTCGAGTAACGTCGATCAAGTGCCCTCACGACGACCTATAGATATATCACCAACCCCTTCCTGTTGTGAGTCTCCTAACATCTTATTCAACCAAAACATTATAAGCCTAGTATTATGTTCACATTTTAATGTTATTTTTAAAGCAAGAAATATGTTTTATTAAGTACCTAATAAATATTATTTTAATTTATATAATCATGAATTACTATATTTATACTTTAATCATATTAAACTATAAAAATAAAATTTGAAAATCGTTTGTTCAAAATCACTGATTACTTTAAAATATTCACTAATATTAATATTTTTACATGAGGAAGCTATTTACTTTATCTTTCCGCCACTAGATGGCGCAGAGCGTCAACTTCTACACTGTTTAACTGATCTACAAAAAAATTGGTATTAATGGTATTTAAAAATGTAGAATTTTCGCGCTATCCACTTAAGCAAGTGAAGCCGCGGAGAAAAGCTTGTATTTAGTATCGCAAATTTGAGTATGAGTTTGTTTGCTTTACGCATCAATTAAGCAACTTATCTAAATGGTTGCAAAATATTAGGGACATTCCTGTTCGAAGGACCGAGATTCAAAATAAATTTCTATCGACTGTCTTATGTAGGACTAGCGACTCTCCCTCACTTCACTCGGGTTTGTCCCTAGGTTGCTTGCCCATACAAATTTTCATCCCCATTTTCACCCCCTTAAGGGCTGATTTTCGGGATAAAAAGTATCCTATATCCTTCCCAGGGTCTCAAACCATCTTCTTACCAAATATCTAAATCGGTTCAGTAGATCCAGAGATTACCCCCTACAACCACACAAACTCACAAACTTTACCTCTTTATAATATTAGTATACATAAAGGAACATCTATTTGGTGGGTACATGTAATAGTTTGTGCCGGTATCGATATCCTCCGGCATAATGATCAGTGCCTGTCAGGTACATTTGATTATACAAAAGGGGAGTTTGACATCGCTATCTAATATGCATATATAACCAAAATTCTTTTTAATTCTAAAAAAATATAGTGTTTTTTTTTTTGTATTTTTTTTTCATAAAATTATTTTTATTGATCAGTTATTAACTAACCCAGTGAACACCAGTATTTTTTTTTTTGTCCACTTGAATTATTCATTATTAGTTATTACTTATTACTTTTAATTCTAGCGTCTGTAGCAGATACCTACAAAGCAAAATATAACATTTGCATACAACTTTGCCTTACATTTATTAGTTTACTAACTTTGATAACTTTTTAAATTATTCAAATGCTTTATACAGTTCCTAAGTTATCTCTACAGTTCTTAAGGCACATCGCCTCTAAATTTCGAATTTATAGGCCTGACTAGCGACTCACCCTCACTTCCCTGATTCGTCCCTAGGTACGTAAAGTTAGTATGAAATAGATAGACTATATACTATATTATATATAGCCTATAGCCTTCCTCAATAAACGGGCTATCTAATGCAAAAAGAATTTTTAAATCGGATTAATAGTTTCTGAGATTATCGCATTCAAACTAACAAACTTTGCCTAAAAATATATAGCAAAAACAGATATATATAGGTATAATAATAATTGCAGAAGTTAAGAAACTGTGTCACAATTATCAATTATAAATTATTCATTTGTTCCTGGCATTAACGTTACACTCTATAAAAGGAAATTGTGCTATGTTTGTCACTTTCGAAATTACAGGTTTAAAAAAAATACTAAATAAAATCGATATCATCGGCTATTATTTAACTTACCAAGCCTGAAGAGTTATGGTCATGGATGAAAACTAAGTGGGAAGAGAATAGCAATGAAATTTTAACAATGACATATGCAAATTACACATAAATATCAGCTTTCTGATAAGTTAATCTCGAAACTTAGAACTGTTTGATAATAAACTGCGCGTCCACAGCGCCTGAGCTAACTTGAAGGCACGTTGAATTGATGCCACTTTCCCCACTTTTCCTTTCACTATACGGAATAAGTTAGGAAAACATTTTCGCCAACGTAGCCGTTCCCTCGTATAATCCTCTACCTGCAGAGATATACCGAGCTTACCCCGAACAGCCACTATCATCCATGCCTACTATATACTCAATAATATAAAACAACTATATCATATGCAATTAGTACACAAAAATATACTTTATTACATTAACAATAGAGCTGACTTTAATATAAAAGTTTATGGTAGCTACTACCTTACGTTGTGAAGCCTCATCCCCCCTCCAAGCGGCTGTCGCGCCCTGCTTCATGCATTTAAATTGCTTCATTACAGAACTAGACGCTGGAGCGTAGGGTTGTCTATTGGGAAAATGGGGTTTACGACTCAGTTTCAAGCAAAAGTTTTTTCCAAAAATAACACTGGCTTAACATCTTGGCAAATACGAAACACATCTTGTTTCTTTAAAACATATAGTTTTTTTCGTAGAAAACGTTATTTTTAGTAATCCTAAAATTGGAAAGATATTTTATAAGAATAAGTAGAACTATTGCCTTTTATAATATCGCCTCTGTATGAAATGTTCAAAATTTATTTTCTCATTTTATATTT
Organism: Argynnis bischoffii washingtonia; assembly: GCA_033884665.1. NCBI lineage: Eukaryota > Metazoa > Arthropoda > Insecta > Lepidoptera > Nymphalidae > Argynnis > Argynnis bischoffii. The sequence continues at coordinate 5,986,656 of CM066628.1, read as the reverse complement.
AATGTCTAAAATAAATCAAAAATTGTGTATTTTAAATATTTAGAAAAAAATATTTATGAAATATTTCTGGAATAATTCAAATATATTTTATCAATAAACTGACTCTCGATTTGACTTTAGTACTAATAAAAAATAATTATAATACTGAATTTTTGCAATCGTTACCATCTCTAACCAAATCAAACGAGATTAACAAGCTAGTATGATATAATTACAGAAAATAATGAATAATATCGCGCCACCCCTACTCGGATGAGGGCGGCCGGTATCTACGATCATTAGTCCCCGAGTGGCCAAAGCGGCAGACGAAATTTTGCATGCTACTGTATCCCGCCAAGTAACTCGACTAATGACTTTGATAACTCAGCGTTGAAAACATTTGAGACTAGAAAAAATATTGACCTTCCTTATCATGTTTATCGTCTTAGTTAATAGAAAAACAATTAATTAAAATATAGGATCCCTTAAACCATATAGGGTACACATGAACACTTTACAAAACTATAGGTAATAAATACTTTTTTGACTTTTATAATATATTAAACATTTATATTATCAGACTTATTTGTATTTTTTTTTGTTTGGGCATTAACACACTGCACCATCTAGTTCTATGGTAAGATACAAGGGTTGTGTTACGGATAACAGATAATTGATACACTAGACATTATATAACTTTAAATACATACATATTATAAATATAAACAGCCATGACTGGAGTACAAACATTCGTGCTCATCACACAAATGAATGCCCCCAGCAGGACTTGAACTCGCGACCGCTGGCACAGCGAATAGGGTCACTACAAACTGATCCAGACGTGTCGTCAATTAATTGATGATAAAAAAATTTCATCGCTTTGTGAACTAAACAAATAAAATAATATATTTAATTAATATAAAAATATTTACCCCGCGCGAGAATGGAACTTATGTACTCCCACATTATTAAATATTACTGATGCTAGCAAGATATAATGTATAAGTAAGTATACATATAAACTTATACTTCTTCATATAAAATTTTGATTATGAAATAAAAATTTCAATTTACTAGCATTCATATTAAATGAAGAATCACTGATGGAAAACAAGCACTCTTTTTTGTAATATATTTCCTTGTATTACTATAGGTAAGTATAGATATTACTTGAATATTATTGCTTTAATAAAATATAACTTGTAGTACCTATACTAAAATGACGTCAAGACATGACAAATCTAAATATTATTTAATAGGTTTTAAATGGAAACATCTAAATTTTATTATTTGTAAAAAGGTGTAGTAAAATAAGAAGATACCGATGTTTTCTAAACAAAAATCAATAGCATATCCTTTCTTTTCATCCGTACATCCGAATCCAAATAAATCCTATTTTTTTACAAAAGCCAATCAAATTATCCACCAGCACGCCCATTTAACACGCAGATGTGGCCATTTAATACCTCGAAATGTCAACAATTTGCCTATTTTGCCGCCAATCCGCGCCAGTGCTGCCACAATGAAAAATTCACGTATCAATGACTAACTTATACATCCAATCAGCAAAGGTGTCACATTACGAACCTTCTTTGTGAATATCATAGATATGTTTACAAACAAAATAGGGGCTTGTCATAATCTGTTTTTGGATGCGTCTTTTCTACTTTTCGCTCTGCCAACTTTTGGCTGGATTGTTTTTTTAGCGGCTTAGTAAAGGTATAGATTTCGACGCCTCTTTGTTGGTTTATCCACGTTGAATGAAAGGAGTTTCACAGGAAGGGAAGGTAAATCCGTAGTGCGAATAATTCGCTTGTATGTGTGGTCCTTTCAATCTGACAGTTGACATTTTTAAGGACTTCTATAGGCTTCTAGATAAATTTGCTTTCAATAGCGGCTCTCTTTGGAGTAATTGTTTCTTAAGACATTCTCTTTTCTTTTCCTGATTCTGAGAAACCGCAAATACTTAAGAAAGTGAATTTAATATTGTGGTTACTTTTACGATCAGCTGCACACAAAATTTTTAAACATCTCAATAGCTATTGAAATATAAAGACTATTATTTTAATGCAATGTTCTTAATATTATCTTTAAGTGTTATTATTATTAATTATAATATAAATTATATACCTAGAAAAAAACAAAATATAATATATAATATAATCTTTGTATTTATCTAAAGATATTATCATATTTGAGGGAAAAAAAACATAAACTAAAAAACAATATCGTAAATCTTACACCTAAGGAACGGATACCATACAAAACACAAACTTATCCAACAATTACATTATAACGCGAAACCTCAAGCGTCAAATGCCGATCTTTTTGCAGAATTAGCTTATCTGTATTGCCTCGTCTACACTGACTTATGTGTATGGCAATACAATCATTATTTGCTTAGCAATTACCTTCATACTTAAACATATTCGTTGGGCGTACGCGCGGCGAAGCATGAACGCTTGCTCGGGACATCAGGGGTCTGACGGTGTATTTTTTCCTTAATCCAACCGGGATTAGTCGAAGCCCTTTTGAGTGGCAGCCGACGTCAGAGCCACGTCTGGCGAGATTTTGTGCATCATACATGCCCTGGGGCCTGCGATTTTTTTGAGGTAGGTTTAGTTTTGTATGCTCACAGTTTTGTATAATGCTGTTGTTATTTTTCAAATAAGCAAAAGAAAACATGGTGCGCTTCATGGAATAATGTTAATTTAATTATAGATATCGTTTTTAATTAATTAGTCACAAAAGACAGTAGTAGGCCAGGTAACGTACTCGCTTGGAAAAAAAAGTTAAGCGGGTTCGAATCTCGGGTCTCCGATATTTTCATATGCGGATCACTTTGAGCATAATAACTGCTCACCATATAGTGAATAATATCGTGTATAAAAGAATCTAACTAATACGAAAGTGAAACATGTGAAGTCCACCGCTGCACTTGGCTAGCGTGGTGGCCTATGGCCAGATTCCGATTCCAGGATTCTACCAGTGGGACACTTAGAAAGAATTCAACCAATAAAAAAAAATTTAGCCTTTTTAAGCTTTACTAGATAGTATCACCAATTTAAATAAAACTATCTTTTCGGATTTTTTCGCGGATTTATTTTGATTTTTGTTTCCCGACGTTTCGATTGCTTTACAGCAATCATGGTCACGGGAGAGACTAAGATGTTAGATGTCACAAAGCATTATACAGTTGTTACAGACAGCCTACCCACAATTAACAAAAATGAATTCAAAATTTTGAAAATTAGCATCAATGTACTTTACAATATTTGTTAATTTTAATTTTAAACATTTTATAATTTTAATTTTAAACTTGAAATATGGAATATTATTTATATAATTTTAGCTATTATCATTATAATTATTTCAATTTTTTAGAAAACTTATTATTATATTATTGTTTAATAATCTATATTTTTAGTGTTACCATTATTATATTCTATGTCTACTTTAAAAAATTAAATTAATTAAAAATTACATTTACAATTGTAAAATATTAATTTGAACTACTGTTATTTTGATCTACACAGTAAGAACTTACTACATCTAACTGTCTGTTATGTTTAATTTTATTATTAGATTTTATAATATTAATAACAGGATCCCACGACAATGGTAGTTAATCCTGTTATTAATATTATATATCTTAGTCTCTCCCGTGACCATGATTGCTGTAAAGCAATCGAAACGTCGGGAAACAAAAATCAAAATAAATCCGCGAAAAAATCCGAAAAGATAGTTTTATTTAAATGTATAATATTCGCGTAAATCTAAGAAAGTAGTATCACCAATATTCTAACTGAATCACAATTGTTTACTATTTTGTTTTAATATCAAGTATATACCTACTACGAAATGAACTTACACTGATCGCCCTATTTTAGAGACGCACAAACTAATCGCTCTACCATATCGAATCATAATATAACAATGTAACACTAGAGGTGACCTTGTGTAAGTGAGGACACTCGTCAAGGCGCTCTTTCTCACGCGCTACCCGTGTTGCCTAAAGCTGACGAGGATTATACGTGACAAGAACCTGAGGGCTGCCACATACGAAATAACTTTTAAGACGTGTACAAATCCTATATATGTTGGAACATTAACACTCCATCTAGTGGTTACCAGATAGTTGATACACTACACATATTTAACTTTAAATACATACATATAAATATTAGCAACCATGACTGGGGTACAAATATTCGTGCTTATCACACAAATGAATGCGAGACACGAACCCGCGACCGCTGGCACAGCAAGTAGGGTGTGGGTCACTACAACTTAGGCAAACGTGTCTTTATTTATTCTATTTGCACTGTTTACATTTGTAGCTAACTTACCCTGTGACTTACACTGAAATCTATTTGTGTATTATATTCCATCCATTTCATCACAGTTTCAGTGTGAACGAGTAAAAAACATACAAACTTTATAATAACTACTAATGCGACTAGTGACACCCCTCTTCTGCGTAAGGAGATTTCTCGTACAAGCTATATTTTTTTTAATTTCTTGATAACTGGGTACTTGCTTACCACTAAAAGTAGCGTACATGTTTCTTTTTGGAAAATAAAATTGCTACATAAAAAAAACGAAGATTAAGAGCATAAGTTCACAACAAGGATGTTGTTAAAGATTCAAAAGTTATATATTTTTTTTAAATATCATATAATATATTAATACTAGGATAAACTGAAGACTGATATCATTCATAAGAAGTCAGATAATAATAATAATATAATAATAGGCCTCTTATTTCCTTTATAAAAATAAAATTTACATATACCAATTAAATTTTATGAATAATTTTGTTTATATTTTAAAAAATTAGGTGTCTCTACGATTTTTTTATCTAATAATAAAATTTCATAATTATTTTTTACTGAAAAAGCAATTACTAGTTGAAACTTTAAGAAATATAATTTATCGATAGCCCTGAACAAACTGTCAGTTGCCATAGACAGTGACAATTTATTCAGACTACCTGCGCGCGCGCCTTAATCCGAGTGACATACGAGATGGTTCATAGATCAAATTAATATAGACGATTAGGCTAATAAACAATACTGTAAAACCGGTCTCAGTGTGTGATTATTTTTGCTAATTTCTAATGTATAATTCTAATCTAATTTTCAATGATATGTATATAAATTAGATTTTAAACAAATCTAGAAAATTAAAATAGATCTCATTTAAATGAATTACTGTATTTTAATTAAATCATATTTACGTATAAATAATAATAATATTTGATTTCCTTAATATAAATAGTAATATTTAACTTCCTTTAAATTATAATACGAATAACTTAAAATTATATTAAATTTTTTACCTAAAATGCCTGTATTAATTTCACTTTTTTGACATTTTGACATACAGTTATCGTGCTTACGAGTCAACCCGCGACATAATAATTGTCTGTCAAAAGTAGCATTTTGTCAACTGCCAACGATTCTTAAGTAGTTTCGTCATGCGCTTCTTCTACAAATAACGTTGTTATTTAAATATATTACGGCTATATTTAAACGTCATAATTTAATTTTAATATAAATATTAGTAGAGAATCGTGACTATGAACTAAAAACACTACTCATAAATAAGTACGTATTATATTTAAATATGACAAGTCACAGTAGATAAATATATTTTTAGTTTGTACTAGCTGCCTCGACAGACGTCGTTCTGTCAAATGAAGTGTAGCAGGCCCGATTAGAAAAATTGTGTTTTTACGTTTTTCTGGGTATTTTTTCCAATTTTTTTCTTCATTAAAACCTTCTTCGGACTTTAACGAATATTTAAATAAAAAAATAACCGAATTAATCCAGTTGTTCTCGGGCTTTGCGCTAAGCAAAACATTTAATCAGTCATTTTTATTTATACAGTTTCACCAAATAAGCCCTCATTTACATTAGGCCCTACATTACGGAGAGATTAAACTAAGATAGATCTTTGATATATGTAGGTACCTATTTGATTGATTAAAATCAAAGTTTGTATTACCTACGTACATTAAGATAGCTAGATAAAATTATTTACATAAAAATTGTTAGCCGTTTTACGTAATCCGAGTGCAAACATGGTATTGTATTGTATAATGTACTCCGTACTTAGACTCGAATTTCGTCCGTTGTACGTCATGCGAATCCTGGCTAGTTCAGCAAGCCTAACTCCGTCCAAAAGCGCAGAAGTTTCCTAGGAGCTTCACAGGCTTCGCGGAACGGCCTCATCGGTCCAAGGATTTCATTACGTTGAGAAGATACAGGACTACGTGAGCGACTGATTCTACAGCGCTGAAACACCCTCTGCACAGGGGGCTGTCCGTTGCGCCGATGTTAAATAAGTTAGAAATTTACGGACGTGGTCCGTTATCATATTTAACATTATTTTAAGACTAGTTCTGTTTAAGCTTAGTAGGCGTTTAGTGAGACGTGGATTCACTGCAGGCAGAGCTGGTCCAGCTTGCTTGCAACCATGGTAATAAACATATAAAAATTAAGAAATACAAACGTTGAAAATGTAGCAAATGTCTATAATGTGTCTAATTAAAATGACTAAGAGATACGTAAAACCAGCAATAATACAAATAATGTTATGAATCTAAAGATTATTTTTGTGCTCAAGCACACCACGGTATGCCAGTCAGATTGAAAAAAAAACAGAGCCACGGGTAAAAGCTAGTTTATTATAAAAGAGCTAGATTTAAATAAAACTATATTTTCGATTTTTCTCGCGCATTTATTTTGATTTTTGTTTTTAAAGTTTCGAATGGTCTACAGCAATCATGGTCACGGGAAACGTCGAAAACCAAAAATCAAAATAAATCTGGGAAAAATCCGAAAAGATAGTTTTATTTGAAATGTCAAATATTATAATATATATAAATTATTTATCGGCCCTTCTATATATAACATGTCTTCTTCATTCTACGCGACATTGGTGAAGTAAATTGTGCCAAGACGGCACACCTGGAAGCCACTAAACACAGAAATTAAATCAAATTAAATTATTTATGCATAATTATAGTAAAATTCAAATGAAGCCCAAGTTCAATTTGAAATTTTGTTTGAGATGAAATAAAAACAATTCGGAATCGATCAAGATTGATGTCAATCAGCATATTATCTTGTTGATCCAGATATTTGTATTTCCAAAGTTATATGTTTAACCATTGTAAACTTAATAGAAATACTAAGTGAAATTATTTCATATAATTTAATTGGTAGTTCTCTGAGATTAACTATTCTTTGATAGATGTCACAGCGCTCGCGCCGATAAAAGCATTTATTGGTACGTATTGATCTCGCAGTGGATTTACTTAACATACCAAGGCATTAAATACGCCCGATATAATGTGTCTACAATAACTTAATCTTTGTACATTTTCTCACGCCTATATGTTCATTAGATTGACATGTTACAATAAAAACATTGCAATATTAATCCAATCGCATTTTTTTTTCTTTATTTAAAGTCTTCGTATCCTGTATTTGTTTCTTAACTTTAAATAAGACTCTTGTTTGTTTGTTTTTAATTACAAAATAATACTAAAATAACACATAATAATACTTTTATTTACAAAATTTTACTTACCAAAAAAACCTTCTAGCATCTTGGAGATGCAAATCATAAAGAGACTACTAAGGAGTTTCACGGGTAGAGGGTAGGTACCTAGCACATAGAGTGCTTAGTTCACGTAAAAATCGAACTTACACGTCAAAATAATGTCACCTTTTTCGTCTATTCTCAAGCTTTTCTCTTTAAATCTGATGGACAAAAATAGGTGAAAATATAGAGTTACATATAACAAATTGTAATTTTATGGGTCAAACATGAAAATTAGAAAAAAATAATGTAGTTAATATGTGATATATAAAACTAAAAACTTTTTTAAAGGGAACGTAATATATTTGAAAATGCCTACCCAAAACAGAAGAAATATAACGGAATTTAAAAATTACTTTAAATGTTTTATAATGAATCTCTTCACGAACAATTTTTTACATTTTTATTTAATTACAGTTACTTAACGTATTACTAAATTAAATATAATAGTACAATATTATAAATACTCTACAATACGATGTCTGCACGTAAACCGGAAGATATAACAAAGGCACATAATGATAGTGCGATTCAACTCCAACAAGATGGATTATTATTTTCTATCTAGAAGACGCAATCAGCAGTCAAAGCGTGCGTTTAAGAAACGCTGCGTTTCTTAGTATAACAAAGTATGACTTCAATTAGATTTTTATTAGTTCATGAAAATTGGTCTGTTGGTTTATATGTGTATTTTTTCAGAACTAACACAATCAACATGATTTTTATTTTATATTAATATTTAATTAATATAAAATAAAATTCTTGTGCATATTGCTATCGTAATAAAAATTCTTTAAAAAACGCTACGTCTGTCTTGAACAGTGCGTTACATGTAGAAGATGCCAATCGCAAGCGGACGCAAGGCTTATAATGTGGTCCTTCGCGACATAATCGCGTTTTTGTATTTAAATTCTAACCATTTGAATACAATGTCGCTACTGAGATCGATCCTTAGACAATAATGGGATGGGCGAGACAAATATGAGTGTACGCAAGGATATAATCTGTAGCAGTGAAAGATATGAAAATACGAATTTTAAATAGTCTTATTGTGACTATATTAGTCTACTTTAAAAAAGTCTCAAATTATTTTGTATCTGTATATATAAGTGTATTAAAAGTACTGTGTATATACAGTACTTTTAATAAATTTATATTTACATACATATATTATATAAAACTATTGTTTCACTTGCTATAGGTATATTGCCTTTTTGAGCCAGCTTTAGACTACTTTGTCCTCGTCGTATACTTGTTATTTTTTGTACCTATTATTACTGTCATTTTAATTTTATCTGTCTGTTGTATGAATGTCACATAAAACTTTATTACTATCACGATCTTAATTACTAAGAATCTGAATAGGATATCTATAATTAATTAATAATAATGAATCTACTAAATATGTAATATTGATATAACTTTAAAATATTTATAAATACATGTACTTGTAAAAGGATAGATATCTAATCTCATTAAAAGAATAATATAGATTACAAAAAGAACGATGCAATCTCAATAAGTACCCATTTGTGACCACAAATAACAATGTCACTCGCCCTACCAACACAAAAACTTGACAAAAACTATAAAATGAGCTTAAAAACATCGACCTCACACATTTAAGGGTGGTTTCCCGAAAACCGCGGGGTTTCGAAAAAAATACATTTGAATACAGTAGCCCAGGTGGGTTTTGACGTTTTACTTTTTTTTTATTTTTACTTTTTTAAAAGCGAAGGTGTCACAGATCTTTATCAAGCGGACGGGATTTAACGATGTCGTAAGGCGCAGTGCTGTCAACTTATGTTTTTTACTTTTTTCTCGTCAAGCCCGTGTCACATTGAATTAGGTAAATCCTTTAAGCTTAGAACTGCGCTGTTTGGTGGCTGACTGAGCAAGGACTGTCTTACGGTACATCAAGGTGATACGTCGCCACAGAGGATTTTGCTAAAATATGTTACAATGTATCTTTTATTTATCTAATAAAGTTGTTTTTTTTTTCAAAATGCATCCTTGTATCGTATACATTTTAAAATTAAAAATAGGATGTTTATTATAAAGACTTATATGCAATTCGTCTTACTTTGTTCTTTAGTATTTAGAATAACGTGTTATAAACACGCCTATTATAGTCTGGGCTTAAGCAAACTGTGATAAATTTTTTATTTTCATAAATATAATTAAATATACCTACTTATTAATTATGTTAATGCACATTTAAAACACACTTCAAAGAATTAATAAATATCATATAAAGAAAACAAAAAAGTTATTTGAACTTCAGAAAATATTTAATTTTTTATTATTATTTAAATATCAATACCATTAGAAGTTATGTTATTGGACTTATAACGAAAAAAAAATACTTTTGGGGCGAAAAAATAAAAATAAATGAAAACAAAAACAACCATCAAAATTAATATAAGCACAGACTGTTACCCCAAATGATATTAAGGAGACAAATTTTACAATCAAAAATATATAAGTCAGAATGATGAATCGGTACAACTCAAAGCTGCACCCGCACTGTTTGGCCAAGCATTTGTCAGTGTAAACAAGCAATTATACATTCAGCCTGTAGACGAACCCCTACCAGTGACAAAGGGACATTTAATTCAGCCGATCCTATAACAAATTGTACTATAAAAAAATAGCTACGATAAATCCTAAGAGAATACTCAATTGATTTATTTGTAGGTTTAAATTTGAATGGTTTTTTAAACTTTAGGTAAAATTGAATGTGAATTTATCTAGAGGCTAAATCGTAATATCCGTAATTCAAATATAATAACATTAAATATACTGAACAATAATAACATTAAATATACTAAATATACCGAAAGAAAGTTTCTAAAAATTCAATCAAGCTGACCGAACAAAGTACATACATATGTACATACTCGTAGTGTTCACTATTGAATATTGATCATTTAAAAATGCTCTACTTTAACTTTCAGTTTACACAGGAGACAATAGTAAGAAAAAGATCGATCGATTTCAGCTATATAAGGTACAATTTGAAGCAACATACCTCACTCGATCTTCCCCATGATGTAGTTTGCAAACGATATTTATTTTATCACCGAACTGTTACACGTTAAAATTGTCATTTAATTCGCGAAATCCCTCCGCGTCGAGTGTTTCGAAACATACAAGGGTTCATTCCATACTTTGCCGCTAACATTTTTTTGTTATAAGATAATAATTATTTTTCATAATTTTCCAATTAAACTCCAATTAAATATATTATAATTACGATGATATTAAAATAAAATATACAGGAAAATATATTAAATTGACGAAATAATTCTCAATGTATGTTCGTTATATTATGCATATTTACAACTTTTCTATTTCAATAAAAAAAATAGCTTAAGATTATTAGTTACAAAATATAAATAAATAAATATATAAATAAATATATTAGGACAAAATATTAATTAAATTATGATAAAATATTTTAGCACTACGAATGATTTTAAATAACAAATCAGCCGTGTTTGTTGAAAAATATGCCCGTATGTTTCAATGATAGGGAGATCGGATACCAACTGTTGGTCGACACAAGCGACTTTATAAACGCTCGCGCGATAGAACCACAGATGTGTATGATGAATGATTAGATTTGCCGAGATTAGGGCTAAGGGTAAGTGTTGAATGATTACTGAGACCTCTGGGATGGGTCCGGCTTTTTTGTAATGTTTGCTTCACTATTTAGGATTAAAAAAATATTTATTGACATATACATATATTATGTGAATATTTTGAGTGTTCTCTGTACTGCAAAAATTAAGGTTACAACAAATTTTTGAAATCTAATTTGAATATTGTAGTGAAGATCATACCTTACTTAACTAAATATACAAGACGTCCCTAGTACGTACGTTTTAATGTTTAGTATGGATTAGATAGACTATACATATATTATATCACTGCTCCGTTCCCTTAGGTACTAGCATAATGATATATAACCTATACCTTCCTCAATAAACGGGCTATTTAATTCAAAAAGAATTTTTCAAGCCGGATTAGTACCTAGTTCCTGAAATTAACGCGTTTGAAGAAAAAAACAAACTCTGCCTATTTATAATATTAGTATAGATAAGTACATAAAATGGTTGTAATAGTTAATTTTTTAACGAATATGTGAGTTTAAGATTACGTAACAGAGTGATATAAGTAGGTACCTGGTACATGTAACATTAATTTAAATTCCATACAATATAAGTCTATTGTAAAAATCACAACAAAATGTATGTTGTTGATAAAAAATACTAGGAATTATTTATTTATAAAAGTATACACCATAAAACTACCCCTAATGTTACAAACATATTTTCTATAACGATCTTCATTTTACTGTTAATCAAAAAGTTTCACAAAATTTACTTAACCTTTTTTGTCACTGCAATTCAAACTACATTGTTATAACAATGAAAAGTTTCCGATTTACACGTCCCGAATGAAAAAAACTCAAATGATGGGGGCACTAACCCTTCAAAGGGGCAAAAAGACCCGTCCCATCAAAATAGTCGGCGTTAAAAAGACACCCCATTGTGAATGTATGGCTTCTTAACCCTTGACTAAATGAGTACTATTTGGAAGCCAAAATTATATTCGTAATAGATTGTTGTATTTATATTGTGAAGGATTTAAGTAAGGGAAAATGAAAGTGTTTAGTTATTTTTATTTAAAAAAGTAAGATGAAAAGGTCTTTTATTCCGAGAAAACGTAACCAGCAAATATTGTAAAATATACAAGCGAATAAATGTAAAACTAAAAACTATTTAAATAATATTATCAGAAGCCATATATAGAAGCCAAAAATTGTTTGTTATAATAGTTGTGTACACATATTTAATTTGATGATGGCAACTAAAAAATTAAAACCGGTCATTCCCTCCTAAGTGGGTATATAATATACTTAATAGAGAAATTGTCAAATATCGTAGTACTTACGTTTTTCCTATAGTATCCTTGGGAACGTAACATGTTTGATTTTAATTAAATTATTATTTTGACATAAAAGACAAGCTAATTTAGACAAATCCCGTCTCATTCGCAATATGAGCCTTTAGTAGTTTTGTCTCAAAAGATCATTTTAATTAATTTTAAGTGTCAATATTCACTATTTTTTTTTTTAAATGCCAAAAAAAATAACATGCTTATTTTTGAGTAGTTTGTCTAAATACATATATTGAACTTAACTTGTTAGAAATTGTGTGAATAAAAACCAATTGGACAAATCCATTATACTTAATGATATTTCTATTGCGCATAATGTGAAGATATGGTAGGGGCCACTTCCCACTTTCACCAAATTCTTAATTGAACGAAAATTGAAATGTCTATAACATATGTATTTAACAAACGTCAAATTATTTTATTGATATACAAATGTAATCGCCGCGATTCTTACAAACACTCAGCTATCCTCTATGGGGGTTTAATAATAAATAAATAGAATTTATGAGACCAAATAAAATATTTTTAATAATAAATGTAGGTGTCGAAATCAAACTATTCATCTTTCTTACTCAACCACATAATTTTTTCAGACTACTACTTTCAACCAGAAATAAGTTCTTCCTAGACATGCTACATCTAGTAAAAAAGCCCATTATTAGGTTTCATTATCATAACTATACCAATACCTAAGAAGTGTTACATAAAGATTCCGATATAATTTATTATAGATGGCCGCGATTCTAATTACGATTCACCTCAGCTAGAATACGTTCCGGATATTGAAAAATTATCTATCTAGGCCCGTAATATTTATGAACCTTTTATTTTACTCGCACTTACATTGCGATCATTATTAAAATAATGTATAAAGAGGGCTTCTGCTAGAGCTTCTACTTATTTTATAGTTATGAAGTAATAAATTTACTTGAAGATTTTCCATTATGCCTACACTTGCTCTATACGTTACATATAATAAGTTCGAGGTTATATAAGTATATCTATAGCTAAATGTTTGATTTTAATTAAGTATTTAGATTGAAAATGTGACGTTGATTATTTCGTACTATGAATAACTTTGACAGTTCTTCTTTGTTTTTTTTTTTTTGTATAATTTATTTACAAAGAATTAACCAAGATACCTACCTACCTATATCCGAACAAAAATATTACCGCATTAAGTATTTCCTCTTTAATTAAAATTAATGACTCATTCATTAAAATTAAATATAGTAAGTCCAACGAGACAGCTTAAAAAATAGTGACGGTAGAAGACAAATACCTAGTTGTAATATTAACTCATGCTGAATCAAACTATGAAAATACATACACATGACGCTGACACAGCTGGATTTGGATAAAATTTAGTATATTTTAAGTTATTTTAACTTACCTTTTTATGTCTCTGAAAACAATTTAATATTTTCAAATATCGGTACCCTTATTGCGAGTTTGGTATGGGTGTGTGAATAGGTACCTAAACTTCTTTTATAACACAATGGAACACCAAAAGAATTGACTTTTCTAGTTTTTTTTTAGAGGTTGATGTTGGTTTTTTGTGTTAGGCCTGTTTGTGTATATCATTGGGGTGTTCATGCAGGTTCTATAAAATTTGGGAAGTGGCCCACTTCAGTGGGCGGTGTACCATGCGGGTTACTCCTGGTACTTCTCTGACGGCAGAGTGGACCGTTGGAGCAACCCCATGGTTGTTGTGATCTGCTTTGGTAGACCTGCCATCGGAGCGTCGTGGTTGAATGCGTAAGCGATCCTGCGATCCGCTCAGTAAGACGGGGGAGGTTTTGTTGGGTTATAGTGGGTAGTAGGTACTGACTTTTCTAGCCGGTGAGTCCCACGTGACCTGTATGTCTACAGGTAATATGCGTAAATAACATAAAAAAGTAGGCTAACAACGTAACGTACACCGTTCTCGCATCAATTGCTACCAATTGGTTATTTTATTTATAAGAACAAGCATCTAGGATCGCACCCGAGCAAAGCAAGGGTAGTTAAGTCACCGGTCAAAGAATAATAGAAAAATCTTTTTTTTTAATAAAATAACATAATTAATAAAAGCTTATTTTATTCATTTTTGAATATCACCTAACAGATATTTAATTAACTGCTTAAGAGGAATACAGTCGATTATATAAACGTGATTATATAATCATACTAATTTGAAATCTCAAGTATTTATAGAAACTACGAATGCACCTATTACCTAAATTAGGACAATCCAAACCATAGATAACATAGTGGTATACTATGACGATAATACGAGTAAAAATTAATACAATATATCAAAAAAACTGCTTTTTTAGTTCGATATTTTGTGAGGGAACAGACCTTCCCTAAAATTAAAACTGTTTATTTACTAAAAATCACATCGATAGTGGCACTTTTCCTACGTAAAAGAAGGGCAAAGTAACAAAAAATCTTTCATATTTTTACTTTTATATAAGGATTGATAAAGGGAATTAGTTTCCAACATCAAAGTATCAAAACCTTATATGATATACATTACAAATTTAACTGACCATGCAAAACAAAGTAAAGTTAACTCGATGACAATACACCAGTTGTGTACGAAACAGTAACAGTTGGCGGCAATGTATAACCGCCCTCCAGGGTGTGCTCAGTCGGAAGACGTGGCCGTATGGCGATGCTATACGATTATGGTTATCAACTATTAATTTTTGGGGAATTACAACCCTGTTATTGCATCTTGTCGGCTTCGGTGGATTTTTGTGTTTTTTTTTTATGGTAGTGAAAATTAAAAAAAATATATGAAGTTTTTGGTTATTTTTGTACCATTTAGGAAATGAAAAGCTAAACAACTAATTGTTTAGCTTCCGGCACCTTCACCAACGTCGTAACAGTAGATATCTTGTGAGAGTGTAATTTGTATTTCCAAAGTCAATCCGGTCCATCTAGTCTATTCCAGTCCATTGAAGATATTTTAGTGCCTATAAATAACTTCTATAACGGTGCAATAAGTATTGACACTAATATCTTTTTTAATATGATTAATCTTTACGCTAAAGGAAAATATCGTCCGGAAACCTGCAAAGAGTACCCCGATAGTTTTGAACAGACATGTGAAGTTCACCAGCCCACACTTAGCCAGTGTGGTGGACTATAACTTGATACTGGCAGATATATGAAAAAGACAATGTAAACTTATTCTAATGTACATGATAATTCTCATAAAAAAGTACAATTTTATAATTATATAACTATATCCTTAACTCTTAAACATAAGTTTACGCTTAAATTTAAAATGGGAGAATAGGTTTTAAATATCAAAACCAGTACCGCCTGGTGCCGATTTAATAGTGGAATTTTAAAATTGCCTTTAATCATTGACTCAGCTACAATAATATTTACACTGACGTAGTCTCAAATTCGAACCCAGTTTGGGTCCCCTTGCGATTGGTGCAGAGATAAGGCAGGGGTAGGGAGGTGTTATTGTTATGAAATCTGGCAGTATCGCGATAACGGCCGAAGGGTCCGGATGCCTGCAACATCCAAAGATAAGCTCTGATGCGAAGCTCGGGGGAGATTTTAGAAAGAATTGACTTTATGACGCGTATAAATCGAGGAAAGCCATTTAAATTTGAATAAACCATTTATATTGTAATAGTATTTATGTAACACCTTTTGATTTCTTTAGGGGTAGGTTTTTACTAGTTTTAGTTTTTCTTTCATCTATGTAATTAACGGAATACGTTACATGTTATACCGTTACTGAACTTCAAATTTTTAATTTTCTTAATAGCAATATAAGACTTAAATCATTTATGCTAGTCGTAACTGTAAATATGGGACAGGATATTTACACCATATTTTTAAGATTTTTCTTTTTAACTAGCGACTCAACCTCGCTTTGCTCGGGTTCGTCCCTAGGTTGATTCCCCATACAAACTTTCATCGCCATTTTCACTCCCTTAAGGGATGATTTCCGGGATAAAAACTATCCTATATCCTTCCCAGAGTCTTAAACTATCTTCTTACTATATTTCATCTTAATCGGTTCAGTAGTCCCTGCCATCTGTATGCGGATGACTTGCAATTATACCGTCACTTCGAGTTGACTGAGTTGTCTGAGGCTGTGAACGTCTTAAACAGAGATCTCGCTGCAATCAAGACTTGGGCTGAATCTTTCGGCCTCTTGGTTAACCCCAAAAAATCTCAAGCTATTATAATTGGCAGTAGCCGGCTTATGAATAGAATAAAATGGGATTTTTTGCCTGGGATTCTGTACTCTGGGTATCTTATTCCTTATTATAAAAAGGTCAGAAACTTAGGTCTCCTCATGGAGAGCAACATGTCTTGGGCACCTCAGGTCAACGAGGTTAGGAAGCGTATGCACTTCTCTTTTCATTCTCTTAAGCGTCTCCAACACTATCTTCCTTTCAAAACTAAGATTATGCTTGCACAATCTCTTTTATTACCCATTCTCGACTACGCCGACGTATGCTATTTGGATGTGACAGAGGAGCAATTAAACAAACTTGAGCTCCAAAATCTTGCTATCCGCTTCATTTTTGGATTGTGTAAATATGACCACATTTCCAACTTTCCTGCTCAATTGAAATGGCTCCCAGTCCGCCTTCGCCGTGATATGCACATCCTTTCCCCTTCGTACCTCAGCTCCCGGTTTAAACTGCTCCCTACTCCTAAACGTTCCAAGCGATCGTGCATTACAACGATGCTGTATATCCCTAGAAGTAACACTAGGTTTATGCAGAATTCGTTTACTGTACGTGCCGCGACCCTTTGGAACAATATTCCTAAAGTTATCCAAATGAGTCCCTCCATCAACGCTTTTAAAAAACGATTAAAGCAGTATTACCTTGACACAATAATATATTTATTCATTTGTCATCATAATAAATATATTCATTTACTGTAATTTTATTTTTTTATTTGTATATCTATTTAAATATTATTATAATATGTATGTATATGTGTATTTTTTGTATATAAAATATAGTACCTGGGCGACCGAGCTTCGCTCGGAGTTCTTGAAAGATTGTATATTTTACATTAAGTGACTAAGTGTTACTGAGAAAGTTGTATAGATGTCGCGATAAGAACAATTTTCTTTTTAATTTGGCTTAAAAATAATTTTACATTAAGTGACTAAGTGTTACTGACAGAGTTGTATAGATGTCGCGATTAAATTTTGCGTAAAATAATGTATAAGAAAATGCATGAAAACTCGAAAACACGCGTTTTCCCAGACATGTGACTAATCTAGATCAATTTTTCGCCCCCGAAAGCCCCCATATACCAAATTTCAGCAAAATCGTTAGAGCCGTTTCCGAGATCGCTGGTATAAATAAATAAATAAATAAATAAATAAATAAATAAATAAATAAATAAATAAATAAATAAATAAATAAAGATATAAATATACAAGAATTGCTCGTTTTAATATATAAGATAAGATAGTCATATTATACTTGTAAGGTTTATATATGTAACAGTATTTTTTTTTACTCTTTGATATATCTTTTGGCACTTAATGGACCTGCTACCTAACACTATCTTTCACATCCATGGGTTGACTGGAAGAAATCTCTTTTAGGGATAAGTCCACCTTTGCCTTTGTCTTCTAATATGCAATTGTAATATTTTGTTTTATAAGTGCAATAAAGAATATACTAGTTTCGGAGCCTATTCGGTGCACACAAACAAATAATCAAATCCCTCCTCTTTATAATATTAGTATAGATAACTGTTGTCCAAGTTCAAGTCCACGTTATCGTCAATCACCAATATGATCAGAATTAAATAAAAATATTGTGCCGTTTTATCAGAACATAAAAATACAAAGATTTCATATCTAGAAAAACTTTGAAAAACACTGAATATAATCTATTTAGTTTTTTTTTTGGGTTAGTGAGTTATAAGACTGAAGTCATTTAACATTCAAATGCTAATACAGATACACATAAGTCCTTGACCCCAACACAAGCGAAGCTAATGATAACCAGATTTGTACTGCAAAGCCTCATTACAGCCTCTGTCTAAGCGTCAATCAAATATTACATACAAAAAATAATCAATGGCGGATTGATTAATGATGCCCAATGACGCTTCATTGACAAAACTAGTTTCTTAACGATGAAGGGTGATGAGCATAGAATAATTTTCTAGGGAACAATTTATCATGAAACTGAATTAAGAATTCAAAAATTATATACCAATAACTTACTTCCTCATGTGTAGGTATTTTCATTAAATTTTAAAGTACCACCTAAAGAGCTTTGTTTTAAATTCATTGATAAATGTATATTAGAAGTACTAGTTACTAGGGGATTCGGCGTCGAGTTCATTAAGAGTACTTGTAGGTACAATATTTTTTTTAAATATAGATGAAGTACTTATCATATGGATGAAGATAAAACATAATCATGCAGATCCAAAAAATATGGTACAATTCTCATTCAATTCTATTAAAATTAA
Organism: Argynnis bischoffii washingtonia; assembly: GCA_033884665.1. NCBI lineage: Eukaryota > Metazoa > Arthropoda > Insecta > Lepidoptera > Nymphalidae > Argynnis > Argynnis bischoffii. Next base: position 5,967,630 of record CM066628.1, on the reverse strand, counting down.
AAAAAAATGTCACTATAATAATAAAAAAGAAACCACATAATTATAAACATGGACGTAATAGGTGATTTAGTTAACAACATTAAAACTAAACCGAGGGAGATTCCCTATGTCATAAATCCATAGAACATTAAAACACCGCCCATTAGGCGAAGGAATTGCCCTAAAATGCCTCAAACATGTGTCCAACGGCGACCTGTCATCAGGGTTACCAATACAATAGCACAATGGTGGATTATAATTTTTTCTGTTGTTGGCAACACAGCGACAGACGCGCACCGCGGGACGCCACCACGCCTCCCCTTGTTGCCGATTTGTTTTGTACATCACTCATTTCTAGAGGTTATCAAAAAATTATAATGTTACTATATCTATTCTGACTGTCTCTGAGAGACATTGGCTAATAAAATAACAAGATACAGTTAACATTGGCTAGTAAGATGAGATTATGTTTTGTGCTACTATAATATTGATGGCAACACAAATAAAATATTAGCTCTAATAACTTACAGCTCTGCAGATGTTAGAAATTACTATATTTTATACAAAACCATAGTAAAAATTTTCTTGACATAAAATAAGTTGTTTACTATAGTTATAAATCCTGTTTTTATTTTATTCTAATAATTTTACTCTATATCCTTCTAAAAAAATCATACGGTATTTTTCTATAAATATATAAGCAAAGTATTTTCGCATACTTTCTCCACGTATATACTCGTATATGGCAGTTTTAAACCTATCGGCTCATCTGTTCCCTCATGATCCATGACAAGAATGAGGCAACTAGGCGTAGAATGCGCACCGCACGGAGCAGTGTTCAAGGGCCATGTTTTGTGCAGTAATTAGGCTATTTATTGTAATAGCCTATAATCCCTAATAATCATAATTATAGGGAACAGGACATGTATTGAAAATGATTAAAATGGCCACCTTTTAAAATATCTTTAAAGATATTTTTTCTTTATAATTTATGTTTTTTAATCATCATTAGCCTATCATTTACTATTGAAATTATTTAGAAGAACCTATAAGACGCTAGACACTAGACAGTAAAATAGTCATGTCAGACATATCACACTTTGATCAACACCTGTTGTTGAAATACAGACTTCTTCTCTTCTTGTTTTTCTTTTTCTTTCTTACTTTCTTTCTTCTATTTGAATAACGTACATATGTAGTTTTTATAATGTTATAAAGAAATGAGGTTCCATTTATCATTAAATTAAATTATTGACATCGAAAACTTTATTTTCTCCCGTAACCATTTGCCCTAGAGCATTCGAAATCTTGGGAGCAAAAAGTAAAATAAAACTACAAAAAATATATTTAAAATGCAATTAAAAATATTAAATAGAAAAGTATTATGTAGTGTTCTAAAAATAAATTCCAAAGACACGTGTACATTTTTAGATCGAAGAAAAGCCTTAATTATTACATCAACATGAAAACTTAGATTTGCTAAACATTTATGCTGTGTTGCTATCACACTTGTAATGATTAAACGCGTATTTGTAACAACATGAAAATCGGACCAATATAAGTTCACACCTCGAAACATTTAAAGTTACAGGCAGTATAAGTATAACTTATTAGGAGACTATTAAATATTGAAGAACTTCTACAGTAGTGCGTGTGTCTCTATCTACTGAGTAAGGTTTAGTGGCTTTAATTCACATTTATGTACACATAGCTTATATTTTAAATATAAATATGTAGTATGACTAAATTTGGTATACTAAAGATAATGGTGTTGGGAATAATATATATAACAAAGAAATCTACGTTATTTGCTATACTACTCGCTCTAAACAACATGTATACTCCGCTAAAGTGTAATATATGAAAAGCTATGTTCCACAAAATATTGATTCTATATAGATCTAAATTATAGATGAATAGGTTTTACTCGCGGTTCTACTCATGCGTCCTTGAATTTTCTGAAAACTAGTTAAAGTCCCGTTAAATCAATAAAGCCCTGTCTTTTGCTATGTTCTACCTCATGGAAAGCTTTTTTTCTTTACCAGTGTATTAAAAAGCCTTTTTTTTTTATGGTACTCAGTGATACACTAGCAAACAGACCATCTGATGGAAAGCAATGCCTGTCGCTCATAGCCCCTACGGTTCATGCACTTAAGTTTTATTACAAAAATGCCGAACCGCCGGTACGTTATTACTGTGAGGACTAAGATGATATGCCTCTTGCCTGAAATTGCGCTGGCTACCTTACCCTTCATACCGGAACTTAACAATGCAATCATTGTTGCTTGGCAGGAGAAATAGATAAGGGGATGGTACCCATCCAGTCGGACTCCTCAGGCTTGACAGAGTCCTGTCATCGGCCTATGCCTCTTTCACACAAATTCGCTGCTATTTGCTGGTTTATAACTACCATTAAGAATGACTTAGCCATTTTGGAAAGTACTTCAATCAAAAACAAGTTTCAATAACTATTTGAATTTTCACATCTTCCATTTTAAACTTACAAGCAAACATATTAATTTTATTTACAAATATATTATAGATTTTTATGTACACAATGTTCCTAATCCAGAAAAAATGCATATGAATAACAATAACTTTCACCCATTCCAACCAACTGAACCTGTGTACTAAATACTCATAACGAATTGAAGAGCCCTCAACGAAATGAAATTATTCGCCAACACTCGAGTTTAGATATTTGTAACAGTGTAACAGCTGGGCACATCTCTACACCATGCCACCATGCTGATAGCAATATGTTAACCCCCGCAGGGCATTGTAGTTCGATAGTGTACAAATTTGTTCTTTACTAAGTTAACTGTTTAAGTGAAAAATAAAAAAGTTTTTTTTTTATTTTCCTCTAATGTCTTCGAATATCGTTTATAGGCATAAATCATTCTGCCTAAGTAATGGAGATAATGCGGTAAATAAAAAATATTACTTATATGTATGTATATTGTATGTAGTTATATTGTATAGTAGTTCGATAGTGTACTTTGTTTTTCACTAAGTTTTCTGTTTAAGGGAAAATTTAAAATATTTTTATTTTCCTTCAATGACTTGGAATAACGCTAAAAGGCATAAAACATTCTGCCAAGTGCCCACATGAATGAGATTTTGCGGTAAATGAAAACATATTAACCATGTATCAAATTTTGACATGATATTTTATAAAATTGACATTTTATAAAATTGATGATTATATTTTTTGCATTAATTTACTTCATTTTTGTCATTTAACGATTTATTTTTAGATAAGCGGGTTGTAACAGTAACAGTTTTATTTTAAGTTGAGAGATTGAATTTTACAAAATTATTCATTAATAATGTTTGTTCATAAACAAAATTGAATATTACCTATACAATAATATATGTAAATTACCATTCTTAAATAATATATTATTCAAAGTAATTTTAAGTAATTGATATTACACAGTAAAATACGTATACATTTTTATTAAAAATATTTACTCCTTCACCAAAAATCTATTTTAGTTTGAACCTTTATTACGTACGATATTAAAATAAGCAAAAAATGAATTTTCTAAAAGCAAAACTGTAAGAAACTAAAAATGAATACACAATCAGTTTAACAACGTTATTTTTTCAGCGTTCTATTTTTATCATCTGACTCTACTTTAATCCAGTAGAGCAGCATGTAGCTTTGGGCCAAAATATTGTAAAGGGCTCTCAAGTGCTCTCTAACGTGTGCCGATAATTTTTATAGCACTTCAGCAAATTGTGATCAAAAGGATTATAAATTTGGATTTTCTGTACATACAAATATGAGTAACACTAGTAACCCGGCTTTACGTGGCACCTTTTTTAATATGACTTTCGAAAATGTTTTTTTTTAATAATCTTTCCCATCTTCTTTCTTCTCTATGTCATTGTTTGTTTACTTGTTAAGTAAATCTATACATATAATAAAATTCTAACTGAGCCGAATCTGTACATTAGATATTTTTTGGAAAATCTTATTAAAATAAACTTTATTATCGATACAGAGGCCGAATCTATAGTTTTTAGAATTTTTGTCCGTCTGTCTGTCTATCTATCTGTCTGTTACCGCATCACGAGAAAACCACTGGATAGATTTTGATGAAATTTAGTATTTAATGATGTTAGTGGGTATACAGGTTAACATATAGGATACTTTTTACTGCGGGAAAGTATTTCATTTCTGAGAAATCTATACTAAACGTTAAAACGTAACTAGGGATGAACCCGAGCGGAGCGAGTGTGAGTCACTAGTACATTATAAATTAATCAAACGTACCTGTTTGTGCTACATATATTTATAAACGACATCCTCTCACAAATACTCCCGATATTATTTAAAAATGAATGTAATCCTTAGATCAATGTATTTGTCCTCAATACAGTGTATTTATTTAGATCTTTATGCAGATGGATTGGCAAATATTTAAGGTATCATATCGCAATTTGCGATTCAAATCCTAAATAAATAAGCCACCCTTGGCAATGGGATTATTGAAATTTTTGCAACGTCGCTAAAATACTTAAACGTTTTTACGTTGATTAGATACGTCTCTGAAGGTACTCGTATATTATGTGGTAAATATTTTTAAAAGAGAAGCCTGCCTAAAATCAACGAGCACTCTTCCACATATACAATACTATATTATATTATAACTATATTATATTTTAACTGCCTCGGTGGTGTAGTAGCTAGCAAGTACGGATGCACATCGAGAAGTTCTGGGTTCGAGTCCCGGGTCGCGCCAAGTTTAGTTATTGAGTCTTTCTGTTTAGTAAGTCTCAGTAACAGCCCGGAGTCGGAAAATTAATGGTGTTTTACCCCCGTGCCTTGGAGAGCACGTAAAGCCGTCGGTCCTGCGCCTTAACTCTCACCGGTCGTGTCGAGTAGTCGTCCCACCGGAGTAAGAGAGTGACAGGAATAGAGAGTGCACTTGTGTCTGCACGTATACTTGTGCATTATAATATCTGCTGCGCAGATGGCTAGTCTCAATGAGACTGGCTGCCGTGACCGAAGTTGGTCTGGAGGTATATATTATACGTATAAATTAAAGTCCTCCATTAGAATTAGTTTGCGTTTGTTCGGGCTGATCTCAGAAAATACTGTACTTACTGATTTTTATATGGTTTTCACAAATAGTAGTGTTTATCATTTTGCAAAAATAAACTGCCTATATAAAGGTTATTGTGAATTAAATTGCAAAAATCGTCCTTTCTGGAGTGAAGGAAGCGCCTATATAATATTAGTAAGGATTTAAGTTTTCTATCTATATTCAAAGTTACATTCTTTCAATGGGTAACCTAGGCAAATATTAGGCATTTGACCCTCGCAACCACGCATATAGATAGAGTATTTGGCACGCTGGCGTCGCCGATGTGCACCTGATTAAGTATTCATTGGGGATTGACGTACGCATGGAAGATGAAGATAATACTTTGTTCAACAGTGAGAATTCTATGAAATATGAATGAAACTATAATAGGCTTATTGTATTATATACTAGTGACTTGATCTGGCTCTGTGTGTTTCCTTTTAATTTATTCGATACATAGTTAAGATGAAAGGCTAGACGTTAAAAAATTGAGAAATAACTATTTGTCAAATCAGTTGCTTTTACGCTACCCTAAAGCTTCTATAGAAATTAACAGAAATAATTGCAATTCGGAATAACAGACAATACTTACAAAAAATTGATGACACCATTTTGCAATCAATTGCCACTAAAACTGGACCTAGTTAATTTTTTTTTCATAATTAAAATATCTGATAATTAAAATAGTTTAATCACATAAACAACACTGGGCATTCTTCAGTTTTTAAAGACTCTAATCATAATCCTTAAAGTAATAATAAACATATGTGGATAGCGAAAACGTTGGCATAAAAATTCATAGAATTTATGAAAAAAATTACAATATTAAAGACCTACTCTACTATTTATATTCAGCGAGAAAACAGAGGACTACGTTTATAAGGGGTACATACTAGCCCTACCAATATATCTTCGCAAGGCCTATATAGTTTCCAAAAGACTATTATAGCGTATATTAAACCCTATATTAATTATTATTTCCTTTTTTCCTAAAATAATAATAAATAGTATTTTTTTAACAATCAAAACTCAAACTTTCACGTTTACAGAATTATTGATAATTAATTTATATTCAAAGTTTCCAAGGAATTAGACATCACTAAAATTAAAAAAAAAACTTTTCTATAAAGTATCATAATTAAGCAGGAATCCCGCCCGTCCAGAACAAAACCAATAATTACTTGACCGACGTTTTTGACAGATTCACCAAAAAGTTCGACTACAAAAGAAATTCAATACATGCGTCAAATAACTGTAATTTCCTACACCCAAATATGCTCCATAACAGAAAACTTAATCAGGACGTTGGGGCTTACATTTCTGTTTCCGATACGATATACTATAGCGTTTGAGCACAGATTATCCAATCAGTTAAGATAAAGGACACGCTTTTTTAAAAACGTCACTATGACATAGATTTAAGCGCCAAACTTTGACAGATTAAAAATAAACTTTATTTCTGCGGTCTAAGGCAAGTTGTAGGTTATTGAATTCAGACTAGAAAATCTTTTATAAAGTTGAGTGTTCACTGGTTGTCGAGTGCAGGAGCGCCGCGTGGCGAGCACGTGAATAAGATTAGGCGGTGCATTCACGTCGCGCGCACAAAATGCGGGGTGCGCGGGCGAAACGTCAATTGTGTGCGGCTTGGGGGAGAAAATTCGCTAAGCTAGGTTAGATTTAAATTATAAATGCGAAATCGTACCGATTCTATTTGCATATCCCACGGGTGTATGATGTTTTGATATCTTTTTGGTCATACCTTAAGTATGTTTAATTTTGTATAAATATTTACAGGTTCTTATATTTTATTTCAGGTAACACTAGTAAAAGAAATACAATTTAATTATTAATTAATGTAAAGTAAGTATACATTACAAGCAGTGAGCCCGGTGAGATTTTTTTTTCTCATTGAACTCTATTACTTTCTAAGTTATCAAGACCCAATAGTTTAAAGCTGGGGCTGTGCTATTTATCCGTCAACCAGTTAGACTTTTATTAAGTAAGACTATTATTAAACACTATAATCACACTTATATTATAAATTGGAAAGTTTGTATGTATTGTGTATGTTGTAAATCCAAAGGGCAGAAGCGGCTGGACGGATTTGCACAGACGGCTAGAAGTAATGAAATTTATGAAAAGGCAACACTAGTTGTATATAAAACCATGTATAAAACTGTAAATATAAAAGGCATAGATACGCACTCTATAATAGCAAAGCGAGAGTATGTTGCTAGTTAACATTAAAAGCTTTAATATTTTTAAAAACAAAGCTATCATAATTATGATAATAAATATTAAAAAATCACATATAGCAGTATTTTACAATCAACGATAAATTTTAAATTACGAAATAACCAGTCGCCCTCAATTTTCAACACGGCGTAAAAAATAAATGATCAGTAAACAAAAGCGAAGCGAGTAAACACACTTGCGCCCATCAGCGAGTGTTCGGGGGACAAATAAATCAGGACTTGATCGTCCTGTCCAGGGACTCGGCCTCATGGGACTTGGACTAAGAAGATCATCAATTTATGAAACGTTACTAAAATATTGTAGTAAAATATACAAAAAGTATATCTAGACACTGTCTTATATATACATATATAAAATATTCTGTAATCTTTAGTTTTATATAAAAATCCAATTTCTCATGCCGATTTTTTTTTGTCTATTATTTTTAAAAATATTAGCTATTAACGACTTTCGTATTTATAATATTAAAAACAGGCTGCGCCACATTTTAGCTTATTTTATTGGTAACAGTAGTATAATATGTAGGCTACATATATGTAGGTATGTGTTTCATCTCAGATTATAGTCCATTTGTGTATTTTTTATCCAAATCCATCATATGTACATACATTACACATACAAACTTTAACTATTATGATAAACAACGATAAATAAAAATGGCGAGAAAACTATAAAAATTTATAGGTAATTCTAAAGTTTTCTAATTTAAAAAATGCCACATCCACACAACATGTCGTATGTATTGTTGAAGCGCGAAGTCTCTCGAGACGGGGACGCATATTGCACTCATTTCATTATGTACATACGATTACGATCGGGGACAATCTATATGTACAGATGGCTCTAGATTTAAGTTTGATTGTGTGGTGATAGCACTTACTGGAAGAATGACATGTAATAAAATACATATTGAAATGTACGTTTGTACACTCTGCTATTATACTTTAACACTATGTTCTAAAAGTTCAAGATTATAAACTATTATAGTATAAAATTAGTATGAAAAAGAGCATATTTTAATAAAAGCAAAGCCTAGATAGAATATCCATAATAATATGAGTACAAAAGAACTCTCTGTGTTTTTTCTAGTTAATTTTCACGATTGATCTTCATTGTGATGGAATTTGGCATGAACTTCAAAATTTAAACTACCAACATAGACCACTGTATTTAAAAAAAACTTCTGCATACAGAAAAAAATACAAGTATGATGGTAAAACACAGTAGACTTCGCATAATACGAGTATATACGTAAAATATACTTGTACTTAAGACCTTTTTAGTACAAAATAAAATAATTCAATTTGGAACAGTAATTATAAATTGTCAAAATTAATACATGTAGGTATGTTATTTTAGATGTAGATAATTAATTTTATTTACTAAATAAATTAGCTGAAATGTGACTATAACCCTCAGACTAAAGAATTATACAGACGGAGGCCGGAGCCCGTTAAAATAAATGTCAAAGTCAAAAATAATAGCGTGATTTGCTGCGATACATACTATTCTCGAGTTGCCATACAGAACGTTAACTTTTTTTTAAAAATAATGTATATACATATACAGGTGAATTTTTCAAGTGGGCGTGCATGGCTAAATCCGAAACTATGAGAAATAGCGAAAAGTACTCAAAGGAGTCTCGGGCCCAATTTTCATGAAAACTAAAACTGCATCATTGGATTTCTGAAAAATCAATTTTCCTAGCCAGGAATCGAACCTGTTGATTTTGAAAAAAAAAAACACATACTGTATAATTACACCATTCGATAGTGTTGCTAATAAGGAACGTATTCTGGGAAGTCATGACATACGGCAAACTTAAAGAAAGAGCTCATTTTCAACAAAATGTTTTTTTTTATTGATCTTTGTTATTATTTACTTATTAAACCTAAACAGATCAATTGTTCAAAATGATAGCCGTTGTTTTCAATACATAGCTGGATTGGACGTTTCAAGGATTGTACTGCATTTAGCATTACAATATTATTGATTCCGTTTAGAATATTTCCAAAGACCGTTTCAAGTCATCAATTACATTATACGTGTCTTTATAGATTTCGTTTTTTACATACCCCCCGAGAAAATAATCTAAGGGTGTCTTTGGAAAATATGTTGAAAATGAGCTCTTTCCTTAAGTTTGTCGTATGTCAAGACTTCCCAGAATTCGTTCCTTATTAGCAACACTATCGAATGGTGTAATAACATATACAGTATGTTTTTTTTTCAAAATCAACAGGTTTGATCAATTATCAACTATCTGGTATCCATAACCCAAGCCTCGTATCTTACCATGAAACTAGATGGTGCTGTGTGTTGATGTCCCAATTTATTTATTTCTTTATTGAACGATATATAACAAGATTCATTAAATATCACCACTGAATACAGAAGAGAATAAGCGACATTTCATTGGTATGCCTTAACAACGCCTCAAATTAATGTCACAAAGGAAATTAAAATAGTGCAGTCATGCTTCAAAAGTGTAATAAATAAATATGCCCCACATTATCATCTATTCAATCATAGATATTGAAACTTATTATTAAGTAAACAAAGTCTAATTTCCGTTAGCAATAAGCGATTCCTATGGGGATTTCATAAATCATAAGCAGTTTGGGACAGCGATGACATCTGATCATGTCAAGGGTTGCTTTGTTTAATTTATAGCGGGTACTTAGAGTAAGACCAGCGTTAAAATACTTAACTGAACTATGAAATGATTAAACACCTCCTATTATTTTAAGGAAACTGTTTAATTTTCAAAGATATTTATGATAATATAGAGCATTTTAAAATATTAATTTCAAATTAAGGGATAAGGGGTGCACTTCTATTTAAAATTTATATATAACTATACCCTCGAGATACGTATTTATTAAAAAATAATTTTCGAAAATCAACTCACACTAGACGCAGATATCGCGTGATATACTCGTATACACATGAAAACATACAATCGAATTGAATATCTCCATTTTTTAAATCGATGAAAAAACTTCGCCATTTACCGTTTCAATAAACTTATTTTATAGTATTAAGAAGTACATATGCTTATTAATTTTGGTATCATAAATATGATAACAATTCTGAATAAACTCTTAATTATACAAAAGTAAAAATGTACCTACACATAAATCTTGTTAATTTAGTATATAGCAGTAGGTATAAGTGAGATTTTCCTGATTTTCATAGCTTGTATAATAAGCGGGTGCCTCGCGCCTGATAGCGATGTATTATTTACAGTGTGGTTCGTTATTTGCCTCACTGCCCGTAATAACTTGAGGGAATACGCGGCGCGCTGCTACTAACACCCGTGCGTAGTATGTACGCCCAATTGTAGCGCGTTTTAAATATAAATATTAAAATAATTTGAAACTGAAATCTTAAATGTTTTAGTTAAGTTTAAGGACTTGACTATTTAAAATTATGTTTTTTATTTTCAAAATAAAATTAAAATATACCTTAAAAATTAAATATCTTAAAAAAACTTATAAATCATGAGATCATCGTCATTTTCTAAATTATTATGCGATGTTTGTTAGTAAATTATATGTTTACGTTAATTTTTTTATTTTATTCTATTTAAAAAAAATTATAAGCTGGCGACGAAAATATAGATTAGTGATCATTTTTTTAACTTTATATATTATATTGATTGATAATTAAAAATTCGATCGAGCGAAGTTAATATTTTTATTTAAAACTAGCGACTCACCCTCGCTTCGCTCGAGTTCGTCCCAAGGTACATACGTTTTAACGGTAAGTATTGAAAGTACAATGTACATACATAGTATGGAAAAGTAGGCAGGTTATTTTATATTTTTTCTCTTTATTAAAACTTTCCGTGTAGGTACCTTAAGGAACATACGAAAAAATTTTTTTGCTGAATGCCATTATTTGTCGATATTGTGACGTTTACAAAGTCAAAAATTATTTCTGTATATATATGTATTTAAATATAAAACATACTAAATCTCTACGTGACATTGGCGTAGTAATTTGTACTCAACTAGCACGTTTTAAAGCCATTGACAAGAAAATTGAATTAAATTAAAAATATATACTCAAAAAGGCTGCACATAATATCTGCGTGTGCATAATAGCGCTAGGTCGTAGTAGTGTTGCCGCTACATCTATCATCCCGCGACACATGTGCCGATTACAGACTCAGAGCTGCTCACCTCCTATACTGTATATGACCTATTTATTATATTAACTCGTAAAATAAAAATATATGAACTTTTATTTTAAGTATTTTACATATAAAAACTTCAGGTAAGGTATAGAAGAACCCCTTCCTCGATGGGATCAGGCTAGATCAGGCATGCTGGCAAACTTCAAGCCCGTGGAAAACTAGTTAGGTTCTGTTAGATGTGCAGGTTTCCTAACGATGATATCTTTCACCGTAAGGCAAGTACTAATGTTAAAAATGATTCACAAATATAAATCTCAGTAGTGCAAGACCTGGGTTTGAATTAATTTTATTTGATTTTTCAAGTTAACGCATTAGGCCGCGCGCACTTTGGACACGAATTTGTATCATACTTAAACGTGTGATCGTGGTTATACGAATTAAGTGTGCACATTGATTAAGTTTTTCTCCGTCAAATAGGTAGTCCTATCTGTTTTAGGGTTCCGTACCCAAAGGGTAATACGGGACCCTATTACTAAGACTTCGCTGTCCGTCCGTCTGTCTATGTGTCTGTCCGTCTGTCACCAGGCTATATCTCATGAGCCGTAATAGTTAGACAGTTGCAATTTTCACAGATAATGTATTTCTGTTGCCGCTATAACAACAAATACAAAAAGTAAAAAACGGAATAAAATAAATATTGTAGGAGGCTCCCATACAACAAACGTGATTGAAATATTCACAGACTATTAGAATATTCACAGACTATTAGAATATTCACAGATTATTTAATTATATATTCACTTTAAAAATAAATAATTAAATTAAAATAAAACAAATATTTAAGGGTGGCTCTCATACAACAGACATGATTTTTTTACCGTTTTTTTAGATAATGGTACGGAACCCTTGGTGCACGAGTTCGACTCGCACTTGGCCAGTTTTTAATTTTAAAGGCACAAAAGTATTTTTAAATCCCAACAAGTTCGGATAGTTTTCTGATGTTGGCACTACACGTAGGTACGTATACGTACGACTAACTCGCACCCAGTCTGCGCGCCCTCATACTCCATAGTACTTGAAAGGTCGGGATCATTCGTGCGTGTTCGTACGTGTTCGCACGAGTAAACTTCGGACGAAAACGTATCCAAAGTGCGCGCGGCCTTAGCCCTGTGGTGTGAAAATGATTAAATTCAATTGTTAATTAATCTTATCATATGGATATACATACATTAATAATATCTTGAATTCTTTATAAAATCTATGTCATTCTTAATGAAAATTTGTTTTACCCTATTCTTAAATAATTAGATGAACAAATAAAGAATATGATTTGGAGAAATAATTTTAGAAAAACTAGAAAGTTCGAATAAATATAATATAAACCGTTTCGTTTGTAAGCATCTTAAATTATTTAGTACCTACCTAACATTACCATAGTTACCATCACAAAATATATTATAGCCTGAAACCAATTTTTTTTAAATACTTTTAAAAATCAAATATTTTCGCGACGAATTACCACTAATTTAACTTCTAATTTTCGTGTAAGCCTAAGTCTAACAAGGCAATGTTTTAGAACAGTGGTGATGCGTGCAGCTCGGGGACGGCCGCCACCGCGTCGCGTGCACGCCACTCACGCCGACCTCAGGTTTTAATGTATCATTGAGTGCAGAAATACTTAAATGGGATTTTTTTGTCATAGGAAATAATGATAAAATTGTGAGAGTGAGTTTATATGTTTGTTATCCCATAACACCTTAAAGAATGAACTTTTTGTATAATACGTGTAGTTAGGTATGTAGTTTACAATGGTAGGATAGACTAGTTATTTCGCTGTATCAAGTGAAATGTATTATATTATATATCAATTGTCATAGTAAAAAGTGCCATCATTTAAAATTTAAATTAATGCATTTAGGACATAATTTTAAAAGTTAGCAAGAGTGCATGTGTTACAGTTAAGAATCTTATAAAGCGACGATGCGATGGGTACCTACTCGTAAAATAATCGTAACTAGTATATATTCGAAATAGGTATGTGTTGTAGCGACTTACCCTCACTTCGCCCGGGTGCGTCCCCTTATGCCTAACAGTAGCCTATGTATTTATTATTCCAAGTCACAGTCTATCTGTGGACCACATCACAGGAAACAGAGTAGCAAACATACATTACATAAATACAAATTTTCGCATTTACAATAGGTACTAGTTCAACCAACGTTCATGTAAATTAAATTACTATGCATACATAGAATTAAAATTTGTACTAAAATACGACAAGAATAAGTTACTAATCTATACAGATAAATAAAATTGAAGTGTCTGTTTGTAATGTCACAGTAACAACTTTTTACTAAATGCATATAAAAGTATATACAGTACATATAAGAAAAACACAAGTTTAGTTTAGTTTTTTTAAGTTTTTTGTCTGCCTGTCTGTCTGTTTATTCCGGCTAATCTCCGACACGGGTGGACCGATTTTCACGGAACTTCTCTGGCAGATAACTGATGTTATAGGGAGTAACTTAGGCTATTTTAATATTAGAAAAAGAATTAGTGTCCCGCTTAAAAAAAAAAGAAAACGTACCAAGGGATAAACCCGAGCGAAGCGAGGGTGAGTCGCTAATCTATACTAATATTATAAAAGGTAAAGTCTGTGAGGTTGTAGGGGGTATTCTCTGAGTCTGGATCTACTGAACCAATTTAGATGAAATTTGGGTGGAAATTGTTTGAGACCCTAGAAAGGACATAGGATATTTTTTATTCCGGAAATTATCCCTTAAGGAGGTGAAAATGGGGATGAAAATTTGTACGGGGAATCAACCTATGGAAGAACCCGAGCGAAGCGAAAATGAGTCGCTAATATTAGGTAATAAATTTATTTTATTTCTTTTACTACTTTCTCGCTGGCCCCCATAAATATAAGAGGAAAATTCTTTTCTAAAACGTGTGATAAAACAGTTTTCCTACAGAAAGTACCGGAGTCAGCTGCTAGACATACGTCAGTTGTCAACGGGACGCGAGAATCAGTGGTTAGGAGCAACATCGCGTGCGCGTGCAAGTTCGAATCCGATCGATATCTACACTGCCTAGCACACTGAACAGACGAATGTATAAATTAAGAAATAACAACATACCAACCTAATTATTAACTGTATAATATGTAATATTAATTATTAATATTGTTAATGAAAAAAAGAGTTTTATTTTCATTCCGATAGATTTTAAGCCCCGAAAAAGTAATCACTTTTTCCTAGGCCCAAATCATCAAATGTAATGTTAATTCATAGCAATTCTCAATTACTTTATATATTCGAAAAATATGGACTGCTAAAATTCACCCCAGTCCCTACTTATGAGAAGCAACATACTCATAACATTAAATCTACTACCTCTGACTCAGAAAAGAAAGATATACTTAAATCAGATTTTTACAAAGCCATAATATCATATACCTACATACTTCAAATATTACCTTATTAAAAAAATATATTGAATACACAGTATACCCATTTATACCTACTAGTAGTTACATCTTCTGGTAAAGTACTGGCATATTAACCTACTCGTACATTTATATTTACAATTATAAAGCAATTTATCTTTAATAATAGCTATTCTTTTCTGCAAATCAATTCCAACGACAATTTAAATTATCCTAATGATCCCTATGCAAATACCTGTAGAATATAAAAGAGACTTAGAACATTATTTTATGATTAGAATTTCATTATTTACTCATCATTTACATAATAAATATGACTGTACAACTATAAATAATCGAGTATCGTGCATTTTTGTATTCCACCAAAAAGTAACGATTAATCGGAATTCGATTTGCTAAATAGCTTTTGTTATTGTGTTATTACCCACTATTTTTCCACTTTTATGTCAATTGCGGTATAAGGGAATAGATTAGTTCGTATTGACTCGCCACCTGCTAGAGGGGACGCAATGACATTTTGGATAACATGGTAATTTATGTAATTAAGTTGGGGAGCTTGTGAATTTGATTTCTAAGTGATGGTTTACACAATTATGATTACAAAATCATTGAAGGATAGCTAACTTGACCAGTATTTATTAATTATAGTTTAATTTTAGAGTTTGTACTGTAATTTCAACTACTTGTATGTGTATGTATTACTATTCCTATTTCTCCAAACAAGTTTCTCCTAAGAATTTTTTTTGCTTTTTTTATCATTGGCCCTAATCAATAAATATAGGTTAATCGAATACACCGTAAGCTGTCCTAAAACGTACACAACAAAATAAACCACAAAAAATACAGTTAATATTAATTCCTCCCTCCCCTTTTCTGAAGTCAAAAAATTTAAATATAATATCAAATGGTAGGTATAAATAGAACCATTTAAATAAACAAATATTTAAATCCTTATCAAGACACGCTTCATTTGCAAATTGAAATGAAGTCAGCAAAGGACGTACACTACTCGACTCATTTGACAAATCCCCACAAGACGGGTGTGAACTCCGAACCGTTTTATTATCTTTTTCGTTCCTGCACAATTTTCTAGCGTCTTATCTCTCTTGGGCGAGGCCACCATTTTTCTCGGGGACGCGTTTATTTTTCATCTCTTGAGGGCGAAGAAAATAATTTTCTGTGAGCTTTGAACCCGCAGCGGGGAAAAATGGGTATTTGGAAAATGTAATTGGATTCTCGACTAATCTCGACGCCTCTCGTTTCTTAGGGGGAGTGCGTGTTGAAATAGAAATACCTATTTACTGGTCCTTAGAAATTAATTGGGATTTTAATTATACCTCACATATAAACTTGCACAAGATGAAATATTGCATATATTTTAAATACAAATAAAATTAACTTTTTAGAGAAATTAACACATATAATGTCAAAGTAAATAAAATTATATTGCATATTATTTAAGAAGATTTTTTTCTATACTAGGTTATACTTCCGCTGTTGCATCTGCAACGTTCAAGAAGTGATCGGGAACGTAAAACTTATCTATACATAATATTATAATTAAATTGTAATTTGTAACTGATCGCTGTCTGTATATGGAAGATATTTGAGAAAAAGTATTATTGGGGGTCTTTATTAACGCAATAGAACTCAAAACAATGATTTTTAGAATTTTGTCTCTTTGTCTGTGCGTTTGGGCGCGCTAATCTCAGAAACGCCTTAACTGATTTGGGTGCGATTTTCACTAGTGTATTGTGGTAAGCTTTACTTAACATTTAGTATTTATTTTATTTCAATTGGTTCATAAATAAAAGTTATGTCAATTTAAAGAATTACTTAGGGACGAACCCGAACGAAGCAAGGTTGAGTCGCTAGTATAATAATATAAGACTGACATATTTCCTTTCTTTCATTCATTTGGCTTCATTTATTTTCAAGATGCTCTCTTTTTCTTTATCTACCTATATATCTTTTTTTTTATACTTATGCGTATGACAGCTATAGATACCTACTATTATTTTTAAAACTCCAGCCGGAAATTGATTTCCTTTTGAATCATATCTGTCCATGGCATCAATCAAACTAAATGTTATAAAAGAATCTAAGCAATATTAAAGATCACATAATACTATACTATGTATTTTACTATTATTATGTACTTTAAACTATGAAGCATTTGCAACATAATATTGTCACGTTTCATATGATTTTTTAAAGTATTATTAATTATAGCTAGCGAAGTGACTTGGAGGGGAAAAAATCGATTGCAAAATAATCGATTTTATCGAACTATTCGAAAAGTTGCATTTTTTGTACATAATAACAAAATTACCAAGTCGATAACTAAAACAACAATCTGTTGGTTTTAGAACTGATAAAAACAAACCAAGTTTTTTTATCAACTTAAATAATAAGGAAACTGAATAAAATTATTGCTTAATACTTTCTTAGATTTACGCGAATATTTGACATTTAAATAAAACCATCTTTTCGGATTTTTTCGCGAATTTATTTAGATTTTTTGTTCCCGATGTTTCGATTCGATTATTGCTACTAATTTTTAGTACTACTTAACATTTTATTGAAATGTATATAAAACAAAACGATTTATTCAAAAGAACTTAATAACTACCTATTAGTCTCAAAAACTAAAATACAAAACAAGTTTTTATTTAAATGTTAAGTTTGAACAATAAAAGTAGGTACTAAAAAATATATACGGTCGAATTCAGAACCTCCTCCTTTTTTTGGAAGTCGGTTAAAAAAAGAATTATTAACACAGATGTCTATTGTCTAGTATCATCTATCATTTTACTAGGACAAAAATAAAATTAAACAATAATCTCAAGAAATAAAGTGATCTTTTCTTTTAGTCTCAAAACTAAAATACAAAAGAAAACTTTTTTTTTAGTTTAAACAATAAACTAATACACATTATCGCCACAAATGTATCACTTAACATTTGACTAACAACAAATTTTATCCAACAAACAGAAAGATTTAATCCAACAACGCATACATTATCTTTTTTACTTAAAAAAAAGAGAGTAAGTAATTTAATCGATTTATTAAAAATAGATTTTTAATATTTAGAGTCGATTATAAAAAATCCATAATAAGAATAAAATAATCGATTAATATAAAAATCAATTATTTTTTCACATCCCTGATCCGGGTACGATAATTTTGATCAATCATCAATGTACAATAATTTTACGGCCCAGGGTACGATAGTTGCCTGGCTTCAGGTTGAGAACACTGTGTACCACACCTTTCAAATTCAAAAGTCAAATATGAAATTATCGAATAACGGCGTGTTATAAGTGACAAAACTACTTGTGCGTTATTTCGACGGAATATTGAATTGAAGTCAACAATAATAATATAGAATGCGCTTTTAATCCTAAATAAAAAGTCCGGGAAAGTTCAATTTCTTAAGTGTAATAATTATTTACATATTTAGGTATGTTAAAATGGTCATGAAATTTTTCAAATTGAAGAATTAAATTGAACATTGATATTAACAGACATGTCAATATGTTTTTTTTTTAATTATTTTTATGGTACGTTCGCATTACTAAACTTGTAATTATAAAGGTTTGTTCATTTTAAGAATTAATTTACACCAAAAAAGAAATCGATTTTTCTAAAAATCGCAAGCATTTAAAAAAAACACAATTTATTCAGACAAACACTAGCTTGCTATTTGGAAAGGCTTCAAAAACTATTTTGAGAGGTCTTTCCAAATACATAACTCTTATCCTGATTAGAATTTTACAATATTTACTATACGTTAGATTGCACGTATTTAAATCAATTTAATTGTTTGCGAATCAATGTCATCCATTATCTATTCAAGCAAGCAAAAATAGCCGAAAACAGCCCAAACTTGCGCTGTCTAATTTCTTTGTATGGGATGGGGCATCTGTACTAGTACAGTATCTGCGATATAAGCAAGCATGAATATCAATATATCGATTGACTTTTAAAGTTTCCTGATATAGTTTTTTTTTCTTGATCGAAGCTGCAGTTCCAGAGATCCTAAGTTTGAGTTCCAGGTAAGGCTAAGTTACCTATTTTGCATTTTTTAAGAAATATGCAATAGTACCAACCTATAGTTGGTAAAGTTGGCAGTGTTATACTAGGGACGCACGTTAATATCGTTCCTGCACTTAATTTCTCATCAAACTTGTAAAGTTGTCATCCCATCGGACTTTAGAGACTTAAGGAAATAAAGAGTATATTTACGCTCTATAACATCGTGGTTGGACAACATTATGTATAATCTCAGTACAATAAATAAAAAACCAAGTGTCAATGTAAATATTTATTTCAAATACTATAAGTGCTTATGGTAACCAATGATACAATGTTACGACTCAACCGTCTCTCACATCGTAAGCCTTGCCTAGCTGTAGTATCACCATCTCGAGTCGCCAGTGCGGGGCTAGCCAATACAAAACAACTCTTAAACGACCCTTACAAAACTATATAATATCATCTATTTATATTACATTTAATAAATGAATTTAATTTCTTTAGTATCAGTTATTCGGGCTATATGTCTGATGGTAGCATTTCCTTTATTAAAATCAACTTATGAAAAACAAAACTATTATTATAAAATTTGCCTCATGCGAGAATCAAACCCGCGAACTTATGCTTATGTAGCAAAAGTGAGGTCGTCAATAATATACTAAATACTAATATATAATTTTTATTTTGTCTGAAAAATCAAATTATCAAGATAGGAAACACCACCATTTTGAAAACCGAACGATTAATACTAAATCACTTATTTAACATCCCAACCATTCAAATTATAAGCAACTGTGTATTATATAAACGTTTCTATTCTATACACGGAGGCACACATTGCTTACAACTAATCTTTCATTGTGATATCCAAATTCACTCGAATCCAACACAAAATTGTATAAACGACAAGATTTAATCTGCTCAAAAAATTGTCAGATATACATTTCTGCATAATACATAATACTTGTAAAGAAAATCGTTTAATGTTCATATTTTTCTAAACTAATACTATAGGCGGCCCTCCGACCTCGCATTCTGTGACCAGAGTCGGTTAACTTACAGACTACTTACTGATGTATAAAACATCCCTCAGAAAAAAAATCAATAATACATTTTGAATAAATCTATTTATTTCTACAGGACAGGTTTGGTGTGGGGGAAATGAATTAATATGTACAATATCTAATATTAATTAAATTCAAATTTCATTAAACATTTACACAAATTATTTTGCAACCATATACAAAATCACAAAACTACTTATTGAAATTTCACTTTCAAACTTGTTATTGTATAATAATGTGATTTTCATTCATTTTGGTACAGACGAGTGACATAGCCTCAAAATATTTTGAATCCATATATCTAATACTACTATTCTTCTAGTCCCCTCCTTTCTCTTTCCCATTTCTAATCTAAATCACCTAAAGGGTTTATTTATGCGCATGCGCATAAATAAACCCTTTAGGTGAGATAGATATAATATATTGCGCATTACAAATGTAAACAAGCACTACATCCTCCAACAGTAGTAAAAAGCGATAGAAATTGACTAATTGCTGTCTCCCTCACTCCATGACTAATAGCTAATTGCTGCCTCTCTCCATAACTAATAGCCTTTTGTTGTCTCGCTCACTCCATAACTGTCACTTATTGACACTAGCAATATAGTAGTGTTAGTTATATGTTCGAATCAAACCAGCTATCTGTATCTATTACATGCATAATTATAATTAACAAATGCCTAAATCTAACAAGCGACTAGAACTAAATAGAATACAAGCAATTGGAAATTGTCATGAAACTAAAAACTTTATGTGCAGCAATAAATATTGTAGTATTTACAGAAATGTTGCGATGATCGATCCTTAATTAATATACCTTATGGTATTCAATCTCTCATCAAACCTCATACAGACCAAACTCTTGATTGTTCGTTTTTAAATGTAAATTAATAAAAAAAAACTGATAATTTACTAAATAATAAAAAAAATATTCATTAACATGGAAGAGAAATGATAAAATACAATATATTTTTCGTCATAATTAACACATTTTTAACTTCTGCATGAGTTTTAAAATTTCACTAATAAGTAGACTCAATCTCAAATATTTTTTTTCTACAAAGCACAAATCAATACCTACATTAATTTTAACTACCTTATGACATGTTGTCATGAAATAGAAAATTTTCGATATTATAATATATAGATAAATTGGGCCCAAAAGGTATAAAAATATGAACTAAAACAAACATTTTAAATAATAACTGTTCTGTTGCCTGTGTTAAAGTAAATTTACGCCTCGATCAAGGTGAGTAATAACAATAAAATATATACCGATGCAACAGCATGCAATAAAATTATAATTTTTAACTTTCAAATAGGTCATTTCATTGTGCTAATGGTAAGAAACCATATCGTCCGTGAACTTCTGAGATCTTCTAACTACTTACAAATTTTACAGAAGGAAAATAAATAAATATTAAAAAAATGTGGAGAATTTTGGTTAAAACAAATAAGTAGTAGTAGTGGGTATTTACATCTTTTTCTGTAATATTTTTTTTTGTATAATAATTAAATACAGTTAGTATTATGTCGCTTCTTGCCAAATGGTGGCATTAAAGTCTTGCACAAAAATGCTAGTTGGGGAGGTATCAGAAATTCACAGATGATATGGCATCAGAAATGATAAAAAAAAAGTCCAAAGCAGTACAGTGTAAGTATATTTGTAATACTTATGTATATGAGAAGTTACTGTAATGCCATATAGAGATTGATGATTATGATTGATTAACATCATTTACGATTCAATGTCTTGCTTTAAAGTATATATTTAATACCTATATAACAATATAATGCTATAAACATTAGTTTATTAATGATATTAAAAAAATAGATTTTATAATATCACTCACAATCAACATTCTCTAATGTATTCATTCTACAATCTACTATTTGGTGTTTTGTGATTGGTGTCCGAAATAGTACTGAAACCGTATAATTTCTTCATTATAGTCGAAACTAATAAAATTTTAGATATTGCTTTACTATTTACATGACAGGAGATCCAAACTGTCTAAACATAATAAATTTATCACTTTCAACACTTAACAAGTCTTTTCACTTTGCATTTCACATGTTGATAGCATAGATAATGATATGTTCTGCCAAATACACAGATTATACTATAGTAATCTTTTTTTTTCACAGCATTCATTTACTTTTTGGCAAATAGTCAATATGATAAAATTATTTTAGACCAACTAAAATACTAAGCGCCTGCCACCAACTACATTCTGAATGTTACTTAGCTAAAAAGAATTGCAAATATTTTGAATAATTACACAAAGCATGTGTTTCGAGTTTCAATTACAAGTAAAGAAAAAAAATTCAATCATTTCAAGTGTTAACTTATTTAAAAAGTTAGAAACATAAAACAATATTATAATGCAATGCAATGCAATAAAACAATATTATAATGCAATGTCCACTAAGTGTTAGTGTTCACCAATAGACTTAGACACTATTACATCACTATCGTGTGATAGTCATTTGTATTCACTTCACTATGCCACCAACACATCACTATCCTATATCACGTTTCATTCACTCACTTAGTACAACCTTTACTCATCAACAGACTCATTCACAGATTCATTCACTGACTCACTCACTTCTTCACTTGTGTCTTCAAGCCCGGTTTCGGGCTCGGCCTCGGATCAGGTGTTCCGTAACTCCACAAGCTTCACATCCTTAACATGTAAATTATGTTTGGACTTAGCCGCGAATTTGATAACAGCTTGCGTCGACACGAGAGGTACGTGCCTGAGATCCAATCTATAAAATAAATAATAATGTAGGTAAATAACAAAATTAGGTGCAGTAATGATTTATTACTAACTTAAAATTCAGACTACCTGATCTGAATATAGGCACAAGTCATTGCACAATTGACAATTTTTAGGCGACACATGACGAAAAAAGACTGTAACTAAGTTAACTCACTTGCTTTTATAACGAGCATACAATTTTTCTTCCGTCCACCTTCTTTAAAGTCGGTTTTTGACATGACCTACATCTTACTTTTTCAACAAGCAAACATTGTACCCGAGTGAACCGATAATTCAGTGAGTGACTGGTACTTCATAAAGGGATCAGTCACTGAATTATATCGATCGTCAATCAACACGACAAATCTACTGGCCTGTCGCATCTACAATTTTCAGTATTTTTGTACCCAATAATCACTCAAATTACTATTTAAAAATTACCTATGTAAACCAATTTAAACTATATTTTTGTACTCCTCCACTTTTGACTAACATTAAAAAGGAGTACACAATTCGGTCGCACGTTACTAATGAATAGGTATATAAAGACAACCCTCATACATTTCAAGAAATAAAACCGATCTTGAAAGTAGGAATTATACTAATACTAATTAATAAATAATTCAGAATTCAGCATACCTTTCAGTTAAACAGTGAATATATGAAAATTAGCAATACGGAAAAAGTAAATAAAATAAAACATAGCACCCCACCTAACAAGATTCGGGCACCTGGCGAGATGATCGAGCGTGGCCTCAGTGAGCAGCCGGCAGCCCGCCAGCGACAGCCGCTGCAGGCCGTGGTGCGCGAGCTGCGCCGCGCCCGCGTCCGTGAGACGCGCGCACGAGGATGCGTCTAGCTCGCATAGCTTGGGGAGTGCCTGTAAGGTTTTAAATAAAAAACTTATTGAAGTAAAACTACTTTACGCACGCTTGACTCGGGGGTAAGCTGGTGAATGCGTTACGAATAAAATGTACGTACGTTTGTCGCCATGGTAACCGTTGTTATTGTCTGACAAATGATATATAATATTTACATATATTATTTTCTGAAATGATATTCTATGAATATATGATTGTAATATGCCTAATATGCGTTATTTTTAGTATCTCACCTATCCTAATTACTTAAAAACATAAATTGAATTTCATAAAAAGTACCGATAACCTACTGAAGTTTTACTTCTTGCGCGTGTACACATTCATACACGCACTATTAATTTTTTTCAACTATACACTCGTATGTACTTGTATATAAAAATAAATGTTTGCATGTTTGTCCTCTATGCATTAGTTTATCCGATTGTGATGAAACTTTGGTGGTTTATTTCTATTCTATATACGTCTGTGAAGATTCCTGACGCAAAAAAATAGAAATTTTCATTGGACGTTTGTCTTTTATGTCAATTTCAAACATAAGATAGACGAGCTCGAGCGAAGCAAGGGTAAGTTGCTAATGTATTTATATATTTGATTATATAAGAATTTAAATTCTCGTGTTTCATAATTATATTAAACTAGCGTCATCCCGGGGCTTAGCCCGCGTAGAGCATTGGTATATTATAAATTATAGCCTATGTGCTACGCTAATGTATATGTTATATTACTGTAGTTTCATCGAAATCCTTTTAGTAGTTTTTTTTGCATGAGAGTTTAGCGAACATATGTATGTACGTATAATTGATTATTATTTTTTTGTTTTAAACAACAGCAATAACATTACAAAAAAGCAGTCATGAGGGCTGCCAACAGAAGTGAAAACTTAAAACTATAACAGACAGTTGTTATTTTTGGATTAAAACTGTTTACATCTATCTGGTTTTGACATCTATCGGCACTCTGAGTGTTAGCGTTAACACGTCACGTGACCATGTCGATGACGACTTACATGAACTTACTCCCCATCCAAACCTACCTATAGAAGTTATCACTTCAAAAATAATCATATAAAACATAATTTAGTTAAAAATAATTTATCATAGTGATTTGATACACATTAAACATGCAAAATAAAAAGTTGCATATTTTATATACAAAAGCTATATATAAAATTTTATATCTCTAATAATAATATATGAAAACCCAATTACCTGCACAATATACAACATGGCGACATCAGTAATATCGGTGCCGGGTAAACGCAGGACAGCCAGAGCAGCCAGCCTAGACGGCTCAGTGCCAGATCTTGCTCCACCACCTGGTCTCGAGTTCTCTGGTGGTGCGAGTATACCCCTCAGCTTGGAGTCGTCTAGACACCTGGCAAAGGAGAGGTCCAGGGCTGTGAGGGGTGGGCAAGAGCTGGACCGGAGTGCCAAGGCAGCCTCCGCTGGTGACCCGGCGAGAGAGAGAGACCGAAGGGCGGGAAGACGAGCCAATAGCCTGAAAGTGGACAATTTTTAAATTTAATGCCATCAATTCAAAAAATTGAAGCGTCTGTTTGTAATGTCAAAATAACAGCTTTTTACTAAATGCTTATGAAATTATATACCTTACTTAAAAGAAAATACAATTTAAAAAAAGTTTTGTCTGTTCCAGCTAATCTCGAAACGGCTGGACTGATTTTAGCGGGACTTTCACTGCTACATAGACGGTGTTATAAGGAGTAACTCATGCTACTTTTATTTTTTTTAAGTATTAGGGTTTCGTTCAAAAAAAATGAAAACGAGAGTAAGCCCCTAATAACATAAAATTGACAGAATCACTGGCTCAATACTAAAAAAAAACCATCACTGTATTATTAATATTATTTAATAAGTCATTTTAGTTTATGCTCAAACCATCTACTAGGTAAAAATATTACTAAACAAATCGTTACAACAATAATAGAAGTAGGTAGAACTTTCGAGATTTAATCACATAGATATTTACTTATATAAGAAACTAATATAACATGCATGCATTGACGGCACGTTTGGGTCAGTTTGTAGTGACCCCTAACTTAACCTACTTTCTGCACCAACAGTCGCGAGTGGCATTCATTCGTGTGATGAGCACAAATGTTGTACTCCAGTCATGGGTGTTTATATTTATAATATGTATGTATTTAAAGATATATTATGTGTAGTGCATCAACTATCTAGTATCTATAACACAGGCTTCATAGCTTACCATGGAACTAGATGATGTTGTGTGTTAATGTACCAACATAGTTATTATTATGCATACCAAGCTAGCTGCCGTCTCGCCAGATGGCACCACTCGAGCCCCAGGCTGAGCGGCTGGCGGCGCGCGATGCCGGCCAGCTGCGCCGCCGACACGCGCACTTGCACGAACGACATGCTCCGCCAGAGGGACGGGTCCATCTGTAATAAATAGTATGGAATAGACTATCAAAACATACAACAAAAAAAAATCTTCTACATAACTATCTTTAAATTATAACTGTCTTTAAATTACATTTTTAAATGTAATTCTTAATTAATTTTAATTTTCTAAAGTAGACATAGAATATAATAATGGTAACACTAAAAATATAGATTATTAAACAATAATACAATAATAAGTTTTCTAAAAAATTGAAATAATTATAATGATAATAGCTAAAATTATATAAATAATATTCCATATTTCAAATTAAAATTATAAAAATGTTTAAAATTAAAATTAACAAATATTGTAAGGTTCTGTGATGCTAAATTTCAAAATTTTGAATTCATTTTTGTTAATTGTGGGTAGGCTGTCTGTAACAACTATATAATGCTTTTGTGACATCAACATCTTAGTCTCTCCCGTGACCATGATTGCTGTAAAGCAATCGAAACGTCGGGAAACAAAAATCAAAATAAATCCGCGAAAAAATCCGAAAAGATAGTTTTATTTAAATGTCTAATATTCGCGTAAATCTAAGAAAGTATTAAATAAAACTAAAATTAAAATGTATTCCTAGCGAGTTTCACTAACATAAAAATATGGGGAATCAAGGTAGATAGCCAATTACTTTGCCGATTAAATTAATTGCTTAAACAAACTAAATTATTATTAATTATAAACTAAACTAAACGAAATTAATATTAATTAACCTATATTAGGTTATCCGGTCGGGCGCTACGAAGCCACAAACAAACAGACACGCAGATACATGTGTTTGTGTGCATTAGGGGATGCAAACAAATAATTCGATGTAATATTTCAATATCAAATTTTTAAATAGCAACCCAGTAAAATTGACATATAGATATATAAATAAAATATTTTTGGTTAATTCGTACGGAATACTCAGCCCAGGCCTTGCACACGAGCGCGCAAGTGGCCAGCTCGTGGGGCGTCAGCTTGGCGAAGACGCATAGCATCGCCTCGCGGTCCAGCCACGGACAGCCGGCGGTCGGCACTTGCGTGAATGGGGCCGGTCGCACTGGATACAGCGGTTTTTTTAGCACCTGTCAAATATTATTTATTAAAATAATCAATTATCTAGTAACTGGTTATTATTATTATTTTTTAATTTTTACTTTCTAATTAAATTATTTTACAGTTCTTTAACGATACTGACGTGATAATGCATGTTATGATAACCTGTAATTAAGGGCATTTATCTAATTGTTAGCATATGAGTATCATACTATATTATTTAATGTATCTTTTGTTTTATTCCTTAATAAAAAATATTGGAACGAAGTTCCTTATCGCGCGTTGTGAAAGGGGGCGAGACGGAAAAATTCTCACAAAAATTTTGCTCCGGTGTGTACCAGGCTCGCATCACTAAACAAGAGGTTAATATACATTATTGTCACACTACATACTTGTTTGTTGCTATGTAATCAGATATTTGGGTAATACTAGCGTTTCGGTATGTACTAGGCTTACATCGCTATACAAGAGGTATATGTATTTGTTAATAATAAAAAAATATTATTATAACTTAAAAAAAAAAAAAATTTATTACAATTCCTTCAATAATTAATCGAAAGGAACTTCGTTCCAACCGGGTGTCCCTTGACACCCCTTTATTTTTATTTTTTATTTTTAAGTTTGTTTAATTAATTAAAATGTTTCTTGAAAATATTTCGTCTTTGCATTCGCGCATTACTTGAAAACGAATTTCTATAAGTAGCTTTTTATTGTAAGATCAACTAAATACTCTGAATTAAAAATATTGCTAACTTTCATATTTTCAATGGACTATATATAGCTTAATATTCTCCATTCAACGCTTTCCTATGCAAGTAATACAGACAAGAATCTTGTAAATATTGCTAATTTTTGATAGTACTACCCCTTGTTATAACATTTATTAGTTCGAAATTTAATTTATTGTTATAATGTATATGTTTTTCACTTTTAAGCTCTATCTGTTTGTAAACTACTCAATCAGTAAATAATCTAATTTTCAGTATTTAATCAGTTACCTTTGCTGAATGATGTGTCAGTTGCAAAGCAAGGTGCGCTCGTAAAGCTTGTTTCTTGGGCGCTTCGTCTTCATCGCTTGACCGTCGCTTCTTAGCTGCCGGCTCCCACTCGCCTTCGCGCTCTCCCTCCGCACCGCCATTGCCGTCTTCATTGTCTTCCTCTTCACGTTTAATTTCTGATGGAGAATGTTATTGTATGTATTCAGCCCTTTTTAACGCCTCACTGCTGGGCACGGGCCTCCCTTCAGTACGAGGGGGATCAGGCCATAGTCCACCACGCTGGCCAAGTGTGGATTGGCGGACTTCACATGTCTTTCGAAAACTTGCTAGGTTTCCTCAGACATGGAGGTTTCCTCACGATGTTTTCCTTCACCATAAGGCAAGTGGTAATCAAGTTAGAAATGATTCGCACATGAAAATATGAGAGGTGCGAGACCCGGGATTTGAACCCCCTTTCACTCGGTTTTCTAAGCGAGCGCGTTACCACTGGGCTACCACTGCCTTTATGTTATTGTATTCATATTATTATTTAATACTAGCGACTTACCGTCGCTTCGCTCGGGTCGTCGGTCGTCGCGTCCCTAAGCTTGAATGTTTTGGGAACGCATAAAAGACAAACATCCAAAGAAAAAAAAACTTTTTTTGCACCAGGAACCTTTACAGGCGTATACAGGGTTGGGTTACCACCAGAGTTTCATCACAATCGGATCAATAGTTTATTACAAGCATACGTACATTAATTTTTATTTATATAGATTGACAATAGTCTAAAGTATTCTAAATCGAACTTCCTAAGTTTGCAAAGGTGTTTAGACGTTTTTAATTCAATAATATGAACCAATCAATAAATTATTATGATACTCGGTACATTGATGCTTTGTAAATGAGTACATAATCCTATGAGATTTTAGTTTATGGTAAAATTCGACTAGGACCAATGGTAATGAATGGTAAATAAATAATATAATGATGTTACAATTGTAACTCTCCAGTACACAATCATAAAAAATATTTTCTATGATTTTTTTTTAAATAAATGTATAATAACAGCTACCTTCTTCAGATTTGATTTGTCCGACATCCGTTTTATTTTCCGTGTCAGATCCAGCCTCTGTTTTAACAGTTACTGGAGGTGGTGGCGCTGGTAATTTATTCTGAAAATATGTAATATTAAATCAAGCTCGTTTAGATCTATAATACAAGTATTATTATTAATTTTAATGAAATATTTAACCATACAAATTATTCAATATCAAAATTCATTCATTTATATAAAGAACCACAAGTTAATCAAATTGATGATGACAAGACAGATACTTGTCATCCTCTTAATGTTAGTTTTTATCATAGATATAGAAAGTGGAACGAGTGTTTCTTTGTATATTATAAGTTTTTTACAATCGATTTATAAATTCTAATTAGAATTTAGAAAGACAGTTATTGGCCGCGCGTTCACTTTCATTCTTTCTAGACAGTGGTCATGAGAGTATTGCTCAGTCTATACCTCTATGTGTATAGTTTTTATTTACCTGAACGTTATTATGATGCTGACTGAGTTGACTGGCGTCCGAGCCCACGCTCATGCGGCGCAGGTCCGACGACTTTTGGCGAGCACGGAAGTGACGAGGCTGTAAACAAATGATAATTTAAAAAATATTGTACAGTAACACGGTTTGTTTACGACACCCTTATAAGTGACAAAGGATATAATTAAAACGTCAATTTGCTATATTAGATAAAAATAAATAGAGCTACCAAATTCAGTACTTTTAAAGAACAGTTTTATCTTGTAGCCTCTATACATTAAAATTTAACTTTAACGCTACATTCCAACACTTATTACAAACAAACATTCCATATGTTATTAACAAATAGTATAATTACTTTATAATCATGATTCAGTCCCATAGTAGTGCAAGTGGGGCACTCCCATGAGTTAGGCAAATCTTCATTGATCTGACCGCCGGGAGGCACGCACGCGGGGTGCACGATGCTGTAGCACACCGAGCACTCGCGTAGTGACGACGGACCATTGCGACCTGACGAAATAATAAAAACATCATTTCAATACATTGTGTATGTTATTAAAATAAAAGTGTATAAATAACATAATACAAAGCTATTTTTTCTCATGCTTAATAAAACTTTTGGTTATCATGTCTATATAAAAACGAAGCAACTATTCGCCCGATCTACGAGTCTACGGGAAGCTTTCCCATAGCTGACTCATGAATCAATTCAATTTAGTTCAAACTTTAAGAACCACGGGAAAATTTCCCGTACTTCTTAGATTTTTTTCATTTACCAATAAATAAGTTCTCAAAAACAAATAATGTGATTATTTGTTTTTAATTTGGGGTATTTTTTTATTTTTTGGGATGTCAAAATGGTAAATGATGGTAAATTCTCTTTAATTTGGCGTTCATTATTTTTGTATGACATCAAATTATGGAACTCGGCCACAGAGACTGGTGATGGGAAAGCCTTCTGTCGACATAGCGTTTTATATTCGCGCAACGCACGTGGTTTGCGCGTATTCTCCGCTGATAACTTAGAAAGGCCTCAACACATTTGACACATGAACGTATGTCGTCTGCGCATAGTATGCTTTTTATAAACTTAAAAAGTACGTTAAAACTTAAGATTACTTGGATTTGTACAAACACGTGATGAGCGCGTCGAAAGCGACAACAGCGCATTAAAAAATTGTATTGTAACAGTGCGCAGTAAAACGCTTTACTATAACGATATAAATATTCCTTGCTTTTTTGCTTAATGAATGTATTTTTTTCTTATTTGACGGCACGTTTGGCTCAGTTTGTAGTGACCCTGCTTTCTGCGCCAGCGGTCGCGGGTTCGAGTCCCGCTGGTGGCATTCATTTATGTAATGAGCACGAATGTTTGTACTCCAGTCATGGGTGTTTATATTTATAATATGTATGTATTTAAAGTTATATTATGTGTAGTGTATCAACTATCTGGTGTCCATAACACAGGCTTCATAGCTTACCATGGAACAAGATGGTGCTGTGTGTTAATGTACCAACATATTTATTTTATTATATAGAAAAATAATAAATTAGCAAAATAAAAAGAAAACGAACTACATCTTAGTATACAAGTAAATTACCCGAGTTACCCTTAGCCTGAGGCGCGACCGGCGTCTGCATCCAGCCGTCGAGGTGACACACTGCACACGACGCCGTTACAGGCAACATGGGCTAAAAAGAAAAGGTAATTCAATTATTTTTTTGTAAAATATTAAATACAAATGAAATATACAAACACTTACTCTATCCATACCAATATTATAAATGTAAAAGTTGGAATAGCACATAGGTTACTATTTATCCCGGAAAAAATGCACAGTTCTCGTGGGATAATCTATTTTGTCTAGGGACGAAACCAAAGCGAAGCGAAAATGAGTCGCTAGTGCAATGTAATATATAATGTAGTTACTTAAGCGGTCCAGGTAATATTAATCACACTATTATTCGAAATGCGAAAGTATGTATGTGTATGTTTATTGCTCCTTCATGCTGAAACAGATGGATGGATTTGGATGAAATTCTGTATGGAGATAGACTATAACCAGGAGTAACACTAAAACATTAGTAATAAAATTTGTTAAACGGTGGGTTTGTCTGTACATACCGTTATAAATACAAAAAAAAACATCCAAGTGAAATGAAGGTGATTCCTAGTAAAATACAAAATTAAAAAACATGACGTATTACTTTTATAATTTCGCATCATAATTTTCATGTTACATTTATTTTTATAGAAACAAATAGAAACTCACTTGCAAACACTGTCGCATGATACAGGTCTGTTTGGCGCGTCCAAGCCCACCGAACTTAACCATGTCGTGGCAGAAAACGCAATCACCGCAATCAGTGCGCTGGCATGCTTCGCATTTCTTGCACCTGGAAAATTATTAATAAATTATTTTTATATACTTTTAATTACACATTGTGATATTCGATACATATGTATTGCCCGTCCAAAACATTATTAACAAATCACTGAGATTTCAGCATCCTGATCTTCGTTTCCTATACAGACAGAAATTCTGCAATTTCCTACTATATAACAATGAAAATCTTTCTGATAATTAAAAAAAACTTAAATAGTAGTGTCAATTAATATATTTTAGTATAACATAGTTATAAAAAGCCAAAAATATACTCCATATAAAAATATGTACCTAGTACGTCGTCTACGTGGTGCGCTATTGGCGTGTTCGGGGCGAGGCCGCGCCGGCCCGCCGCGGTGACCGCCGCGTCCGCCGCGACCGCTCGACTGTCGCCGCTCTCCGGATGCCACTTCATCTGGCCCTGGAAATTGTACATATTTACCATATACAAAATAATACCACAGTATAAGTTGAGAGAAGTGTGATGACATCACAATTATGGGTTGCCCTTAACACATGATATCTGGTGACAATAATTGTCACGACTGAGTATTAGGAAACCACAAACCTCAAGGAATGTACATAATATATGTTATGTATGTAGGGTCCCGTCATAGGAGTACATACAAACTACTCACTACATACAATCCTTAACACTTA
The DNA here is from genome assembly GCA_033884665.1 of Argynnis bischoffii washingtonia. Taxonomy (NCBI): domain Eukaryota; kingdom Metazoa; phylum Arthropoda; class Insecta; order Lepidoptera; family Nymphalidae; genus Argynnis; species Argynnis bischoffii. The sequence goes on along the minus strand of CM066628.1, from coordinate 5,934,926 downwards.
TCGCTTGGTACTTATGATGACTGATGATTAAGGCAGTGGTAGCCCAGTGGTAACGCGCTCGCTTGTGAAACCGAGTGAAGCGGGTTCAAATCCCGGTTCTCGCACCTCTGATATTTTCATGTGCGAATCATTTCTAACACGATTACCACTTGCCTTACGGTGAAGGAAAACATCGTGAGGAAACCTACATGTCTGAGAAAACCTAGCAAGTTTTCGAAAGACATGTGAAGTCACAGCGTGGTGGACTATGGCCTGATTTCCCTCATATTGAAGGGAGGCCCGTGCTCAGCAGTAGGACGATAAAAAGGGCTGAACACATACTTATGATGACGTCACATGTTCTTAGTAAATAATAAAGTGTCCAGAAGGTCGAAATTTTACACTTCTTTCCATCTAGCTTTCTTTTAGTCAAGTGTTGTGTTGTTTGTCAAGTTCATGTTACTTATTTTAACGATTCCATCTTAAGATGTCAATATATTATCAAGCTTGAAATTACCACGAAAAACGAAAAATCAACAAAAATATTTACTTTTTTTTTTAAAGTAAATTAAAAATAATTAAATACTAATTTAAAAATGACACTTTACCCTTCAATACAGGTACGCCAGTGACAGCGAGGTGCTGCTTATCATGTCTATGTTGCTCGACCAAAGTCCGTACATCGCGTACGAGAGCTATGGGATCCGTCAACAACTCTGGCACCGACTTACGAGCCGCAGGGAGCTGATGGAGATATACCACTATGGCCTGGAATGTTTGAAATTATGTTACTGAAGAAACTATTATTTTTAATACTACAGATCCATAAAAGATGGTTCGATATTAAAGTTTTTAATTGAAAATAATTAAATATTATTTAACAATTACTCATTTGCTTTAATCAGTTCCTAACTAGATGTCGCACTTTCAAAATAAATAAATTCATTATTCTATTACTAGATGAAAGGACAAACCAACAAATACGCTTTCGAATAATAGCCAAAGTAAAAATTTCGTAAATAATTATTTGTCCTTTAATAAGGGCAGGTATATTACTAATGCATCTCGAGCTATGGTTATATGATTAACTAGTGACTAACCCCCCTTTGCTTCGGGTTCGTCCCTAAATAAAAACAAATTGAGGGAAGGTACATTTTCCGAGATAAAAAGTAACCTATGTGTTATTCCTCACTATAATATATGATAGTAGAATATCCGTATTAATATTATAAATGTGAAAGTTTTTGAGAATGTAAGGATGTTTGTTACTCTTTCACACCAGAACGGTTGAACGGATTGATTTGTTCCTCTTGATCTTGCAATCAGTCTTCTTGACTATAAGCAGATATGGTGTGAGAACGGTGTGGTGGTTGAACGGATCTAGACGAAATTTGGCACAGAGATAGATTATAGTCTGGAATAACACATAGGCTACTTTTTATACTGAAAAAATATACGGTTCCCGAGGGATGAATAGTAGATAGACAAAGCCGCTAGTACAAAATAATTACCTTCAAACCATGCAACTCATTCTGTGTCAAGTGCACGTGTTCCTTGGTTGCGGGCGGCAGCGCGGGGGGCGCCTGCCCCTCGGGCGCGAGGTGGGAGCGCCCGAGCAGAGCGCTCACATACCTATCTAGCACATACCATAACATCTCTGTGAAGAACGGGTAACGGAATTTCTGTGGCACCTGTAAATTAAACAAGTTTCTTATTAAAAATAAATTATGATACAAAATATTAATTACCATACAAAATGCATTTGTAACAAAGTTTCTTTAAAATTATATTAATTATATTCTCCACAAAATTAATGCACGCTCAAAAAATAAAATTGTAATATAATAAAATTAACATTACATGAATGTAGATTATATATAATTTTTCACTTGAATAACAAAAAAATCATTACTATACAATTACTATGAAAAATTTAACTTCATGAGAAATGCAGTTGCAGAGCCACTATCTTAGAAATTACATTTTTCATAAAAAAATTAATGCATGATTAACCAAATTTGTAAAATCAACAAAAAAAAATTAATGTTAAAATATTAACATTCAAAAAAATATAAAGTTATATTATTAATAATAATAATTATGTAGATTGTATTAATTCATTAATTGTGTACTCGTATTAATTATATTGAATGAATGAATGAATGAACGAATGTTTAATTTAAATATTGTTTATATTTATTTTAATATGTGCATTACCTTTGTAACATCTTCAACCTGTGCAATTTTCAGTTGCTTCTCAATGCCAAATTGATGTAAGAAGTTCCCACCGAATACTAAAGAGTCACTTGGCGTATACACGGCGTGGATCCAACCAGTCGGAATAAAGAATGTATATCCCGATTGCAACTGAAAGTATTAATAAATCATTTATCATTATTTTTTGGAGTAATTCAACATTAATGAAATACTGTAATGACATTACATATATATTTTTTATGTACAAACTTTCTTTTCATTTAAAGAAAAGTTTATATAATAAAATATTTTATAATGTGAATAAATTATAAAGGTGCAAAAACAGTATTTAAAGATGCAAGAATAACGACAGAGGCGTAAAAAAAATCACATCTTTTTCATTATACTGTCAACAAAACTAAACATTTACATATTTTTAGAGCCAACATTGAATATTTTCTGATTATACACTGATGCTAATAAAACAGTTTTTTTTTTTTTAATTTATTACTGATAATTAAATTTTATTGGTGACTATCTAACATACTTACATGGACCCTAATGCATTTCTCAACTGTATCTCCAAAGAAAACATCCGACTGCTTGCCAGAGAGTACCCACTTTTCATACAACTGGAGATTTTTTTCTGTCGGTGGGATGAGCCAGAATACTTTTGCACCTGTAAAAATAATTGAAATAAATGAAAAATGTTGTGAATTTTTTTTAGGTTTTATGGTAACATATTAAAGAATAAATTATATTTTCTTAAAATTAGCATTCTTTCAAATTTTTTCTCTATGTTTGCTTTTATTAGGTTCATGTAAACAAAAATATAACCTCTAGTTTTCGTAAGGTTATAAAAATTTTAAGGTATTCCAGAAACTGATGTATCATAATAAAAAGGGGAGAAAAGGGACCAAAAGAAAATTTACGTTTAATTTATGAATGGACAATTTCTACATAAAAATATTTATAATTCATTTACCTCTTAAAATGTGGTACCATACTGAAGTACCACCAAAATCGATGTGGAAATCAGTGTAGCAGCCCTTCACAGACATGAGGCAGTACTTTTGCACCTTCGGGTACATCATGTCATCTAACGCATTTGTTGATTCAGTCTGAAAAATAAATGATTTTCTCGTTTCATATTTTTTTAGCAAAAATAAAATAAAAACCATCATATCAAATCAATTTGTTTCAAAAAGTTATACTAGCGACTCACCCTCGCTTCAGTCTGGTGCGTTCTTTAGGGCCTTTTGTAGTTATAACATAAATACGGGCGCTATCTTTTGGCAAAATTACTAACAGTAGCTCGTGTGTGTGTTATTTCATAATTGAATTAAATTTCATCCAAATTCGTACAGCCGTTACAACGTAAAAGAGTAATCAATATACAGTTATGAAAACTAACCCTACTAATGCCATACTAAAATCAATCTACATTACACTTATACATACATTTATAAAAAGGAAATAATCTTTTTACCTGTTGATCCTTCAAGTGCCTCGGCCACACGGTGTCGACCCAGTCTATAAGGCGCACTATGCGCGGTGCTTGCACGTAGTTCTCCAGCCGAGTGTGAGAGAACTCTAGCGAGATCACGTTTAGCAGCCGCTCTTTGTTGGGATCATCGTAGTAACGTTGCCAATCCTGATGACATAGCAGATTTAAATAAAGGCGGTTATACACGCTATAAGGCAGTGGTAGCCCAGTGGTAACGCGCTCGCTTAGTAAATCGAGTGAAGCGGGTTCAAACCATAGGTCTCGCACCTCTGGTGTTTTCATGTGTCTTACGATGAAGGAAAACATCGTTAGGAAACCTGCATGCCTGAGGCCCTAGCAAGTTTTCGAAACACAAATCACACAGACATGATTTTTCAAGATTTTTCAAGCCTGCAGTTACGTGTAGCTGCCTTAACCTGACATATAACAATCCTTACAGAGGACTCTGAGCTGAATATACTAATTACTCAAGAGTAGGATTCGAACCGATTGCAGTATTGAAAATTATTATGTATTTATATTAACTAAGAATACATCTAGTTAATATCCTTCGCCATATATTAAATTAAAATGTTTGATAAAATTATAAAAAAAACTTAAAAGTCCTGTTTTATTCTCTCATGTTTTAATTTCTAAGGTATGAATTACTTGTTAATTTTAAGATGCATTTATTCGCATTATTGATGCATTATTATAATTTGTTATTATTTTTTTCCAATGTATAATTAAAGTACCTATTTGCATTTTTATTGCAGTTTTATATTCTAATTAACTATAAAATAAAATCTGATTAATATTTACCTTCATGGTCATCTCAATATTTTTCTGCGTGTTTACATCCATGACGTCAAGTAGGCGCCTAGAACCGACGCACATGCGCACGTCGTTCACGGTAAAGTTACTGGTTGGCACCCTGCAAACAAAGGAATTACCTAAATAATTATAAAATTACTACAATAATACGAATATTCATTCGAAAGCATTATTTTAATGAAAAATAATATTTAATGTGGTAAATCTTTAAATTATTCGTCATAGCTCTTGGCTTTTACACGTCGTAAATCATTCAGTATAACCACCCGGTTTCCTCAGTCGGCCGCTTTCAGCGTTAGAAAGTGGACGTGTTACGATGTTATATTTCAACTTTTCAGTTTCAGGTTCGCTTCACAATGCCCCAATAAATTTTAAATAATTTACCCATTTTACTACACTTACCTAGGGGTTTAAGTCTAAACAAATACTAATAAAGTATAAACATGTCTAACTGAAAAGAACTCTTACATTTCGTCACAGAGTTAAGCTTTAGCGACTACCATTTCGTTTTAGAAATTCATATTTCAAACGTGTAAGACAATAGATATTTTTTTCAATACTCAGTAATTGCCTGTAGTTTTGTCTGGTTGAAAATAAAGAACTATATCGTTGCACATATTCGACTCTACAATCAAGACATATTTCCGGTCGTACTAAACTGTTCGAACGAGGCTTTATTATTTAATAGGTGGAGCTTAAAACATACCATCCGTTTGATTTATAATTTAAACTATATCTGTGACAAAATGTGGCAGGATCGAATAGCATTGCATTACTGACTCCAACGTCAGCAATCGGGGGTTCGACTTTTGAACATATGTACTATGTTTGTACTGGCCATATTATATGCTTAACCTGGTATAAAATGAAAGATTAGCAATAAAACTGTTTAAATATTAAGTCTTTCCAAAAATAACTTCTATACTTTATTTAACGTAGAGATTTTTTATTAAACCTTGATTCCTCTTATTTTTAGATATCTTTTTAGATTCCTCTTATTTTTAGATATCTTTTATGATTATATTACGTAAATAAGTATTTTAATTTCTAATGGGACAGGATCCGACTATGTCACAACATATTTTTGCAAAAAAAAAACAAATCAATATTGCATTAAAAACGGACAGACTAACTTTGTATTTATTAGATTAATTGATAAAGATTACATTAATAATAATTAATATCGTATATTATGTATAATATTATAATCTATACAGATAAATAAAATTGGAGTGTCTGTTTGTAATATTAAAATAACCACTTTTTACTAAATGCATATGGATGTATACACGGTTCATATACCAAAACAACATTTTTTTACAATTTTTGTCTGTCTGTCTGTTTGTTCCAGCTAATCTCCGAAACGGCTGGACCGATTTTGACGGGACTTTCACTGGCAGATAGCTGATGTTATAGGGAGTAACTTAGGCTACTTTTATTTTAGAAAAAGAATCAGGGTTCCGCGAAAAAAAATTAAAACCCATGAAATTGTTAACAAAATACGGCTACACACCCGAGCAAAATGAGGGTAAATTGCTATATAATTTAAATGAATATCTTAGGAGTAGCAAGCTACTATTTATGTATAAACATAGCTAACCGTGAAACCGTACCTAGGGACGAACGCGAGCGAAGCGAGCGTGAGTCGCTAGTAAAACACTAAATATATTACATCTAAGCTCCCTTATAGTGAAACATGGGCGAATGAACCTGTTCTACAAACAAGCAAATATTTAATATTATTCTACCCTTTGGCCATAGCCTTTGTCAGTAAGTACATAAAACTACGTATAAATGTATAGCAGTAGTCCGCAGTACATTTTTGAAAAGGTTAACAAGAGACTTAATCCATACTAATTTAATATTTATGTGAAAAAGTGTTTGTTTGCCTTTCTTTCAAGCCGAAACAGTGCAACGAATTATTGTATATGAATAATAGAGGTCATTAATATAAGCTACTTTGACCGGCGCGGCGGTTAAAAATCTTGTTCGCGGGAAAATATGTTATATTTTAACTCATATAGAGAAAATTTGGATTGCTATGGTTTTCTGTACGGGAAATAGCTTGAGGCCTCGAGAGAGACATATGTAGGTACGAACCTATTTACATAGGGACGAATCCAAGCAAAGCGAGAGTGCGTCATTAGGTATCAGAGGTGTGGTAGGAGAATGTCAGAGGTATATTGTTTACAATATAAACTGTTTATTTTTTATTTATACTAATTTATTTACAACACGTTGAATGAAATTACTACTGGTCTAATAATTTAATACCTACTCAACAAAAGGGAATTTACCTCCCTAAAGACTTTTCGTTCAAAATTAGTTATTTTGACCGTCAAGGAAAAAATATACCTACGAGTAAGTTCATATCTCAATAGAAACACTATCGATTTTGATAACACTTCATTTTTTTTATATAGACGGATTGGCGTTAATGATCTTATGGCGATGCGATCTTGGCATACTAATTAGTGATTACTGACACGGGTCTAGTTAACTAAATAGATAATAGGTACTTCTTACAATGAAACTCTCACAGAATATTATATAATGCGTAAATATGTTTGTAAGTTTGTACACTCAGTCGGAACAAACGATAGACGTATCTGTGCAAAAACGTAGTTTGTTGGCGGGAAAGTAACATACACTTTTCTCATATCGGTACATAATATGTTCCTATTTGAAGAACCAAGCATCAAGACTCAAGTGGGAAATATTTAACCAAGTAACAATTGAAAATTATGATATTTATATCATTAGCCTATTGCAAAAATATACCTAGTAATATTGTAGTGGCATGTGCCTTCCTCCTAACAGTAGTATAATAAATATATGTAATCCTAGGTTTAGAGGCAGTAATAAAGAGATATTGTAGCGAAAAAGTCCCTTGTATTAATTCCATAACTACATGGCGATCTTGCCAGGATATCCATCACCACAATATATATATATATATATATATATATATATATATATATATATATATATATATATATATATATATATACGTTAATTTTCTAGTAATCGCAAAGTAACAGGTCATAATAAAGCATTTTCCGTTATAAAAAGAATCATTGTGACCTGAAGTAAAATAAACTTATAAGGATCTAAATATTAAATAACGCTTTGGTCATCTATTAGTAACCGGTCTAAAAGCACATTTCGCTGCACCTGCTATGGCGATATGCAGTTGCTAGGATGTTTGTTGTTCCTATCATCGCTTTCAAAGTACAATAATTGCTATCCGCAATGATAACTTAAGTAATTAAATGTAATATTTCGAATTCAGAAAGCAATTATTTTATATATAATGTTATTTAATCTATACAGATAAATAAAATTGAAGTGTCTATTTTTAATGTCAAAATAACAGCTTTATACTAAATGCATATCGAATTATACACGGTACTTATAAGAAAAACTCAATTTTTAAAATTTTTGTCTATCTGTCTGTCTGTCTGTTTGTTCCGGCTAATCTTCGAAACGGCTGGACCAATTTTAACGGTATTTTGCTCAGAGAGCTGATATTATAAGGAGTAACGTCGGCTACTTTTATTTTAGAAAAAGAATTAGGGTTTCGCTCAAAAAAACTAAAACGTACCTAGGGACGCACCCGAGCGAAGGGAGGGTAAGTCGCTAGTTACTTAAAAAAACTACTTAACATTGCTTCGCTCATTTATACTCTATCTCTTTACTTGATTTCATCCAAATCTGTACAGCCATTTCGGCCTGAAGGTGTAACAAACATACACACAGAAACTTGCACATTTATCATTAGAGTCCGATGTTTTATTTCTTTTTAAATTACCCAAAATAGTAATTCATACTATTTAATTTCTGCGGCCCCGTCCGCATATGTTTAGCTTTCAACCATTAAATTTGGCTTCAATTATGTACAGAGTAACACACAACACAGGGAACAAACTGTATCTTTAAGTCAATTTGACGAATAAGGGTAATACGTAGTTACATGTGAAAATCAGAGTAATAAATTTTTAAAATGTTTAAAAAATCTAGATATTTGCACAACTGTTAAGAAATATCTAAATATTTAAAAAAAAAAACTTTATTTACACTTTATATACATATACTAATATTATAAAGAGGCAGAGTTTGTTTCTTTGGACGCGCAAATCTCAGGAACTACTAATTAGATTAAAAAAAAATATTTTTATATTAAAAATCCCGTTTATTGAGGAATACTATAGGCTATATAATATATAGTCTATCTATTCCATACTAACCGTTAAAACGTAGCCAGGAACGAACCCGATCGATGCGACGAGGGTGAGTCGTCAATAAAATAATAATTGCAAAAATACTAAATAATTGTAATAACAATTGCATTATATTTTAATAAGAACTAAGAACAAAAAAATAAAAGTTAAACCCATTTAGAAATAAACTACATCAGATTAATTGAAGAATCAAGAGAAATGTTTATATTAAAAGCCCATCTACGACGCTAACGACAGAGCTTACTGGAATGGAAACTAAACACAAGTGAAATTATACTTGCAGTGTAGGAGTGAGTGCTATCGGAATATATTAATATACTGTTCTTATTGACTTAAGAGGTACTCCTACGAGATACTAACAATATATATCAATGAAAGTCATAACGAATAACTTCACTACATAAAAACGGTTAAATTTGTTTAAATTTAATAGTAATAGAATAAACATATAACACCATATTACTGCCATAATAATGCAATATTCGTTATATTACATTATTATACTAAAAATAGCATAGACGTACTCCTGCCAAACACCTCATTTGGTAGGAAAATAAAAAAAACTGGATTTCAACAACAGAGCTAAGAAACATCCATAAATGTAGGTAGGTGTACATACGGATAATAAAAATTAAAATAGGCCGAATCATCATCAAATCAAGCCGTTTAGTAGGAAAAGTATTGCAAACACACGCACACCGGAATTTTATAACTTATATAAATATATAAATAAAATAACAAATGAAATAGACGAAAACATTCCAAAAAATCACCTTAATCTATGTTACGTAATTTTATAAACTGTGCCAAATGATGAGTTTACTGCGTGTTTTTGATAACAGCAAATGGGCCGGGGAATGAATAGGAAATCAACAGTCGGGAATTCAATTGATTCTCATCATAGAACTATAATATGAAAATTGAAAATATTATAACGATTTGTTTCGTCAAAAATTTTAATAGTGTACAAATAGTTAATTACCTGCTTCTAATTGTTAACAAATATTAAAAAATATTGGGTAAAACTTATCGACATTTGTTTAAAATATTGATACTTATTGACTTATTCTCAATTCTTTAACAACAGAAAAATCTCATCAAAATCAGTCCATCCGTTCTAATATTAGCCCAAATTAACAGGTAACTGATGAAGTTATATGCATGCATTTTATTACGATATTAAAAGCTAGAACGGGTTCTTAATAAACTCTACACATTTATAGTCAATCCACGGTCGATACTAACACATTTACAAGATATATCTAAACAGGATAAGATCTACATATACATGGACGAGCTCTAATTGCACTGGACCCGGTAATTCCGGGAAAAGGCTTGAAACGAGCGCAAACTGAGTAGATGTTTAAAAGGTTCGCCGTGCACCCCGTAATGACATTTTCATGGAACAAGGTTATAATATCACAATTTTATTTTTATGAAATATCGATATAATTTTACCTCTGCGAGTTACCTTATAGGTAATTTTTAAGTTAAAATATAACATGAAGTTAAATATCAAACAAAGTAACTTATACATATTACTATTCATTTTATATACTCATTTTCAGAGTCATAATTTTACTTTAAAAAAACATTAGATGTAGATTGTAGAAGTAAATTAGATATGAACACACAATTTAATATGTTGATCATTAACTTAAGAGGACACTTCTATGAAAAATTCCTCTAAATATTTTATATATCCTTCAGACTCCAAGATTGTAATATATAATATAAATATATCACTACTGTTTAAAAATAACACTATATGTATATTAAAAAGATCCTATGCCAAGAGAAAATTTATAAAAAAAATTGAATAATATATTAGTACGCCATTCTCCTCTATATTATGGCAATACAATATTATATAGGTATATAATAAAAATCGAACTTGCTTGCTTTTTATACAACCATTTAATAACTAAATATATTTAATAACAGAACAAAAAACAAGACTATTATTAATAAAGTTTACCTCTACAAATCTAATACTCGAGAGATTTGAGTGTTAACAGTGACATCGATTGATAAGCTCGCGGTTATCGGCCCATATTTAAGTTAAATTAATTTTATTTATTTATTGAACATGTTAATATACTCGTATATCAAAAATATTGGCAAACTTTAAGAGTTATAACTTTAAATATAATGTACAGACGTCATATTATACGGTAGTACCGCTTGTTCTAAACTTTGGATGAGAATTCAGAACGAAATATATGATCCATAAAATCTAAACACGTATAAATAAATATACATGATATATGTATGTATGAGTTTTTTTTTTTATTTATGGTATTCAGTGATAAACGAGCAGACAGTCCACCTGATGGAAAGCGATACTGTCGCCCATAACACCTACGGTTCGTGCATTTAAGTTTTATGTAACAAAACTGCAGAACTGCCGGTACGTTATCACTGTGAGGACTAAGATGATATGCCTCTCGCCTGTAATTGCGCTGGCTACCTTATCATAGTAGCAAGAAATGTCATTTTTTTTAATATTAAGTGTAGTAGACGTTTGAGATAAACCATACTAAAAGAAAACTTAGTAAAAAAAGTTTTTGATCAATCATAAACAAGACTAGGTAGTTAATTTAGATGTATATTTTTTTCCTAATTATGTCCTCCTGACCGATTTCGGCCACATTGACTAATCTCAATGAGTCTAGCCATATGCATAGGAGATATTATAGTGCACAAGTAAACGCGCAAACACAAGTCCACTCAATTACTTTCACTCTCTCTCTGACCCTGGTGGGACGATAATTCTATACAACCAATGAGTGAACAGGCGTAGGAGTGATAGCTAAGTCTTAGATAGTGCTCTCAACTCCGGGCTGTTATTGAAAATTTCTCAGAAGAAAACCCCTCTAACCACACTCAGCCACACCTAGGACTCGACCTGTGGACCTCCGGATTTGCAGCCGTACATGCTAGCTACAAGAGGCACAACGAGGCAGTTAGTTAAAATGAATATGTTATATCTAAACGGTAGTCTCATATCATTTCAAACTTCACTATGATTTTAATTTTTAAGTACGTTTACATACCTTTTTGATAAAAAGTCATTATTAATAATCTTTCTCTTGTTGTTTGTTTATTTCCTATAAACAACCGGTTTTAAAAGAACTTCCCGGCTTTTAAACTAAATTCTTGAGACCTTAAACTTTAAATATAACTAAGCAAACAAGAAACTAGCAAGAAGGCATGTAGAAAGAACTTGGTGAACTACTAAGTGACCTGTTCATGCATTAATTATGTATTGCATCAGGTAAAAATATTTCATTTTCAATCTTACGTTTATTTTCATTGCAGTTAAAAATACAATACCATAACACTTTCTTAGATTTACGTGAATATTTGAAATTTTAAATAAAAATATCTTCTTGAATTTTTTCGCAGATTTACTTTCATTTTTGGTTCCCGACGTTTCGAATGCTTTACAGCAATCATGGTCACGGGAGAGACTAAGGTGTTAGGTGTCTCAAAGGTATTATTTAGTTGTTTAGCTTACCCACAAATTAACAAAATGAATTCAAAAAATCCGAAAAGATAATTTTATTTACACTAAGCTGCGTTGCTCGTCTGGGGACACCTTTAGGTTATTAATTTAAAAAAAAAGTATCAGCGAAGGGAACATATATAGTAATCAATAACTAAGGAGAATAAATAAAAAAATATATCATTTTTTATTGTTAAATGTCCGTTCATAATATGATTATCTTATGGACATCAATATACTACAAAAATCAATGAAATGCGAAATGTGACCTTTCTAAGCGCCGGAACGTATACGATTCGATCGGCCTAATATTTGAACACGTAACTGGAATCAAAGTGCCAGTCGTATTTCGATTTACAAATCAGTTTCAGCATTAACTCCTACCAATATGTTAGGTTAATTAAATCGAAGAGATTTAAAAGCAATTTAATTTATTTTACTACAAAATCAACGAATGATTCTTTACTGAGATGAGAAAATTCTATACGATAGTGGTGCCATTATATGTGGCATAGAAAGCCACATCGTGGTGTAGAATAAAATGGATTGACCATCTACATACTTAGATATGTGTCAAGACCATAGGATAGGTATGCAAACATAATAAAAACTTTATTGCTAAAAAAATACCGTTTAAAGTTCAATGGTAATTAAAGAATAATAATAGGTGTTCGTCATTATTTTCAAATTTGGATGCACCACATAAATACTTTTACGTACTAGCTATCTCATAATGCATCGCACCGGCCCTTGATATAGGTACTACTTGTATAAACGCAGCATCCAGTACCTTTTTTATACAATATTATGAGCTATCGTGACAATTGCTATAATCTATTATCATAAGAGAAACACTTGACGGATTGAGATAAAAAGTAGTAGTACAGGCATGGTTCTCTAGGCTGCGTACGTGCCTTTTGGTCCAGTGCAGTGGCTCGCAACTCGCAAGTACGGCTGCATATTACGAGATCTAGGGTTCAATTCCCGAGTCGGGTCAAAAATGGATAGTGGGTTTTTAATCAAAGAAAAAATATATACAGAGGTAGTTTCTATATGGGATCATCCTTAAGTTATAAAAGTCATATACATATAGACAATAGACTATAGAGTACGCAAAAATTACAGCCGATTGCGAACCTACATACATATTTTCAAAGTCGGTCAAAAACGGCTGTTAATATAAAATTCAACTTGGATGTTTTCCAAACAAAAAAAACACGATTTTGTTGTACGTTCCTTATGGTTAACCAGTGGTCATAAAATATTAATGTCAGAGACCTAAAGAACCTTCATCCATTTGACCAAGATAAACAGAACAAGTTTCTTAGTGTCACAAAAGCCCATTATATATTGAAAAGGATCCTATACCATCTCGGAATTAATATATCTAAACAATTTAAAAATGTATATATACAGATAAATAAAATTGAAGTGTCTGTATGTAATGTCAAAATAACAGCTTTTTACTAAATTCTTTGTCTGTCTGTCTGTTTGTTCCGGCTAAAAAAGTTACTGTGTGTAAATAGATAAGATCTTTATTTTATAACTATATAGTGATTTAAAAATTGATTATGAATCACAATTTACAATTTAATATATGTATGAAAATCAAATTGTAATATTTAAAATATTATGCGTGGCCGTAGCATGATACAATAAACTCGTCATAAACTCCGAATTATATTAGGTGTATTCAATTCAGAGTTACTATTGATGTTTATTTTATTCTTCACTAAAGTCGCTATTTTTGTCTGTCTGTTTGTACTCTAAAGTATGCAACGGTATCTAATACAGTATTTAACTATAATTTATAGTATTCTTCAAGTTTTATATGTTTGTTAGTTACGAAGTATAAAAAAGCCAAAATCTTAAGAATAAGTTGAAAGTTATATAGAGTTAGGACTTGTTTTAATATTAAAAAGACTAGAAAAACTACGGCATAAAGCCCTCTAGACCGAATGTCAGTCAGGAGGACTTTATGCTGCGTTAATCTTACAAGTCTAGACATGTGATTAGGAATTGTATCTCATATAAATATCGCAGCTCGACCGATTTTTATGATATTTTTTTGTATATTTCGTAGATTATAAGAACAGGTTGTAAAGTATTTTTCACCCTCCTACCCCCATTCCCCATTTTCTAACCACGATTTTAGTATTTTTGCATGAATAACATTATATAAATATTAAATATTAAGCCAAAGAGGTTTTTTTTTGTAGATTGAATGCTGGCGTAGCCGCGAGTTCTGTTAGTATTATATAGTACACAAGTATGTGCGTTAACACAAGTTGTCTCTATATTCTATTCACTCTCATAATCAGTTGGGACAATGTGCAATCAAACAGTGATAAGAGAAGGACAGACGACGGCTTTAACTGCATTTCGCGACACGGGGATCTGAATTCAGGACATTAGCTCTGCAGCCGTGGATTCTAGCCACCAAACTAATGAAGCAATAAAACTTTAAGAACATAAAAATATTACAACAGGTTTACGACCTCAAGTTAAATTTTTAGCTCAAGATTTTTGAAGTTAAAACTTCTATAGGCAGGTTTGGATGGGCAGTAAATTCATGTAAGTCGTCATCGAGATGGTCACGTCACGTGTTAACGCTAACACTCAGAGTGCCGATAGATGTCAAAACCAGATAAATGTAAACAGTTTTAATTTACAAATTTTAATTTAAGATCAAACAATTAATTTGAATATCCAAAAATAACAACTGTTTGTTTATAGTTTTAAGGTTTAAGTTCTCACTTACATCGGCAGTCCTCATGACTGCTTTTTTTATATAGGTACCTCAATTCGTTACCGTTTGATACAATTTTTCTTTAAGTGACTTTTAGTATGTATAATTTCTTCTACAAAAAACCTCCCATTTTTCAACATAATGGACAAAAAGTACATTTAAATTTTAAAATTGAAATGTACAACATATTTTGCAGAACGCTGTTACAGTCCAATAGACTATTCTATGCGCTTTCACCCTCAAATAAAATAATGAAAACGAGAAGTATTTGTTTGTATTTGTTTGTAATTCGAGAAATAAAAAAAGTAGTATTCGAACTCTTACAGCTTAGACTTATATTTATTGTGAGCCTGACAATATCAAGAATAAGCTTTTTAAAACATTAGACCATATTGAGATTGTAAATGATTCTATAGATTACTTATTACCTAATATTTCTTATTAAAGTGTATGAAAAATATAATCTAAAATACTATACCTGTAACAAAGGGCGACGTGAACAAGTATATAACCATATCATTTTCCAAATTGCGAATAAAAAACAACCAAGGACAACTGTCAAACAATAAAAAATCAATATTTTATAATTAAAATATAACATGTCGTATATATATTATACATATACATATAGATCTTTCTCTCTCTTGTTATTTACTGTATATAGGTACGAATTATCTTTTGATGTAGATAAAATTTTATTTCTTCTTAACAGCTAGACCTAAAAAGCGGAGAGCCTATTTTTATAATGAAGTAGGTAAGTACAAAAGTATTATTTGATAAATTTTTTTGTAACCTCTTATCAAACTTTTTGATAAAATTTTATGGAAAATAACTGATGTGGTAATGTTTTTATGGAATAGAATATTTTTCGGTCTTATCAAAAGTAAATATCAAAGCGAAGCCACTAACATAATCATAATTAATTAATAAAGCAAGCAAGTTGGTAAAATGTAAATAAATCAGCGTAGCTTGAACATGAGCTGAAGTATTTTATTTATTCAGTACTAGCGTCTTATTCTCGCTCGGGTACGTCCCTAGATGTTACCTACATCGTTTTATATAGATAAAAAAGTTATTGTGAGTTTACCTTATGAGATACAGTATATGCCATTGCGGACTTTTCTATGCGCCTCTAATAAAACCTACAATTTTCTAGTACATTGTTTTGACGTATCTCCATTCTCCGGTAATGTTTAGCCAGCGGTGTAAGCAAATTAAAACAGGTTTTTTGAAACACCCGTCTTATTCCAGCCATTTTGTACAAAATATTTACAAATTATATGTACTTGTAAACAAAACTTCCTCGTTTATCACTTTTCTTCCTCGTTTATCACTTCATAGTGTTGCTTAATATTTTCATTTTAAATAATAGCAAAATAAATTAAAATGGTTATTCTCAATTTTTTAACTTTTTAAATTACATAGAGAACAATTCTTTGTTTATAAATTAATAATAGCAACACTGCGAGTACTTAAGACACTAGTACTTAACCCGGCGTCAGCACAGTGAAAAACAGTAACAGCGAGTGTCGGGATGGGTCACGGTGACCCATATTAAAAATTCATATAATTCATATTAATAAAGAGATCTTAGGAATCCATTGTTATATTTTGATTAAATAGCTAATAGTTTAGAGGTTTTGAATAAACAAACACAAACTTATCATTAAATGTTTTATTACAAGGAAATCAACAGAAAGGTTATTAAATTTTAAACAAAATAGACAAATTTTGTCTTATGGCACATAACGGTAACAAAAATAAATCTTATTACATAAATCTAATTTAGGAACATACTTCTAAATGCAATCTCTATTATACTCGTTAATAACAACTGAAAAAAAAACTTATAAGTCGTCACTTTCAGTCTGTCTATCTGAACAATCGCTGCAGTATAACATTGCATGCACAGTACAAATATATTTGTTGCATCTCCGACAAGTATGATTAGTTTTTCTATCTTTTTTGGCAGGACAGTCTTGACATCTTCTCCTAACATTAGGCACCTTTGCAGGTAGTTCCTCATTAGATTCTCCTAAGAAATCTTTTATTCTTTTACGAATCAGCCGTGACAATTGAGCGACATATTTACGTTGGTGCAAATGCTCACGAACAAGAGCAAGACCTAAGTTCTTTAGGAATGTACGTCTTTTCATGCTACAATTATTATTGTTATTCTTATATATTACATATGCATTTATTCCAGACATATTTAGAATACCATAAAAAATGGTCAATGGCCATTTTTTTGAATTATGACTCACAATGTAAGTGGAAGAAAGCTCGTCATCAAGTTTCTTGTCGTTTTCAGAGTCCGATTCATTTAAAATGGCGTAAACATGCTGCCTTTCTTGTTCTTCTCGGTCCATTTTGAAAATAACGCTAAAAAAGACAAGAAAAATTTGATAAATGTGTTTTGAATTTACGGCACAAAAATACGACATGAAATGTATAGTTGGGTCATATTTACCCTTCGCTGTGTTTGCCCACGTCTGTTCCCCGGCGCAGGCGCAGCACGACTGAATGATGGTAAAAAACAAAGAGGGGGACTCCTTAGCTCCAGCTACTGAGCGGGGCGGCAATGTCGCATAATTACTTCTAGAAAATACACGCTTTTCAAAATGACATGGGTCACGTAGACCCAACTGTGCGCTCGCCGGGTTAAGATTACTAATTGATAAAGTTTTCTAAAAAATTGTAATAATTTTAATAAAAATAGCTAAAAGTACTTAATAATATTTACATGTTCAATTATTCGATTATAAAACTTATAGTTTATGATCTATGGGGTGGATACCTCATTCTTTTTTAAGACGAAATATGATTTTAAACCATAAAACATATTAACAAACACGATTCAGTAGGGTTGTCACCAAAAATTTGCGCCATGCTATTTTTTACTAAAAAAACTCTAGTCTGGAGATGTTTCGATATGACAACCGTATAACATTAAATTTGTTATAAAATTATCTACATTTTGATACTTGGAATTTACCGGTTTATACCTGGATGTCAGATAATGTGTGCGAAAAAGGCCACTAAACGTATGACGACATTTTCACAAAGTCTTTTACTTTTGATTGATACTAAATTGTCACAAGAATAGAGTTCATGTAAGTACTTAAAAAAAACAATTAAATAAAAAAATAGCCTGGAGCAAATTTTTGTGACAATCCTCCTGGGTCGTGTTTGTTAATGTTTTATATTTAAAAAAAAACGTGTGGAAAAATAGTGAGGGATCCACCACATAGATCAGGATCTCCTACTATTAGGGGTGTTGTGGTGAATGCTCAAGCGATCCCGCAGCGCCCCATTGCACTGCGGCGACGGATTCCGCTGTGGGTTTTAGTGGGTAAGAGTCTCACAGTACCTTACCCATTGACGGCCGGTAAGGTCCCCATGATGGGTTTCCCCAGCGATAACAAAAAAAAAAAAAAAAAATAAAGGATCTCCTACTATTATTACAAATATAAAAAAAAGTACGCGCGTGTGTGTGCGCATGCGTGCGTGTGTGTTATTCCTTCAAACTGAAACAGCTAGGTGTAAGTAATAAAAATTGCCAAAGGAATTGCTGGCGCTACATGTAATATATTATTATTAACTATACAAATAAATAAATTTAAGGTGTCTATTTGTAATGTCAAAATAAGAAGTTTCTACTAAATGCATATAAAAGTATATCGGTAGGTACTTATGAAAAAAAGAAACATTTTTTAAATATTTTGTGTCTGTCTTCATGTTCCGGTTTATCTCCGAAATGACTGGACCAATTTTGACAGGACTTTCACTGGTTATAATATAAAGAGTAACGTCCTTTAGAAAAAGAATCAGGGTTCCGCGTAAAAAATTAAAACCCACGAAATTATGGATAAAATCGGCGTACCGAGGGACGCACCCGAGCGAAGCGATGGTAAGTTGCTAGTTATTAATACAAAAGGCACCTAAAGATGCACCCGAGCGAAACCAAGGTAAATCGCTTTTTAAACAGATTAAAATATAAACTCAAATATTGTAACATTCCAATCTTACTAACTAACTAACAGTTATTGTAGTGTTAGCTCTACGTAGCTTTATAGACTCTACACTGGGAAAAGCAACTTGAGTAACGACTTATGTCATGAAACGTCACGTCACATTAACAATGTAGATTGGTTAGTTAGTACAAACTAGAATGTTTTAGTAACTAAACTATTTATTGCCCATTTGATCTTGAACTCTATATAGTAAAATTAACTGTACGTAATGTATTAATAATTTTGATGATGTTTTGTACCAGAGTCATAATAAAGAAATATTTTTAACTTCTATTGACGCTATCTTAACAGTCAACAGGCACATCTCTCATAGTACAACAATATGAGTTTTAATCTAGTGCAATTATCATAAAAAATATCCTAAAAAAAGACAAAATATGTATTTTAAGTAATAAAAGAAATTGGAATCGAAATCAAAATCTAACAATTTTTTTATTATTATTTTTAAAATATGTTTATCTTTAGTTAAAGAATAATTGATTTATTGTCTAATAGAGAAACATCTCGTTATATTCTTAATTAATTAAAATGAAGGAGTTCTTAATTTGTTTGCTTAGAAATTAGAATACATTTTTTAAGGAATGTATGGACATAACTTATTTGTTTAATAACCGATTTTAATTATTTCTTTAGGAGTCAGGTTCAGAATAGCTCAAAGTTATACATATACTCAGAGCAATATAGACGGAGTCCGCGAAAATAAATGTCAAAGTCAAAAATAGTAGCGTAATTTACTATTTATGCTACTTTTCTCGATTTTGCCATGCAGGAAACTTTATATGTGTATTAGTTAAATAATGTACAATTTTTAAGATTAAAATACTAAAAATAATACTATATTATTTTGTATTTTTTAAGCATTAGTTCTGCCCTTGAAAAAGAGATAGCATAATATTTAGCTTATTGATTTTTTTTCTTTATACATTAAAATCCGTTAGCTAATTTTTTATAAGTATTTATTTACTTATTACCGAGTATTAAATTGTCATTTGTATTCAATTTTAAAACATTATTGTTTGGCTTCGTGTTTAGTTCTATGATACTCTGTCTATATTATTCCTTACTCTGTGGTTATATATACATTAAGAATAATAAATCGCCAGGAAACCTGTCAAAACAATCTCCCAAACAAGGTAGATCACTCCCTATAGTCAAGGCCGTGGTGGGACTATATTGAACTAGGATAATAAAGAAACATATTATATATCACTTAATTGCAAAAAACAGCAGGAACGTGTAAATTGTTATAATTTGTATATAGTTGCTTTCATATACCTACAATACATATATTATATTTATATATAAAAAAATATTACTTATATTAATGTTGCCTTATTGTATTCAGCCCTTTTTAACGTCCCACTGCTGGGCACAGGCCTTCCTTCAAGACGAGGGGAAACAGGCCATAGTCCACCACGCTGGTCAAGTGCGGATTGGCAGACTTCACATGTCTTTCGAAAACTTGCTAGGTTCTCTCAGATATAGAGGTTTCCTCACGATGTTTTCCTTCACCGTAAGGTAAGTGGTATTCAAGTTAGAAAATGATTCGCACATGAAAATATCAGAGGTGCGAAACCCGGGATTTGAACCCGCTTCACTCGGTTTCCCAAGCGAGCGCGTTACCACTGGGCTCCCACTGCCCTGTCGTCTTGTTATGCTTATATTAACAAAAACAAATCAACCTCATGGTGCTAAAAAGTGTAAATTAATTAAAGGGAGCTTTTTATTTAAAAGATGACTAATCAGATAGGCAAACTGAAATTAATTCATATTTTAGATATCTATCATGAATGTCAGGCCTTCATTGAAATTAAAATACTATATGTATGTCTATTTGTGATATTTACTTAAATACCTTAAATATATTTCTTTTGTGTTGCTTCGGCAGGCACATATTTTTAAAGTACAATTATTAAATTATTATTATAAATAAATAAAATAAGCCCGTCTACAAACTTCACACATTCTAGTGCCTTGAAGGCGGTTTACATTTTTATAAGTTACTAGCAGTTACGGCGGCTGTGCCCGCGTTCAATCTACATAAAAAAAACTTTTGTTCATACAAAAATACTAAAACCACGATTAAAAAATTGGGGGTGGGGGTAGGAGGGTGAAAATACTTTACGACCTATTGTCATACATACCAAATATACAAAAAAAAAACATTAAATTCGGTCGAGCCGGAATCGGATGAAAAGTTTACGTTGGTGTTATTCACATAGTACCTACGCGTCGTTAGGCGTACGTGATCGAAAATGAATCACCAACACAAACACACTGTAAGCACATCGTGACATTTCCTGCTTTATCTGAAGCAGATTAGATTCAGACCAATAACTTTTAAAGTTCTCTATAGACTTTTATTTCACATATATATATATATACTACTTATCATAAAGAAGCTATAAAGTGATAAATAGAAGATAATAAAGAGCTTTTTGACCGACTCAAAGAGGAAGTACTTAATTCACATTATATTTTTTGTATGTTACCAATATCTTACTTATTGTAAAATGATACTACAGTGCAACCTTAATATAACGTACCTCAATATAACGACTTCCTCGATTTAACAAATTCTTCGTAATCCCCTTGAATTGTCCATAAGAGTCAATATAAAATATACCTTTACATTGCGAACATTCTTTGCGTACAACCTCTTTATAACGAATTTTCAACTATCAAGAAAAAGTATTCATACCTCTAATTAACGAATTTTGCCAACCCAAAACCTTTATATAAAGTTTCCACCAATAATATAACTCTTAATCTTATAATGTGATTCATGTCTCGACATGTTTCGACACGCTTTTGTTTGTACAGTAATCGTTGTTGTTTTGATGGAAAGTAATGTAAACACCTCTGCTCGTCACTATTGTTAAAGATTTAAGTTAAAATGGCTCAAAAACGTAAAAGGTGTTCCTTATCGGTCGCAGAAAAGTCTTTTACCTCTTTATAACGAATTTTAGACCAATCTAACCTCAACATAACAAACCTCAGTTCAACGAATTACTTGATATTACGAATATTTTCTTGTTCCCCTCCGATTTGTTATATCGAGGTTGCACTGTATTTTTTTAATGAATAGGACCTTACTATACTATAGGGATGGTCCCATATAATTTTCAAAAAAAATTCCACCACTAATAGTTGTATAGTTAATATTAATGTGTGATATAATGTCTGTCGTTGTAGAAAATGTATGTATTAATTATAACTTTTTCATATAGTAGTCATATATTGATATGAATTATGAATGCGAAAGTATACCTATACACAGTATTTTTTATTTTATGGTACTCAGTGATAAACGAGCAGACAGTCCACCTGATGGAAAGCGATACCTGTCGCCTATAACACCTACGGTTCATGCACTTAAGTTTTATGTAACAAAACTGCAGAACTGCCGGTACGTTATCACTGTGAGGACTAAGATGTTATGCTTCTTGCCTGTAATTGCGCTGGCTACCTTATCCTTCAAACCGGAACACAACAATGCAATCATTGTTGCTTGGCGGCAGAAATAGATAAGGGGGTGGTACCCATCCAGTCGGACTCCTCAGGCTTGACAGAGTCCTACCACCGGTGTACCACAGTATGTTTTATTTATTATCTCTTTGGCACCTAACAAATAACTACGATGTAAGGAAAAGATGTTTTGCACAAAGATACATTATGGACCGTAGAGGAATAATAAATACCTGCTATACTTAAGTTTATAAGTTTTTTACATTTCACATAGATTGGTTCCTTTATGGATACTTGTATGAAGCGTAAATTAATAAGGGCCAAGTTACCAGTTTATATATGACAATTAAGTTTTGTTTTATGTTCTACTAGAGAAAAACAAAAACAAATCTTAATCCCACTAGAACCGCGCACATTTTGCCGGGATAGAAAGTAGCCTATTCTAGACTATAATCTTACTCTGCGCCCATCCAGATCCGTTCTGGCGTGATTAAGTAACAAACATCCATCCAAACATCTAAACTTTCATATTTATAATACTAGCGACTCACCCTCGCTTCGCTTCGAGTTCGTCCCTAGACAAAAATAAATTTATCTCAAGGGAACCATACATTTTTCCGGGATAATATATAGCCTTTCTCAGTTAACGGGCTATCTAATGCAAAAAGAATTTTTCAAATCGGATAAGTAGTTTCTGAGATTAGCGCGTTCAACCAAACAAACAAACTCTTTAGCTTTATAATATTAGTATAGATTAGTAAGATGTACTATATATAAAACACTTAAACTTAATTATTAGGTACGATTCTTATAGCGTAATTAAAAAACCAGTATTTCATATTAAAATGCTGTGAGGGCAATAAAATTCTTTTCATACAAATATAGTTAGACTTCTCACGTAATATTGTCCACATTCGCACGCTTCCTAAGATGGGTACGTATTAAGTCAATTACATAGATCGTAACCAGAAGTAGGTATATGACTAAAGTCTAAACCGCATGCAATAATATTTGGTATGCACAGTGCATTCTTAAGTTGCCCTAATATAACATTAAAAATGCAAGCTTGCACAAATAAAAATAAACTATAAAAATTACACAGTACACTTACGAAAACTTAAATCTCCCTTATTCAACCCTTAGAGTAAAATTGTTCGAAATAGTAATTAAATTAAAATTTAAAAAACCCCTTCGCCAAAAATACTTATAGTTTAAAGAACAACTCTTAAAAAGTAAATAATTTTGGAAAAGAGCTGATACTCTTACAGTGCTGGACCGATATTAACCAAACATAGCTAAGAACAATCGCAAGGAAACTGGCTTTCAAATGAAAAAAAACCGCATCGAAACCGGTCCATCCGTTTGAGAACTACGATGCCAGTTGCCACAGACACACACACACACAGACAGACATCGACGTCAAACTTATAACACTCCTCTTTTTGCGTCGGTGGTTAATAAAATAGGTCTTATTATGGTAACAGCCTATTTAAAAAAAACAATAATTATAAAAACGGGAAACAGCTTGCGAAAATATAGCATAAAATAATACAATATCTAATTTTAAAATTGGTTAAAAAGTAACATACCATATGGTCTATAACATGAAACCTCAAGTGTCATTATGTTCAACAATTGTTGTGTTGGTTGCACCATAAAAGAATAAGAGTTAATTAAAACCTTAAAGTAAATTTCATGTTATTACAACTTGAAAAGTTTTTAGGTTATAATATACTAACATAAAAAAAGGGTGCGTGTATCAATGTATATAATGTACGCGCAATAAGTAAAACTTCTGTAGTTTATCGGTACTTTTAATAAAATTTAATTTATGTTTTAAATAAACAATAATATAGGGATGCAAAATTTTTGTGAAAAAATATATATTTATTCACAAACACTCACAAACGTCAAACACTCGCGCACGCGTTCGTCCCTACGTAAGTTTTCACGGTTAACTATTGCTAGTGAAAGTCCCGTCAAAATCGGTCCAGCCGTTTCGGAGATTAGCCGGAACAAACAGACAGGCAGACAAAAAATGTAAAAAATGTTGTTTTGGTATATGTACCATGTATACATCCATATGCATTTAGTAAAAAGCGGTTATTTTAATATTACAAACAGACAATCCAATTTTATTTATCTGTATAGAGTATTGATTATTTCAAGTATATGTTTATTTTTTAACAATATTCATTTGATATGATTCCATCACTCGCCTCTCGTTTAAAAATAAATAAAAGAAGTATTTTTTTATAATTATCTATTTATATTTAAATTGACTATTTATTCATTTCCGTAACAACAGTTTCCGTTACAAAAATCGTAACGCCAATACTTTTTTCCCTCTCATAGCGCCTAAAGAAGTTTCAATTCAAAAATTCACATATATAATCAACTAGCGGTTCAACCTCGCTTCGCTCGGGTTTGCCTCTAGATAAACAAAAACAATCTCACGGGAACCGTACATTTTTCCGGGATAAAAAGTAGCCATGTGCTTATTCCAGACTAAAATCTACCTCTCGTGCCAAATTTCATCCAGATCCATTCAGCCGTTCTGACGTGATTGAGTAACAAACATCCATCCAAACATCTAAACTTTCACATTTATAATATTAGTAATATAGTAATTCAGATAAACCAATCATTGTATAAATTCCTGACAGTATACTTCTTTAAGGATTTTGAATAGCATTTGCAACACTATGTTTAGTTTATTTTTATTTTCAACTATAAAGCAATATTTTTAAAGCATATTTACCAAATATTTTGGAATACTATTATCAATTAATTTGGCTTGAATTTTTTTAAATATATGAAGACGACTTACCTTAGCCCCAATCCAATTTTTTCTTTAAAAAGTAATGGAGTGGTGAATCCATTCTTCTGCAGATATGATATGGTAAGGTCGGAACCAACCATCTCCACGACTGCCCCAGCATGTTCAAAGCGAGAGCTTTCCAGCTTATCAGCAAGGGAAAAACCCCGTCCACCTTCAGCTTCATCATCTCCAAGAGCCCACTCATCAGAGTAAAGCTTACGATGCTTGCGTTCCCGCTATTAGAAAATAAAAGTTTTAATATCCATGACATTTATAATGACAATAAAGAAAAAAAAACTATTTTTATCAAAGTATAATTATTGGATTAAAATATCAATTGATATGTTCTGTCTATTTTAAATATTATAGAGTATGGAATAAATAAATAATTATTTTATTGTTCTTTTTCAAATATACATATTGAATCGGTAGAATTTTTTGTCTATTTTCTTTCTAGTTTATGAAGGAATTAAGCCCGTCTATTAAAATAATAACAGTTAAAATAACAGTAGTTAATGTTCATAGGTGTATGTATATACCATATGTATTAATTTTTATAAACTGAAATGGACTGAAGTAGCAATATACCCTTTCTATTTATGAGTGTAAATAATAAATTGATTGAATATAGTACTTTTCTAAAAACTTGTGTTATAATATCACCTTAAAAAGTCTGTACTATGTAATTTAATGCGAGGAGAAATATAAATTTGTATTAAACTGTTTTTTTACAGAAGTGTTATTTTAAATAATAAAAATATAGTACATATATGATAACTGTTTCTGTTATATTATCAAGTAGGTTACATTTTTAAGTAATTTCAAGGCCAAATGAAAAACTATAAGCAATATTAGAGTAGCTGCATAAGCTGCTTCATATCGCATAACAATTAAAACTTTCGAGTTAGAATTACTCGACTCGCAATTCAACAAAGGATTCAATCATATGGAGAACTACTAGATTAGCATTCATTGTAATCAATGTAAAACAATGTTTTGGACATTCGTCTCGCAGTCAGTGTATAATTGTTCGACATAAGATTATTTAAGTAATAAACTAGATTACGAGCGAACTCGACGTGTGGTCGCACCGCGCACGCCCCTGGCCGCCTGCCCTCCGCCAGCCCGCGGGAGTGTACGTCTTCGTCCCTACCAGATGCCCACTAGGTATGCTCCGATCACGACGTCGTTGCCGTGCGCAATTTACGTATCGCTCATTGTCAACGCCGCTACATCGCAAATCGCAATGCTGTGATCTTCGAACTATTATAGATTTTGACACCTTCTCGCATGCGCGAATACATACGGCCGCCGCGTTTTGAACTTGCTGGCGGCGTGATCACAAAAAATTAAGTCCGATGACCCTCATTAAACATTAACGTTTTCAAATTAAATGTTAAAAATACATTTTCTAAAACACTCCTGTAACTTACATAAATCGATACACGATGCAGCGATGCACCATTTCATGTTTACGTGATCCCAGATAAAGCCACCATGGCGTCACCCGGGTCTAAATACGTAAAATTCTAACAATAAACACTCACCAGTTGCCTTTGAAGTTGTTTTTTGTTATTCGGCAGTGTTTCCGACATGTTTCTGTGAGTCAGAAACACTGCACCACAAGATTTGCACTATTTTACGTAAATATTTTACACGGAGCACGAGAAAAAGTAACGCAATCTACCATTTGCAACAGTCGACACTGCTGCCAACAATGCGGCGAGCTATCACTCTGGCAACTTACTAAAGGTTGGCACTACGTGTGGCGCTCTATTGGTTTATTTATGAAAGAAAAAGGCGGGAGATATCAAAACATCGTGTACAAAATTACCCAACCTAATTAGAAGGTACGTTTTTGATTTATTTCAACTAAAATATATTATTTTATGTAAATATTTAGTTAGCTTTTCATATGATATATTTTCATTGTCTGCTAAATTCTTGTATTAAATTAAAAAAAAAAAATACTATTCGCCAATTGTGGACAGGTTGTATTGAATAATTATTGTATATTTTAAATTTGGATTTTGAATTTTTACCAAATATAACATATAAATGAATATTAATAATGCTTATATTTTTTTAATAATGTATATACAAAAAAATATTCATTGAAGAAATGTAGCTATTTATTTTGGTAGGAATAAGCATTTTAAAAGAATGATAACTACAAAACCCCACAAAAATAGTATGTAGTCATAAGTACAGCATACTAACCACGAAAATAGTAGGTAGGTGCATGTTTTTTTAATTTTTATAATATTTTTTGAGATTTTTTACTCATATTATTAATCATTTGATATTGTAAACTGCTTAGAATGTTTTATATTATAATAATGTTACGACAGTCACTATGAAAATATTTCAATTCAATTCTTTTGTTCAGTAGCTTCTAGGGCAGATGAAAATATTTTATTTTAATATTTTGCTAATAACGGAAAAATAGGTATTTTATTAATTGTCTATGCTCGTAAAGCGGAAATGTAATTTAATGTCATAAAATAGGTTAAGTTTTGTAAAGATTGTACGGCGTACCTAATTATTATGTTAGAATATAATGATAAATTGTAAGAATGTCTTGCGCCTGTTAACACTATTACAAGCCATTTTGGAAAAATGTAATATTTACGGACAGGGCTTTCATATAGGTACCCAATAGAGGTTTATTGTTTATTATTTTATATTTTTAGTTATACTTATATACCATATTTTTATATTTATATTATTAAGTAATGAAGATAAACTGACTTTTGCATATTACATAATGGGTAATTTACTACTCTAGACATTATTTTAATTTTGATTTCAAATATTAAATTTCTTTTAAAAATTACTTAAATACAAGCATAATTAGTAACTATACCAAAAATCATAGACTATATAAAAAATAATTGACCTTGACCCCAGTAATTGTGGATTCAATTCCTGTAGCTTTTGTTCTGTACGGTCACCAATAATTACCTATTGTTAATGTCGATATTTAGATGAACAATATTATATACCTTATAGATATGGTACCCCAAAACATCCAACTCTAGTTGGTCCTCTGGAACGAAGTATAAATATTAAATATTTGCTGTTACATGTGACATACTCACTATTTTCATTAAACATCATTTATAACAAAATATAAATTGTACCATTTACAATTACACAAATATTTAGTTAAATTTTACACAAGGCGTTTTGTAAAAAATATAAATGCAATATGTTTTGTTAAGCTATTGCTATATTATTTTTGAATCTAAAAAATACTCCTTACCTTGGCTTTATTTTTATTTTCAAACATTGTAAGGCGTTAATTTGTAAATTTCTAATTTATATATTTGGTATAGTTATGCTATATTAAATATTTATTGTACGTGGTCATATATATTTATGGAATTTTCAGGTTTTAGACACAATTTATCCTTTTTTTTTTGAAGTAAATTTGATTTAATGTATAAATGTATTAAATAGGATCAGAACTATAATACCGTTTTTTATTATTTTTTCTATTACTTAATGCGGGTTTTACATTTGGTAAAATAAAAACGGACAAAAGCTAAAATTGAAAGTGTAATCATCTCTGTATTTGTTTTATTTGTATTCATTGGAACTTTTTATAGTTTAGAGAAACTGGAACTGGAATTTTTATAGAACTTATAGAATGAATAGAATATATATACATAGGTATGATGAGTTTTATATCCCTTACTTGAGAAATAATTGACTCCCCATACGAACTTCTTCCGCCGTTTTCACCCCTTTAAGGAATAAAAACCATCATGTCCTTTCCAGGATCCCAAACTATCTCAATATCAAATCTCATCTAAATCGGTTCAGCTGATTAAACGTAAAAAGGTAACAGACAGACAATTAATTTTGCATTCAGAATATTAGTATGGATGTATAATTATTTTTCTATTTACTTCAATCTTAAAAGTTGACTGCAACATATATTTAATACACTAGCGACTCACCCTTGCTTCGCTCGGGTAGGTAGATTCCCAATACAAACTTTCATCCCCATTTTCACCCCCAAAAGAGATAATTTAATCGATAAAAATATCTATCCTATGTCGTTCCCAGCATCTCAAACTACCGTCTTACCAAATTTAATCTAAACCGATTCAGTATTTCCAGAGATTACTTCCTACAAATAAACTCGCAAACTTACAAATTTCTTCCTCTTTATAAAATTAGTATGACGAGGATATTTGCTATGACATAATATGTACATATGCATCAATATACTTCCTGTCTGTTGTATTTCTTGAGAAAATCAGATCATCAGAAGAAAATCAAATCTCTTTTTAATATATATTTTTATGTAATAGTTTGAATTAATAATAAGCTTAAGCTTTTCTACATAATATATACCTATCCACCATATGTGGACGAAGTCATGCAGGGAATGACTAGCTCTGTAGGTTGAAATAAAGAAGGTAACACTTTTTTAAATTATCGTTGTGTCGTATTGTCTGTAATTTATGTTATATTATAATAGTTATATTATTTTACAGTAATCTTTTACTGTAAAAACAAATCTTTTTTTAACATTTTAGTAAACAATATTTTTAAGGTTAATTAATTAAGGTGGTCTGTTTAAAGTAGCAAACCTTAAAAACATTTATATAAAAACTTAATAAAGTGAGTGGACCATGGAAGGCCATCTTAACAAATAAACAGATATATAATACTTTTATTAATTGGATAAATGAAACAGAGAAATTATTAAGTAACACTTTGTTCTATTATGTTATTTATAGAACATTTTGTTTTATTGCAATTAGTTCAATAAAACTTAAATTTATTATTTATTAAATTTAAGTTTTATTGAACTCTTCCAAAATGGCCTTGCAAGAAACAGGGCTCCATACAAGGCCGATGTAATAAATTAGTCGTTTAACTTAAAACTAACGTTGAGACAATTAAAATATCTGGTTATCGTTAATCATCAGAAAAAGGTGATTATCATCATCATTAGAATGAAACATTAAATGTATATTATATAATAAATTCACATAAAAAATAGTCAACAAACATTACTTGAACACTATCGTAAAACAAAGAATGTACATATTTGTGAAAATGTTTTACAAATAATTTTAATAAGCATTACACGATATCAAATAAGTTGCCAATAATATTTATAATAAAATTAAAAAAAATTAAAACCGACTATAATGGCCTTCTTATGGGTCTATTCCTTGTAAGGTCAAAAGGAGTTTTAAAATAAAATTATTTAAAGCAAGATTTAAGGCAATAATATTATGAATTTATATATTGTTTTATCTTTCCTGATACGTATTTACAACTAAAAACTAAGAATATACATTTTCATGATTCCTAAGTATTCCTACAAAGGTCGTGTGTCTTAGCAAGGTCAACTATTGATTTGATCATCTTTTTTTGGCCTTACAAGGAACTATTGGCTTTCCTAGGAACACCACCAATATTTTAACTAAAATTGAAATAAAATCATATAATTTTTCTTTAATGCAATAGCAAATCCTTATATATCAGTTCAGATCAAAAAAAAAGAAAGAAAATAATGGTATATTTACTTGAAAACTAACGTTTTGCTGTAAGCGCGTATTATAATTTTAAGATCGATGAAAGAAGTCAACAAAGCGAGGGACCGCATTGATAAACCAGCAGCGCCAGCGACTCGCCGCTGCGTCTGAGTGCTTGAGTTCGATGGGTGTTATTCTAGACTCTAGAGTAGAAGGAATTTGTCCTCGCATGGCAATTGGCAATAACTACGACTTTTTACCCGACTGTGCGACGCAAAGGACGGTAATGTGTTTATCTATACTAATATTATAAGAAGGAAGGATTTGATTGTTTGTTTATTTGCACCGAATAGGCTCCGAAACTACTGAACCAATTAAGATGAAATTTGGTAAGAAGATAATTTGAGACCCTGGGAAGGATATAGGATAGTTTTTATCCCGGAAATCATCCCTTAAGGGAGTGAAAATGGGGATGAAAATTTGTACGGGGAATCAACCTAGGGACGAACCCGAGCGAAGCGAGGGTGAGTCGCTAGTTAAAAATAATCGGCCTTACAAAAAGCATGGTATTTCATGGTCCACTCACCCTAATTAAATATTTTTTAATTTATACCTTAATGGAAACAAATAAATATTTTTCACATATTATTTCTTTTAATGTGCTATATTTTGGTAATACACATATTTTTATACATATAATAACTTAATTTAAATTTTATATTATTAAAATTATTTGATACACGTGTCTTGGAAAAATTTTGTTGCCAGCCCAAATTATACATTTTTC
The DNA here is from genome assembly GCA_033884665.1 of Argynnis bischoffii washingtonia. NCBI lineage: Eukaryota > Metazoa > Arthropoda > Insecta > Lepidoptera > Nymphalidae > Argynnis > Argynnis bischoffii. Next base: position 5,903,322 of record CM066628.1, on the reverse strand, counting down.
TAAATAATAATATCACACATCACATTTTTTTATAGTGTTTAATGATATACAAAAACGAATAAATGATAATAATTAATAATGTTAGCCTTTTATTTTACGCGATTTACATTCATTAAAAATTATTAAAAATTACAAATTTTATTGGCACCTTTGCCTAAATTCGATTAGTTTATAATATAACGTGTGAAGGATTGTATGTGTAATTTACGTTCATCTTGTTATTGTATTAATATAAAAAGTAATAATATTAATATAACAGCTAAAATTGCGTTAATGTCCATTGTTTTGTGATAGGCCGTAGTCACTCACCAGTCACCACAATACCTACATAGTGCCGAATATTTACCGTCTTGGATAGCGATTCTTCGCACGATATATTATAGTCAAATATAATACGTAGCGTCGCTTATCTTTTATCTATGCTTATCATTTAAAAATAGATCGGGTCATGCCACATGTTTACTTTTATTCGCGACACGCTGATGAAGCAATTTGAAGTACAAAATTTATTTTTGATTCATATTATAGAAAATGTGTACGCGTGTAAAGTCTTTATGGACGGTATGAATACACTAAGCGCCATTTCGCAAAGTAATTCTATAATAGTTTAAAACCGGATCTTCGATTACGTATTCGCAATCCGTCATGCCATTGTCTTCCATAAACATGGTAGTTGCGAGCCAATCCAAATAGAGCTTTAGGTATCTGTCATCAGGGTCTATATCAGTGTGTCCCAAGCAAAATATCCTATATGCATCTTCGCCATATTTTCCGATGCCGCAGAGATCACTCGCTCGCCGCCACTTGGCAGAAACAAATTGATAACTCAATTTCCAAATCATTTGTCCCCGTTTCTTTAGACCTAAGTTTTCGAAAAACGTTTCCAAATATTTAGGAGAATGTTCTAGTACGTGGTATGGCGTCGGGCACTCCTCAAAAAAGTTCTTCATATACGGCCTGGCTATTTTGCCTGATGTTTTTGTAAGAAAAATGGTTGCTATTAACATAGCCCAGGGGTTTGATGAAAATTCTTCTTCGATGACATAGTGTGGGGAACGTGGCATTGCTCGAGGAGTTAAATTGAAAAAAGGCAATATTTGTAATGGCTCCGCTTCTTCTATAGTTAGTTGGGATAAACTTAGTTCTGTGTCTGATTCTTGTGAGGTCAAACTTACATCTTGGGACGTTTCTAAAGTTTTTAAAGATGATAAAGATATTCTATCTGGACTTCGTATATTATTGTCATTATCATCGAAAAATCTGCTGATGCAATCTTCTTGTGACATATTCAATAGACCTGAAACAAAAAAAGACCATTGATTTCGCTAATTAAGTCCTTCTTTTTCGAAGTCAGTAAAAAATAAGGAAATAGATGTGATTTTAGTTTCTCAGTTGCCTTAATATAATGTAGGAAATTGCCAATAAAAACGTCTCATATTTTTAACCTTGTTTTGAAACAATTTATGGAATATAACAAAGTAAACAGAGGAAAAATCGTGTGACATGTTTTTATTAAGATTATATGTACATAGCAGCCAATACTTGGAGCAATTAATTTCTGGGATATGTGCAAGACCTTAGTTTTTGTTATATTTGAAATATATTATAAAAAATATTTTACATCAAGAAATCATCAAAGATCATTATAATATATGGATGCGAAGTTGTACGACGTTGTTAAACTACAGTAACAGGAAATAACAACATCCGGTGATTACTTTTTAAATTATACAGACATGCAGATGGTTAGACTAATTTATATGATAAAGGTGTTAATGTCAACAATGAGATGAATAATATTGAGGGCAAAAATGGATATTTTTATATTGTACATAATACATATACATATTAGTACATGAGATTAAGGCACAAATGATATAATTAATTGAAGATATCGGCCGATTTCGGTGACGACGGCTTTCCCTGACAATGAGATTAGAGAACTGAGCGGGATATATTAACACAAGTACAAGTGCACACCCAAATACAAGTGCAGTTAGAAGAACATCGAAATCATGAATTATATACACGTTACACACAAAATTTATGCGAAAACGTCTTCCTATAAAATCTACAGATAAAAACATCTATTAAGTAAGGCTTGCAAACGAAATAATATTATGTAAAACGTGAGCAAGGCAATGGACGTGACCGAGACAAAAAACTTAATGTACGTATCCTAAAAATTACTGATTCTTTTGCAAATAATTAAAAGTGCCTCGCTTACGTATTTTCAGCTTATTGTTTCATTAAGAATTGTCTTTGTGTGAAATAATAGTAAAACTGTACTTCAATTACAAAAAGTAATTAATTCTTACTTTAACAGATTACAAAACAACTCAAGGAATTTTCCAAAGTGTTTACATAATAATAAATTAGATATAAAAATATATTTCTTAAATATTTGTTCTAGTATCAGTAGGTACAATATTTACTAATATTGATATACATAAGTCACATAAACCATTAAATTAAAGAGTTCATATGAAATTACTTAATACTATTATTTACGTATATTGTTCTCGACTTCCGCTGTGAAATGAAAAGCAAGCATAATTACTGCACGTCTATGTTTCTTATATTTAAAAAATAAATAATGATTATGGCTAGAAAATAGAAATATATGTAAATGTGGAGTATTAAATCTGTGATATTTTTTTTTCTCTATTTAAAATAGAGACTTATAAGGTAATAAGGATTGAATTCATACAACATATAAACTTGAGTTTTTTAAAAAGATTTACCTATTCTAGATTTACATATGTTTAATGATTTAAATCGCAAAAAGTCATAAAATCATTAGAGCCATGTTTGTGTCTCATATAATATTACGATTGCAAAGCATAATATTATAATGTATTCTTACAATTATATTATAATTCAAATAGATATGTATCAAGAAACAAATAACTTATGCACAGGTAAATACCTATGTATTATAAAAACATAGTTATTAAATTTTAAGTACAAGTACCTGGAAGTTAGTAAAAAATTAAAGTATAATAATTAATTTCAGTTTTTTAGTTGAATTTAAATTATGAGAAAAACTTAATCTTATAAATAATCATTCCATGCTTTTGAATAAAGAAATTAAATTATAGTAAAATCTTTATAAAAATTTACAAAACAGTAATATAAGATTGAGTGTACCAACAGAATATTTAAAAAAAGTAAAATATAAGGAAAAACTCTTTTGAGAATGTTATTTGCTTTTTACATTAAAAATGCATAACCCGTTGAGGGGCAGACAAGCCGGCAAGTTAATTAACAATTAATTAATTAGAATTTATCCAGGAGGTGTTTGAATTAATTTACAATTTTATATCTATCATAAAATGTAGCTTACCAATTTCAATAGAATTGGTAGATATAAAAATATAGTTAAAAATCCTGTAATACCATACGGTATTACAAAGAGAGAACCGAGTCTAAGCGAACGTTTTTTTTTAAATAATAAAATATAAAGAAGATCTTGTAATTGTTTGACGAATATGTAAATCTTTATGGAAATGAAAATTCAATGTTACCCGTATTTATAGCTGCTATAAAAAGAGGAATAATAATTAATTATTAGGAGTGAACAATAAGGGATATAAAAATTACTTATTTCACTGAACAAATTCCAGACAGATAATAACACGATACAGTAAAACGGGCAAATGTCTGTAATTTGTATGACCTTATAAAAATTTCAATCTGATTAAGAAAGAAGTCTGGCGTAAGTGATCTTTGCCTAACATGTTATGTCCATGAAATGTAGAAAGTAGGAAAGTAAACAATTATTATTTTTTTTGTTTTTTGAACACGTTTTGTGCATGATATGTATGTATATAGAATATAATATATATTATTATGTAAGGTAAGGCTGGCCTCGCATCTCCGATGACGCTATCAAGGCCAATAGGGCCAACCAGCTACTCTTAATTCGAAAAAAACAATTTACTCAAGTGAATGAAATATTTGTCTTATTCAAATTTCTATTGCCCTCTTGTTTGCAACAGGTCGACTCTAAGAGTATTAATTTATATGTATATCCGTCCACATATATCGATTCTTTATTCAGTAGCTTTCTGAAAGAAGGACAAACTAACAAACAATTTCGTTTTTATGGTAATAGGTACAGGTATAGGATACATAGGAATTAAGAAAATTTGTCAATGACAGACATCTATAGTTTTTTAATCTATATGTTCATGTTATACGCATAGTTTAGATTGTATACTTTTTAATTTTATAAATTTTGTAGTATCTTTTATATGCCTTTTTAATAGTAATAAATTAAAATTATCTATCCCAGATAATTGAATGGAATAATAGAGTCGGTTCTATAAAATTCGTTCTAATTAAACAACACTCACAAAAAAAAAATGAGATTTGCTCATATCTTATTGGTCTTAAGAGGCATACTTATCGTATCTCAAACCTTTAATAGCAGTTTTTCGCGGAGATCTACTAAACTCGTGTTTCATCGAAACTATACACCATAGCATGCAATTAATCAGTTCAATGCCTTCTCAAATCCATATATGAAAATAGGAATGAGTATTTTCTCAGATTAAAAAAAAAAACTAGCAACGGAACCGACAGTGAAAGTTTCTCTTACTATATACATACATAATATATTTCCGCATTGATCTAATTCATAGCACATTTAATGTAATAGTTATTTTATACACATGTTAATGCGATAAAGATGTTAATTATTTTAATAAAGCATCGCTAAAATGAAATATGAATTTTGTAAATATCCAATAAAAAATTTCATTAAAACGCATAACCAACATAAACAGGAAAAACGAACGTTAGCTTATCACTAGCAACGATGGACCATAAATGATTAGCGTAGATTTAACTAGAAAAATTGAATTATGAGCGGAGATGAAAAAAAAAATGGCTTGAACATCTGAAACACTGCCTTCTCTTAGCACCGTCTTGTAGTTAATAAGTTATACGGTTTATTACGTAGAGCTGCTTCGCGAAGGCAGCACGCGTATTCCGTTGTATACACGAACTAATTTCGAAAAGTATATATCCGAGAACGAAATTGTTTACAAAAAACAGAGTGTCGTATTCGCTTAAACAATACTTTCATAGTGGTGTATTGAAGTAATTTCGTGGTTTTAAACGTTTGAACTATTGTTTCAACATATGGATGTAAACTGAAACTGTGCAGGTATACTGTATAGGTACTTTAATAAAAATAGGTGAGTAAACCGTTATTGTTTAACATTTTAGTTTAGTTATCAATATTATTATGTAAATCTTTTTATATTAAAATAAATAAAACGCTAAATTCAGAAGCAGTTTATATCATTGTTTCACCACAAGACTAGCCGAAGGTAGAGAATGAATAGGTATTGGCAAAGTATTGCAAAAATGCATGTAAGTGTAATCTAAACGTGAATGCTATTCAATGGAAATATTTTCAATATGCCTTTGTAATGAAGTCTACAGGTTATTACGATGTTCATCATAATATACGAACAAACAAGTGACACTCGTTTATTGCATTAATTAATACATTCATTAGGCCCGATCCTCTGTCGTTATTTGTGAAATATTTAAAAATATTTTACCATAGATATTACTCAAATGCGACACCCAAAAAGCACTAGTAGATCTTTAAATATAGATCTACATATTTACTGCAAGTTTTTCATAACAAAAAAAATATGGCTTTACATGGTCAAGTGTTGTTTACATAGAACGCCTTTAAATTACTTAACTCGTGTTGAAGCAAAATAAATACTTCCTTAAAGTTTTTATGTGATTGTAAAATAAACAATAAAAATAATTTAATAAATATATTTGTAAATATAAATAAAAAAAATCTCTCCATCATGCTAAAAGTAAGGTTTAATTCAAGTTAAACCAGCTTCACTTATTTCTATCCAATTGCGGTTACATTTAGCTATTAACTGTGCTTAAAATAACTTTCTGAGTTCACAAAAACGTAACAAATAGCTATTTTTCAGCTTTTTATGACGCTATCGCATATATTTTTATCTTAACTCAATATTCAGATACTTTACAACAAAGAAACAACTGGAGATAAAGTAATAAATAATAGATTAAAAATCCTTTCTTTGATTTGCCACAAAAAAATTAAACATAAAAATTCAATAAGTAAGCATAGAATAAAATAGCTAAGAAAATAGCTCATTTATGCTATCTATATCAGGAATGCGGGGTCAAATTTAAATCTCAGATGAAAATAATCGCCTAAAAATAAGAGCCCATTTAAATTCTGAAATCGATGTATCTATATATTTAAAATAATCAAACATTTCGGCAGTTCCACAATCTCCTATATAGGTTTTTTTTAAATAAAGTGTTGTCTTGGTAAATTGAAAGATTATGAAATAGTTTGAACAGACTTTTTACTTTTAATCTTATGCCTTACAATTTTAAATAAAAATTTGTCACCTGTTTTAAATTATTGTAACATTGATGCTACCCACCGCCGCGCTGTGTGCCGACGACAATATTATTATCATCAAATAGTTTCCTTATTACTTATGACAGTAAAATAAGCTTGGACTTACGGAATAGACAGAGGTTACTTTCACAGTACACTCGAACTGTGTCTTGTACTTTGTATAAAGTACCTGGGCGACCGAGCTTCGCTCGGCGTTCTGTTTTGTTATTTATTTATTTATTTGGCAAACAAACAGTATTTTAAACATTTATAGAAAATACATAAAAGATTGTACACACACCAATAAAGTTTCCACTAATATACATATCATATTAAAGAGCAGTCACATAAGGAGCAAAAAGCGTGTTTTTTTAGATAAAAAAAAAACTAAAAACTTGAATAAGTAAAAAAAAAAACAAAAGTAAATATTTTGTTTCCGATCGAGATTCGAACCCCGTATCGCCGGTATAAATTAATTAATAAATATATAAATAAATATGAAAGAATTGCTCGTTTAAATATATTAGATATGTAACAAATGTCTATTTAATTAGTATCTAAACTATGTCAGTGTTGTCTGTCCGTGAGAAAGTTACCTCTCATCATTCCATGCTCTACCTGAGTCTACTTACACCGACATCTTGGCCATCGATCCCGCCTTAGGTTCATTGCTTTTAACTTTAGTTGTTACGCTTAAGTTTGTTTAACTAATTATACCTTATACCTTCAATACATTTTTAAAATTATATTTATTATACGACAGGTAATCATACATTTTATCTATATACAATATATATATAATAAAATTGTAACTGAGTCAAATCTATACCTTAAATATTTTTTGGAAAATCTTTTTGAAATAGTGGTTTTCTTGTGGTGCTTTCCCAGTCAGACAGACAGACAAAAATTCTAAAAACTATAGATTCGGCCTCTGTATCAATAATAACTACTTTTAAACAAATTCACTTTCTACAATTGATGTCGCTAATTAAAGACTAAAAGTTATATCGGAATAACATATTTTGACCATGTGACATTATAATTTATAACACATATGTACATATTAGACCATTTTTTTAGTAGTAGCTAAAGCCTAATGTATTTAGTATTGCATGATTTTAAGACGAATAGTTCAGCATGTAAACGGACAGACAGACAAAAACAATTTACTGTTAAATTCAAGTATATACGTTTCGGCTATCATCGTTATATGACATGTCATTAAAAATATGGACCTTACAATGCTTCATTTTGTGAGATTAGCGCATCATTAATTAAAAAATACATTGTTTTTTGCGTTCACGCCTTAATAACCATCACCTTTTAAAGGTAGACAGCTTTCATAGATAATTAAAGTCACGATATGATGTTGGCACCGCAAATGTACCATACTCTGAAGATATTTTTAATGAAAAAAAAATATTTTAGACTAGCTGTGCCCCGCGGTTTGTTTGATTATAAACGTCAATTTCATAATGTATGGAAGTCTGCCCGATTCGTTGACATTTATGATTACTGCTCCGCTCCCTTGAGTAGCATCATGATATATAGCCTATATAGCCTTCCTCAACAATCGGACTACTAATGCAAAAATAATTTTTGAAATCGGATTAGTAGTACCTAAGATTAGTGCGTTCAAACAAACAAACAAACTCTGTCTTTATAATATTAACGTAGTTGATACATATGTGGTAACTTTTATTACATTACAAGCGACTTACCCCAGCTTCGCTCGGGTAAAAATCCGTGCAACCGCTTCAACGTGAAGGAGTACAGAGCATCAACACACATACAAATTTTCGCATTTATAATAGTAGGTACTAGGTAGTTCGAATAGACAATTTACTATCATCTACTAGCAAGGCAAAATAAATATGTAAATAATTCCACTTATTTGTAGTAACAATTACTCCATTTAATGCGATGCGTTTGTAAATATTTTTTCCTATACCAATTTTCTGAGCTTTATAGTAAACTACCAGTACCATACTTCCGATCGCTACCAAACTTTTGCGTGATTTTCAACCGACTTCCGAAAAAAGGAGGAGGTTCTCAATTCGATCGTATATATTTTTTATATATACTGATTTTTATATTTATATATACGAGGACATAGATAAAGAAAGCAAAAAAATTACATTCGAGCTCTATTCACATACATGTTTGGTGACTTCTTAACAGATAGACTATGACTTAGGTAAGACTCCTTTGCTGGGCAACACAACACAAGCGAATGCGTGTAACATAAGCAATATGTGGTATATTGATAAAGTGCGATTTGCTTTGCGGGCTAGGTATCCGAGTATGTATTTTATAGCGTGCGGATAGGATATCACGATGTAGGTGTGATGTGTGATGATATACGTAGGTACAAGAAGGGGTAACGTAACAATTTATTATTTACCACGAATTTTAAAGTATTGGTCCATATAAATTCAATCTTTTCTCTGGTTACTGGACCTGGTTATATAGTTTAATTAATGGAAAACCAACACTTAACCAACTTATGTTTGATACTTAAAAACATATATACAATAAACATACAGACAAAATATTTGTTATTATTATGAAATCTTGTAAAATCCAATGCCAAGGTTTATTTTAAAAGGTTAAGTTATGCTAAAGAGTCTATTTAAGCTCTGAATACTATGCTAACATATGTACATCCTTTTTTAACGTCCCACGGCTGGGCACGGGACTCTCTTCACGTCCACTACGAAAACTTGCTAGGTTCTTCCTTCACCGTAAGACAAATGGCCATGTTGGAAATAATTCGCACATGAAAATATCAGACTCGGGATTTGAACCCGCTTCACTCAGTTTCCTATTAAGCGAGCGCGTTATGACTGGGCTACCCCTGCCTGTATATTATTTACCTATATCCACTAATACACTAAGTTAAACCATATAAATTAGCCGGTAGTTCTTACATGGAATTAAATTTTAAAAATATTAACAGTATAAAATATAAATGTTGCTTATGGAATTATGAAATATATCAAAAAGTGATTGAAGTATTAATAAAAATAGCAAGCTGCCAAACTGGTAATTTAGTGTCTGCTAAGTTTAGTGATCATCTCAAATAACGTCGTAGACATTCGAATAATTGTTACACACCGAATAGCAGGCTGTTGTTTATCGTTAGTCGTCATATATTAATTTCCTCTCAACAACAAACGCGATGCCAAAAATTTCCTATTATTCATTAACAACAAATTACGTGTTAGTTACTAAAAAACTTTATTAAGACAAAATGTTTAGATCTTTAGAACCGTTACTTAACACAATATTGATGGAGGAGGGAGACGACTAGCGGTAACTCTGTTCGTAAACTCGTAAGGCAAATTATGAATAGCGCGAAGCTATGTGTATTGGAAGCATTCCTATGCCAACATAAGCAGGGTTTCTAAAAGTGAGATACGCTAACTCCTAAGAGTTCTCCAGTTAATATTATTATATTTATAATCTATATAATTAAGTCAAATGACCACTCATAACGAGAAGAGCAAATTTTATAAAAAATAAAAGAATGATTAATTCCAGTGAACCTAAGATAGGGCTATGAAATCGATTAGGGATTTTTTGGGTACGTAGTTTGATCAACTCTGATTGAAGTAATATTAGGATCGCATTTAAAATTACTAATAGCTCAGCATACTTGCATTCTTTCTCAGTTTCTAAAACATTAGCATGAATTTATCTTATTAAGTATTAATAATACCTTATATGTATTTATTCAAAAATAGTTACGTGTAAACTACAATGTTACATCAGCTCACAATCAATTCTTCCAAAGGAGTGTTTTTTTTTTCATTTATAAAGTTTAAGGTAGGTACGTAGATATCGCAAGACGTACAAAAATGTATCTAAATGAGAAAAAGCAACCATTCAACATACAATAACGACAACATAATAATTTTAAGTCATTAAGAACCAGGTATGATATCGTCATCGAATATTTCAAATTGCAATATTTAATCGTTCACAGTAAAAGACTGACAAGTTCCACATGGCAACTAGGGTTTAGTAATAAAGGCATTAGTCATATGGCTATTTATACAATTTGTACATCGATGTTATAATGTCTGATTGCGCACTTTAACTTTGTTTTATAGAATCGGTATAAAAAAGGTTTAGAGAAATTATGAACTTTTACGAATATATTTTATTTGGAGAATTAAATTGTTTACCAAATATGCATAAATGTGACCGTCAATACTGTCGGTTTCGATCAAAGAGCTGTACGTTTTTTTGATCAGGTGACTCCATTTAAGTGTATTTTTTGTGTGTTAAGTGATATTTTCGCCATTTAGAAATCGAATAATTATCAATTATTTAAATAAGTAGATTATACCTCACGAGTAGCACGAGTACCATATTAATTAAAATAAATCCACAACTTAGAAGAAAGAAGAAAACGGGTGGAAAGTGTTTTCGAAGTTGGTGTACCTTTTTTTGTAAAAAGTAGTTATTAATAATTTCCAAGTGCATTAAATAAACAATTTACGCATACTTACATTATAAACGCAAAAGGACATTAATTGTTCGTTTGTCATTCTTTTACGCAGCAAAAGAGCAAATTATCGGAGATTTTTTGCAAAAGGGCAGTAGATATTAGTTACATACATAGGTACATATCTTTTTTTAATCGTTAAGTATTGCATTTTTCTTTGTCATAAGTCTCTTGTAGAGTTACCTTGTTGTAGGCGGGTGGCTAATTTCATAATATAAACACCCTCGCTTCGCTTAGGTGAATTAGTATGAATAGATTTATCTATACTATCCGTACTACTATTTTTTTTTTTTAATATTATAAATGTAATAGTGCGTTTGTTTGTTTGTCCTCCTTTCACGTTGAAAAAGAGTGATTGGCGTGATTTTTTGTGTTGAGATTTTTGGGCTGGAGAGGATATAGGCTACTTTTTACCGTGGAATTATCTCATTCCCACTGGAAAACACGTTAAAATACAACCCACAACAACTCATTATTCCTATGTAGGTATATATATAAATATATATCCTATTTATTCCATACTAATCTTTAAAACGCACATAGGGACGACGAACCCGAGCAAAGCGAGGTGAATCGCTAATATAGGCATATAGTATATAAGCAGCGTCATCTTTTGGCAGCTTTTATTACTACTCTAGGTCATAATCTATCTGTATACTTTATTATTTGAAATCAACAAAGTTTCCACCAAAAAGCAATATATATATATATATATATATATATATATATATATATATATATATATATATATATATATATATATATATATATATATAATGTCGGTGTGCTTTGATTTGAATTGGCTGGCACCGACTTCGAAAAAATCTGATTAAGTATCTATTCTAAATGAAAACCCCCGTTTACTTATTTTTTATTTTTCAGTGCCTGGAAGTCGGTTTTTATTTTATTAAAAAACGTTTTTATTTTTCCATTTTTAGTGTAGACGTATCATCAATACAAATTAATCAAGCCCAAACACCAGGTAATTGCTGTAAAACGTTGAGGAGTTCCCTCGACTATCTTTCGGGTCCATCATCAGATCGACTCCAGACCTTCATTAAATAGTAGTGCTTTAAAATACCTAATGAAAATGTTAACAAACGCACTAGTCGCCGCTACAATTTTCGAAAGTTCTCCTCGATTTCTCTGGGATCCCATCATCACCTGGTTTCCTTATCATGGTACCACTCTTGGGATATCTCCTTTCCAACAAAAAAAGAATTATCAAAATCGGTTCATAATCGACGAAAAAATGCCCGAACAAACATAAATATATGTATACGGTCGAATTGAGAACCTCCCCCTTTTTTTGGAAGTCGGTTAAAAACAAAACAGTACAGTACCATAGTCCACTCTGTTTGTCAACAGATTTTTTGTTTAGGAGCTATTGACGAGCTTTAGTGCTATCAAAAAAAAGTTTTTCTCAAATGTTCAACGGTGATTAAAATCGAATTCCGACCTATCTACTTAACTAAGCTAACACTAGTGTAGAATCATAAATATTTTAAGTTTATTGTCATTTAGTTTTAGTTAAGCAGATTCATCTGTAGCTAGCTTTATTTGGCAATGACTTGCAGCTAGAGACACGAGAATGCTAAGCCTTCGGTCAAGTTAATGTCCATATTTAATGATCTCTTCCGTGCTTAAGGTCGAGTAATGATATAACTGTATTTATTTTATTGTTTCTCTCATTTATTTTCTCGCAGCGGTAGCAGTATGGACTACGTTAGTTATCGGGTCAACTAGTAACCAGTTAGCTAGCCTGTACTGTGTAAACCATGGTCCCGGGTTCAATTTTTGGATCAGGTTAAAAATAAAGACTAAGTTATATCAATTAACCATCTAAGAAAACCAATTGTATGCTAAGAAATTCTTACTTTCTGGAGTGGAGAATTGAGAAGAGTTAAGAGCGCGTAAAGTAGTCAATGTGACGCTTGATAGTTGCTATGCCAATGGACTATAGCTATCACAGTAGTTTTTACAGTTTAAACATCTCACTTTTGTCATGATAATGTTGTAATCTTTTGTGCATTTATAAATTTTCCGCGTAGACCCTCGATACTCCGTAGTCTTAATAGAATTGACCGCTGTGATTAAAAATCAGTTAGAAAGACATTATTTATCGTTATTACTCACGAGTTAAACATAATGTTAAAGTAGGTTTTAACTGAGGCTGACTGGGGCGAACAACAAATGAATTCTTTATTTTAAATTTAAGCATACATAAATTATATTTTCTTTTACGTAATAATTGTACTGTATGACTTGGCTGCAATGTGCCGGCGACGGTCGGTCGCTGCGTAAAATCTCATTGCCCCTCTCGGCACCCGCTCCCCGCTCAGGTGCATCGTAGACAATAATATCTATAAGTACATATAATAAAATTCTAACTAAGCCGAATCTGTACATTAAATATTTTTTTTGAAAATCGTATTGAAATAGACATTATTATCGATACAGAGGTCGAATCTATAGTTTTTAGAATATTTGTCTGTCTGTGACCGCATCACGAAAAAACTACTGGACTGATTTTGATGAAATTTGGTATGACGATAGCTGGTTATCAGGGTCAACATATAGGATACTTTTTACTGCGGAAAAATATCTTATCTCTGAGAAATCCATATTAAAACAATAATGTTAAAACGTAAGTAGGGACGATTTTAAGTAATAACTAGCGACTCACGCTTCGCTCGCGTTCGTCCCTAGGTACGTCTTCACGGTTGGCTATGTTTATACATAAATAGTAGCTTGCTACTTCTAAGATATTCATTTAAATTATATAGCGATTTACGTTACGTACGTACGTTATTACGTACGCCGTACGCTGATTTTGTTCACAATTTCATGGGTTTTAATTTTTTTCGCGGAACCCTGATTCTTTTTCTAAAATAAAAGTAGTTACTCCTTATAACATCAGCTATCTGCCAGTGAAAGTCCCGTCAAAATCGGTCCAGCTGTTTCTGAGATTAGCCAGAACAAACAGACAGACACACAAAAATTGTAAAAAATGTTGTTTTGGGATATGTACCGTGTATACATCCATATGCATTTAGTAAAAAGCGGTTATTTTAATATTACAAACAGACACTCCAATTTTATTTATCTGTATAGATAATTATTATAAGTCTGATGTACACAATGCAAGAATTAGTCAAGTAGATACCATCCGTAGTGATGAAATTTTTTAAGTATTAGAAAGTAAACTAGAATCCAGCCTGCACTTTGCTCAAAGACAAACCCTATATACAAATTATAGATGCATTTTCTCACCTCATTTCTACCAGCACAAATAAAATATGCGATATACGAAATAATGATAGCTCTCTATTAAATCAGTAGTTATTATAGATATATAAATATTATCATTTCAGGATACTAGGATCGTTAAAGACATTAAGGATGGATTGCCACTGGTTAAAATTCTTAATCCAATGTAATTTAAAATTTTGAATGGATTAATCAAAAGTGCCTGTAAAACCGAATATTTGGTTAAAAGATTTTTGACACATTCCATCGACAAATATTGCCCTAGCAGATCCGCTGCCATCATAGCATGATAAAGATTAAAAATCTTGCACAAACCTGACGGACAAAAATAGGACAAGCATGCGACAATCGTTTGAAAAAAATTGATTCAATGTTGAACCAAGAAACCGGATCAATAGCAAACCCATTATTATTACATCTTCTTACGGTCACTTCATTTACATTTTTAATAACTTCATTTACAATTAATATAAAATTCAAATTAAAAAATAAATTAATATTGTGCGCGTAAGATCTTCACAAAAGAACGCTTAATGATCGTTCAATTTCATCAAGGAGAAAGAATTGGAAATTAAGACTTGAATGAAAATTAAGTCATGATTTAGCGAGGTATAACAGACGTCGATATTGAATTAAATAAAATAAACGAGATGTTCGTGCAAATTTTATGATCAAAAATGAAATTTATGCCGCGGAATCGCCTCGCTCTGTGACGTTATCCAATAATGAAAACGGTCTCTTTATGCGCAGTCGCTACGCAATTTTAAACGATGCAAAAAGGGAGGTTACTAATTGTGAAATTTATTTTGGTGATATTTTTTTTGTTAGTAATAAAATCTGCGGTAGAATTCGGTACATCAGGGTATTACGAGAGAGATATTATAGTGGACAAACATGTGTTTAAGCACAAGCGCTCTGTATTTCTTTCACTCTGAGAGTTAAGCGATTGACGGTTTTATATTCTGTCCAAGGTAAGAGATTGCAGCTAAAATTTTCTTAACGGAAAACACAATAACAATTATTGAGCCGATTCGGGTACAAACTTGCATATCCATCAACCAGGCAGTAAGTACATATAGAAAATTGGTACAGGTTAAATATTTTTATCTAGGACTAAAACATATTTTATTTAAATAGAGTTATGTACTTTCAATCAATACTTACATTTATATTAGATAAATAGCAGTATTATAAGTTAGTGAGGAAGGCTAGCCGGGTCGGAATGCCGTTTTACTGAGAAACGGCAATAAACTCAACAGTTGCCATTTATTAAAAAAAATTGAAAGATTTTAGATCTTATAATAGACTAGCGACTCACGCTCGCTTCGCTCGCGTTCGTCCCTAGGTACGTTTTCGCAGTTAGCTATGTTTATACATAAATAGTAGCTTGCTACTCCTAAGAAATTCATTTACATTATAATATAGAAAAAAAATATGAGAGAAAAAATTTTACGATGCGCGCGCACACCGACAGCTAAAAAAGTGACATGATGAAGTTAGCTGCATTCCCTTTACAAACTTTAGCTATTTTTGTTCTAACAGAATAAAGAAGTATAACTTTTTACGTGCGTACATAAGTACACACACACGTTTTTTTTGTAATAGTTATTTATATTGTGATTGTCACTATTTTTAAATAATATTAATTTTATGTACATAATATGTAATCTCAATTATTATTTGAACTTGGCATTTAGCAAAAAAATCAACTAGATTACCATAGACAAGGCAAAAAAAGCAGTCATGAAGGCTGACGACAGAGGTGAAAATTTAAAACTATACCTATACAAATAGTTGTTATTTTTGGATAATCAAATTAATTGTTTGATCTTAAATTAAAATTTGTAAATTAAAACTGCTTACATCTATCTGGTTTTGACATCTATCGGCACTCTCAGTGTTAGCATTAACACGTCACTTAGCCATGTCGATGACGACTTACATGAATTTACTCCTCATCCAAACCTACCTATAGAAGTTTTCACTTCAACATTGCATTTAATGTTTCTATTTTTCTATTGAGATGATATCATTCATGCAATCGTGTTACCATTTTTAGGGTTCCTATAGCCTAAAGACAAAGCTCATGATTTCTTTCCATCCGAGTGTCCGTCTGTTAAATTTATTTTTTTTAAATAATATTTTTAGAAATGAAATATAAACATAACACTTTAAAATTTGGTAGTACGGAGTCCTCGGTGCGCGAGTCGACTCATTTCATAAAGAGTACTTGGGCGACCGAGCTTCGCTCGGAGTTCTTTTTTTTTATAGGGGAGAAGTGGTATGAAAGGGACACGTATTGAAAGGGACGATTTAAATTACCGGCAAAATAAAAACAGTGCCGGGTCAATAATATTTTTATTGTATCACAGTCCTGATACGCCTTCGTTCGCACCAAACTTCACACTGCTGTCATTTTAAAGATGGCGTAGTTGTGTAACTGTTTTTATTGCCATTGATAAGTATTATTTTTGTTATTATTGCGAAACGTTTTGTCAAGTGCTGCAAGTTAATAATTTATTTGTTATCCACTGTTTATGATCGGCTAGAGATAAACAAGTACGAGAGTAAAAGATCAGTACATTTTAATTTAAAATTGAAAATTTTGTGGTTATGTTTTCAATTTCGGTATGATATTTATGAAAGGGACACAAGAAACGGTTATGAACGGGACGTCCGTACGGGAAGTAAATTTATCATTTTTATAGATTAAAAATTCCACCTAAAATGAGAACGCGTGTCGATGCCCAGAAAATTTGAGAGGCAGTGAATGAAGTTATACAGAAAGGTATCTCTGTCAGATCAGCTGCCAAGATAATTAATGTTAGCAAATCACATTTGCACAGATTGGTCGCAAAAGCTAAAACTTTCGAAGGTACATCATTTATTTATGAACCTAATATTGGCAATAAAAAAGTTTTCACGGCAGATCAAGAATGTTCTCTGGCAGATTATTTGAAGACCTCCTCAAAAATGTGTCATGGCTTGACAACCAAACAAGTAAGAGAACTAGTATGCTGTTCGTTTAAATAGGAAAATATCATCCTCATGGGATGAAAATAATACAGCTAGTTTAGATTGGTTGAAGAGATTTTTAAAATGATATGACTCACTGAACGTAAGAAAACCTGAGAATACTTCCCTGGCAAGAACTACAAGTTTCAATAGACACAATGTTCAAACCTTTTTTGATAATTTAGAGAAATGTTACCTAAAGCATAATTTTCTTCCTAATATCTGGAATTTAGATGAAACTGGATACACAACGGTCACTAATGCACCTAAGGTACTTGCCCAAGCAGGTATAAAGAGAGTTGGTCAAACTAGCTCAACAGAACGTGGCTCGCTTGTATCTATGCTGATTATAATATTGTTGATTTCTGTTTAAATTATATATAAGTGTTTAATTCTGTTGGTCTGTAAGATAAAAACAGTAAGTTTACACTTTGCTACACATGTTCTAAAAATTTAAAGTACCTATGTGTACAATAACTACTTAGGTATGTTTCAGAATCAAAAAGCCTATTATTACTTAAGAACAATAATTCCAATCACTTTTTTGATTCTGAAACATACCTAAGTAGTTATTGTATATATACTTCATATTTTTAGAACGTGTGTAGCAAAGTGTAAAGTAATTTTCCTTGATATTATGTACTGTCCCTTTCATGAACTATTCCGTCCCTTTCAATACAGGCTATTATTGAAAGGGACAAAATACACAGTTTTTTAAAACGCGTATTTAAATAACTACGAATAAAGAAATGAGAATTAGTGCATTTTATTTTAGTAGTATAATAATGGAGGCTTCCCATTTGACTCCAACCAGTTCCAAATATTATCTTAATCACTTACTAGAGCCTCAATATCAAAAATGTCCCTTTCATGCCACCTCTCCCCTATTGTATTTTTTAGATAAAAAAAACTAAAAACTTGAATAAACACATAAAAGAAACAAAAGTAAAAACTTTATATCCCGACCGGGATTCCCGAGCGAAATCGTTAGAGCCGTTTCCGAGATCGCCGGTATATATAAATAAACAAATATACAAGAATTGATCGCTTAAAGGTATTAGATAGATATTGAAAATATTTAATAGATAAAAATGTAGATCAGTGTTCATGTTCCATGACAAAAGAAACGATTCTAAAATATATTTAAGTTCATTCATTACGTCACCTGTATAAAAAACGTATTATTAATTATTATATAAAACTAAATTATCTTTGTTGTAATTATCTTGTGTTTGAGTATTGCACTAATATTTAAGATAAGATATGAGATTCTTTTGGAGCTTACTCAACCTAAAAAAGGTCTTGCATTTCCAATTGCTTGAATTCTATTACTAGGATAAAAACAACGCCTATGTGTTTTTGTTTAAAGTATTCGTATATTATTGTAGTAACTAGTAAAACTAGTGAGTCATTATGATCATGTCCGGGAAGATTTTTGACTGATGGTCATCAACCAGTTGACAATGGGAGGTTACGTGATGTAAGTAGGTAAATAAGTATAGTTATTATTAGACACTAGCGAATAACCCTTGCTTCGCTCAGGCTAACATTAGCCTACGTGTTTCTTCAGACCATGTTCTATTCTATCTAATCTATCCTATTATATCCAAATTTCATCCAAATCCGTTTACCAGTATCAGCATGAATTACAAACAAACATACACACTAACATACAAATACTTAAATTTAGTACATCTTCTAAATTATTTTTCTACTTTCGCAAATTATATTATCTAATCCAATTTAAGTTTATAGTTGATTACATTTGGCCTTAGCCGGGGACTTGTGTAGCGAGTAGCGAATTAATGTATAAAATACTACCTAATGCGAAGTATTTAAGGTACGTAGGTGTTTTTAATTCTGATTTAAATGAGTTTTTAGCAAGAAATCATCTTTCTGAAAATGAAATATTAAAATATACTATACAAATGTTAGTCGACATATTATCGTAGAAAGGTAACAACAACCTTAGGGCTCTAAAAGGAAAATACGAGGACTTACATGGTAATATTGTCTATACTAATCCAGTTTGTGAGTATCCAGTTTGTGAGCATGTATGGATGTTTGTTACTCTTTGATCTGGATGAAATTTGGCACAAAGGTAGATTATAGTCTGGAATAACACATAGGCTACTTTTTATCCGGTAAAATGTTGTGTTTTTGTTTTTTCTAGAGGCGAATCCGAGCGAAGCGAGGGTCAGCCACTAGTGTTTAATAACTCACTAAAGTTTTATCATAATCGGATCCATCCTAAACCATCTGGTTTAGAAACATATAGAGAACAAACATGCAAAAAAACATATCTTTTTTATTGAAAACTAGCGTAGGTGAGTTTAACGGTTAGTATGGAATGATAGACTATATTTTATTATAACACAAACAACAACAAAAGAACAAAGAACAAAGATACATAACTTAAGAACTTTTCGATTGTTCAGTTGTTTTTTGGGTTTTTTTTTTTATATTTAACCACCTCTGACATACCCCTAACAAAACAAAAAAAGAATTATTCAAATTGGTCCAGCCGTTTTCGAATGTTTAGCGAGACTAACGAAATGCAATGGATTTTTATATATATATATATACCATTAACTTTATGCAGTTAGACTTATACTTCGATGGTTTTCTAGGGCTTCGGATAAGCCCTAGAAAAAACAAATATATCCCACGGGAACCATACATTTTCCGGGATGATATATATATATATATATATATATATATATATATATATATATATATATATATATATATAAGGCTATAGCCTTCCTCAATAAACGGGCTAATGCACAAAGAATTTTTCAAATCTGATTAGTAGTTCCTGAGATTAGCGCGTTGAAACAAACAAAGAAACAAACATATAAAAAAACTCTGCCTTTTTATAATATTTGTACAGATAAATCAATTTGCATGACACTTGTATTTAGTTAAACGGTTTAATTAATTATTGTAATCATGGAAAGGTTAACCACCTGTCACTCGCGTAAAGTTATTTTACCTCTTTATGACATCGAAATTATTTAATGCAATAGTGATATTTTTTTGCAAATATAAAATTAAGGGAAAATGTCTTGTTGTCGTGAAAAAAAATTAAAAACCATGAAATTGTGAACAAAATCAGCGTACGGCGTACGCAATAACGTATGTACGTACGTAACGTAAATCGCTATATAATTTAAATGAATATCTTAGAAGTAGCAAGCTACTATTTATGTATAAACATAGCTAACCGCGAAAACGTACCTAGGGACGAAGGCGAGCGAAGCGAGCGTGAGTCGCTAGTTTTCTAATATAAAGTAACCTAATTTACTCCTTATAATATCAGCTATCTGTAAGTCCCGTCAAAATTGATCCAGCCGTTTCGGAGATTAGCCGGAACAAATAGACAGACAGACAAAAATTAAAAAAAAATGTGTTTTTTCTTATAAGTACCGTATATAATTCCATATGGATTTAGTATAAAACTGTTATTTTGACATTACAAGCAGACACTTCAATTTTATTTATCTGTATAGATGTATAGATAAGGAGTAGTAATATAATTGTGAGACGTAAAAAATGGTTTAGGTACGTTAATTTGACACATTGGGAGGCGTGGGTGTGAAACCTATAAAACATCTCATCGACACATTTAAATAATATATCATCAGTTGTTATTCAAAACCATGTAAAATATACATTGGGCACTGTACAGATGGACACTGCGAATTTTTATTAGACGTACTTACTAGAGATGATATAATAGATAGGTAGGTACAACTATTATGGTGCACAGATACTACATGCCCTACAAAGAAATTCGACGGCAATCATTTGGTGCTATATAAAATAAATTACCTATTTCATTTTATAAAAAATGTGTAAAAGCATGTGTAAAGTAACATCATACATAAAAAAAAACTTTGAAAACTAATAACCAGTATAAACAAACATAAATCGCACGTCACATCTATAAAGAGTAAAGACGGAGTACAAAATTAGTACCTACGCACTGGTTGATATTCAATAACTAAGGAACTTTAATTTACGATCTCATTACTTCGTTTTCATTTGCTTACATTGTAGGATCTAATCATTTTCTTGCATAATTATTTTTTATATTAAAATCAACACATTTATGTACATTTCTATACAATAAATATAATCAGGGACCAAGTCAAGATAGAACTTTTTTACTAAGGGTCCGTATCCGTCCATCTATATTTTAGGAGATGTGCCTAAAGAAGAACCTTTGAAGACACTTTTATTAAATATTCTTAATGTTTTTGTTCTATCGTAAAAACGCGTTTTAGAGTAATAATTGTACAAACTGTATAGTAATATCTAACAAGAACTGACGCAAGTGTGAGTTGAAGACATTCGCATACTCAAGTCGTAATCGGTATAAAGTCCAATTTTATGTTTAAATACGTAACACTAATATTGTAAGATTTTTTTAATTATATTTAATTATTACTTATTCCGTAAAATTAAAAAATAACTGTTATAAGAATAAATACAGACAATAAAATTAAAAAATAACTGTTATAAGAACAAATACAGACATACCGCGGAAAATACGAATAGATGAGAAATAGTTTCTCTTATTTAGAGTTTAGTCAAACAGAATAAAATATAAATTAGACAATGTTTGAAATTATTTTATTTCTCTTAAACAAAACTAAAAGTATTGTGTTAGGATCAAAATGAAATTATATCATTATTTTTTGGGTAACTTCGAAATAAATGTTTATGGAACAACCCTTGAGTAACATATAATCTATACATATTATGAAATTGTACCTAGGCCGAGTCTTTAAATTAAATATTTTTTGGAAAATCTTATTGAAATAGTCATTATTATCGATACAGAGGCCAAATCTATAGTTTTTAGAATTCCTGTCTGTCTGTAACCGCATCACGGAAAAACCACTGGACGGATTTTAATGAAACTTGGTATGATAATAGCTGGTTATTCGGGTCAACATATAGGATACTTTTTTCTGCGGGAAAATATCTCATCTCTGAGAAATCTATACTAAACGTTAAAACGAAAGTAGGGACGAACCAGAGCGGAGCGAGGGTGAGTTGATCGTTGACAATAAGTATGAAAATCAGTTCACCATGGACAAAGAAATACACAAAACAAACAACAACTATTTATAGTAGGAGAGTAGGTATTTCCATTTTTAGATGTTACACAAAAAATATTATTTCGTAGAATTGAATATGAAGATGTACTAAGTTCTAAGAATAAATCTCGTCTAACAATACATGTTTACGGATGTACTCGTAGAACGAACTCATAACAATCATTTTTAGCTTTAATAATTTCTATACCTATGTACACATATTGTACATAAATGATATCTAGTCTATTCTATACTTAACGTTAAAACGTACCTAGGAACGCACCTGAGCGAAGCGAAGATAAGTCACTAGTATGTATATAAATTGAGAGTAGAATACAATAAATAGATACTGCTGGATAGTTAGGTAAAGTAGAGCTAGAAACAAACTAACTATATAAAAAGCTGTTATTTTGACATTACAAACAGACACTTAATTCTTTTTTATTTATATGTATGGATTTAAAGTTTTACAAAACCATTTTTTTTAGTTTATCTATTAAATAAAAAAATTTAAGAACCACCTACGCAAAATATACTTATAATTTAAAGAACAACCCTTAAAAAGTAAATAATTTCGGAAGAGCTGATACTCTTACACTGCTGGACTGATATTAACCAAACAATGCTAAGAACAACCTCAAGGGAACTGGCTTTCAAATGAAAAAACCGCATCGAAATCTGTCCATCCGTTTGAGAGCTACGATGCAACAGACACATACACACACACACACACACACAGACAGACAGACAGACACAGACATCGACGTCAAACTTATAACACCCCTCTTTTTGCGTCGGGGGTTAAAAAGAAAATAACGAGATGTTAATTTATATAACTACTAGCAACTCACCCTCGATCCGCTCGGCTTCGTCCCTACTTACGTTTTAACGTTTAGCTCAGAGATGAGATATTTTCCCGCAGTAAAAAGTATCCTATATGTTGACCCGGGTAACCAGCAACCATCATACCAAATTTCATCAAAATCTGTCCAGTGGTTTTTCCGTGATGCGGTAACAGACAGACAGATAGACAGACAAAAATTCTAAAAACTATAGATTTGGCTCCTGTATCAATAATAAAGTCTATTTCTCATTAATGAGAAATATAATAAATATTTCGATAATTCTTTTTTTGTTGGAAAGGAGATATCCCAAGAGTGGTACGATGATAAGGCAACCTGGATCTGATGATGGGATCCCAGAGAAATCGAGGGGAACTTTCGAAAATTGTAGCGGCGACTAGTGCGTTTAACATTTTCATTAGGTATTTTAAAGTACTACTATTTAATGAAGGTCTGGAGTCGATCTGATGATGGACCCGAAAGACAGTCGAGGGAACTCTTGAATAATTTGTATTGATATACGTCTACACTAAAAATTAAAAAATTAAAACTTCCAAAAAAAATAAAACGACTTCCAGGCACTGAAAAGTAAAATATAACTAAACGAGGGTTTTCATTTAGAGTAGATACTTAATCAGATATTTTCGAAGTCGGTGTGCTTTGATTTGTATTGGCTGGCACCATAGTTATTTTTTTACTTTTCAGTGCCTGGAAGTCGTTTTTTTTTTTAGAGTTTTTGTATAATACTTACATTATATTTGATTCTTTTATAAGGTGTACAATAAAGAGTATTATCTATCTATCTATCTAATATGATTTTCCAAAAAATATTTAATGTACAGATTCGGCTTAGTTACAATAAGTACATACATAGATCATATCGATTACTTTATAAATAACTAAAAAAGTTAATTTTAAATTAATTTATGTAACTTTTACAAGCGTAACATCGGTTATGGTGATTTATAGTTCTAACATAAACAGGTTTTATATTAACATCATATAAGTCTTAAGAGTTAGTTATCTTCTCTTTTTACCCGACTACCAAGGAAGGGTAATGTTTTTCGCGCGTATCTTGTATGTATGTATGTAATATTCTTTATTACCTTATATCTCCAGAACCGCTAAACGGATTTACATATTTGATATCGTTAGACTCGTCTTAGCAGCCCGAGTATTCTTAGATAGGTGACGTTAAAAAAAACAAACATGGCGGCTATGCGACGCCATTGGACTTGGCGAAAATCAATTTTTACGAATACTGCAATATGGGTATCAAATTAAAGGGCTTAACACAAGGATTTTAAAAAGGTATATCATGATTATCATACCTGTAATACTAAATAAAAAAAATATTTACAAAAATAAAAAACCCGACTGCGTAAAAAGCGAACTAAAAAGATGAAAACAAGTTGACGAAAAAACATAGTATTATGCAGTCGGAGACATGTGTACATAGCAAAGCTCGCAGCTAGTATAAAACATATATGTACATGCATATGTCTCCGACTGCATAATACTATGTTTTTTCGTCAACTTGTTTTCATCTTTTTAGTTCGCTTTTTACGCAGTCGGGTTTTTTAATAATTTTTTGACCGATTTTTAAAAGGAGGAGGTCCTTTGTTCGTACGTATGTATTTGTCTTATGTATGTTCACCGATTCCTCGGAGACGCCTTGACCGATTTTGTTAGTTTAGGTATATTGTACTAACGACTCACTCTCGCTTCGCTCGGGTGCGTCCCTAGGTACGTTTTAACGTTAAGTATAAAATAGACTGTATCATATATTATGCACAATGTACATACTTACATAGGTATAGAAAAGTAGATAAGTATTATAAAAAAAATTTATACATCGCTTACTATTGAGAAATGGTTGATTCCCCATTCAATCATTAATGGTGAAAAGGTATCAGACAGACAGACAAGTTACTTTCGCATTTATAATATTAGTATGGATTCGATTAAGGTTCAGGATTTTTTTTTGTGTCGGGAAATGATTCTTATTGTTTTTAGGGTTCCATACCCAAAGGGTAAAACCGGACCCTATTACTAAAACTCCGCTGTCCGTCCGTCCGTCCGTCCTATAAATATTTAAGGGGACTCTCATACAACAAACGTGATTTTTTTGCTCGTTTTTGATACGGCAACAGGTAGACGCTTGAAATATTCACAGAATATTTAGTTGGGTATAGTATTCACGAAAATAAATTAATAAATAACTAAAATAAAATAAATATTTAAGGGGGGCTCCCAACCAACAGACATGACTTTTTTTGCCGTTTTTATAGGTAATGGTAGGGAACCCTTTATGCGCGAGTCCGACTCGCACTTGGCCGGTTTTTTTTAGTTTTTATAACATTACCAATGTCGATTAAATGAAAGTAGTTCATTAATACATATTGTTAAAACTATTTTATTTTTAATTTGATTGTGTTTTTTCAGACTTAAATACCTTAAACCATGATAAAGTTGTGACATGCATGCATAATAATCAGAAATTAATGTCTATAGTAACTAAAGACAATTTTATATTAGAAAGTAAATAAGATTGCGTGACGATGAAAATGAGATGAAATGGAATGTCTCAAAAATATCAATGTTTTGAAACGTTAATGTCCCGTTCTAAACTATTAAATGCTAGCCAGTTTTATTTATTAAGTAACAACAACAATAATTAGGAAAAAATGGGGCATACATAGTACACACTCACATCTATCATCATCATATATATATATATATATATATATATATATATATATATATATATATATATAGCGACCATATTTTGCGTGGAATAATGCAAAAGAAAACCGCATGAAAACGCGAAAATGTCCGCATACTAAATAATGCTATTTCCTAACGGTAAATGTATGGTATCTCTCATCAAATCGAAAGATCAAATATATCAATAAATCATACAAGCAATTCCTAGTTAGAGAACAATAAAATAAAACATAAAAAGATTTAAAAAATCATCCAAATAGGTGAGGCTAACTCGTGCTTTAAGGGTTCTGTATAATTATTATAATAACAAAATTTATTTGCTTTAACGTTTAGTATAAATTTCTTAAAGATGAGATATTTTCCCGCAATAAAAAGTAAATTTCATCAAAATCTGTTCAATGATTTTCTCGTGATGCGGTCACAGACAGACAAAAATTCTTAAAACTATAGATTCGGCCTTTGCATCGAAAATAATGACTATTTCAATAAGATTTTCCAAAAAATATTTAATGTACATATTCGACTCAATTAGAATTTTATTATATAGGTATATTATTAGATGTTATGTATTTATAAATAAAATAAAAGAGCCAAGTCATGGTTCTTTCTACCTCTTAGCTTGAGTGCGACTCACGCTCGGCTTGTTTGTATTATTTGCAATTTCAAAGAATCAGACTTATACCTGTAGAGATTACACAGCCGTTTTTAGATTAGAATTAAGAAAGTTTCTTATAGGTATGTGGACTTCCTTTAGTTTTTAATTTTTTTTTATAAATATAAAGTACATATATAGATTACTTATATGATATTATTACGAGAACCCTAGGGTTTGGTGATCAGAATTCTTTTCCACCACAAAGTTCACTTGCTATCTAACTATCACTTCACTTTACTGCATTTTCCTTCATACTTTTTTGAAAATTTAAAATTGAAATTAAATAATTTTGTTCATGCTTCTAATAGTTATATTGACTTGAAACTTTGTAAGTTTGTAAGGATGTATGGATGTTCATTACTCTTTCACGCAAAAACTACTGAATGGATTTTAATGAAACTTTACAATAATGAAGTCTCATATAGGCTACTTTTTATCCCGGGAAAATGTACGATTTCCGTAGGATAGATTTGTTTTTGTTTACCTAAAGGCGAACCCCAAGCGAAGTGAGGGTGAGCTGCTAGTATTATGTGTTTCTGTTTATTCTCTATGAAAAAAATTATTTCGATTTAATCGTATCAAATACCAGCCATATTGATTAAAATGCCACGCTTCAAATCAATGTACACGTAGGTACAGTTAAAAACCGTACAATTGCATGGTTTAGTAGCTATTTTAAAAATTGATTTTTTTCTGATATTACATATATGGACGTAGACTATTACTTTTTTATTTTTCATATTTATAATAAAAATTGAAAATACTTTAATAAATATTAATTTAAAAAAAATAATGTTTATGTATAGTTTTTATATATTAGTTATATATTCTTTATTGCACAAATAAAATTTACATGAAATTTAATAAAATTTTATTATTTTATTTCAGTTTATCAAACAAGATTGTCAGAGATAAAAATATTATTACTATTTATAATTCTACCCGTACAATAAAGTGAATATTCTAAGTAAAGTTCATGGCGAGATATAGCCGTAGGTAAAATTCAAAAGAGACTTATAAATTTAAAGAACCATTAAAATAAGACGGACTTGAACTTTAGATGTCCATTGCATTTCACAAGTAATACCCGGGACGGGTCAAGTTTAGATATTTAGTGTTTCTATCAAAAAATTCTAAGTAACAGCCCGGAGTTGGAAAGTTGGCGGTGTTTCACCTCTGTACCTCGGAGAGCCGACGTAAAGCCGTCGGTCCTGCACCTTAACTCTCACCGGTCGAAGAATCGTCCCATCAGACTGAGAGTGGCAGGAATAGAGAGTGCACATTGTGTCTACGCGTACACTTGTGCCACATGAGTAAAGAAAAGGAACAGAGGCAAAGCTTCTAAGGAGCGGACAAAATGTTTACCTATTCTGTTAGGGTTGGCACAGGAGCATAAAATTAAATAACAAAACGTTTATCACTTTTTTATTAAACAACTATAATAGAATTTCTTTTTACAAATTACTTACTCTAAATATTTTTTTTAGTAATTTTTGTTTTTCAATAATTTGTTTTTTTAATTGAACGGTATATTCTAAATCCAACCAAAAAAAAATTTATAATTCAATGGAAAGTACTCGCATAGCATATCAAATTTGTGTTTTTGCCGTAAAACGATAACCAACACTTCGCGCAGCGACGACTCAGCCTGAGTTTGAGCACACGCCAAGCCAGTATAAACCGGTTCACGCACACACGCGCCTCAAACCTATAGTAGTGTACCTATCATAGCGCGGTTGTATGAAGCTTTGTCTCTGTTCCTTTTCTTTACTCATGTGCTTGTGCACTATAATATCTCCTCCGCATCTGACTAGTCTCACTGAGATTGGCCGCCGTGGCCGAAATCGGTGAGGAGGACATTATTATTAATGAATTTTTTCTAGCTCAAGAAACTTGGAATAATTCATGAATCATTATGATAAAACACAATTCAAAATATAATTGGCAATTGTAAAGTTCTAATTGCTATTCACAATTTAACAACTATTGCTTATGGTTTTAAGTATTTCTTATGGTTTTAGCACTGAGTCACTTGTTTTTAATGACTTACAGTGGGCGGAAATAATGTTTGAGAGATTTTAAATGTATTTTTTGTTTATAATCTTTTATAGTCAAGTTGAAGTCGAAATTATGATCTAACATTAACACTACAAGTTTTCTATCATAACATTGGTACGCATAACATCTTCCCGATGTGGTTTCTTTCACCTTGTGGTAGGGGACTCATTAGCGTCCGGCAATCCAGCCGGGCGTGAAACCAAGAAACTCACTATGGAAGCGCGAAGTGTACGCGGGTACGTCGGTTGCTCCTGGTACTTCTCTGATAGTAATGGACTGTGGGGGTGTCGTGGTTAAGTGCGTAAGTGATCCTACGACACAACGCCCAATTAAGACAAGGATTGTTCCGTTTGATTTTAAAGAGTAATTTTAGGTGAGTCCTACATAATAACCTTTTTTTATGTCGGAAAATGCATTTACGCAAGATCACTTATGCACTCAACCACGACACTCCGACGGCAGGTCTGCTAAAGAAGACCACAATACCCATGAGGTTGCCCCAACGACCCACTCTGCTATCAGAGAAGTAGGTCCCAGGAGCAACCTGCATGACACACCGCCCACTGAGATGGACCATCTCCCATTGCGTTTCTTGGCTTCGCGCTCGACTGGATAAAGACACGTCGGGGGGGGGGGGGGAAGTTGTTACACGAGTGTAGAATGTTTAAATGTTGTCTTAGCTTCAATGAATTAAGATATTACATCACGTCATTTACACTATTTCTCAAGCTAAAATGTTGTATTCTTTAACTCGCTAATCTCACGAGCCAGTATGATTAGAAAATTTTTATTCGTGTTATTTTCGACAGACCAAATTCGACCAAAAGGAAGAAATTATTAACGCCAATTAAGTGTTACCACACTATCTATGCTGGTAAAAAAAAACGACAGGGACCTATTCACCACGGATGGAACATAAGAAACAGAAGGCATAGACTAGTTATATTCAATAAAATATAAATGTTAATTCATGCTTGTAAAAAAACAAAATATTGTAACTTATGCAAAGGGCAATACCGAGAAACGTTTCATAAGCGTCAAAATGAAAATAATTGTACGAGTACCTATAAGATGTTCATACAAAAGACCTTTAACTTTGAAGCATCACTTAGCAGTAATATGCTAAAAACTAAATTAATTCCTAAATTTGGTAAAACATACTAATTTTGTTGATTTCATAGTTTGCTAGTTAATGAAGTAGTGGAAAAATGAATCAGGCTCGAATTTATATATTAGAAAAAATATATTATAAAAACAAAAAGCCTATACACGACACGACGAATATACTATACACGACCTGACTACGACAAATTAGTTGACAAAGGAATATAGTATTATGCAGTCGGATACATACACGTTTCATCCTTGCCGTGAGATGTACATGATACACTTGACTATGACACTCGCGTTATCAATACGCATCTAACGACGTATAATCATCCAAAAATCGGCCAACACGTTTAATCTCTAGAACGCCACATAGGAACAAACATACATACGAGTACATACATATCATGTATGTACATATATTTGTACGTAATACGTATGTATAAATAAACTACATACAAAGACTGATAAACACATTACCCTCTTTCGTGTCGCGCAGTCGGGTAAAAAGTAATGAACCACGGTAAATTCACATAAATAGTTGGTGTAGATGGACTTTTTTAAAGAAACAACTAACATTAGCAATGTATCTTGGCCTATGGTTTTATATTATCCGTTTTGGAGTTGAACCGTGAAATCTCACCTGGTTTCTTTTTTTTTTTTTTTATACTACGACGGTGGCAATCAAGCATACGGCCCGCCTGATGGTAAGCGGTTACCGTAGCCTATGGACGCCTGCAACACCAAGGGCATCACATGCGCGTTGCCGACCCTTTAAATACCTACTTCCCTTTTGAAGGACCCCATACTGTAGCCCTCTGGGAAAACCTCGGCAGGGAGTTCATTCCACAGCGGGATGGTCCGTGGGAGGAAATTTCTCTGAAATCGTACTGTACGGGACCATTTGGGATGCAGTGTGTGGGCATGAACTCTCTGTCGATGGCGAGCGGTGCGATGATAAAAAGTGGCCGTGGGCATCATTTCAAACAATTCTTCGGAACACAACCCATTATACAGACGATAGAGCACACAGAGGGACGAAATAATATAAATAATTTCTTATATTATCAGTAATTTTTTGAAGTTATAAATTATATACTTAAATTTTTAATTTATTAATTTGGAATTTATCATGATTGAATTTGATAATTCAAAAAGTAATATGTAAATTTTCTCTTTTTTAATACCTACAATCAAAATCACAGTACAATATGGTACATATTATGGCAAGGTTGTTGGGGCATCCCAAAGATAGACATTTTTTTTTAATACTATATACAAAACGAATATCATTTGCGTTATCTTGTTAGTCCAAACAAATATGGATTTATTTGATTATATTTTCTAGTTAAAAAGGCTTATTATTTTTTTACTTTGCTTAAAACTATTTTTCATTCATGAAAAAAAAAACTGTTTCTACTATTGGCAAAAAATAACATGAGGAGGCATTACAAATATGTTATTTAAAATAACTTAAAATGGATGAGAATTGGCGAAAACCTAACTTTTTAATTAATTTAACGATTACCAAAAAATTCAATCGACATTTTTTTTAAGTTTTTAGTATTTATAAGCTTTAAATCATAATGAAAATGTAATAGCGAATTGCTCTCGCTTCGCTCGGGTTTGTCCCTAATTACGTTTAACGTTTAGTATAGGTTTCTCAGAGATGACATATTTTCCTGCAGTAAAAATTATCATATATATTGACCAGGATAACCAGCTATCACAATAACAAATTTTATCAAAATCTGTCCAGTCGTTTTCACGTGATTTATTCCCAGACATACAAACAGACGGATGGATGGACAGTGATAATGAGTATTTCAATATGTAAAATTATCCAAAAAATATTTAATGTACAGATTCAATTCAGTTACAATTTTTTGAAATGTATATTTTTGATTATATGACATATTCATATATTTACCCGTATATCCTGTTTAACAATGCATTAATCAAAATCTGCTAGACCGTTTTCAAGGACGGCTTTAATCGGCGGAGATAGGAGTAAACCACAAAAATACATTTAGGCACCGTTTCCTTCGCGCTCTCGTGTAAACCGATCCCGTATATTTCTGATTAGATGTCACCTGCATCCAATTTATATATAGCGATTACTTTATAGCAAATAAACCTATTACGTGTTACATCTGAAGGGGCGAAATCTTGGGAACTCAAAGAAAGTTTGGCTATGGCCCACCACGACATTTTTATGACGGTTGCGTTGAGTTTAGATAAGTTTTTGTATAATACTTTCTTAGATTTACGCGAATATTTGACATTTCAAAATAAAACTATCTTTTCGGATTATTTCGCGAATTTATTATGATTTTTGGTTCCCGACGTTTCGATTGCTTTACAGCAATCATGGTCACGGGTACCAATATATATACAACTGTATAATGCCATTGAGACATCTAACACCTTAGTCTCTCCCGTGACCATGATTGCTGTAAAGCGATCGAAACGTCGGGAACCAAAAATCATAATAAATTCGCGAAATAATCCGAAAAGATAGTTTTATTTTGAAAAGTTTTTGTATCATTTTGGAAAGCAACTATAATGGTTTTTGTTAAAAATTATGACAATGTTCCGTGCCTTACTTAAGTTGAAAATGAGTTTAAAGGAGACCATTCGGGCTTACACTAAGTTGGGTACAAAATTTTAAAGTGCCGTCTTACGAAAAAAACGTATGTGAAGTGTTAAGAAGCTCAGCCCCCAATTATTTTTTACCATGGCACCGAATCTCTTCAACGACTCTTTCTTATTTTCTCTGTTATTTCTTATGTTATTTTTGTAATAGATAGGTATACTCAGTTACATTGACAAATTAAATAAAGTTATAGGTTGGATTACGTCTTAAAAAATTAAATCAAAATTAATGCCTTAGAGTTGCCTTGAGGTAAAATTATTGTAGATCAAACAATTATCTTTGCCTTGCCTTGACTTAGCAGTTAACTACCTCATCAACATTAATAAGTACAATGTAAAATATTAATGAGTAAAGACTGATAACTACTATCCAATCAAAAAATGTGTACTATAATATTAAAAGCAACTCTTACTATAATCGTATATTATAATAGTAAGTTACATTATATTTTTTTATATTTACGCGAATACTTGACATTTTAAATAAAACTATCTTTTCGGATTTTTTCGCAGATTTATTTTAATATTTGATTAATTACCAATGTTTCGAATGCTTTAAAGCATTTACCTTAGCCTTTCCGTTGACCAAGAATGCTGTAAATACAGCAATCATGGTCACGGGAGACACTAAGGTTTTAGATCATTACATTGTTGTTACAGGCAGTACTTACTAACTACCCACAAAATTATGCAATGATTTAAAAAATACAAAAAGTTACATTAGTCCATAAATTTGACAACTTCAGAATTGTTTGTCAATTTTTTCTGGATTAAAATTAGGAATAATATGCTCTACGTTTTTAATTCGGTTAGAACGTCCGGTTATTAAAAGTTAGTTATTGAGAAATCCATCCTATTTTATCTATGTATATAGATAAATAAAATTGAAGTGTATGTTTGTAATGTCAAAATAACAGTTTTTTTTTACCAAATGCATATGACGATATCAGCTTATTGCATCTGGAATTATATACGGTACTTATAAGAAAAACACAGTTTCTAAAATTTTTGTCTGTCTGTCTCAGTCTGTCTTTTTGTTCCGGCTAATCTCCGAAACTGCTGGACTGATTTTGACGGGACTTTCACGGGCAGATAGGTAATGTTATAAGGAGTAACTTAGGCTACTTTTATTTTAGAAAAAGAAATAGGTTTCCGCTCAAAAGAATTAAAACGTACTTACGGACGCACCCGAGCGAAGCGAGAGTAAGCCGCTAGTTTTAAATAAAACATAAGGTTAATTGGAGGCTTCGAACTGTTTGGAAATAGGGTCGTCAGTTGAATGATTATATAGAAGATCGATGTATAAGTATATAAATTCTCACCATTGGACGAAACAATAGAATTACATAGGTAATAAGTTTTATAAACTTTTTATAGTAAATCAAAATAAAAGTGACAATTTACGAACATACATATCTATAGCAGTGTTTTTTTAAATTATTTTATAATTTGGTCAATGCTGTGCCCTTGACTTCGCATTTCGTAAATAGTACCGTAAATTGTAATACATACATTATACATAATACTTTCATGTTAATAATGAACGAAGGCAAGCTTGAGGCAAAATGCATGTAAAATAACTTAGGCTATAATTATTACGGTATCATAATTCTTATTAGTTATTATAAATACATTTGATTGCAAATAAATGAGGTATTTAATTTTTATAAATGGATAAACATTAAATATTTCGCAATGTATAATTTTGTACATACATAATTTTTTATACAGAGTAAAATATATCCACTAGCTAGGTTCGTCCCTAGGTTGATTTCCCATACAAATTTTCATCCCCATTTTCACCCCCTTAAGGGATGATTTCCGGTATAAAAATTATTCTATGTCCTTCCCAGGGTCTTAAAATATCTTCTTAAAAAACTTCATCTAAATCGGCTCAGTAGATCCAGAGATTACCCCCTACCGTTGTAGGCGCAAACTCACAAACTTTACCTCTTTATAATATTAATATAGATTAACTAGTAAATACATATATCGTTACCTATTTGCTAGCTCTGGTTAGAATTGACTTGATTAGGCCAGATTTATTATTTTACAATAATACACTAAAAATAGTCTTAAACAAATGATTTTTAGTATTACCAAGTTAAAAGCTAATGATCAGCGATTTTTACAATTTAATTTCAAAACTGGCAACTTTTGCATTGTAAACGGTATTTAAGCCGCGCGTTTTCTTTAATAACTTATGCTTGGTTATAAATTATGAATTAGTCACCTAAATCAAATATAATAATAATAATAAAAACTATATACCAAAATTAGTGTCATTGGAACCATGAAGATGCTATTAATTAAAAGTGTAATTAATATTCGCTAAAACTATGGGCTTCGGGCTGGGAAACTTACCCAAGCCCATCTATGCTAATATTATAAAGAGGTACAGTTTGTGATATTGTGAGTTTGTGAGGTTGTAGGGGGTAATCTCTGGATCTACTGAATCGATTTAGATGAAATTTGGTAAGAAGATAGTTTGAAACCCTGAGAAGGACCTGAGAAGGATTCTTTTTATCCCGGAATTCATCCATTAAGGGTGTGAAAATGGCGATGAAAGTGTATGGGGAATCAACCTAGGGACGAACACGAGCGAAGCGAGAGTGAGTCGCTAGTAATAGATGTAAAGAAACGTGAATTCAGTGCTTCCTGCATGAAAGGAGAACGAGAAATCATATCAACATTTAAAAAATTGGTAAAATTGGTTACGTAATCTATCTACCTCTATGTTAGAATCACAATGCAATTGCTGCTTGAAAGAAGGATAAATACATAAACATACTTATTTATGCCTTTACAATAGTAGTAAAAAAATTCAAGCCAGTATAGGAAAAAAGCAATTTTCATTATATTACTACATTTTGGTTTTGTACGTTGTTTGTTACTTTTGCTAATCAAATTTAATTAAAAAGTCAAATTGGAAGGTGCAATAGCCTTCAGAAATAAATGGAGCAAGGAAAAAAAATAAGCCAATATTAATTCAAGACTTACCACTTTTAATTAAATACATTAATATTATTATTGAGGTTGTAAATGCTATTTTTTTTGTGAAACTTAAAACATTATGTAAAAAAATGCTTTATCAAAGTCCAACCGACTCTTTATGTAACAAATCTTAAATATACGACACGATTACGCAAGTACATTATTTATTTACTATATAAATTAATTATTAAAGTAATAAAAATGTAAATGTATTTTAATCCCCAAAATACAATTTTTATTATTCGCTTAAACAAGGCCAAGAACAATTCAACTGCGACTGGGCTACTTTCAAAAATCCGTTGAATGTTTTAGTTAGCCCTTACTGTTGACATTGTTCTACATTTTACATAAAATGTTAAAATAAAATTGTGTTAAAATTTAACTTGAAAATAAGAGGGACAAATCCTCCGTTTTTCTTTATAATTTGTTGTATTAGAATTTGAGCGTTTTGAAACATATTTGAAACATACGTAATTACATTAACTTATCCAGATGCTCGGAAAGTAAAAGCTTGAAACATGTATATGAAAACGCCAACCTTTTATAATTGAACTATTTTCTTATTAATATAGACATATTGTCTATAATAAGCATGTATTTAATTATTAAAAAAGCAGTATAAATCAAAGTTCAGATATTTAAAGCATTTGTTAATATTTTCCGGATTCATCTGACAGTCAATGATTATTATTGATATATTAACATAGTTATACTTGATGACTAGGTACTGTAGGTAAATAATAAAAGATTTAAATAAAATTATCTTTTGGGATTTTTTCGCGGATTTATTTTGATTTTTGATACCCGACGTTTTGAATGCTTTACAGCAGTCATAGTTACGGGAAAAACTTCGAAGAAAGAGTTTTATTAAAAATTTCTAATATTCATGTAAATCTAAGAAAGTATTACCTATAATAAAAATTATTGTGCATCCAATACTCTTTTGAGCAATGGATGGAATATCATACAAGACAAATTCTATAAGATTTTTTTCTACATACGCGAGCAGCTCACAGCTTGTAAGGTATAGGTACTGTAGCTCGGGTAATAATACAATATTATACTACACGGATTCAAACTTTTAAAAGCTATTAAGAGTATTTCAAAGTGGCGACGATTGAAAAAAGAGTACACTAAATTATAAAGAAGAGTACGCAGTATTTGTATATGTTGCAGTTAAAACTATTTTTTAGTCAAAACTACTTTTGACTAAAAAGAGAGAGAGCCTTCTCAACCTAAGTTATCCAAGTCGGACCTGTCACATAACCATAAAATAAAACTAGTCAAAACTACTTTTGACCAACCTCATTAGTCAACAATAATTTTGACAAAAAAATAGTTTTGACTGTAACATATACAACTACCTACTTGCATAAACTATTTTTTTCTAAACATTTTAAGTCTGTATTGTTGACTACATAATATTATCACTACTTGTTTTTTGTTGCTTATTATTTTTATCTGAATTCTGTAGAGGGTAACTTGAGGAATGGTTGAGCTTACCTATGCCTTTGTCCTAGGGAGTAGGGAGCTGTCCGAGATTTCGTTCTTAGCAGCATCCGCTGAATGACTGCCTTTGGCCAAAAGATAGATTTACGTAAGTCTAATTTAAAAAAAATGTTACTACCTACTGTTTTTATTTTATGGCTGGCAATATAATGGCTGGCAATAAATTTTATTGAATCTTTTTTATTTTAATTTTAAGTTACAAACGCATACAGTAATAAGATGTATAATAAACTTCATAAAAGCAGTTACATATTTCGAAATATGATTTAACCCCTCCAAGACACAAGTCTGTGCGTTCACCGCTAAGAAAACCCCATTTAGTGTGGCCCCTCAATTCCAAGACACACCCCTAACCATCTCCAACAGTATTGGTAATCTTTGGTGTCGACATATCTAGCAACGTCCAGTTCCACAGTCACCTGGAAGACAAGGTCAAGCTGGTGTCCAAAAAACTCGGTGTGCTTAATAGAGCGAAGCGGTACTTCACGCCAAGGCAAAGACTGCTTTTATATAACTCCTCATATGGAGTACTGCTCTCATCTCTGGGCGGGAGCACCGGCATACCAGCTTGGGCCTTTTGACTTGGTTCAAAGGAGAGCGAGCGATTTTGCGTCCCTATGTGTGCTCTATTGTTTGTAAAATGGGTTGTGTTCCGAAGAATTGTTCGAAATGATGCCTACGGCCACTTTCTATCATCGCATCCCAAATAGTCCAGTCGAGTTCGGTTTTCGAGGAATTTCTTCCTACGGACCATTCCACTGTGGAATGAACTCCCTGCCGAGGTTTTCCCATAAGGCTACAGTATGGGGTCATTTAAAGGGGAATAAATAGGTTTTCAAAGGGTCAGCAACGCGCATGTGATGCCCTTGGTGTTGCAGGCGTCCATAGGCTACGGTAACCGCTTACCATCAGGCGGGCTGTATGCTTGATTGCCACTGTCGTGGTATAAAAAAAAATTACAGATAGCTAGCGAAATTGCCAACCGGTACTACAATAAGTCTTTTAACTGAAATTGTAGACATTGGGGCTTAATTATTTCCAAGGCATCATTTAAAAGTGTAATTTAACTTTTTACTACCATTTAAATTAACTTATTTCCGTTACAAAAGCTTTTGTATTTGAAGATATAAAAAATATGAAATAATACGATCGTGTACGATGTGTGATTTATTTCTTACATAAGTTTTTCTTGAGCACGCTCGAACATTACGTCTCACGTGCGATTATATCTTATAGGTATAATTAAGTTGGGAGTTCCCAGATCACTTAGAAATAAGATCGATTTGATAACACGTCTCTCATATACATATACACGAAGGTATTGTTGGTTTGTCTTTCGATTTCGCTGTAAGCAAGTGATTCTTACACAAACTTTTTTTTTAATTTTTTTTTTTTTTATTATTTTATTAGAGAAACAAACACTACAAATTAATATAATTAAAAAAAACATAAAATATAAATCATTGACCAATAAGGTTTCCACAATTAAATAATACGAAGAATAATGCGAGCAAGTTAATTACAATTTAAAAAAAATCTAATACGTTAAATAAAAAATAATATCATATAAATAGAAAATAATTAATAATTAAAGTAGAAATTACAAAAATATAATCTTATTAATAATGAAGTGCAAATGTAACTTACTATAAATAACAATATTTACTAAGAAATTTTCTTAATTTGTTCAATTAACTTTTGTAAGGAACCTGTAAAGTAATCAATTGAACAGTATTCTTTGTTGTATAATAAACAAGAACGGTAAATGAAGGCATTTTGTGCATAATTAGTACGTGTAGTATGTAAATTAAATAAAGATTTATTTCGCGAAGATTGTCTTGGACATTGAAGTTAAGACAATTAAGAAGAAATGGAGAGTCAATAATATTATGTAGTAATTTCAGCAGAAATGTTTGATCCTTTATCTTACGACGTTTTTCCAATGAGATCAAATTAGGAACACATTGATCAATAGCAGAATACCTAAACTTTAACCGCTTTAAGAATTTTGTTTGAATTTTCTCTATTTCTTTAACATGGACTTTATAATATGGATTCCAAATCACCGAAGCGAATTCTAGTATTGAGCGTACCAATGCATTGAAGAGAAGAATCATGGGTGTAATATTTTTTAAATCTCTACTATTTCTAAGAACAAAACCAAGCATGCGATAGGCTTTTGCAGTCACATACCTATAGTGTTGACTAAAGGTTAATGAGGAGTCAAGGTGGACGCCCAAATCTCCCACCCCTTTTTTTTTTTGTATAGTTGGGGAATGCATTTACGCATACCACCTATCCCCCAGGTGGTTATGTGGGGCTCACCGGCTAGAAGAGCCGGTACTACCCACTAAACCCCAACTTTCCACTCCCCTCCGCCTTAGTGGGACGCCGCGGGATCGCTTACGCATAACTACCGCGACGCCCCGGCGGTAGGCCTGACGGCCACCAAACCAATGAGGCTGCTCCACAGTCCACTCTGCTGAACCAGAGAAGTACCCGGAGCAGCCCCATTAAACCACACCGCCCACCGAAGTGGGCACCCTTCAATCGGCTGCAGAGGACAGGGAGAGCGGCAACGACACACCGACACTCCTCTTCCCCTGCAGCCCCACCGCGTCTGCCATCTAAGACGGTGGCAGCCCCGTCAAGGCCACGGGGGGCAGGGAGAACGGCGCACCGAAATACCGGCACTCCTCTCCCACCGCGGCCTTCCCCTCTACCGGTTACGAGCCTGTTTTCACAGTCCCGCAACCGGTCCCCGCCCTCCGGTCGCGAGACCGCCGAAGCGGCTCCGCTCCCTGTGGCCGCAACTCCGGAAGCCAAAGCCACAACGGAGAGCGGCCCCGTCCTGCCTTGGTCCGCGCCGGATTTCTCCGGTACCACCCGCCCCTGTACTAAGCGGGTGGCGTTCCCCGATCCGCCACCTGGGGACGCGCCCGGTAGGAGTTGGCTCTCCCCCGGGAAATCTCTCACCCCTGAAACCCGTTGAATAAAATCTTCATTTAAAGTATACTTGAGATTAATAGTATTTTTTTTAACGGGAAAATGATATTACGTTACATTTTTTAATATAAAGTTGCAGGAGGTTATCATTGCAATATTTTAAAAAAAAAAACATTCAAATCATCCTGTAATAAGTTACAATCAGAAGGTTTACTAATGGTTTTATATATCTTCATATCATCAGCATAGAGTAGAATTGAAGAATGCTTAAATACTGCAATAATGTGAATAATGAATAAATTAAATAGAGGGGTCCAAGATGAGATCCTTGGGGCACACCAGAAGTAACAAGCACGAACGTAGAGCAGTAACCTTTAATTGTAACCGCCTGGCTTCGATCTCTGAGATATGAAGTAAGCCAACGGAGGAGGTCACCATGTATACCGAGTTCTTCAATTTTACGAATCAAGATTACATGACAGATTTTATCAGATGCTTTTGAATAGTCGGTATACACCACGTCCACCTGGAAAACTTGATCCATAGCGGTAGTAACCTGATGAACAAATTCACATAAGTTGGACTCTACAGATTTTTTATTTATGAAACCATGCTGTTTAGAAATGAGAATGGTTCGTAGGGTAGGGATAATACAGTCGTATATAATTTTCTCCAATCATGCATCCTCTTTAACAAGTTGTTGAGGGCAACGACTGACGGTTCAGTGACAGTCACTAAAAATAAGATCTAGATGTCTGCCATTAACATTATGAATTGAATTGAACTGTTTTAGATCGGTAAAATTCATAAAGTTGGCCAAGGCGTAAACAAGACTATTATGATCACAATGATTATTTAGGATCATGATATTGTCGTTCCTAACCCACTGTGCAGTCGGAACATTAAAATCACCCAATAAGTCTAAAGCGATTATACGTACAAAATAATTCATTATAAAAAATAATAATAATCCACTATTCCACATTTAATTGTATTATAAGAAAAAATATATGATACATAATAAATATAAAAAATAATTGCAATAATATTTATATTAAATAGAATCCGCGACGAATAATCCATTCAAAAATTAACTTATGTGCACAAATGCCTTGACCAGCGTTAGAAATTAATAACGAACAAAATGCATTACAAAGATCTAAACAACTATAGCCAGAAAACACCAAAATACCGGAACAGGAAATGCCACAGATAAATATAAAAATAGTCCTTATACAATTTTGTTAAAATCATTCACATTTGATATATTCAGCACAGCACTGTTGTCGGAACGTCTTATCATTATACTGCAATTCTTTATCCAAACATATTTATAGTTCTTCTCCTTTGCATTTTTTTTTTACTGAAAGTAGCAAGGTTTTATTTGTACTTGTTAGGTGCTCGTTAAAGTAAAAGCTATTATAGTTGTTTGCAAATCCTAAATCATTACACTTAATCTTTAGTTTTCTTGCTTGTGCGAGGAATTCATCTTTTTTCCAGCGACATATAAATTTAACTATGATAAGCTTACTTTTTTTACCATACTTATTTTTGTTTTTGGTGGCAACTCTGGTGATAAAATCAATGTCGGTGCCAGGATCAATTTTTATTGAAGTTTTGCTTGAACGTTTTGTAAAATAGTATAGAGATTTTCATTTTTTTGGTCTGGAATTCCATAGATTTCAATATTCGATCGACGAGCCCATTGCTCACGATTATTGTTTTCTGTAAGGATTGATTGCATTGTAGATTTTATTTCCTCAAACTCAGAAAACTTTTGACTATACTGATGTAAATCTTTTTCACATTTGTCAATACGTGAATTTAAACTATCAAATTTTGAATTAAAGAAGTCCAAAGATTCCTTTGTACAATTGTAATCCTGGCGAATCGATATTAATTCTTCTTTGAGTGGAACAAATGCTGATTTAAATTCATCCTTCAAGCTAGAAATTTCCGAAACAACAACCGACCTAATTAGCTCAAGTAGATTATTATTTTTTTCGGCTTCTTCACAGCTGTCTGCCTGAATAGTTGACAATGATCTACCACCTCTTTTAAACGTTCCGTTTTTGCATTAGATACCCCATTTACTGAGGAAGGCTATAGGCTTTATCATTCCGGAAAAATGTACGGTTCCCGTGGGTTAGATTTGTTTTTGTCTAGGGACGAACCCGAAGCGAGCGAGGGTGAGTCGCTAGTTCCTTAATATGTAAAGCCAGCATATACATATTATGTACATACATGGAAATATTAATAAACTTGGAAAGCCGCAAGCGATGACTAAATAGATTTGTATACCGATACAAAAGTTTACATTTACACATTAATCATAATCAATGCATAGGTAATGCAATTACTATTGTGTAATAATTCTCGTGCAATGTTAAATATAAACATTATTATGTTCATTTGTACGTTGCAAGCAAAATAGTATTAGTATTATTATAAAGATCTTTGCCTTTTTCAAACAAAAAGTCTTGGGCTTTTTGATTTAAGAAGTTATTTACTTACTCTAAATTTTGTTTGAAATATATATAATTTATAAACAGAAATTAGAATAATAGCTCTAAAACATCTATTTGTAGCGAATCAATTAAAGATTTGTTTAAAAGAAATTTCCTGCTGGCCTAATGATAATAAACTCTTAATTATTTTAAAATCTAGTAAGTAGTTTTGGTTTGATGTCTTCGCTACACATTTAATGTTTGTTGCGTATATCTCACTAGTATTATATCGGTGAAAGTTTGAATTTTTGTTACTCAATCACGCCAGAACAGCTGAACGGATCTGGATGAAATTTGACACAGAGATAGATTATAGTCTTGAATAGCATTTAGGCTACTTTTTATCCCAAAAAAGGTACGGTTCCCGTGGGATGATTTGTTTTTCTAGAGGTGAACCCGTGGGAAACGATGATGAGCCGCTATTTTTTATATAGAAGCAATAACTAAAACACCTCTATCTAAGAGTGCGCGATATAAACCTATTACTTTTACTTACATTTTTTTGTGTTAAATTCTTTTGCTAATTTTGCAAAGACATAATATGCCATCTAATGGCATTTATTTTAACTATTTTATTTAATTCCAGATGAGAATTAGTTACCCCATGATAAAACTTTAAAAATTTGTTGTAGAAATTACAAAAATTTGTTTCAAAAATAATAATATAAATAAGAATAGGTACCATAAAGTTTAATCTCGCGTGCTGGTCATAATGAAAAACATAAGGAAGACGCTCTTAATTAGCATCAATTGTATGTAGGACGTTGAGAGAACATAAACTGCTTATAAATATACCATTTCAACACTAAGTGGCAACCTATCCGCATTCTGCATCGAAAATAACAACTAGAAGTAATAGTAGAATAACAAATAGATTGTAAATAAAAGTGAAGTATTTACATATGATTTCATCTGTTTGAATGTGTGCCTGTTAACGTCCCGGAGCTCCTGAAATGTCCTCGACAAAATTTTCTTGGCCAGGAGTGACGTTTACTTGGTACTTGTTATTTCGACAAATTAAGGGTATTAGGGTAGATTTTAGTGTAATTTGCAATTTGACGTGATATAACATAAAGTTTCTTTAGCATGCTGAGTACAAGAAGTACTTAATTACATTAGTATGTCGACACTGGACTGCATTTTTATATTACTAGGTTTGATTCATTTATTATCTTTATACTCGCATCGGGATAGGAATATAATATTACAATATGTTGTCTGATGTCAGAAAATCGGCAAGCATCAAAATATTTGGGGCAGACTTCTCCTCTCTCTATATCTCTCATATCATATCATATATCTCTAGAAGTATATTTTAAAAAACGATAATATTGTAACTCGTTAAAACTAATGTATTGTAATTCATCAAAACATTCAACGCTACTTAAGAAATGGTAATAGTCACAAAACAAATACTACAATAAGGGCAATAACGACAAGTTTTCATCTTCCAAGTTGTACGCATATTATATTATTCAAATGAAAATATTATACTAATAACATTATTTAAAACCAAAAACAACTAAACTGTTAAGTTTTCCGTAGGCTCATTCTAGCATAACTAGGTGGACGGTTCCCCGCAGACACAACACTGACATTTAATTTAAAAGTAGAAAGAAGGTAATGATTCAAAATTGCTTAACTCAATTTTGAGTTTGAGTTTAAAAGACTGTTTTCTGGGATGCAATGTATTAAAAAAATAGACCAGAAGTAAAAAAAAACGGAAAGAAACGCGAGGAAGACGGGTGTGACCTTTTACTTGCGATAGTTATTTAAATTTTAGTTTTTTATACATTTCTTACAATTTGGATGGCCAATAATTAAAGTCTATTTTTAGCCGACCTCAAAAAGGAGGAGGTATTCAACTCGATTAGTATTTTGGTCTCATAAAAATTTAATATAGTTTGGCGCCCAGTAGTTTTCATTTTGTTTGATTTGACAAACCCAATACGTTAGAATCGAATTTTAGAGTTAGAATCTTCAGTGTTACTAAGTTTTTATTGAGTTAATCGGCAAGTTACACCAAAATGTATAGCCTAATATTCTTCTGTATGTAATAAAAATTATTTTGTGTAAAAATATCAAAGCAATCGGTAAAGAATATTCAAATACTAGCGGCTCACCCTCGCTTCGCTCGGGTTCGCCTCTAGGAAAACAAAAATAAACCTATCCCACGGGTACCGTACATTTTCCGGGATAAAAAGTAGCCTATGTGTTATTCCTGACTATAATCTATCTCTAAGCCAAATTTCATCCCGATCCGTTCAGCCGTTCTGGCATGAAAGGGTAACAAACATTCATACTACTC
This sequence comes from Argynnis bischoffii washingtonia, assembly GCA_033884665.1. Taxonomy (NCBI): domain Eukaryota; kingdom Metazoa; phylum Arthropoda; class Insecta; order Lepidoptera; family Nymphalidae; genus Argynnis; species Argynnis bischoffii. Next base: position 5,858,690 of record CM066628.1, on the reverse strand, counting down.
ACAAACTTTCACATTTATAATATTAGTATAATTTGTCATATTACAATAAAGAACATTTACAATTAAATTATTAAATTACATTTAGCCAAAAATCTGTAACGACTGTAAATACCTATGAATTTGATTGGTCTTTGGATTTGATCTTTTTTTTTTAAATTATGTAACAATGTACATTTTGTTATCTTTTAAGATGTAAAGTATTTTATCTACATACTACATTATGTACATATTCCTCCTACTTAGAAGACAGATGGTATCATTACAGGAAGATTCGACATAGTATTGCGACATTAACGTGACTACTAGAATAATTGTTAGAAAGTAGTGCAGGGCCACTTTCAACACCCTTCATACAACGCCTTTATTTTCATGACTCAAGGGCTATTTTTGTTTAAACTTTATGAAGATTTTTTTTAGAAATACTTTTCCATCTATTACAATTAATATTATTAGTATATTGACAATAATTATATTATGTTATAAGTTACTGCCTGCAGGTTGCTTGTGTATATATTTTATACTTAGTCTGTAATCAAGGATGCAGAGTGCGGAGCTTAAACTTTCTAGTGATTTATTTAACTGCAGAAAATGAAATTTCTCATCAAAATATGCTCAGCTATAGACAAAAGCTAAAAGAAAATTGAAACAAACTATAGACAAACAAAAATTATAAAATTTAATTCAACTTGAAACATAATTTTCATAACTGGTAATATATGTATTAATAAATTTTAATATAATATATTGTTAAGATTTTATGTACCTATTCTTCATAGTAATATTCTATTAAACTGACATAATTTGTTATCCTGGGATAAAATATAGACAATCTCACTTTCCAGGTTGCAAACTTCCCCTATTGGATCTCCACAGAAACCAATTATATATAATTATAATATTATATATAATTTTATAAAATTCATATGAATATCTGTTTCATATTAGTGTAGAAATATGTACACAGATCTAAATACCTACTATTTAATTATATATATTAATATATATATATATTAATAGTAAATGGAAAAAAAAAAAAATTTTAAACTTGTGGTGTACATACAATACGTCGATATCAATATTATAATTGTGAAAGTGTATTAATTTGTCCTTCTTCCACGTCAAACCGGCACAGATGTATAAACGAAATTATAGTAAAATCATTATAAAAAACAAGTAAAACCAACAACTTTTCCCTTGGTTACTATTCTTTAAAGTAAAAATATAAATAACAAAGTATTACTTACTATTACGAATCCCTTTAGACTTAATTATATCTAATGTTAAGTAGCACTAATAACATTTATCTTTAAAATAACTTGCGCAACATGTATTGCAGGCAAATAACGAAACAATTCAAGCACAACAAAAACAAAAAATGAAGTATTATTTGACAGAAACAATTATTTACTGATATGACATTGACATCTCGTAAGTGGTGCCAACTTGCCAGTTACAGCAGAAATATTTGTAAATAGGTACTTGCGTATGCCAAATATTGAGCTGTTAGTAAACTGTAAACTACAAAAGGCTAGCCAGGTAGACATTGGTTTACAATAGTTCTTTATTAATCCAGTTTTCAAAATACAGCTCGTATTAACAATAAATATAGGTATACAAATAATATAGGTTTGTTTGAATACTCTGGAATATATGTGGCCTTTAGCAATAGTATTGTATCGGTAGTGATTCAACTTTAATGCAAATATGATGATTTTTATTAATTAATCGATTTTAATTTATAATTTTGTTTTCAGATAAAACAATGTATCGGTGATGGACATTACATTTTATGAGACGAAAATGTTGGAAGTACCAGACAATGTAAGTTATATTGGAAATAAGTTATATAGTTTGTAATTTAACTTTTACACGTGCGCTCTCTCCTCTACCATTAACTATGAATGCGCGACGAAAGGCTTTTTGATGAATTATGATTTATGACTTTATATTTTATGATAATTAGAATTTAAAATTAATTTGAATTGGCTACTCATAAGGTTACTAGATTTTTTAAGTAAATCTAATGCAGTTTAACAATAGGAATAGTATTTATTCCGTATTTTTAAATTTAGTATGTTGTTGTATGAATAAGTACTGTGAAGTGTGAGGTCACATAGGTACGATAATAAACAACAAAAGCCACGTGACATCACAAAAATAAATCGTTGTTATATTATCTTCGTTTGGAAAACATCCAAAATATGAGAGACAAATCGAATACCAATCTTGAATTATGATCCATATACCTTTGATAATAAGGAGGTTGTTTTGCAGCTTCAGTAATTACTTTTATTTAGTTTACGAGGTGACGCGCAGACTGAGTGAAGTCTTTTCTTGCTTTATTATAAATTAAGTTTAAATATTTTTGTAAGCATAATATAAATATTATAGATATCGTTCACTTTCATCATTTGCTTGTGTACCGTCGAGCTATAGAAACAAGAGGATTTGCTCTAACTTTCTCCGCGATACTTGATAAGGTCAGTAAACTTAAAGATCTACCCTCTTAGACAAGTTGACTTTCTATGATCGATTTCGCTCATAAAAAAAACTATGTGGGAATAACAACATTTTACATAACTATTGTACCTGTATATGTATGTATATGCAATTTACGTACATTTTTAATATTTTATTCGATGAATCATCTTGTTTAAATATTTTACTATGTTCTAGAATGCATTTTGGCATTTATAAAATGAGTAAGGATAGTAAAAAAGGTTTCCAATAAAATTATATCTATATACGGACATACATATAAAAACACTAGAATTATTGACGTATCCGTTTCTGGCGTAGTACTACCGTTATTCCGGAAGAGCCTTACATTCATCGACAATTACAGTTGAACCATGAATAAGCAATAGACAACAGAGTACGAGACAATGTTATCTCTTATTTATGCGCAAATATTATCTTAGCATTGAATATTTTTTTAGTAAACTCCTATATGACTAAGGGCTGGCATTTGTCAGAATATCAAAATGTCGCTTTATATCTTATTTAAACTTAATAAATTCTGTTGAAAATTATATATTTGTAACAAATCAATATTCTCAGGGGGTCGTAAAACTATAACAAGTGATAGTTAAACGAACAACCTCTAGGCTCAGTGCATAAAGTACGTTGACCACGACCTAACTGCGTTGGTCAGTAGATGGCTATAATAAAATGCCTTTGATTTCTGTTTTCAAACTTGGTATCAGTACTTATTTTCTTATTTCGTAGAGAGAACATTAAGCTATTATTAATGGAAGAAGTAAATTAGTAAACTTGCAAATTTTTTAGTTATTAAAGTTCATTGCACTTCCGGACCATTCAAAAACTTATTATTACTACTTTTTAAGTTATTATTACTGGCTGGATACTTTGTATAAGACGCATAGAAGATAGTAGAAGCTAAAAAATCTTTATTAACTTGTGCTCTCAGTTCTTTACATTTATTCGGCCGATGATGATATTTTATTTAATAAATGTTCCACACATTTGGAAAAGTTGTCAATTTGAAAATTAATTAGGGAATTATTGTTTTATCCCAGCCCTGTATTTGAGGTCAAGCTGCACGATATTAGCTACGCAAACGTTTAGTCTTGCGCGGCAATTCCTAACGATCGACAGTATACGGGCATTATACGGTTGTCGTATGAAAAAAAATATTTTAGTTTTTTAACTGACTAATATTACTGGTAACTGAAATTTTGCTACATTTTGAGTCAAATTAAATCAATACGAAGTGTTGGCTTGCCTGGGTTACTTTGCTATTTAGGATTAAAATTGGATGTAGTTTCATACTGGATGAGTTGGTAAGTAATTTTATAAACGATTACTTGTAGCTTAATAGTAAATATGCTCACCGAACACATATACTTATATAATATTTGTATATAATTAATATTAATGTATTTTACGTACTAAAATATATAATTAGATAAAAATGTAAGTAGATACAAGCTTAGTAATATCACAGATCATATATAATAGTAATATGAAACAGCCACTGTCCTTATTTTTTTATCAATATTTACATAATTTAATTATACGCAAGCTTTTGGAGAGTGTCTTGTTGACTACTTTTTCTGAGCGCAGCCGGAAGGTCGGTCGGTCTAAATAAAGATTTCGTTTTGCATGTACACATGCATTGAATACTGAGCAGTAACGCCCGCATACCCTGTTTTAGAATCACTTTATTTAGTTAAATGTGAAAACGTTACAAAAATACTACGAATAAACCTTTTTCAGGCCTTAACACTTTTTTCGAAAATATAAACAAATCCAACATAATAATCAATTATATCAGTTCACGCGAAAATGTTTTATTTAAATTTAGGTTTCCATAAATCAAAGAAACTTAAGGAGAAATTACACGTCGTCGATTTCCGATCAGAGGTGCGAGACCCGGGATTCGAACCCGCTTCACTCGGTTTCCCAAGCGAGCGCGTTACTACTGGGCTACTACTGCCACGATTATTACGCACGGTGAAAATGGAGCATGTTCTTCGTATTAATATAAGATTTATTAGTCGACTTACTTTTTTAGTTGAATGCATCTTATCTATACTTAAAACTATTCTACCCACTTCCTTTAGTAATAGTTTTCTTATCTTAACAATTAGTGTCAATTATAAACCCAACGATTTTAATAGTATAAAAAGAGATTCGTTTTAAAAAAAATATTAAAAGTATATCTTTATTATATTTGTACATCCCTATTTTTTTGTGTTTTTTGAAACACAATGCAAATGCTTATGTTTATGCGAGTACCTACCTCTATTTATATCAAGACAACGATATTTAGTTAAGAGATAATAAATTGCGTTCTCGTTGAAACCGTATTGTGATATTTTAATGTTCTACTTTAGAGGCTTACAAAAACAAATACTTATATTTTCTTTTATTTACTTGCCTTAAATCTCCATAGCTCGTTTTTTGCAAGTGTTTTGGTATTATAGTAATAATAGGTACTAACCTAAAATCTTCACAATACGTACGTAGGTACATATACTTATTAATTAGACCATATGAATAAATGGAAAACAAACTTATAGTGATATAAATATGCAAATAAAGTGCTTCTAGGTATTTCCATAAAGAAAAGATTTCTACAAAATAATTTTTTGGCCCTTGGGTAGGCATTTTTTTAACATTCTTTTTCCAAACCTGTAAACTAGGCTAGGAGATAGTGCCTCTTAGACAATTATCCAGTGGCTAATGTGCCTAATTTTAGATGAAAAAAAAATTTCCTCAATTATTCTTGTCTCAACATAAAGTTCATATGTATGCATGTATTCAGCCCTTTTTAACGTCCCACTGCTGGGCACGGGCCTCCCTTCAAGACGAGGGGAATCAGGCCATAGTCCACCACGCTGGCCAAGTGCGGATTGGCGGACTTCACATGTCTTTCGAAAACTTGCTAGGTTCTCTCAGACATGCAGGTTTCCTCACGATGTTTTCCTTCACCGTAAGGCAAGTGGTAATCAAGTTAGAAAATGATTCGCACATGAAAATATCAGAGGTGCGAGACCCGGGATTTGAACCCGCTTCACTCGGTTTCCCAAGCGAGCGCGTTACCACTGAGCTACCACTGCCTAAATACGATACTGATAGTTATTAAAGTTGATAAGTTTGTATATTTTATGAAAAAAATATCTTTAATAGGTATAAGGATTTCAATAGTAACATGATCAGGTAAAAAGGAATAAAATAAGGATAAAACATTATTTTTCTTACGGGTAGAGTAACATTTGATTTTCCTTATATTTTATGGAATCTGATTCTATAAGTGCACCACAAGTAGTGCTTGCTTCAACGTGAAGTCCCTTATACATAATAATTATATTAACTCTGGTCACGTTCGTTACTTTTATAGTTGGGAAATTTGAACGACGAATTCGAAAACGGCGATTGATTATTATGAATGTAACCATTTAAAAAAAATTAAGTAAAAGTTACTTAGCTGAAGAAAATAGTATATGTAAAATTTTTAACTCCATTATACACATGCATTTATTAAATCTAGATAATTTGTAAGTGACAAATGTGCTTTCTTAATAATTAATTTTCTTTTAATTTTTATTTCAAGAATTGATTTTAAAATAAAAACAAAATATGTTTCATTTTTTGTTGCAAAGGAATATAGAAAAGAAAAAAGGAAATTTGTTCTAAATTATTTTACGTTAAATTTAGTCACATATACACTAGTTAAAAGCTACAGGTAAAAAACAACAAGCAACTGTAGTTTGAGATATTTTTAAAGTTTAAACCATCGATCAAAAAAGTAAGTCTCTGTCACCAACTGTGTTTAGGTAATTATTCTAGTTAAAATAAATTTACTACAGTGTAAATTAAACCTTAAATGCAATGCAATTAAAGTTTTTTTCACAAAAAAAAATTAAAAGCGCGCTCAACTATTCAAATGAGCGCTCATTCGGTGACATTTTTTTCACTGATTGTGTATCTGATACTTTTTTGAATTGATGGTGTAAACTAATTAGCATACTATCTACAGTAGACAGTCTACTGAAGTGACTAAAGACAGATATATATAGCAACTGTTGAGTTTCTCGCCGGTTTTCCTCAGCAGAACTGCCTTTCGAGCCGGTAGTAACTGGTAGATTCCTCACGGACTAACTACACTGACATTAAATTAAAATTTAAAATGTAAAATTGATAATAAAGTATATTTTGATTTGATTTGATTTAAAAAATTCATTTACGCATCCGTCATTACTGAAAATTTAAGTAGTTACTAGTTATCGTGAATCGATTTAAATATTTTTCATGAATCCACCATTTATTGCTAAAAAAGTAATAACTACCTATAAAATATATGATAATGTAGCATTCAAATGAGCACAAAGGAAAATAAATTAAGTTATAGGTAAATATAAAAGATCGTAATAGATGCATTCATATATTTATTCCTATATCTATAACTCATGCATTTTATTTTGACATCTATAGGTACTTCTATACTTATATTATAAAGAGGAAGGATTTGATTATTTGTTTGTTTGTTTGTGTGTTTGTTTGCACCGAATAGACTCCGAAACTACTGAACCGATTAAGATTAAATTTGGTAAGAAGATAGTTTAAGACCCTGGGAAGGATATAGAATAGTTTTTATCCCGGAAATCATCCCTTAAGGGAGTAAAAATGGGGATGAAAGTTTGTATGTGGAATCAACCTAGGGAGGAACCCGAGCGAAGCGAGGGTGAGTTGCTAGTTAATATATGTCTTTAAACGTCGGGCAGGAACCAAAAATCAAAATAAATTCGCGAAATAATCCGAAAAGATTGTTTTGTTTAAAATGTATATGTACGTATTTACGGGTATTATGTGTAAATTACACTTAAGAGCAAATTAAGAACTGCGCTGTATAGTAGAAAGTAAGCAAATACTTATAGATGACACAATACTTTACTCGTAAATAATTACATAATTAGACTATGTAAAGGAAGCGAGTAATATCCCTTATTATGCTTCGTTACTCAATAATTGTTATTAGGGGTATATTTGGAACCATTTTGCTAAAAAAAAAAAACTATGATATGTTTGCTCACTATCATTTTTGAATTTCGTATTGAGCAAACCAAAGACAAAACAATTGACTTTTTTTATTTTTGTATCGTATTTTTTATACTCACATAGCAAAAGCAGCTGTTAGTGTATGAGTCTTCTCGAATTTCCGTGATAAATAAGTAAATTTTTAATAAATAAAAATGGCTATTATTTTTTTACTGCAATGTGGAAAACTAAAGTTTAGAATACAAACCTCTATGTTATTTGACTCAATGAAATGGAGGCAATGTTTGATATCGTGTATACTTTGTTTCTATAAGTGATTGCGAAAATAAATTAATAAATAATAATAAAAAATAAGATCATGTTCATGGCTTTTTTAAAATAAAAATATTAACTTGTTTTCGTTCCATAAACAGTAGGTATATCATCGATTAATTATACATCACCTCAAACTAAAAAAATATTCCTTAGAGTATGTACACCAGAGAAAAATATTTATTGTTCTCTGGATAGTGTTAATGGTTTCTATGGCAACATGTTGTTACAATGCAATAATATGGCAAAATCAGTTACTTTTCTTCTTAAAACAATTTGCATAATATAAAATTCCGATAGCGACTTGTAATGTTTTTAAATGAAGAATTCTAAAAAAACAACCGTAAAATTACAAAAATCATTACAATATAATTTTCAGAAACCTTACAAATATTGTTTCAGAATTATTTTTGTTACAAGTAGGAGATGAAATAATTTGAACTGACAAATTAATATACCGAGATACGTTCGAAGATGATAAGTGGTTAATTAAAAAACACAAATTGATGACGTGTTTAGGCCATAGTAACCTTTTTTCACGAAACGCTAAACATGCTATGTATTATATTGTGGTTGAGGTATAGGTAGTACAGTAATATTATAAACTATAGCGGCTCACCCGCTTCGCTCGGGTTCGCCTCTAAACGAACAAAAACAAATGTATCCCATGGGAACCCTAAATTTTCCGGGATAAAAAGTAGCCTATTATACTGATAGCCTGTTATACTGATGTATGAACTATATTATCGTAAAGTTTCATTAAAAGCAAATCAGTAGTTTTTGTGTACTAAGCTGTATAAGTTATTATAGTTTTTTTAACTATCCCACGGGAACTCTTATATTTCCAGGATGAAAAGTATCTAAAATGTTGACCAGGGATATAAGGTATCACCATGCAAAATTTCATTTAAATCAGTGCAACAGTTTCGGAGACTAGCCCGTACAAACAGACAAACAGACAGAGAAACAAAAAAAAATGAAAAAGAACTGGATTTGTTCTATTTCTCTTCTTACATCCCCCTGACTCGGTTCTAGCATTTTTTTCTGTGTACAGAAATTCGACCTCTACAATTTTATTATATGTATAGACATTATTATGAGATATTACGTATCATTTTGAAATCAGTTTCTTAAAACAGTATAAGGTTAAATCAAAGCGCGAGTTGCGGTTTCCTCAGTGCGCTTTTTCCTTTTGCGGCGGAAACTCGTCGACCGTCAAAATGTCAAACTTCCCGTCACTTTTTACGCGATAATTACTGAAAGTTAACTGTGATTTTTTTACAATATAATATACATGTTTAAAAATTAAAATATTAATTAATACTAAGATATTTGAATAACTTAATAAATAATAGTGATAAAAATTTGGAAAATATGATAAAGGTTTGTTATATATTCTTATATTTTTGTTAAATTTATGTAGATTTCTTAGGTACTAACTTGCAACTTATCTAACAATAACTTAAATTATTTTTATGACAGTGTCTCAATTTTTAAGTAAAGATACCTTTGAGTTTGCATGCTTGCTTAAATAAAAAGCATTAACACGTAAACCTTAACATAGTTATTTACAACTGATAAGTAATGAATGTTGTGTATTGCTTTAAGTAATAATAATATTAGTAAGAACAAAAATATTAGTGGAAGATATGTTTGCTAATGAGTCAGCAAAAGAAAAAATGAAGTTATTAGCATTTACATTGTAAGAATAAATTTAGAAAATTGTAATTATTGGGAGATGAATGAAGTGTATTCCATAAATATTAAAAATGGTATTTTATTAAAAAAAATATTTTTGGAAAATATAGTTGTAAAACGTATCGTACATAAAAATACGCCTAAATCGTGATAATAACTTATTGTTAGATAGTATATAACATGAGTTAACATAAAAGGTGTAATATTTTTTGCTAAGTAACAACATACTGTGTAGAGTAGGATAAGATATTATTTTACAATTGATGTTAAAATAATTGTTAGTGAAATTTAAGTTGCGATCATTAAAGAGAGTTACGTACTTATTAAAAACTTAAAATTATAATTTAGATTTTTTTTTCAAACGGAAGCAAGGCTATATTATATTCATCATAATATATTTGGTTTCCATGCCAATTGCTGCGAAGCTAGCCAAAGCTTGTTAAAAATGGTAAAACATCATTTTATTGGTTTTTTTTTCCTATTTATTTTTTTATCATTCAAATTCTTCTTTCAAAATGAAAACGAAATTTGAAAAATATTATTATAACAATTAATAAAATATTAAACAATTTTCATTGTATGGTTGCTTGTCAATTTGAACATTACAATTTACAAATAAAAAATAATAATACATAAACTGCAGGAATGGTTTTCTCAATAATATAAAAGAGTTTGTTCTGACTGATTTATGGTCCATCCACACGATACAGACTTAAGTAGATCTCTAAAGAATTTTGTCTGTGCAACGTAGCAGTACAGACAAATGTCGGTGTATTGGAAAACTCGGAGGTATGCATGAATGTTGAAAGTATGCATGTATATCTGCGTATTATTTGAAGTCAAAAAATGAATCAGTGAATAATAAAATAATAATAATAATTTTTGAAAAGCTGAAAATCCTCAAAAATAAAATCTGAGGTAATGAAAAGTCCACACAAACTTTTTGTCGACATATTTGCGTGAACTTTTTCACTCAGACTTTTCAGTCTGTACAGATTGTATGACATAATTTTATACCAAGTCTGTATCGTGTGGATGCACCATTACGAACGCCAAGACGAAACCGATGGACCTTAAATTCTAATATTAAAAATCTATTAAGAACTGATAAGATTGCAAAGAATGAGTACAATTTTTAACTTTCTACTTTTAAAGAATACTTATATAAGTATATACTATATGAATCAGGTTAAGTTTTTTGTACTAGATGGCTATAGGAGTGTCCATTTGTTTGGTAGACGATAGATAATTTACGGGTAAGTACTATAATAAACGATAAATTACAATAAATAGCATTCACGCACACAGTACTATGTTCATTATAATTGAGATGGACCGTATAAAACATTTACCTACATAATAACTCTTTAAGTTTTAGATAGACGCTAATCACTAATGATGTCATGTAACTTAACGAAAATTGCCAAAAAAATGAAGATTATAAACACATAATGTGACTGTCATTGTCACCAAATATTTAGACTAAATGACAAACGTAATAAAAAGCAACTGAGTGTATCGAGCCGTGACAAACACTAACCACGAGTATAGCGTGGTAGCGTGGAAGACACTCATTTCGCTGATTGCTCTAACAATTACCTTGCCACTGACATTAGCGGATCGATCCTGTATTTACGTAAAGCCATGCAAGAAACAAAGCCAAATAAATTACAATTTTGCTAGTATAAGTTCTCTGAATACTTCTAGAATTGTACTTTGGCCCCTTAGTATTATCACAGATCATATAATACTATACGTAATATAAAAGAGCATTGTTTTTCTAAGTAGAATCTTCTTCTTTTAGCATTTTACATTAAAATGTAATATGTTTAATTTTTACCAACCCAATAGTACCTATTCCGTTTCAAGCTGACGCGATAGTAAGTAATAAAAAAAAAAAGTCGGTGTGCTTTGATTTGTATTGGCTGGCACCGACTTCGAAAAAATCTGATTAAGTATCTATTCTAAATGAAAACCCACCTTTACTTATTTTTTATTTTTCAGTGCCTGGAAGTCGGTTTTTTTTTTAAGTTTATATTTTTCCATTTTTAGTGTAGACGTATCATCAATACAAATTAATCAAGCCCAAACACCAGGTAATTGCTGTAAATCGTTGAGGAGTTCCCTCGACTATCTTTCGGGTCCATCATCAGATCGACTCCAGACCTTCATTAAATAGTAGTGCTTTAAAATACCTAATGAAAATGTTAACAAACGCACTAGTCGCCGCTACAATTTTCGAAAGTTCCCCTCGATTTCTCTGGGATCCCATCATCAGATCCTGGTTTCCTTATCATGGTACCACTCTTGGGATATCTCCTTTCCAACAAAAAAAGAATTATCAAAATCGGTTCATAAACGACGAAAAAATGCCCGAACAAACATAAAAAAAAATATACGGTCGAATTGAGAACCTCCTCCTTTTTTTGGAAGTCGGTTAAAAACTAAAAAATAAAATTGAGTTATTGCTTATTATGTAGTTATTACTAAGATTTAGCTCTTAGTTTATCAACAAATTCATCGATAATTTAGTATATTAATCTATTTGAATATAACAATAATTTTACTTTAAGTACATTTTGTTTGTATATAGAATCATAGATGCATTGGATATGATCTTGAATATAGCCTATACCAAAATAAACTGAATAACATTCCTCACATGTGTATGTGGCCAAATGAGGGCTACACATGACTTTTGAGAACTAGTTAGGTTCGCTCAGACATGCAGGTTTCCCGGGGGAGAGCTGACTCCTACCGGGCGCGTCCCCAGGTGGCGGATGGGGGAACGCCACCCGCTTAGAGGGGCGGGTGGTACCGGAGAAATCCGGCGCGGACCAACAGCAGGGGGAGGGGTGCCTCTGGCCGTGGGCCGTCGAACGCGGTTGAGGCACCCCGGACGGTGCCGCTCTCCGTTGAGGCTTCGGCTTCCGGAGTTGCGGCCACCGGTGTGGGGGGGCCCACTTGGGTGGGCAGGACGGGTGTCCACTTTGGTGGACCAGTTGGGGCCTCTCGTTAGTGGCTGCATCTGACGGCGTTGCGGCCACTGACGGGGAAATGGTGGTGGGTGCCCTGACCGTGGGCCGTCGAACGCGGTTGGGGCGCCATGAGGATGGGACCGCTTGTGCGGCCATTGGTGATGTGGACCCACTTCGGTGGGTGGCTTGGGTTTCCACATTTTGTGGAGGGTTTGGGGCCTCTCTCTCGTCGTGGCTGCATCTGACGGCGTTGCGGCCACTGGTTGTGGGGTCGCTTTGGTGACCCCGCAATCGGATGATTCAAATTATTTTATTCAGGATTAAATTATTACAATTTTTTACTGAACGTCATGAGTCTACTACCAGTTCGGAAAGAAGAAGCCTCAGACCTGAGAAGAACTGGTGAAAGAAACTCAACGGGACTAATATTTTTTTTTGTAATAAATTATAATTTATAATATTTCTATAAAGTTGAAGTAGCCTGAAGGCGATCACTTCATTCCCAAGGCATGCTATCTTCTATAAAATTATTTATTGTAAATAGCCTTTAGCACAGAAACGTTCTTTAATATTTTTTTTGAATTTGGTGATAGAAGCTTTTTGAACATTTTCTGGGATCCTGTTGTACAAGGCATACATTGTCCATAAAAAGAATTACTGACTCTCTTTAAACGAGTCACAGGCATTACAAGTTTGTGTTTGCTCTTAGTATTAATGTTATGCATGTCACAATTCTTGGGAAATTACATAACATTTTTGTACACGTACTGGGAAGCAACAGTCAATATTTTTATTTCTTTAAACTTATCTCTTAATGACACTCTAGGACCTAAACTATAAATTGCACGAATAGCTCTTTTCTTACAAAAGTTATGTTAACAGTTGCTGCATTTCCCCATAGTAAGATACCATAGGACATAATACTATGAAAATAACTAAAATATACTATGCTAGCTGTATCTACATCAGTAAGAAGTCTATTTTTTTTACCGCGAACGCTGCAGAGCTGAGTCTACTCGCTAGTCCCTCAATATGGGGGCCCCACTGCAGTTTGGAATCTATGATAATACCCAGGAATTTAGTGGACTCTACCGGTTTTAACATTTCCCCATTGAATATTACACCATTATCAACAAGTTTAACATTGGGTGTTGAGAATTTTATTATTTTGTCTTTTTATTATTTAATAATAAATTATTTAAATCAAACCATAAGACAACCTTTGAGAGAGCATCGTTTACATCGTCGTACATTAGCAAATTTCGCTTCACTTTAAAAATAAGTGAAGTATCATCATTATCTTTCTCAAAATCATTGTTTTTTTTTAACGTAAACCTACTTGAATAATGTTAATTTTATACTATTTTTTATTTAACACCGCAAAATTTAATACCACAAACACAAATATATAAAATCAACGACGATTTATCAAGTAGATATATTTATAATATAATGATTGTAATTAAATATATTATTTCTGATGTGAAATAAAAAATTAATATTCCCTAGAAATACTTAATAGTCTGACATGTTATATCTTATGAGTATGTAATGTAGTGTAAAATAGAAGCACGATAAAAGCACGTGCTATTTTTATTCAATACTAGGCTAGTGACTAGGCTAGGTTCATCGTCAAGGTACATTTTACAAGGTACTACATACTTACTACCTGGCAAGTAGGTATAAACAGGTAACTTCACGGATACTATAAGGCTACCTAGGCATATTCTTTGTATTATTTACTATAGGTTAGAAAAAAAATCGGTTAACAGAACGGTGAAAAAAAAATTTTTTTTTGATTAATTAATTTAAAAATAGCCTGGTGAGGATTTCTATAGGCAAGCTATTTTAGGCGTATTTATCTATTACTGAAACTTTATAAAAAATTGTTTAGTTTGGTTAACAGATTGGTGAAGCTCGTGGTGTATCTGGCTCTCCGGCTAACTATTAATTTGTGTAAAAAACTTAAATCGATTTCATATATTGTACAGTCCAACCGCAATTACTTCAACTGTACCTTAAGGACTCAATTCTCACTATACTTAGATAGTGAATATTAGATTTGTATAGATACAAAGCTAATATTGCCCACGTCCACACTTCAAGTTAATATGTTTATATATTTTATCTTTTATTTAATATGTACCTTCATAAATTATGCACAATATATTTTATTACATTTTATTACAATAACCAGTATTTTAAATCTAGATAAATATTATATTTATTTCTAAGAAGATTTTGTTTAGAATAAAGAGTTATCCTCAATCCATTACAATGTCGTTTGTATTAAAATACAATTAATTAATTCAATTATTTTTATACTAGCTATAGCCTAGCTATTTAGGTACATTTTCATGGTTAGCTATGTTTATACATAAATAGTAGCTTGTTACTCCTAAGATATTCATTTTTTTAAATTATATAGCGATTTACCCTCGCTTCACTCGGATGCGTACGCCGTACGCGGATTTTGTTTACAATTTCATGGGTTTTAATTTTTTTCGCGGAACCCTGATTCTTTTTCTAAAAGAAAAGTAGCCTAAGTTACTCCTTATAACATCAGCTATCTGCCAGTGAAAGCCCCGTCAAAATCGGTCCAGCCATTTCGGAGATTAGCCGGAACAAACAGACAGACAGACAAAAATTGTAAAAAAAATGTTGTTTTGGTATATGTACCGTGTATTGTGCATTAAGCAAAAAGCGGTTATTTTAATATTACAAACAGACAGTCCAATTTTATTTATCTGTATAGATATATTGTGAAGTTCGCCAACCGCGCCGCGCACTTGGCCAACGTGGTGCACTATGGCCTGATCTTCCTAGTATTGAAGGAAGGTCCGTGACCAGAAGTGGGACATTTAAAAGGGCTAAATACATAATAATAAGTAAATTATAAAACGATGAGTGGACAATAGAACCATTCAAGTCATAAAATATAGGTTACTAGCAGAACCCGCGGTTTCACCCGCGTTCAGACTACAAAAAAATTTTTTTGCTTTATGTTATAACTAATATTATATAAAGCTCCACTACCGCAATTTTTTGCACATTTTTCTACTCCATCTTTTCAAAGTTATAAGGAGAGAGTCCAATGATACAACTCGTATACCTACAAAAAATACTGTCTTTTTCGCCAATCTTCTTTGACTGTCTTATCGCCAATCTTCTTTGACTGTCTTCTTCGCCAATCTTCTTCGCCTGTCTTCTTCGCCTTCTTCACCGTCTTCCTTCTTCGCCTGTCTTCTTCGTCCGACGTCTTCTCTTCTGTTCCGTTCTATTACGTTCCATTCCGGTCCGGTCACGGTCCGGTCACGGTCCAGTCACGGTCCAGTCACGCTCCGGATACGGTCCAGTCACGGTCCGGTCACGGTCCAGTCACGCTCCGGATACGGTCCAGTCACGGTCTGGTCACAGTTCGGTGACGGTCCGGTCACGGTCCGGTCAAGGTTCAGTCACGGCCCGGTTACGGGTACGTTCCGTTCCGTTCCAGTTACGTTACGGTTCCGTTTCGGTTACGGTCCGGTTACGGTCTGTTCACGGTCCGGTCACGGTCCGGTCATAGTCTGGTGACGATCACAGTCCGGTGACGATTCGGTGACGGTCCGGTCAGGTTCAGTCACGGTCCAGCCACGGCCCAGTCATGTCCGGTTATGGGTACGTTTCGTTCCGTCACGGTCCGGTTATGGGTACGTTTCGTTCCGTTCCGGTTACGTTCCATTCCGTTCCGTTCCGGTTACGTTCCGGTCACGGTCCGGTTACGTTCCGGTCACGCTCCGGATACGGTCCGGTCACGGTCTGGTCATGGTCCGGTTACGACCCGGTTACGTTCCGGCTTACAGTCCGGGCACAGTCCGTTCCGTTCCGTGACGATTCCGTTCCGGTTACGGTCCGGTCACGCTCCGGTTACGGTCTGGTCACGGTCCGGTTACGGGCCGATCACGCTCCGGATTCGGTCCGATCACGGTCCGGTTACGGTCCGGTCACGCTCCGGATACGGTCCGGTTACGGTCCGGCCACGGTGCGGTTACGGTCCGGTCACGGTCACGGTCCGATCACGGTCCGGTTACGGTCCGGTCACGCTCCGGATACGGTCTGGTCACGGTCCGGTCACGGACCGGTTACGGTCCGGTCACGCTCCGGATACGGTCCGGTCACGGTCCGGTCACGGTCCGGTTACGGTCCGGTCATGGTCCGGTTACGACCCGGTTACGTTCCGGTTTACAATCCGGGCACAGTCCGTTCCGTTCCGGTTACGTTCCATTCGGTTACGGTCCGGTCACGCTCCGGTCACGCTCCGCACAAACCTTCGCATTTATAATATTCAAATTAATTATAATATTTTATTATAGGGATTAAATTATATTAAATACTAGCGACTCACGCTCGCTTCGCTCGCGTTCGTCCCTAGGTACGTTTTCACGATTAGCTACGTTTAGGTATATACATAAATAAAATCTTATTGTAATAAAGTGAAAAACTTGGGCCTAATAATGGATTGTAACATGACCTGGGTAGCTCATGTCAACGAGGTCAGCAAAAGAATGCATCATACTTTCCACTCTCTCAAACGTCTGCAATTTTTTCTCCCTTTTTCAACCAAGATTATGCTTGCTCAATCGCTCCTTCTCCCCATACTTGACTATGCCGATGTGTGTTATTTAGATGTGACTGAGGAGCAACTGAACAAATTAGAGCGTCTTCAAAATCTCGCTATACGCTTTATTTTTGGCTTGCGTAAGCATGACCACATATCAAACTTTCGTGCTCAACTTAAATGGCTCCCAATCCGCCTTCGCCGTGATATGCACATCCTTTCGTTCCTTTTCAATATTCTTAATGACCCTAATTCTCCTTCATACCTCCGATCTCGTTTCCAAATTCTCCCTACTCCCTCTCGTTCCAGGCGGCCTTGCATCACTGCGATGCTTAACATACCCAAGAGCAACACAAAGTTCCTTTCTCGCTCTTTTTCGGTGTATGGGGCATTGCTCTGGAACAAACTTCCTAAAGACATCCAACTTAGTCCCTCTATTCATTCTTTTAAAAAGAAATTAAAACAGCACCTTCTCACTCAATCCAATCAATAATTATCTTAATTACTATTTTTATGTATTGTGATATATATAATATAGATATGTATTTATGTAAGTATTAGTATGTATGTATATACATAACTATGTATCATATAGTATGTAGTATATATTGTATAGTATTATATATATCTATATATCTGCACGACTTTAGCCTGCTTTATAACACTATTTCTCACTACCATAGGTTGGCTGGAAGAGATCTCTTCTAGAGATAAGTCCACCTTTGCATACAATAATTGTACTTAAATCATTGTATTTACTTTTAAGTGCAATAAAGAATATATAAATAGCTTGCTACTCCTAAAATATTCATTTAATTTAAATTGTATAGCGATTTACCCTTGTTTTACTCGGATGCGTCGCCGTACGCGGATTTTGTTCACAATTTTATGGGTTTTAATTTTTTTTCGCGGAACCCTGATTCTTTTTTAAAAAATAAAAGTAGCCTAAGTTACTCCCTATAACATCAGCTATCTGCCAGTGAAAATCCCGTCAAAATCGGTCCAGCCGTTTCAGAGATTAGCAGGAACAAACAGACAGACAGTCAGAAAGACAGACAAAAATTGTAAAAAATGTTGTTTTGGTATATGTACCGTGTATACATCCATATGCATTTAGTAAAAAGCGGTTATTTTAATATTACAAACAGACACTCCAATTTTATTTATCTGTATAGATTAATTAACATACGTATAGGAGCGCAGTGTTAATAACTAGTTTTTTAAATGTTTTCAATCAAATTTAATTTTATTGTTATTTGTATACCTTTATATGATAAATTACAAGATTACTTACTTTGCTGGACTCCCACAGTCATAGTTAGGCGGTTTCCCCAAGCACTGATGAGATTCATACAAGTATATGATTTGTATACCTAACCTGAAGGGGATTCCCGAGTTACAATTTTTTTGTGATGAACCAGCGATGATTTGTAAATACATTGTGCTAATTATATTTTTATTAGTGGGGAGGTATTATTCAATTATGATTATTTAGCACATTTAAAAATATAAAATACGCGTAGCTCGCGTCAAAACTATTTGTACATATTTAAGGATTTTCCATTTTGGACTATTGTAAAAGAATAATATACTCGTATCGTAAATAGACTATTTAGTTTTTATTTAGTCTGTATGTTACCCGCGAGTATAATTTTACACGGGTTACACTTCCACTAAACATAATCTTTGATTTGTATGGAAGTTCGTTGAATTGGGAGATTATTTATAAGCTTTCTGTATTATGACAAGACTAAGCTAAACTTAATGAAACTGTATATATTCAAATTATATTATAATTCAATACAAACGAATACATTCAAATTCGTTCAGATGTTCTTAAAAAATTACCAATAATATCTACATACATACAATAAAATTCTAACTGAGTCGAATCTGCACATTAAATATTTTTTGGAAAATCTTATTGAAATTTGTCATTATTATCGATACAGAGGCCTTATCTATAGCTTTTAGAATTTTTGTAAGCCTGTCTGTCTTTCTGCTTGTCTGTCCGTCTGGAAAGGCATTACGAGAAAACCACTAGGCAGATTTTGATAAAATTTGGTATGATGATAACTGGTTATAGTTTTTATTGCGGGAAAATTTCCATTTCTAAGCTAAACGTTGAAACGAAACTAGGGACGATCTCGAACGAAGCGAGGGTCACTCACTAGTAATAATATAAATATATATGTCGTAGTCTTTTCGCAGAATTCGTCATTTCATGAAATACCTAGGCAACTCGTGTATACACAATCCGACGCATAGTCATTGCGGACAGTTAGGCTTTTCATGTAATGCCTGTTATATATATGTTTACATTAAATAAACTAAAGTGTAACATTATATCCCGGAAAAAGTTGTTTTAACTGTTCTAACCTAACCTAACCAACCTAGAAGATAAGAAAAGGTTTTGTTATGGCGTCGATTTATCATAATAATGCTAATTCTGACATTGACATTTAACATAACCAAATTTTTAAATAAGGATATAAGGATTTTTTTCCTTTCTTCAACGTGCCACGGTGTATATAACAGGCATTACATGAAAAGCCTAACTGTCCGCAATGACTATGCGTCGGATTGTGTATACACCAGTTGCCTAGGTATTTCATGAAATGACGAATTCTGCGAAAAGACTACGACATATACACAGATAATATAAATATAAAATATCGAAATTGATATTTCCCTTGTGTTACATCTCAAATGTCAATCTACAACTGTGACCACATTATATTTTTTTATGTTTTTATTAGGTTCGCCAATAACTTTGCATTTAACAGATACATAAGAAATAATATTAACAAATACAGATCTAATATTCAAAACACTTCAAACTTTTTTTTTTATTTCCAAGACAAAAAACTTGTACAATATATTATTAAATATATTTTATTGTAAATAAATGATTTTCCGAATCTTACTTAGCTATTTTAATAAAATGTCAATTTTTTTTCTTTTAATTATAGATATCTGAAGCTAGCTTTGTCACAAGCGTAGAAGAGGCGTGCCGGATTGATCAATGCACTCAAACACCGCCGTGCGGGAAGTCTAGACCGAGATCCTTACAACGACACAACACTAGCGATCATTTGTACGAGAGGCACAGACCCTACAAACTGAAGGATTACCGACCAAAGAGTTTGGGGTTGTGTGAATCATATCAGTGCTTGGGGAAACCGCCTAGCTATGACTGTGGGAGTCCAGCAAAGTAAGTAACCTTGTAATTTATTTTTGTTTCGTCACTAATTATAACGGTATAAAACATACACACGGAGTCTACTTAGCTACTCTGTTTATACCAAAAAGTTCCTAAGAGTGTCCGAATTTTGAAAACCTTGAGATCGTTAATATTCAAATTACTTTAATACATGAGGTAACCCATTTCAATATGAATTCATCTCTAAGAAAAATGTTGTTATTGTACCTAATAACAAAGTCAAATATTGATGTGTGAAACTCAAATGAGATTCCAACCTTTGTCATATGGTAAACAGTTAAACACTGATTGTTGAAGTAGCTAGACATTTGTGTTTGTTGATATAATTACGTATTTACCTGAAACTGTAATATGTTATCATTTTCCACGACTTAGTACATAAAGATGAGTAAATTTCCCATACATACTCGTACATATATAACAGATAGGTACATAATTCTCAGTAACACTCCCGAGTGTTTTTTTCTTCTTTTATCTTCCCTTATATCCAATGGTCAATGCAAAGTATTATCAACTTATTACAATAGTTAAGCGTAAATTCCATTACAACCAATAAAAAATCTATACATACAGGTAAATAAAATTAGAGTGTCTGTTTGTAATATTAAAATTACCGCTTTTTACTAAATGCACATGGATGTAAACACGGTAGGTACATATACCAAAACAACATTTTTTTACAATTTTTGTCTGTCTGTCTGTTTGTTCCGGCTAATCTCCGAAACGGTTGGACCGATTTTGACGGGACTTTCACTGGCAGATAGGTGATGTTATAAGGGGTAACTTAAGCTACTTTTATTTTAGAAAAAGAATCAGGGTTCCGTGAAAAAAAAAAATTAAAACCCATGAAATTGTGAACAAAATACGAAGCAAGGGTAAATTGCTATATAATTTAAATGAATATCTTAGGAATAACAAGCTACTATTTATGTATACCTAAAACATAGCTAACCGTGAAAACGTATCTAGGGACGAACGCGAGCGAAGCGAGCGTGAGTCGCTACTAATTAATAAGAAGACTTGATGTGTTGTGATGGTATATTGCACTTCATAGTAATTATTTTATATAGAGAACTAACAACATATATATAATTACTTGTTTCTTTTTAATTCAGACTAATTTTACTAATATTGTAAATGTAAAAGTTTAAATGTTTGGATGTTTAGATGAATGTATGTTACTCTCAATCGTAATATATTTCAAATTATCCCACACATCTCACGCGCCACCTATCGTAAATTAAAAGTAGATTGTATCGGAAACCTTCGCAATCTTGCACATAGCAACTCATCATTAATTACCATAATAAAAAATGCATACGCTGCAAATAAAAAGACATAGACTTTTTTGTAATGTCTACAATATTGTACAATCTATACTTCTATACTAATATTATAAAGAGGTAAAGTTCGTGAGTTTGTGAGGTTGTAGGAGGTAATCTTTGGATCTACTGAATCGATTTAGATGAAATTTGATAAGAAGATAATTTGAGACCATGGGAAGGACAGGATACTTTTAATCCCGAAAACCATCCCTTAAGTGGGTGAAAACGGGAATGAAAGTTTGTATTGGGACGAACCCGAGCGAAGCGAGCATGCGTCGCTAGTGAGAAAATAAACTTGAGAACTATGAGAAATCTATGATTTTTTCCATCTATTTAAAAAAAAAGACATAAAAGAAAACACTTGTTTTTCGAACTTGTTCATTTTTATGTGAAACTAGCGACTCATTACAGGCAGGTTGATTCCCCATGCAAACTTGAATACTTGAATATTTTTTTTATTTTCGTAGTCTGTCTATTGAATATAACCAACGAATTAAAAGAGATTCTAACATTATCATTCCTCTTCAGGGTTAAGGTGACAGCAACAGATAGTCCAACTATCTCGGTGACTCCTCCCCACAGCCTTGAGTACGAGTGTGGGAAGGGAGGCTGTACCCCCAACGGGAGTGTCACGCCTACAGGGATGGTTTCCAACAGATCTGCGGCCACCACGGTGCTACTGAGCCCAGGGTACTTGCAGAGTCCTTGCCAATGTAATCAGTCGATTAGAGTGAGTTTAGATGTTTAATTATATAAAATTGAAATAATTTCAAAATAGCTGCTGATAGTATCATACAAATAATCATATGAGCCATACCACATTGGTAAAACAATAATTAATAGAAATACATCAATCTGTTTGCATCTTTGTTATCGCTAATCTCCTGAACGGCTGAACCAATTTTAGAGAGACTTTTACTTTTATTATTTTAGAGTGTAAGCGAGGTAGCGCTCGCTATGCCGGCGCCTGCCTGGAACGAGGACTCCGCTTTACCAGCCTCTCCTGATGACCTCTCGTGGAGAAGACTTCACATGTCCAGAGCTAAGCTAAAAGCCACAGCCACCACATCAGAATTACTCTCAGGTAGATACAGATGGGATAAATTGAATCATTGATATTAATTCGTAGTTTAATTAAGTTAGTTTTTAGATTTTTATAGCTTTATTTTATTCACATTTTAGAGATAGCTTATATGAAATTATATTGGTTTAACAACTTATATAGTAGGGGAGCGCAAGATTGAATTATGGGATTTACTCAAACGCGGCAGATTACAATATATGAGTCTTCTGTATGAGGTCGTGGTCCAGGGCAGCCGATAACCATAACCACTTTGGCTTGTGAAAATCGGCGGATTATTGAATTGCACACTTTTCAGCATATAAGTAGGCAGTAGCCCATCATACCTTAATCTGACGCGCTCAAATATTTATAACTTATCAAAATATTTTTTAAATATTAGTATAATGGAGGTACTCAACAGAGTGCAAGGTTTCCCCCCTTATGTTAATCTGCCGTGCTTGAGTAAATCCCAAAATCCCCTCTTGGGTTCCCCTACTAATATCAATCTTTACGAGATGTACTCAGTTCGAAATTCATTAAGCTACAAATTACGTATTATAAACTATTAAAACATTATATTCTTTTGGATAGTCGGATAATTCTTTAAAAGTGCTTTGTAGTGTCTTATTAGGATTTACTTTAGACATAAGTTCAGTTTCCCGCTTGACTAAGCTAGAAGACTAAATTGACTAATTTAGGCAGATTTTTTTATATAAAAATTGGAATGATTTACCAATTATTATAAAGCATATGTAATATAAACTAAAAGTATAGAGTATACCATATCTACCACAAAACCTTTAATAAAATCAGTTATGAATTTTCAATTCAATGAAGAATTGATCAATTGATTTATGCTATTAAACGATGATTTACAATAGTAGTTTATTGTTTTATTCTATTCTTTATTGTTCTATTCAAACCATTTTATTGGACGTATGTATGTGTTAAACTTTATCATGTTCGTATATAAATCAATCATATAACATACTAGTGACTTAACCCCGCTTCGCTCGAGAATTCACCTCGGTGAATTTGTATTTATATATACCTACATATACCTAATAAAATTCTAACGGTAACTTGTAACGGCTGGACAGATATGGATGAAATTAATTACACAAATAGACTATATTCTGGAATAACACGTAGGTTATTCCTTATTAGTAAAAAATATCTCAAAAGGTGACCCTACCTCTATATAATTGACGTTTAGTATAGATTTCTCAGAAATGAGATATTTTACTGTAGTAAAAAGTATCCTATATATTGACTCGGATAATCACCTATCATCATATAAAATTTCATCAAAATCTCTCCAGTGGTTTTTCCGTGACGCGGTCATAGACAAACAGACAGATAAACAGACAGACAGATAAAAATTCTAACAACTATAGATTCGGCCTCTGTATCGATAATAATGTCTATTTCAATAAGATTTTCCAAAAAATGTTTAATGTAGGTACTGATTCGACTCGGTTGTATGTATGTATGTATGTATGTATGTATGTACCGTTTTATGGCGAAGGAGTAACTAATTACGAGTACCTACAACACTTTTAGTCATAATATAACGATACATTAACTTCAAAATAACTTATAAGTTTTTTTTTAATTATTCATTTCAAGGGTTTTTTTTTTGTTTTATATGGAACCACCTTTTCCTTCACAAAAAAAAGAAAACAATTATGAAAATTAATCTACAATCAGCGAATAAGTATATCGCATAATATAAATATAAAAAAATGTAAAGAAATTAATTAGGTAGGTATCTACTTTATTTTTGAAGCCGGTCAAACAAGCAATGGCATACGACATCTTATACAATTTACATGTAAATTATTATTTTCAAAAAGGATGCATAATATTTATATTTACATATATTTTTACCTTGAACAGGTTTCGCAATGGTCGCAATGGTGGAACTTCAAATCAACGAACCAACAAACGTTCCTGAATGGCTCTTCGTAATGTTCGCTGTATGCACCACCGTGCTAGTTGCTGTACATATATTCGCCTTAATGATCTCCACATATTTATTGCCTAATATCGATGCTGTGAGCAAAATGGACATACCTGGCAACCCCGCACTCGCTCTCAGGGAGTCCCCGCATGAAAGGATGAGGGGTTTCATAGAGCTCGCTTGGGCATTTAGTACTGTATTAGGTAAGTGACGTATTATCATAATATTAATTGATTTTATTTTTAACTAGCTTGCTTCCTCATACAAACTTTCATCCCCATTCTCACCCCTTATAGAATGATTTTCGGGATAAAAAATATTTTACTCACTCACTTTTCATATCATGAGATTTAAAAAATCTTATTTTAGTAAAAACTTTTCCTGACAATAACAAACACAAAAAAAAGAATTATCCAATTTGGTGCAGTCGATCGGAAGTTACGCACGAACATACATACATTTCGCTGATTTACTTTTACTTATATAGATTAGTGTACTATATAAAGCGTAAAGCTATCAATGTTGAGATTGAAAACTGAACGGATTTTAGCAAGACTTTTACAAGAGTAATATTGAAAGTTTTTTTAATAAATAAGTTACTAGGAGAACCCACGGCTTCGCTCGCGATCAAACTGCGAAAAATACGAAATACATATGTCTAAGGAATAAAAAGTTTCATACAAACTTTATCCCCTTTTTTACTCCCTTGGGGGTAGAATTTTAAAAAATCCTTCCTTAGATGCCTACGTCAAAAAATCAAAAGTGAGAGACCCGGGATTTAAACCAGCTTCACTCGGTTTCCCAAGCGAGCGAGTTACCACTGGACACTGGGCTACCACAAACCAGAAAATATCTTAATGTGTCTTGCCTAAAATAATTTTGGTCGATAAATAATTCCAATCGTTTTAAAAGTATAGAAAAGCGTATCCAATGACGAAAAATAAATACTATTGTAAATTCATATTAGTTCCGAATACAGTTACTAGAAAAATCTAATCAACACTAAAATGCGAAGCGAAAATTATTGAAACATAGAGCGAATTAGCCAATTAAAACATGATTTTAAACAATCGTTATATTATGTGATTCTTTCACTACTGATTCAATTTTCCATTCTATTTAATTCTATCGTTCACATCCATGGATTAACTAAAAAAGAAATCTCTTTACTGTATTAGATATACTACACTTTATACTTTACTAGTGACTCGGCCTTGCTCCGCTCGGATTCGTCCCTAGGTACGTTTTAACGGTTAGTGCCTATAGATTTCTCAGAGTAAAAAGTACCATATATGTTGACCCGGATAACCATATCATCATACCAAATTTCATCAAAATCTGTCCAGTGGTTTTCTCGTGATGCGTTGCCAAACAGACAGACGGACAAAAATTATTCTAAAAACTGTAGATTCGGCCTCTGTATCGATAATAATGAAAGATGTTCTAAAAAATATTTAATGTACAGATTCGACTCAGAATTTTATTATATGTATAGATATTTAGACTAGTTATTGACAAATTACTTACATTACTATTACTATTAGTACTTTTAAAATTGTAAGTGCTTTGGTGATAAAGCATTTTAGACTTGTGCCAATTAGAATTTTTTTTCATGAATAAAAATAAACATATTTGTTTTTTGTTACAATCTATTTATGTAAAATGACGTAATTTAAAGTAGTTTGGGCAAAAAATAAAACACCAGAAGACGAAATCATGACGATGGCTAAATTGATGTTGACTTGCAAAGATGATTGAAACATAACAAATAAAAAATATCATTAAAAAATCGATCGTCACGAATTATAATTACTTATATTAAAAATGGTGAAAGATTTCTGTGTTTTAAGACTTTTTTTTCACCACGTATTCGTATTACATGTACGTTTGTTTGTCTTTAATAACAAAATGCATTCGGTTTATTTGTAGTGAAATCTATTTGATTAAGAGAAAGTGACGATGCTAGCTACGATGTATTGTGCATAAATATCCACATGCACCTTTAAGTAGATTATAAATTTTTGAGAGAGATTACTTAAAAAATTTACTTAAATGTCAAACTCTACATTATTTAAAAAAAGAATTAGTGAAATCGATCCAGCCGTTCACGCGTGATGGCGTGACCAAGGGAAATAGGGATTCATTTTTATATGTACATATATAGATAACGTAACATATAAAAGGCCACATCATAATTGAGCACCGCCTCATTTTTTGAAGTCGGACAAAGCAGTTACGCATATAACAGACGTATATATGTATGACGTATGTATGTCTTTAAGAGATATTAAAACAATAATGTCCATTACTTTTTCAGGCTTATTCCTATTTCTAGTAGAAATAGCCATTCTCTGCTGGGTGAAGTTCTGGGACTACTCTTTCGCAGCCGCCACCGCCGCCACCGTCATTGTTATACCAGGTAAACATACATACCCATATCTGTCTTTAAAATATTGTATGTAGGTATTTAGACCTTGATGTTCAACCCTTTTTACCGCCCCACCATTAAGCACGGGGCAGCTCTCAATGCCAGAGGGAAAAACATTAGGAACCCTTCTTTTGCTTGCTGCCTTTAAAACATTAGGAAGGCTTATTTAAATATTGCCGTCTTTATTCAGACTATCTCCTACACAGTTGGCTAATCTCAAGGAGATTGGCCACCGTGGCCAGAATCGGTCAGGAGGATATTATTATTAATCTATACAAACAAGACTTTATGTACAATATTATTATTAATTAATTAATCGATTAATTTTCTTGTTACAGTATTAATAGTATTCGTGGCATTTGCGATACATTTCTACCACTCGCTCGTAGTGCAGAAGTGCGAAACATCCGGACAAGACATCAAACAGCTAGAGAACATGAAGAGAGATCTAGACACGGCCACTGTTAAAGTCAATATGTTTTAATAAGTAATCGACTACATTCGCGATTCAATTTTTAAATCTCAACGTTTAAATCTCAATATCGATATTAATTTAAACGATTTGGTGGGATTCTTTAACTAGCAAATCGATTTTAAAGTGTTGATGAACGATCATGCAGTTAGGGAAAGGTGTTTTTACAAAATGTCACTCAACAATGGAGGCTGCTCTGTCATCTCTTGAAATAGAATGACTACTCATTTTACTCTTATATTTTCAATTCGACTTTCTTTTTATTGTAAAGATCAAAATTTCAACTAATGTGTAGAGCTTTTATAAGTAAGTATTTTTTAACTATACGATTTTTGTTTGTATTACAGTTATTTGATTTCGATAATTCAAAATTATTTTCGGTATTGTTATTTTTTTTAATTATTGCTTTCTTTAAATAAACTTGAATATTTACTTTTTATTTATTTAAATACGACCTGTATGAATACAACTCGAAATAATCCGTGAAAAATATATAACGTAGCTAGCTTCAATAAATTTTGAAACTTAATATTATAACATCTTAAGTAAGTAATACATCTTTATATTATTTTAATCGGCATCGACCATTTTCATTGTTTTATTTCATCAGTCAATTGAGAAAAGCTATGAATGTATAAAGAATAATTTAATCAATTTAAAATTATTCCCAGTGTTTCAAAAATATGAATAAAAGTTCTCGAATAAATATCGATTACAAATAAATCATGTCGAATAAAGCGAAAAAATTAACGATTTATAATACGATACGATTAATTACAAATTCGATTAATCTCTATTTAATTATCATAAAAAAAATCAGGAGATGTAAGTGTCAAAATTTTACTTTTAAAAGGGTAGAACTTTTGTGCCATAAAGCTATCTACCGCTACACATGTTCTTTGCTCCCAAATGTCTTGGAAATGACTCGTTTTAGTGATATTTTTTTACCGCGCTGCTTAAAAAAAATATTAAAATTGCGAAAAATAGATAATGCCATTTTTTTGCTTTCATTTAAAAATGTATTATGTTCCATTGAAAATTATATTGTTAAGTTTCGAAGACATTGTTTGATGTTTGAAATGGACTGATTGTAAATAATCATGTGTGCTATAATTTTTAAATTAATAAATGTCCAATAAAATATTTATTAATTAAGTTATATTATTTTAAATTGACAATCCGAGTGGTTAAAATATGTAAAATAAAATATAGAGTTTAGTACATTTCATCTCAAATGTCAAGAAGGAAACTTGCGGATCTGTTTTAACTCTAGAATTGTCAATTTTGAATGCAAATAAAATAATTAAATTAAGACTGTATTTTTATATGTATATATGTCGATGGAATGTACTCATGAAATGTATGGACCAATATACTATTCGAAATCAGTATTTAATGTTTTAATCTTATTTATGTTTTAGATAGATAGAAATTTAAAATGTGGTTATATTGATATTAATAAATTTTGTATAAAATTAATAAAAAAATATATAAATTTATATTTAGATTTTATTTAAAAAAAAAAACAAATTTATCCCACGGGACCCGTACACTTTTACGGGATGCCATATAGCCTATAGCCTTCCTCAGTTAACGGGCTATCAAATGCAAAAAGAATATTTCTAATCGGATCAGTAGTTCCTGAGATTAGCGCGTTCAACCAAACAAACAAACAAACAACCTCTTCACCTTTATAATATTAGTATAGATGATTTTATAATATTAGTATAGACTACACCATGACCCTCGTCCCTCACTTTACATTTAAATAGCGACATCTTATATAAGTTTCGCATTTATATCATTATATACTCGCTTTTGCCCGCAACTTTGTCGGTATAATTTACATAAACTGGTGCTGTTCGTTTATAAGACGATATTGGTCAGAAACAGATTTTAGAATTTTTGTCTGTCTGTGACTGCATCATAAGAAAACCACTAGACAGGACAGATTTTGATGAAATTTGGTATGATGATAGCCGGTTATCCGGGTCAACATATAAGATATTTTTCTATTTATCTCGTCTCTGAGAAATCTATACTAAACGTTAAAACGTAAGGTTGCTAGTTCATTCTAAATTTCTTAATTAAACAAATTTTAGTGATTATGACAGTTTTTCTTTTTAACAATGATAAGCTAAAAGCGCCATATTGTGTGAATACGCACTATAAACTTACAATAAACAGAAAATTATGCAAATTTGATTTATGAGTGCATTATTTCGTTTTCGTCGACTTATTTTTTTAATACTATAATATACACTTTTTTGGATCTTTTACTCATCTTTCGATAAATTTAGGTATCTAAAGATAATGTCATCCATTGACATTTATTTGAACTAATTTTTCTTAATTCATCTGAGATCATTATATAATACTATACTAGGTATTATTTAACTTTTCTTTCCATTGAGCATTTTTCCAAGCAATATTAAGGTTTTCTTGCCTTTTGGATTATTTTTATAAGCCTGTGGTGTCCCGCTACAGGGTAAAAGGCTTTTTTACTCTTTTTCTACTGCTTTTTTTCTTTCGCCAGAATAGATGTATCTAGAAACAGTCCAACTCAACCCGCTAAACTAAGGTATAAAACATGAAAAAAATACTTACTTTTTAATAATTTGATGTTGCATATTACTTAACACTACATTTTGTGTAATTTTGAAATATATTTTTTATAGTTTTTTGTTATAAATAATCAATTTTAGATATTCTTTATGTTCGTATCACCTTATACAAGACTGAATGATCAAAATAGATTTTTATTTAAATATTCAATAGTAAAAAACATTTTTTATAACAATAATAAAGAAATAGAAATCATTTATATGAATTTCAAAGCGGATAAGTAATAAAATAATAAGATATTTTCTATACATTTATTTATTCTCACAATCTACCTTTTATTCACATTTTCATCATCACTACTACATACTAAAACAAAATATGAGTAACAAAAAGAATTTGAGGCACACCTATTAAAATGTTAAATTACATTAATCTCACCTTAATAAAATTGCATTATGTATGTAATTAAGGTACTCTACACAAAAATTATCAAAAGGCTTAACTCGTTTAAAAATTCTGTTATACATATCATATTATATTTCTAAAGAAAGTTAAATCTTAAGAACCATCTACAACAGTACAATAAAATAAGACAAACTCAATAAAATCAAAGTATACATTAAAATTCCTACGAGTGTGTACTGTACACACTCATGTATCAAATGTTAGAGCATTGTACCATTGATAGGTTTCACATAATTATTGACTAACAAATTGTTTGCAAATTTGGATACTGAAAACTAATGCTAACATTATTTATGTATTGAGTTTAGTGGCACAATTTAGTCATTGAAAGTCTATTGTGTTTTTTTTTATTGGCACCAAAGATAGAAGCACATTTAATTTAATGTTACAGGTTTATAAAAAGAGCCCATTCCAAGTTTTTTTTGTAATATTCCCGTTCCACTTAATAGTTTATGTTTATGAATATAATAGCTAATAAATAGCCTAAGTCACTCTTCTGCCATTAAGCATGTCATGCAAATCACATCTATGTTACTGTGCTGCTATAGAATGACTAAACGACAAAGATTAAGCCAAAAACGCACTGTCACATTTAAGATATGCAAAGGACATTCATTACTAACAATACCATCTTATCTTATATTGAAATAAAAATATTAATAAGTCTTGAACTTCAAAAATATAGCGTAAAGGCAACAGATATTAAATATTATATTTAAAATTTCTTACAATATTTTTATGTCAATGCTAACTTGTAGATATACTCCTTAATTACAATAATATGAGTAAAATTTACACTTCTGAATCATGCTGAATAATCAGTATCAATTTCAATCTTCACTTTAAATTAAGTAACAGTAATAGCTCAGATTAGGTAAGTCAATGGTGTTACTACCCATGCCTCATAAAAATACTAAACAGTTGGTTCCAAGTCTGATCCCTTATGGTTTTATCCAATGATCGCCCCCATCAAACTTTCAGAGTAAAAGAATAGAGGGTGCACATGTGCTTGTGGACTCCCTATTCACAGTATGTGCATATGCACAGACACTATATATCTTTTGCACAGACATCTAGTCTCAGTAAGATTAGCCACCATGGTTGATGAGGAGTCACCATTATATTCGTGAAAAAAATTTAAATCATGAAAATTGATAGCTTGCAATATGTATTAAAGAATAAAAATATCATAGTGCCATTCAATATTTAATAGCCTATTTTTAGCTAATATGGAGTCTATTGAAATATACTTTTAAAACTTTTCTATCTAGTACATTCTATGACTAATATCTTAGTTAATATTTAAAACACTAACAGGGACTGAAATATTTTAAATAGGACACGTGCCAAATTAAGAAAAGCAAGCATCTACAAATTATAGACTAGTATGTAGAAATAAGTGCACTCTCTTTCACTCTCAAATATGATGGAATGATAATTCAACTTGACCGGTAAGAGCTCAGTGCAGGATCGACGCTTTTACGAGCTCTCCCAGGCACAGGAGAGAAACACCACCAACTTCCCAACTCCTTTCTCTAGGCTCTTACTAAGATTTTCTTAAATGAAAACCCCTATAACTATACTTATCATAGGTGAAGTTAGGGAACGTTGCTAGAAAAATAAAGATGTGAAAAGAGCTTTTTTACACTTATATAAATATTTTCAATAAATATTAGATGATTATGACAAATTACTTATGCTATTAATGAATTAAAGTTTATAAAAAATTTAACACTCTGTTGCCTTCACCATCTTAACTTACATTTCATGTATTAGTTACCATAGTATCACATCTCCATATCCATTCTATTGTGTTCCACAACAAGGACACCAGTTCTCCTTTTAGGTGATTCTTCTTCTTCGGAGCTTGATTTTTCTTTTTCTTCTTTTATTTTTTCTAATACATTTTCTCGAGGTTTCCAAACTACTAATGACATCTGTGGCTTTTGTAACCTGTATAATATTAACAAATAAATCTTTATATTTCACTCTAAATCCATATATTATTAAGTAAGTTAACTAATAATATAAATGTGTAAGTGTGTTTGTTTGTTTGTCTTTTTCCCATGTTGAAACATGGGCAACTTTTTACTGGGGGAGATTATTTCATTCTCATGGGAAATCTCATCATACCTATGTATAATATATATCTATATTCCATACTAACCATCAAAATGTACCTAGTGATGAGCCCGAGTGAAGTGAGGGTGAGTGGCTATTATGTCTATAAATAATCAAAGCCAAACATTTTTTATTGAACATTATTTTTACAATCATTAATGATCTCTTTTAAAAAAAATATTATTTACCTTTCAATAAGAGCTGGAGGTAAAAGAGGTTCCTCTTGTACTTTTTTTACATCATCTGATATAACAATAGTGTGACCTTTAAGTTTTTCACACAATGAGCTTGTGTCAACACTCACTTCCATGACATCCTCACTGGCTAGTGAATGTTTTGTATAGTTTGAAGATATGTGTAGTCCACTTAAATGTGCTGCCATTTTTTCTTCAGTTATGAACTGCTTAGTGGGACTAAAATTATAATTCATAATATTAAATTATGTATTTTGACAATCTAAATACTTTATTCAAACATAAAATAATGTATATGTATTTTTGTTACTTCAAAACAATATATCATAACATATATTTCCATCTTCTAATCCTATACTATATTACCTAAAGCATAAAAAATAGTATGAATATGAATACATTTTTTTTTAAGTCGGAATACTTACATTGGTGGTTCAATATCTAAACTTTTCCTCTTACAATGAACGACTGGTGAAATTTTAGGTTCTGGAGTTTGTGCTGTAAATTGTACCAAATTTGGTGGAGACTCCGTAGTCCATGGAATACCCTGGACATTCCATGGGGTTCCTGTTGGAACCGGCATAATATGAGGCTCTTGTGCGCCACGGTTGTAAGGATTAGGAACTGATGAAGCCAAAGCTTGCTGTGCGAACATTTGTTTTGCTAGATCATCTGATTGATTGTATTGGTAAGGAGGGTACCCGTATATATCCATTTTTCATAAATATGTGTTCAAAACACTGTATATGAATTTATAACTGCACCACGAAATATATAAAAAAAGTTTGGTTACCAAAAGACCAAAATTAAGCGCAGATCTACGAGTTAAACAATACAAAACACAAGTTGAATTTGCTTGACACTTCTAGAAACAAACAACATAATTCATTCATTATCCAGATTCCAGATCATAGATTCACATAACAGAATGTAAAATGTAAATAAGAGAAAGCTATACTGTAATATAGAATATTCTAGAATATAAAAGTTTGCATGAGACTATTCTTAAAATTTAATTTGCTATTTGCTTTTTATCATCTTGTTAAACTAAAATGTAAAATATTTATAGATATTTGAAAAGAATAAATTAATAGACTATTTTAAATTCTCACAGATTAAATAATTTATATCAAAATACAAAATAAAAATAAAAATATAGAAAAATCTGTATTCTCAATTCTGTCATAAACAAAGTACAAATGTCAAACTCGCGTTGTCGTTGGCAGGCAGTTATAGTATTTCAACTGCGTTTTTTCCCTTTTTAGTTCGATAATCAATTATGATATGCCTTTCACTTTTGTAGAAAACGTGTATTTACCGTAAAAACAATATATGTAGAGTTCGAAAGTTGTGACTATCTTTGATCTGAATATCCCTGAGTACCGAAATCGTTGCAATGGCATTTAACTTGATTGCTCTATAAACACAAATATGGGTTTGGATTTTGATGTTTTGGAGTTTTGTAAAAAATTACGGCAAAACAGGCCTCCTCCATATCAGTGCCCGTTAGAAAAATGTGACAAAGTATATAAAAGCTTATGTGGCTTGCAGTATCATTTAGTAAACTTTGATCACGATAATCCCACACCGGCAACACCTGCAATCACAAACAATCGTAAAAAAGGCAGGGCTAGGGCTGCAGTGACGACTGGAGATATTGCTCTGCAAACTCCTCCTAAAGAAGCTTTAACTTTTGCTGAAGCACAAAAAGTAGTACAATTCGAAATTGATGGTAAAATAAGTAGAATACCTATTGATCAGCCATTGCCTATTATTTCTTTGGAAGAATGGGAAAAAAAGAATGCTGAATTAGAAAAACCCTTACCTTTTATAGAACCTCCAGTAGAACCTCATGTAAAATTGCCAGAAGCCTCATATCAAGTAAGTAAACAAATATCCATGTCTATGTAATAGTATTTTTAAGTATTGGCTCGCGATTTCTAAATAAAAACAAAATATTTTCAGCTTATACCAGATTATAACGAGAGAGTATGTGATGCACCTCCTCGGCCAAATGCTTACATTAGGTTCATAGAGAAATCAGCAGAAGAACTGGATGGTGAGGTGGAATATGATGTAGATGAAGAGGATACTGCATGGTTGGCCATCATCAATAAGAATAGAGTTAAACAAGGCCTACCACCAGTATCTGTTGATACATTAGAACTATTAATGGATAGACTTGAAAAAGAATCTTATTTTCAAGTAAGTCCAAGTTGTGGTAACACCAACTTTTTTAATATATACTTAACATAATGTAAAATTGACATCTATTGTTTAAATTAACAGGCAACACAAAATGGACAACAAACTGCAGCAACGGTGGATGAAGATGCTGTATGCTGTATTTGTATGGATGGAGAGTGCCAGAACACTAATGTTATATTATTCTGTGATATGTGTAATTTGGCCGTTCATCAGGATTGTTATGGGGTAAGGAATAATTCTTAATACTATAAATGAAGAAATTTATCATCTGTTGGTTAGTCCTTCTTTTCTTCATCTGGAAGCACATGAAGTATTTTTTTTTTCGAAAGTCTAGTGTCCCTCAACCTGCCAGCTAAAAAATTGACAGTTATAGTGGAAAACTATAACAGTTAAGTAGGCTTTACAAGTTACATGTAATAGTCAACCAACTAATAAGCCAAATATAGAATGTACTTGGAGAAGTAAAAATTTCATATAATGTTTTTAGTTTTGTAAAACAGGTAGTAAATAAACATAAACAGATAGTAAAAATATACAAAAATATAATCATAACATTCTTATCGTTTTTAGACATTATAAGCTTCCGAAAATGTTATCATTAAATGTTCATAGCATGAAACAACAAAAAGCCTTCTTAGTTTGCATTATTGTGATGAGCAACTAAGGAACCCTATATTACGCATGGCCCGACACGCACTTGACCTGTTTTTTGAAATGCATTTACGCATACCATCTATGGTTATGTGGGACTCATTGGCTTCAAAAGCTAGGTAGTACTACTGATTACCCACTAAAGCCCAACAGAACCTTCCCACTGCACTGAAAACTTTTCCATATTTGAGGCATTTTAAAATATACATTTCATTAAATGAATGAATGAATAAAGGAATAATATTTCAAACTAGCAGAAACCGCGGGTTCGCTTGCGATCAAACTACGAAAAATACGAAATTTCATGCAAATATATCCAAGGAATAAACATTTCATACAAACTTTTATCCCCATTTTCCCCCCCTTAGGGGTTGAATTTTGAAAAATCCTTAATGAATGCCTACGTCATAAGAGGAATAAGTGTGCGAATACATACATACATATATAGATATATATTTTGTTTCTTTGTTAGTAGGGGTTTTGAAAAACATGTTGTTAATGGACCTTTTTTCCAATATTTAGATGTTACATGTAAAAATAACATGTTTATAATTAAAAGTTATAATAAGACTTCAATTTGCGGGTAGAACTTAAAAGTAAAAAGATTGGTTCTTTACAAATTATTTGGTCAGTGCTCCACCTGAAGATAGAGTCATAAACTTTTGATTTTTGGCATGAATGAAGTTTTTCCATATGGTATCTATTAAAGATATAGAAGATAAAAAAAAATTTTTTGATCTGATCCACTCCACCCTATTAGACAAACTGCCAATGTAACATATTTAAAGCAATTATTCAATTTTGCTCCCAGGTACCATACATTCCAGAAGGACAATGGTTATGTAGGAGATGCTTACAGTCTCCTTCACGTCTTGTAAATTGTGTATTATGCCCCAATACTGGAGGTAAGTTCATTATTAAACTATTGTTTTTATATAATACCTTCTTAGATTTACGCGAATATTTGACTTTTTAAATAAAAGTATCTTTTCGGATTTTTTCACGAATTTATTTTGATATTTAGTTCCCAGCGTTATGAATCTTTAACAGCAATCATGATCACGGGAGAGACTAAGATTTTACATCTCAAATGCATTATATAACACGATTGCCATGACCATGAATGCTGTAAAGCATTAGAAACGTCGGGAACTAAAAATCAAAATAAATCCGGGGAAAAATCCGAAAAGATAGTTTTATTTAAAATATTATAGTGTCCGACCGAAACTGGTTTTTGCGACCGAAACCGAAACCGAAAACGAATTTCGGCAACATTCTCAGTTTCGGCCGAAACCGAAACCGAAACCGAAACTTCCTTACAAGGATCATGTTTTGAGGGAAAAATAGAGAAAACGTTAATATAATCAGTCATTCTTTATTTTTTTATCTTTAAAATTTAAATGACATAGCTGTGCAGTCTTCGATATTTTCACTTATTGATAATTAATCAACTCAACCCCTCATTTTAGAAAAAAATATTGCGCCTTAATATCTCATTTGGTATTTTTTTTTAGTAGGTAGGATTATTTCGCGGATTTATTTTGATTTTTGGGTCCCGACGTTTGGAATGCTTTATAGCAATCATGGTCGCGGGAGAGACTAAGGTTTTAGACATCTCAAAGGCGTTATGTACTTACAGACAGTGCCTACCCACAATTTTACAAAAAATGATTTCAAAAATTCAAAAATGGCACCAGAGAACCTTACAATATTTGTTGATTTTAATTCTAAGCATTTGATTTTTTTAATAAGTATTATAATTAAACACAGTAATATTAGTAGTAGTAGTAGTAGTAGTAGTAGTAGTAGTATAGTTATTATTATAAATATTACAATTTTAAAAAAAATTAATAATTCATGATGTTATTTAGTGTTGCTATTACTACAATATGTATAACCACAAAGAAAATTAAAAAAAATATTAAAATATTAATTATTTATTTAAGCAATATTATTGTTTTGTAATTTGAAAAAAAAATATTGTTTTATATGTAATTTAATTTAATAAAATTATTAGATTGCTATTATTTAAAGTTAAAATATTAAATAACGCTATTGCTATCTTTCCAGATAAAAAATATATATTAATTTGAATTACTCTTATTCTGAGCCACACAGTATGAATTAACTACATCTTATGGTCTGTTATGTTTGTTTTTGTTGTTAGATTTTATTATTTTTATTACAGGATCCCATGATGATGGTAGTACCCAGCCATCTTCTCAGAAGTAAAACGCCTTTGAGATGTCTTAAAATCTTAGTCTCTCCCGTGACCATGATTGCTTTAAAGCATTCGAAATGTCGGGAACCAAAAATCAAAATAAATCCGCGAGATAATCCGAAAAGTTAGTTTTATTTAAAATGTCAAATTTTCGCGTAAATCTAAGAAAGTATTATATAAAACATAAAATTACTTATTTAAGTTGTTTATCATTAGGTACGTAGGTAAGTATCTAACTGTACTTGCCACTTGGATACCTTGGTTATAAAATAAAATAAGTATTAAAATGAACTTTGAAACTCTGAATCCACTAATACTATTACCACTAATATACACATTATAGTAAGTACCAAGTACACTTATGTTTGTTTAGGTATAGCATTAGCGAGAGAGTTAAAATAACCAAAAATTTTTTTAGATAGGTTGAACTTGATTCTACTATAATCTATGTATTGATTTGTTATATTGAATTATTTTTTAATGTTTACTACCTACTTTTATGCTATATCATGTGATAAAACTTACTGAATTCAAAATAAATCACACGAAAACTCATAACAAACAAAACTAACTGCAAACACAAGCCAGTAACGATATGATTAAGCACGTAGACGCGGCAAAATGTCTTCATCGCTTGCATGGAATTCAACGCGTCGAACATGACCGATCACAGCGCGAGAACTCCCGAACGCAGTTTCGGTTTCGGCCGTAGTTTCGGCAGGTTTGCCGCCGAAACCGAAATTAAACCGAAACCCGTTTTTTTGCCGAAACTCGACCGAAACCGAAACCGAAACCGAACTTTCGGTCGGACACTAAAATATTATTTTGACACTTGTTTTAAGGTGAAGAAAACACCGTGAGGAACTGCACGTTTGAGAAAACTTAGTAGGTTTTACAACGATATATTGTGAAGTTCGCCAAACTGCACTTGGCCAGCGTGGTGGCGTGGCGTGCCCAGCAGTGAGGCGTTAAAAGGGCTGAATATTATATATATACATTTTTGCACTATGTATGTATCCAGCCCTTTTTAGCGTCCCGCTGCTGGGCACGAGGGGGATCAGGCTATAATCCTTCACGCTGACCAAGTGTGGGTTGGCGGACTTCACATGTCTTTCGGAAACTTGCTAGGTTCTCTCAGACATGCAGGTTTCCTCAGGATGTCTTCCTTCACCGTAAGACAAGTGGTAACCATGTTTTTAATAATTCGCACATAAAAAAATCAGAGGTACGAGACCCGCGATTTGAACCCGCTTCGCTCAGTTTCTCAAGTGAGCGCGTTACCACTGGACTACTACTGCCTTTGCACTATAGATTGTTATATTTTAGATTTTTTTAATTTGTTGTATTTCTTTATATTTGTATAGGAGCATTCAAGCAGACAGATCAAGGAACTTGGGCACATGTTGTGTGTGCATTATGGATACCTGAAGTTCGTTTTGCTAATACAGTTTTCTTGGAGCCTATTGGTATGTTTTTTTTTATTAATAGAGGTTTTTGAATTAAGATTGTTGAAAATCGTAATTGCTTCGTTATAATATAGTGGGTAGCATTTATGGCTAGAATTACAAAGGTTCTAAGTTCGAGTCCCAGGTTGGGAAAATTATAGGTACTGGATTGGGCGTCTCTGTCATGAAAATCTCAGTAACATCTTGGCTGTGCTGGAGCTGTGCCCCATGTCTCGGAGAGCACGTAAAGCTGTAAATCCTGCACCTTAACTCTCGAAGGTCGTGTCGAAGTGTCGTCCCAGACTTTGTCAAAGTGAAGTGTTTTTGCAAACACTTGTACACTAATATCCACTGTTCAATATCTAGTATCAACCAGATTGGTTCCCGTGACCGATATAGATTAGGATCATGTTATTACCGCATTATGTTCACCAATCTATACTAATATTATAAAGCTGAAAAGTTTGTTTGTTTATTTGTTTGTTTGGTTGAACGCGCTAATCTCAGAAACTACTGATCCAATTTGAAAAATTCTTTTTGCATTAGGTAGCCCGTTAACTGAGGAAGGCTATAGGCTATATATCATCCCGGAAAAATGTACTGTTCCCGCGGGATAGATTTCTTTTTGTCTAGCGACGAACCCGAAGCGAAGCGAGGGTGAGTCGCTAGTTTATCCAATACTGGGGAAACAGGGGGGTACTAAATACTAAATAATTTTTCCAGATTCAATAGAAATGATACCAGCGGCACGATGGAAACTTCAATGTATGGTGTGCAAGCAGCGTGGTGCCGGAGCATGTATACAGTGTCACAGAAGCAATTGTTACTCCGCCTTCCATGTGACGTGTGCACAGCAGGCTGGGTGAGACAGCTTTTATTATTTTAAACGATAAAACATTTTTTTCTTTTTCTTTTATAAGATCATTTCGATTGCCTTATTTCGCAAGTAGGATAACTCCGTAACTCCGTTTTAGTTTTTTTTTGAGTGTTATTTAATATTATGAATTGGAAAAAACTGGAATCACATTTTTGGATATTTTTTTTAAATAATCTGAAAATGGAATGTTTTCTTTCGAAACTCGTATTATTATTGAAATAATTATGGTTTTAGTGCCACCTGAAAAGTAGACTGAAGCAAAGTTAACCGACTGCGATTTAAGGTATTGTTTTGCATAAGTATTTCATGTCAATTAACTTGGCATATCAATGTTATGCACTCCAAAAATTAATGTAATTTTTATTCGCATGCTATTAGTTTAACGGTTCCTGAAAAATTATTAAATTCAAGAATAATTCTAACGTTTTTACTTTAAATAAAGCCAGTCAACAAAATGATCTGCTAACATACCATAGCAGATTATGTTGCGGTAAATTGAAGAAAATGGTATTAATATGATTATTATTTCATATACCTACAGCTGATTTATATATTCCTGGTGGTTTAAATGACATAATTCAATCTACCTTAGTTTCTAAGGAATTGAATATACCGATCCAATGCCAGTAGATTATGGTGAATATTAAAAAAAAACAATTCAAATAATTATAAATGCTAGATCTCGTCTATTATAAATGATAGGAAAGATAAAAAGTC
Source organism: Argynnis bischoffii washingtonia (assembly GCA_033884665.1). NCBI lineage: Eukaryota > Metazoa > Arthropoda > Insecta > Lepidoptera > Nymphalidae > Argynnis > Argynnis bischoffii. The sequence goes on along the minus strand of CM066628.1, from coordinate 5,817,643 downwards.
CAATAATACTTTAGTTTGTGTGGGCGATATTGCGTGTTCACTGTAGTTGTGTTTGCAGGGGGATAATGAAACGTCTCAAGTTACATAGTATATTTATTATATTAGCTTTAAGTTGTCACAACTGTCCCTAGCATAATATATATACTTTTATAATAATATAAGTGACACGCGAATCGGTAGGCGGTTATGGGACAACTGGGCTTGGCACGATGCAATTGTTATATGGTTAAAATGTGTGGATCAGCACTGTCACTACAATACTGTATATACATATATTAATTTCAAATAGTTTTTGACAGATAGAAGTTTTCGATTTCAAACAATTTGTTTTTGTCCCCATAACTCATAAACATGATTCGAATATGAGAATATGAAACAACATATGTAACATCAATACACAAAAACTCAAGATACATAATTAGCGTCTCAAAAGTGTCTTCAAAAAAAGTGCACAGTTCGAAATTGAATTGCACTTTTTTCAAATCTCTTTTGTTTATTGCTTTTCGGATGACAAAATTAAAACGCACGTTTAAAAAAGTACTTTATGTGGTGTGCGTAAGTTCGAATTTGTGTTTAGACAATTAGAACTTTATTCTATTGAATTTTATTCTTTGGTTTGACTTAACGTCACATGTCGACGGTACTTTTTGAAAAGATATTTATTAGGAAACTAGCGACGCGCCCGTGCTCCGCTCGGGTTCATATCTACTTACTTTTTAACGTTTAGTATAGATTTCTCAGAGATAAGATATTTTCCCGCAGTAAAAAGTATCTTATATGCTGACCCGGATAACCAGCTGTCATCATACTTAATCAAAATACCTCTAGTGGTTTTTCCGTGATGCGGTCACAGACAGACAGACAGACAAAAATTCTAAAAACTATAGATTCGGCCTCTGTATCGATAGTAATGTCTATTTCAACAAGACTTTCGAAAAAATATTTAATGTACAGATTGGGCTTAGTTACAATTTTATTATATGTATAGATAGTTGTACCTATATTTTTATAAAAATAATATTAATAAATTTTTTTATTGACATAATTTTATATAAGGGTTTCCGTAGCCTTTGTGCTTGCAGGAGCCAGATTGTTAATTAATTATCCAGATTATATATCAATGATGGCTAAGAAAAATCATTTTCCAGATTGTACATGAAGATGGAGGCGGCGGGCTCCGGGCGGGACCCCAGCCAGCCGGTGCAGGTCGCGAAAATGGCGTATTGTGATGCGCACACGCCGGCACATATATTACAAGTAAAAAAAAATATATTTCGTTAGTGTTTTTTATTTGAAATCAGCTAAATTATGGCGATTTTTTTTGAAAAAATAAATTGCAAGTCACACACTATTTTTATGAAATTTTATTTATATTTTATTTTATATAGGGTAGATTTACGCATGATGTTTAATGTTTCTTGAAATTTACTTATTAACTTAAATGATTTAAAATTATATTAGAAACGATAGAATTATATTATTGAATATTAATAGAATTTTCGCACATCTGATATTGAAAAGTAAATAAATACATATACAGGTGTCCCAGAAAGTAGTGTCAAGCGGAAGTCCAGAGGTAGAGCACCCCTTGGGCTACCCGAATCATCCCCTTGTATGTTACGCGATGTTTCATTGTTTTTGAATTATGATTTTTTTTCTCAATTTTTGAGAATTTTTTTAGTTCGTGATGTCAAATTATCAGCTTTTACTAAATGCTTATAAAAGCATAATATACAGTACTTACTAATAAAGAAACGACAATGTTTATAATTTTTGTCTTTGCCTGTATGTCTGTTTATTCCGGCTAATCTCTGAAACGGTTGGATCTATTTTAACGGGACCGTCGCTGGCAGATAGCTGATATAAGGAGTAATATAGGCTACTTTTATTTTAGAAAAAGCATTAGGGTTCTGCACAAAAAAATTAAAACCCATGAAATTGTGAAGAAAATTCGCTTACCTAGGGACTTACCCACGCTTCACTTGGGTGTGTCCCTATAAGCTAAATAAGAGGATATGTTTAGAAATAGCAGAAATTAAAATGTTCTAATAAATTACATAGGAAAGAAGAGCTCAAGAGTCTGAAGGCGATAATAAATCAACAGATTTATCTGCTATTAGACAAAAAGGCCGAGAGAAAATTAAACAGGTATAATATCATTACATTATTATTTGCTTAAATATTTTAATTTGTATTATGATTTTACAACTGTACTGATTAATTTCGGTATCTTTTTTTCTGTTTATGCTGTTTGTAAGACTTCTTCATCTATTTTTTAGATTTAATGAGTAGTGGCTGTACTTTTAGGGTAGGCCTACATAAATTTCGTCTTTTAAGCAGCTTTAAGCTTTAGACCACACTACTTTCTTTTAGAAAGTTAAAAAAGGTAAATGATAAAAAAAATGCAAAATAGAACCGACGTAAACGAGTGAAGTAAAAATATGCGAACAAGTTGTCAAAGGAAATAATATTATGTAGTCTATTAAATACAGTGTATTATATAGATTTAAAATTGAGCTTCTCTCTTTCCCATTTAAACGAATACGTTGTCTTGTCGGGGTCCTCGTGAGGTTGGGTGTTATGGTAAAGATGGATTTTGATTTAAAATGTTGTCAAAATAGACATAACCTGTTCCATATGTCACAGCTATATAACTCAGAGTTACTCTGTTACGGACTTAGTAAAAAAAAAATAGGGATGGCAATCCACATATATCACATCATAGAACTGTGCAAAAAATACGTATCGCGTGTAATATTAGAAAGGTTATCAAAGACTTAGACTAAAGCAGTGACCGTCAGTCGTGTGCGCAGGCGCGGCGGGTGCTAGCCCTAAAGCGCACGTGGGCGCCCGTGGTGCTGGTGCCCACGCTGCCGGCGGAGCGCGTGGCGGAGGTGGCGGCGCTGGCCCACGGCCCGCCGCCGGCCCGCGCCCAACTCATGAAGAGGCTGCTCGCGTACTGGACGCTCAAGCGGCACAGTCGCAACGGTGTGCCGCTGCTGAGGCGGCTGCAGAGCTTGACTAGCCATCATGGTGAGTTTTTTTTTGTTGAAGTAAAACTTCTTTATGAACGCTTGACTTGGGGGGTAAGCTGGTGAAGGCGTTACGAAAACATGTACGTACGTTTGTTGCCATGGTAACCGTTGTTATTGTCTGACAAATGATATATAATATTATATTCTTTCCTTAAATGATATTCTATAAATATATGATTGTAATATGCCTAATATGCGTTATTTAATTATTTTTATTAAAATTTATCATTCTTTTTACAACCAGAGAGTTGTGACATGCGGGATGAAACTTTAGCTATGTTTGTTCTGTTACGCCAAAGAAGTATAACTTCTTACATGCGTACATAAGTAGACACACACGTTTTTTTTTTCTTTAAGTTTTACTTCAGTCGTGTGGTCTATAGCACACTCGTTTGTTTTTTTGTTTGAATCACTATCAGTAACATCATAACTAATTATCACTATCATAATCACTATCAGTAACATTATGGTTATTACGAACGTTATCACTATTAATATCACAGTTACTATCACTATCCTTATCATTAACACTGTCACTAACAACATCATCATCACGAACGTCTTGTGCATATTATAAATCAATTAGTTTTTTGTGTTTTACGTTGTTTTTGTTTAAATATATACTTATTATTATAACTGTAAAAAAAATAAAAAAACATCTGTACGGATTTTGTTTATTATTATCTGTCTTGATAATTTATTTCATGAAAGGCCTTTAATAATTTCGTACTACGTTCTTCGCAGTTGCGTCGTAGTGTACATTAATATACCAATTTTGGTATCGTTACTAAGTTAGCTTTCATTTCAGTTTAGATATATCATATTGTATGTATTATTATTGTCGCATTTCTTGCGATTATATAATTATACATGCAAAAACCAGACATCAAAATGCAATATATGTATGTATGTTTGTATATTTATATTGATGTTTGTAGTTTTTACCTACACCACACCTCAATATTTTTTTTACGCTCGGGGGTTCCTGATAGAGATCTCTTAAATGGATTTTTGAGACGGGACAGTAAGGGCAGGTACCTTAACTGTTGTAGTTACAGGAAAACGTTCCTAGGAGACCATCCATAACTTTTTGAGATATTCCGAACTGCATTCACAGATTTTGAAAAAAATGTACAGTCAGCGAAAAAATGCTAAAATACCAAAAAAAATTTTTTTATGTCAATCGATCCTATTTCTTGTAGGGATCGCCAAAAACTTTTCTCATACATTTTGTACGGAAAAACGATTAATCAACTCGAAATATTCTTTGTTGCCAAACGGTCCCATTTCCTACTGTGATCAAAAGACTCTTTGAGACCAACTGAAGTTAGAGTACAGAAACTACGGTAAGTCACAAGTCCGGTTTTACTCGCAAGCATTTTATGCAGCGGGCATAAGATAAATTTTTCAGTTTTTTTTAAGCCGGTCTCGTGGCATACTGTACCTAGAAGCAAAAGTACCTACATAAGTAGAAAATCATAGTTGCATGGACAAATAAAAATAAAATTAAATTAAATTAACTAAACGTATATTTTTAAACACGATATCCATACAAGTTAATTATCGGCTGCTACTTGCTCAGTACAAAAACGAGTGAACTTATGTATTAGTGAGAACGGTAGTCATTTTAAGCAATTTATTTTGGAAATCACCTAAATGTAACCTATTTACGTGTGTGTTTAAAAATTACATGTTTAATTGATTTTATTTTGTTTTAGTTTTTATGTTGTAGAAGATTATTTGTATTCAGCCCTTTTTAACGTCCCACAGCTGGGCACGGGCCTCCCTTTAATATGAGGGGGATCAGACCATAGTCCACCACGCTGGCCAAGTGCGGATTGGCGGACTTCATGTCTTTCGAAAATTTGCTAGGTTCTCTCAAACATGTAGGTTTCCTCACGATGTTTTCCTTCACCGTAAGGCAAGTGGTAATCATGTTAGAAAATGATTCGCACATGAAAATATCAGAGGTGCGAGACCCGGAATTTAAACCCGCTTCACTCGGTTTCCTAAGCGAGCGCGTTACCACTGGGCTACCACTGCCAAATCAAATGTTTATTTGCATATGGATTAATAGTAAGTATTCTTTTCAGGTACAAGAGGCATCCAAGATGGCACGGTTAACGTTCGAGAGTTGTGCAATCAACTTAAGTACTGGCAGAGAATACGTCAAGATTTAGAAAGGGCAAGGTATTTATAACTAACAATATTTTTTATTTATTAAACAACTACAGTTAAAAAAAATTAAAGTCAATATTATGTAAATTGATGCCATAATGTCTAATAGAACTCACCGAAATTATCAAATATGTGAATCACACATTCCACAAACTAATACAGCACAAAATGTCTGTATTACGCTAAAATCAAGTTAAAATTCTATAAAACAAAGAAATTTATAAGCAATGCACTCGTAAACAATAACAATTCGCCATATTAATTTATATAATTTAATTCAAATAACAATTAATAACATTGCTCGCCTCGCTTGTCAAATTAAGGACGTTTTCTAATTTCTGACCAATCACAAGTAGAATAAGACGTTCAGAAGCAGCTTTTTGGGCAACAAATATTTGATTAGTGCGCATGCGTAAAATGCTAAAAGTGAATGAAGTCATGTGACGATGGTCAAACCAAAAGTATGAATGAAACACAATTTAATATGAACCCGGTAAGCTAAAATAGTCGCATTTATATGAAGAAATGCCTAAGCAATTTGGAGCGCAAATACATTTTGGCGCTCAAAGTATGATTATAAGTTTTTGTAGGCGTTATATTATTTACAGAAATTGGCGTAGTAATAAATTAAAAAATAAATATTTACAATGAATGATGTATTATTGGGCCTGTAAAAGGCAAGACGGTGGGAATCGTCTTGTATGGACCCTTCGTCACTGATATAATATGAATTAACAAGACAAATCATACACAGGTATGATTTGTTGTTTTGGGTTGTGTTATAACGTATTTTCCCATGGGAATGAGATAATCTCTTGCAGTAAAAAGTATGCTTATGTTACTCTCCAGCCCTCCAACTATCTCCACACAAAAAATCACGGCAATCCGTCATATGTTTTGACGTGAAAGAAGGACTAACAAACACCCACACTTTCATATTTATAATATTAAGTACGGATAGTATGGATATGGATATATAATATACATATGTAGTATGGAAGTACACATGATCGTGCCAGGTTGCTGTGCGAGCTGGTGCGCAAGCGCGAGCGGCTCAAGGCGGAGTACACGCGCGTGTGGGAGCGCTGCGTGCTGCACTCGCTGCGGCCCGAGCGCGCCGCGCTGCACAAGCTGCTGCGCCTGCTGCGGCACGCCGACCTCAGCGACGTGTTCACCGAGCCCGTGGACTTGCTTGAGGTATACCAGTGGAAGGAGATATCACATACACACGCACATGCGCACGTACGCACACACACCCAAACGCACACGCAGTGTGCACACTCACACGCACACACGCACACGCAATAAAATAATAATATGCATTTATTATGAGCTTTATTATTGAGTCATTTATAGTCTATATTATTGAGTATTATGTATAAATATAAAAATATATCCAAAGACATTAAAGTAATTGAAAAGTAGTACTATACTCTGCTATCGTTAGTTCCGTGAAACAGCCTGTGTGAATCATCACAGCCAATATTTCTAACAAACAATTCTCAGTCAGTAGATAAGAGTTTTTATTTTTAATTTAGATTCCAATATTTAATAGCATAATCGTTTTTTTTCTTTAATAACGGGTACGAGATTGCAGATTAATCTAGTACTGAAATAAAATAAAAATAGACACTGGATAAAGTGAATATTTGGAAGGAAGGAAAGGAAAGTGATTTTTTATAAACATTTTGACGGTTACTATAGATTCGTTAGAGATGCGATATTTTCTCGCAGTGAAAAAGTGTCCTATAAGTTGACCGGGATTGTCAATTGACCAGCTTCATCAAAATCTGTTCAGTGGTTTTCTCTTGATGCTTCCCAGACAAACAGGCACACAGACAAAAATCATAAAAACTATAGATTCGGTCTCCGTATCGATAATATCTATTTCTGAAGATTTAAAAAAAGTATTTAATGAACAGATTTGACTTAGAATTTTATTATATGTATAGATTTACACATCCATATTTCTTACAAAAATGTAATTATTAATACTTTTTGTGGGTTAACTTGTTCTTGAATAATTTAAACTTGTATAATACTTTGAATTTAAAATATATATATTTTTTTTAATGTCTACAACAGGTACCCGACTACAGTACAATAGTGAAACATCCCATGGACTTGAGCACCATGGGCAAGAAGTTAGACCGCGGCGCGTACAAGACGATAGATGACGTCGAAGCTGACTTCCAACTCATGATCGATAACTGTCTCACGTATAACAATAAAGATACAGTGTTTTATAAGTAAGTGCTTATTTACATAGTTTATACAGTTTGTCTGTTTTTAGGGTTCCGTACCCAAAAGGTAAAACGGAACCCTACTGCTAAGATTTCGCTATCCGTCCGTCTGTCTGTCCGTTTGTCACCAGGCTGTATCTCATTTCACAGATGATGTATTTCTGTTGCCGCTATAACGACAAATACTACAAAAACAGAATAAAATAAATATTTAAGGGAGCTCTCATACAGCAAACGTGATTTTTTTTTGCTCGTTTTGGCTCGATATTGATAACGGCAACAGGTAGACGCTTGAAATATTCACAGAATATTTAGTTATACATATATTCACTTTTAAAATAAATAATTAAAATGAAACAAATATATAAGGTTTGCCGTTTTTATAGATAATGGTACGGAACCCTTCGTGCGCGAGTCCGACTCGGTTTTTTTTATTTTGTTATTATACAATGTGTTTACATGCCCTTTACCCAGTGTTAGTTTTTATATGTATGTAGTATGTACTGTATTTACATATTCAGCCCTTTTTAACGTCCCACTGCTGGGCACGGGCCTCCCTTCAGTACGAGGGGGATCAGGCCATAGTCCACCGCGCTGGTCAAGTGCGCGTTGGCGGACTTCACATGTCTTTCGAAAACTTGCTAGGTAGTATGTACTATTTGAGTGAAATTCAAAAATATTTTACAAAATATTTTGAAATTACCAAACAAGTGTTTAATTTATTATACATTTTTCTGGACTATAAAATAGCGGTATGTAGAAAGCAGGGCACTAGTGACAAACAAACTCAAATATAGCAGTATCTATAATCTGTACAGTCACGAACATAAATATATGACCATGGGTAGTTCGGCAATAATATTGTAATATTTTTATTTTACTTGAAAATATTATTGTCAGACGTCAGATATTTATACTGCCTGCATGACATATATTTTTGGTCATTGAGAGGCAGAAATTAATAAATAACGTCAGACGTGTCATGTATTTTGCATTTGATTGGTTGATTGGTGACAGATATTTTTGCAGTCGATGTGGCTTTCTATATTTTTTCCTGTCATTGTGAGAATAGATATTAAGGAATGAATTATGCAATCAGATATTGTTACCGAACTGTCTAAGGTTATATTATATTTTTGCTCGTGACTGTACACATTTAGTGAAATAAACAAATTGTACCCACAGAGCGGGTATAAAGATGCGAGAGCAATGCGTCCCGATATTCCGTCAAGCGCGGCGCGATGTAATCGAGGCGGGCATGCCGGGACTGGCTGGCAACGGGGAGGCGGACGGGCCGACGCCGCGCCCGCCCCGCGCGTCCCGCCAGCCCCGCGCCCAGGACAGCAGCGACAGTGACCACACCGCTGGTATGTATGACGTGACGTGACAGTTCGTGCCGGTGAGTTCCGCGTGATATTACAGTAACAGCAAGTGTATTTTGACGTATTGTGACGTGAAAAGTCTGTGAGATATTACAATAAATGCTTGATGGGTAAAGTTTCGAAAATTTAGTGATTAGGTAGTGATTATATTGCAAATTTCATTTTATATAAGTTTATATCTAGTTTTTATAGGTATGATTTTTTTAAATATATTTTCATGTTTATTGTAATAAATATTGACGTAAGAAAAAATATTTTCCACAAAAGTTGTAGCCCATGAGAAATTTAATATTGTTAGTACTATACATTTTCAATATAAAACCACCCCCATTTGTTTGATTTGCGAATAACAACATGACATGGCGGTAACGGGACTTGACCGAATCCCATAATAATCTAACAAAAACAGCTAAATGAAATGCTGCTGACATTCAATAATCCTATTTAATCGTTTCAGACACACGCAGTGAGCGCGGAGTGTCGATAGCTCGTAGTGAGAGACGACAGCCCAGCGTGCGGGGAGATACGGACGACGATAATAATACGGTATTTATTATTTTAATCTATACATATAATAAAACCGGTGGTAGGACCCTGTCAAGCCTGAGGAGTCCGACTGGATGAGTACCACCCCCTTATCTATTTCTGCCGCCAAGCAACAATGACTGCATTGTTGTGTTCCCGTTTGAAGGATAAGGTAGCCAGCGCAATCACAGGCGAGAGGCATATCATCTTAGTCCTCACAGTGACAACGCACCTGTGGTTCTGCATTTTTGTTACTTAAAACCTAAGTGCACCGTAGGTGTTATGAGCGACAGGTACTACTTTCCATCATGTGGTCTGTCTGCTCGTTTGTTACTGAATCTCATAAAAAAAAAATTCTAACTGAGTCGAGTCTGTTGAATATTTTTTTGAAATCTTATTGAAATAGTCATTATTATCGGTACAGAGGCCGAATCTATAGTTTTTAGAATTTTTGTCTGTCTGTCTGGGAACGCATCACGAGAAAACGACAACAGATTTTGATGAAATTTAGTATGATGATAGCTGGTTATCCGGGGCAACATGTAGGATACTTTTTACTGCGGGAAAATATCTTATCTATGAGAAAACGTACCTAGGAACGAACCCGAGCGGAGCGAGAGTAAGTTGTTAGTAATATTACAATTACCACTTTAATGTTAATTATTTACACTTTTATACATTATTACATTTTCTAAACGAATATGTCATATATGAAATGTTATGATTGTATATTGCTGTAGGTCATTGGTCCATACAGGTCATTAACCTGGATGAGTCACTAATATTCTGGGGAATTATTTGATGTGGAATACAAAAAATCTATATCATTTTGTTTCTTATTTCAATCCATACATATATAGCTTCCGTTGTACTGTAAAAGGGCGAAGTAACAAGCAGAGAGGTAATTTTATTGTAAATTCTACATTGTTTATTATAATGCCTTTTTCATTTTATTCAATATTTTTTTTAACTTTATGTTTTGATTTATGACAGGAGACCTAGCCTTATTCCATGACCATGTTTGCTATAACGCATCCGAAACATCACGTTTCAAAAATCAAAATAAAACTTCCATTGGTTTTAACGTAAAAATGGTTTGTATTATACAAAATAGTTTGTATTTTAAATATCTCAATCATTCCAGAGGGACGATTCCCCAGCGGCTTCGTCTAAAAGCAAAGTGAATAGAAACTGGTGGCGAGGCCGAGGGCGCGGGCGGGGCAGGCGCGGGCGGCGCGGGCGGGGGCGGGCGGCCCAGTCCGTGCCCAGACAGCCGAGGGAAATAGGTAATATTTAATAGTTGGTCATTCCATGTCAAATCGACCAATAGTTGGAATTGATCCCTTTCGATTTGGACGCATTTTGGTCAGAAGTTTTCTTTTATATCATATAACGAAGTTCTGCCAAAGGAATTTTTTTTAAAGTCTTTTTTTTTTTAATTTTTCAACTTTATATTTCAAATATCTCGAAAACTGTTATAGATACAGAAACGGACTTCTATTTGTTTTAAAGGGGATACTTGGGGCTATTGAAAAAAAAAATGGGGGGAAAAAAAAGAAAAATTTGTCACATTTTGAATTTTTGAATATCGTCAAAAATTATGCTCGACATTAAAGCTTTGGCTCAAATTTTTTTTGTATAATACCTTGTACTTATCTTAAAAGATCCTGAAATCTTTAGGACTGTGTTTTCTGTTTTTTCAAAAATATGAATTTTTAATCTGAATGAAAATGAATTTTCCGCCAGATACACCTACGACCGATTCGGAAACATCGGTAATGCCGAAGAAAACTGTAGAGAGAACGCAAAAGTTGGCGACTCCTGAAAAATCGCCATCAAAGCAACCCGAATCTACTAGCGGTAACTACTTTTATATATATTTTAATATAAATATACTATTGACTCACCTTCACTTCGCTCGGGTTCGTCCCTAGGTTGATTCCTCATACAAACTTTCATCCCCATTTTCACTCCCTTAAGGAATGATTTCCGGGATAAAAATTATCCTTTATCCCTCCCAGGGTCTCAAACTATCTTCGTACCAAATTTCATCTTTATCAGTTCGGTAGTTTTGGAGCTTATTCAGTGCAAACAAACAAACAAACAATCAAATCCTTCTTCTTTATAATAATATATATTAGTATAGATAGTAATATCAATAATTTATAGTACCAGTCAGTGTTAATGAAATACAAACAAAAATATAATATAACGTTAACACAAGTTTTTTGACGACACGTTTGGCTCAGTGTGTAGTGACCCTACTTGTTGTGCCAGCGATCGCGGGTTCGAGTCCCGTTGGGGGCATTCATTTGTGTGAGCGCGAATGTTTGTACTCCAGTCATGAGTGTTTATATTTATAATATGTATGTATTTAAAGTTATATATGTGTAGTGTATCAACTATCTGGTATCCATAACACAAGCCTCATAGCTTACCATGGAACTAGAAGGTGCTGTGTGTTAATGTCCCAACATATTTATATTTATTTATATTATTAATATTTTTTTAATATATATATACGTTATAGTTACATGTTTGTACATTGTCTTACAATTACAGGTTTGGGTCTTCTGGGCGGTCTGAGGAAGCCGACACTTTTAGTGACGCCCTCTACACTAGCGACACCACCTAAAAGCTTCGGATCTGATGGTAACAATCTTTGCGTTAATCTTTATATATACATATATATTTTTTTGTACGTGTGTATGTCACTTGAACTCCTCTTAAACGGCTGGACCGATTTTAATAAATTTTTGTTTTTGAGTGCGTCTCTAAATGGCTTAGATTCACAATTAGACCTGGTAAGTGGCGTTGAATTCGGGTTCTAGAATTTTTTTATTTTTATATACACACATACTGAAGATTTATTTATATGTTTGGACAACGTCTGTCGGGTCGGCTAGTTTCATATAATTTAGAATATATATGTGCAAAATGTTTTACGTTTTATTATGATGTTAGCAACTAAAAATATTATTTAATCTATTGTCTGTGACTAATAATAATTTAAAAAACAATTCTTGTTTCTTTATTCGAAGTCTGTTTGTTTTTTTTTTTAATATTCAAATTGGAATGAAATTGCCCTCAATGTGTATAAGTATTGATAACGCCTTCCACGGTCGTGGAGCGGCGTATAAAAATCAGCCATTATATAAAATCAAATCAAATAATATTTTATTAAATAAGATTTTTAAAAGCAATTTTGGTGTTATTATAATAAAAGTATATATCAGCGGTTTACTCTCGCTTCGCTCGAGTTCGTCCCTATGTATGTTTTAACGGTTAGTATGGAATAGATAGACCATATATTATATATATAAGTATAATGAGTTTTTGTGGGTTGTATTATAACGTGTTTTCTCGTGGGAATAAGATAATCTCCCGCGGTTAAAAGTAGCCTATATCACTCTCCAACCCTCCAACTATCTCCACATAAAAAAATCACGCCAATCCATCACTGTTTCGACGTGGAAGAAACACAAACACTTTCACATCTATACAGATAAATAAAATTGGAGTGTCTGTTTGTAATATTAAAATAATCGCTTTTTTCTAAATGCATATGGATGTATACACGGTACATATACCAAAACAACATTTTTTACAATTTTTGTGTCTGTCTGTCTGTCTGTTATTCAGGCTAATCTCCGAAACGGCTGGACCGATTTTGACGGGACTTTCACTGGCATATAGCTGCTGTTATAAGGAGTAACTTGGGATACTTTTATTTTAGAAAAAGAATTAGGGTTCCGCAAAAAAAAATATTTTAAAACCCATGAAATTGTGGACAAAATCCGGGTACGGCGTACGCAATAACGTACGTACTCAACGTAAATCGCTATATAATTTAAATAAATATCTTAGAAGTAGCAAGCAACTATTTATGTATAAACATAGCTAACCGTGAAAACGTACCTAGGGACGAGTGAGTCGCTAGTTTATAATATTAGTATGGATGTTACAGCCACTCTACCAACGCTATCGGCGAGTATGGGACGTACGAGCCTAGAGCCGTCCCCGAGGAAGAAGGGTCGCGGGCGTCCGCGCAAACAAGATAAAGATAAGTCTGTATCATCGTCTGATTTGTTTAGGTATGCTTTGAGCATTAGATGTAATATGATGGAATTCAAAGTGAAATAAATATATATATGTTCATAGGTAAATACATTATTGCAAACACAAACAAATATAGAAGATGTAACCAAACAGAAAGATAACAAAAAAGCGTGCAATGACGGTCTTATTGCTATAAGCAATCCCTGACAAATAGCCTTTGGTGTAAGGATTTGTGGAACCGTAAACATGGTGATGACAATTAATAATAAATATATACTAGCTCAAAATTTTTAAGTATGCATACATAAATACGTACATATACATATAAATTGCTAAATAACAAAAAACAATAGTTGTACATTTTTTTGCTTCTTGCCCGAGTTTAGAAAGAAGGGTGTATATTTTATATATATCGCAAGGAAAAGCCATGAGATTATAATTGCATGGACTTTTGTCAATGGCCTCCATTTCTTACAATGTCACGGGACAATCTTAGTTACATTATTATTTCTCTGACTACATTCAGTGATATTATGTAATAACTAGTGACTCACCCTCGTTTCGTTTGGATTAGGGACAAATCCAAACGCATTCCAATACAAATTTTCATCCCCATTTTCACCCTCTTAAGGGATAATTTCCGGGATAAAAAGTATCCTATGGCCTTCCCAGGGTTTCATACTATCTTCTTACTAAATTTCATCTAAATCGGTTCAGTAGAACCAGAGATTACCCCCTACAACCACACATACTCACAATCTCACAAACTTTACCTCTTTATAATATTAGTATAGATTACACTACGGGAGATAACGTGTAAATTCGTAAGTGGCTGTATATCTTGTTCCCGACGTTTCGACTGGATTGCACCAGCCGTGGTCGCGGGCTGACAGCAGTCCTCCACTTACGAATTCACGCATTAAGTCCCGTAGTGTAATTATTATATTATTCTGTGATATTATTAATCAACGATATTTTGACAATTTCACTAAATGTTATGGACCGTTAAATTGTAAAACGGTCACTGATTGGTCAGATTTAAACATTTATTGAACTTTTTTGATGCACAGCATGAACCATAGACTTAGTTAAATAAAGGAATTAATAATCAGATACTTATTTACCATAATACTTTCTTAGATTTACGCGAATATTTGACATGTTAAATAAAATTATGTTTTCGGATTATTTAGTGGATTTATATTGATTTTTATTTCCCGACGTTTCGAAACTTTAGAACAATCATGGTCATGGGAGATACTAAGGTTTTAGACATCTCAAAGGCGTTATATAATTGTTACAGACAGTGCCTACCCACAATTTTACAAAAATGATTTTAAATTAACTTATTTATCATTCAAATATCAGTGGCGGTTTGCGTATACATAAGTATATACATTTGATAATACAAAATAAAAATAAGAGTAATAATATAAAAAAATACAATAATTAATAATATGTATATTTTTAAAGGAACATTGGTGATGGAAATGCAGAGGGAGCTGGTGTCCCAAGTAGCGCCTCCTTCTTACAGTACCGAGGACCGCCAGGGGAGGTCGGCTCTGATAGTGACCTGGCTTTGTCTAGGTAATCATAGATCTAGCTAGATAATATCATTTAGTTATATTTAGTTATACATATAGATTGTGCTTAGTTTCCTCTAGTGCCTGGTTTTGGAACTAAAGATAGTCGTTTGCAGCATTATCAACAATAGTGACAATTCTAATTGTTTTATGGTCTGTGGATAGTTTGATTTATACATCTTTAAATATACAGAATGGGACAAATGAACGGGACGTGAAAGGAAAGTATCTTAGATATTAAAGATATTAAGTTCCGCCCAAAGTAAACATTCTTTTATCTAAAAAATATATTATTACATTTAACTTTTTTTTAATCGTCGGACCCTTTAATCTAAAGAACTGAAAAAGCAAAAAATATACTTTCATTATTTTATCGAATTAATCGATTCGAATCGATTGATCTATAGTAAGGATAAAATCTCTCAAATAAACATTGTATTTTAAAATTAATGAACACCAAATCTCACAACTCCATTTTGTTTTCGATATATCATAAGCTTTTTAAAAAAAAATGTTTAAATGCAGTTATTCTTGTTTTATAAAATACTAGCAGAACCTGCGACTTCACTTGCGCTAAAAGTACAGAAAAAAACTTTAAAATGGTAGGTTTCATACAAACTTTCATCCCCTATTTTGCCCCCTTATGGGATGTATTTCGAACATGCTAAAACACATATTTATTTAATTGTATTAAAGAGCATTAATATGTACTTAGTTAAAGCAATTCTGATCATATATATTTTTTGCGTTGTATTATATAATGTGTTTCTCTATGAGAATGAGATAGTTTCCCGCGGTAAAAAGTATGCCACTCTCCAGCCTATGTCACTCTCCAGCCCTCCAACTATCTCCACACAAAAAAAAAAAACACCAATCCATCACTCTGTTTCTAGGTAAAAGAAGAACAAACAAATAAACACACTTTTACATTTATAATATTAGTGGATTAGTAACTTGCCTTCACTACGGTACGTTTTAATTTTTTTCAGCAGAACCCTAATGCTTTTTCTAAAATAAAAGTAGCCTAAGTTACTCCTATAACAGCAGCTATCTACCAGTGAAAGCCTCGTCAAAATCAGTCTAGCCGTTTTGGAGATAAGCCGGAACAAATAGACAAAAAAAAAATAAAAATTAGGTTTTTCTTATAAGTACCGTATACAATTTCATATGAATTTAGTAAAAAGCTGTTATTTTGACATTACAAACAGACACTTCAATTTTATTTATCTGAACAGAAAAGAATGTTTCCTTTGACTAAACTTGATATCTTCAAAAGTTCGTTTGTTTCAACCAGTAATAAGTTTATCGGTCTTAAGTCATTTCTGTGTTATGTCAATAGCATACATCATGTGAGTTACTTAGTTGTTTAAGATGGTGTTATTTTGTGTCCTAATATATACTTATTTAATAGGAAATATATTACATTGTTATATAAAACTAAAATTTAGTAGGTAATTTTTTTTTTAAATATCGTACTGATACTGGATACTTTAAACGCCCGCAATTTCGCGCGCTTGGCGTGACGTCACAGTATATCATACACAGAAAAGTGACGACGCAATTGGTAGCGACAAAGTCACTAATCGC
Source organism: Argynnis bischoffii washingtonia (assembly GCA_033884665.1). Classification (NCBI taxonomy): domain Eukaryota; kingdom Metazoa; phylum Arthropoda; class Insecta; order Lepidoptera; family Nymphalidae; genus Argynnis; species Argynnis bischoffii. Next base: position 5,801,051 of record CM066628.1, on the reverse strand, counting down.
TCTGTTATGATATACTCTGACGTCATATTCGGTCTGGCCAATGGCGTTCGTTTCAACTACTTTGAATTTCCCACCTATATTTGTACTTTTTAATAATTATTTTCTTAATCAAAAATAAATTTACATAAAAAATATTAATATAGGCTTAATTCAAAAGTAATAAAGATTATAAAAATATATTTCACCTTTATTTAAATCACGCGCAAATTCCCTATTAGTTGAAATTTTTACAGTACATAAAATGTCATTACAAGAAAATTTCTAAAAAATAATAACAAAAGAACATTGCATTTTTTAGTCACATTTACGTTGTAATCTGTGCGAGATTTTCGTCAAATTTTTCCTTTACAGGTCGTCCAGCAGTAGCTCGGCGTGGTCGCAATCTTGTTCGTCCTGCACCCACTATGATGATGACAACGCATCAGATCACTCCTGCTCCTTTAGTTCAAGTGATGGGTGAGACATTATTTACAATCAAATATTTAAATGGCGTCGCAGGTCCTATAAAGTTTCTTTAACGCAAGGATAAGGTTTTTGTTCTTTAGTCTCAGTCCCAATGTCTTCGGCAGTGGTCTCATAATGTGCTATGATGTCCTCCTGATTGATTTTGACCACAGCGGCCAATCTTCATTAAATCAGAGTTGCATAATTTCATGCAAATACCATCACATAATATTTATTTAAATTGATATTTAATGAAAAAAAAAACAATCTAACCATTATTTTTTTTATACGATTACCGGTCACTATAGTAGTATACCACTATAGTATAGTAGTATACACTAATAGTAGTAGTAGTAGTAGTAGTATTGTATCTGTATTCAGCCCTTTTTAACGTCCCACAGCTGGGCACGGGCCTTCCTTTAATATGAGGGGGATCAGGCCATAGTCCACCGCGCTGGCCAAGTGCGGATTGGCGGATTTCACATGTCTTTCGAAAACTTACTAAGTTCTCTCAGACATGCAGGTTTCCTCACGATGATTTCCTTCGCCGTAAGGCAAGTGGTAATCAAGTTAGAAATGATTCGCACATGAAAATATCAGAGGTGCGAGACCCGAGATTTGAACCCGCTTCACTCGGTTTCCCAAGCGAGCGCGTTACCACTGGGCTACCACTGCCACACTTCACATTATTGTATCTAGAATTATTTTATTAGGGTAATACCATTTTTTTTTAAATTAGTGTTTGTATTAGTTAAAGAGTTAAAATCTACGATTGAAAAACAAATTAATGTTTTATTTATGTTCATAGATCCAGTTACAATGAGACTATGGACTCGACAGCAGAGGGCGGCAGTGGCGCAGAGCCCCGGCGCCGCGCGCGCCGCGCCGACGTGTCCGATGTGGAGCCACCGACTACACCCGTCAAGGTATTTTGATCTTTATTCGGGTGTGCTAAGATTCAAAGCTGTTTTTTTTAATTTGACAGAATAATGTGTAGCCGCTCAGTGGTTTCGCCTCTGCTTAACGTGAACTTTTTATTATCTATTTTGAATGAATTTTTGAAGAGTGTATGGAAAAATCTATTAATACCGTTTTTTAAAAAAAAAATACATATATCGTTAATATATAGAAGATAAAATTTAAACAAAACCTTTTATAAATCTGTCGTATTTAAACAACCCCAAAATATTAAAAATTACCCTTTTCTAATACCCATGTACTACACGATTCCATTCAATTTAGAAATATAAACTTTCACAAAATATAGTATTTAAAAGAGGACATATAATAATGAGATAAATATATAAATATAATTTGATTTAATGAGTTCATTTTGTCTCAGGGTCGCGGCACGAGATCGTCCACGTCTAAGACACCAGTAAAGAGTACGCAGTCGGACGTTCAGCTGGAACCCTTACAACTTGTATGGGCTAAATGCAGGTTTGTAAAAGATTATATTTGTCAAAGTTTAAGAATTGATAAGTAAGAGTGGCAGTGTTCCTGTTTTTATTAGATTTTTAGTTCCGAACAGTTTTTTTTTAAAACAACTTTTTTTTTTTTAAACCGCTAAAAGTCTGGAAAGATTTATTTGATTTTTTTTTTGTTTTTCTGTCATCTAATTACATATATTATTAAAAAAATTGCCATTAAATATCTAGTTTTTACATTGCAGTTTCTATTGAATATAACAAATTAAATAACAAATTAAAGCAATCTGACAAGATCGTTTTATTTAAAATGTCAAATATGCGCGTAAATCTAAGAAAGTATTAATCATAGATATTTTTTTATATTATAGAGGATACCCCTGGTACCCAGCTTTAATAATCGACCCAAAGATGCCAAAAGGGTACATCTACAATGGAGTGCCCCTACCAGTGCCACCGCAGGATGTTTTAAATCTCAAGAAAAACTATGCCCACGAGCCTGTACTCTACTTAGTGTTATTCTTTGACGTAAAACGTACATGGCAATGGCTGCCACCCAATAAATTAGAGCTTTTGGGCTTAGACAAAGCCGTAGATCAAGCTAAGCTGGTCGAGTCAAGGAAACCCACCGATCGAAAAGCAGTCAAAAAGGCCTACGGTGATGCAATGCAGTTCAGGAAGCAAGTGGATGGAGATAAATGACACAGGTTTAGATATCGGTCCAAGAGACCGGCCAGAAATAAAGCATTCAGCTTTGGAACATTCTCCATGATGCACATACGGACCCCCGAGACAACTGACTCTAGTGATTAATGTATCCGACTTATTTATTACTCGACTGCCCCAGGAGGAGGGTTTTGTTTTTCGAGTGTTATACATATGTATATTTCCTTTGCACGCTCTGTAGCTTAAATGACTGAGAGATGTCGTTAGATTTGTCTAAACTCTAAACAGTGAGAGTGAAACTAGGTATCAAAGATATAAAAAATAAAATGGCTGATTTTTGGCGCACGTACGCAAAGGAGAGCAAAATTTTAGATTTTTTATAATTTATTTATCTGTAATATGTATTTATGAAATGTTTGTCTGTTTGTAATATATTACTTTCCTATTACATTCATCTAAGGTGAAGAGGAACAGTGGCGTAACTAGCCCTTTTGGGCCCCGATTCAAAAAAAATGAAAGTGCTTATTATGAAAACGAATGTGGACTGCCGAATGTTGACCGAGAAGTCGGTTGTTCGGCAGTAGACACTTGAAAGCTGGGTTTTAATTAATATAAATGAATGAAAACTGAATTTATAATAATTTATTAATCTCAAGTTGCCACTCTTAACGGGTAAAGTAAAATTTAGTAAAAAAGCTGAGGTTAGAGGACATATGTTTTATATAACATAGGTACGATCACATTCCTCATGGTCCTCGTAAAAAAAATTATACGCAGAACACTTTTATCTTGCGGGTTTTTTTTAACTTCTATGAGGGACGTTCTAAAAAGGGAAAATGTTTTGAAATTAAAGAATCGTTTGTGGCCCGCTGTGGCACCCTTAAATCAGGGGCCCCATGCGACCGTATTGGTTGTATTGGTTTGCCAACTCTACGCCATTGGTGGCGCGTCAGATGCAACCAATACGTATTTAGATGTATAAATATGTAAGTATATATGTATGTAGGTACATATCTGTGAAACTTTTGCTCCTAAGCGATCATGTACGTACATAATAAATATGTGCCAATATACGGATTTGACATTCTTGAATAAGATGATTTATGATCATCAAAATTTAAAATTTCTATAGTGTGATTATTCTAATGAATAATTTTTAAAAATTTAAGATAAATTTTTTACATCATATGAACTAGCCTTAAATTTTAAATTACATAATATGTATTTTTGAAGTATAATTCTTTAAATTATCATAAATGGGGTGTAGAAGAATTTGAAGATAACTATTATGCCCCTCGCGCACTAGGCAGCCTGGCTGCGCGGGCGAAAAATTTAGCAGCCAGTTATAACGGCCGTGGCGACGGGCAGTTGGGACGAAGTTATTTTGTAAAAAAGTTTCGCAACGCAAAATACGTCTGGCTGCTAAGACAAGTGTGCAGAGACTGAAGGTAGCCACATACATTCGCCTACGCTCTGGCTGCGTACAGCCAATGAGCTGCCGTGCAATCAGACGCAATCTAATGGCTGCCGCAGCCAGTAATTCGTGGTTGCCTAGTGCACGGACTTCCATACGCTGTCATATGTTCGACTGGCAGCCTAGTGCGCGGGGGGCCCCAAGTCTATCACTATATTGGACTAAATTATGACTAATAATATTTGTAATAAATAAGGCAACTTTTTTAATCTTTTTCGTTCAAGTAATATTGGTGATGTATAAAAATATCATTAAGATGGAATTGGAAACTAATGGTAAAATATATTTAATCGAAAATATATATTTAGAAATTAAATTCACAATATTATATACTAAATAAAAAATGTAATCTCATATTGGAATATTAAGAAGATGTTAAGATGTAACGGTATGATATATAATCATTTTCATTAAATCTACAAAAAAACTAACTATATTATTTTATAAATCTATATATTTTTGTTTTCATTCTTTATTTAAATATGTGTCATCTGAAGGTGTAAAATTCAAATTATTATATATCTATACTAAAAATAAAATAAGAGGTATTTGTGAGTTTGGAATTAAAAAGTTAAACTGGACTATTGATCTGATTCAGAAAACATTTTTTTTTTTTACTAATAGAAAGCTACATTATTTATGAGTTTTTATTTCTCTATATCAAATAGTTCCTGTGAGATAATAGCATTTTGCATAGGATGTGTGAGACGTAGTTAAGAGTAAAGAAAGATCGAATTGTTTGTACTGGATTTATACTATGTCAATAGAAAATGGATTTTATTTAATTCTTCATTATAATAATTCATGTGGAGTTGCCATAAGCTTATAATGTTAAGCATGAGTTTTATTTGTTTCGTAAAACTTATAAGGGCTTACACACATTTTGTTTTGTTTGTACTGTAAGTGTTATTGTGTTGTTTGTGTATAATAAAATATTTGAAACTATTTTGTTGTTTCTTAAATTAAATTATAAAAAAAAAATTATAATACTTTTTTTAATTACTGTTAATGTAAGATTAAATCCCAAAGATGGACCAAGGTTTCCCCTCTATATTTCCAAGTTTCGAATTAAGGAGCCATTCAAGTATTACATAAGCAGAATTTTAGTAATTATTAACCTTTCCCTCTTCCTTGTCAGCTAAAGTAAGCAAAGCTCTTACTCTCCCCTCCCATGTTTTTGTAGACATAACAATTTTAAACATTACAGTTTTCCCGTAATGCAGCCACAGACAGACAGACAAAAATTCTAAAACTATAAATTCGGCCTCCGTATTGATAATAATGACTATGTCAATAAGATTTTCCAAAAAATATTTAATGTACAGATTTGGCTTAGTTACAATTTTATTATATGTATGGATAGATATTAATCAGGGTACAAGATTGTTGTTTTTAAGACTTAATTATCACAAGAACTATTATATTAAGTATTTTTATTTAAATACCTATGTTTATATGTCTTGTCCAAGATACAAAGCGAAAATAATCTAAATTGATATTATAACGCGCTAATCTCAGGAACTACTAATTCGATTAGATTTTTTTTTTTTTTGTTAGAGAGCCCATTTATTGAGGAAGGCTATAGGCTGTATATCATCATGCTATTACACAAGGGAGTGGAGCAGTCATTATAAATGTCAACAACTCTGGCAGACTTCCTTATTGTAAAAATGATGTTTATAATCAAACAAATTTAACGCGGGTAAAACCGCAGGGCACAGCTAATAACGAAATAAAAATAATATATAATCATAATATTATAAATAGTTGAGATGGTTTGCTTTTACTCTTGTTGGAATTCCCAGATTTAACTTTGGAGATTGTCTAAAATTTTTGTTTCCACTTACAGGATTTAAATACAACATCAATATTTTAAAGAATCTATTACTATTATTTATTGAAACATAATTTACAGTGCACAAGCTAATAATTATTCATAATGTTTGTCCCAATTATACACTTTTCCTGGAGTTGGCCTCACGTTCACTGCAGTTTTAGGAGTACTGAAATAAAAAGAATAAGAATTTTACCATCATTAACTAAGTAAGCTAAGGATTATTTTAATGAAGAAATGGTTTACTATATTGTTACATTAAATGTACATATATATTAGGGTAGAGCAAAAAAAAATTTTTACTCAACATTTTGAGGTGGCTCAGAGATTTTTAAAATAATTAATTTAAATTTTTGGTTTGAATTATTTTTTCTTCGCGTGATTATCCTTGAAATATCCAAGAATTGATGAATATAGTCATTTTCTACTCAACATTCACTGTAATATTGCTATTGATGATCAATCAAAAAAAAAAACCATTCAAATCAAAAATTTTAATTAATTATTTTAAAAATCTGTGGACCACCTCAAAATGTTGAGTAAAGAAATTTTTTTTATAAGCTACAAAAAAAAAAAAAAAAATTTTTTGTACATTGTACATTATGTATTAATGAAAAACATATGTTATACATGAGAAAAAAACTCGGGAAAGACTAACACAGAGTTAATAAATTCTTATTTCAATGTGAAATGGGCTAATTTGAAAAATGATGATCTCAATTGTATAAACACTATAAGTATTCTTACTCTTTATTGGCACTACTGTCTGCAAGCAGCTGCTGTGTTATAACTAGAGGTGGTGTAACTTCACGCCGACCATCTCGAGTATAATAGTAGTTGTGAGCATGCCTATAAAATAATATGTGTTAGCTACTTTTAGATACATAGATTCAATAATACTTAAGCAACAAAATTATCAGTAAAATATGAAAGCTATATATCATTTTTTTATTTTGATTTAATAAGTTTTTAATACAGATTACAATTTGTACTATGAACTTATCAGTAGTCAAATATGGAGCGTGTTGGGAGTGATACATAAACAGAAATAACTATTTAATAAATGCTGTTATCCAAAATAATTCAATGCTAAAGACATTTTTTTTTAATATTTTTAGTACTGTTTTTCATCATATTTAAATTTAGTAAAAAAATATAAAAAACTTGTTTGTATCAAATAAATAAAAACTTAATAACATACTTATGGGTGGGTCCGTCAGGAATTTCGGGTGGAGGTTGAGTCCTGGCTGCTAATAGAGGCTCGAATCTCAGTGCATTTGTATGTTTTCTCTATTGTAATAATGATTAAATTATTTTAGGCAGGTTTAGGTTACTTACATAACAACAAAAACATAAAATATCTCTATATACTTATAGTTTCATATTCTATACTTACACCAAGAAGGAAATTCCTAAATGCTTGCAATGCAGGCGAAATATCACGCAATGGAACTTTGCTCATTTTTCTTTGCTATGTTGCTTTACTGGAAATAATAAATAGATCTTTCGTTTTAAGTTGAAATTTCAAATGTCAACATCTGTTTTGGAATTTTGACGCATAGGCTGTCGATATGTCAATTTGACACAACACTTTCGTTCTTTAAAAAAAACTTTTTTCACGAACATTTGAATGTGGAAGAAAAATCTATACATATAATAAAATTGTAACTAAGCGGAATCTCTACATTAAATATTTTTTGGAAAATCTTATTGAAATCTTCTGTATTGATAATAATGTCTATTATTATCAATACAGAGGCCGAATCTATAGTTTTTAGAATTTTTGTTTGTCTTTCTGTGACCGCATCACGGAAAAACCACTGGAGGGATTTTGATGTTTAGTATGATGATAGCTGGTTATCCGGATCAACCTATAGAATACTTTTTACTGCGGGAAAATATCTCACCTTTGAGAAATCTTTACTAAACCTTAAAACGTAAGTAGGGACGAACCCGAGCAGAGCGAGGGTGAGTCGCTAGTATGGATTAAGAAAATCTATTTTAATGGGGACGAATTTTGCTTTTTCTCGTGCATGCGTGAATGGATTTTTTTCATTTTATTTAAAATTTAATTAAAATGACAAATTGTGCAGTGCCAGGATGCAAAGAAAATGGATATCATTTGTTCCCAAAAGATAAAAACTGAAGAAATTGTGGGCTAAAGCAATAAGACGACCAAAATTGGCAAAATTGCAATTTTTATATTTAAGGCTATGCGGACATCATTTTGAAGAAAGTAATTTTAAAACTCTTAAATCGCCCACGGTTGAATATTCTTTTTTATTATTTGTGCTTTTTTACATATTAATTACAGAGTTTCATAAAAACTTTTATTCCCCATTTTACACTTATGGAATTGAATTTTGAAAAATGCTTAAATACGTATTTATTTAATTATGTTGAAGATACTTAAGTTTCAAGTAATTCTGATCATAAGATGATGAGATGAATTTCGAAATAATCAAATAAATATATTTCTTATTTTTTATCTTTTTTACACTATATTTGGTGAAACTAAGATTTAGTCTTACTGAGTTTTTTTAACTAAAGCAAGATAAATAGGTCCTATTACTTTATTATTATGGTTAACAATGGTTTTTATTATGCTTTTATAATAATCCATTATAAAAAGATCCCTTCTAGACTATAGTTATCATCTAAATTAAAGCGAAAAGTTCATCGAAGTCTAAAAAATGTGCATAATTGCAAAATAATAAAGTAATAAAAAATTTTTTGTAGATCTGAAAACAAATTAGTAAGAAATAGTAATCTTTGAAGATTACAACAGAAAAATCATATATTTATATCATTTTTCAGACAATAACAACGGTTACTATGGCAACCTTGGCACGAGGTGTGGGACTCACCGGCAAAGCCAGTACTAGTACTGCCCAATAAAACCCCACGGAACAAATAAAAATTTAAGAACTATATAAATTTTATTTTATTAATAATACTTTTTTAATTTTAGAAATAAATATTTCTAAAATTAACATAATTATTATACTATAAACATAACTATTTACTATAAAAATATAAATATGAGTTAAAAAAGCCGAAGAGAAAAGAGTCGTCGAGTTTTTCGGCGCGCGGGAGAGCTGTTGCGGCGATGTATATAATAGTTCGTACACAGAGTTTACATGGAGGCCCAACAGATAGCGTTACGGACTACGGTCCATCTGAATCGCGCTATGGTTAGGGTCAGTGAAATAGTACGAGGTTATTTTTTTTTATTAAATTAAACGTGAAGTTCAGAAATACCAATTAAATTATTTCTTTACTAATTTTAAATCTTTACTATATATTACTTTCAAGTGGCTTTAGATATTACTATTGGATATTTGTATTTTTATTTACTAGGTATTTTTGGGACACAGCTGTAACCATAGCAATAAGCGTTGAGTCAGAAAAAAGTCTCATTATACTTTTTTCGGTCCAACTGCCATCTGCTCAAAGCGTGTAACGCACGATAAGGAACTTCGTTCGTAGTAATCGCGAGTTAGCAATCGTACGGCGAGTCTAATTTACTCTTATACTTAGTAACCTAATACCTATTTAACAATTGTCGATACATTCTATAAAGTTTTTGTACGGTTTTTGCCTCTCGTAGATTGTTGAATTGCACACTTTTCAGGATGTAATCAACCCACCATACCTTAATATGACGATTTTAAGTATTTCTAAATAATTACATTTTTTTTTTTAACAAATTTTGATCGGCTGCCCTAGACGCGCGGCCTTATATAGAGGACTTATATTTGGTGGAGGTACTCAACAGAGTGTAAGGAATCCCCCCTTATGTAAATCTGCCGCGCTTGTGTAAATCCAAAAATCCCCTTTTGGGCTCCCCTATCATAATAGTTTTACTTTTAATATTGCTAAATTTACTGCCTCGGTGGTGTAGTGGCTAGCATGTACGACTGCACATCCTGAGGTCCTGGGTTCGAGTCCCGGGTCGGGCCAAGTTTAGTTATTGAGTCTTTCTGTATAGTAAGCCTCAGTAACAGCCCGGAGTTGGGAAGTTGGCGGTGTTTCACCCCCGTGCCTCGGAGAGCACGAAAGCCGTCGGTCCTGCGCCTTAACTCTCACCGGTTGTGTCGAGTAGTCGTCCCACTGGAGTATGAGAGTGACAGGAATAGAGAGTGCACTTGTGTCTGCGCGTAAACTTGTGCACTATAATATCTCCTGCGCAGTTGGCTAGTCTCAATGAGATTGGCCGCCGTGGCCGGAATCGGTCAGGAGAACATCACTTTTAATATCCCGGTACAGAAAATAGCCTAAGATATAGCGTTTGTAGTAGGTATGCTATTCAATTCTGTGACAAACCTCTTCGTGGTCAAATGAAATTTTGTCGATTTACTATTATTATCATAATAATTCATTATATTTATTGCAATAAACATAATGATTATTCCAATTATCTATAATATTTTTGAATATAGTATTTCAAAATATCTTTATAATTTATTTAAATTACTTTTTAATAATGGACCACAGACTTTAAAAGTTTTTTTTCGAAATTTGTATGGGGTAACCCTTGAGATGCTTTGTCATTAAAAAAGATTAATGAAAATGAATAATTTTTCTTGTATCTATCATAAATAGTGCGGCTAATGAAAATTGAATAAAAAACATGTTTTCAATAAAATAATAATTATTTAAGATTACATAAAATATAAGCTTACGTACTACACATATATTTATTTACAAATTATCATACAAATATTAATTATAATCTAAAATCTAAATTGTAAAGCTATATAAACAGTCCCTTAATTTAAATTAGATCTAAACAAGTTTCACATAATAAGTATAATTGGCGAGTGCAGCATTTGGAGATTCTTTATATCCATTTTTCACTAGTATTCTATTGTGATTGTCTTTGTTTTAAGGTATTCATTAAGCGCTTCCTGACCTGTAACAAAAGAAATAATATGTTTAAAATATAAATATATATTTAGTAATATGTAAGTGTGTTCGAATGTGTATTCTTTGAGAATTGTCGACTGGACATTTGAAAGACTTTTTTATAGTACACACAGGTAGATATGCTATGCTAAAATATAGAACAAGAATAATTTTAATGATGATGAATTTTAAAAATGTTACTGTTTTATTAACCGACTTCCAGAAAAAGGAGGAGGTTCTCAATTCGACCGTATATTTTTTTTTTATGTTTGTTCGGGCATTTTTTCGTCGTTTATAAACCGATTTTGATAATTCTTTTTTTGTTGGAAAGGAGATATCCCAAGAGTGGTACCATGATAAGAAAACCAGGATCTAATGATGGGATCCCAGAGAAATCGAGGGGAACTTTCGAAAATTGTAGCGGCGACTAGTGCGTTTGTTAACATTTTCATTAGGTATTTTATTAAGTGAGAATCATCATTTGCGTTCTTAACAGAAATATACAAAATATAGTATCTAAGAAGTATATTATCGTAAATATAGTTTATTAGCGTAGTATATATTATACCTAAGTCCTTCCCAAATCCAGATTGTTTAAAGCCACCGAAGGGCGCGGCAACGTCCGTCTTATTGTACGTGTTGACAAACACAGTACCAGCATCTATGCGCTCAGCAAAGCGCAGCGCGCGGGACACGTCGCGTGTGAACACGCCACTCGCCAGGCCGTACTCCGTGTTGTTTGCACGGCGTATCACGTCGTCCATATTTCTGGATAAAATTATTATTGATTGTTTACAATATAGATTTTAATTTGTGGTTTTCAATTGTAAAGTTAATATTTTATTCTAGCGATAATACGATTCTGGCGACCTATCTCTATGATTATGAATCCTAGTCTTGGATTTAATTAAAAATTCAAAAATGTCCAAAATTATAGTCAGATTTGAACCCTTTAGATTAAATATTTTTTTAGGCGCAAACCGAATATTATTTATTTAGATCAACTTTGTCGAATATACCAAATAAACATCAAAATAGACAAATCACTTGTTATTAATTTTTTTATTGATCGCAATAAGTTCGACTACAAAATGAACCTTGAACATATTATCTACTATAATATAAAAATTTCAAGTATCAAGAATCGCACTAATTATGTTTTAGTTTTTTAGTTCCAAATTAAAAGAAGAAATACCTAATCCTAAGGATTTTCGTATGCTAAATATTTAATTAGACAGTAAATACGAAACTAAAGAACTCACTTGCTACTAAATTTGCTGATGATCATGATAGGTCCGAACGACTCTTCCTTAGCAATGAACATGTCGTCAGTCACATCAGTGAAGATAGTTGGCATGAAGAAGAAGCCAGGACGGTCCACACGTTTGCCACCGTATACTAGTTTAGCTCCTTCTTTGACACCACGCTCGCAGAACTGTTAAAGTTGAAATATGTTAGGCAACATAAATTGACAAGTAAAGCATTAGCAAAGCATTATTCATACACATTCATATCTGGAAGTTTATTTTAGCCTTTTGCTAATTGTCGAACCGATTAGATTGTTGATCATACGTGAAGGAGTAATAAACATACGCGCGCACATACATTTTTTTGCATACATAAGAGTCCGCCAACCCGCACTTGGCCAGCGTGGTGGACTAAGGCTTGATCTCCCTCATATTGAAGGGAGGCCCGTGCCCAGCAGTGGGGCGTGGGGCTGAATACATACAATACATACCTAATAGTTGCCCGATGTACGTATATATGACTTACCTCAATGAGTTTATCCATGTGCGCTTTGTGGTTTTGAGGTCCGTGCGCCGTTCCTCTATTCAAAGGATCTCCAATGCTCATCTTCTTCGTCTCTTCTAGAACTCGCCTCACGAACTCGTCATGAACTGTCTCTTCAACGAACAACCGCCCCGCGGCTATACAGTTCTCACCTTTGTTGAAGAATACTGACGCCATACCCTAGACATCATTGGAAATTATGTATTGCTTTGAAGCATGCTATTTGAAGAAGTTTTAATTATAATATTCCCCCCAATAGCTTAACTATAATTTTAGGATTTAGTTTGAACTCAATGTTGGTTTAAGCTCTTAATATTTACTTAATATAACTAGCTAATATAAACCTTAGGTTACGCTAATTGAGAAGTTTAATGTGGAACTTTAAGAAACAAATGGTACAGCATAAGCTGCAAATAATATTGTTGTTCTACTTACGTTTCTAACTGCTTTATCAAGTTCACAGTCTTCGAATATTACTAAAGGCGATTTGCCGCCCAATTCCAGAGACACCTTCTTCATGTTCGACGCAGCACAGGACTTCATAATTGTTTGACCTAATAATACAAGTGATTGTAGATTGTTACTGTTATAAAATTGGAGGGAAAAACTTTAGAAGCTCGACTTTTATATAAAAATTAATTAATACAACCGACCGATGAACATGAACAAAGTTTTGGCTTTTCTACCAAACTCCTTAACTACCTGTAGCATTTTTAAATTATTACTACGGTTAAAAGTTTCGTATGCAGTGATCTATAACTATCCATTGTTAATTTATAGACGTAAAAGGCAAAATAATAAACTTCTAGAAAAGAACGTTGTTCTTTTCATAACGAGGCAGCAGATATGCAATTGTGTTATTGATGTAATCATTATTTAATTTTCTAAATTTTCCCCCTCGTATTGAAGGGAGGCCCGTGCCCAGTAGTGGGACGTTAAAAAGGGTTAAAAATAAATTTTCTCAATCTTCACCTACCGATCTCAGTACTCCCAGTGAAACCCAGCTTCCTGACGAGCGGGTGGTCGGACAGTGCCTGTCCGGTCACCGTGCCGCTGCCCGGCAAGATGTTGACCACGCCGCGGGGAATGCCCGCTAGCACACACAGCTCGGCGAACTTTAGAGCTGTTAGTGGACATACCTGTGGAAAATTAAAATATTATTTTATTTTAAATTCAAAAGTCAGCTAGATTATGATCAACAATCATGTTGTCTTTACATCTGTGACAGCTTCATAATTTTTAATGATAGTATTTTACTGTACCTACCAATAAATATAAAAAGTATTTTTTAACAATGAATAGTTTTGTACTGTTTTAGATTCACTTACCGCCGCAGGTTTCATAACAACAGTGTTCCCCGCTGCCAAGCAAGCCGCCATCTTCCAAGACAACATCATAAGCGGATAGTTCCAGGGTGTTATCAAACCACATACCCCTATCGGCTCTTTCTTAGTCATTGTGAGATTTCTATTAGGCCTTGCGTGGTTTATGGGAATTGTGGCACCTTGAATCTTATCGCACCAGCCGGCGAAGTACCGCCAAGTTTCGATAGACATGCCTACATGTGTTTTTAAAGCAAGAGTGTACACTGCGCCTGAGTCTATTGATTCAATGGTGGCTAGTTCTTCTTTATGCTGTTCCATTAAGTCTGCTAATCTGTTAGAAATAATAAATATTCCTTAATTTTTAGCCAATTTCACAGACAATATTAATTTCAAAAATAATTATTGTTCATGTATACAATCCTCCTAAACTTCATTATAACAATTCATTACATACATATAATATTCTATTAAAACATTCAATTATTACTTACTTGAATAAAAATTGTCCTCTTTCCCTTGCACTTATTTTGGACCACTCTCCTTCTTCGAAAGCATTTTTCGCCGCCTTCACCGCCCTGTCGACATCTGAGGCTGAAGCGCTTTGAACTTTACATATTACAGTTTCGTCTGAAGGGTTAATTAACGTTATGGTTTTCCCGCTATCCGAATTTACGAATTCTCCATTAATAAACAATTGTGTTGGGAATTTTATTTTCATTTTATTTACTTCTAGTTCTACGCCTTCGTAAACAATATCTTTTGTACCAGAATCGCCTCGTGCTTTAAGTATAGCAATGGTATAAAATTCTTTAAAAGTCGTATTCATGTATATATCTTCGTTTTGTAGTTCTATGTTAGTTACATCTTTAACTTCCTCAACTAATCTTACAACATCCATAGAGCCAGCTCCGGAATCAAAAAAGTCTGTGTCATTGTCGATATCTAATCTTAGTATGGCTTTCCAAATAACGCGAGCGTTTTCTATAAACTGTTTCTCTTCAGCTGTTAGCTCTAGTGATACTTTGTTTTCATTTGCTTTGTAAAAGTTTTGAGCATTGATCATTTTGCCATTCACTTTTAACCTCTGTACGTTCAACTGTAAATAGATAAAAAAATGACATGATTTTTTAAATTAATTTTATTTATTTTAAATGTATAATACCTGCTCTATTTCTTTGAAAACACTAACCTTAATACCATCATTAGCTGTAATTAACAATCCTGCATCTTGAATAATTGCCGGTTTCAGTAGCCCTGGGATATATACTTTATCGCCTTTGCTCTCGTATTCACCTTCCCATAAAGATGAGCCAAAGAATTTGATTTCAATGTTAGCATCACTGCTTTCATCAACACCGTTTCTGCTCTGTGGTTTTATAAATGTAGTGGCTCCAGGCGAAGAATCTAGGCCTCTAATAAAGTTATGTAACGCCAGACCGCCTTTCGACCAATCGATCTAAAATTGATTAAAAAGCCGTTGAAAATCATATTGTAACTTGTAAAATCAATAAAATACATTTCAAAAGATTTTCAGTTACATATTACAATCAAGAATGTTATTTTCCAAGAAATATCAAGTTTTTTTACATTATTTATAGAAACACATTTATTTTCTTTTTAAGCAATAATGAATTAACCAGCTGTTTACAGAAACAGTCGATCTCTAATTATTTATTTCCTCAGTTGGGCTAAGTATGTTAATGTGTAGTTAGTTGCTTATTCATGGAACTTGTTATTGCATCGGGCGAGATTTCTATTCGATTAGCTGTTTCAAATTACTCAAATCGTTCATAATTTTATCGATTACAGAAAATGAACTATTTATTAGGTATACATTTATAGTTTGTACATGTTTAGTTTATACTTTATAGTAACTTTTTCTGAAATATTTATATGGAATGATCATTTCGATTTTTTAACAGAATTTGCGGCCAACGCCTTTTCTAATTTTATTAAGTTTTATATATAATATAGAATATTAAAAGTTTAAAATTAATATTAACAAATATTGTAAGGTACTTTAATGCCGTTATTGTATTTTGTGAAAATGATTGAATGATGAAGTAGGTGCTGTCTGTAACAACTATAAACGTGACCATGATTGCTGTAAAGCATTCGAAACGCCGGGAACCAAAAGTTCGAAAAGATAGATTTATTTATAATGTTTAATATTCGCGAAGAAAGTATTATACCTGATGTGTTTCTGGTTTGAATAAAGCTGGGTCGTAGGTGGCTCCTTCTTCTGTTTGCATTATTCTTGGAGCAGTGCCGTTGGCCACCATGTTAACTGATTCTGCAAGAGCTTTGATACCTGCGGACAAATATTAGTTTATATAAAAAATAACCGTTATCACCTGAAATTTTGTTATTTTTTGCATTCTATAAGTAAGCATGAAGAAAGAAAATCCTTTAATGATTATGCGAACGTTAGTCAAAATTTACTCTTAATAAAAGGAAATATTTTCTTTGGGCCAAACAATAATAATTTTAATATAAATACTATCGACTAGCCCTCGCGTTGGTTAGGCTTTGATCATTGACAGTAGTTATTAAGACCACTAATAGATGGAAACAAAAAACCGAGGCCCTTCTCTATCTTATATAAGCTACCTCCGAAATTTGGGACTATTGGCGAATTATAAAGCTTAAGAGTAAGGTAAGGTTAACGATTATGTAAGAAGGATAATACTTTAATTTTCTCACCTTCGGGATAAAGATATTTATTGTACAAAGTGTCCACAGTATCGTCAATGGTGCAAGGGAAACTCTTCTGTAGTAATATCGGTCCCGTATCTAATCCATCGTCTGCCCAGAATATCGTCAGGCCGCATGTTGTGTCGCCTTCTATTAAAGTCCTAAGAAAAAAGTATAATGTATACAATAATATAAAACAGGCTAATCATAAAACAATATTATTTAACTAATATAATATATCCATTCGTTAGAATAATTGGTATAGATTAAATGTATATTTTAGTCGACTGTTATATGTAGGACATATACTGATGAGATGAAACATAGCAATTAGTAATTAATATTATTTTAAGAAACTCAGAATATATAAATTAAATATTTAAATCAAATTCAAGCAACTAATAAAAACTTTAGTTCACTATCAATTAAAAAAAATACAAGTATGCCTTAGTTTGTTTTTATTTACACGTACCAATTAATTGCTGATGCTCCTCTGTGTCTGGGCAGGATGCTGGGGTGATAGCAAATACTCTGATATTTAGGGTGTAGAATAACTTCCATGGGGATAAATTGTGTGCAGAATGGCAACACGTTGATGTCTGCATTTACCTAAAAGTAAATAATACATTTAATTTTTCCAGTATTATTTTTCTATTAAAATATGAGACATTTTTGCATACTATGAAAAATCAACAATCAAGTAGATCATAAATCGTAGAAATCAAAATGTTATTTTTGACCGAATTCAAATAGGATGTTGTGTTTGGCTGGTATTTTTTAAAGAAAATATGTGCAATCATTATGATTAATTATCATTATCTTTGGCTTCGTACAAAGGATATCAGTGTTTTGTCAGAAGCACACTTCATGTATTGTTATTAATTATAAGTTTATAACAATTTGGTGCAAAACTATGGATAAGATACTGGGGTCAGGGGTGCACCGGCAAGTGTACTGTGAGATAATATTCATGCCTCATAGACGTGTTGTTAGGAAGTGTGATATTTTTATTAATGTATACAATGTATTTAGCCCTTTTTAACGTCCTACTGCTGGGCCCGGGCCTCCCTTCAATACGAGGGGTATCAGGACTTGGTCCACCACACTGGCGAAGTGCGGAATGACGGACTGCACAATAAACACATCTGCATATCTTAATAACTTCTTTAATTGAAATAGTTCTTGTTAGAGTTTAAAGAATTTCTGATAAAAAATAAATTTAAAATCTTAAAAACTATGTAGGTACTGATACATAATTATTTCTTCCCAGTGACTCACCCTCGCAAACTTTCATCCCTATTTTCACCTCCTTAAGGGATGATTTTCGGGATAAAAATCTTATGTCCTCCCCAGGGTCTCAAATTATCTTCTTACCAAATTTCAACTAAATCGGTTCAATAGATCCAGAGATTAACCTCTACAACCTTGCAAACTCACAAACTTTACCTCCTTATATTATTAGTATAGATAATGTATAGTAATAATACATTGGAAAGAAGCCTTTATGTTGATAAAGACTGCTTTTTATTTTCTCATATAAAAGTGTTTCCGTGGGAAATTACTCTAGAGAAAAATAGCTGTCATTAAGGATGCCTTAAGGCGAGACACATTTTTTTATAAAGATTATTACATTTTAATATATAAATAGGCAAAGACAACAGTTTATTAGTACCTTTTTTTTCTCCTCTGTTTGTCATTCGATTTTCTTTTTTATAGTTAGTTTTTATAGTAAGTTTGTGTCAATGTGCTAGTAGCTTTTGTCACATGGCTTTTTCAAATTTTAATAGAAAATACAATACATTTATTTAAAAATTAAACTGCCTTATTTTTACTTGAGTAGTAAAAAAAATCGTTTTGGAGAAACATTTGCATACTGTACTGCCCCTTGGCGGTTTGTAACTTTATAAAACTTAGCTAAGAACATGCTCAGGAATGAGACTTATACAATGCAAAAAACCATCTCACAATCGGCTTAGCCAGTTCCAAGAAAATGGTAAGAGACACACAAACGGTGGCTGTCGTGGGTAAAAATTAATTTAAATTATTAAGTAATATAAAAATAAAAAAAAAACTTACTGATTTGTAGTCTTGTAACACTTCAGGTATAACTTTTCCTTTGATTCGCCATGTTTTATATTTGAACACTGGTATTCCATTCTGCGCTGCGATAGTTGCTGTTAAAAAGAAAAAAGAATTAAAAAATTGCATGTTATTACAGAATTACTCAAGCATAATTTTGTTAAAGATGTATAATTTTTTTTAATCGGTATAAAAAAAAATCATTTTCGATGTAGGTACCTAGTACATATTTTTGCCATTTAGCCAATCGTTATAAAAATGTGTAGTCCCGTTCGCAAAAAAGAACAAACCAACAATAATATTTGGTATATTCGCAAGTAATTTTACTGAAATAAAATAAGTATAGTAAGTACTTATTTCTATATACGGCACCTAATTAAAAGGGACAGATAAATATATAGGTTAGCTGTTAATTTAAATCAATAAAACTGATCAATAGTTAAGTAACAAATTATATTGTGTAACATTCCACAAACGGTTTAACGATCGTTTTAGGAGTAGTATGAACTAAGATTTTAGACCATCGTCCTTAAAGCGTCGGTACACTGTTTATGATAATGTAGATATAGTACAATTTTTGAACGGCTTAAACTTAGAAGATTTGTATTTTTGACCGACTTTAAAAAAGAGTATCTACTCGATGTAACGTGATATTTGCGCCTAATTAGAATCGATTTTAATTATTCTTTTTAATTCTAAAGTAGATCAACAAATAAAAAACTTGTAAAAGCTTCAACTACTATTTAAAATAAGATTCTACTTGATTAATAAGTCCATTTTTGTATATTTATTTAGTATAAATTGCTTCTATAACTAGCCTTCATATCCGATAAAATCTTAAAGTAACAAAAATTTATCTCAATTGGTTTGAACTTCAATTTAAAAATGCTCGGTGTTTGCACGTAAAAAAATAATTCACAAATGTAATGTTATCCTGTAAAATAGGTAAATTTAAATAATACATACCCAAAGGGTCTTCTCTATTCCCTTTGTCCAGAACTGTGAACACACCGACCACTTCATGCCCTTCTTTTTTAAGCAGTTTAAACACTTCCGCCGCGAACGTACTTTGTCCTATAAGGGCCACTCGAAGATATTTCTTCGGAGCCTATGAACATCAACATAGATTAACATTATTAAATTATAATTTAATAAGAGAAAGCAGGCGTCCATAGGCTACGGTAACCGCTTACCATCAGGCGGGCCGTATGCCTGATTGCCACCGTCGTAGTATAAAAAAAAAAAGTTATTATTAGTCATACAACTGTTGGACTTAAATTTTACAAACATAGTATTATATAACACTATTTATTTTTATGTATCATATAATTTAAAAAAATGCACTTTTCACTATTATTAATTAATATGTTTTCGCTATATATGCATTAATTAATTAAAATTCATTATTAAATGTATAATTGATTAAATAACTATCATAATAAAGGTATAGAGGTAGTAAAAATATATCAAATACATAATGTAATAGTTACCTCGTCAGGCACGGCGACTGGTGGCATTGTACAATCTTAAGCTTTAGTTACAGCCGCGACTACTCAAGCCGTGGAACGCTAACTGACTAAATAGATGCCGTACACATGATCCTATATATGAGATTTTTCGCACCAATCTTATCTTATTATAAATAAACTTTTGCTATCAAATGGCATAAACTTTTGTTTGACGTTTGAACAGCTGATTTTGTATTACTGAATAAATCTATCCCTCGCTACCGTTTTTCCGCCTACCTCCATAAAGTTTTATAGTTTGCAAAAATAATGAGTTGTAAGAATAAATGGTGGATACAAATCATTTTATCAAGTTTTCAAGTACCTTATACATTATTTAATTGTAATTTGTTTAAAAATTCATTCAAAAGTATTCAGTCATTCATGCACAAGTTATATTTTAAACATTTTGTTCATTGTTAAATTAGTCTTCACGAAAAGATCTTTTTTTTTAACAGAAATAAAATGCACATTGGCTGATGTTCCATTTTGGCGGGACGCGTACCTCGTGGGCTGCTCCTGGTACTTCTCAGATAGCAGAGTGAACTGTGGGAGCAATCTTATGGTTGTTGTGTTCTGCCTCGGCAGGTCAACCGTCAGGACGTTGTCGGCAGTGCGTAAGCAATCCAGCGACGCCCCATTAAGACGCAAACGTTCCGTTGGGTTTTACTCGTATTTTGATAAATTTGAACTTTTAAAAACATAATTATGTATTAAATTGCTCGATTTTAGTCTGCTTTATAACACTATTTCTAACTACCACAGGTTAGCTGGAAGAAATCTCTTCTAGAGGCAAGCCCACCTTCGGCTTCGCAAACAAAAAAATTATATTTTAATCACTATACAATGTACATATTTATTTTTAAGTGCAATATGTTCACACATAATTTCTTGTTATCGATATTTTTTATCCACAACCAAATGAGTTAATTGACGAATTTCAGTGTTGTATTTTGATAAAATTATTAGTACTATAAGTCTAAAATAATATAGTATATAAGTAGATTATCGTATATAGGTCGTGATGTAAGAGCAGTATGACTTTTGACTTGGTCTGCAATATAAATTTCCTGATATACATTTAAAGACACATGTAATTTATTATTAACTCTAAATATTTTCAACACTTAATTTTCGTTGATTTATAATAAAAGACGAGCAATGTATGCAAATTATGAATGTAATTGTTTATTTAGAAAGGCTAAGAACGCCGTAAGGGATGAAAAAATAGTGGGACACGAGTAAAACAAACGGGGCAAAAAGGGTTAAAAAGTTGTTGTTGGGACAAAAGCAAGTGAGGATGAATGAAAACATATTTTGTCTGTATAACGGCTAATAGGAGAATTAAAGGTTGTCTTAACGTCTTCATACGCGCTAAGTTTTAAAAGGTATTGTATTCTTGAACGGCATTAAAAAGCAATTTATTCGGCTGTATTTTTTGTGTAAGTTATGCCGTAAGCAATTTCTTTACCAATTATGACCTGATTTTGGTAATTCTTCTTTAACCTCAATGTCACATAAAAAAATCACAGAAACTTAAATGTGGCTTAACTCTTAACCAATTGTGATCACATGATACAGAGGTTGAATCTATAGTATTTAGAATTTTTGTCTGTCTGTCTGGGAACGCATGACGAGAAAACCACTGGATATATTTTGATGAAATTTGGTACAATCATATAGTCAATATACTTATACTTATATACTTTTTACTGCAGGAAAATATCTCATCTCTGAAAATTTATACAAATCTAGGGACGAACCCGAGCGAAGCGAGGGTGAGTGTATATGACACCTTATATTTTGAACCTTATAGATGAAACCTTATAGGTAGTTTGAAAAATATAATTTACTGAATAAAATTATTGTATAATAATATAGTCATTTATTTTGCATACAGAGGTCAGTTTGCTCTTTGACGAAATATCAGATAATAAAAACAAACAACCGTTATACCAGTTCAAAGTGGATATTGATGAATATTGAAGAAATTCATGTCACAAATAAATTAATAAATGATCTATTTGACAGTTATATACATAATATATACATTATATTATTATTACATAACATATAATATAGATAACATTACTTTGAGACATTCATTATAAGTTTAATTGATTTTTTTAGTAACAAAAAAACATAATCATATTTGTAAGAAGGTAGAAGGACTTACAGCTGGATTCAAGACCTTAAAATCTTGCGATTCACTGGATTTATAAGAAATTCTTAATTTTTTTGAGAAATCTTTAATAAATGATGACAATTATTCAATACTACATTACAATTGCGTAATGAGTTATGAAAAAAGTCGCTAAATCATTCTTTTCATTCGCAATCAGTAGGTATATTGTGGTGTTTTATTTTAAAAGTGTGCAAAATTTTTGACGAATATTATAATTTCAGTATAATAAGTTTTCTTCCAGAAATATTATTCAGGGACGTTCGGTCACTACTCGTTAGTATTTAAATACTGTACCTACTTCTATTACTTTTATAATGTTACTAGCATGCCTATGACTTCCACCATACGTGTCGCTTTAATAAGTTCACAACTGTTAAACATGAACTTTTAGAGCAGAGAGATATTTCTTCTTTTAAGTTCAGGATCTTAATACAAAAAATCAATCCTCGAATCCACTCAAATAGATTGACAATTTAGCTAACAGAGCTTTAAACACTAAAAGTTAATACCATTACAGTTTAATTAAAGATTATCTAACGGTTAACTAAAATGTAGGCAATTCAAAAACAATACTTATTTACAACTAGCGATTTATCCTCGCTTTACTCGGGTTAGTCTCTAGGTGACTTTTGTATTTATAATATTACTGTCTTTACTTAGCTGCGTCCTTGGGTGCCTAACAGTAGCCCTTGTGTAACTCTAGGCCATCTACCTGCGTACGAAATTTCATCGAAATCCCTCTAGTGGTTTTTCCGTGATGAGTCACAGACAGACAAAAATTCTAAAAACTATAGATTCGGCTTCTGTATCGATAATAATGACTATTTCAATAAGATTTTCCAAAAAAAAATTATGTACAGATTGGACTTTAGAATTTTATTATACGTATAGATTATGATTATTAGTAAACTTGCATTCAATGTTATTGAGAAACTATTTTCAAAACAGTCGGTCTATGTGCTAATAACGAATTATTTAAACATAACCGGATCGAAGCGGTTTGGTGCGTGCTCATCACTTACCGGCCACTTGACCCACGATAAGTATGAAATACTGTTTATTTTCTCATATCAGACTTTATTATCAGCTGTTTCGTTGTTGAGTGATTTAATCGTGGACTATTCGGCGTATTGTATATATTATAGTTATGGCAGAGTTTCAGTAGAAAAATATCTATTCTATTCATTGTTATACATTAACTTAAGATGCATAATTAGCGTCTCAAAAGTGTCCTCAAAAAGAAGCGCAAATTTCGAAATTGAAGTACGCTTTTTAAATCTCTTGTTCATTTCTTTAAAAAAAAATTAAAACGCACGTTGTTTAGTTTAAAAAAGTGCTTCACGTAGTGTGCGTTAATTCGAAATGGTGTTTAAACAATTAGAACTTTCGATTTTTGGATTTTATTCTTCTTTGGACTTACCGTTACATGTCGATGCTACTTTTTGAAGAGATATTTGTTAGAAAATGTTTTTATATATCAATGATTCTATTGCTTGTTTTATTTTGAAACCTTTTGCATTAGGAATTTTTGGTCTAGGCTTCTTAGGCTCTTTTTATCCGACTGCAAGGAAAGGGTTATGTTTTTCGCGCCTATCTTTATGTGTTTGTAAAATTCTTTATACCCTCATATCTTCCAAATCACTTGATGGATATCTTTATTTAAGGTATCGTTAGATTCGTCTCATTAGTCCAAGTGTTCTTAGATAGGAGACATAAAAAATAAATAAATATGGGGGCTGCTAGATTCATAATGTTATAAAGAAAAAATTGACGAACTACCTATGTCAAGTGGGATATCGTTGAAGGTAGGTATTTAAAAATCATTTTTAGGTTTCTTTCATTTATCATTCATCATATTTCATTTTTAATAACAGTTTAGGATATATAGTGATTTAAAGTTGGTTAACAACCATTCTCGCTAATCTTCCTATTAAAAAAGACTTGAAAAGTTGTAAATAAATAAATATATTATAAAAATAAAAAACCCGACTTCATTAAAGCTAACTAAAAAGATGAAAACAAGTTCACGATGGAATATAGTATTATACAGTCGGAGACATACATACATACGATTGTGTTCATATCGCGGCAAGGATGAAACGTAATATTTCTGAGAGAAATAATGAGACGCACTCTTGAGAACTGGACAGATGGAATCGCAATTGGAGGTCTGAAAATCTCGAACTTACGATACGCGGATGATACCACCCTATTCGCAACCAGTATCGGCCATATGGAAGAACTTCTGAAAAAAATGGAAAACGTCAGCCTTGAATTCGGTCTCAAGATCAATCGCAGCAAGACTAAAGTCATGATTGTCGACCGCGCCAACTGCAACTCGCCAGAAGTAACTGAAATCGCGAACTGTCAAGTCGTTCAATCATATATCTATTTAGGAGCGTTGATCTCGAACAACGGGGGCTGCATAGACGAAATCAAGAGACGTATGGCGATATCTAGGTCAGCCATGGATAAACTGCAGAGAATATGGAAGGACCGTAACGTAACCAAGGCCACTAAGACCCGGCTACTTAAAGCGCTTGTGTTTCTCATATTCCTCTACGCTTCGGAGACGTGGACCCTGCGAGAAAGTGAGAAAAAGAGAATAGACGCTCTTGAGATGTGGTGCTGGAGAAGAATGTTGAGAGTGTCTTGGAATGAATTCCGGATTAATAAGTCCATTTTCGAAGAAATCGGCATCAAGCAACGTCTATCCTCCATTGTACAATCTCGCATTCTCACTTTCTTTGGTCATGTAACAAGACGTAATGATGATTCGATCGAACGTCTAGTGGTTCAAGGAAGAGTAGAGGGTACCAGAGCTCGTGGCAGAACGCCTATGAGGTGGACAGACCAAGTGAGGGCTGCGGTGAATGTTCCCTTACACGAATGTACAAGGAAAGCAGCTGTTAGGGAGAGTGGCGGCGAATAGTCAAGCGTGCCACAGCGCTCAAGTGACGACCAAGACCACTCTGTCAAGAGTGTAACGACTCAGAAGAAGAATATATTTATTTAGGATTCTGTAACCGAGGGGTGTCAACGGAACCCTATTACTAAGCCTTCGCTATCTGTCCGTTCGTCCGTCCGTCTGTCAGAGTGCTGTTTCTCATGAATACTTCTATTGCCGTTATAACAACAAATAATTAAAAAACCAAGATGGCGAATTTCTAAAAGGCTACCATGCAAATAAAAAAAAACGATTACTGTACTTCGTGTGCGAGTCCGACTTGCACTTAGTTTAATATTATATGTTTATATATTATTTATTATTAATTTAGATTTTATTATAATTTATTCATACAAATTATCATCTAGGTTGTGTAAAATAAATTTACTAGTACTTCAATTTAAGTTAAACTTATACATAATTATACAATTTTTACCTATGTGCATATTTACTTTTTTCTTTTTTAAATAGATTTCGATATGAAAAATCACATCATCGTTAATTACAACTGTAGTATTTCCTCCTGGAAGATTTGTATATAATGCATTGTTTTGATATACACATGTATTATAAATTTATCTAATACCTACTATAATAAGTCTTGTATTGTATTACAATAGTAACCACCAAAATAATTTAAAACGTTCTTATTCCAAAACAGCAGGATATTACTTTTTTTTTCTCATTACTTACTTACTGCTTACAAAGTTATATTTTACTTGGGGACAATTTAGTTTTCCAAAATTAAAAAAAAATCTGTCTCGTTACATGAAAAATCACACAAACAAACTCTGTGTTTACATAAAATAAATATTTTTGCCAACCTAAA
The DNA here is from genome assembly GCA_033884665.1 of Argynnis bischoffii washingtonia. NCBI lineage: Eukaryota > Metazoa > Arthropoda > Insecta > Lepidoptera > Nymphalidae > Argynnis > Argynnis bischoffii. The sequence goes on along the minus strand of CM066628.1, from coordinate 5,774,943 downwards.
AAATAACTATAACAATTTATATTGGGATTCATCCAGTTTTTATCTTATAAGAACCCTGTTTCTACAAGAATAAGCAAGTAGTTATTATCATACATATTGACCCATGTATTATCTATATAAATAAAAATGACATGCTGTTTTTACAAAGCGTATCACTTTAGAAAGGGAAGCACGGTTTCGCTGATATTTTTAAAAGTGTTCATTACTCTAAAAAAGTTTTTTAGAAAAAAAAAATGATTGAATTTTCTTAAGGACTTTTGCATTAATAATTTATCTATACATATAATAAGGGGCAGTGGTAGCCCAGTGGTAACGCGCTCGCTTGGGAAACCGAGTGAAGCGGGTTCAAATCCCGGGTCTCGCACCTCTGATATTTTCATGTACGAATCATTTCTTACATGATTACACTTGCCTTACGGTGAAGGAAAACATCGTGAGGAAACCTGCATGTCTGAGAGAACCTAGCAAGTTTTCGAAAGACATGTGAAGTCCGCCAATCCGCACTTGGCCAGCGTGGTGGACTATGGCCTGATCCCCCTCGTACTGAAGGGAGGCCCGTGCCCAGCAGTGGGACGTTAAAAAAAAGGGCTGAATACATACATACATACATATAATAAAATTCTAGGTTCCCGTGGGATAGATTTCTTTTTGTTTTTCACTAGGGACGAACGAGGGGAACCGCTAGTATATTTAATTAAATTCTAGTTCTTTTCCATGCATCTCGTGGTTGAATAATTTGCACAAGCCATTACCATAAATATATCCACTTAGAATGTTGTCGAAAACTATTATATATTATTTGCTATTTGTTCTTTTGTAAACAGTTTGAATAAATGAATAAATATATCAAAATATTTGTATCGGTAGAATAATTTTTAATCAGATAATGTTAGTATTATATTATCCTAGTCCCCGTTTGAACAAAATTTTAAAATTTTTAACTTTAAAATGCCTAAGTTTTACTTAGTATTGTTCTTGTTATTCGGCAGTTTTGTACTAAAATTAACATACGGTTTCACTTTTATTCTATATCCAGCGCTTTTAAAATTGGTTTAAGCTGCTACGAAAATTATACCAAAAAAAAACAATTTTATTTCTCTTATTTCTTCCTTACTTATTTTATAATTATTTATAAGATATTCAATTCTAGTGGAAATGCGAAAAAAAAACGTGAAAACAGCGGACAAAGTGTAATATTTATAGCGAAATTGTATGTTTTGCTTCTTGTTATAATTTTAATAGTTTGATAGTTTGTAATTAATCCGCCATACATTATTTCCGTTACAAAGTGCCAATGTGAATAACCGATTGTACCTAATAAACAATATAAGTCCTAAAAACTTATCTACTAATTAAAGAACAGAAAATAGATAACAACATATTATATTATTAAAAAATGTTTATTATAAAAGTGTCTGTCTGGGATTACAGTCAGCTCATTTAACTATTTACAAGATACCAATGTCCAAGTTTAACGTCATTATAAATATTTCTAAGGTTCCGTAGGCAAAAGACTAAAACGGAACCTATATATTATCGTCATGTCCTTATATTATTATCTATCTGTCACAGACATTTTACTAGGAAACTATTTGTACTATTTAAATTTTAGCTGAAGAGTAGGTAGACTTTTCATATAAAATTGGCAGACACTGATGAAGACAAATTACAAAAAAATAAACAATTGGAGAATCTTTTAATTCGGATACAAGAGGCTGAAAATAAAAGTTTCAGTATACAGACCGTATGAGGTATTTTTTTTGTTTTATTAGTACAGAGACCGCAAACTTTATTTAACGCTCGGGTGCATCTCTAACTGCCTAACCGTAGCCCATGTGTTACTACAAGCACAGATCACAAAATACTATACTAGTCCAGCCGTTCAACCAGATGGAGTTACAAACATACACACATATATAAATTCTTACATTTACATATTCTACAGTAGTTCGATGAAATTGTATGAAAGTTCAATGTTTAGCGGGTACGGTACTCTCGGTGCGTAAGTCAGACTCGCACTTGTCCAATTTTTGTTGCCTGTGACTCCTGTAGTTTCCAGAATGTTTATATGTATTTTTTTCTATATATAGCATCACAATTAATAGATAAAAACTATCAAAAATGTATCATCAAACGGTAATTAGAATTCCTTAAGGGATATTTGTATTTTCAACTGGCACGCTCAGCAAACATTAAAGAGAAAATTGAATTGTATTTCATTCCACTCGCTCGCTTTGTATAGGTCATTGTTTCACGAACAATGAGAAGATGAATCGAAGCGAAGTATCATTTTGAATGATGGTATATAGTCATTAATTAACATCAGCAGTGAACAGTTGAAGTTAGTGCGTCAAATATTTTTGGCTTTAGAAATGATCTCGCTCTGGTCATTGTTTATATTGGCAGTAACAGTGCTAGAGGTATCTTCGTACAATCTAACATTTAAAATTCCGATGTGGTGCAACTTACATTTTAACACCTGCGTATTGAATTTTAATTTTAATTTTGATCTTCTATCATAGATTTGGTATGTTTAATTTATTGATTTTTTCAATCGATTTCAAATAGTTCAGGCTCAGTCATTATTATTTTATTGTTATATGTGAAAGTGAAACTAACTATAGGCTACATTGTAATGGCGTCAAAATATTTTAGGTGCTGTGTTCTCACGATATATCAACAGAGCTTTTAGAAGATAACGTTCCTCTATCAAAATCACTAGGTTTTTCAATGCGGAATAATTTCGGAAGAAAACTTGACGAAAGTCGACTTAATCCAGAGTATTTGGAGTTATATAATGACATGATTAAAGCCAGTCAAGAAGGGGTTAAACAGTTGGAAGACAATGAGGATTTTATTGGAACAGATCTTATTAAACTTAAAGGTTCTAACTTATCTTATTAAACACCTCAATTATATATATCATTTTCTTACTATAAATCACAGATTCTTTAATAAAAAATTGCTTGATAGGTTATTTCTTGATGGACCTAGAAGAAGGTCCTAGAATTTTTTTTTTTTTTTTTTATTATTAATAATGGGCATACTCTTGACCTTCATCTTAGCTCGAAGGCACAGATAAGATCTACGATGTAGCGAGTTTGCCCAAGACCCAACAGTTTTGTTAGACCCAACAGTTGTTTTAGAAGAGAAGTTCTTGTTGAACTTAGCAAATAAAACAGTGAGGGAGCTTAACTAAATTAGAAAAAAAAACTAAATATAAATTGCCAATGCCTTCTAGACTGTCGTCTCAGCTTCAGAATAGCTACATGTTCATGTTACATCAAACTGCAATTAGAAAGGAGTATTGTGATGTTGAAACTGCACGGTTCAATCACCGACCTCACTGCTGTCATTATTAGATGTACAATCTAGATAACTATATATCTACTTAGTAGGAAACCATCTGGCTACTATTATAAGTGCAAAGGTTTGTACTCGTGTATGTCTGTTACTTCTTCACACTGAGATGGCTGGACGGAATTGGATGAAATTTACTACAGAGATAGGTTTCTTCTTCTTCTTCTACTACAGAGAAAGACGTCTTAGAGTAGCGCATAGGCTACTGCTAGGCACCTAGGAGCGCGAGAGAAAAGCGAGCATAGGTAGTAGCATTTTTGAATTAGATTCCTTTAGTTTGTGGCTTTTGGGTGTGCCAGTTGGGCGGTTGTTTCACCAATATCGCATAGAATGAAAAAAAAAAAAATTTATTTTTTTAATAACAATAAAAATCTATAATTTCTAGAATTTGATAATCTTTAGTAATAGTACTAGTCACTCACTCACTCAGTCACTCGGGTTCGCCTTCGTTTAAGAAAAACATAAACAGATCTATTTCACGGGAAACGTACATTTTTCCGTGATAAAAAGTTGCCAATGTGTATTGTAAAGTTTCACTAAAATCCATTCAGTAGTTTTCGAATAAAAGAGTAACAAACATCCATCCATATATCCACATCCTCCTTTAGAAGCTTTTGCGTCAATAAAAATAGTAGAAAGCGTATAATATGTATATTGTACTTATATTGTTCATTTTAAGGTATGGTGGATCGTCGAAGGTCTGTCAGAATGCAGTCTGCGGCAGGACGGCGTCGCGCTCGATCTCAGGCCATACGTAGAGAGAAACTCAATAGCCAAAGCCTAAAAAGCCATCGAGAACATTCTCTACACTCAAGTGTAGAACAACGCTTTTAAATGTAAATTATACTATGTTATATGTAATATTCGTTAAGTTCTATATTAATTAATTTACATTTCATTTCTTTATGCAATAAAAATTTTGGTTAGTTTAGTTTTTTATTAATAATATTAAAATATATTTTAGCCAAATCAGAACCCTAGTAAGTAGTAATATATACTCCGTAGGGCGGCGGTTGAGCTCCGTTCGCGTTGGAGCGTCGTAGTTAGTGCGTAAGTGACTTGCGACACCTTATTAAGACGGAGGAGGTTCCGTTGGGTTTTAGTGGGTAATACTGGTAGGTAATGGCTATTCTAGCCGGTGAAACCTACCTAACCAGTGTGTATGCAGATAATATGCGTAAATGCAACGTAACGTTAAAATGAAGGTCTGTTTGTAGGTATACTAATATCATCCATATCGATCCAGTCTTTTCAGCGTGTGGGAGTACCTAACAAAAATATACACAATACACATACATGCATACAAGACAGGCAATTATCCTATCGAGTATTTTTATTTTACTCATGTAAAGTTTTATCTTAATATTACTAGGTTTTATCTTTAAGTTTTATCTTAATATTACTACTACGATTCACGCTCGCTTCGCTCGCATTCGTCCTTAGGTACGTTTTCACTGTTAGCTATGTTTATTCATAAATAGTAGCTTGCTACTCCTAAGATATTCATTTAAATTATATACCGATTTACCCGCGCTTCGCTCGGGTGCGTACGCCGTACGCGGATTTTGTTCACAATTTCATGGGTTTCAATTTTTTTTCGCGGAACCCTGACTCTTTTTCTAAAATAAAAGTAGCCTAAGTTACTCCTTATAACATCAGCCGTTTCGGAGATTAGGAACAGACAGACAGACAAAAATTTCAGATATTTTTTTCTTATAAGTACCTTATAAACTTTCGCATGCATTTAGTAAAAAGCTGTTATTTTGATATTACAAAGAGACACTTTATATAATTTTATTTGTCTGTATAGATAATTTGTTTAATTTTTATTCCAGATCGCCTAGCAATAAATTTAAAGCAATATAGGATATTATCGGTTATGCTCATCGTAAAATCTTTGAATGCTTATATTAAATATTTATTATTAGTGCTTAGTATAGAAATAAATAGAAAAAATATTTTTAAAGTAAATGAAAGGGGAAGACGTAGCATTGTATTTAGGGAAGATTAAGCACAGAGTTTTACTACTGCAAAGGGTAAATGTAGTATTATAGTATGTACAGTCTGTTTTAATAATTTTGGAAAATGGGTACCTAATGGTGTAAATAAAATAGTCATAATTTTAATGGGAGGGATGTACCTGATAGATTGACAGCAAATCATCAATAAAATGGCTTTAGTTTAGTAAGGAGTAACTACAAATCCCCCTTTCTGTGATGATTCTCTGTGATGAGACCTAGTGATAGTTTTCCTGTAGGTAAGTAGCTTCACACTACAGTTTACAACACGCTATTGCGTGTTGAAAAAAAGAGTATTTTTATATATTTAGCTGAAGCAAAACAATATACAGACGACATAGGCTAAACAGCAGGATGAAGTACTTTTTAGTAGGCATGTGTCGTTCGCGATTGACAGAATCGAACGACCCGGGTCGCAATTACTTCGCGAACGATCGGGTAGCCACGAAAACTACGATTCGTTCTCGTTCATTCAATTCAATTCACAACTCAAATCTCTAGATCTTTTAAATTGAACGATTGACACATTTGAATGCATCTATCTTTGAAGACCAAGTCGTGAACCGTTGAACGGCGAACTATTGACGCATCGTCAACCGGTTGATAGAACTGAAGATGAGGTAGGCATCCACTAAGGAAAGATTTTTCAAAATTTAACCCCCAAGGGGATGAAATAGAGGATAAAAGTTTGTATGAAACTTTTTATTCCTTGGACATGTTTGCATGAAATTTCGCGAGTGAAGCCGCGGATTCTGCTAGTTTTCAATATACATAATTTACTACAGGTGCTAGACAGTTTAGTGCTGAGAAGTGACCCCTCCCTACCGTCGTACTTTACGCGTCTTATTAAGCCAGGCCTCGAGGAATTCCCGGGGGAGAGCTGACTCCTGCCGGGCGCGTCCCCAGGTGGCGGAAAGGGGAACGCCACCTGCTTGGACCCAGCGGGTGGTACCGGAGAAATCCGGCGCGGACCAACAGCAGGGGGAGAGGTGCCTCTGGCCGTAGGCCGTCGAACGCGGTTGAGGCACCCCGCACGGGGCCGCTCTCCGGGCCACCAGTGTGGGGGGGCCCACTTAGGTGGGCAAGACGGGTGTCCACTACGGTGGACCAGATGGGGCCTCTCGTTAGTGGCTGCATCTGACGGCGTTGCGGCCACTGACGGGGGGATGGTGGTGGGTGCCCTGACCGTGGGCCGTTGAACGCGGGTGGGGTACCATGAGGATGGGGCCGCTGGCGGCGATTGGGGGTATGGACCCACTTCGGTGGGTGGTATGGGTGCCACATTTTGTGGTGGATTTGGGGCCTCTCTCTCGTCGTGGCTACATCTGACGGCGTTGCGGCCACTGGTTGCGGGGTTGCTTGGCCGATCCTGCGATCGAACGGGAGGGGGGCGGACGCGGTGGGGCTGCAGGGGAAGAGGCGTGTCGGTGTTTCGTTGCCGCTCTCCCTGTCCTCTGCAGCCGAGGTAGTGTTGCCCACTTCGGTGGGCGGTGAAGTTTGGTGGGGCTGCTCCGGGTACTTCTCTGTTTAGCAGAGTGGACTTTGGAGCAGCCCCATTAGTTTGGTGTCCGCCAAACCAATGGAAGGTGCCAGAGGATGGTCGGCTAGGAGAGGCCGGCCGTCCACTGTTCTGGCGGGAGGAGGCCGTCAGGGGTGGTCGAACATCTCAGCCCCTGACATGGAGACGGGCCTTAGCAGGCGCTCGCTGTCGGGGTCGCGGAAGAGTCTTTTTGGTACCCGCGGCCCCGGCCTTATGGCGACGAGGAGAATCTTGGTCAGGTTTTTAGTGGGTAGGCTGCCGCACATCGCGGCAGGAGTCCCACATAACCCGACTCGCTTCCCCATTGGCGAGCGGGTACCCGTAACAGGGGTTTTCCTGACTTTAAAAAAAAAAACAAAAAAAAGGCCTCGAGGAATTCACACTGATAGATAAAGACGTTATCTGTCGGTTTAAAATACATATGAGCGAAAGAAATAGTGATACGGTAAGTGTTATATGTATACTAGCTATTAGCTAGTCTATGGGTTTGCATGACGCATGTGTATATTTAGTGCATAACTTATTATATAGCCTAAGCTTTGTATGAGACTGCGTCGAATGTTTAGTTCTAATTATGTTTTTGGTCTTAGGTAAAGTAGGTAGTATTATCCGTCGCCATTTTTTTCTAAACTTGCAGCACAATGATTCTGGGTGTATAATTAAAAAATCTTTAGTGAATATAAAAACATGAGCACTATGGTGCCTTAAAGTGTCACGTTTCCGAAATTCATTCTTCATGTCACGCCATTACAGTGAAAAATGTTTGAACCCTTTATAGTTCGTCTTCTTGGATAAAAAAATTTGTGTTTTTTTTTTTCATTAAGAATAAAGATATATTATGTGACTAATATTAGGTCGCAGGTGGGTTGCTTATCGAAGTATGCAGCAATGACAATGTTTTTCAAAAAAAAAAATGAAAGGTTTTTGCTTTGCTCGGCTTCGCATGACATTTTGATTTACTAAAATAATACTCTTATAAAAATTATTTATATGTTTTATTTTAAGGAACGTAAAAAAAAACATTCTGTCGGGATTGCAGGTAATTTTCTAAATAAGTACGCTTGTGAAGTTTTCTGCAGGCAGGTGTACCTAAAAGTTTTATAAAAATAAGAGAATATAGAGTTCACAAAAACATTTGGCGAAAATTTAAAATCTAAATACATATTTATAATTAGTCAGTGATTAGTATTATGTTTTTTGTGTAAATTTTTTACCAACAAATTAACACAATGGAAGATATATATAATTTTACGTATGGACATAATTTACTTACCAATGAAAAACATTGTGATTGGTTTAGGACTGATTCAAACTTGGCAAAAAACAAACGTGATTGTAATATAATGAACTTAGTCGTTACATTATAAAGTTAATCTTATATATTTAAACGAGCAATTCTTCTATATTTATATCTTTATATCTTTATTTATTTCTACCAGCGATCTCGGAAACTGCTCTAACGATTTCGCTGAAATTTGGTATGTGGGGGCTTTCGAGGGCGAAAAATCGATCTAGATTAGTCTCATGTCTGGGAAAACGCATGTTTTCATGCAATTTTCTTTTTGCATTATTCCACGCAGAATATGGTCGATAATTTCTTACACTCGGTTGTAAGCATCGTAGTCAAGCGGTCAACGCGTAAGTTAAACAACACATATGTCCGGGATCGGGTCCCGGTCGAAATACAAAGTTTTTACTTTTGTTTTTTTTTATTCAAGTTTTTAGTTTTTTTTATTTAAAAAATACGATATAAAAAAAAGAACTCTGAGCGAAGCTCGGTCGCCCAGGTACTTTTACTTATTGCACAAGTGACTTTTATTTCTAAATATGCATGTTATGTCGACGCACGTGCATTTTAAACATTATTGTTATTAACACGTTATATTTGGCTTTTAAATTAAATACAAATTGTTCAAGTGCATGACATTATCTATAAAAATTTACTTCTATAAGTAAGTCAAATTTATTATTACTTATGTATGGGTTACATACCTTACGAGTGCTTTCAATACTCATTGGGCAGTTACTAGGTAGGTAGGTAGGGAATTAATACCTATAAGGGCCTAGATAAAACCTACTTAATACTAATATCTTAGAATACTTCTTCCTAAAGCCTAAATGGAATACTAACAATTCATCTTCAATTAAATATCATAAAGCTCTTACTTTGTTCCTCTATCTCAATTCCCACTGGAATCATTTTTTTCTTTACTTGGAATCGTCATTTTTGACCAAACACTTCATTTGTAACTATAAACACACTCGATAAATATGGACTTCGTCTTTTAAAGGCCTTTTAAATTCCGAGAAAATAGCAAAATAAATTACGCTATTCAACGCTTACCACTAGGTTGCGTTTATCAGGGATCTGTGAAATAATCTGTCAAATAAAGTACTTGTACGACTAATATAAGCATTTGTTGTTCGCAGTCATCGAACCCGCGATCACCAAGAGAAAAAAAGAAAACTTTCTCTCACGAACCCCTCTATATTTTTAAAGTTGTATGTAATAATATTATTAGCATGAAATGTTTCCTAGTTGTTATAGATAAAAACTAAGATAGATCTTATAGTAAATATTCAATCATCATTCATCATTCAATCATCATTCATCATCATCAGTCACACAAAATATAATCTATACATATAATAAAGTTGTAACTAAGTCGAATCTGTACCTTAAATATTTTTTGGAAAATCTTATTGAAATAGACTTTATTACCGACACAGAGACCGAATTTATAGTTGTTAGAATTTTTGTCTGTCTGTCTGTCTGTTACCGCATCACAGAAAAACCACTGGAGGGATTTTGGTGAAATTTGGTATGATGATAGCTGGATATTCGGGTCAACATATAGGATACTTTTTACCACGGGAGATTATCTCATTCTCACGGGAATACACGTTATAACACAACCCAAAAAATATTTATGATCAGAATTTCTTGAAACTTGGTATTAATGCTCTTCAATACAATTAATTAATTAAGTGTTTTAGCGTTTTTTGAAATTCATCCCATAAGGAGATAAAATAAGGGATGAAAATTTGTATGAAACCTACATTTTTAAAGTTTTAATTTAATTTTACTGATAACGAAAGAAGAGAATTTACAGCGTTGGAAGTTCAAATGACGTTAAAAACACTATAACAGCACATTGAAATGCGAAGACTTTGTTTACTATTAGCTTTCACTTAGAAACAATAAGTTTCCTCTAAGCCCTAAGAATTTTACTTTTAATAAACAAAGCATAGAAATTTTAAAAAGAGATTTAACAAAAAAGTTTTCGAGAATTTTTGACTTATAAAATTAACTCGCCTCATGAAGAGTTGATTTCTAGTGGAATTTGGGGGCGAATATTAGAGATGGAAAAAAAACTTCAATCCAACTGAAGAAGATAAACAAAGATATATTGACATCGAAAAAGTGATATTAAATAATGATGTTGATAGGAAGATGCCAAGAGAAATATATATCTACTCATATTACATTAATATTAATTTTGAACCCGGGAAAACGGTTTTTGACGAATTTAGGTTGAATGATCGAAATTAACCAGTTGAAATGAATTTTTATGCGTTTATATTTGGCGAATCTTTGCTAATGGTGAATTACTGAGTAGAAGGATACATGTACTTTCCTTGCCTATGAATGAATTAACTAGTTTATTTCGGTATCAAAACTTAACCTTTCTGAAAGAACAACCATTAACCATTACTATTCCGGTTTATTAAGCCGTTCGTTTTAATTAGCCAGTTAAAGAACGGGCGTTGAATTAACTATCACACTACCGTAATTTACCATTTTTTACCGTTTTACCGTTTCTTAGAGAAAGGTTGGATTTCGGTTTTGATACCGAAATAAATTGGTTAATTCATTCATAAGTAAGAAACATGCATGCGTTATTCTAAGCCATGCATCATTAGCAAAGACGCGTCAAATGTAAACACGCAAAAACTCATTTTAACCGGTTAATTTTGTTCATGGAACCTAAATTCGTCAAAAACGGTTCTCCCGGATTTAACCGGTTAAAGAAAGTAACCGTAACGCTAAACCGAAATGTTTTTCGGTTTGGGGTCAATGACCAAACCCGGTTTAAAAATTGAACGGGTTTCCGAGCCCCGTTAAAAAGGGTGGATTACAATCATATATTTAATAATAATAATAATAATACCTTTATTGACTTAAGTACAAAGTGTTACAAGACATTTTCTTAAAACTATATAATTAGTACAATCTTAGTTTAAGTGCTCTAACGTCTGAACTAGGCCGAGCCTGTATCTCAGACGCTAGCCTCTTCCTATTACATATATATAATTTTTACAAAGATGTAATATCTTAAAATTTCTACAAAATATGTTATTTATATATAACCGAAATACCTTACAATTTTAAAAGTTTGATTATAAATTGTAATTATAATTTATGGTCTTCGAAATTAACGTATAATTTTGTTTTTGTCTCTCAATGTCGATGGCAGTCGAGTTTGTCGACTTTTTTTTATAAATAATCCAGTAACTATACGTAGACCCCAGATTCCAACCTAAGATCTCCGGGTCTATAACCAATAACCATACATGCTAAGTACTAGGCTAGCAAAAGCCTTAATTGTATCTAGTTAAATAATAACATGTGTTTTGGAATTATAGAAGTATACATACAGAGCAAGAGCCTTCAGTGGCGTGCGGTCATTTAACGGCATAGCGACGTTAGGCAAAAGAGTCTGTTCCGTGTTCGCTTGCACTGGAAATACTATTGACACTTGTGGGAAAAGGTGATTCTTTCTAATAACTTATTGAAATAATTTTCAACAAATATTGTTATTTTTAATTAAATTATGGTCGGAACTGTAACATTTAGTATGTACTAGCGATTATCCCTCAATTTGATTCGAGTTCGTCCCTAGACGAAAAACAAATCTATCCCACGGGATAGATTTGTTTTTTGTCTAGTGATATTCCAGACTGTAATCTATCTCCGTGCCAAATGTCATCCAGATTCTTTCAGCCGTTTTGGCGTGAAATGGTAACAAATATCCATACATGCTCACAAACTTTTACATTTATAATATTAATAAAATATTTAATATTTGAAATAAAAATTTTGAAATAAAAATATTTGAGGATGTATGGATGTCTGGATGTATAGATGTATGAATGTTTGTTATTCTTTCACGTAAAAAAATTAATGGATTTTAATGAAACTTTATAATAATTAGGTACATCAAAATAACACCTAGGCTACTTTTTATCTCGGAAAAATGTAAGATTCCCGTGGGATAGCTTTGGTTTTGTAGAGGCGAGCCCGAGGTAAGCGAGAGTGATCCGCTAGCTTATAATATTTGTATGGATATGGATATTTATTATTTATTGTTCCTAAAATTGTACTGTAGTAAGAGATATGGTCTGACAGAATTTATGTAGCGAATATATTTATTATTTACTTTAGAAAACTTTTGGTATTTGGATTTTTTGGAAATGTCTTTGTAATTTTCTGACTTTTGTCTGATTGTGCGTTTATCATGTGATTACTACAGAACAGATTTTAACGAAAATATGCTCTTTTCCCATCTATTTGCAAGACTTATGGCATAGATTTACTACTTTAAAAAGTATATAAACAATCATACTCACTTTAACTTATTTTCTTTTGTCTCTTGATAAGACTAATTTAATAAACCATTAAAACCTGAGTGTTTCAATTTTAACTCAGTATCATTTTCCGACACATTATCAATTTACACGTTGGAATTGGTGAAATCTATATCGGATCTATATTCTTTCGCTATATGAGAAAGAGATATCACCGCCAAGACAACACGATGAAGGAACTGATGGCAGTACAACAATAACTCCTGCTCTAGAAGACGATGCAGGCAGCTCCGTTATACATAAATCCTTAATTTGATTAGTAATGAGTATTGTAACATTGGTAACTTTTGTACTCACAATATTATAATTATAAATAGGGTTACTAACCGTCAAAAATACCAACCCTTAAATTTATTTAAACTACTAGCGACGTTACGTTTTAACGTTTACGTTACGTTTTAAAGTTTAGTATAAATTTCTCAGAGATGAGATATTTTCTGGCAGTAAAAAGTATCCAATATGTTGACCCGGATAATTAGCTATGACCAAAGCAAATTTTGTCAAAATCCCTCCAGTGGTTTTTCTGTGATGCGGTAACAGACAGACAGACAAAAATTCTAAAACCTATAGATTTGGCCTCTGTATCAATAATAATAACCATTTCAATAAGATTTTACATTACAGAAACAATAAATATTGTTATAGATAAGTTTTTTTTTATTTTACACATATGGCACTTTATTACATCAAATTATTGCATTTTATCAAAAATAAAGAAAATATCATAAAAAAAAAACCTATATTTTAAGCTTGATGCTGATTTTAAGTAGATGACTGCCTTTTTGGCGTATTTAGTTAAATTAATTGATTATTCATAAGTGAGTGCCTTTGATTAGTAATAAGTAAGTATCGTCGATAAGTAATCAATAGGTACGGAATTTTTGTAGATAGCATTACTCATTGTTAATGAAGACATAAAAAAAGATACGTTATATAGCGCTATATGTAGGTACAGTACATGTATAGTGTATACATATTTAGTTCATACAGTTATTGTGACTCCTGATAAATTATCATTATCATTGTAACTGGGATATCGTGTTTATTGAAACAATGATAAGCAAATTACAATCTTATTTTATTGAAATAAAGCGCATTTAGATTAACTTATTTAGATAAATAAATGTTATCGTGGAGTGAAAATTTGTAAATTTGAAAGGTATCATAGAGATATCGAGATTTTCTTCACATATTTTATCCGTCGAAGAAAAAAATTATAGCTTTATTTGGTTGGGTTTAAAGACATTTATTTCCAAAGAACATAGTTCACTTATATTAGTAAAATTATATAATAAAAAACTTATGCAACTAATCATGCAGTAGTGCTACTTAATCGGATCTATCGAAAGTATGTGGTTCTTTAATTTTTTCTTAAATATATTAATAGATTTTGCATCTTCTACATCTTTAGGTAACGAATTGTATAGCTGTGCTCCTTCAAAGAGAATTGTTTTTATACCATATTTAGTTCTAGCTTTTGGTAACTCTAATTTATTTCTATTTCTAGTGTGATGTGAGTGAGATTTTGTTTTAAACGAAAGCTGTGAGTGTAAGGTATTTGTTATTATTTTTCGAATAACTATACATATTTTATATTGGTACATTTGTTTTATTGACAATATTTTTGTCTTTTCATAGACGAGTTTTGTAGGTGTACGATAATCCATGTGAAATAGAATTTTGAGAAGTTTATTTTGAGAAATCTGAATATTTCTTATATTATTTCATATATTAGTTTTTGCTGCGCTACCCCATATTTCTATAAGATATTCTAGACTAGGTTTAGCTAACGTATTATAGATAATATTTCTGACTCTAAACGGAATGTATCTCACCGAAAAAATCGTTAAATAAATAATCCAAAAAATATGAAAAACAAAAATAAGATTTATTTGATAAAATCGAAATAGAGTGGGATATTTGCATTATCAATATTATTTTAATGACAATTTTTGTGTAATTGGCAAACTGAGAAACGTAACTAATATAATGGATCAAGACCCGACTGCGAGATTGCTACGTTCATCGAGTATTTAATGAAAATCATTTTTTATTATAATAGGGACAATATGTTTTGACCGCGGTGCCTATTAAAATGTGCCCGCTAGTATGTTTAATCTATAATAATAATAATAATAATAATAGCCTTTATTCAACAATCTTATATATATATATACATATATAGATTAAACAATTTCTCCAAAAGACCTCACTACGAAAGAAATTAATATATTATTAATAATAACAATAGAATCAATTTGGCTTGGAAAAGATACTGGTCTCTCAAGGAAATAGTGAAAAATCCCCATGTACCACTTAAATCTAAAAAGAAAATATTCGATTCGTGTATTCTGCCCATTATGACTTACGGATGCCAAACTTGGAGTTTAACAGAACACAATATACGAAAACTAGAGACCTGCCAACATAGTATGGAACGAAGCATGCTCAATATTAAACTACGAAATAAAATAAAACTAAAAACAATCCGTAAACAAACCGGAGTTACGGATGTGACGTATTTTATTAAAAAACTGAAATGGAAATGGGTAGGTCACATGATGAGGAATAAAAAAGATAAATGGGCGAAGGACATAACCGAGTGGTATCCAAGACACTACAAAAGGAAGAAAGGGAGACAACGTCGTAGGTGGGAGGCCGACATTAAAAGAACAGCAGGCATAGGGGAGGCCTATGCTGGAACGCAAGACAATCTTCGCGAAACTGGTGTCTAATAATAAAGTTTTATATTAATCAAATATGTACATATATATATATATATATATATATATATATATATATATATATATATATATATATATATATATATATATATATATATATATATATATAAATCCCTATTTCCCTTGGTCACGCCATCACGCGTGAACGGCTGGACCGATTTCACTACTTCTTTTTTTGTTGTGTTTGTTATTGTCAGGAGTCTTACATTAAAAAAAAATAAGAAAATTGCGCAGGAACTTAGAAAATGGGGATGAAAGTTTGTATTTGGAAGCGAGCTAGGGACGAACCCGACACGAACCCGCTAGTTAAATTAATAATAATTGACTTTTAGAAATAAATCGATGCACTTGTTATTAAAATAAATTATACTCCACTTCACAGAAATATACATTTTTTTAACAATTTAACACAATAGCAGGGATATAATGTACAGTCAATAAATATTTAGTAAAAAGAAATATTTTTAACAAATATACGCGATATGCATATTCCCTATATCAAATTTTATATTTTTTTAACAACGGCTATAAAATACTTTTTAATCGATTATTATCGTCAACTTATTTTATCGCGCATCGCTCGAAAAAATGTAAAAAAAATCAATAGGTCTATTTATAATACATATTTTGTATATATCAAATACTATTTATAAAATACGTAACGAATTTTATTTTTAATTTGGTTGAGTAGATCCAAAAACATATACCTCTTACGTATCTAAGCTTCTTTGAAGTGCTCCCGTTTATTGATTGTACAATGTAAAGAGCATTGTACATTATACATATCTACACTTGCCAAGAAAAGAATTGGAACTTTCTGCAGTTTTGAATTTAGATTTTAATTTTAAATACATATATTAAAAAAAATGTTTTTTTTTTTTTTATTATTTTGACATTGAACTACAATATTGTTCCTTGCAGATGATGTATATTATAGTAAAATATCAAGTTGTTATTGCAAATGTTTATTATTATAGCAGTTAAAATAAAATAAAAACATAATTTGTGTATAAATATTTAATAATTTGTATATTTTTTCTTTTATTCATAATTTATATTATAAGGCAATTCTATTACTTGTAGTCTGTATCCAAAAATTTTCTATATAAATATGTATCGTGAAATTCAGATGTATCTAAGTAGCTCTCTATACTATAGATAGCTACTTAGGTACTGTATATATTCTATAGTAATGACAGCATTTTAGTTTTATGTAAATATGTTTGTATTTATTATTGTATTTATATCTACTTCTTTTGGTCTCATAACTTTTCCAAACGTGTTTGGAAAAAACTAGGTATAATTTTTACGATGCGCGCGCACACCGTCAGTCAAAAAGCGACGTGATGAAGTTAGCTGAAAGCGACATGATGAAGTTAGCTGCATTCCTTTTAAAAACAGAGAGTTGTGACATACAGGATGAAATCTTTAGCTATTTTTGTTCTGTTACGCCAAAGAAGTATAATTTCTTACATGCGTACATTTCTTACACACACACACACACAAGTATTTTTTTTTTTCAATACAAGACGTCTAACAACCAATGACTCTACGGACAAAGGTTAATGCATTTCGGTGCAGTTAAATAGGTTAAATGACTCAGTTGTCTGAATAGAAATTGTACGCATATTTAGCGTCGAGAATCGGGATCTCCCCTGAAGAGACTATAAATAATAACTGTTTTCCATTGCCAGCTTATGATTCCATATATATATTGAAAGTTACAAAAAAATGTCGTCTACAAGGATATTATATTAAAAATAATATTTATTTTTGTATTTGATATATTCTAATCTACACAATAATTATTAATGACATATGTTTCTTAAATAAAATTAGAAAATATGGTAATTTATTAAATATAGTATCCATTTTAACAGAGAAAACTATCTTTAAAGATGTATTAAGTATAAAAAAAGGTATAAAGTCATCCTAAAGATTTCTGAGTATTTTAATTTGTTATAAGGATTGAAAGAGTATTTTTAAATTTATGAGATAACAAAATTAAAGTTTAAAAAAAAAAATTAGTCATAAATGTAAATTTTTCTAAATATGGAAGACATTCGTCCGACATCGGCACACCGTTATCGGAGTGTAGCATTGGAAACGGACACTTTCTGGCACTCAGATTTGTACATATAAAGACCTATACAATCTACATCTTTGTTTATTAGTGAACGTCTGTGATAGCGAAGTGCACGTTGTTTTCCACTCAAGCGATGAAGTTCAGAGCAATAATATTTTTGTGCCTATTAGGATTTTCCTTACAGGTTAGAATTTCTTTTTCATTATTATTTAATGAGTTTTTTTTAATACCAGTGGTAGCCCAGTGGTAACGCGCTTGCTGGAAAACCGAGTGATGCGGGTTCAAATCCCGGGTCTCGCATCTCTGATAGTTTCATGTGCGAATCATTTCCAACATGATTACCACTTGCCTTACGATGAAGGAAAAAATTGTGAGGTAACCTGCATGTCTGAAAGAACCTAGTAAGTTTTCGAAAGGTATGTGAAGTCTACCGGTGTAAGTCTTTTACCGGTGGTAGGACTCTGTCAAGCCTGAGGAGTCCGACTGGATGGGTACCACCCCCTTATCTATTTCTGCCGCCAAGCAACAATGATTGCATTGTTGTGTTCCGGTTTGAAGGATAAGGTAGCCAGCGCAATTACAGGCAAGAGGCATATCATCTTAGTCCTCACAGTGACAACGCACCTGTGGTTCTGCATTTTTGTTACTTAAAACCTAAGTGCATGAACCGTAGGTGTTATGGGCGACAGGTACTGCTTTCCATCAGGTGGTCTGTCTGCTCGTTTGTCACTGAATCTCATAAAAAAAAAAAAAAAAAAAACGAACCGCACTTGGCCAGCGTGGTGGACTATGGCCTGATCCCCCTCGGATTGAAGAGAGGCTCGTGCCCAGCAGTGAGACGTTAACAAGGGCTGACAACAACAACAATAAAATTAGTTTTTGTCTAAATTTATTTTATTGTTAATTTATCGTTTTATTTTCGTTTTCTTTGTTTGGATAAAAAAATATAAGTTTACAATTATTATTTAAGTTAATGTATGACTCAAAAACCTAGTTGTTATGTTTGTGTATTTATGACTAAACAGGTATTATTCAACTTCATGAAGTATGTTACAGCTGTTGTTTATTTGATTTAAATTCAATTATTTGTAGCGAAATAAAAATAATACTTACTATTTATCAAAACTTTCCCTCTTATATTCAAATTAATAGTTAGTTACTTCATTCATCTATTCTTTATTTATGAGCCGACCGTATTTAATAAATGAACAAATAAACAAGTCTAAAAATATTATTCCCTTTGAAATCCGTATAGGTATACGTATCCGTATAGTTTAATACCTAAAGATTCAAAAACATCCATTAATTATTATTTATTACAAACTAGCGGCTCACTCTCGCTTCGCTCGGGTTCGAAAAACAAGAACAAATCTATCCCACGGGAACCGTACATTTTTCGGAATAAAAAGTAACCTATATGTTATTCTGATGTATGGGCTATGTTATTGTAAAGTTTCATTAAAATACAATTAGTAGTCTTTGCGTGAAAGAGTAATAAACATCCATACATCTATACAATCAGACATTCTGATATAAATAAATAATGTACGTATTTATAAATATTTATTTGTGCTTGTGCGCATTTGTCACATCTGAAACATATTTAAGATTTATTTAATAGGATTTTGGGTTATATTGTAGACGAAAAATAGTAAAAAAAGAGCATGGCTACAATCATGTATCATTAATAAACTAGAAAAACCCACTTCAAAATACTAATCTATAAAGATAAATGAAATAGAAATTGTTTGTTTGTTATGTCAAAATAACAGCTTTATACTAAATGCATATAGAATCATATACGGTACTTATAAGAAAAACACATTTTTAAATATATTTTTTTGTCTGTCTGTCTGTTTGTTCCGGCTATACTCTCTGAAACGGCTGGACCAATTTTAACGGGACTTCACTGGCAGATAGCTGATATTAAAAGGAGTAACATAGGCTACTTTTATTTCAGAAAAAGAATTAGGGTTTCGCTCAAAAAAATTGAAACGTATCTAGGGACGAACCCGAGCGAAGCGAGAGTAAGTCGCTAGCAATTTATATAAATGACATAATATGAAGTCAATTTAAACAAAACAACTTATGTATTATATCTAAAACCGATAATCTTTTAATATCGGAATTCTTAACATATCCTTTAATCTTTCTATAGATACATATGTAGGTACCTCCTATATCTATAGTTATTTTTTGAATATTAACTATTTAGTGTTTGTTTTCGAATCAGGAAATGTGATGTTATACATTTTATAACACGAATGCAGATAAGTAATGGTAGCAATAAATATGATAAGATTTATCTCTAAGAAATAAATAACTAAAACAGAAAAAGTGTTCAAAATATATTTATAACCGTCGCGTCGACAGTAAAGCAAAAATTTTTATAATTTAATTCAAACAAGTTTTATCTATCTATACATATAATAAAATATACGTATAATAAAAGTGTAACTGATCGTCAACATGAAAGATATTTGAGAAAAAATATTTTTGGGGGTCTTTATTAACACAAACCCAAAACAATGAATTTTCAGAATTTTTGTTTGTTTGTCTGTGCTATTGTGCGCGCTAATCTCAGAAACGGCTTAACCGATTTGGGTGCGGTTTCACTCATGTATTGTGGTAAGCTTTACTTAACATTTAGTATATTTTGTTTTATTTCAATCGGTTCATAAATAAAAAAGTTATGTTAATATACAGAATCACCTAGGGACGAACCCGAGCGAAGCTAGTTATTGAAATAACAAACGATCAAAATATACAAACACTTTGTGGTCTCTGTATATCCGTTTGTCATTTTTTCATTGTACATACTACAGGAAGGAAGTCTGTAGGAGAAAACGTAAATCGAATTGCGATTTGCTTTGTATTACGATGATTGATGTATGAAATGAAATTATTTTCTTTTTGTAAGTAATTTACAATACGTAAAATTCCAACGGAAACGCTTTTTGCGCATTCGAATTTTCAATGGACTTTTCACACGTTACTTTTTAAACCCATCGGCTGCTGTATTTCACCTTTTCTCCCTTGGCTATGCTACTTTATTACGTTTCAATGCATGATTTTCATGTAGTATGAGTGATTATTATAGATATTTACAACTATTTACATAATTACAACATAATATAAAAACGCTGACTTCAAAATCAAATCAAAGTGGATTTTTAAATTAAATTTATATGAGCCCAATAATTATAAAAATCGATTCAGAACTAGCGAGAGTATCACGTAAAATAAAAAAATATATATATATATATATACGTAGCCGAATTCCGTCTTTTTTTAAGGTCGGTCAAATTTTCATATAGGCAGACAGATATTTTTGTTTAGTAGCTATTGACGAGCTTTTCTGTTGGGTATATACAAAAAAAAATATGGTAGCATTTCGAGCTGAGGTCGAACATTAATAATATATAGTAATAATTAAGAACGAAAGCATCTCTCTTTTGTTTAACTTGAACCATACGGAGGGGTTTGTTAGTACTTATTCGTATCTAATAATTGTTGAAGTGAAAACTTCTAAGGCAGGTTTGGATGGGCAGTAAATTCATGTAAGTCGTCATCGAGATGGTCACGTCACGTGTTAACGCTAACACTCAGAGTGGCGATAGATGTCAAAACCAGATAAATGTAAACAGTTTTAATTTACAAATTTTAATTTAAGATCAAACAATTAATTTGAATATCCAAAAAATAACAACTGTTTGTTTATAGTTTTAAGTTTTTACTTCTGTCGGCAGCCCCCATGACTGAATTTTTACGTTATTTGTTATTTCAAGTTGTTGTACGGGGTACTTTAGATCTAATATTAGAAGATATACATCTTTAAAAGAAACATTTTCGTAGTAAATTCCTCCATAAGCTTAAAGGTTCTATTATAAAATGTATCGCAATCATGTTTTTTTATCGTTATTAAAGTATCCACTTTATTTTTATATTTTTATTACCAATACAACGATGATCGAAACTTAGTTCAAAAGATTTCTGCATAATAGGTACTAGATATAAAGTGAGAATAATATAAATCAATTAAGGCACTTTGCTTAAAATTGGTAAATAAACAATTTTTGTTAAATTCTCGCTGCTATACTTATTATAAACAAGCTACGAAAAATACAAAATTTCGTGCAAATATCTCCAAGGTATAAAAAGTTTTATATAAACTTTCATCCCTTATTTCACCCCCTTGGGTGTTGAATTATGAATAATCCTTCCTTAGTCTTAACCTTCGTCATATGAGGAATACGTGTGCGAAATTTTAATTTTCTAGCGTTAAGGGTTTGGCCTGTACGTTGATACATCAGTCAATCACTTTTGCCTTTTATATACATAGATAGATAGATATTGATTTGCTTTGGGCTTGGCTGACCCTGTTTTATTTACTATACTTGCATTCAATTTAAAAATACATGCATACGTCACAATTGCATGAAATTAAAAGACGACAATGATCCGACCACATTTAATAGCCTGCAAATGTCAAATGACAATGCTATGTTCCGCTACAGCACTCACAAAATGATCAACCCATAGTAATATTAAAAATCTGAAAGTAACTCTCTCTATACATCCGTGCCGAGGTAGAGCCGGCAGAGTAAAGCCCTGCGCCCGTTCTCACAACGGTCGCATCTACTTGTCATCTTATTGGAATATTATAGTTAAAGAAATAGACAGAGCGCGTTGTATCTGCGTACTATGATATGTAGGCAAATGATGTTCGAAGAGTTGGTCTACTGACCAATCTTAGGAGGATATAATTATTATTAAATACACAAAGAACTTTGAGACTAATTTTTAATTTTATTATATACTAGCAGTACCCGCGGCTTCGCCCATGTTCAAGCTTCTGATCGCTACCAAACTTCACAAGATCACCAGCCGGGCTAATCTGAAGATTGCCTAAAAATTTCATCAAAATTGCTCCAGCTGTTTTGGAGTTCATAGGGAACGTACATACACACATAGATTTTAATATACATATATAGACTTAAGAAAGACTTACTAACTGTTATGGTTTCCCGTGTCTATAAAAATCCTTATATAATTTAATCCCTGTTGTTGTTTTCCCTCACAGCTTAGATCATGCGATATTATGACTAAAAGGCGTACACAGTACACAGACGTCAGTCGTGTTTTGGTTCTCTAACCGCTAGTATCCGCGTCGGTATCACGTCGACAACCTCGAATAAACAAGTGTATCTAAGACATTTACTTAGTAAAAATAATATTAATTTACATTTCCTTAATATATGGCTTTATATAGTCTGTTTTTTATATAAGAAATGTCTTTGTTTATACGTCCTTTGATAGTAGTGCTACTTTGTGTTTATTCTGAACAGGTACGTAAGTCATAAATGTTTTATAAGTTTCATACATACCTAATATATCGTTAATGAGTTAAAAAAAGCTATATGTAATAATTTATATATATAAATAATTGGTAATAAATATTTATTTTAAATGAAGTATGTGTTTATTAAATGTATCTATAATAAATAGCACTTTGATATTTTGTAATTATTAATTTTTAATAGAAACCTACCAAGAAATAAACAAAAAATATATTATTAGTTTATTAAGGATAAAAAATTTTATTCCCCTCTTACGATACTACTATCTATAAGTAGGTATGTTTTAAAAAAATATTTATGTTTAAATTAGCAAGTTAACAAAACTGAGGAAAATGACTAACGAAAATATAGAGTAAATACTAATCTATGTATTAATGAGTGCTGACTGTGTATGAGAGTATATATAATAACGTTTGCGCGTCTTTGGCAAAGTTTATATAGAGAAACACTGCGGAAAGCTCAATTATTGATTTTCTTTTGCCGCGACTACGCTCTCTTTGCTTTTTATGTATTACTAGCGACTTAAGTCTTTGTCCTTACGTACATTTTAACGATTAGTATGTAATAGATAGTCATCCCTTGTTCTGTAAAAACAAAGTGAAAATGTATCCCATGGGAAACGTATATTATTGGAATAAAAAATAACCTATGTGTTATTCCAGACTATAATCTATCTATTTTGTGCAAAATTTCATTCAGATCCGTAACAAACATCCGTCCATTCAAACTTTCGAATTTATAATATTTATGAGATTCCTCTGCTTCTCAAAGTTTTTAGATAGTTAAACCTTCGTTCGCCACTAACTTCACACTCCTGTGACCTGTTATAGTCGTGCAGCTGTATATATTGGCATTAAAAAGTATTTTTTCTGAAACAACTGTGAAACGTTTTGTCAAGTGCTGCGAGTTAATTATTTATTTGTTTTCCACTGTTCATAATCGGCCATAGATAAACAGATACGAGAACAAAAGGTCAGTACACTTTAATCTAAATTTGAAAATTTTGTAATTATGTTTTCGATTTCGGTATGATATTTATGAAAGGGACACAACAAACGGTTATGAACGGGACGTCTTGGCTTACTCACTTATAAATTTATCATTTTTACAGATTAAAAATGCCGCCTAAAAGGAAACACGTTTCGATGCACACAAAATTGAAGAGGCAGTGAATGAAGTAATACAGAAAGGCATCTCTGTCAGATCGTCTGCCAAGATAATTAATGTTAGCAAATCACATTTGCACAGATTGGTCGCAAAAGCTAAATCTTTTGAAGATACTTCATTTATTTATAAACCTAATATTGGCAATAAAAAGTGTTCACGGCAGATAAAGAATGTTCTCTGGCGGATTATATGTTTAACTAGCGGCTCACCCTCGCTTCGCTCCGGTTCGTCTCTAGGAAAACAAAAACAAACCTATCCCAAGGAAATCGTACATTTTTTCGAGATAAAAAGTAGCCTATGTGTTATTCCAGACTCTCTGTGGCAAATCTTATCCAGATCCGTTTAGCAGTTCTGGCGCAAAAAAGTTACAAACGTCCATACTCACAAACTTACATTTATAATATTAATATAGATGTTATATAATGTTTAAATTCTTGTTAATTATAAGGAGACTGTTGATTGTAAGAAAAGCAATAAATTTTTTTTTGTGCATTATGTCTAAAAAGAGGATTATGATATTGTTGATTTCTGTTTAAATTACATTTGTTTAATTATGTTGATCTGTAAGATGATAAGGTAAGAAAACTACTACAATAGTTATTGTAGATATAGGTGCTTCATATTTGTAGAACATGTCACATGTGTAGCAAAGTGTAAACCGTTTTCTTACCTTATCATCTTACAGATCAACATAATTAAACATATGTAATTTAAACAGAAATCAACAATATCGTAATCCTCTTTTTAGACATATTTTAGAATTAAAAAAGCTCATTATTACTTAAACAATATTTTTTTTATTCTGAAACATACGTAAATAGTTATTGTATGCATACTTTATATTTTTAGAACATGTGTAGCAAAGTGTAAAATCGTTTTCATTGATATTATGTACTGTCCAGTGTCCCTTTCATAAACTATTGCGTCCCTTTCAATACAAGCTATTATTGAAAGGGATACAATACACATTTTTAAAGAGAATAAAGAAGTGACAATTAATGCATTTTATTCCAGTTTAAATAATGGAGGCTTCCCATTTGACTCTAACCTGTTCCAAATATTATCTCAATCACTTACTAGAGCTTCAATATTAAAAATGTCGCTTTCATACTACCCCTCAGGGGCTAAGTATTTAGATCACTAAGACTATATAGAGAACTGTGTGTATGTGTTTTTAAAGTAAGAGAATTTTCTTTTTCTAGCGATCTACTCCAGAAGATAACAGTTATGTTGCAGCCGTGGTGGAGTACCAAGTGCAGTCTAACTCTGCTACTAATTTACAAAATTACATGAAAATAATAGGGGATGCTGCTGAGCAGGTAAAAAGTTACATAGAAAATGAATTTATTCTAATTTTTATCTTAAAGTGCGCATTTAGCTCCTTATGAAGTACCTAGTGATAGTTTTCTTGAAGCTTCATACTACAATATCCTGTCAAGAGTCGCGGGCACACAGGTGGGCCAGTTAACAATTGATATCTTGGAAATTAACTAGGAGATGATGTGCAATAGAAAAAACAAAGAGTATTTTTATATATTTAGCTGAAGCGAGACAATACCCAGACGATATAGTTATGTTATAAAATAAATGTAACTTCCATATTTAAAACAGCAAATGTTGAGTTTCTTGCCGGCTCTTCTCAGCAGAACTGCTTTCCGAGCCGGTGGCAGATTCCTCACGTACTGACCACACAGACGCTTACATTAAATTGACGATTCAAAAGCACTTGTAATAAGTCCAATTTAATTTGTTTGTTTCATTTCATAGGCTAAACAGCAGGGTGAATAAAGTTCTTTTTAGGATACCGTAGCCAAAAGGCAAAAATAGAACCATAATAATTTTGAAATATTCGTCTGTCCGTATGTCGGTATCATCCGTATATCCCAATTAAGCTAGGTAATGCTGAAAATGACAATATTTCATGGCTAGTTGTTCTCATATGAACTGCTAGACTATTATATAGTCAAATTACAAGAACTAAAAAAATAGGGGTGGGACCCCTATGTTCCATACAGGCGTTTAAAGAACGTGTACGGGGAGGGGTATATTTGGATTGGTATTTATGATATCATGTTTTATTAATAACAATAATAAACAATATGACATAATGTCTTTTACAGAATGCTGATATCATAGTGTTTCCTGAACTGACGATCTCTAATGACGAGAGCGTAGTTGTGCCAATCAATGGCTTGCTCAAGGAACACCCTATTCCAGCGTTACAACCGGAATTATTCGGCGAGGTTAGAAACGGCATTTACATTTTTTAGAGATATATATTTTATGATTATTTTATTTGTAATGGTATATTGCGTTGTTTATGAAAGACATATTCTTATTTTTTTAATTTAATATGGGTTAGACATTAATCTAAAGTGAAAAGAGCATCTTTGATCGTATGTATGCATGTATACTTTACAGCTCAGTTCTGCATTTTATAATCTATGTGGACACTAGATACATTAGTTTTTGGATTTTCGAATTAGATCGACTTCCATACAATTTTTAAAATGCCATTTCTTAATAGCATTTTTTTAATTTTACAATATTTATTCGTAAACTTTCAGGTCTTGGTATCAATATCGTCAGCTGCGCGGCACCACCAGATATATGTAGTGATTAACGTACAAGAGCTTGTGAATTGCACTGTAGGGGCAACTGGAGAGGACTGCCCTGAGGAAAAAAATTACTTGTTTAACACCAACGTTGTGTTCGATAGGACTGGTGCAGTTATTGACAGGTACTTTTTTAATGTTGGGAAATCCATTTACGCATACCACCTGCATACATACACTTATGTATGGTTATGTGAGACTCGCCGGCTAGAAAATCCAGTACTACCCACTAATACCCAACAGAACCTCCCCCGTCTTACACACTCAATCACGATGTCCCAACGACAGGTCTGCTGAAGCAGACCACAACAACCATTCGGTTGCTCCCACGGTCCTCTCTGCTATCAGAGAGGTACCAGGAGCAAGGCTCTTCTCCCAGTGCGTTTCTTGGCTTCGCGCCCGGCTGAACAGCCGGACGCTTAAGAAACCTTCACCCTTTCCCCATCACGATAAGGTGAAGGCACATTGGGGCGTTTTGTATTAAAATAAGTATAAAATTTACCTAAACTTAAATATAACAGTCATATTTTGTTCAGATTAATACAAGACTGATTTTAATGAGTTGTATTTTTGAAAAATAGCTTTACATTTTATAATTGTCTGATACTTTAAAAAATATGGATATTACTCGTTTAAATTCTTAATTTACTACAAGCAAATAGAGTAAAAGTTAATTTTCCATTTTCAGATATCGCAAGATAAATCTCTTCGGTGAATTCACTCGTACACCAGCTTTGACTCCAGACTTAGGTATCTTTACTACAGATTTTGGTGTTACTTTTGGTCACTACATCTGCTTCGACCTAATGTTCCAAGTGCCCGCGGTACAAGTCGTGCAGAAGTACAATATAACTGATGTCATTTTCCCTACTATGTGGTTCTCCGAGATGCCTTATTTAACCGGTATGTTTAAAATTTATTAGCTCATGTCTACTAGTATCCATCAGGCAATTGTGACCATTAACTTTTATGAGTTCTTGAATCTAAAATAGTATCTTTAGATCTATTGATTCCTATTGATGCGCGAGCAAGGAGACAAGCAAAGACAATGTCAAAAATTGTTTATTTGGTTCTTACTTTTAAATAAAATTATCTTTTCCCGATTTTTGGTTCCCGACGTTTCAAATGCTTTACAGCAATAATGGTCCCAGGAGAGACTAATATTTTAGACGTCTCAAAGGCATTATATACTTGTTACAAATAGTGCCTACCCACAATTTTATAAAATGATTTTAAAAATTCAAAAATAGCATCAAAGTACCTTACAATATTTGTTGATTTTAATTGTAAAAATTTATTTCTAAATAAGTATTATAGTTGAATATGGCAACATTATTTATTTAATTTTAGCTGTTATTATTATATATTTTTTTAAACTAAATTAATAACATTATTTAGTGTTGCTATTATTATAATATGAATAACCATAAAGAAAATTACAAATATTCATTATTTCTTTAATATTAAGAAAATTCTAATGATTCTTACTGTTTACTTAATGTTCAAACCGAACAGTATGAATTTTTAATATTTACTAATATTATGTATGATTGCAAACGTTTTTATCGCTTGCTTCTTTCACGCAAGAATGGGGCAACAAGTACACATCAAATAAATTTGCTCAGAGATAATTTATTGACTTGAGATTTTAGATTATAGAAACATTGCTCGTTTTAGTTGATTGCATTTATTATTATTATTTTGTAAATATACATATAACATTTTTTAACACACTAATCAAAACACAAACAGTGCAACAAAAACCATGTATGATTTTCCCGTGCACTGCGGGAATAATTAGTCATTATTAATGAAAAAAGACGTTAAGTTACTGTTTTATTATGTGTCGATAAATGTAGGCATTGCGAGTGTACCTTAGAAGATAGACATATGCTGTTGTGGACTTTTTTGTAGATCTTTTTAAGACCTACAAATTTCTAGTAATTTTTTATTACAATTCTCTTAAGGTTTAGCCAGCGTTACCAGCGTTACGCCAAATAAATTTCTAAGGACGACTTGATAGACCTTGTTAATTATAAAAAGTTATATAAAAAGTTATAGAAATCTTGTATAAACAACTTCAAAAACTATTACAATTATTAAAAATTTAAAAATTCCGATAATTGTATTTTTTGTGGAGACTTCCAGAAACTTTGTTTTTTTTTTAATTTACTTGATTTTTTTTTTTATTTGGATTTTCAAAACAGCAGTAATTTTTATAGTTTATGGTTTTAAAATCCCTAAGAAAAAAAAACCATTCAAATCCATTCATTATAGCTGGGTTCCGAGATGTAAAACTAATAGTACTAGACTATTTTGTTTACCTTACTTAATAATGGATTTATCACGTTGCCCGTGGAATATAATTCTGTTATACACATATATGTATAGTAGTAATCCATTGTTTCTGGTGTATAGATATTTTTATTTAACATAATTCCATATTTAACTAAAAGCCATATTTGTAAAATTTATTGGCGAAGAGTTTATTTTATAGAATAAATTTTTCAATAGTGCGCAGATAAAAATTTTCCAGTAATTTTTGAAAAGTGTAAAGGCGCATAAAAGGTAAAAAAAATTACTTAATGAGTGAAACAAACTTGATTATAATAGACTTATTTGTATGAGCGCAATCATAAGACGATTAATCGGACATGTCGGTTGTATCATGGTCCAAAAAAGATTAGTCACTGAAAGACTATTTTATTTTCTAGAAATCGATAAATAAATTTGTGATAGCAAAGTGTTACTAGCTTATCTGGTGGTCATACCGATTAGAACACGTTATTTTGATAAGTTTTTAAACAATATTTGGTAAAACTAAATATATAAACATATATGTTTATATATTTATATATATTCTTTAAATAAATAACCTGCCAAATTTTGATTTTTAATAATTAATTTCATATTAAAGTAGGAACACTTATTTTTCAGCTGTGCAAATCCAAGAAGCGTACGCGTACGCAATGAATGTGAACTTCTTAGGGGCTGGAGCGAATAATGTGCGAGTTGGAAGTGCAGGTTTGTGACTTAATATATTATTACCGCCACAAAATGGCGGATTACTTATTTTTTCACAACTTCATCTTAGCCATCTTGGATCGATTTTCATTAAATATAGCTAAGAACACTCCCGACTAATTCACCTTTCAAACAAAAAATAAATAAAATGAAAATCAGTTCATCCGTTCGGAGCTACGATGCTACAGACAGACACACACACAAACACGTCAAACGTATAACACCCCATCCATTTTGGGTCGGGGGTTAAAAATACAATTGTTCACATCTATTCCAAATACGGCTGTAACAATGGAAAAAGTAGATATTTAATTTCAAAGTTCGGTGTTCTTGTTTTACAGGTTCAGGAATCTATTCGGGAAAAGCTGGAGCTTTAGTTAGCATTATGCCAGGAATACCAACAACGAAGTTACTCGTATCTCGAGTACCCAAAGTACCTGGTCAGGTAATCAATATATTCTTTCTATTTGAATTTACTAATTACAGAGAGCGTACACACTCAGAATTGTTCTCTTCTCTCACAGTGTTTACAGTTAATATGATGAGAATGGCAAATTAAGTATTCTGCAAGGGTGTGAATGATGATCCTTGAAAAACAAATTTGCTCTTTTAAGTTGTAGTATAATTAAAAAAAAATATGGATAGAAAGTTGTATATGATCTGTAAACTGAGTTTCATTCAGATTCTTTCAGCAAGTCACACGGGATTTAGGTAGAAACATCCAAACATATTCAAACTTTCGCATTAATGTACATAAATTACAAAAAAAAAAAATGGTTACGTGTAACCTTTACGAGCGGTTGAAGAAAAACTTCTTTGGCAAATATCACAATTAAATTATAACAAATCAATAATTAAATAAGGCATATTAGGCATAACAACGGTTACCATGCCAACAATTAATCATATATTCTATCTCATTCTCTCGACGGCTTAATCCTATATATTTATGTGTTTATCTCTTTCTCGTGTCGAATTTTCGTTTCATCGAGTTTCAAATCACAACGAAGTTTCACTTCAATAGGATAGCATTAAATTTTCAATATATATACCTATATAATTTTTTACAGGTGGAAGTTGATTACCCAGGACCAATAAACGACGACCCCTTAGTGCTAGACAGTTTAGTGCTGATAAGTGACCCGTCCCTACCGTCGTACGTCACGCGTCTTATCAAGCCAGGCTTCGAAGAATTCACACTGATAGACAAAGACGTTGTCTGCCGGTTTAAAATACGTATGAGCGAAAGAAATAGTGATACGGTAAGTGTTATATGTATACTAGCTATTAGCTAGTCTATGGGTTTGCATGACGCATGTGTATATTTAGTGCATAACTATTAAATATTGCCCAAGCTTTGTGTGAGACAGTGTAGAATATTTATATATTTTTCTTAGGTAAAGTAGGTAATACCGGCATTTTTTTTAAGTTGCGCGTTTAATTGCACAATAATTCCGGGTATAGATAAAAAGTACTTAAAGAAATAAAAATCATCAACATATGGTGCCTTTAAATGTCACGTTTCCGAGATTCCTATTCCATGCCACGCCATTGCAATAATATAAATAATTATCAATCTTCTTTTTATTTGTATTCTGGTTTTTATTTTATTTACTTAGCGGTTCCCCTACGACGACGCTCATTGTCAAAATATTAATAGATACTAATGCATTTAAAAGGCCAAAAGATAAATTTTATTTTTTTTTACTTTGTAGAGGTTTTTTTTTATGTCGGGGAGTTACTTAAAATTTTTTATTTTATTTCCGTAACTTGTGGAGTTTTCTAAATTCGCAGGCAGGTGCGAAAGTTTCATAAAAATAAAAGAATATAGAGTTTACAAAAAATATATGGCGAAAATTTGTTTTAGACAATCTAAATACATATTTATAATTATTCAATTATTGGTATTGTGTTTTTTGGGTAAATTTTCCATAAAAACCAATTTACCAATGAAAAACATTGTAATTTCTTTAGGTTTGATTCAAACTTAACATAATATTATTACTTTTGTAATATAATAAACTTTATCGTTACACTATAAAATTAATTTTATTTATTGCACATGTGACTTTTTGAAGTTATACTTCTTTTGGTACGTTTGGAAAAAAATATGAGAGTAAAATTTTTATGATGCATATTGCATGTGCACGCCGACAGCCAAAAAGCGACATGATGAAGTTAGATACAATCCTTTTACAAACAGAGAGTTGTAATATACAGGATGAAATCTTTAGCTATTTTTGTTCTGTTACGCCAAAAAAGTATAATTTCTTACGTGCGTACATAAGTAAAGATGTTTATTTTTTTTCTAAATATACATTTTATGTCGACGCATGCATGCATTTTAAACAATATTGTGATTAACACGCTGTTTGGCTTTTTAATTAAGTAAAAAATATTCAAGTGTATGACATTAACCAATAAAATTTACTTCTTTAAGGTAAGTCAAATTTATTATTACTAAAAATGTATGAATTATTCATGTACATTACAAGTGCTTACGCCCATTGGGTGAGTAGATATGTAATTAATACTTATAAGGGACAGTCCCTTACTATTATATATATACTACATATAATACCAACTTATCCAACTTATCTCTAACATCTTAGAATACTTCTTCGCTTCTCTTAAAGCCTAAATAAAATACTATAACAATTCATCTTCAACTAAATATCATAAAGCTCTTACTTTATTCCTTTATCCTATGGGAATCTTTTCCTTCTTTTCTTGAAATCTTCTCGGGATTTCAAGTATCATAAGTCGCATTTGACTGAAAAAAAAAAGAATTCCATATATCGTTATGTGAATTTAATATGCAGTAGTTATTTTGAATGATGAGACAGACACTTCAATTATATTTATAATATAAACATACCCGATAAATATGGACTTTGTCTTTTATAGACATTTTAAATTCCGATAAAATAGCAAAATTAATTCGCTGTAAATTCAACCGTCACCACTGGTTGCTTTTATTAGGGGTCTATGAAATAAACAGTCAACTAAAGTACTTATACGACCAATGTAAGCACTTGTAGTCGCAGTAATCGAACCCGCGATTGCCAAGAGAAAAAGGGTGGAAACTTTCTCCCACGAACCCCTTTATATTCTTAGAGATGTATATAATAATATTCACATGAGCATATAAATGTATACGAATGTTATATTAACGAAAAATATATATTTCAGGCGCCATATTATAGAGCAGTGGCTCATGATGGAGTGAACGTATACGCGAAGCGTCCAGTCGGTACAGTGGGATGCACTATAGTCGCTTGTAAGACTGAAGATATCAAAAGCTGTGTTTATAGGTAAATATTCCCATCGAGTTCATTCTTAGTTTAGCGACATTTCTGGAGGTCGCAGATTCGATTTTGCAGGAGGTGGATTATTACTACTACTAGTATCCTTTTGTATTTATAATACATAATTTTTAAAAGTAGCGCCTCCTTTTAGCGGATTTTATAACTAATAGTCTATGTTACTCCAGGTTATAATCTATCTTTGTATTTAATTTCATCCAAATCCGTCTAAAATATGTTGGGACATTAAACACAAAGCACCAATTAGTTCCATGGTAAGCTACGAGGCTTGTGTTATGGACACCAGATAGTTTATACACTACACATGTATAACTTTAAATACATACATATTATAAATATAAATACCCATGACTAGAGTACAAACATTCGTGCTCATCACACAAATGAACACCCCCAGCGGGACTCGAACCCGCAACCGCTGGCGCAGCAACAACAGCACTACAAACTGAGTCAAACGTGTCGTCTAACATTACACATATACAAAATGTACAAAATTTTGCATGTTTTGCATGATATTTATTTTGATTAAAGGATATAATTATTTGTCCCGGTCTTACGTAGTTAATTTTAGTGACAAGAAATATTATTAGATTCGTATTTTCAAATATCTTGAAGGATCATGATGATAATAATGACGTGGGGATCATTTTTAAATTGTGTTAAGAATAAATACTAAATTAGATTTTCAAATTTAAAAATTAGAAAAACTTTTATACTATCTTAGTATGAGACTACTTTTTTCAATTCTGTATTTACCATCCGTTTAGGTTATGATGTCTGAAAATCAGACTTCAGGTATAATGTCTCTTGATAAAGTAAAATTTAATATATTTTTATGATATGCGACTTCAATATTTCATAGTTGTTATCTATGGTATAGTAAATATTGAATCGTCACACAAAATATAACTAATAATGATATTAAAAAATACTTACGTTTTTTACAGATTTCCCAGTAACGGAAGAAGAGAAATTACAGCGTTGGAAATTCAAATGACGTCATACAGCAAACACTATAACAGCACATTGAAATGCGAAGACATAGTTTACTATCCGCTTTCACTTAGAAACAATAAGTTTCCTCTAAGTCCTAAGAACTTTACTTTTAATGAACAAAGCATAGAAAACAATGACATTTTGCAAAAAACTATCCAAGAATTGTTGACTTATAAAATTAATTCGCCTCAAGAAGAGTTGATTTCTAGTGGAATTTGGGGGCGAATATTTACTAGAGATGGAAAAATAAACTTCAATCCAACTGAAGAAGATAAACAAAGATATATTGATATCGAAAAAGTTGTATTTGGTAATGACGTTGATAGGAATATGCCAAGAGCTTGATATTTTTTTGTGTTTGTTTTTTTGTTTGTACATATTTTAGCTGTCCAGGTAAACACTGGAGTTAGTAAGAGTCGACTGATAGGATATTATGGTATAAGAGATCTAGAAGAAGCTACAAAAATAAAAAAAAATTGGCTGAAAACAATGTAATGTTACATTTAGATACTACTAGTAGTTTTAGGTACTATTTGGTTTATTTGGGAACATTCCTGATCATTCAAAGTCATTACGCTACGATCACGTTGATTTAATTGATCACGTCATTTTATAAAATGCCATAAAAATAATAAAGGCCTTGAAATTAAATCCTGTATAAATCATTCATACGATATTAAATACCATAACATTTTTGATCAAGGCGATAGACAGTTTGTAAGTGAAAAGTGAATAGAGGCGATACTATTTTTTATATTTGGGAATTTTATATAATCAAATCTCAACTGTAGGATGTCTCATTTTATTATTTACCGCGGGAAATTGTCTCCACTGGTAGGCTGGTAGGTACTTCAAAAGCCATAGAACAAAGATAAAAATTAGGTTTAATTATTTCATAGGTACTGTGATAAAAATCGATTAATATATGTATATATATATATATATATATATATATATATATATATATATATTATATACATATATTAATCGATTCTTAATTGTAAATTGAATTGTAATGTATACGAATGTTACCTATATTAACGAATATAAAAATTAGGTTTAATTATTTTATAGGTACTGTGATAAAAAACGATATATATATAATAGATAGCAAACGATTACTTTATATATATATAATAGATAGCAAACGATTACTTTTATCCCTTTTCTTGTTGTACGCACGCATCGTTTTTATGTTCATGTGATATTTACTCATTTTGAATTATATTTGTCGTATAACGCTTTTTATAATTTTTTTTTAGTTTTTGTAGCATTATTTAAAGTGTATAAATTAAAAATTATTCTTTTGAAATTGTAATACATACTCGTAATTTATTATACTAATTTTGACGCAATTTCAATAAAATTTATCAAAACAAATCGTTTTTCTGTTTATTCATCTATAGTTAAGGTTCAATGTGGTCTTTTAAAGTTTTATCAGGGCTCGAAAACCCGATCAATTAAAATTTAAAACCGGTAAATACCGGTATCAGTATAACCGGTAAAACTGGTAAATTTTAAACCGGTTTTGGTCATTGACCCCAAACCGAAAGGCTTTTCGGTTTAAGGTTATGTTTTTTAACCGGTTCAAATTCGGAAAACGGTTTTAGACGAATTTAAGTTCCATGATCGAAATTAACCGGTTAAAATGAGTTTTTATGCGTTTACATTTGGCAAATCTTTGCTCATGGTGAATTACTGAGTAGAAGGATACATGTACGTTTCTTACCTATGAATGAATTAACCAGTTTATTTCGGTATCAAAACCTAACCTTTTTGAAAGAATAACCGTTAGCTATTACTATTCCGGTTAATTAAACCGTTCGTTTTAATTAACTAGTTAAAGAACGAGCAATGAATTAATCATTACATTACCGTAATTTACGTTTTTTTAAACCGGTTCCGAGCCCTGCCTTTTTTTAATATAAATTATGAGTATTAATATATATTTTTTAAAGGTTATTGGTAGCCCAGCGGTAACGTGCTCGCTTGAAAAACCAAGTAAAGCGGGTTCAAATCCCGGGTCCCACACTTCTGATTTTTTTATGTGCGAATCATTTCGAACATGATTACCACTTGTCTTACGGTGAAGGAAAACATCGTGAGAACCTGTGAGAGAACCTAGCAAGTTTTCAAAAATATGTGAATTCCGCCAAACCGCACTTGACGAGCGTTTTAGACTATGGCTTGATCCCCTTTGTAGTAAAGGGAGGCCCAAGCCCAGCAGTGGGCGTTTTCACTATTTTCTATGATTTTTATAAAAAATCCTTTTAATATCTTAAGATTTCTACAAAATATTTTTTATATATGACGAAAGAGATATAGCAACCAATGTGTTACAATTTTAAAAAATTGATAGTAAATTGTATCTATTAAAAACTTTATTATATTTTAAACAAAATTAAAATTGTAATATCCACATATTATATTGATGACATATCTCTTTTCTTCATAATTAATGTATAATTTTGTTTCTATCTCTCAATGTCGAAGGCAGTCGAGTGCAGCGACTTATTTTTTTTTAAATAACCCTGTAACTATACTTAGCCCGACCCCAGACTCCAACCTAAGATCTCCGGGTCTATAACCGTACATGTTAACTACTAGGCCAACAAAAGTCTTAATTATATCTACAGTTAAATAATACAATATGTTTTGAATTGTAGAAGTATATATATAGAGCAGCAGCCTTCAGTGGAGTAAGGTCATATAGCGGCGTAGCGACAGGAGGCACCAGAGTCTGTTCCGTGTTCGCTTGCACTGGAAATACTATCGACACTTGTGGGAAAAGGTGATTTTTTATTACAACTTCTTTAAATAATTTTTAAAAATGTTATTCTTCTTTAAATTACGGTTATAACTGTAACATTTAATATTACATATTATGTACTAGCGATACGTATTTATTTAATTGTATTGAAGAGCATTAATACCAAGTTTCAAGAAATTCTGATTATAAATAATTTTTGAGTTGTGTTATAACGTGTAATCCCGTGGGAATTAGATAATCTCCTACGATAAAAAGTATCCTATATGTTAACCCGGATATCCAGCTACCATTATACCAAATTTCATCAAAATCCCTCCAGTGGTTTTTCTGTGATGCGGTAACAGACAGACAGACAAAAATTCTAAAAACTATAGATTCGGTCTCTGTATCGATATTAAAATCTATTTCAATAAGATTTTCAGAAAAATATTTAAAGTACAGATTCGACTCAGAATTTTATTATATGTATAGATTAGCTATATTTAAAATAGTAGTAAGCAATCACTTAAATTTTCGCAGATTCTCAAGATTTTCATCAAATACGACCGCTGTTTTTGAAGAGCTTACAATAACAGCAGCGTTACCAACCCCAAGACTAAATACAAACCTTTCAGCGAACAGTTCAACTTATTACCCTTTGTCTCTTGACAAGACTATTAAACCATTAAAACCTGAGTATTTCAAATTTGATTCAGTATCATTTTTCGACACATTATCAATTTACACGTTGGAATTGGTGAAATCTGCACCTGATTTATATTCTTTCGCTATTTGGGGAAGAGAGTATACTACCGATGATAGGGAGGTATCGCCACCAAGAGAACACGATAATGGAACTGAAGTCAGTACAACAACAACTCCTGCACCAGGTGACGATGCACCAGGCAGCTCCGTTATACATAAATCTAGCTTAATTTTATTAGTAATGAGTATTGCAACATTGTTTACTTTTGTACTCATATTATAATTATAAATAGGATTACCAACTTTCAAAAGTACCTTTCTATAAACTTTTAAACTTATTAAAAAAACATTTTTTTATATAGGACGTAGGTCGTCCACGTAAAGTCCAATCAGAGATTTTAATTCCCTAAGATAATTCTTTTTTAACTATAAGAATATATAGAATAAAAATCCGCAATTTATGTTGATAATGTTTTAAGCATTATCGAAAATTATATAACAAATAACAAACTAATTTTGATATATTTTGAGTTAGATTTTTTATATAAGTAATATATAAAGCTCGTGCCTTAGCTCGAAATATAATAAATATAACTTGCTAAACTCGTACTAGAGTTGTTTTGTAAATATTTAATTTATTTAGTATAATTTTCTAAAATACAGAATATTTTCTTATCAAACATTAAATATTTTTATAAACAAGTACTTTTTTTTATTTTACACTTAAGGCATTTACATCAAATTATTGCATCTCGTCAGAAACAAAGAAAGTATCATTAAAAA
This sequence comes from Argynnis bischoffii washingtonia, assembly GCA_033884665.1. Classification (NCBI taxonomy): domain Eukaryota; kingdom Metazoa; phylum Arthropoda; class Insecta; order Lepidoptera; family Nymphalidae; genus Argynnis; species Argynnis bischoffii. Next base: position 5,736,821 of record CM066628.1, on the reverse strand, counting down.
AAGTATAATCCTGGTTATAAAAAATAATGCGTTCCAAAATTAAATTTTTCTAATTTTATTGATGACTAGCGACTAGCTGTTGATCCCTATACAAACTTTTATACCCATCATTTCATTTCATTCCAGGGATGATTTCCGGAATATAAAATATCCTATATCCTTCCCGGGGTCTCGAACTATCTTTTTACCCAATTTCATCTAAATCGGTCCAGTAGTTTTAGAGTTTATTCGTTACAAACATACAAAAATATAAATTAAATTGATCAATTAGCGTAATGAGGTTTTGCTGTGCATTTATGGATGGTGCTGTTTATATTTTATAAGTTATTTACCACGATTAACATCGCAACAGTTACGGAGATTGGATTAATTAAAAGTAACATTAATTTTACTATGTTTTATATCGGTATGTGTATTCTTCCATATAATCGGATAAATAAAAAAAAATATTACTCATCCGACTATTGTTGGTGTGTGATATATTGCGACTGTGACTATTTTTATGTTTCTATAAAAAACATTGGGATCTAAAAGAAGTTTTCAGCTCAGTAGGTTATATTATCATATTTTTTTTACATACAACATGTTAAGGTAATTTTTTTTGCATATAGAAATTTCTGCACCTAAAAATCACTTTTTACACATAAAAACTCATGATCTTAAAAATCGTTGGGATCTAAAAGAATAGGTAGATTAATAAACTATTATTATTTTTTGCATTTAGAAACGTCTGCAACTAAAAATCACTTGTTTTATATTAGAAAACAAAAAAAGTGGTAGATATTTGTACAAACCGACAATAGTCGCACTAATAATATATTTTTTATTGATCCGATGATCGGACTAATGGCAACAGCCATTTTGTATTTTATACAAGTATAGCTTTACAGGCCGGAACAAAAGGTCGAATTTAGACCGTTTAATTTCTTTATAACTAATGGAGTATATATATGCACCTATACCATAAAATTCTCGTGTCAGAGTGTTTGTAACAAAACTCCTCCGAAACGGCTTGACCGATTCTTATGATATTTTGTGTGTAATTCAGTTGATCTGAGAATAGGACGTAAACTATTTTTTATACACCTAAGTGATAAGGATGGTCCACCCTACGGACGAACTCTTGCGGGGCGAGGGTGAGTCGCAAGTATGTATGTATATATAATATTTCCACGTGAATAAGTAGAGATATTTACTTATATGGTATTACATTTCATGATTTATAAAGGAATGTTTTGATGACCTATAAAAGAGGAAAATTATAAATATATAGGTTGATTCCCCATACAAACTTTCATCCCCATTTTCACCCCCTTAAGGATGATTTCCGGAATAAAAAATATCCTATGTTCTTCTCAGGGTCTCAAACTATCTTCTTACCAAAGTTCATCTAAACCGGTCCAGTAGTTTTTGAGTTTATTCGTTATAGACATACATAAATACAATTCTTTATAAACTTATAAATGATTTTACGCCTAAAGCATTTTTTAGCAGTGGCGCGTTTTACCCGGAGTGGTTCGATAAGCCGCTCATTAAATTAATATTAAGGAAAAAATAAGGTTCACGCTGACTGGAAAATGTACAATAATCCGGTTGACTATGACTCTTTTTCTTTTCTTCGAAGAAGGTACAAGAGCCGCGAAAGCGAGTTGTTTCAAAAATATATAGATGGGGCAGAGAGTTCAATCAAAAATAATCCTAAATATGTATTTAGTTATGTAAAAGGGAAATATAAATCTGAACAAGTTTACCCTGCTACAAAGGTTTATCAAAATAAAAATTTGTCAAATAACGAGGAAATTTGTACAGCATTCGGTAGCTTTTTCAGAGAAATGTTTCAAGAACCACTAACTGTTTATACAGCGACTTCTTTGCATGTTGAAGACACATCAGAAAGGGTTCCTTCACTATTAGTAAATTCAAAACAAGTATGTAACCATTTAAAGAAGCTAGATATTTTTAAGGGACCTGGCTCTGATAAAATACCAGCTGTTTTTATAGTACAATGTGCTGAGGAACTTGCAGTGCCTTTGACCATCCTCTACAATAGATCCTTTAGAGAAGGCATTGTGCCAAAAATTTGGAAAGAGGCTCACATTGTTCCTGCTCATATCAATGTACCCGCTGTGCTTTTGTTATCTGGGGTAAATTTATTACGATCAAACTCATTACAAGTCCAATGAATTACTGCTATATTAAAGTCTCCTATCAGAATAGTACAAGATTGTTTATTTATAATCTGCTCCATATTGTTAATATAACTTTCCAATATATCATATTTTAAAGGCGACCGAATATAGACTGCACATATAAAAACAGATTCTGAATCAAGTATAATATTTACCTTATCTTACTTAGGCCTTCACATTTATTACTTGATTTTTAATTTGCTGTCCATATTCTTCCATTTGCCTGTTGAGTACCTCTAGTCTCCACCATATATAAGTTCTCTGTATAAGGTTGCGGCTAGATCAAAATATTTAAAACGTATTTTGATAAGTTAGAAATACTTGAGAGCGTAAGATTAAGGTGAGGTGGGTTAATTATACAGAAAAGTATGCAATTCAATAATCTTCCGATTTCCGAAGAAACAAACATCGTCCATGAAAAGAGTTTAAAATATCGTCCATAGGCGAGCGGTTCTGACATTATAATAAAAAGAACATAGCTAATATTTATATAAAAATTAGTCTTCTACATAATAAAATGTTTATGACTTCTTTAGCGAGTCTCTTGACTTTGAGTAAATTAAAAATATTACATATTATATTATTTAGTCACCAGTAGTCTACTACTGATAACTCACTAAATAATTAATCAGAGATATCTCAATTAAATTTTTATGGAATGATATGATGTCGACAAAGATTTTTTGCTAACTAGATTTGATTTTGTTGATATTATTATCGCAGAAATATTTTTGGACACAATATGTATGGAGAAAGTAAATGGAAAATTTGTTTATTTTAGGATAAACTAAAATATGAAGTCAGTTTATTCAATCGATAAATTACGAGAATTATTTTTTAAATGTTTGTGTTCGATAAAATTTATAAGGACCTCCTTTTATTATTGACCTCTTTTGTTAGAATTTTGGAATACCGATTGGACCGATAGTAGTAACGACTCTGTGGCACAATAATAAATAACATGAATTTTTAGGTGTTTAGTTTCAACAATTTAAAATATTTAACGTAGAGAAGACGACTTGCTTTAGTCAGTTTAATTATGCTAAACCAGACCACATCATACGTATATGCTGTCCTAGAAGAAGACTGTGTTCAGCGATGCGAAGCTGTGCTGTGCAAAGAATAAATATCTGTTTGATTTAATCTGCTATAGATGTGTTATGGTGAGACGTTTCCATTTTATTTCGGTGTAGGAGCCAAGTTAATATTTCGTTGATTAAAAGGGAAAGGTTAACAGAATGTGCAATTAAAGACAGCTGTGAAAGATTGTAGTTATTTCCAATGTAAGTCTCTAGTAGCTTAACATTAATGAACCTACGTAGCACAAGCTAGGATGACTGAATTGATATGGTTATGTAACATTAACAAGCCTATGTGGCAAATGTAGTTTCAGTGGCGAGAGTCGCCGGAGTAGTGGCCTGTGAGGCACCGACTGGCCTGTGTGGCACCAACTTGATTGACATACGATTCACTTACTTTGTAGGTACTTGATGATAAGTTGTGTCTTTAGTTTTCAGTCAGTTTAAAGATTAAGTTTTGAGTTTGTCTTAAAGAAAACCAGCTTATTGAATGATTAAGGAGAATAAGTATAGTATGATGTGAATCGCCATATTTATTGATACCATATAAGGCTAGAAAAGAAGCCAATACATTTTGTGATAGATTGATTAGATATATCGGAATTCAAGACTGAAAAGAATAGTAGTTGTCTGTCTGTATGTATGTATACTTTTGCACTACATATAATATCTATTCCACCGATGATTATTTTTAGCGATATTGGCCACCATCATCATATTTGGCTAAGATTGAACTACTTTTTTTAAAAATTTGCTTTTTCTTTCTATAGTAGTAGCACGTATACCGATTATTATTGATTGCATACGTAATATGTAACAACTTAAATCGGCGTAGAGCGCGATTCCGACAGAGAGCTAATGTCAATAGAAATAATTTAAAAGATTTTACTGAGTTATTTTATAGTAATTTAATTCTTGTATCGTTGGGTACGTATCGAATTTAACAGGTCCGATCATATTATGGGGAGCAAGGGCTAATGGCTCTTATATTATAGAAATGTACAGGGAGGTGGGCAGAAGGTTACTGTAGGAGCTTTTAATATCTGGAACTACATGGTTATTAAGAGGAAGAATAAAATCAAGACATATAAGCAAAAAATATATTTTGTTTATATTTTAGTTGACAGCTCTTTAAGTTGTAGAAATGCAATAATGCGATATTAATGCAACTGTATTGTGGAAAAAAGAACAGTCGGTTGCTGTGCCCACACAATGAGCATATATGGTTTCTACTTTCTTGTTGGGCACGGCACCATAATTTTATAACAACTTCTGCATAGTTGTTAGACAATATTTTAATATGTTATTCTGATGACGATGATGATTTATAAAATAAATGATAACGTCTAAGTATGTCTTTTATTTCTACATATTACTGCACCAAGTTGTCTTATTAGCATGGATGGTAGGTAGGAGATGCAACAGATTTGTCCATATTACGTAAACGTGTTTTGCTTTGCGCGCTCAACTATAGTTTATAATTTAGATCTTATTATGATTTATCTAATTTAAAATACTTAAGATTGTTCTTTATAGTAGTTAGACACGTTCACGCTTTCTGTGTGCTTCAATAAAAAAAAACGCGCTAACATATTGTAGATATAATTATAAAAGTGCATGTAAAAGACCCTGTGCGTTCATTTATCTTAAATTGAATAATTTGTCATGTAATGATGTCACGTGTTAAAATGTAACGTAAAACCTAACCTTATAATTCTGACGTATGTAAGGGGGAAAAAAATCTAGCTATCTATTTCATTAGTGGTAAGGATATATTATACTAAACGTTTGTACATATATAACTAAATAAACTTTAAGGATTATATATAACTTTTATACAACAATCGCCCGTACCAAATAGCGAGGATTGTTTGTAGGAGAAAGAAGGAGATCAAAAAAAAATAGCGTATTTAAAACCAGATTTTACTAACTTGGTCACCGCCGGAGCCAATGAAGATTGGCTTTATGACGTTTTTCTAAATGAATTAATTTATGACTAATTTTCAAGCCTGTAACACCGAGCCCCAGTTTGTATAGGGAATGGTTTTGTCCTTTAGAGCAGAGACTACTACATCTCGAGCGGGGTCGAGACGCCATCATGACATTAATTGGAGATATGTGGCTCTATTATTATATAAAATTGTCGTATAATCAATTATTTTTTTTTGCAATGAAGAAAAAAATAATTTAATTATTTTTTTTAATTTCAGTCGATACATAGATATGTCCGTTTTTCTTTATTATCTTAATATTGGAATATAAGCTTATATTCTACCTATCTAGATAACAAACACTTGACAATAATATATAAAGAGCTAAATTTTATGCATATACATATGTAGTAGGCGTCTGATAGTGAAGCACACGTTTTCACTGCAACCATGAAGTTCAGCATAATCATATTTTTCTGCCTATTAGGACTTTCCTTACAGGTTAGAATTTGTTTTATTTATTTTTTTAAATAATTTATCTTGATTTTGAACAGTTTTTGTTGTTTTTATTAGTTATTTTATTACATTTTTGTTATTTTTTGTTGGTATAAAAAATTAAAATTATTGTGTTTCCTGTAGCAGCATTTAGCCTTGATTTTTGGAAACTATAATTCCCCTAAGATTTCTAACCGCAGAGATACTTTATCATGGAATATATAAAAACCCTAAGTAAATTTTATTAGAGATCATTAAATAGACTCTTTACAGCAGAGGTTCCCAAAGTTTCTTAGCCACGAAACCCTAATTGATCATAATTTTTTTAGCGGATCCCCATTTTGATAATAACTAAACTGATTGTGTTGTAATTAAAATACTTTCTTGTTTGACTTGAAAGAACAAATGATAAATGAAAAATATTATTACTTATTTATTGTATTAAAAATATAACCTAATTAATTAATGTAATAAATGTTTTTTTTTCTCATATTTACTTATACTAGCACTAAAATTACGCTTCATGTCTGACAACATTTTATTTCACTCTTGCACGGAACACCTTTTCACGGAAGCGTAGGGTCCCGCGGACCATCATTTGGGAACGGCTGCTTTACAATACCAATCTACAATCTATACAGATAAATAAAATTGAAGTGTCTGTTTGCAATGTCAAAATAACAGCTAAATGCATCTGGAATTATATACGGTACTTATAAGAAAAACACAAATTTTAAAATTTTTGTCTGTTTCTTCCGGCTAATCTTCGAAACGGCTTGACCAATTTTAATGGGACTTTTACTAGCAGATAGCTGATATTATAAAGAGTAGCTTAAGCTACTTTTATTTTAGAAACAAAATTAGGATTTCACTCAAAAAAATTAAAACGTACCTAGGGACGAACGCGAGCGAAGCTTTTAACAAACTGTCAATTATAAGTTGACCGTCACGCTTCGGGAGTGAAGCATCTACCATATTATCCAAATCTGATTAGTCAACGATTTTTAATCTCTATTTAAATAAAATGTACCAGATGGTAAAGAGACCTACAGTTAAACATGCTCTGCCTCGGTACTATTGACTGTTGTAATACCAACAGAAAAACTCAATATCTACACTTGGCTCGACCGAGGACTTACCCAGGATGTGACCTGAGATTCAGTCTACAGCCTTATATGCTGCTGGCCATTACACCAACGAAATTTAAAAAAACAAAGTGTGTATGTACTTATGTACGCAAGTAAGAAGTTATACCTACTACTTTGGCGTAACTGAACAAAAAAAGATTTCATCCCGTATGTCACAGCTCTCTGTTTGTAAAAGGAATGATAAAATAATTAAATAAGTCGTATTAGGCATATTACAATCATGTATTTATAGAATATCATTTAAGGAAAAAATATCATATTATAAATCATTTGTCAGACAATAACAACGGTTACCATGGCAACACACAGTTATCAGCTAACTTCATCATGTCGCTTTTTGGCTGTCGATGTGCGCGCGCATCGTAATGGTTTTACTATCACATTTTTTTCCAAACCTCCCAAAAGAAGTATAACTTACAAAAAAAAAAAAATTTGTAAACTCTGTAAAAATAATAAGTTGGTAGAATGTGTCTCGTTTAATAATTATTACATAAAAATTATGTACTTTTACTTCATTACATTTCTCATATACATAGGTTTCATATAAATTAATATATTTTAAAGTTTTTTTTTTGTACTTAGAGATCAATACCACAAGATAACAGCTATGTGGCAGCCGTGGTAGAATTCCAGATGCAGTCCGATTCAATTGCGGATAATATACCACATTACTTGAAATTAATACGGCAAGCCGCACAACAGGTATGTATATCTCTCAATATAGCTCAAAATCAACTAATTTTAATTACACCTTGTTGTATAAGTACGCATTTGATTCTCATTGGATACTCTACAGAATTACATTAAACGTCACGTAAAATAGTTAAAATTTAGATTACTTAGTAAGTAGCTTATGATTAAAAAAAATAACTTTAAATACAAATGTAACGTTTATTTATATTAAAGACTAGCATTGCCCGCGGCTCCGCCCGCGTTCAGATGACCAAAAACCAAATTCTTAGGTTTTACATATTAGTATATTCTTACATTGCAATTTTTGTATTTTTTCTCAGAAATGAGATATTTTCCCGGGGTAAAAAGTATCCTATATGTTGACCCCTATAACCAGCTACCACCATACCAAATTTCATCAAAATCCCTCTAGTGGTTTTTCTGTGATGCGGTAACAGACAGACAGATATCATCAAGCTACTTACTACTCAAGGGAGTAAAGCAGTATTAATAAATGTCAACAAATCGAGCAGACTTCCACACATTATTACTGACAGCATAAAGCCAAAGAGTTTTTTTGTAGATTTAGCGTGAGCGAAGCCGCGAGTATGGCTAGTGATATATATTATATACATATGTATGTTATATATGTTGTACATAAAAAAAATCTTCTACAGAAAGCTGATATAATTGTATTTCCTGAACTAACGCTGTCCCACAGCGAGAGTATCATTGTACCAATGAATGGCTTGCTCAAGGAACACCCAATTCCTGCGTTAAAACCGGAATTTTTTGATAAGGTAAGAAATTACATTTATTTGATTTTTAAATTAATATATAATTGATTTTTGAAATTTTGAAAGAGACATCATTTTTTTAAACACACAATATTTTTTGTAAAAACACATTTTTCCCCAAAAATTACGACCGAAAGATGGAATTTGTGAGTAAAATTTTGTAGTCAAAATGCCTCTATATGTATATATAGGTTTTATTTATGAAACATTTAATACAATTTAATAGAAATCGTTACTTATTATCGGAATTGTGATAATGGTTTATTCTTTATTAAACCATAATTTTCAAAAATTTGCAATTAGGTAATTATAATTATTAAGTGTATGTTGAGGGACCGGCTGTTTATGCCGCTGATGCTTTGGTACCAAAACTTTGGTAATCCGGTACCAAAATTTTTGGCCAACACTGATTCTTTTTGATTTATATATATATACTAGCGACTCACCCTCGCTCCGCTCGGATTCGTCTCTACTTACGTTTGAAAGTGTAGTATAGATTTCTCAGAGATGAGATATTTTCCCGCAGTAAAAAGTATCCCATATGTTGACCCGGATAACCAGCTGTCATCATAATAAATTTCATCAAATTCCCTCCATTGGTTTTTCCGTGATGGGGTAACAGACAGACAGACAAAAATTCAAAAACTATAGATTCGGCCTCTGTATCGATAATAACGTTTATTTCAATAAGATTTTCCAAAAAATATTTAATGTACAGATTTGTAAGATTCGATCGAGTCGTTATAATCAGTCCAGTAATTACAGTAATTAAACCTTCAAGGATAAGTAACTTTGTTACAGCTATAATCCAAAGTAATTTAAACGGTCTTCTAATCAATGTAATTATTTTGATAAAATAACACGTTATATTACAAAATTATTTTGCTGTAATAAATTTCACCAATAAATAGAAAGCTGTAAATACAAAATAAACTTTAAAATTTCTTAATTTTATATTGGAAAACAGCATTAGCCGATATGAAAACATTTATATCAAATTAAATATTATTACATTTTTCTTATCTTGAAGGGTATTTTTGCTGATTGCGATTCGATTTTAAGCATTCATTTTTTTATGTATTAAAAAAGGTAGCCCAGTGTTAACGCGGTCGCTAGGGAAACCGAGTGAGGCGGGTTCAAATCCCGGGTCTCGCACCTTTAATATTTTCATGTGTGAATCAATTCCAACATGATTACCACTTGTCTTAGCGGTGAAGAAAAACATCGTGAGAAAACCTACATGTCTCAGAGAACCTAGCAAGTTTGCAAAAAACCTGTGAAGTTCGCCAACCCCACTTGGCCAGCGTGGTGGACTATGGCTTAATCCCCTTCGTACTGAGGGAAGGCCCGTGCCCAGCTGTGGGACATTAAAGAGGGCTGAATACAATTGAAAATGTATGTCAAGCTACTGTTTCGGGAAATGAATATAAAAATATAAACATTAGTATTTAATATATTCTTGTAACTTTCCTTCTTCATAAATTTTATCCTTTTTATTTTATAAATACTTAATTATTATTATTTATGACTTTTAGACCCTAGTATCAATATCATCAGCAGCGCGGCAAAACAAAATATACGTAGTTATCAACGTAGAAGAGGTCGTGGATTGTACTAAGGGAACCCCCGCCGGAGAGAGATGCCCTGAGAAAAAGAAGTACTTGTTCAACACCAACGTTGTGTTTGATAGGTCTGGTGCTGTTATTGACAGGTAGGTACATATATGTTGTGTTCTTTTTTATACTTAAGATAAAATACAGGGATTAATTCTTAAAAAAAAGGAAATAGTTGGCAAAGGTCGATTTATTTGTAAAAGAAATATGATATAGTAATAGACGAAAATTAAAGACAGTTTCTCCCCTTGATGGGCGGTCCTCGTAACAAATGGCAGAGAAACTGTCTAAATGTACATATATGAAGAATCAAATGTGCCTTTAGTAAAGATTTCATAATAAAATGTACATATAAATATAATCCTTCTAAACTATAATTAATAATAATGCCCTCCTGACCGATTCCGGCCACAGCGGTCAATCTCATTGAGACTAGCCAACTGCGCAGAAGATATTATAGTGCAGCGCGTGTGCGCGCAGACACAAGTGCACTCTCTATTCCTATCACTCTCATACTCCGGTGTGACGACACGAGACACTACTTCGACTCGACTTCGGGCTGTTACTAAGGCTTACTATACAAAAAGACTCAATAACTACATGAATTTGGCCCGATGCGGGACTCGAATCCAGGATATATCTCCGGGAAACTATAATTAATCAACGGGTGGGTGGTTATGATAGTTGATTTTTTTGGGCAATTAAGAAACAACTGTCGTGTTACTTCGTTAAAAAACGACCTGAAATTAAGTACGAGAAATGGCCAGTCGATCATCTAATTATGCGATCAAAATTATTCTTTGTGAATATTTTATTTATTAAAAATATAATTTGAAAATATGGATTACCGGTGAATAGGATGAAGTTAAAGTTAATTTTTTTCCAATTTCAGATATCGTAAAATAAATCTTTTCGATGAAATAGGTCGTACTCCAGCTTTGACTCCAGATTTGGGTATATTTACTACAGACTTTGGCGTTACTTTCGGCCACTTTATCTGCTTTGACTTGATGTTCCAAATTCCTTCGGTACAAGTTGTGCAGAAGCTGAATATAACTAACATCGTCTACCCTACTATGTGGTTTCCTGAAATGCCTTTCTTAACTGGTGAGTTTAAAATTTGTAGATCTGAGATCTGTATTTTATTAATATAGTACTTAGCTGCCAAATTGTTATCAGACATGATTTACATATGCGTTCGGAGACAAGGGAGAACAAACTGTACCTTTTGAAATCAAACTTTAAAATATCCCATTAATATTATATGTCAATGCGAAAGTTTAGATGGACGTTTGTTACTTAATTACGCCAGAACTGCGGATCTAGATAAAATTTAGCACACTAGATCTTTCTTATATGCTATAGTCTGGAAAAACATAGGTTACTTTTATCCCGGAAAAATGTATGATTCCCGTGGGATACATTTATTTTTGTTTTTCGCTAGGGACGAATCCGGACTAAGCGAGGGCGTGTGCTAGTAGAACATAATTTAAGGAAATATTCATAACTTTAAAGTTCTATGAAGTAAGGGCGTACGAGAGTTGCTTATTTGACTATTTTAAGTTACTATACAGTGTAAAAAATATTACAAATGAAAGTAAGACAGTTTTTACTCCACGAATTTCTATTATTAACTTATTCCTGAATATTTATTTTCAGCTGTGTCAATCCAAGAAGCATACGCCAATTCAATGAATGTGAACTTATTGGCTGCTGGAGCCAACAACATGGAATATGGAAATGCAGGTCAGTAATCCTTACTTCTTTACTGATATTACAAATTAAGAATTATTGTAGCTCTATTGATTTGTCTTTAATATAATTGCAAGGCAAGAGATTTGGATGTTTTTTGCACTGATCTAAAATAGTGTAATGCTTAGTAAGTGATTTCCGAATGTCCCCATCTAGCTCAGGTAAAGGGCAGCATTGGTTATTACCAATTTACAGGCAATACATAGATATTGAGAGAAACCTGTGTATGGACTGGGGAGTAAAATTTTCTTTTTCTTTTATTCCCAAAAAAAGAGAGAAAATCGTATGTTTAAAGTACGACCATTTGCTTTACAGGTTCAGGAATCTATTCCGGTAAGGCTGGAGCTTTAGTGAGCATTATGCCAGGAAAACATACAACGAAGTTACTTGTGTCACGAGTACCGAAAGTACCCGGACAGGTAAAAAGTTTTTTGTATTCAAAGAATTTATTAATTTTTTACACTAAACTAGTTGCAAATATGTGTTTATGCACACAGTAAATATAAGTCAATAAACTATAGATTCTGATAAAACTTAAGTCTATGTTATTTTTTTATATCAAAATAAAAAAAGCAGATATTTACGTTATATTCTTTAGCTAAAAAGTAATTAATAAGGCCCTTTTGGCTCAGGTTTTGATTACTTTTTACGCCGTATTTAGAAACTTTTTGTAATAAACTAATATCCGCAAGAACCATTTGATACGTCATGACAAAAAATTCTGAATCCCATCGTTTTAGACATTATTTCCTACATCCTATCTTACTACCTCTTTAAAATTGACACATAAGTTAGTGTAGCTGTAGAGCTAAAACTCAATATATCATGTATTCCAGGTAAGCCGCCCCTATCCAGGACCAATAAGGTCTGATCCTAAAGAGCTTGACAATTTGTATATAATGAGGGACGAGACCCTCGTGTTGCACTTCACGCGTCGTCTCAGACGTCGTTACGAGGAGTTCACGTTGGCAGACCACGACGTTATTTGCAACTTCCGAATTCGAATGAGAGAGGGCACAGCCAATAATGTAAGTAATAAATGTTCTTCTTTTGCTGTACACATATTCTATTTTGTTTGCAATTTCTGACTGTAGAATGTGAAATTCATGTTTTTTACTTTACAAACTTTTTAAGCAACTAACGAAAAAATATTCTTACTTTAAACTACTAGAAAGTTAAAAATAATAACAGTTACATACATGTAGTATTGGCTAGCCAAATACTACATACACATAGTATTTGGCTCGTGGCTTTGCATGTAAATTTTTGATATTTGATAAAGACGTTAATAATGAACCCCGCTTTATAACGAAGTATGTAGAATATTGAGCTTTGTTCGTTTCGCGCGAAAATTTGAGTAGAGAAGCAAATATTAGTACCTAGTACCTACAACAAGTAATTTAAAGTTCATTTGAAATTAAAATGTTTCATATAATATTTTTTTTATATAAATTTCAACATACAATCGTGCTATAAATTATTTTAGTCTTATTTACCCCTTTGGTCTAGTCCCAGCGACCAGTAGCGTTATGGCTTTAGATCATTTATCTCCCACCTAAAAAACTGTCTCAAAGAGATTCATCGTTGGGATAAAATTATATTTTTTTTGGCTGTCAATAGAAAATACATTATTCGTCCGATTATTGTCGGTTTGTATGAATATTTACCACTTTTTTGTTTTTCGTAATGTAAAATAAGTGACTTTTTAGATGCAAGAGTTCCTATATGCAAAAATAACCTTAATCTAACGAACTGGAAAGTTATTCTTTTAAATCCCAACGATTTTTAAATTCAAGAGTTTTAATGGTTAATAAATTATTTATAGGTGCAGGAGTTTCTGTATGCAAAAAAATAACCTTAACCGAGCTGAACCAAGCTACTTATTTTACTTACTAATTTATTAATCTATTCGACTTTCCTTTTAATTTATGTATTTTATAAAAGAAGAACAATTATTTTAATTCGACCTATTGAAAGACACTCCGTATTTTTTTATGAACACTCAACAATTTCATTTGAATTGAGGTACATTGTGAAATTCATGTTTAATTATAGTTCAGATATTTTGCCATAAATTAAACATTATTTAAGAATTTTTGATCGTATTTATTTTACCGCTACCGTGTAAATGAATACTTAGAACGAAAATATTCTCCGTACTATAGACATTTATATAAAATTTTGTTGCAATCGTTTCAGCGGTGTAGAAGTTGAAGTGTTGTAGCGCCATGTAATGGGAAGTTATCCTGAAATTAATAACATAAAAGTTCATGTCTTTATGTATATTGGCATACAGTTCCGCAAATTTTTATTCATTTAGTTATAATGACTTATGTATAATAAGCATTTTTTAGCATTTCCACCATTATGTTTTCTGACTTCTGTATAAAATAATAATTAGATTATATTTTAGATTTTCGCAGACGTATATATATAGAGCAGCAGCTTTCAGTGGCGTGCGACCAAATGCCATTGACGATGGACTGACAGGAGGCAACAGAATTTGTTCCATTTTCGCTTGCACTGGAAATACCATAGACACTTGTGGGCAAAGGTACTTTCTTATTATTATAAAATATTTTTCTCATTTATATTCTTTCCTGCGAAATCATTCAATTATTACGTGGCATTATTAAGTTGGTGTTTGTAGAAAAATTTGCTTTCCAGCACGTTTGCAATAGCATATTAATGGAGTAAACAAATTTCTCGTTAAAAACAACAGATTGAGAACGTATAAAATATTCATGGTAGCTATTTTAAGAAATAGCTGAGATAAAGAAGAAGATGATAAATTTAAGGACTTGCTGCCTGTTACTGCTGTTAAGTTTCTGAATGCAATGAAAAATGCATATAACATTGACGATTTTTTATCTTACGGAAAGTATGAACCGATTAAAAGTCAGTTGAATGAACGGAGATAATAAGTAATCTCTCCCCAAGGCATCATTTCCAATGCCACAGATAACGTTGTTTTTCGAATTACGTTACTTTAAGTTTAATATGGCGAGAAGTATACATGATTATCAGAACCAAGCCCTTCGACAAGGGTTCTAGCCCTGGGGTCCCCTAAAAGAAATTTTCAGATGTCACCTCGAACCTATAACCGCACTGAAAAAACTTTTACCAAACTCGTTTTTTCAGCTCGTTAATTAGATAAAATGGAATAAAAATTCAATACTATAAAGAGCGTCTACTTCTTAATTATCTCATAGTTCTAAATTTGGTCTTCATGGATACATTTTTACAATCACAACATTTAATACGTTCAAAGTTAAAAGCAGCATTCACTTACTGTAATTTTTTTCAACAGATTCCCGAATTTCCAAGAACGAGCCACTGCTGTTTTTGAGGAGCTTTCAATAATCGCAACGGTCCCAAGACCACAAATAAATGTAAACCTATCAGCGAACAATTCATCTTACTACCCAGTGTCTCTCGACACATCTATTATGCCATTGAAACCTGAGTATTTCGAGTTCCAATCAATAAATATAGACAGAGTAGCTATTTATAGGATGATGTTGAGAAAACCTGTTTCTAATATGTATTCCTTCGCTATATGGGGAAGAGAGTTTTCTACAGATGGTCAGAAACCATCACCACCAGGACAACACAATTAAGCGACCAACAATGATTACTAATCTAACGATGTCTATTGTCTACTTCATGACCCACATATATATTTTTATACTTCATATATTCTTCAGTACTTACGTACAATAAGACAGACGTACCATGCGGAGATCTGCATAGAGCGTAAAACTAGCATGATTTTATTGGTAACAAGTATTGCAAAGTTTTCCATTTTGTAATGTACTTTTATTTTATTTATGTATGTTGAGACTTGCAAATTTCAATATATCTGCCGGCTTAGTGTAGACGCCGATAGCATTCAAAATTCTCATTTTTTAATAATAAAAATAAATATATCACTTTTGTTTTAGTGTACAGATTAAATATTTTATAATAAAAGCAAAAAAAAGATGAATATTTATATAATTTTCTTAATAAAATAAATAAAAAAATAAAAATTCTTTTATTGACTTAGAGAATACATTACAAGTTAGTCACAAGGGCCCCTGCACTAGGTGTAGACCTGTATTACTGGGTGCCCCGCTCATCCACTAAAACTAGAAAGTCAACAATAAGATTGATAACTGAAGGTGAAGAGGTGCTTATTTATTTTTATTACATATAATTTTTTTTGTAAGTATATTTTTAAAATGTCGCCTAATTAGTTAAAGATGCATGCAACGTTATAGGGTCAGAACCAAGCAATGGGGGTTAATTAATATATATATGTATATATAAAACTAGAGGTTTACCCTCGCTTTGCTTGGATGCGTCTAGTATCAAGGGCAATGCCATTTTTTGGTAAATGTAGGTAATTAATAAGAGTAGACTCTGTTATTCCAAGTTTTAGTCTATGACGCCTCCGATTTGTGTTCACTTTTTCATGGGAGGGTTCAGTAGCGTCCGGCAATCCTACCGGGTGTAAACGAAGTAACGCGTTTGTGAGGAGGCCATCTGGGTGGGAGGAGGCGTACCATGGGGCTTGGCACTTTTCTGATAGCACACTGAAGCAGATCTCGGGTTCTCTTGGTCTACTTCAGTAGACCAGCTGTAAGGGTATTGTGGTTGAGCGTATAAGGGATCTTACGACGTCCCATTAAGATGGGAAAAGTTCCGTGGGATATTAGTGGACAGTACAGGCATATTTAGCTCGAAGAAAGCTGTGTTAAAAACACAGCTTTCTTCGAGCAAAAGAATAACAAACATACACAAAAAAATAATTTACACTTTCAAACATTTATACGTACATGAAGTCTCTTATATATACCAATAGTGTACATAAGAAGTTTTATATTGATAAGATATTGAAATGGAAGCAACCAAAACATTTTAATTTAGTTGATTGATCAATCAATGTGTTATTTGATGGTCCCCTCACTGACGTATTAAATTGCTATGTTATTGCTCGATAAATTGTATGACGCCGAATGTATACTTTACGATTTTAATGGAAGAATTTTTAAGTGATATTATTTAATTGATTTGTATGGGAGCTTGTATATGGATTCGTATTAAGGCTATCATTATTAACATATATATATAGGCTCATAGAGCCCCATCTATACCTACTTGGTCTATGTGTAAAATAACACACATGCGTAGGTTTAAATATAATTATAGTGATGCATTCTATTATGCATACCTAATACATTTTAATTTATATAATAAGCTTTGAAATATCAAAGTTCCTATATTATATTTTAATACTTAAATTTTAAAGGCAGTGTTAGCCCAATGGTAATGCGCTCGCTTGGGAAACCGAGTGAAGTGGGTTCAAATCCCGGGTCTCGCATCTCTGATATTTTCATGTGCGAATCATTTCTAACATGATTACCAATTGCCTTACGGTGAAGGAAAACATCGTGAGGAAACCTGCATGTCTGAGAAAACCTAGCAAGTTTTCGAAAGACATGTGAAGTCCGCCAATCCGCACTTGGCTAGCGTGGTGGACTATGGCCTGATTCCCCTCGTATTGAAGGGAGGCCCGTGCCCGAGCAGTGGAACGTTAAAAGAAAGGACTGAATTCAACTTAAATTTAATAAAATTAATATTACACATGAATATTAAACATGTCGGAATTCATTTATCTACATAATAATAAAAACCACAACCAAATGAGTGCTAATACCTGTTCAAAAATAGACGAATGCTGAAACAAATCAATGTCGATAAAAAGTATTCTCTCCACATAAATTTTGCTTCTTTTAAGTCTTCTCCTTTATTCGTAATCTTCTTTTTATCCTTGTCCTTATTCCACATTACGTAATGTTGGCAATATACCTATCCTTCTTCTATACCGTACTTTTTACCGTGGGTGATTATCTCATTCCCACGGGAGTAGGTACACGTTATAACACAACCCAAAAAATATTTATGATCAGAATTTCTTGAAACTTGGTATTAATGCTCTTTAATACAATTATATAAATACGTGTTTTAGCATTTTTTGAAATTCATCCCATAAGGAGATAACACAAGGGATAAAAATTTGTATGAAACCTACCTTTTTAAAGTTTTTTTGTTGCAGTTTTAGCGCGAGCGAAGCCGCGGGTTTTGCTAGTATATTTATATAAGAATGATATACTCTGAGCACTTGACATAACTATTAAATAAGTCATTTGCATACCTCATTGTAGTCTTGTATTAGCGATAGCGTTCTTACAATATCATCTTTATCTGCGTTTATGAACGTATAATGTAGGTTACGTTCGTCAGTTGCACAGTGAAGTCCACTGGATTGTATATTTTCCATACACTTAAAATAATATATACAATAACGGCAATACAATAAATATCATCAATTTCATTTTTAAAACGTGTGACGTTCTTTCAAAACTGTTATTTAACAGGGAAATATATTGTTTATATTGCACAAGACCAGTATGACTGTTTGTCAAGAAAAATAGTTTATATAGTTGCTAACTTTGAATAATTATATTATTATTCATCGTTGAGCGTTACTGGATCCATCTGCACTAAATCTCCAGCCATCACGGTTTTCAGTTCAAGGGTATCTACGGGAGTGTAGACATCTATTAAGTTGATACTAAGTAAGTTTTACCTATTTTTTATACTTTTTAAAAATTAAGATTACATTTTTAGCAATTATGTAACGTTAGTATACTTGATTTTTTAGAGCCTATTATTAATAAAAATCATTTATATTACATTTAATGCCGTACCGCTCGAGAAAAGCTTTACGGATTTCTACACAATATTTCTTATCGAAGAAATAACAATTTTGATTCAAAATCCAATCATGTTTTATTCATTACTCGCATTAATCCAAATATAATTGAACATATATATTTATTATATAATTTGATTTCATACGCAGATGCAAAAGATTGATGACAAAAGAAAGAAGTGTTTGTGTGCAAAATTAGTATACACGTACTAGGTATTATAATATATAACTATTAAACTAAAATATCTTTACTCTCTTAAAATACCCAGTTTCTTTTACTTAACAATTTTTAACATCTCAACTATTGCAGGAATCTCGTCGAACCAAACTTAGAGCTAACGCAAATGGAATTTAACTAGAGTTTAAAAACGTTCAGTATAGTGTTGTGCTCACTCATCAGTGATCGTGGATTTGCTATCTTTAGTCTACAGTTAGCGGCACGCGGTTAGCTTGCACTGTGATATAAGTTATTATTTATGACAAAAATGGCTCAAGTAAGAAAAGTACTTGTTATATACACTGGGGGCACGTTTGGAATGTTGAAAAATGAAAAAGAAGGTGAGCTTATGGAACTGTTTTTAACTATTTATTTTATTTTAAAATAAAACTATATTTTCTGATTTTTCGGGTGAGAGTCCCATTGACCATGATTGATTGAGCATTCGTTACGTCAGGAACCAAAGATAAAAATAAATCCGCGAAAAAATCCGAAAAGGTAGTTTTATTTCAAATGTCATTATTTCGCGTAAAAATGAATAAATGTAGCGTTGAAAGATTTGTTCTTAAATTCTTCTTCTTTTCTTATTCTTCTTATTGTTCATTCATCATCTATCTGAGTGGAAAATGAAATAATTGGGTTTTAAATTTGAGTGCTTTTACTGATGATTGAAAAAACAGCCCCAAGTAATGTTTTGGACCGAATTTTATTTTTTTAGGTACCACGTGTTTTTTTTTTATATCTAGATGAAATTATTTACTAAATATTTAGTGTATAATAAAATAGTTATGAATCCTCGACAGCTTTCGGCCAAACGCCACAGCGCTGTCATCTGGTCACTGGGCACTGCAAATCTGAATTATTTCATTATTTCATAGTTAAAAAAAGACGTATGTGTGTACTTATGTACGCACGTAAAAAGTTATACTTCTTTGGAGTAATAGAACAAAATAGCTAAAGATTTCATCCCGTATGTCACAACTCTCTGTTTGCAAAAGGAATGTAGCTAACTTTATCATGTCGCTTTTTGGCTGTCGGTGTGCGCGTGCATCGTAAAAATTTTACTCTCATGTTTTTTTCCAAACATGCCAAAAGAAGTAGGTATAGCTTCAAATAGTGTCAGAGAAAATAAGAAAATAAATAACTTTTTCACTGTGCTCAAGTTACTGCAGTGATAGTGCATTGAAATTAGAAAACCCGTATTTATGCGATACGTAAATAATGAGAAAGTGTAATTACGATAAATATAGATAATTATTTATATATATACTATTTTACCCTCTTAAGGGTCGAATTTTAGAAAACGCAGAAATACGTAACTCACTATTTTTGCCGTACTGAATTCATACGAAATTTAATGCAAATATGTCCAAGGAATAAAAGTTTCATATAAACTTCTATCCTCTATTTCACCCCCTTGCGGGTTGAATTTAAAAAAAATCTTTCCTTAGTGGATGCCTTCGTCATATGAGGAATATGTGCGCGAAATTTCAATTTTCTAGCCTTAAGGGTTTGGCCTGTGTGTTTATATATTATATAGATTTAGCTTTCGCTTGTGGTTCAGCTTACATAGTCTGTCGGTAAAAAATAGTCTATTACTCAAAGAAAGTGCAGATTTCCATGAATCAAAGAATTTATAAAGTTGCTTCTACATACATATTTATTTAATATGTATAATATCATAACCATACCATACCATAAACCAGATATTATCATACTGGTAATATTGAACCGATTCTTTGTATTCTTTAAAAAATTGGTTATTTAGAGTCTAGATTTATTTATATAATTTCGAAAAATACTAAAACACATATTTAATTTATTGAAGAGCATTAATACCAAGTTTCAAGTAATTCTGGTCATATATATTTTTTTGGGTTGTATTATAAAGTGTTTTCCCCTTAGAAATGAGATAATCTCCTGCGATAAAAAATAGCCTATGTCACTCTCCAACCCTCCAACTATCTCCACACCAAAAAATCACACCAAACCATTGCTTTATTTTGACGTGAAAGAAGGACAAACAAACAAACAAACAAACAAACACACTTTCACATTTATAATATCAGTATGGATATGGATTATATATGTGTATACTGTATATGTAAATAGGCAAAGATAAAACAGTTCAGTACCTTTGTCTCTTTTGTTTTTCAACTGATTTTCTTTTGTTTTTTGTTTAGTAGCTATTGACGAGATTTAGTGATATCAATAAGAAAGATTGGATATACAAATTATTATTATTAATTATTTTATATATATAGGTAAATTCTATTCATATATGTTTTCCTCAATTTTTGGAACGAAGTTCCTTATCGCGCGTTGTGAAAGGGGGCTAGACGGGAGTTGCGGCCACCGGGGGCGGAGCCGCTTTTGTGGTCCCGCAACCGGAGGGTTTGGGGCCTCTCTCTCGTCGTGGCTGCATCTGACGGCGTTGCGGCCACTGGTTAAGGGGTTGCTTTGGCGATCCCGCGATCGGATGAGAGGGGGGTGGACGTAATGGGGCTGCAGGGGAAGAGGCGTGTCGGTGTTTCGTTGCCGCTCTCCCTGTCCTCTGCAGCCGAGGTAGTGTTGCCCACTTCGGTGGGCGGTGAGGTTTAGTGGGGCTGTTCCGGGTACTTCTCTGTTTTGCAGAGTGGACTTTGGAGCAGCCTCACTGGTTTGGTGGCCGACAGGCCTGCCGCCGGGGCGTCGCGGAAGTTATGCGCAAGCGTTCCCGCGGCGTCCCACTATGGCGGAGGGGAGGGGAAAGTTGGGGTTTAGTGGGTAGTACCGGCTCTTCTAGTCGGTGAGCCCCACATAACCACCTGGGGGTACAGGTGGTATGCGTAAATGCATTCCCCAACTATAAAAAAAAAAAAAAAAAAAAAAAAAAAAAAAAAAAGGGGGCTAGACGGAAAAAAATCTCACGAAAAGTTGTAACGACACTTTTTGCTATAGTAAGCTATTGTAAGCTGTTCGGCGTGTGCATGTTTCTCTGTCTGTCTCTCTCTCTCTCTCTCTCTCTTATAGAAAGCAAGCCAGATATTTTCATTTCTATTTCGCATTGAACAGTGTGGTGTCGCGACGATTATTTTTGTTGAGTGTGTACAGGTTTTTTGTACATAATAAATAATAATAATAATAATAATGAATCCTGACAGTGTTTCTTAATCGAAAGGAACTTCGTTCCATCCGGGTGTCTCTTGACACCTCTGTTTTTTTTTAATAATGAGCATGGTCAAATGGGAATGATGTACTTACGAGTATCTAATGTAAGATGAAGCGTTCAAAATTTTTATATCACATTATTGTTTTGTTTTTTTATGTATAGATAATTTATCTTAGTAAAGATATACACTATTGTACTATAATATATATACATAATATCTATTTATCAATAACCTACTTGTTTTCATGCGCTATTTTTGGATGATGTAATGAAATACGCGTATTCTTATCAGTAAAGTTCAATCGGTCGCGGTGTATGTATATAGCTTAAAAATTCATCATCAGTGATGAACTGATGACCTTGGCGTAGCTAAGATGCTGCAATACAGGGTGTTCGTAAAATTATAATACATTTTTGTTTTTAATAACCGATGGAAGCCTTTTGAGTTCTTTGAGTTACGTCCTTTAATTAAGATCTTTTATGGGAAGGTTCTGAATGTCTTAAATATTTTACGAATATTGTATTTTCTAACTATAGGGTAGTTAGAAAATTATTATTACAGTATTTATTACCTAAGTTATTACACGAATAGTAATTGTTTAATAAAAACCGTTTAAAGCGTCTGTACAGTTATAGAGTATTTTTATTAACCACTCCAGGATAATTTCTAAAAAAATAATTGTTAACTGACACACCGGTGTGCCCGCGTCCCTTAACACATTACATGGTGGTACGCTATGGAAGACATCCACTAAAATATTTTCCTAGTAATATATTAATAGTACAAGTAAGAAAATATGTTTGTTGTTACATTAGCTTGTCCTTTTTTTGCATGCAGATAGTTCATGGGTTAGATAAACATATAGGCTTCTTTTTAAAGATTTAAAGATTATTTTAATGTTAGTACATAATAACAATAACAGATATAAACGATAGTAAATGCAGAAGTTAATAAACTGTATCGCAATTACTAAGGAGAAATTATTATTCCGGTACTTAGAGTAAATTCCCATAGAGATTAGTTTGTTTTAAAAACTTGCAAGAAGTCACACAATTTGTTTGTGAAAATAATAGTTAATTAAGTAATGTGTAATCGATATTTGAAAATACAATTAATATGGAATGCAGATTAGAATAAGTTAACACACTGATTGATACCACGAGAAAGTTGATAAGTTATAATTATAGCATTACGATTCTAACTATTGATTTTAATGAGTTTTAAACAGACAGTGTATGTTATATTGTTCTTATTGCAATCCAGTAGTAACGGAAATTATAATCGATTTAATATATATTCTATTAGATCGGCCTAGGAAAAAAATATTTTTTGATTTTTATATATTTCTTATATTTGTTCAATATATGAATTTTTCTCCCTTCTTACCAAAATAAAATTATTTTTTTTATATTTATTATATAATAATTAAGGAAACTAATAAAAAAAAAACAAATGATAAAAATAGTTATGAAATTAAATAAATTCATTTTTTTAATCTAATTATTTTATCACTGTTTTCAGTATTGGTCCCTCAAAAGGATATAGAACACAGAATAGTTAGAAAGGTGCCACAGTTGCATGACGATGATTATTGGCAGAAGAATCTGGCAAAAACTGATATGGACGAATATCTCGTGTTGCCAGGTGAATATGTTATTTTTATTAACACATTGATTGATCTGCCTGCAGCAATAAGGTATGTAAATATACATGAAAAACACTTTATATAGGTTTCATTTTTTATTCTAACTCTACTTTATATTTTTAATATCAATCTTGCAATATCATTACAATCATTAAGTGCAGCATGTTATATAAATTGAACTAATAGTGAAACCTACAGTGAAACTTTTATTTTCATACCAATGTATCAAATCATGTCAGTTTTAATGAAAATTAAAAAAAAACAATATAAGGCGATTTTTAAAACATGATACGAACTACATAGGTATACATGTTACCAAACCCGATTTCAGGTTCAACTCATCCTAAGTGTGTCAGGATATACTAGCCCAGCTCATATATTTAGCCGAGGACAATCTAGTTTAGTCTAGGCCGAATTGATTTTAAGGTATTATTCGGCTGCAGGCCCTTGGACGAGTGGGTGATATTATTATGTGACAGAAACTTTTTTTTATTTCAAACCCAGAACCCCCAATATTATCATAAGTGCTATAATGAAATAAAAAACATAATTTTTAGAATTAAATTAAAATTGAAAAGGAACTTTTTGTTCTATTTAGGGTTCAACCAGTGCTGCCTAGGCCAAACTAGTTAAGCCTAAAGTATTTAGGATCGGTTTTGGCTGGTACCACATTATATAGTCAATATATATATAAATATATATATATATATATATATATATATATATATATATATATATATATATATATGTATATAACCAAACGAATGGAGTCGCAGGCTAAAAAAAATTGAATATTAGCTTTCTGCAGTCCTCCATATAAACTTTAAATATGCCAAAGTTGACACTCACGCAATAAGCGTAAAAAGGGGTATAATGTTTTTTTTCACGTATTAATGTATAGATAATAGCTATACATACATATAAAAAATGTAACTGATCGCTGTCTGTACATGGAAGATATTTAAGAAAACTATAATTGGAAGTCTTTATTAACATAATAGAACCCATAACAATGATTTTTGGAATGTTTGTATGTGCGTTTTTATTATTGTATTGTGATAAGCGACACATAACATTTAGTATTTGGTTTATTTCAATCAGTTCATAAACAGTTCATAAAAAAACGTGTGTACACACACGTTTTCAAGATTCAGCCTCTGTATCGATAATAATGTCTATTTCAATAAAATTTTCCAAAAAATATTTAATGTACAGATTCAGCTTAGTTACAATTTTATTATAATATGTATACTCACCCTCGCTCCGTTCGGGTTCGTCCCTACTGATGTTTAGTGAGATTTCTCAGAGATGAGATATTTTTCGGCAGTAAAAAGTATCCTATATATTGACCCGGATAACCAGCTATCATCATACCAAATTTCATCGAAATCCCTCCAGTGGTTTTCCCGTGATGCGGTAATAGACAGACAGACAGACAGACAGACAGACAGACAGACAGACAGACAAACATTCTAAAAACTATAGATTCGGCCTCTGTATCGATAATAAAGTCTATTTTAATAAGATTTTCAAAAAAATATTTAACGTACAGATTCGGCTTAGTTACAATTTTATTATATATGTATAGATATAGATATGTTACGATATGACGTAGTTCGCCTTGTTTAAACTGGTTGGAGATACTTGTTACTGGAATCATTTGATCGAATGAAGCATTATCTTGAATAATTTTTTCATATTTATTTGATATTTCTCCTAATAAAATGAGATAACGAGTTTATATAAAAATATTATAATTAAAATTAAACATTAACTTTTTGGGACCTATTTTATATTTTTTGATAATTTTACACAAATTTAAATAAAAAATCAATTCATATTCGAAATAATTTAAATAAATTAAAAACCTACACATGTTAATATATTAAAATTAAAGTTAAATGTAAAGTAAGCTTAAGATGCTGTCGAATTTTTTATATAATTTAACTGTATTAGATACTTATGTAAAAAAATATATTCTATTTTGATCTCAAATTCAATATTTTTTTATTTAGATTGCAAAGACACGAGTGCAAAGATTTTATACAAAATCTACGAATACAAGGAATTAAAGGACTCCTCAGACTTCACAATAGATGACTGGATCACAATGGCTCGCGATGTCAAGGTTTGTACGAATTCATTATATCTTGGTTAAATTCCTATTTTAGTACCTATACTAATATTACGTACAGCCATTAGGTACAGTTAAAGTGAACTTATTATTAATAAAAATGAATAACATGTAAGGTATACAAAATAATGTTTACCATCTTTTGGAGCAGATTTTGTGTATGGCTGGCCTTTTAAGTTCCAAAGGGAAAGAAAGAAACAGAAAGATAGACGTCGACGTAGAATCGTTTTTATCTAATCGTTACGTTGTATATCTACATGTCGTTTCCATTTTTTTTAGATTTCTATT
Organism: Argynnis bischoffii washingtonia; assembly: GCA_033884665.1. Taxonomy (NCBI): domain Eukaryota; kingdom Metazoa; phylum Arthropoda; class Insecta; order Lepidoptera; family Nymphalidae; genus Argynnis; species Argynnis bischoffii. Next base: position 5,710,949 of record CM066628.1, on the reverse strand, counting down.
TTAAATAAAACTATCTTTCCTGATTTTTCAAGACTCAGTCTCCCCCTGACCATGATTGCTGTAAATGTAAAGCATTCGAAACATTGCGAACTTAAAATCAAATAAATGCGCAAAAAAAATCTGAAAAGATAGTTTTATTTAAGACCCTTCTCCCACGACGCTACTAACAAGCGATTCGAGTTTTGTATCGGTATTCTACAGATATCTCGTAAGCAGTCACCACTATGTATTTCGATATGTTCCGCACAAAATGCGACGGGTCCACATCGCGTTTGATACCAGTTGTACGTACTTACTGGTCGTGCTAGTTGCTCCCTACTCGAGTCGTAATACACGTCGCATAAAAATGTCAGCCGAACATGATTTCAACATTAGCACTGGAATTTTAAAAATCCTTGTTTGTACAACTTTAAATTACCTAAATACTTTATGCAGGAATAAAATTGTAAAGGTGAATAGAGTGTGGTTTGTAATTGGGTAAAGATTCAATTTAACATACATCTATTTTTTTCAATGTACGGGTGCACCCAAAATCTCCTTTTTCGCCTATTCCTATAATTAATAATAAATATATAGAAGAAAGTTCTCATCGCTAGAGTCACTTGACATTGCACTCGACAACTCGATAAATAATAAACGAATACAGTCGAATTTGGGTAGCGTCCTGTGCGAAAATCGGTTTGATTGAGTAGCATACCAGCATGCGTCCAGCGGTGAGTCTCAGTCGCGTTGCTTGTAAAAATCTCTGTGGGAGAAAGGCCTAAATTGTCAAATATTCGCGTAAATCCAAAGTATTATTATTATTATACTAACGACTCATCCTCGCTTCGTTTGGGTTCGTCCCTAGCTTGATTTCCCATACAAACTTTCATCCCCATTTTCACCTCCTTAAGGGATGATTTCCGGGATAAAAAGTATCCTATATCCTTTCCAGGGACTTAAACTATCTTCTTACTAAATTTAATCTAAATAAATTCAATAGATCCAAAGATTACCCCTCTACAACGTCACAAACTCAAAAACTTTACCTCTTTATAATATTAGTATAGATTTCAATTCATTAATGATTGTACAGTAACATTTTATCTAAACCCCAACTAGACTTTCCTATTACCAATATATTCTTGTTACAGCGTTTCTACCATGACTACGATGGGTTTGTAGTCCTCCACGGAACTGACACAACAGCTTATGGTGCATCGATAATGTCTTTTATGTTAGAATCTGTTGGGAAAACTGTGGTACTAACCGGAGCACAGGTAGGCTAATCATTGAATGCCTTCATGTATGTTTAGTATAAGCGAGCGGCGCCGCGGGCAATGGGTTACGAGTATGTATCTATGTAAAAAAAAAAACAATCCACTACTACGTGAAAATGAAGTAAACGAAAAAACATAATATTATTATCTATACTAATATACAATACAATTTTCTTGTTAATGGCTCAAAGTGTACTTGAGCAAATTAATATTAAAAAGTAACGTGGCGTAGGCTATTTTTATTGTGATAAAAAAGTGTTTATTGTCTGTAGTGGAATATTCTAATCTATACATATAATAAAATACTGAGTCGCATCTGCACATTGAATATTTTTTGAAAAATCTTATTGAAATATGTCATTATTATCGATACAGAGGCGGAATCTACAATCTAAAAGCAAATTGTCTGTCTGTCTGTCTTGGTAAGCGTCACAAGAAAATCACTAGACAGATTTTGATGAAATTTGGTGTGATGATAGCTGAGTATCCGGGTCAACATATAGGACACTTTTTACTGCAGGAAAATACCCTCATCTCTGTGAAATCTGTACTTATTTATCTATACTAAGAAGAAATTTTAACATCTATACCTTTTAAAAAGTGACATGATTGACATTTTTACAGATACCAATTTTCCAAGCCCGTAACGACGCTACTAACAATCTTTTATGCGCTATTTTAATAGCTGGCACTTTACATATACCTGAAGTGACAGTGTTCTTTGGAGCAAAACTTTTCAGAGGCACGAGGTATAACTATTTATATTATTATGGCAAACTCTTTTTAGTAATTATAAATAGAAATTCAGGACTGTTTCACCTATACAACTTGGTATTAGAGGTCCGTATGTTTATAAAACGTTTTTTTGACAAGTATAGTCGAGCATAAATATGGACTTTGCGTTAAAATGTTACATTTTTTATAAGAAAATAAGCTAAAATGACATTCAAGCTTTAAGTTTTGTTTTTATATTAGTACAGTAATATGATAAAAGTACTTAAAATGATGTTTTAAACAAATATGATTTCCATTTCCTGTTCATTCTACGTATATAACCAAGAAATATCGTATTTCAGAGTGAAGAAAGTCTCAAATACTAAGATGTACGCCTTCGACTCACCGAACTACCCCGCACTATTAGAAGCGAGAACAACCCTAGATTTAAATACAAAGATGCTTATCCATCCACCAGGTTCCGTACCTGATGAATGCAGGCTACATGACAAATTGTCAAAAAAAGTGTATGTTTTGAAAGTACTTCCTACAATAACTCCTGAAATTATCAGAGCAGTGTTTGAAGGAATGGAAGGTGAGAAAATGTCTTAGTTTGTTTTTTTAATTTACATTAATTATACAAAAAAGCTCAATGTAGTCCATTTTGTTTTTAACATTTTATTTAATATAGCCAAAGAAATGTAACGGCAATTATTTTTTAATCTTTAAGTTAAATAAATTGTTATACGACTTGAAAATTTGCGTGGCGAGCTTCCTTACATACAACGCCTCTAAGGTCACGAGTTCTATTTTCGTAAACTTAAGTAAGGCAAACCTAATTAAAACTGGTATATTTTCTGGTGTTTTTGGAGTTTTGAAGAGTCAAGAATCACCGTGGTAATACACACTACTAATACCAAAGTTGTATGTGTGTATTTTTGTTTCTCCTTTACGCTGAAACGGCTGAACAAATTTTGATGTAATTTAGTACAAAGATAGACTAAGTCCTGGAGCAATAAATACACACCCCGTATGCACCTTTCGTATTTATAATAGAATTCGGAAGAATGGAACTCCATTGGATATTATTATTAAATTTTATTGATATTCTATGATTGATTGAAAAAAAGTAGGGAATGAAATTATCAAGATAAATATGTCTCTTGATAATTATCGCGATAATTATCAAACAGATATAAACTTAGCAATCATTGTGTAGGTACTGGTATTTGACTATTTGCCTATCATAATTTACGTTAGAATAAATTATACACTTAACAATCAAGGTAATCTTTTATTATTTTTATTCATAATTTTGACGAATACAAACTTGGAAATAAAGACAGAATAAAATTAACCGACTATTTATGTAGGCACTATTTTATTAAATTAATGAGTGGAATATCATCCTCATCCTACTCACCTGCATTAACTCAGTTTGTTGATCGAAAATTTGAAGGGTTGCAAATTAAATATTTTCAATTATATTTATCAAAAATAATCAACCCATATTTATCATGATAAATATCAATGATAATTATCGTTTCGAACCCTGATAAATAGTATATATAATAATAGTAGTCACTTTTAAATTTTATAATGATTATTTTACAGGAATAGTATTAGAAACTTACGGCAATGGTAATATTCCCATCAAACGTAAGGAGATTTACGAAGAAATAGAGAGGGCTGTGAAAAATAACGTGTTAGTTGTAAATGTGACGCAGTGTATCAACGGAAACGTATTAGGAAAAGCTATTTATGAGACTGGACTGGTAAGATCTTTGATATAGTATATGAATATTTATATTGTATGTAAATGTGTACATTGAATCAGTAGATGTTATTTTTGAATGACAAATAACTAAAAGAATGCTTATCTGTTGATATTTAAATATATTTTTTTAAAAAAGGAATTCCCGTATTATTTACTTCATACCAGCCATGTTAGCAAAACAATTTAGATTGAAAAAATAAAATATATTTCTATTGTATTTGTATACTTACTACATTAAACTTAACAAATAGCAAATAACTAACTTAACTCCAATAACTTGAAATCAGCAAAATGTTTTTAAATTTCAGTTGTTACTTGAATGTGGCGTGGTCCCTGCCTTCGACATGACCGCGGAGGCAGCCTTCGCTAAGCTTTCTTATGTCTTGTCTAAAACTGAATTAAGCTATGCAGAGAAAGTAGAGGTAAAAGTTTCTTTATTTAATTTCATTTTTATTCATTTATTATCCACTGGCAACTCACCCTTGCTTCGTTCGGGTTTGTCCCTAATGAAACAAAAACAAATCTATCCCACGGGTACCGAAAATTTTCCGGGATAAAAAATAACCTATATGCTATTCAGACTATAATCTATCTCTGTGCCAAATTTCATCCAGATCCGTCGCCCGCGACTTAGCTAATTAATTTTATTGTAATAACTAATTATTTATATATTGTTAATATATTTTATTAAAAAAAAAGAAAATTTCATAAAAAAATCTTAATATTCGATTAAATAAACTATTATTCAAAAAAAAAGTATTAAAACTCTCGACATTGATATCTTAAAACATACAAAAATAATTGAGTGAAATCTCTACCTTTTTTAAACTCTTATTAAGTTAGAGATCCATCACCCGACACCCATGTCACGGATACTGACTTGATTTATTTTTTCAGCTAATAAAAACTAATATAAGAGGAGAATTATACAATCCAAACAAAGGGTTCTGAAGGAGAAATAATTAATAGAATATTTATACGGCAAATATGGCAGTTTCTTCCAGTAATCTGAGGCTCTCAATGAAAATGATGGCCATATTTATGTATGAGGCACTAGTTAAGTGTAACTCGTACAAATAAAGAATGGATAAATTATTTCGCTTAAATATAATTAATATGTAATAATAATTCACCAATCATTTACTAAATATCAACTTGCAGTAAGACTTGCAGGTATAAACCGCAAAAAATATCGACGTTCATTGTAATAATATTACTAAAATAATTATTATTTATAATATTTAATAAAATATTTTTTTTAATTTACTTACAATGGTTTAATTTAATAATTAATATAGCATCTCCAATTAATGCCTTTACATTTATTCAGTATGTTTTTTTTTTAATTTTTTGAGATGCCATTATATATCCCTCACTTATATTCCACTGTTAGTTTTAAAATTACCTAAAATACTTTCAAATTACATCTAAAATTAGTGCAATTAGTTAAATATTATAAAAAAGCACAATACCTTTAACAATAACATTATATTTAGATATATCATTATAAAATTATTGACAAAATATTTTTCTAAGATGTCTATCGAAATAAAACCTTGTCGACTGAACTGCTTTGCTAACAGTACCTACAGACTCAATGAATTGCCATTTTTTATCCCAAAGGCAAGTATTTTTTTTAATTTAAACAATGAAATTATTTAAGTATACAGCATAATCTTTTGTGAAGGTTAAAAATTAAAAAATAAACCCTTTATTTCCACACATTTATTTCAGAAATACTTGGTTCCATTACACAATCATATACTTAAAGTACAGAAAAAATACAATACGAGGTAATTGGTTAGTTAATTAATAAAATTTGTGCATAAAATGTCAACTTAAACGATTACACCACAAAAATTTGAATTATTTCAGATAAAATCTTAAATAATCGCGCGAATCTCACGCAAGTATAGTCATAGAGACAAGTGATATATAGTCGCTTGAAACAACAGTTCATGACAGTCAGAAAAATACTATAAAATGAAAACAAAAAACTCAATTTCAGGGTTTTTATGGTGTGATAAAAAAATTAATAATAAAACATGCATAGACAAAACTAATTAATTACTTTGAATTTTATTTATTTTTTAATTAAAAAAAATAAAATAAAATTAACGTTTAAGCGACGATCACGATTACAATCCATACAGCTATATAGAAAGTCAACGCGAGTGTACAGTGTACTTGTAAAAGGGGGAAAAACATTGTAAATTTCTACGACAAGAAGGCAGTGTTTGAGAACACTTTAATTTCCGAGAGTACAAAATCTAAACTACTCTACTGTTTCAATATTTCGACATCATTTATGATATAATTTCTCATTCAACTACATACAGACAGACAGACAGACAGATAGAATGAAAATGATATTTTCATGTACACAAATTTTTAATTATATAGTCGAAAGTTTAGTAACATTTATAAAACTATTTAGCTGTCAAATCAAATTATATTATTTATAGACACAACCATATTTGATCGTATAACAAATTAATCGATTTTAAATTTAATTGTATTAAAATATAGCGACATTTACCAACAAATAAAAGATACATATAATATCGGTGAAAACTATGAAATATAATATCATTCCCATTCCACATACTAGTAACATTGCATCTAAATTGTTTGTACGTAAATAAGTCAAGATATATATTATGAACTTATCTGTATAGAACATAGAGTACTATGGCACTCGATTCAGAAAAAGCAATCAGGTGGTTAACATGCGGTCACTTCCTTCTTCTTACTCGCCGCGAGAGGAGACTCTTCTGAAACAATGGTAAAAGCTATTAAGACTTATAAAATCTATTAGATACTACCGTAAAATATATGAAAATGTAAATAATAAAATAACGTCAAACAACAGACAAAAATATTGCCTTTAGAATGTGAGGCCTTCGTCAGGTTGAGCCTATATACTTAATAACCCTATGCGAAAAAAAAATAAAAAATATCGCTTTTACAAGTGGGCTTCGGATGTATTCGTTGCAATTCACTCGTCATATCGAATCTGTTCGTTTAAGCCTTAAGAAAATTAAAAAAATAAAACAAAGCACATTACTCCTACCTGCCAAACCTGCGGCTTTGTACAGTTAAACCTATATAAACAAAAATAAAATCGATGGACATCACTCGTTACCTTTTTGAACCTGCACACTTAAGCCCATATTAAAAACAAAACACCACTCACTAGCAGGCTTCGGATGCATTTCCTGCAGCACACTGGCGAGGTCAAACTTATGCACTTAAACCTATGTAAAAAAAAACACCTCTTACTTGCCGGGCCTATGACGCTATACGCTTAAGCTCAACAAAAAAAAAAACAAAAATAACCAAAACATGACCCCCTAGGAGGCTTCGAATGCATCCGCTTCAACACACTTCTCAATGGAAAGTCAAACCTATACATGTCAAGCCTGTAGCCCTGTATGCTTAAGCCCAATTAAAACAAAAAAAAAAAAACAACACGAAATACCACTCACCACCAGTCTTCGAATGCATCCGCTGCAATACACTTCTTAAAACAAGTCAAACCTATACCTGTCAATCCTTTAGCCGTATAAGCTTAAGCCCAACAAAAAAAAAAAAAAAAAACAACAACCACTCACCACGACTTCGAATGCATCTCCGTTAGCGCACTCCTCAATGTATACCTGCCAAGCCTGTAGCTCTATAAGCTTCAGTCCAGTAAAAAAATAATGGCAGGTCAAGTCTATAGCCCTATACGCTTGTATTCAGCCCTTTTTAACGTCCCACTGCTGGGCACGGGCCTCCCTTCAGTACGAGGGGGATCAGGCCATAGTCCACCACGCTGGTCAAGTGCGGATTGGCGGACTTCACATGTCTTTCGTAAACTTGCTAGGTTCTCTCAGACATGCAGGTTTCCTCACGATGTTTTCCTTCACCGTAAGGCAAGTGGTAATCAAGTTAGAAAATGATTCGCACATGAAAATATCAGAGGTGTGCGACCCGAGATTTGAACCCGCTTCACTCGTTTTCCCAAGCGAACACGTTACCACTGGGCTACCACTGCCTGCTCCTGCTGCCTAACAGAAAGAAAACAAAGCAGGTCTTACCAGCAGGCTTCGGGTGCATCCGCTGCATGACGCTGGCGAGGTCGAGGCCGGTGAGCGTGCGCAGCGCGGGCGGCAGCGCGCCGGCCAGCCGCGCCACCTCGCCCGTCACGCCGCTGTCGCCCACCAGCACTATCTCGTCCGTCTTTGCGAGGGGCGCCGACACTTCCGCTGCGATCTGGAGTGGAACGTAGGAAAAATTAAAAAAAAAAATAAAGAATGCGCAAGAAGTAAAACTTCTGTAGGTTATCGGTACTCTTCATGAAATTCTATTAATTTTTTAATTAATTTTTAAATAATTAGGATAATTAGTGAGATACTAAAAATAACGCATATTAGACATATTACAATCATATATTTATAGAATATCAATCACTTCCTAAACTTCTCTGGCCGCGTTGAGCGATTTTTGGTAAAGGCAAAACTTATGGGTTCGCGTCACCGACATGCTACATGTGACGTGTCGACGCAGACTGGCAACGCGTAGCGTCATATGTTATGATTAATAAATAAGCTATATCAAAATGTAAATATTTATTGCTCGGAATGTGAATGGATGTGAAAACTAGACTAATAATATATACATATGTATATATTATAACATAAAATAATCTCACGCAGTTTACTCAGATCTTTACTTAGTCGAACGGACGCAGTTTTACTATAGATGTTTATTTTTTTGGAAGGAAGTGCTTTATCGCGCGTTGTGAAAGGGGGCTAGACGGAAAAAACTCTCACGAAAAGTTGTAACGACACTTTTTTGTAAGCTGTGCGGCGTGCGCATGTTTCTCTGTCTGTCTATCTCTCTCTCTCTCTCTCTCTCTCTCTCTCTTATAGAAAGCAAGCCAGATATTTTCATTTCTATTTCGCATTGAACAGTGTGGTGTCGCGACGATTATTTTTGTTGAGTGTATACAGGTTTTTTGTACATAATAAATAATAAAAATAATAATAATAATGAATCCTGACAGTGTTTCTTAATCGACAGGAACTTCGTTCCATCCGGGTGTCCCTTGACACCTCTGTTTTTTTTTAATTTTCTTTATGAAATGTTTACTGTTTAGAAAATATTACGAAATCTGGTCTGAGTTTATATTTATAATAAAAAAATCGATAGTTCATAGTAATAATAGGCAAAAAATAAAGCTTTTCCATGTTCTATGTAAACGAATATTTTAAGTCTTTACGGGGCCCCCTGAGGCTGAGGGCTCTGGGCCGGTGCCCCGTGTGTCCCTATGGTAAAGACGGTACTGGCAGTAACGTCTGTTTATATTTTTAGCTATCTATTATAAGTCATATTTAAAAGATACTTTTGATCAACTACATTTTACAGGAGATTTGAGCTTAAATAATGTCCCTTTTGTATAAGAACATAAATATTACACGTATAAAATATTTGAATATAATAACAAACTATAATATTAATATTAGCATAATCAGTCACACATAGTATTTATTTCTACAAAGACGAAGCTACGTAAGTTACCCATCGACAAAACCAATTTTGATCTCGAGCTATGGCAAATGTCAAACCAAGCTCATCACGCTAAAAATAAAGCAAAACCACCGCTTAATACAATAGCAAATAAATAAAGATATCTAAAAAACTAATCCAGTCACCTTAGGCAGAGCCTCGAGCACGAGGGCCATGATGGCCGCGTCTCCATACTGCTTGTAAACCTTGGCCTTAGCCAGCATTCTCTCCGCGTCTGCCTTGCCCACGTCGCCGATGGCCATCGCCTCGGCCAGACCCAGCACCTTGATACGTTCTGCGTCCGCTTTAGCCGCTTCCACTGTTTGTGTGCTGGAAATTATAATTATACATAGCTAATATGACTCATTGTTAATGTATAATATTTATTTTAGACTATTATTAGGGAGTATATTTGCAAGGTTCTTGTGTACTTCGTTCTTACGAACTGACTTACGTAAAGTCAGCGTTTGCTCAGAATCCATATTTGCTGAAAACAGCTGATGAGAAATTCAGCAATTTCTCTTTAGATATTGTACTAGTTTTCCAAAAAAAATCATTTTTTTTTCTTTAAATAAAGTATATTTAAAACAAATAGAAACTTAATTCTTTCTTAGATTTATCGCTGTAAAGCATTCGAAACGTCGTTAATCAAAAATCAAAAGAAATCCGCGAAAAAAACGTCATATACATATAACTTTTTATGTATTACATAGAGATAATTATACCGTTTTCCCTCTGCGATAGCTTGTAGACGGTAAGCCTCGGCTTCGGCGGGCAGACGCACTGTGGACATCAGCTCTTGTTCACGACGCATGATTTCTTGTTGTTCCACCTTTTGTATACAACGAATATATTGATAAAGGAATAGCATAACAATTTTAAAAGTTTTAAAGTGTTGTTTTTTAATTTGGAAAGTCTTCGAAAAAAATTTTTTACGTTGACTAACTTTACACATTTTAATACGATAATACGATAATAATCGATATATATATATATATATATATATATATATATATATATATATATATATATATATATATATATATATATATATATATAGATCTATATATATAGATATATAGATCGCGTAGAAACAAACATTCTACACCAGTAGAGTGTTTGTTTCTACGCTAAAGGCCACAGGTTCGAGTTGCGCCTGAGTCAATTATTTATACCCATTGTATATGTAGATAATTATCATCGTTTCTATGTCCCCTATATCTACAAATATTACATTTTCTACATAATACAATTATCATAATGGCTTGATTAGTACATAGCGTTATTTATTTAAATATAAATATATATTTTTTTATTGTGTGTGTTGTTTTTCAACTAAAAAAGGTACTCGAGATTGAAATTCATTTCAAAGTGTCTATTCCGCCCTTTTCACATATCAAGATTCATTAAAAAAAGCAAATTATACATACAATAATTTATAAAACGTATTTTAAGATTTTGCAGGTTTGATAAAAAATATAAGCAGAAGTCCTCATTTATAAAAAGGAAATGAAGAATCTCGGTTGTATTTTAAAATAGCCACTTCCCTTGTTTCATTGAGACAAAAATGAAAAAGAAATATATTTTGACATTACGTCGCTTTAGTGCTTATTTGTTTAAGCGATCAATACTTTAGTGTTCTTAACGGTAGAGTTTTTTAGAGGACTTTCACTCGCAGATAGCTGATATGATAAGAGGTAACTTAGGCTACTTTTGTTTTAGAAAAAGAATTAGGGCTTCGCTCAAAAAAATTAAAACGTACCTAGGGATGCGCCCAAGCGAAGCAAGGGTAAGTCACTAGTTTAAAATAAAAACGCTATCGGTAAATTGGTCGTTTGGACAAAAAGGCATTGAGACGAGGATTAGTTAAAAAAATACACTTTAGAAGAATATAATCAAATTCAATTTTTCTTTGTCAAGAACAAATAATGATTAAGTTAATTAACCTAGAATAATCATTACATTTAATTGAACCAATTTATGTACCATACACATAGCATACCTCAATCTGCTTGCGACGCTCCACGACCTCGATTTGTATCTCTTCGTTTCGTATTTTCTGTTTGATCTTTGCTGCTTGGAGCTCGTAGGCCAAAGCAGCTTCGGCTTTCTGCGAAAAAATATACCAATATTCTATACATATAATAACATTTTAACTGATCGCTGTCTGTACATGGATATTTGAGAAATACATTTGGAGACTTTATTAACTATTAACCCAATAGAACTCAAAATAATGATTTTTAGAATTTTTGTCTGATTGTCTGTACGTTTGTGCGCGCTAATCGCAGAAACGAATTAACCGATTTGGATGCGGTTTTCACAAATGTATTATGGTAAGCTTCGCTTAACATTTAGTATTTCTTTTATTAAAAATATTAGTCCCGCTGAGTTTCTTTCGCCAGTTCTTCTCAGGTCTGAGGTTTCTTCTTTCCGAACTGGTAGTAGACTCATGACGTTCAGTAAAAAATTGTAATAATTTAATGCTGAATAAAATATTTTGAATTTGAATTTGAATTTGAATATTTCAATCGGTTCATACATAAAAAAGTTATGCCAATTTAAAGAATCACCTAGGAACGAACCCGAACGAAGCGAGGGTATGTCGCTAGTTTAATAATAAATAAGAACCATGTGAACAACTCGATCTGTCTATGAATTTCGAATACGAGAGTGATAAAATAGAGAGTGCACTTGTATTGTAATTAATTTTCCCCTTTTTGAAGTCGTTCAAAATACGTACGTATGGTTCTGGTTCATAAACTATCTAGGCAGAAAATTAAATCGATCTTTCGATCTATCTTAAGGGGATTGTGAAGTGTCGATACAAGGCGCGAGTAGGTTTTTAAAAAAATGCTATCTGTTTCATACCGCTCGCTTTGCCAACCTGTATGGTTGGATAGAGAGAGTTGCAAATCTTAGAGAGAATTACCTACATTTCCTGTTTGAAATATTGTTTTGGACGATAACGTTTTCACGCCCCTAAAAATATAAATTTTTAGGGGCGTGAAAACGTTATGTAATGAGACAATTTTGGTCTCATTAGATTCAGTACACCTTAATCTAGGTCTGTACGTTTTTTCTTTTTTAGTGATTCGTTTTAGTTTAATAAAAAAAAAGACGCTCGAAGAAGTTTTTAAGTCAAAAATACAGATATTCAGATGCTAATAACTTCTATCATACTCAATATTTCTTTAAAATAAAAACGTACGGACCTAGTTTTTCATTATATCTATAACATATACAAAAACTATGAAAATTAGACTATATTAATGGGGGGAAAAACGTTATCGCTCGTTGTATGAAAATTTGCAGCTTCACAATCCTCTTAAGAACTATTACATTTGAAGGAAGGATTTTAACTTACGGCAGTATTAATTTCTTGATCAAACTGTGCTTTTTGCAGCTTGTAGAGTCTTGTATTATCTTCTATTCTAGTATCCATCGAATACTTGACGTCCATAGAGGTTTTCTCGCACTCAGCTTCCTTTAAAACAAAACATCGTATTAATTTCGAAGATTGTACCTACGTCATCATTTTATTTTAAATATAATATTTTCTTAAATATTATAAATACAACTAAGTTTTCCTAAAATGTTTTATTGGAATTCTTAAATTGGCCTATACATAATATCGATATGAAAAATGAAAACACACACATTTAAAATTATTATGTACACTCTCAATACATTTGGCGAACCCACACTTGGTTATCGTGCTGGACTATGGCCTGATCCCCCTCGTACTGAAGGGATGCCCGTGCCCAGCAGTGGAACGTTAAAAAAGGGCTGAATAGAAAGTATACATTTGAATTCACTCAGAGTTCAGACCGTATATATGACCGATTTAAATATTTGTCTAGAGTGAGAATTGATTGCAGATACTATAATTTTAACGTCATACGGTTAATTATTTATAGGACACCTCTAAATTATTATAATTTCGGATGCCCTTGTAACCATTAGAAATAATCAGTGCTACTTTGAGTCATTAAGGGCGTTTGCCTAATTTTTCCAATTGACTCAACGTCATATCATTTGGCATTGGCCCTAAAATAAAAATTAAGAACTGCTCTAAAAACATTAAACAGATGGAGCTAAGTGTCTTCATTTAACTTTTAGGTCACTTTTAGTTCGATATTATGATTAATCAGAAAACGCCATCTGTGATATGTGTATGAGATGTTTTTAGGAAAGACGTTAGTAAAACAAATTACGGTCCCACTAATGAAAACGTTAGAGCATTGGAATAATGACAGAAGTAAAATATGTTTATTTTATTAAGGTGTTATTGTAAGTACTTGTACAATACCACATCTGGTAGACTTCATACTTCTTAAGAGAATGACATCGTTATGAACCTACTTTATTAACTAAATAGTTTATTATTTATAGTCAGGTCAGTTCTTGTGGAGGTTTATGACTCTGGATACAAAAGTTTATAGCCGCAATAAAATATATATAAAGCGGCTTATTGGCTCTTAGATTTCAAGATAATATTTTTGACCAAATAGAAGAAAATTGCGTAAGAACAATATACATCATTTAGTACAATAAATAAGTATTTTAAGTCGATACATATTACATACTGAAACAAGGAAACAGCAAGTTACAAACACCTATTATCTTTTCTTCACTATAATCGCTATCGCCTAAGCCAAAGCGATAATAGAAACTGATTGCAATAGGATATTTTAAAATTATCACTCACTCTTATCCCAGCATCTCTATTCGCCTGAGCCACGCCTATATCAGCGTCGCGCTTCACCACCGCCGTCTGCGCTTTGCCCAAGCTGGCCAGGTACTGGACGTCATCGTACACGTCCTTGATCGTGAAGGACAGGATCTCGATGCCCATTCGCCCTACGTCCGGAGCCGCCACCTCTCGCACCAGGCCCGCGAACTGATCTCTGTCCTTGTACACCTCTTCGACTGTAAGCGTTCCTGTTTACAAATGAAGTGGAAAATTAGTATTATAATATATTTTTTTAATTTCTTTTCTGGAAACAAATAGTATAATATAAGTAATAAGGTATGAATTACAGGAATTTTATGATAAAAAACTGCAAAAAAAGCCCATTATTATTATTTTTTTCTCACACTCGAGGGTTTCTGGCGGAGTTCTCTTAAAGAGATAAGTCATCTTTTATACACAAGGTATCGAAATTAAAATGTTATATTTGTTTCAATTCGATTTACTCGTATAGAAAATATTCTTTTTCCTTCTTAAAACTGAAATTCCTATACTTTTACCCATTCATCGGCTTCCAAAATCTATTACATATTTAACTTTCTCAGTGAAATAGACTAGCGAGACATCGATCGTTGTCGGTCAGTCAGAGTGATGTAGTAGTAGTAGTTAACGATTTCGATATTAAATTTTTCTAAAACACAGCATACGGTGGCAGTTTTTTTAATTGTAAGTAAATATCTTGTGCGTAAACATATCAAATATCCTAAGTAAAAACTAAATAAATCGACGACACGTTTGGCTCAGTTTGTTGTGATCCTACTTGCTGTGCCAGCGGTTGGGAGTTCGAGTCCTGCTGGGGGCATTCATTTGTGTGATGAGCACGAATGTTTGTATTCCAGTCATGGGTGTTCATATTTCTAATATGTATGTATTTAAAGTTATATACGTGTAGCGTATCAACTATTTGGTATCCATAATATAAGCCTGGTAGCTTACCATGGAACTAGATGGTGCTGTGTTTTAATGTCCCAATATAAAAAAAAAACATAATTAAGATTTTTTTTGCGATTCTAGCTAAATCCGGAAGACGATTGTCAAACAGAAATCAATATGATTTTGAATGTTAATTCAAAGTATTAATAGACATGAAATCATGTTTGCAAATTATTTTATTGTTATGGCATTCCTCGACATATATGTAATATGTGTGTATGTACCTGTGTAGTATCTAACTAACGTCGAGTTCTCCTTAATATAAGATTGCCAATTTAGTCGTAATTTATTCATTGCTTTATATGAATGTTGAATGAACCATATTAATACAATCTATATCTACATATCCAGGGACTATATAATTAATGATGGCCTTATTTCATGAGTTAGACTCTGCTCTAAAAGAGTTAAAGTAGTAATATAGTTAACCTGGGTTATTAAACGCAGGCAGTGGTAGTCCAGCAAGGCACTCACTTAAGAAACCGAGTGAAATAATGGGTTCAAAGCCAGGGTCTCGCACCTCTGATATTTTCATGTGCGAATCATTTCCACTTGTCATACGGTGAAATAAAACCTCACGAAAAATTAAATTCTCAAATTTTCTATTTAGATAAGGTTTTGTTTTTTTAAACCTATTTAGTTTAAAAGTCTATTTTCTGAAAAAACATAATCTTTATATATTTTCTGACAAAACGTCCAGCGAAGCTCGGTCATCTAGATACTCAGTATAAGTGAAGTGCTTTTGAGGTATTGTTAGGGCAAGGGCGAGACAAGGTCGACTCGTTTGTTATGATACAAAACAAACCTAGAATTTGTGTATTTAAATTATTATGCTAATCTATTATTTGGAACAGCCACTTACAAAAGCTGCGTACGGTCTGCATGCCAAGTAGGCTAAAGCGAAGTTTGGTCATGCTTAAAGGCATTATAAGGTATCGGGGGAATAATATGAAAATCAAAATTATTTCTAAATTGTGGTCACGGGTCTGTAAAAAATTAAAATAACAAATAATGTTTTTGTTTATAAAGCTCTCCATATCTATAAATATATGATTGTATTACGATAGATTTCATCAAAACTTTAAAGGCCTTGAGCAGAATTTTCTAAAGCTTTTTGAAGTAAAATTATTATGTTAGGTACATCAAAAGTTTTATTTTATACAAATGACCAAAAATATTCACTTTCCATAAAATGTTTCACTTTAAATCAAATATAATTTTTATTTTATGAAATATACAGGTTTTTATTCAATTAAACGAGTAACATTGTGACATTCGGAGTACTCAAACTATACAAAGGTTAGCCACTGCAAGCTTTAACTGAAAATCGTAATTCTACATGTATATATAACCAAAAAATTATGTTTGACGTTTAAACTTTATGTTTAAAATCTATACATATAATAAAATTCTGAGTCGTGTCTGAAAATCTTATTGAAATAGTCATTATTATCGACACAGAGGCTGAGTCTGTATGTCTATCTGTTTGTCTGTGAACGCGTCACGAGAAAACCACGCGGCAGTTTTTTATATTTGGTATGATGATAGCTGGTTATCCGGGTCAACATATAGGATACTTTTTGAATGAAAATATCTCATCTCTAAGAAATCTATACTAAACATTAAAACGTAACTAGGGATGAACCCGAGCGGAGCGAGGGTGAGTCGCTAGTTTTAATAAAACTGTCTTTTTGGATTTTTTCGCGGATTTATTTTGATTTTTGGTTGCCGACGTTAAATAAAGAACTGTGGGAAATGTTATCGCGTAACTCATATTTTTATTTTTTCATCTCGATTCAGCTTTTGGTTTGCGTAATTTTTTGTATATGATCGTTTATTGAAAATATCATAACCTTTATATCCCCATACGTCAATACTATGTGAGATATGAAATTGTTACGAAGGAAAGCGAGGGTAGGTCATAAGTTTATTATGTTGAATTATACATAATATAATTGTGATATAACTAACTTGAATCAATTAATTGAACATTACGCATAATATGAAAATATTGGAGGTATTCGACCCAGGAGTTAAACTCGCATCACCTGGTTTTCTCAGCAAACACGTTAGCCGGCTAACCGGTGGTAGGACTCTATCAAGCCTGAGGAGTCCGACTGGATGGGTACCACCCCCTTATCTATTTCTGCCGCCAAGCAACAATGATTGCATTGTTGTGTTCCGGTTTAAAGGATAAGGTAGCCAGCGCAATTACAGACAAGAGGCATATCATCTTAGTCCTCACAGTGATAACGTACCGGCGGTTCTGTATTTTTGTTACCTAAAACCTTAGTGCATAAACTGTAGGCGTTATGGGCGACAGGTACTGCTTTCCATCAGGTGGTCTGTCTGCTCGTTTGTCACTGAATCCCATAAAAAAAAGAAAAAAAAAAAAAAAACACTGGCCTACCACCGCCTTATAGAATATTATAAAATGCAAATGTTTATGAGCGAATGTATGATTGAGTTAATTTGCTGTTAAGGCTTAACGGATTATATTCACAATGACTTATGTCTTTATACAAGAGCAGAGCGTACCTATAGTGATATTGTTATGACAAAAGTTTACTTTGAAACCGATGTCATCAACAGTAAAACCTTTTTATTTACAGCGTACAAGTAGAACAAAATGAGGAATAAAATAACGCATCCACATACAAACTCTAAACCCCGAATTTCAAACGGGTTTATTTTATAGATACGTACAAAATTTATTGTGAGATAAATTGTTTGGATTTTAAAATATGAATTGTAGAAAAATTCGCAGTAACATATAAACATTATTAAAACAGTATAGCATGACCGACTTTCATAATAAAGAAATATTAGGTCTTTACATATAAAATAGATTTTTTATCATATAACTATATTTTTTTCCATCTGCTATAAACGCTTGCTTTTTAAAGTTTTTTTTTTTTAATAAATGATTGTATTGTCATTGGTCCGTGTTAAATGTGCAAAGTTTCAGTTCAAGTTGAAGTTTTGAAGTGGGTGAAAATCGCGTTCAAAGATTCGAAGCGTTTTAAAAATCACGACTTGCCCGTAAAGTTCACTAAGTCAAAAGTCTTGGTTCATCTGTCCTGCAACAACGTAAAAACTGTTCGACGATGACTTTATGCATAGATAGAATAAATTGTAATGTACTGTAGTCTGTAGAATAATAAAAGTTACTAATTTTATTTTTTATTTTTATACTAGCTCACCATCGCTTCGCTCAGTTTCGCCTCTAGACAAACAAAAACAAATCTATCCCACGGGAACCGTACATTTTTCCGGAATAAAAAGTAGCCTATTTGTTATTCTGATGTATGAACTATATTATTGAAAAGTATCATTAAAATTTCTTTTTCCGGTGGTAGGACTCTGTCAAGCCTGAGGAGTCCGACTGGATGGGTACCACCCTCTTATCTATTTCTGCCGCCAAGCAACAATGATTGTATTGTAGTGTTCCGGTTTGAAGGATGAGGTAGCCAGCGCAATTACAGGCAAGAGGCATATCATCTTAGTCCTCACAGTGACAACGCACCTGTGGTTCTGCATTTTTGTTACTTAAAACCTAAGTGCATGAACCGTAGGTGTTATGGGCGACAGTTACTACTTTCCATCAGGTGGTCTGTCTGCTCGTTTATCACTGAATCTCATAAAAAAAAATTAAAAAAAAATCCAATCAGTAATTTTTGTGTACTAAACTGTATAAGTTACTTTTGTTTTTTAACTATCCCAAGGAAACTCTTTAATTTTCCGGGATGAAAAGTATCTAAGATGTTGACCGAGGATAGGTTATAAGGCTTCAGAGATTAGCCCATACAAACAGTCTTAGATTTAAAAAAAAATAAAAACGGGATATGTTCTATTTCTCTTCTTACATCCCCCTGACTCGGTTTTTAGGATTTTTTTCTATGTACAGACATTCGCCCTCTACAGTTTTATTATATGTATAGATATAAAAGAAGCAAAAATACAACGAATCGTTGATCTAGAAATGGCTTGTACTTGTAAGATTTCTTAGACTCTAGTTCGTAACACTACATGATATTCTTTAAAAATAGTTACTTACTTTTTAACATTAAGATATGTTAAGCCGATGGTCAGCGAGAGTGGCACTAGGGCGATCCGTAGCATATCCATAGTTGTGTGTGTATACGTCACACTCTATTAAATTATCTCAATACATGATTACGATTATTTGGAAGACTTGATAATAAAATACTAACTTTTAACTTACTTTCTTAGTTTAATTTACTAAATCTTTTAGAATATACTGAAGTAAGAAAAAAAATATGGTTAGTCCTTGTATAAAAAAAATTAACAACTAACCCGTTAATTTATTAATTATTTTATTACGAGAACAAATCAAGTTAAAACAGCTCTATATATGTCTAATCACAACAACCAAAGGACTAAACGCGCATAACGGACGCTTTGCACTGACTGAATTACCGCAATGTCAGTTTAGAATACATAATCACAGTTCCTTATTACGGTGCATTAAGAACGATAATTGATTGCATAATTTTCCAATTGATTACCTACGCTGCTCTACGTAGGGCCTTATCACTATTTGCGCAGCAATGATATAAATGTGATATTGATAAAAATGCGGATCTTTATCATTTTATGCGTAGGAATACATTCTGCATATTTATATGTATTTATGAGATGTTTAATTATATAATTATATGTCATGCTTTTTATCTATACACTAGCTATTGCCTCTGTCTTCGTTTATTATTATGCACATTATTTACTGTTATATAAACGTTTGTTAGTATTTATTCTGTAAACTACCGCCAACTCGCACCTCGCCAGCGTGGTGGACTATAGCCTGATCCTCCTCGTATTGAAGGGAGGCCCGTGTCCATCAGTAGAACGTTAAAAAAAGGCCTGGACACAAACTGGGCTCAATTGCTATAAAATTTAGTTACCTTTTATAATTTTGTCTATTAGTTACAGAAACGCCTTTTAAACCCATCCAGCCATTATCAAGTTATGTGCGATTAAATAGAAAGACAAAAGATTATGATTTTATACAAAAGTCTAAGGGACTTAAAATAAAATTATTATCTTAAATACATATACGTTTGGCAGATTTCGAATTCCTAGTTCGATACGAGTACAGTTTGATATTTGCTAAAGCAAACAGTAATTTTGATGTTTGCATAATGTTTTAAACACTGCGACCACATTAAGAATTCTGCAAGTGATCTTATTATCCTTATTTTAAGATAATAAGTACATACTAGATCGTTGTAACTATAGAAAGGAAAATGCCTATTTAAAATATTTACAAGGTTTTCTTCTTTCACTTGTATATCAGATAAAGACTTGATATCAACATATTATGTTGCATATTAAAAGCTTCACCTTGAAAAACAACAACAACAAAGAAGTTGTAGATCATCAGACAATGAAGTAAATATAAATATTTTATCATCTTCGGGCATATTCCATTACAAAAAAATAATTTTGTTATGTATATTAAAAATCGGTTTAATTTTACTTATTTATTAGTACATTTGTACAAAGTATAGTGGCAAAATAGTAATCTTTTAGCGTTTTGTTTCTAACGTTCCTTAGCGAAAAACGTTGATGTTCTAAAATCTCTCAGGCTTCCTTCAGAGGCCTCCTTCAACCCAAACGTTCCTGTGCACGCATGAACAATGATAAAATATAAAGTATATATATTTTGTTATTATTTCAATATTTTTAAAATAATAATAATATATAGTATGTAAATATTAATATATAATCATTTATAATATAAGTATTATTTTGATTTAGTTAGTTAGACCTAGACTAAGAATCAAACCCGCTATGATATTCATCTGATCAATATTACTTAAAATTTAAACTAATATAATAAAAGGGTAGATTTCTAAGAAATCAATCTTATTTGAGTAAAAGGGTGTTTTAGCTCAAAACATCAGGAGACGAAGTCACGGGAAACACACAGTCTATTTATCTATCTATATTATAAAGCTGAAGAGTTTGTTTGTTTGTTTGTTTGTTTGTTTGTTTGTTTGTTTGTTTGTTTGTTTGTTTGTTTGGTTGAACGCGCTAATCTCAGGAACTACTGATCCGATTTGAAAAATTCTTTTTGCATTTGATAGTCCGTTAACTGAGGAAGGCTATAGGCTATATATCATCCCGAAAAAGTGTACGGATCCTGTGGGATAAATTTGTTTTTGTATAAAGACGAATCCGAAGCGAAGCGAGGGTAAGTCGCTAGTATGAAAAGTAAAACACGCATACACGTAAATACTTTTTATTTCTTAAAGCAAGTTAATTCCTTAAGTGAGGTATATTAACCGCCTACATCAGTTAGGACTTAGGTCGTACCTACTTTAGTCGTCTTCATTGAACAGTATGACTGAATTACCTTGACAATGAATATCATTCATGCAGTTAAATTTTTTTACTAATATTGTAAATGTGAAAGTGTAAATGTTTGTATGTTTGTTACTCAATGACGCCAGAACGGTTGACCGGATCTGCCCATGCAGACACAGACATAGTTTATTATAGTCTGGTATAGCACATGGGCTTTTTAACCCGGAAAAATGTATGGTTCCCATGGGATAGACTTGTTTTTATTTTCTATTAATTTATATATTTGCTTTAAGTGACTGACTAAATTTAAAAACTGTTAAAATCAAACTAACATAAAACAATGTATAAAACATGTTATAGTATAATTAATATACTTAAACGATTTTTAACGATTTTGTTTCCTTATTTTAAAGATTAACTAACGATTCACCCATATATCTATGACAAGTGTATAATATAGTAAATAATTAATATTTACTTGATTTCTATTTTTAAGTATGTGCATTACCAAAATAAAATAATTTTAATGTTTAATATTATGCAAGCGTAGATCTTACTGTTATTATTATTAATAAATACTAACACAAAAATAGAATAGAATATAAAAACAAAAATGTTCTATAACTTTAATAAATAATAATACACACAGAACGATCTAGTTGCATGGTAAGCTACGAGGAGGCTTGTGTTATGGATACCAGACAGATGATACACTACAAATATATAACTTTAAATATATACATATTATAAATGTAAGCAATATAACATTAGTGCTCATCACACAAATGAATGCCCCCAGCGGGACTCGAACCCGCGACCGCTGGCACAGTAAGTAGGGTCACTACAGACTGAGTCAAACGTGTCGTCATAAATAATTTTAATAATCTTAAATCATTTAAAAAATTGGTTTAAAATATATAAAGAATATAATATTTTTAAATAAACAGAGTAAGACTAAAAAGGCTCTAATGTTTCTGAAGTCACAGTTTATAAATAAAGTATTATTCAATCTCACGTCCCTTACAAAACATATGGTATGCCTAAGTATCTATGTTGATGAACCTTGACCTCTGGAACGTCTGAATAGTATCAAGATCGACGGGATGAATGTAAATGCTGCAACTACATCTTAGACTTTACGAGACGGTGGGTAAATTATGCAACTGTTTAAACGTTTCAATGTATATACAAATATCTCAATGATTAGTTCGCTTTGTTTCTTACTAGTATAGGTTGTAAATAAAATGGAACAAACAAAATTTAATAATGTACTTTTCCACTACAAAAGTACACCGACGTTAAAATCCCTTTAAACTGAACTTAGAGTTAGAATTTTCTTGAAATTATAATATTATAAAGATATCATAAATCTCTATTATTACTTACTGGCGACAAAACCCTCATTTCGCTTGGGCTCTCTACATCTTTTCCCAAAAACACCTAAAATTTCTTAGCCATGGTATCCCTTTTACTTTCCCTTTTCCTTAAGGGTACAAATATGTATCTATAGAGATATACGCTATATGTATATATTACCCCTGAATCTTCTTAACTGTTTATCTTTTTTAATTGTACTTGCTTTTCCAAGTACCTAAAGAGCTCTATTTGAGTAAGCTCTTTTGAAATCACAGACAGACATTTCTATTTATTTGTAAGTATATATATATAGATATTACATAGAGTCAATATGCAAATTTATTTATATTTCTAAATATTTATTGATGAGTCAATTGCTTAAATAAAAAGGAACTATCATTTTAGTACCGCTCCTTATAAGAGACTTATACTTATTTGGCTTTGTTCAATAAAAACGTTTGAGTACTAAAGTATCATTGCTACAAGGTTCGAATGAGCTCTGAAACATTTCTTTACATTCGCCATAAGCCCTTGAGATTGACGTATTGACATAAACAGACAGATTGGTTTTCTTGCATGAGATGTCAGTATAGCTTTTGTTTTCAAAATCTATACATATAATAAAATTCTGAGTCGAATCTCTACATTAACTATTTTTCGGAAAATCTTATTGAAATAGTCATTATTATCGATACAGAGGCCTTTGAGGAGAGAATTTTCGTCTATCAGTCTGTCTGTCTGTGACCGCATCACGGAAAAACCACTGGAGGGATTTTGTACTAGCGACTCACCCTCGCTTCGCTCAGGTTTGTCCTAAGGTTGATTCCCCATACAAACTTTCAAAAGGGATTTGTATGAACGTTTGTGATTTTCGATGGTTGCAAATAGAAATCGATGCTAATTTCTATTCATATTGCCAATGGAAACCCCCGTAATACCCTAACCACATAATAAAGGATTGTAACGAGTTCAAAATCAAAATTATAATAGAAATAAATCTACATAAGCTTATGGCTTCGTTAGTCTATTGCATCGCACATAACTTGAGACATTACATTTAATGGAAAATATATCTAAGTTTCCTTTTGGTACGAATTCGAATACTTCAACGCGTATATCTAAAAATGTCTATTGTATTAATATAACGCGATGGTCATGCTTAGTGGTCGCGGACAAAGCACAATCGCGGACAAAGTGACACTGAATGTTCTTATTACCGTCTTAAAGATGTACTCGAGTTCCCTTGAAATTGGAACAGCTTTGCAATACATCCTAATTAAATTGAAGCAAAAGTTTAATTAATTTAACATTTTCATCGTTAAAATTGTACCATTGTTATTGAATTTCGCAATTCAGCCATAAAAATTAACGAATCGTAATAACGATAGGTCAATCATGTTAGCTGAAGCGTCAATTTGCTGAAAATTCCCGTTATAGCCAATATTTAACATGTGTCTGAGAATATTAACTTATTTTAAATAAAAGTATCTTTTCAGATTTTTTCGCGAATTTATTTAGATTTTTGGTTCCCGACGTTTTGAATATCGAACCAAACTGTTTGAGAAAACAGTTTGGATATGTTAAATCTGTAAAACATCTAAAAGTACTTTCTTAAGACTTACGCGAATTTTTAATATTGTGGTTAAAACTATTTATTCAGTTTTTTCGCTGTTTTACTATTATTTTGATTTTTTATTCCCATCGTTTTAAATTCTTTACAGCCGACATTGTGACCAAAAACCTTTATCTCTCTCGATTAACGTTTTTGGCGTATTAAAAATCATATCTATTACACCTATAAAAAAACAATATTTCAAAAAGTTAGAACCGTCATACAATACACGAAAATAGTTTCACGAAACATATTTTTCATCAATTAACCGACGAAATCAAAATATTCACTCATAAAATATACAAAAATGTGATATTTTAGTCAATAGTGACTTGAAAATTTCCGGGATCGTGTATCCGGGAACCCGCCGCTCGCGACGGCCGCGGCGGGACTGCTTTCCGTCTTTCGAATTCCAACAACGTATGAAATAATTCATAGTAGCTACTGTGCTATTCCGTTCAGTTTGTATTATGAAATGTGGTTTCGCTTTTAGATTTTACTAACCTAACTTAACTAAGCTTTCAGTTCACAATTATAATAAAAAAAATTAATGTGATCAAAGTTATACACTAAGCATGTTCTAAAATATGTTCAAGCACAGGAAAATAAATAATTTTATGTAAAAAATGGGTAACATTGTGCATAGATAGATAAAGGGTAGCCTATGCCTGTCTTCATAATGCAATCTATGTCCTTGTTATATTTTAACGAAATCTCTTCATTGGTTTTAGGTAACAAACAGACAGAGTTGCTTTTACGTTCCTAATATTAGTAAGAAAGTATGGATAAAAAATAGCTTACTTTTATTTAGATGGGTTCGATAAATCCAAAATTACAGCTTAAGTTTCTTTTTCTATGCGCCCCCGTTATTATACAGTTTTATAGGACGTGAATGTCTATGTAGAATTCAAACAGTATATTGTGTATTCTTTTACTTGAAAATGAAAATATTTGGTATAGACCAAAGGTAGAATATTTGTATTTACAATATAAATACAATTTCTTACCTGAAACGATAGTACGTATGTTCATGTGTTCTGTAGAGTAATTTGCATAAAGATAATAAAATAAGGTCCTGTCCAGTTAGGACTGTGTGTAGAGTTTCTATTAATCTATACATATAATAAAACTGTTGAGGTCGTATGTCTGTAAATAGAAAAAAATGCTAAAAACCGAGTCAGGGGGATGTAAGAAGAGAAATAGAACGAATCCAATTATTTTCAAATTTGTTGATTCTCTGTCTGTTTGTCTGTTTGTACGCGCTAATCTTCAAAATTGTTGGACCGATTTAAATAAAATCTTGCATAGTGGTGCCTTATATCCCTGGTTAACAATTTAGATACTTTATATTCCGAAAAATTAAAGAGTTCCCATGGGATAGTTAAAAAGCTATAGTAACTTATACAGCTCAATACACAAAAACTACTGATTGGATTTTAATGAAACTTTACAATAATATAGTTCATACATCAGAAAAATAAATAGGCTACTTTTTATCGCGGAAAAATGCACGGTTCTCGTAGAATAGATTTGTTTTGTGTTTGTTTGTTTGTGTTTGCGCTAGTTATTATAAAAAAGTCCAAGAAGTGTATTGACCTTTTTCATAATATCGGAAAGTCTATGAATAATTGAACACTTAAAAACCGTACATATTATTGAAATACTTTATAGACATTACAATATAATTTTAAAATAAATATTATTTAAGAATATGAGGTTGAACAAATTGAAAAAGTACGGTCTGTTGAAGTATGAGCAACTAACATGCATTCGCATGTAAGGAAAATAATACGAGTATGTACTCATTACGAATGTTCGTTCTTATTGTTGTAAAGATTTTTTCATAATATCCGCTTTTAAAATTATCTGCGTGATGTATTGGAGGAAGCAATATGCATATTTACTCAGCACTTTTTGCATATATCTTGTGTTATGAACTTTTACAATATGAAGAACTATTTATAATATTAAATATTCTATAGAAAAAGGAGAGTGCAAGGTTCTAACTAATACAAATATTATTTTATAGACTGTCTGCTTAGTCGTCTTCATTAGGCCAGAAATTCTAGTAATATCATAAATGTAAAAGTTTGTTAGGATGGATGTTGGTACGTTACTTTATAAAGCAAAAATATTACAGTAATAATATTACAGTATAGCTTTTACTATGGTTTATAACGTAATAGTAATACTCAGACGAGCGGAAGCGCAGGAAAAGCTTATATATGTATATCCAATACTAAAAATATCTGTACGAGCATCAAACCCGTGATGTGCCTCCACCATATATTCCAACTAGACACTATGTTTTTACATAAAAATATATAAAATCTCTGTAGGTTTCGTGAATAATTTACTTCAACATAAAAATAAAGCTTGGAATAAATTTCATTATTTATAGGGGATGTGAAGTTTCTCGAAATCACGGGATCGGTGGGATTAAAGGATAACGATTTTTGCTTCATGACACGTAGCGCAAACGATTTCACCCATAATAGAGATTCTATCGAAAGTAAATAGACGTATTTTAACAGGAACAAAAAAATATATGTATATTTAATGGATGTTTTATTCTATATGAAATACGTGATACGTACCTACCTATATCTGTACAGATTAATAAAATTTTAATGTCTGTTTGTATTGTCAAAATAACAACTTTTCAGTAAGTGCATATGAAAGTATACACGGTAGGTACTTACTAATAAAAAAAAAAATTTGTCTGTCTGTTTGTTCCGGCTAATCTCCAAAACGGCTGTACCGATTTTAACGGGACATTCACAGGCAGATAGCTAATGTTATAAGGAGCAACTTAGGCTACTTTTATTTTAAAAAAGGATTCAGGCAAAAAATTAAAATCTATGAAATTGCGAACAAAATCCGCGTAGCTAGAGACGCACACGAACGAAGCGGGGGTAAGTCGCTAGTAAATAATATAATCCTGATTAATTACCATTTATCAAATATAGTATCTTGAGTCTGATATATGTAGATTATAGGTTAATTTAAAAAAATGTGAAAACATTCTCTTTAGAGTCACTAATTTATTTATTTTTATTGTATTATATGTTACTTAATAATATCTATAAGCGATATTGAAATATTAATATAATAAATGAAAGTATTAAAGAAAATACGTTTCAAAGAAACATCTAAACAAATAAATAAAATTGAAGTGTTTATAATGTCAAAATAACAGAAATTATATTCAGTGCTTATAAGAAAAACACATTTTTTTTAAATTTTGTCTGTCTGTAGATAGCTGGTGTTATAAGGAGTAACTTAGGCTAATTTTATTTTAGAAAAAGACTTAAGAGTTTCGCTCAAAATAATTAAAACGTACCTAGACGCACCCAAGCGAAGCGAGGGTAACTCGCTAGTTAGTAAATAAGATACCTACTTCTTCAATAATGGGCACTCTGTAGCTAAACTCGATAAGGAGCCTAATGCTATTTAGACAGGAATAGATTGCCTTCCTAGCAAGTCTATAGTGTGACATAACAGTATCATGGTAGTCAGAGTAGCACTGGTGTCTATGTCGGAGTTGACAAGTTCGATTTCCGTATGCTTTAAATGTTAGTATTAATTATATTAATACTTAATCAAATCCAATATAGCCGTAACGAAAACAGTGTTTTTTATCTATTATGTCTAATCTGTTAAGATTTTCTTGTAAAAGTTATACCTAATGATATAACAAAGCAATTCACAAAGAGTTAGAAAAAAGTTCTATTACCCTTAGGGCCACTTAATTACCTTTTATATCATTTTTATGAAATACTACATACACAATTTGATGTTCGCTTAATATATTTAAGACACTTAAATAAGTAATTTTTTGCTACATAGTGGCCCTTTAATGTTACGGTTTAGATATATTTTGCAATATTCCACTGAAACCACTTTACGTCTAAATCTAATCGCAGAAGTGTCACACGTGACTTAAACTAACCATAGATATGTCAATCTCCAATCTCTGAACTCTCCCAATACAAAACGTCACGTCGATCTACTGCCTACGTCAAAAAAGGAGACACTATGATATAATATTTAAGGAGTATAGTATATTGATTTTAATAATTTTACTGTAAGAGTTAGCTTTTGCCCGCGGTTTTGCCTGCGTAAATGGATGACTAAAATATTCAAACATCATTATTGTGTATGAATTTTCATAACGATTGGTTTAATGCTGTAGAAGTTAATGAGCCCTGTAGTAGCAAATTACAGTAAAATGAATAACATAAAACCATCTCCATGTAAAACATTTTACTTGTCAAAATATCAAAATAATCGGCAAAGAAATTTCGAAAATTTGGTGTTTTACACAACCAAAAGTATTATTTAATTATATTTTTTGTTAGTACATGAAACAAGCCAAAGACGGAAAAGTACTATGGGAAAAAGGTGTCAAAAAACGTAAGAGAAAATTGCTTTAGCTGAACTCATTACGGCAGTTCATTAATCAACCTAATAGAAATTCCAGTCTATAATTATTTTCTTTACTGCGTGGTTTGCATTATATGCTTTAAACGTAAAAATTATACAAAAAAATTATGTTATGTTTTGATCTTAAGAGTTGTACAAGTTGACATTTACAACTAATCCACAATAATATTACACATGTGAAAGTGTTTGTTTGTTTGTTTGTTTGTCTGTCTGTCTGTCTTTCTTTCACATCAAAACCGAGACACAGATTGGCGTGATTTTTTTGTGTGGTGGTGATACATGGAGGGCTGGAGAGTAACATAGGCTACTTTTTACCGCGGGAGATTATCTCATACCCACGGGAAAACACGTTATAATGCAACCTAAAAAAATATTTATGATCAGAATTACTTGAAACTTGGTATTAATGCTCTTCAATATAATATAATACTATTCAATTCAATAAAATAAACATGTGTTTTAGCATTTTTCGAAATTAATCCAATAAGAAGGTAAAATAGGGGTTAAAAGCTTGTATGAAACCTACTTTTTTAGAGTTTTAGCGCGAGCGAAGCCGCGAGTTCTGCTAGTTACCTTATAAATTTAAAATGTATAATTTTATCTCTTTCGAAGCAAATGGTCATACGTGCTATATAAATATATATTTTTTTTTCTAAAAATGTGGAAAAAATATACCAGTTTTTCTCATTTTGATAGTCTTAATTTGATTTAAAAAAAGAACTAGTGTCTTAACTATACTTATTAATACTAAGCCGATTACAGCATTAGGGAATGAACAATTTACGCTCATGAGCTTCAGAGAATCGTATTACAAATTACATACTTTCATAAGGCTACCATGTTAACGCAAGCTTCAGCCGTAACGGCGAACGATAACAACTGCTATAATAATATTTTTGAGATCTATTTGTTACGTTATTATGAAATTTTTGTGTAATAATATAACTTTCTATAGTTTAACGGTCAGTATGGAATAAATAGACTATATATTATATAATATATAGCCTATAGCCGTCCTTAAAAAAAAAGCTATCTAATGCAATAAGAATTTTTCAAATCGGATTAGAAGTTCCTGAGATTAACGCGTTCAAACAAAGAAACAAATTTACAAACAAAGTCTCTTTATTGAATTAATATAGATTACGGTTGTTTTTACTTACATCTCTATCATAAAATACTTATTATTATTTATGACTAAGTAGTAAGTGACAAATAAAATTAAAAGATTCTAAAGTTTTAGTTTAATTATTTTTGAAATTCAAATGGAATGATTAATCAAGTAATGTGTGTTTACTTACCACCTCGTCGGTACCCATTCGTATTAACTTTGTTTTATTTTCGAGTAAAATAAATATATCGGAGGCTTTATATTTCTAAAGATGGAGAAGTTACTTTGGTGTCGCCAAATAATGGAATGATAGCTATGATAAAAACTAATATTCACGTATTTATAAGGAAACAGGTGAGCTGCCTCGATTTCGTCTTTGTTAATCCTACTTATAATCCTACTTAATATTATAAATGCGAAAGTTTGTGCGGATGTATGGATGTTTGTTACTCTTTCACGCAAGAACTATTAAATAAATTTTAATGAAAGTTTACAATAAAAATGTACGGTTTTTCTTCCAGAGGCGAACCCGAGCGAAGCGAGGGTGAATCGCTAGTTGTAAAATATCAAGTTACAAGTAAACGTGCCCAGGAATATAATAACTGTAATTTTGATGAGGTAATGACAAAAATACTGCGAAAGGATTTTTTGCAATTTGATCCCTGAAAGCTTGAAAAGTTACTTGACATTTACACTCGTTAGCGAAATTAATAAAAAGTCGTTAAATTTTTCGTATTTTAAAATTCAAATCTAGACTAAGATACTTAATTATAAATGTGAAAGTTTGTGATTATGGATGTTTGTTACTCTTTCACGCCATAACCACTGAACGGATCTGGATGAAATTTGGCACAGAGATAGATTATAGTCTGGAATAACACATGCTATTCTTTTATCTCAGAAAAATGTACGATTCCCGTGGGATAGGTTTGTTTTTGTTTTCCTAGAGGCGAATCCGAGCGACGCAAAGGTTAGCCGCTAGTCTCTTAATAAAATGAAGGGAAAATTAATTAGTATGTAATATACATATGTATATGTACAATGTACATACATATAGATATAAGTAGAGCAAGAAAAATCTACGTTATTCAGAAGTCAAAGCAACGATGGCCTTTTAAAGCAGAAAAAAGTCAAAGCCTCGTAACATCGTTCTTGAAACACTACCAAAGTTTAAACCCTTAAATAAATACATATATCTCTTACATCTGTATTATCAGTGATATAAAATATTTTCTAAAAATATTTCGAAGGACAAATACAACAAATATCTATTTATTTTATTATCCGATATTACCTTCTATTCAGTAGTAAATAAATGACTCACATTAATAATTGAATATTAATAATTGAAATAATAGGTACATATTTGACTGACTTCAAAAAGGGGCCGTAACTCAATTAGGGTTGTGGGGTGTATGTTTTGTTTTTTATTTGATATATGGTATGCGACATTTCCGCCAATTGTATAATAATTGTCATAAAATAATATTTATTAGGTACTTTGGTCTGTTTATCTATTTCTTTAATATCTTTCTGTAACATAATATGTGGGTAGATACTGGTTGTAACAACTATATCTATAATAACTTTTGAGACGTGTACAACCTTAATCTCTCCCGTGGCCATAATTGCTGTAAAACATTCCAAATTTCGGGAACCACAAGTCGAAATAAATCCACGTAAAAATCGAAAAGATAAAATTTTCACAAATATTTTATAATGAATAATAGAGAACTTAAAGATTGACTCATATTTTTCAAGAAAATATTCATTTCCAAGGGTAGAAAAATTGCTTTTAAAATAAAAATGGCTCTATTAAATATTATGGAATTCATAGATCTGTTATGACCTATATTTGAAGCATATGAAATTCAAAATACTTGTTGGATTCAGCTGAATGGAAATTTTGCTATAGCTTTGTTCTTTTTTGTTTTTACTTTTGTTATTTATTATAAATAAAAATAATCCATAACATTCACATACACACAATTATTACACTTATTACCATATGCTTCATATTTTGAAAAGGGAACTGTATATAGGCCAATACATATGTTGAAATAGTGCATTATCTATACGAATATTATAAAGAGACAGAGTTTGTTTGCTCGTTTGTCGTTATAAGGTACTTAGAGACGAACCCGAGCGAAGCAAGGGCAAGCCCTTAGTTAATTACATCTTTAATAATCATCTAATAATAATGTAAGTCAGCTTTTTAAATAGAAAAGAAGCATGTTTAAATAAAATAGTAATATGCTGTTTGTTCATGTCCTCATTACTAAGTACTTGTTGTAACTGATTAACAACTCATACATCGCGTGTAACTGACATTCATTCATTCATGTTTGATTGTACGAAACATTTCCTCGCACTAC
The DNA here is from genome assembly GCA_033884665.1 of Argynnis bischoffii washingtonia. Taxonomy (NCBI): domain Eukaryota; kingdom Metazoa; phylum Arthropoda; class Insecta; order Lepidoptera; family Nymphalidae; genus Argynnis; species Argynnis bischoffii. Next base: position 5,678,733 of record CM066628.1, on the reverse strand, counting down.
CTGGTGGGTATTATTTTAAAACCCAAAATCTATATAAATAAAAATAAATGTTCGTGTGTTTGTCCTCTATTCGTTTCTAATCCATTGATCCGATTGTGATGAAACTCTGGTGCGTTATTTTGTATACGCCTGCGAAGATTTCTAGCGCAAAAAATAGAAGATTTTTTTTCTTTAAGCATTTGTTTTTATGTGTTCTTAAACTATTCAAGCTTAGGGACGCATCCGAGCGAAGAGAGGGTGAGACACTAGTAGCTAAAAAAAATATAATATCGTCTATTGCAAATAAAACATTATTTATATTTACGACAAAAGGGAAATTTCGCAATGGAGCTTGTAACTTACCATTGATTTAAGCCCAATAAGATGTAGGTTAATACTGTTATTTTTCACTGGCAGCCAAAAAGCGATATGATGAAGTTAGCTGATAACTGTTTGTTACCATAGTAACCGTTATTATTGTCTGACAAATGATATACGTACATATAATATTTTTTTCTTAAATAATATTCTATAAATTTATGATTGTAATATGCCTAATATGCCTTATTTAATTATTTTATTAATTTATCATTCCTTTTACAAACATACCGTTGTGACATACGGGATGAAATCTTTAGCTATTTTTGTTCTGTTACGCCAAAGAAGTATAACTTCTTATGTGCGTACATACTAATTAATACACACACACGTTTATTTTTGTATAAAAATCCCTGAAAGACAAATGCATTAATAACCTTTTACACAACTTCAACTCAACACAAACAAATTCGTGGATTATATTACGTATATCAACTACTGTATATCACCTAATTATGTTTTAACGTTGAGTATAGATTTCTCAGAAATGAAATATTTTCCCGCAGTAAAAAGTGTCCTATATGTTAACCCGGATACCCACTTATCATCATACCAGATCAAAATCTGTCCAGTGGTTTTCTTGTGATGTGTTCCTAGACAGACAGACCGACAGACAGACAAAAAATTTTAAAAGTGTAGATTCGGCTTGTGTATGGATAATAATCAATATTACAATAAGATTTTCCAAAACAAAAAACAACTCAGGTAGAATTTTATTATATGTATAGATTACTTATTTCATTATTAGTACATATAAAAGGGGAGTTAGTAACTAGTATACTGAAATGGATTTCTCAAGTAATTGAATTTAATGTGCCACTTGTTACTCCTACCGTTTTGGCAATCCATTATCTATATCTGCTTCAAAGCACTTCGTAAAATAGGAACCTAATAACTCACACTGAGTTAGAATACATAGCATATCAACATTATTCCATGAACATTTTTTTTTTCATATTTGTTATCTATAAGTATATATATAAAAGGCAAAATTGATTGACTGATGTATCAACGCACAGGCGAAAACCTAGAAAAAAGCCCTTAAATCTAAAAAATTGAAATTTCGCTCACGTATTCCTCGTATGACGAAGGCATCCACTAAGGAAGGGTTTTTCAAAATTCCACCGCCAAGGGGGTGAAATAGGGGATAAAAGTTTGCATGAATCTTTTTACTCCTTTGACATATTTGCGTGAAATTTCGTATTTTTTGTAGTTTGATCACGAGCGAAGCCGCGGATTCTGCTAGTATGGGAATAAAATTTTCTCTAAATATTTCAATTTTACTAACCCGTGAAAATTGTTTTGTTTTCATGACGGCGACAGTATGTTAGTATTTGCAGTTCATTAAAATGTTAGCTTCAGCCACTTTAACATTTTCGTGTCACGCTTTCAAAGTGTTTTAATTAGTTTATTTTTTTTATATTTACATACTTTATTTTAAAGTGCTTGATTAAATTTAAATGAGCTACATAAATTATAGTTAAAACATTTCTTAATCTCTTCGCCTAAATAAATAATTTAATTATTCGTTAGTTCTAGCTTTTTAAATAATCTTAAATAATTTAACTTTGTAATAAAGATAAATTAATTAATACATTACGAACTCATCTTTATAACATTCAGTTCAACAATTTTGTTTTAATATTTCCAAACCATGTCCTAAAAATCAAATTACTTTTCAGATTTTATCTAAAACTAACGACTCATCCTCGCTTCGCTCGAGTTCGTCCCTAGGTACGTTTTAACGGTTAGTATGAAATACAAATCTTTGAATGTCTCGGGTTTTCTGTACTGCATATAATATGCATGTATATGCATGTAATATGCATGCAAACTTTCCTCTTAAATCTCTGTCTATTAAAAAAAAAACCGCATCAAAATTTGTTTCTGTTCTGTTTTATACTATGTATTTATAAACAAGATTCAAAAATTTAAGTATAAAAATTGATACCAGTTTCAAGATTGACGTAATTTTTTTTAAATCTAAAAGAAAATATATTCCTGTAACATTTACGAGGAATCAGAATGGCTGGAACGTGACTAATCTGACGCAAAACAAAAATCAATTATGTAAGTGGCCTGTAAATAATATTTAATCTAAACTCGCACACTGCGTTGTACCAATGAGTATTCAGAAGATTTAAAATATTTCTATATACTTATAAATAAATAAATAGGTTCCGTTCAAAGGTATGTACATACATATATGTAATTATTTTATGTACATATATACAGAATAATCTTAATAGTAATATTTTCAAATAAATAAAAAAGTTTAGCCATTACCAAATTACCAATATTACGGCAAAAGTACTCAATTCAGGTTACTTTAAACGAACAAATCGTTGAAATTACCAAGAATATTTAGTGCTTAAGCCGTGGATTTACGAAGCATTATCTGGAGATTTACTTGTACTTGATAGATAGCCTTATTTATCTCAACAAATAACTACTGCCTGCGCTAACCTTTTGAATTATGACCATTCATTTCTGCGCCATAAGGATGTCCAATGGCTGTAAAAATAGAGACGTTTACATTGTATATGTTCCTTTCTTCGTAATTTATACTCCCTTTATAAATGAAACTGTAACTCGCTCGTGAAAAATCGTTCTCTGATACGTTCATTCGAGAACATACATACATAATACATATGTTTTTAAGCAATGGCTTTGAAAATGTTATATTTTTCAAGTGTTCTAACATGAAGGAGGTTACTGTGAAAACCATTTTCCTATATCTCGTCACTACAAAAACAGTGGTGCATCAATGTCCACATGAGTTTAAACGATTGACTACTAATAATCTATTTCATTGAATGAGGAAAATTTTGGTGTCAATTACATTTTTCCGGACAAAACTGCGGGCAAAGCCTAATATAAGATAATACAAGATAAAAATGTGCTTAGATACAAATCAATAACTTGAAAATGCAGTAGGTACCTACTTATATTTTTCCCCTAATTGAAATATTTTCTTCAATCATTCATTATTAGCATTAAATGAAATAACCGATATGAGAACCTATAGTGATTATAATAATTAAGTACATCGCAAAAGCTAATAATACTAAGTCCTCGAATAAATTCAGTCAACGTCGAGCTTTTATAAAAGTTAAGTTAAAATGAAAGTTAAATGATAAGAAGATTCATAAGCTTTCCAGTTGCTGTCATTTGGTTGTTGATCTACTGAGATAAAATAACGACTTGAGCGACGAGTTCATGATGTCATTATTCTTAGAAAGCCAAAATCCCTTGTGATTTTTCTTGTTCGTGTTAAAGATCGATAATAATCAAGAAATAATGTATACTCCGTATAATTATAGCCAGAGGCCGTTAACGCTGGAAAACTATTCCGCAATGGAGTCTAGAAGCAAAATGGCGCGGTTAACTTAATTTGTGGAGAAGTTCTTATATTATTGTCCTTAATACATAATTAATAGTGTTTATTAAGGTTCAGTGGTTACTGTTAACAAGCGTAAAAATGAAATCGCAAGCATTAACACCTCCTGGTTAAATTCTAAGAAATCAATTGTAACTGGCACACCGGTGTGCCCGCGACTCTCAACAAGTTAACTATACATTACTAGTTATGATTTAAGAGTGATATAAAATATACATATTTATTTTTTCTACTTCAAATAGTTAATTTGACTTCATTACAAAAAAAAAAGTCTTTATGCGTTTTATAGCCTATCTATTGAGGAAAGCTAGATGCCATGTAACATCAAAACCCTTCATTACAACCCTTGGAAGAGGAGTTATTATACATCATACATAAACAAACTAAGCGGACAGAGCTGCGGGCAAAAGTTAGTATAATAGAGCCAACTGACATACTATGCGTTTTGCACATATATCGATATAAAAGCAATAATTATGACTACCAGCAACGATCAGCAACGGCTGTCGAGAACCTTTTAAAAATAACACAAATAGTCACTGAATAATGAAATATCTTGAAAATATTGCATTTTTTGCAATTATGCTTTTAATGTAGAGAATACTTTTAAACTAATGGTATATTTTTATGACCGTGGTAGTCCAGAGGTAGCACACTCGTTTGGGACACCAAGGGAAGCTGATTCGAATCCCGGATGCTGCACCTCCGACATTCTCATGTGCAAATCGTTTTCAACATGATTGCAAAGAAAACATCTTGATAAAACCTACATGTCTAGAGAATCTAACAAGTTTTTGAAAGACACATGATATTCGTCAACCTGCACTTGGCCAGCGTGGTGATGATATGGACATCAAATTGAGGTTCACACCCAAAAGCGGGATGTTAAAAAGAGCTTAATCGGGTGTGTTTCGAGCTTTTTTTTCACTCATTTTTCACAACAACCATCGCGTCGTAGTTGTAAGCCTTCATAAACTCAATTTTAAGTAACAGATACATTCATAAAATAGCAACGGATGGTCTGAGAGTCTGTCGAAGTTTTAAAATATTCAGTAGTTTAAAACAGTTACTGAGGGAGTTATTTGAAACTACTTGTATTTGCTTTTACTTAAAAGAAGAGAGAGCTTTTAATTTATAATAATCGTTATTACTATTAAAAAATGAAGACACAGAAAAATTAGAAGAATGTTAGTAAGTATAAATTATATGTATCACGACACACAAACCAATATAATTGATTTATTGAAATAAAATAGTACATAATAATAATTCTTATTTAAACCAACACACCACAAAAAATACATTTTTGTAGTTTATGATGTAAATAAAATTTGGTCAAGTGCGAGTCGAACTCGCACATGAAGGTTTCCGTACCATAATATTATTTTTTTATTTGCATGGCAGCCTTTTTGAAATTCGCCACCTTTGTTTTTTTAATATACGTATGTATATGTTTATTTATTATAGCGGCAATAGAAACGGACGGACGGACGGACAGCGGAGGCTTAGTAATAGGGTTTCGTTGGCACCCTTCGGGTACGGAACCCTAAAACGAAAGAAATAGAATAACATACTCGTAGAATAGATGACGACATCTAGCTATGGATCGCAAGAGTGTAAGAGACAAAAGAGATCGCGTTACAGCGCAGCAGATTTCCGCGTCAGAACATTTCGAATAAGCTGCTTCAACATCTAATATTTGTTTATGCAATCTCACCAACGCGATGCGATAAAAATTGTAATGTGAAAAATAAAAGGATCATATTTTAGTATTATTGATAATATATTGTAATATTATCGAGGCTTTGCTATTTCTCTAATACACTTAGTCTAATCCACAAATGACACATTATAAAATTGATTTATATACATTTGAAACATTGTTAAAAAAATTTAACCTACAAAAATGATGAAGTAAAAGAGGAGGTTGTCTCCGCAACTATAATCTCATCCGACATGACAAATAGGCCAGTAAAAATAAAATTTAATTTTGCACTAAATTTCCGATCCATTTTTATTTAATAGGTTTAGGATCACTTACTGAGTACAAAATCATAAAATGCTGACAGATTCCGGTGGTGCTTCAGGCGCCATTTTGAAAAAACATTTTTGGCTGATATCTCAGAAACTATGTACTTTAGGGAAAAAATCATTGAGACCATTTTTGTAGAGAATAAATTTCGCATCTTTTGTTTTCTATAAAAAAAAATTATAAGATTTACCGTTTACGATTTATGGCTCATGTAATGGACCGGTTTTTCTATCTCGGCCGATAACTCTTAAAATATTAGTTTAATGCTACTGAGCAGGAGATATTATAGTGCAAAAATGCAACGCGCAGACACAAGTGCACTCTCTATTCCTGTCACTCTCGTACTCCGGTGGGACGACTACTCTACACGACCAGTGAGAGTTAAGGCACAGGATCGACGGCTTTACGTGCTTTCCGAGGCACGGGGGTGAAACATCGCCAACTTCCCCACTCCGGGCTGTTACTGAAGCTTACTATACAGAACGACTCAATAACTAAACTTAGCCAGACCCGGAATTCCAACCCAGAACCTCTGGGTGTGCAACCGTACATGCTAGCCAGTACACCACTGAGGCAGTTCAGCCAACTTTATAAGACAAATCGGTTAATAAACGACGAAATTCTAAGGTGGTAAACATTAAAAAAATTACAATCAAATTCCGAAACTACTCTTTTTTGAAGTCGGTTACAAATACCTTAACACACTATTTTTAAAATAAAACAAAAATATATATTTTACACTGCACTGTAGTTCTAATTCAAACTAATATAAAATCCTATTAGAAGGCAGGTGGGTAGTTATTGTGATCACTTATTGAATTAGTAATAGAAATATCTATTTTACTATTCAATGTCTAATGCGGTTTTCTCGAAGCAGTTCTACCATATAGAAGTATCATTTTGTTTATTTTAACCAAACATTAAACCAAACATTTGTTTTCATTTAACTCCGTAGAAGAAAACATATGGTAACTTTTGCTTTTCCCGCGAACTCGCGAAGTAAAATGGCTTCCATTGTAGCCCATATTATAAATGCATAGACTATTTGTTAGTTTTATTTTAAGAGTACCCGTTACTGTAAACCGATTAAATATTTTTAACCCTCGACGTAAAAAGAGGGAATTTGCAAGTTTAACGTGGGTATATGTATATCTGTCTGTGGCATCGTAGCGCCCAAACAGATGAACCGATTTTATAATAATTTAGTTTTTTTGTTTGAAAAGTGACTTCGTCGAGTGGTCTTAGCTTTAAATCAAGAAAATCCTTTCAGCTGTTTGCAGGCTATCAGCTCCTTTATAGGCGGTAAAAGGATTATGAAAAACTTCCACAGATCTAATCGATTCGAAATTTCGTATTTCGTTACTTTAATGACATTACAATGATATAGTAATCTAGGCCCGATGTTACAGCGTCACCTGGAATCCACATGATACTTACTCAACTATTTACTAGAATACTGAAGAGATATCATGTTTAGGCTCATTGAAATAACCTCAATGAATAGATTGTTAGGTGGTGGGTTTTAAATTTTTAATTTAAGAATTATTTGATATAGAAAGTCTGTACTAATATCATATTATAATACAAAAGAGATTATCCTTTTTGTTTAAGTAAATCCACTAATCGCTGGGACTTCTTTTTTGCATTTTATAGCCTATGTATTTAATGACAAAGGTCATAGACTGCGTCGAACCGTTATCTTCGTGTCGAAATCTATACATATAATAAAATGTAACTAAGCCGAATCTGTACATTAAATATTTTTTGGAAAATCTTATTGAAATAGTCATTATTATCGATACAGGCAGAATCTATAGGTTTTAGAATTTTTGTCTGTCTGTCTGTTACTGCATCACGGAAAAACCACTGGAGGTATTTTGATGAAATTTGGTATGATCATAGCTGGTTATCCGGGTCAACATATAGAATACTTTTTAGAGAAGTCTATACTAAATATTAAAATGTAAGTAGAGACGAACCTGAGCGGAGCGGGGGTAAGTTGCTAGTTAATAATATAAAAATATTAATCAGGAAAAAGTAGGTGGTGCTTCACCATAAATAATATATTTGAGCTTAATGGTGTTTCGTGTAATACAAACGAGTTTGACGTTTGTATTTCCTTTATACCGCTCGACATTGAAGGTTAGGGCTTGTAGTGAAGTCAAGTTCACGGCATGCATTTAGAATTTAGATAACAATGGTTTTCGGCTGTGGTGTAATATTTTTCTTTCATGAAATTTTAATAAGTTCTAATTCTTAATATCACTCTATTTTAAGACTGCCTCAGAATTAGGATAATGGTTTTTGAATATATACATTTGTCATTCCGTTCCTTAGTCAAGAAGTGACTAATTGTTTTACGTCTGTGAATAAAATGAAATGGGAAATACTAAAAAAATGCTACTGTAATATGGATATTAAAAGCTAAAAAGAAACAAAATTACAAATATTATGTATATTATTTTAGTTCATTTCAATGTTTGTATAATATTACGTTTATCTATATTTTTTTGTAAAACGATTAAAAAAGTTTTTACTGTTATGATTACTTTTCTAATAATTCCTCTCAACTTCCGCCCAACGAAAGTTGCGCCCTCGAAAGTTTCAGAAATGCCTTATCACGTGTTACCGAGAACTTTATTGAAATTACAAAAAATATTAGCCATCGATTGAATGTTTATGAGAAATTTCACGGCGAAATAAGACCATCATTATTCGGCAAAGTTCTTAAACTGCATATTTATGTACATATATAATATTGGGGACCATAATACTGTACCATATGAAAATAAATATTTTTGAAGTAAAACTTCTTTACGCACGCTTAACTTGGGGGGTAAGCTGGTGAATGCGAATTATAATATTACGAAAAAATGTACGTACGTTTGATGCCATGGTAACCGTTGTTATGGTCTAACAAATTATATATAATATTATACTCTTTTCTTAAATGATATTCTATAAATATATAATTGTAATATGCCTAATATGCGCAATTTTTAGTATGTCCTAATTATTTAAAACATAAATTGAATTTCATAAAGATTACCGATAACCTACAAAAGTTTTACTTCTTGCGCGTGTACACATTCATACACGCACTCTTTAATTTTTTAGATGTTATATAGCTACGTACCTAACTAATTTTGACTTTATATTCGTCTTGTCACGTGGTTGCATCCTAAATAAAACTACTTTCTTACAGAAATGTTGTCTTTTCTTTTATTGACGGGACAAAAAAGCGGTATGCTTTTAGAATAATAAAGAGTAACGACTAGACGGTTAAGTCATTGTTGTTTAATAAGTGTAAATATGTGTTTCTATTATATAAATATACAGACCTTTACTTAACATTTAAAAAAAAAAGAAATGTTAGCGACTCAGATCCCATTCTTCCATTTTCTCATGGTTTAATAAAAATGAAAACTCAAAAATAAAAAAAAAAATTTTTTTTTTACAATGTGTTATCTATATTATACAAAAGTCAACTTTCATTCCACATATATTTCGATTTTAGATAATCCAGTATGAATATCGCCCAATATCAATAAAATGCTGTGAAACGGTGAACAGTATCACTACATATTTTGTTTTGTGTCTATCAATATTATACTCAAGTGATATTTTTTTACAGTTGGGAAATGCGTTTACGCTTATCACCTGGTAAGTACCATACAGGTGACTATGTAGAACGGCTAGAAAAGCTAGTATTATCCATTAAAACCCATAGGAACCTTGATAGGGCATCGCAGGATCGTTAAGCACTCCTCAACCATAACGCCCCGACGGCTGTCCTGCCAAGCCTAGGGAAATTTATGTCTGCATTGCCAACTTCATCGGAGATAGTAAGTTCGATTATGTTGTAAGTTTTATTAAATTCACCAGTAAATAATTATAAAAATTTACCACAAAATATTAATTATTATTCCTTTTGATGTATCTGTTTTGAAACGAAAACTTATAAGAATTTTCCTTGCAATATTTTTGTGATATAAGTCAGTGTGTGAAATGCAGACAACGTCACTAAGTTATGAATGACAAAGATTAAAAGCAAGGCTGGCAATTTGACAAAATATCACTAAAACTCATAACCTTAGACGAAAGGCTGTTTCTCTGAAGCTTTTTAAAAACTTTACAAAACTACCGGATGACCATAATATTCTACAAGAAGTAAAGTAACTAAACAGAGTTTTTCATTTCGTTTACAAAATATACAATTATTTTATAACTGAAACTTTTTAATTGAAATTAGGTAAAACTGAGACAATGTTTAATTGAAATATGAAACATTTAGTCTAATGTGCCCTCTAAAATTTAGAGGGGAGAGGCGTAGCTAGGGGTGAGGTGGGAAATGCCCACCCTAGAAACTTCTTTGCCCACCCTCGGCAGTATTGAAGAAGTACTAACTGTTCAATCGCTTTTTAACTAAAGATTCAATACTTATCCTCGTATAATTAACTAGCGACTCACCCTCGCTTCGCTTCAGGTTCGTCCCTAGCCAAAAACAAATCTTTCCACGGGAACCGTACATTTTCCCGGGATGATATATAGCCTTCCTCAGTAAACAGGCTATCTAATACAAAAAGATTTTTTCAAATCGTATTAGTAGTTCCTGAGATTAGCGCGTTCAACCAAACAAACAAACAAACAAGCAAACTCTTCAGCTTTATAATACTGTTTGCAAGTATGAAATGCTAGATTTACCACGCGAGAAAAGTGCGGCTATACGAGAGGAGCCTTTTATAGATTTAGGTATTAGATCGTCAACTTTGCTAAGAAGTTAAGAAAGACGCAACATGGTAAAAAGGAGAGTGAATAAACTGCGTTATTACTTATTACTAGGTGTTATTTATGATCTCTTATAAATGACTATGGTTAGTTCAGCTGGACAGCTGCCCCCCTAGACAAAATCCCTAGCTACGCCAATGCTAAGGCTCTAATAATAAAATATTAGTCGAGTGTTAGATTTCAAATAACTATCAATCTATGCAGATAAATAAAATTAAAGTGACTGTTTGTAATGTCAAAATTACAGCTTTTTACTAAATACACACGAAATTATAATATACGGTACTTATAAAAAAACAGAATTTTAATTTTTTTTCTCTCTGTACGCCTGTCTGTCCGCTGAAAAAAGTTCAAACGTACCCAGGGACCCACCCGAGCGAAGCGAGGGTAAGTCGCTAGTAAAAGAATAAAAATGGACTTTGCAAACATGTATTAAATTAAAATTAAATAAGATAAAAAATAAACCAATTAACTAATATATAAATATAATAGTGCAAGTGCAACTATTTAACAATTTTATTCATAAAAGTGGGATTATAATTTATTTAATATTAACGTTTGATCAACTTTTACCTAATGATTTATAATACTTCTTCTAAATTGTTTTAGTTATAAAGCTTAAACCTTACCTTTTAACAACAGCATAAGTCGCGCCGACTGTCAATCCAAGATTAAAAACACTCATCCATAACAGAGACATGACTATAACTTAATAAAAAAATATAATAAAATTCAATTATTGCGACAAAAAATCATTTCACTTAATAAGATCTATAAAATTATATTTTATGAAAAACTTTCTCGCACAAAACGACGCACAAATTCAAATTAAGAACAATCTTTATAAACAATTTTTTAATTTTCAAAAAAGTTACTGTAGTACTGTACAAAGGTACACGGTTGTTCTGCCAAAAAATAAAATCAATCACTCTCTATTATAGTTAAATATTTCCTAAAATAAATATTCAAACGGTTCACCAATAAAAAATTTATTTGGCATAGGACACTACGAATCCAATTATATAAAAAGTACTTTAAAATGCATTCAATTTATTACTCGCTTTTCAATAGCTGTACTGTTTCCCGCAAATGTTTTCAAACGAATGGTCGAGACAATCTTGCAAGGTCCTTCTTTACAATATAAGTTCTCCCCGCTACTTGCCATTAACTGTAAATGTACGTCTATGTAACTTTTATTTATATGCTCTAATAAAATAATCCAGATTTAAAAATACATTTTATGATACATTTTTTTCTATTATATTAAATAACTAGCAACTTACGCTCGCTTCGCTCGGATGCGTCCCCTTTTATTTTTTTTAAGCGGAACCCTGATTCTTTTTCTAAAATAAAAGTAGCCTAAGTTACTTCTAATAGTTTCAGCTATCTGCCAGTGATAGTCCCGTTAAAATTGGTCCAGCCGTTTCGGAGATTAGCCGGGAGATTAATCGGAGATTAGGACGAACGCGAGCGAAGCGAGCGTGAGTCGCTAGTTTAGTATAAAGCTGTTATTTTGACATTACAAACAGACAGTTCAATTTTATTTATCTGTATAGAATGTATAGAAAAGGTAACAAACAACAGTAGGAACTATTACATGAAATTTTTGAATTTCCACATAATCAAATTTTCACGGAATTTAAGCTGCATTTTACATTTTTTTTAATTTTTATTTGAGGAATGTTTGAAACAATTAATTACAAGCAAAATTAATAGTTATTGCTACTTTAAGTTTGTTTAAATATATTTCTGAAATTTTCCACTGCAGGTATTTTTTACTAGGGACGTATCCTATATACCTAACTACTATCTTTTAGTACCTTTATTAAAATAATTCATTACTAAAACCACTTGATCCCCCAAAAATGAAAAGTTTATTTCACTCTCCGGCCCAAAGAATTAATTATCTCTTAATGCAAAAAAAGATGTCAATTTCGTCAAAAAGTTTTTATACCAAGTACGACAAACCAATAAGCACTTCTTCACTTTCGAACGATTTTAAGTTATATCTATACAAAAGAAGTTATTAAAATATATTATTGTAAATTGTACTAATTCAGTTTAAATATCGAAAAACTCAAGTATGTTTCCGTGAATATATTATATATTTCATATTATAGACGCTAGAATAATAATGTAAATATTAGGAAGGAACGAACGAAGGAATATACATGACAATAATAGAGCTTGGCCATGACCTTTACTTTTAATTTAACTTTTCAATGTTTTTTTTTTCTTTGTAAGTTTTATTCGAAATAGCCTTTTATATTTTTTCATTGAAATTTAAAAAACACAATAAAAATTTCGTATCTCCTGTGTACATATTCTCTTACCACTTAAAATTTGTAATAGTATATTTCTATCTCCTAAGGTACACTCGCAATACCTATTCTTATCTAAACCTATAATAAAACTAACTTAGTCAAATCGATGTGCGCGTTTTACGCAAAAAGTGCTGAACCGATTTTAACTTAATTTTGTGGCAAGATAACTTATTACTTGGGTCAACATTCAAGATTCGTTTTATTTCAGGAAAAATTTTCATTCCTACGGGAAAACACAATAATTGGTTCTATCGAGTCGTCCTTAGAAATTTATTTGGCTAACGCTGGCTAAGCCTTAAGAGATACATCAACACAATGTATTAAAAAATTGTAGGTCTTAAAAAGGTCTACAGAAAAGTCCGTAATAGTATATTTCTATCTCCTAATAAACAGACCCACAAGGTGGACCGACGACTTGGTAAAAGTCGCTGGAGCCCACTGGATGCGGATGGCACAAGACCGGTTGTCGTGGAAATCTCTGGGGGAGGCCTATGTCCAGCAGTGGACGTGTTTGGGCTGAGACGAATAAACAGACGCAATAACTATTTTTATTATATATTATTATATGAAAGACAATGTCGCGACTCACTGACTGACTTATGAACATTCAGTCCAAGCCGATGATGAAAGACCAGCACCACAAAAAAGCCAGCTTTATATATCCATACTAATATTAAATGCGAAAGTAAATCCTTCTTTCTGTCTGTCTGTCCGTCACTTTTTTACGGTTAATACGCTGAACCGATTTACATGGAATTTAGTATGGAAATATTTTGAGACCCTGGAAATGACATAGGATAGTTTTTATCTCGGAAAACATGTCATATATAATGGGGTGAAAAGGGAGATAGAAGATTGTTTTTTTTTTTAAGTAGCTATTGACGAGCTTTAGTGTAACCAATAATATGATTATGATCGAATTTCGGCTACTAGGCGAACACTAGAAGATATAAAAATTTAATTTTCGAACGTTGGGTGTATCAGTATCGGTGATCTTCTGCAATAAGCAACGATACCGACAGACGGGACGTTACATGCGCAGGCGAGGACAAGGCAGAAATCGGGCAACCAGTACCGTGGAAGACCGTTTTATAAGGGTGCAAATTTTGAGAAATCGTCGTCTAACGACTGTTCAGACTCGTAACGACTTGGAAGAAGTGGGTATCGTAGGTCTTAGTGAACGAATAGTGAGAAGAATGTTAAATGAAGTTAGTTTAAAGTCGTACGTACCAGTGAAAGCGCTGAAACTTGAAGTAAGTCATCTTGTAGCAAGATTAGCGTTAGCTCGTCAACATCAAAATTGGTCCGATGAACGGAGTTGAGTTTTATTTCACGTTTCGGAAAAATTTGCTTGGCAGTAACGTTCTCCTCGATATTTTTACATCCTTTTCCTTCTTTCAATGAAATTCATACAAAAACGGCTTTCAAATTAAACTCGACAACATATGAATAAAACAACTGCAAGTCTTGCAGCGTACTATGTTACTTTTTGAAAATATTACTGCAAGGCGATAAACAGTCAATATGTTTACATCCCACGTAAGCTTAAAAAACTCAATTTTCCCTTACACAGTACATTTTACAATTTCTGAATCAACACTTTCAAAGTTTAAATTCAATTTAAAAATAGCAGAACGTACACTTTTGTTACATTTTTATTAGGGTTTCGTATCTAAGTTGTAATTCATACAAAGTTCTAACCCGGTTAGATATAAGTATTGGTCAAATAAGAGTCGGAATGGCTCTAAAAATATATGTACTCTTAGTTATAATTTTATCATTACATAATATAAAACAAAGTCACTTCCCGCTGTCTGTCCTTATATATGCTTAGATCTTTAAAACTACGCAACGGATTTTGATGCGGCTTTTTTAATAGATAGAATGATTCAAGAGGAAGGTTCATATGTATAATACATGTATAATATAGTAGAGAAACACTGATAATTTTAGAGGTTTCTAATATGATGTCGTAAATAAACAGATCTTTTTGCGCTTACATTGCAAATGCTGGCTGAACCCTACGAGATAGATCAAAATAATGTACTACAGTATTGTACACCTTAAAAAGGTCCACAAAAAAGTTCGCGACGGCATATGTCTATCTCTTAAGGATAACATACTATATCTGTTTTAGTATATCCAAGCTAGGGAGGAACCCGAGCGAAGCGAGGGTGCGTCGCTGGTAATTTTTATTTTGGTAAAGAATGTTCGAATATTCATCATTAGTTAAATGGATTTTTCATATTTATAATTTTATATTAATTTGATATTGATTGCTTATAATTTATTATTTACAATTATATAATACTAGCGACTCACCCTCGCTCCGCTCGGGTTTGTCCCTAGTTACGTTTTAACGTTTACCTCAGAGATGTGATATTTTCCCGCAGTAAAACTATCCTATATGTTGACCCGGATAAACAGCTATCATCACCAAATTTCATCAAAATCTATCCAGTAGTTTTCTCGTGATGCGGTAACAGATAGACAGACAGACAGACAAAAATTCTAAAAACTATAGATTCAGTCTCTGTATCGATAATAAAGTCTATTTCAATAAGATTTTCCAAAAAGTATTTAATGTACAGATTCGACTCAGAATTTTATTATAACGAAAAGTTGTATTTGTAACATTAACGTTTTAAAAGTATTGCTATCCACCGTTGGGTAATGTTGTATGTAAAAGACAGATGTCGCTACGTTACACCCAACGGCGGGGAAATAATATTTAAATGGTTTTAATTGCTATTTTCTAAGACATTCCGTTAAGTGATCAAAGTAAAAAGGAATTGCTGAATCTTTATAGTCTTATTTGAAAATTTATTATTAACAGTACATATGTAGATCTCTATTTAATGTCTTATTTCATTTCGTCTTGGTAGGGAACCCTTGGGACGCAATTCAATGCATTTCGCACTTGACCGATTTTATTTAAGAGTATTTTTTTATATCTCATATTATTTATTATTTACGAACATTTTATTATATATATTTTTTTTTTGAGTCTGAAACGCTTAAAGCATTTGATATATACATATATTATGTACTTTCTAAGCATTAGATCATATATCTACATATCTAGCTTCTTATTGTAGTAATATAATATATAATTTTATAATAATATAATATAATGATAAATATACACTGCTTTTAGTACAAAAGCCATACTTACATAAGTTTATTTTAATGTTCATTGCCTTTCATAATATGCATGAGCGGCTTGTGTCATGACAGATTTTACTTCCTTTGACACAAAGTTAAGTTGAGCCGCAACAAAAGGTTGCTGGGAATAATCAATTTAAATTTAAAATAAAAACGGATTTTTCGCAGTTTTATTGTACTTTTTTGTTGCTGACATTTCGAATGTTTTATAGCAAAGATGGTCACTAGAGAGTGAAGTTAAGAATGAGTCTCTCCCAGTCGCACTGTAAATAACATACAAACATAAAAACAAAATAAAAGAAAAAAGACATCCGATAACTAGCTATATTTAAAATATATTGTGATTCTCTACATTGACATAACTTTTTATTCATGAACCGATTGAAATAAAACTAATACCAAATGTTAAGAGGATTGTGAAGCTAAATAAAAAAAGTAAATTTCCATACAAAAAGCGATAACGTTTTCCCCCCCATTAACATAGTCTAATTTTCATAATTTTTGGAAATGCTGTAGATATAATGAAAAACTAGGTCCGTACGTTTTTATTTTAAAGAAATATTGCGTATGATAGAAGTTATAAGCATCTAAATATCTGTATTTTTGACGTAAAAACTTCCTCGAGCGTTTTTATTTTTTTATAATTAAACTAAACTGAATTACTAAAAAAGGAAAACGTACAGACCTAGATTAAGGTGTACTGAATCTAATGAAACCAAAATTGTCTCATTTCGTAAATGTTTAGGGGGGTAAAAACGTTATCGCCCGAAACAATATTTCAAACAGGAATGTAGGTAATTGCCTCTAAGATTTGCAACTCTCTCTATCGCACCATAAGGGTTGGCAAAGCGAGCGATATGAAACAGATAGCATTTTCTTAAAAACCTACTCGCGCCGTGTATCGGCACTTCACAATCCTCTTAAGTGAAGCTTACTACAATACATTAATGAAAACCGCATTCAAATCGGTTGAGCCGTTTCTGAGATTACCGCGCACAAATGAACAGACATAAGACAAACAGACAAAAATTCTAAAAATCAATATTTCGGGTTCCATTGCGTTAATAAAGAAACCCAATAATAGATTTTTCCCAAATATCTTCCATATACAGACAGCAATAAGTTACAGTTTTGATATATGTATACAGACGTCAAACTGTCAGAAAGTATTATTACTGTCAGAAAGTATTATGAGGACCAATAATTACATATTGATTTTATATCAAAAGAAATAAGTAGTGAAATCTTTAATTTACACTATTATAATGAAGTGAATTTATTTATGTGTTTGTTTATGTTTATTATATCTAACCTACAGAAACGATTTTAAAAATTATTTTAATTGAAGTAAAATTACAATAAAAACAAACAGCTAACATCTAAAGTACTTTGTCAATGTGTAAAACATCCCGTTAGATGGAAAGTAAAAACATTATTCAATTTCGTTGCACTTTTGTGTTAGTTATTCTCTCGGCCTAGCATTTCTTGGCCTACGTGATATCTTGCACGTATCACTAGATACAATATAGACGAAAAGATACATTCACTGCAATTATTGCAACAAGTAGCGGCTCACCATCGCGGCTTCGCTCTGGTTTTTCCCTAAGCACGTTTTAACGGTTGGTAAGGAATAGGTAGACTATATACTTATTATATGATATGCAACCTATAGACTTCCTCAATAAATGGGCTATCTAATGCAAAAAGAATTTTTCAAATCGGATTAGTAGTTCCTGAGATTAACGCGTTCAAACAAACAAACTCTGCCTTCATAATATTACTATAGATATACTATTTACTTGAAAATATCTAAGAGTAAATCATATTGTAGTAGTAGGTGTAGTAAATATGTGGTTTAAGAAAAAAAATACTATCAATACATTCCATATAATACAATATAGATACAATGAATAAAGCATCGCTTCATACAAGTGAAATTATACTTAATAGATCAAAATAATAGATCCATTGCAAAAAAGCGAGATTACCAATTATATAATAATCTATACCAATATTATAAATGCGAAAGAAACTCTGTCTGACCGTCTGTCTGTTACCTTTTGACGGTTAAACCACTACAGCTGCTTTACACGGCTTAAGTTAACTTCTACTGATCCCTTTATCACTGTTATGTCAGATTTTCAATGTTGGTCAAACATTAAAATGCAAATCTAGTTGGCTTTAATGTTTAACATCAGAGTTACCCATACTATCTTCAAATCTCTTTATTAGTGGTAATAAGTCATATTAAAAAATCATCATTGCGAATGTATTGTGTGCACCACTCAAGAGATAATAATCGATTAATATGAAAATTAATGGCTTTTTTGATTATGCATTTCATATTATTTTATTTACCGGGAGATAAAGTTTATACCATTTCCCATACCTCTATACAAATGTCCACGTCGATATTTTACTTTGATATTTCTTGTATTCAGTAAAGTTAATCTAAAGATTAAAAAAAACGTAATATTCATAGGAATATTCATTTTTTAACCCATCATTGACAAAAAAACTCTCTTGTCTAGTTTCCGCTTTGGTTTCAGGACTGCGACAGTATTTTGCAACATATTTCCGCTTTAAAATCGAAACTAGAACAGCGTAAACTAAGTAAGCCTAACAGTTGTAACCTATTTCACTAGTTTTGTTAATAAATAAAAATAAAGTAGATTTTTGTGCCAATTATTCCGAGTTCATGTGGGATGTATGTATATGAAAATATTAGTAAAAATCCACTCCATTTCCTTTTTAGTTAACGGTTCTTAATTACAAAATGAAAATTCGTTTAATCCATAACTTTTATAATTTTTCTCAAAGGAACTGATTAAATGTATTAAAGGGACTTTTATTTATAGATTATTATCCGTGGTATGTAAAAAAATCTATAACACAGTAGAGACTTACCCATGCTTCGCTCGGTTACGTCCCTAACCTTTAATAGTTTAGGAACAGATAAAAGACAAACGTCTAAAAAAATCTTTTTTTTTTGCACCAGAAACCTATGCAGGCGTATAAAGTATAATCCAGCAGAGTTTCATCACAATCAGATGAATAGTTTAGGATTACATAGAGGACAAACATACGAACATTTATTTTTATTTATATAGAAGATACATAATATAATGTTTATTTTTAAACGTATACAACATATAAAATCGTTTAGATGAACGAAAAATAAACATTTAAACTAAGAATACTTTAAGCAGGTTCTTGCTTGCAGGTAGAAAATAAGTAATAAGTATAATTATAATGACGAAAACAGCCGCTCAAATTGCAGAGTGAAGAGCTGTCGATTATACTTCTAAACTCTTGGCGATAGGCCAAGGCAATTGATGTTTATACAATTTCATAATGGGTCTGGAAGATTTATTACAAAATGTTACGATAGATTTAAATTGCAAGGTTTTTTTAATGGGTCGCCAACAGTAATAATAATAATAAATATATTAGGGCATTAAAACACAGCGCCATCTAGTTCCATGGTAAGCTACGAGGCCTGTGTTATGGATACCAGATAGTTGATACACTACACATATATAATATTAAATAAATACATATTTAATATAAGCACCCATGACTGGAGTACAAACATTCTTACTCATCACACCAATGAATGCCCCCAGCGGGACTCGAACCCGCGACCGTTAGAACAGCAAGTAGGGTCACTATAAACTGAGCCAAACGTGTGATCAATATAATATTTAATATGACAATTGAGGCCAAAAATCATCAATTTGGTATTTTAAATATAGAAATAAATATCATGGTAAAATATTTAAAAAGTGAACTTACAACAATGCAACTTGATTGAAGCCTTTTCATTCTTTTCAGTATTTTACAGTCGGAGACGTACATACACTTTCCATCCTTGCCGCGAGACATAACTATGTTTGTCTCCGACTGCATAATAATATATTCCTTCGTCAACTTGTTATCGTCTTTTTAGTTAGCTTTTATGATGTCGTTTTTTTTTATAGTACATTTTGTTTTTGCAGCTCTTTAGTTTTGGCCAATTAGACATTTGAAGTTATATTTAGCAATTTTTTATTCTAAATTACTTTTAAACATATAAGTTGTATATATTTTTGTGATCGCCTTTTACAAACCTTTACTTTGATACCCCACTCGATTGGTTTGGAAATAATTTTAAGACACAGTAATTGGCGCCTAAAACCGCCATTTTAATTTTTAACTATTTTTATTATATAGCCTACGGCACTCGCGTTATCAAGACAAATCTAACGACGTATGAATCTGACGTATGGAATCGGACTACGCGTTTAGTCTCTAGAATGTCACATAGGAACAAACATACAAAGACTGATAAACACATTATCCTCCTTTGCGTCGCATAGTCGAGTAAAAAAAAATATTTCGTAAAAAAAACTATTGAAATATTTAAAAGGGTCGTTCTAGTTTAGGTTAAAAATAGGTATAGTAACAAAAATATTGAATAACATTGTGTCAACTCGCCAAATTCAGGAAGTGTGTTTTCAAAGGTAGCATGGATCGTTGACCGGCTTGAGGTCAAGTACGACCGGTTTGAACGGCTTTTACCTGTCTCTTACTAGGTCACACGATGTTTCAGTGACTAACAGAGAAATATAGATGAACAAACACACTAGCTTTATGATATTATGTAAACGTATTTGTCCTGTTAACATTGTTGTATCTGTTGTCTAACTGTATTAGTCACGATTCAGAGATGATTTTAGGTCAGCGAAGTTAAATTAGTCTTTGTAGTAATTATATTATGATTTATAAGTATACACTTATACTATAATCGCTATAAAGTCTTATATCCATACTAATATTATAAATGTGAAAATGTGTTTGTTTGTTTGTCCTTCTTTCACGTCGAAACAGAGCGACGGATTGACGTAATTTTTTGTATGGAAATAGTTGGAGGGCTGGAGAGTGACATAAGCTACTTTTTACAAAACGTACCTAGGGACGGACCCGAGCGAAGCGAGGATTAATCGTTTAGTTATATTATTACCTATACTTATAATAATATAGTAGGTATATTCTTACGCCAGATCTTTTCAGGACTGCGGCTTTTTCTTTCCGAACTGGTAGTAAACTCGCGACGCTCAGTTAAAACTTGTAATAATTTAATCCTGAATAAGTAGTGGTTCCGTAAGTAACGTAGAGTGTTAACAGTAATATTAATTTATATTTAAAACAAAAAAAAAAACAGACAAATCTGTCTAGTTGTTTTTGGTGTAATATAATATTATTTTTAATAATACTCAAATATAGATTGAATAATATGTTTAGTCGAGATACTACATGCTTTAACTAATAAACTAATAAAAATCTATTCACAAGTATCTATTGACTATACAAACATGTTTATTTTTAATATGAGAAGTACTCTCACAAAATACACTTCCAACGAAACAAGTAATTCCTGTTAAAATCGTGATTTAACATGATTACCTGATGACACTGAGGAATTAAATCAACGCAATGCCATAACAACCCATAATATTCTCTAAACAGATTAATTATTCGAAATAAATCCACTGCCATGGAAAATAAAACAAAAATCAAAACCCAACGTTAGTACATACATACATAATTTTTTTTAATTTAAAATTATCCTGCTATTGCCAAATTATATTTGCATCAATAAATTATAACATTTAATACATAAATGAGTAAAAGCACTATAATCTTTAAAACGTCACCTATATTTCTTAGGAACAAACACATTGTCCAACTCTACACAGTGTAGAGCTAGCAAATTACTTCACATAGATGTCGCTACGACACTTTCTTCTTTACGTTTGCACCTTGCAACACTAGATGGTGAAACTAATACGATTAAAAAATAAAAATTATTATTAGTTATAAATGTTGTTTATAATTTATATAGTAAATCAACCATCCGCAATAAAAGTTTGCCGAAATAGAAAAAAATACTCAAAATCTTATTTCAAGATAAGAAGTAAATCGTACCTATCGTATATATAAAAAACTAGCGACTCGCCCTCGCTTCGCTCGCGTTCGTCCCTGCTTACGTTTTAACGTTTAGTATAGATTTCTCAGAGATGGGTATTTTCCTACAGTAAAAATTATCCTATATATTGACCCGGATATCCAGCTATCACCATAGCAAATTTCATCAAAATCCCTCCAGTGGTTTTTTGTGATGTGGTAACAGAGACAGACAGATAGTCAGACAGACAGACAGACAAAAATTCTAAAGACCGTAGATTCGGTTTCTGTATTGATAATAATGACTATTTCAATAACATTTTCCAAAAAAAAATTAATATACAGATTCGGCTTAGTTAAAATTTTATTATATATATAGACAATCGTTTGTCTGCTTAAGTTGTCTGCATTACTATATCTGAATGATATAATTATATCATTCAGATTACTCTTTGGCCAGTTTTTGTGTGCACATTCGCGATAGTTTTTGATCTATCGTATCAACTAAAGATGCACTTAATTTGTGTCAAATAATCTGTGATTTATTAATATCGGTATGAATCGGTAAAATTTAGTAAATCGGTTGTATATTACAGTTAAGCTTTGCCTTGCTAGCGGAGCGTATAAGGCTTCCATTTGAGGTTTTGGGTACGAACTCACGTGTGCCAAGTCAGGCCACGCAAAGTTATTGCTTTGTTTTGGTACACACTTTTTTAATTCTGCCTGAAGTTTGATAATTAGCGGTGTTACATCCACGAGTCGGCAAACACTTAAGTTCTCAGGCCTTTGTTTAATCTCTTTGCGATCAAACCGAATGAGGGCTACCGCGCTTGAAATCGCCGCGCTAGTGTAGGACTGTGTAGGTGAAGTTTGCGAGCTCTTCATCGCGGACCTTCACTAATTATTCATGATTATTGTAAACATTTTGCCATTCCTGATTAAATATGGCAGACAAGATACGGCTCAATAAATGATATTGCAAGTTACGAAAAAGTCATTATTTTATCTATTTGGTTATTATATCTAATAATTATGTAAAACAAAATCCTGATAAAGTGGTACCGCGCTAACAATTATTTTATTATAGTAAACCAGCGATCTACACTCGCTTCGTTCGGGTGGAACCCTGGGTATTTTTAATTTTTTTGAGCGAAACCCTAATTCTTTTTCTAAAATAAAAGTAGCTTAAGTTACTCCTTATAATATCAGCTATCTGTCAGTGAAAGTTCTGTTAAAATTAGTCCAGCTGTTTTGGAGATTAGCCGGAACAAACAGACAGACAGACCAAAATATAACAAATTGTGTCTTTCTTATAAATATTATTTATAAGAAAAATACCATTTTTTTCATTTAGTATAAAACACATTTTTTGCATTTAGATTATTAAACTATAAAGCTGTTAATTTGACATTACAAACAGACAGTTCAAGTTTATTCATCTGATAGAGGTATAGAATTATAGTCATGCCACACCAACAAATAATTTATAACGATAGCGATAGGTCCTTACTCGCTAGTGGCGGCAACTGGTGCCACTAGTAACGAAAGCCCTCATTGTCATCTCACGATTTTGAGAGTTAGTTGTATAAATATTGCACTTGTACTTGCGCACCCGCTTTGCGCTATATTATCTCCCGTGCAGATGTTGTTTAAGAAATTATTTAAAAGCTTTAAACTGTATTTAAATTAACTTACCTAGTATAGCACGCAAGTGGCCTTCGAGTGTCTGAAGGACAGTCATCTTGATCTCTTTCACAGATTTCCCTAGGAACTGTTCGCAGGCTGTTGTCAACAGCTCGTCCTCGTTCATGATCTTGCATTGAGCGACCCCCGTCACGGTCAGAGGAACACCTTGGGCAGTTTCCACGTACTCACACATGGGGTTAAGGGTCATAACCTGAAAAAGCAGTTATTTTTTTTAGATTTGCTAATAAGTTATTTTAATTAAGAAAAATAATAATCTGTTATATAATATATATACTTCTTTAATGCCTTTATACGTTATATGTATTTTTTTTTAATTAGAATTATAAGTAATAGAGTGTATAGAGTATAGTGTAATAGAGAATATTTTTAGATATTAATTTGAAAATTATAAATATTATCTCAAATATAGATAGCAGACAGATTTCAATGAAACTTTATAGTAATAAATTGTAATATAATAAGAAAACGATTAAGTGTTTACTGACCTCAAGGGAGATACGTTGCACATCCGTGACGAGCCACCAGGCCCACGCCCATCCTCCAACAATCGTTCGCTTCTGTGTCGAGCCGCAGCATCCACCTGTATAATAATATTTATAACTCATTACGTATGTTTAATACTTTCTTAGATTTACGGAAATATTTGACATTTTGAATAAAACATATTTTGCGGTTGTAGTTTGATTTCTCCCCGACGTTTGCTTCAGATGCAAATGCTTCAGGGCAAACAATAAAATAACCTAAATAAAAAAAATAAAAATCTCTCCCACGAAATGCCGTGAACAATCGTGAGGAAAGTGAGGGGTAAAGTTATAGACCTATACCATAAATCCAATGCTAATAAAACTTTGACGAGTCGTTACGCAACTGCACGCGAATTTTTGAAATTATTTGTTGCCCGTCTGCAAGAGTATGTATGTATGTATGAATATCTCTTTACATCTGAACAAAGCCAGGACCATCAACTAGTTATACTATCAAAAATATCGTCCAAATTATAATATTTTAATTGCATTTCTTATATAAACAAGTAAATGTGGTATTACCATGACTAACCAAACAAACATATAAACTTGAAAATCAAGAAATAGTTTTCTAAGGGCATCAACCTATTAACAACAAGTTTGTTCAAGTGTTCGGGAGTGCGTTAAATACACTTTCACTTAAATACAACGTATCTCGTGACTTATAAGATAAAGTGAAATTCGAGGACGTGTAGAAAATTGCTTTGAAATGCACTAAATTACATAACATCTCGAGGAACATTGAAATAAAAATCATGACACAGTTGGCATATTATACACTGTACTGAGTAGTCTCATAATGTAACCCGACTGAAACATTTCTGTCAAGTATTGTTGTACTTTTTGGAATATTCTTACGGAGTAGTAGTATATTATAAAACCTATTTTCATATTCTAATTCAATGCGTAGATAATCACGGCTTTTGTTAGTTAAATATATCATACTAATATTATAAATGCGAAAGTTTGTAAGGATATATGAATGTATGCATGTATGGATGTTTGTTACTCTTTCAAGCAAAAACAACTGAATGAATTTTAATGAAACTTTACAATAATATAGCTCATACATCAAAATAACATATACGCTACTTCTTATCTCAGAAAAATGTTCCCGTAGAATAATTTATTTTTATTTTTCTACAGGTGAACCCCACCGAAGCGAGAGTGAGCCGTAAGTAGTATAGTGTAAGTAAAAAAATTAAAATCGGGGTGAAAATTATCCCCAATACAAAGATATATTTTTTTAAATTGCTTGGGATAAGATTCAAATTTATAACTAGTTTTCAGAACATTTGTCTCTCGGCTAAACAAATTTGTATTCGACTTTTTCCTATAAACATAATATAGCGAACGACATCTGTCCACCACAAGAGGATGCCATACGACCCCCCCGTCGTGCGCGCCGACCGCCGGTTCTTAGAACCTAAGAGCTTATACTCCTCTTTACGCATGCTCAAATATTCGGTACAAAAAAAATACATACTTATTATTTTTAGATTAAATTACAATAAGGTGATCTTGTTAGTTAGCACGCAATATAAAATTCACAAAAACATAAAAAAAGTTATCTATTGTTACAGCACGCTACACTACTGTTTACTCAACTTTCTCCATAATGCTTTCAAATAGATAAAATGGCTTTCAGTGCAATTTGATATTATTTGTAATTTACTATTAAAAAATATATATTTGATTCAAGTAATAGAAATGTAGACAGATCTTAGCACTTTATTAAAGAAAGTTACAGATACATTGTATTGTATTTTAAATACATACGTTACTATAAATTAATGATACTAATATTATATACTTACTTTATATTTTTGTCATATTAAGCTTAATTCACACGAACGCATAACTCTATGAATTTCTAGAAAGCTTTTATATATCGCATACAGCAAAAACTTATGCTCGTTGTTTAGCTTAAATAATAGATTTAAGAATCAAGGTTTTTAAATCAATTATATTAAAAAAAAAAACATTGAAAACTTTAATTAGCGTGTTTTTTATGTAACGTACCTATTACGAAAAAAATCACTATAAATAGTAAATTTAGTTCAATATAGAACATACCATACAAATGTTAGTTCTTATAGATTTCATGTCGAATCTCTAGATAGAACGAATACTCAGATACCTTGTTGTACAATAATAAGATTTAATTTAAATACAATAAGCTCAAATGAAACAAAATAACTTAATTACAAATATGACGCTACACATTATCAAATTATTGCCCTCCCAATAAATTTCAATACCCGCCATTTCTCTGTCGAATAACGGATAACATGCGCAGGAGTTGCGTTCCGACGCTCGAAGAAAGTGCTCGTTACAAACCGTTACCCGACGCGATACGACTTGACAGTCTCTTACCAGATACTGACAGTCATAACAAACTAAAATATATGTTGAAACATAAACATTTTGCAAATGTGCTTCAATACAAAACTTAAATAAAACCTTTTCATGGAATGAAATTAAAAACTGTGTTTTTCCGAGTATACCAATGTTTTTGCTATGTGGTGTTTATTTTTCTTTGCAAGTGAAAGCACAGTAGGATATTGGTGAGTTTCAAAGGTAAAAATTAGTTATATTAAATTTAAATACTAATACTACTAAAATAATACTAAAATATCAAATGTTAGTTTACATGCTTTTTTGTAAATTTTTCTTTAAACAAATTATATCTATACTATTATGAAGCTAAATTGATTGTTTGTTCGTTTGAATAAAACTTATCAATAACTAGCAACTCACCCTCGCTCCGCTCAGGTTCGTCTCTACTTACATTTTAACGTTTAGTATAGACTTCTCTAAAAAGTATTCTATATGTTGACCCGGATAACCAGCAATGATCGTACCAAATTTCATCAAAATACCTCCAGTGGTTTTTCCGTGATGCGGTAACAGACAGACAAAAATTCTAAAAACTATAGATTCGGCCTGTATCGATACTAATGCCTATTTCAATAAGATTTTCCAAAAAATCTGTGATGTACAGATTCGGCTTAGTTACAATTTTATTATATGTATAGATTAAACCGGCTTGAACGTACTAAAAAGTAAGAAAATTGGAAGGGTTTTCTATTGCAATGGAATAATATCTACTTGATGACTTCGAGTTCAAAGACCTAATGAAACGAAAATGAAATAAAATTTGTATCATGTAGCTTTACTAAACCCAACACAATGGGAAGCATCTTCAATCAATCGTTTTATAAACAAAGAGTGTACGCGTGAACATAAGTACATAAATATGATAAATAATACATAGAAGAATTGAGGAACTCCTTTCTTTGAAATTGGTTAATTATACAAGTCATGTTATTTTTCAATTAATATACTTTTATCGTGTTAAGCGAACATACATAACCAAGAACAACATAAGCAAGTTTCTATTGCATAATTGGATATGACACTGCAAAATTGCATCAAAATTTTATCATTAAACCGATTACTTTTAAGCTACATATATATTTACCAATGGTAGGACTCTGTCGAGTCTGACTGGATGGATACCACCCCCTTATCTATTTCTTCCGCCAAGCAACAATGATTGGATTGTTGTGTTCCGGTATGAAGGATAAGGTAGCCAGCGCAATTACAGGCAAGAGACATATTATCTTAGTCCTCACAGTGATAACCTACCGGAGGTTCTGCAGTTTTGTTACGTAAAAGTTAAGTGTATGGGCGACAGGTACTGCTTTCCATCAGGTGGTCTGTCTGCTCGTTTGTCACTGAATCGCATATAAAAAAAAGCGGTTGCTGACCCTTTGAAACCTATTTACTTCCCTTTTGAAAGACCCCATATTGTAGTCCTCTGGGAAACCCTCGGCAGGGAGTTCATTCCACAGCGGAATGGTCCGTGGGAGGAAATTCCTCTGAAACCGAACTGTACGGGACCATTTGGGATGCAATGTGTGAGCATGAACCCCCTGTCAATGGTGGGCGATGCGATGATAAAAAAAAAGTTGCCATGGGCATCATTTCGAACAATTCTTCGTAACACAACCCATTATACAAACGATAGAGCACACATAGGGATGCAAAATCTCTCCTTAGACTTAGGGGCTCTATTTCGCTTGTATTAGATTATACTCATTTATCTATAAAAGTCATGCTAATTGAATGGAATGACATAATTTTATATGCTATATATAAGAGTACGATAGGGATATATGTACATATACTTGGATATACAAAAAATCTACAACTAAAGGTAGGTAGGTACTCGTAGGTATATCATGACGAAACCTTGCGTCCTAATTTTGCTTGCTTCCATAACATTTGCTTTATGAATATTTATCAATAGCACATAATAATGCTGATAGCTTTATTTAGGTTATGTTACATAATGTCAGTTATTTTCACCGGAACGACTTAGTATTCTGGATGTAAACGCACACGTACAAAAAGACAACACGCATACGAGCGCATTGCAAGTAATTATACGACAAGATTCACTTTCTACTTAATCTTATTGGATTACAATCTTATTAGTTATGACATAGGAAAATTGCACGCTTATTTTGAGCTTTTCGTCACGTCATTTTACGAGCTTTTATCAAACTTGCAATACTTGTATGTATGTTTGTTCTGGTCAAATCTTGCAACTGAATTTCAAAATAGTTATCCTCATACAAATGAGCTGAAATTTTGCATACACGTTTAGTTTAAATGGCAATGTATGTTTAGATAAGTGACGTCATTCTAAATCCAACATGGCGGACTCCCAACCCAACTTGGACTCCCGAATATCAAATGAAAAGGTTTGCTGAGAAGAATACAAATCAATACCTTAAAAATAAAAAATAAACTTTAAATTAATTCAATCAAACCCATTTATTACATTATACAATTTATATGATATAAAAGCTTGTTTAAAAAAATATTTTTTTAATAATAATTTATTTTATTTATTAACTTCTAATTTTAACTGTAACTATTACTACTGTAAAATATAATAGCTGCTATTTTTTTATAAAATATTTTATTTATAAAATAGCTTCTATTTCGACTTCTAACCTTCAGCCAAAACAGGTATAATACGCCTTTAGGAACTGCGTCCTCTTACAATTAGTGTATTTGTAATATGAAAGCTAAAGAACTATAGATATATACAGATCCTACTCCTCTCATAGCAACAATAAGAAAGAGATGAAAAGAAACTTAGAAATACAAAAGAATATGTGTCAGAAGACTTCTACACAAAAGTGTGTCACAAAAAGTTGCCTATAGAATTGGTGGACGTGACGAGCCGCGTAACGGTACCGTTACACGTCATGACTCATGATCCTGTGTGGTCGAGCGTGAAATGTGCATACTTTCAATCACTTCCGAATAGAATAAAGTATGAGGAAAATGACTTCAATTTCTCCTATATTATGTATAGATATGAATATATAAAATATTAAAATGTTCACCATTATGGGCCCCTTAAGCAAACGTTTTTCCAAAGACAGTAAGTTTTTAACTCTTCTTGACTCTAAAAAAAAGTCTTTTAGAATTCATGAATGTCATTTTCGGAATAAACTGTCGAAATTGCATCTCGCTAATTCGCGGTATCACTTACCACAAGGCATACTTATGTATGATGAATAAATCATGACAAGTATACGTTTCAATTTATTCTTTTCGTGTAAACACTTGCTTCGAACAATATTGCATTCGGCTAATTAACAAATAATCATGCAAATGAATACTTTCATCATTTTTTCTTCTCATTTCGCAAATCATTATTTTGAGACTCCATTTAAATAAAGAAAAATATATTACATTAAGGATTTTATTCAACTCAATAAGAAGGAGATACTTAATGGGAGTGGGTTTTTT
Source organism: Argynnis bischoffii washingtonia (assembly GCA_033884665.1). Taxonomy (NCBI): domain Eukaryota; kingdom Metazoa; phylum Arthropoda; class Insecta; order Lepidoptera; family Nymphalidae; genus Argynnis; species Argynnis bischoffii. The sequence goes on along the minus strand of CM066628.1, from coordinate 5,648,655 downwards.
TTTTATGAGATTCAGTGACAAACTAGCAGACAGACCACCTGATGGAAAGCAGCACCTGTCGCCCATAACACCTACAGTTCATGCACTTAGGTTTTAGGTAACAAAAATACAGAACCGCCGGTGCGTTATCACTGTGAGGGCTAAGATGATATGCCTCTTGCCTGTAATTGCGCTGGCTACCTTATCCTTCAAACCGGAACACAACAATGCAATCATTGTTGCTTAGCAGTAGAAATAGATAAGGGGGTGGTACCCACAGAATTGATGAAAGATATTTTTACCTATTCCGTGGTGGTACCCATCCAGCCGGACTCCTCAGGTTTGACAGAGTCCTACCACCGGTAATTATTTATGAAAAATTATTTATGAAAAATTCATCCAAACTGGAATGTTGTTTCCTTCGAGTGAAAATTGATATTTTCTGTATATTTTCAGTAGGTACTTAAGTTACTTTTCTCCCATGTCCTGTGCGTATAAATTATAATATTTCATTTTACGATTATACGATGTTTGTTCGAAAGATTTTATCTTTACCATAGACTTTATCTGTTAATTCGATATAATAGTGCCGGTGTATTTTACTATATTTTTAGTTGGTTCGATTACCGATCCAGATAAGTTAAAAAAATTTATAAATACAGTTATTATTATTTTTTTGGCCATTTTGGGGGGGATTTGCCATAATCGCCACGCTTGGCAGGCGGGTTGGCGATCGCAGTTATTTGCGTATGCACTCGGAAAATGCTGCTGCCCATCTTCCGGTATTTATACCTTAGTCGCCTTTTACGACACTTTTTTTTTTTTTTGGTGGAAATCTTTGGGGGAGGCCTATGTCCAACAGTGGGCGTGTTTCGGCTGAGACGATTATTATTTTTTTTAAATAAATGAATGTTTCCTTCAAGTAAAACTTGATAGCTTCAATATTTAAGGTACTTTTTCTTCCATGTCCCATCTATTTTTTCCACTCTGTATTTGTAGATTCATTGTCATTCATTGACGATATAATTGTTCTATGAATTAAACGTACCCCTATTCGTGTTCCCTTAACAATATTAGACATGCATTGGCACAAATATAATACAATAGTTTAAATAAATCTTTTTACGTAACTCAGTCATATGTGGATACATCGAAAACGATTTGCATAGCCAATGCGTAACATATACAATGAAGGTATTATGACATAGGATTGATAAAATACATTAAGCATATTAATAAGATTTACCTTAGGGTTGTTATAAAAGAAAAAAAGAAATAAGTTAAAAAAAAATCTATTACTAAACAAAAACTCTTTCTCTCAGTTTCACTACATCCCATGTCGAGTAGCTTAATGCCTGTGTCACTCGGTCTTAACTTAATCAATGCAGCATGTGCTTGAACCGAAAATGAGAGAATGTATACCCGGACAGACAGATATATTAACATATTTTAATATATCTTTGGGATCTAGTGCGGTATAAATAATGTTAGCCTATTATTATTAAATATAGATAGATACTTCATTAGTATTTATGAAAGTACCTTTCAATTCAATTCAATTTTCTTGTTAATGACTTCAAAGCGTGCCAGTTCGCCAATGTCTCGTAAAATGGAGAAGACACGAAGGAAAATAAATAACCTCTTATGAAATCTAAAACACATCATCTTAATGACTTTAACACTGACTAATATTTTAACCTCTGGGTCTAGAAGCATGGATGTCAAGCTTTCTACAAGTCTAAGTAATGAAAGTGCATGAGTAGTCAGTACCAGTTAGTAAAGAAGGATTTTTTTTTAATTAGAGATGAAAGATTATACAGGAGTTCGTCATTTTTGATGTCAGACATAGCGAAATTAAAATTTAAACTTTTAATTATATTAATCGGACAGTATACTTATTGACACTGTTATTCCATTATAATTTTGTATCTTTTTTATATAAAGTAATGACTGAAAACACATAGTTTTATATAATTTCTGTTTTTATTACAGAAGAAATGAGTGCGATAGTGAACGTGGCCGCCGACGTGATATCGGGCACGGCCATCGCCGCTGCAGGTACGCAGGTATTGTAACACTTTCTTACTTAATAATATAAGGTATCCAAATAATAGAATAAGGTCATCCTCGTTCTGTCAGTTTGTGTAACTAGTTCCTTCAACCATATTTAAATAATATTTAAATAGTCAATGATTGTAATAAATGATTTATCTATACTAATATAAGAAAGCTGCAGAAGCTGTAAATTTTTATTTCGACGCCCGAAATCTCTGGAGCTACCTAGTCCGATTTGAAAAATCGTTTATAATTTTAATTTATTTTTGAAGTTATACTTCTTTTGGGACATTTGGAAAAAAATATGAGAGTAAAATTTTTACGATGCGCGCGCACACCGACAGCCAAAAAGCGACTTGATGAAGTTACCTCATAACTGTTTGTTGCCATGGTAACCGTTGTTATTGTCTGCCAAATGATATATAATATTATATCCTTTCCTTAAATGATATTCCATAAATGTATGGTTGTAATACACTTACCTTAAAACCACAGAAATAATAAATACTTATTCCACAATTGGACGACAGTTTTTTTTTTAATTTATGTTTATACATGAATGATGAATAGTCATTAAAAAGATATATGTATTTAAATCGATTTACATGATGAAGATATAGTTAAACGTACATACAAGAAAAAAATATGCTTGAATTAAGAACCTCATTATTATAATACAAATAAATAAATATATTTATAATTTCAGGTGGCATGGTTTATTCCGATGTTGGTGGCTGCAATAGCGTATTACCAGTTCGATCAAACCGACCCTGAGGGAAGGCCCACAAATATACCTGACTCCAACATGTTAACCGAATACGATTTCATCATAGTTGGTGCTGGATCCGCTGGTTAGTAGGTACTACATTTTTGTATCGACTATGAAATATACCATGGGAAGGTAATATTTTTTTTAAATCTACACAAATATTTAACATTGTCTCTTCCGTGAGTCGTGAACATGTTTACTGCAAGGCAATTAAAACGTCGCGTCGGGAGGAAAAAATCAAAATTGAAAAAATCGCGAAACATAACTTTATATTTTAAACGGGCAGGTGTTCGCACTTGTTGTACAATCATTTAATTTAAAGGAGGAAATACATTTTAGGGAATTAATTTATGAATTGTTTTTATCTTGATTATGAATATTTTTAGCTTGGAATTAATGATTTAAGTTAAGGAATATTTAAAAAAAAACACATTGTTACTTTATACGAGAAAGAATATTTTTTGTAATATAAATATATTTTATAAAGTTTTCTGAAATTTCCATAGTTTGCATACATATTACATGTTAACAAACCATACAAAACCATAACATTCTAATAAAATTAATATCACGTCAAGTTCAAGATAAGACAATTTATAAAAATATTTTTCCGCAGAAAATAATAATTGCTCAATTATAATTTCAGGAGCAGTAGTCGCGAATCGTCTTTCTGAAATCGGTTACTGGAATGTGCTTCTTTTGGAAGCTGGTGGAGACGAAACAGAAATCTCAGATGTCCCTTTGTTGGCGGGATATCTACAACTAAGTAAATTGGATTGGAAATATAAGACGGAACCTCAAGGAACTAGTTGTTTAGGTAAGCCTTTGAACGTTCAAGAATAGATGCAGCGTATTGCCGTTATTGGAATAAAAACCCTTAAAAATAGCTAAATACATTAAATACAAGTTTAGATATTATTTTAATATTTTTTTTTAATATTTTTATAGAAGATTTTTTACGCTAACATACAACTCTGCATTATCAGTTACGCAGGAAGATAGGAAACACAGTTGCTTATTTATTAAATAGTTTATTAGTATATAATACATTACGTAAATCAAATTAAATTTGTTTTACAGCTATGGAAGAGGGACGATGCAACTGGCCACGTGGAAAAGTTCTGGGTGGAAGTTCTGTACTTAACTACATGTTATATTTAAGAGGGAATAAAAAAGACTACGATATATGGGAATCTCAAGGAAACAAAGGATGGGGATATAAAGATGTGTTATATTATTTTAAAAAATCCGAAGACAACCAAAACCCGTATTTGGCAAAAACTCCATATCACAGCACCGGCGGATATCTGACTGTTTCAGAAGCACCATATAGAACACCTCTTGTATCTAGCTTTATAGACGCTGGTTTAGAAATGGGTTATCTTAATAGGGATATAAATGGAGAAAATCAAACTGGATTTATGGTAGCTCAAGGAACATTAAGGCGTGGAAGTCGATGTTCAACTTCAAAGGCTTTCTTAAGACCCGCAAAAGATCGTAGAAACCTTCACATCTCTATGAACTCTTTTGTGACTAAAGTGATGATAGATCCTAGAACAAGAATAGCTTTCGGTGTGGAGTTTGTTAAGAATAAAATGATATATCGTATAAGAGCTCGCAAAGAAGTAATATTATCCGGTGGAACGATCAACTCTGCTCAGTTACTATTACTTTCAGGGATAGGTCCAGCAGAAGAGTTGGCAAAACATCGTATTCCATTAATTCAAAATCTTCAAGTGGGAAAAAATTTGCAAGATCATATTGGTTTGGGTGGATTAGCCTTTATGATAAATAAACCAATATCTATCATAGAAAATAGGCTGCATACGGTAAGCACATTAATGGAGTACGCAGTAATGGGTGAGGGTCCGCTAACAATAATGGGTGGCGTTGAGGGCTTGGCTTTCGTAAATACTAAATATGTAAACGCATCGGATGATTTCCCAGATATAGAATTTCATTTTATATCTGGAGCGACGAATTCCGATGGTGGTGGACAGTTGAGAAAAATACATGGTTTAACTGAGAAATTTTACAATGCAGTATTCCAGCCTATAAATAACGTAGATGTTTGGAGTATAATACCAATGCTATTAAGACCGAAAAGCAAAGGTTATATTCAACTACGAAGCGCAAATCCATATGATTATCCATATATTTATCCAAATTATTTGACTGATGAAATGGATGTTAAAACATTAATAGATGGAGTAAAAATTGCCTTCGCAGTTTCTAGGACTAAAGCGTTTCAAAAGCACGCTTCATTATTTAATAATCACATTTTTCCCGCGTGTAGACATATACAAAAATATACAGATCCCTTTTGGGAGTGTATGATAAGACAATATACATGTACGATATATCATCCAGTTGGAACTGTGAAAATGGGACCTTATTGGGATCCAGAAGCTGTTGTCGATCACGAACTGAAAGTTTATGGAGTTCGAGGACTTAGAGTTATAGATGGCAGTATAATGCCTAATTTAGTTAGTGGCAATACTAACGCTCCTATAATCATGATCGGAGAGAAAGGCAGTGATATGATAAAAGAGTTTTGGTTAAAAAGACGAATGTCCAGATATTACGCCTGATGAAAACGTACAAATAATAATAATAAGTGCACTGTACATATATTATTTATTGAGTATTTATGTTTATTTAATAACCTATTTCAATTTAAGCATCAAACAAAGGTATTAGTTATTATAAAAAAGGTTCCCAAATAAACGTATTTTTCTTAATTGTTATATTTTTCTTTAGTAATTTATACTAAAATACCTCTATATTTACTCACATTTCGTTAAAACATAGTACATCATATTTTTTTGAAAAAAAAAATGGTATAGGAATAAATTATAATATTCTATTTATAATTTAATTTTTAAATAAAACAATCAACGAATGCATTACTTCAACAGCATTAAAAATAAATGTGAAATAATCTGCTGACTGTTCTGTGACGTCTTCATGTCGAATGCATCCTAATATAGAGTAGATCAATAGAGAGGTAAAAATAATCACTGCTTGCAATTGCAGCTATAATACTAGAATATTTCTAATTAATTTTGAAGGTAAATTATTCTAATAAACATGTCATCTTACTTAAAAAATACATTAAATGAACGTGAAACCAAAACACTAATCAAGTCTCATTAAATATTTAAGCCTATGTATATAAGATAAGTTTATTTTCGGGTAATGAATATTGACAATTACTCTGTATGTAAACTAAAACGCGACGTGATCTTTCGTAAACAATAACATGTTAATTTCTACGTTAGCAAAATCACTTGCTTATAGTATTACAATATATTATATTACACTCATTGGACATAGTGTACATGTAAGTGGAGTTGTTACATTCGTTTAGGTAAATATGGCGAGCCATGGCCTATCCTTGAGGCCTGTTATATCCAGTACTAGGATATTGTTTGGACTTCTGCCAGGAATGGGTGCTATGATATTTTTGCGTATGGCAATTCATCTGTACAGACCAGACATAGAAGATGCGGAGAATCGAGTCAGAGATCACCCAGTTGAGCAACTTTATGAATGCTACGATTTTATTGTGATCGGTGCTGGGTCAGCTGGTTCAGTAGTAGCTAGCCGTCTCTCAGAAAATCCAGATTGGAATATACTTTTAATAGAAGCTGGACAGGAAGAAAATGTGTTATCAGAAGTACCCGTATTATTTCCCGTTTTACAAACGTCTTCAATAGATTGGCAGTTTGTTACAGAGCCGAGTGATAGTTTTTGTTTGAGCATGGTAGGCAACAGGTGTAAGTGGCCGCGCGGCAAGGTATTAGGTGGTTCCAGCACACTTAATGCCATGCTTTATATACGAGGAAATAAAAAAGATTATGACAAATGGGCTATGCTTGGTAATGAAGGCTGGGCCTATAAGGATATATTACAATATTTTCTCAAAGCGGAAGATATGCGAATACCTGAATATCAAAATAACCCGTATCATGCGGTAGGTGGCCCTATATCAATTGAATATTTTGGATATCAACAACCAATTACAAATAAAATATTAGAAGCCGGCGAAGAACTTGGCTATAAAATATTGGACGTAAATGGTGAATTTCAAACTGGCTTTACAAGATCTCATGCAACTCTGCGAAATGGACTTCGCTGTAGCACAGCAAAAGGATATCTCAGACCAGCATCAAAGAGATCTAACTTACACGTTACTGTCCACTCTCTAGTGGAAAAAATATTAATAGATGAACATAAAAGGGCATATGGAGTAAAATTTACTAAGCACGGAAAATCACATATTATAAGAACAAGTAGAGAAATTATATTATCAGCGGGGGCAATTCAATCACCCCAGCTACTTATGCTCTCGGGCATAGGGGATAGTAAAGAGTTAAAAGAACTTGGTATATATCCAATTGCTCATTTACCTGGGGTTGGGAAAAACCTCCAAGATCATGTGGCTATGGGTGGACACTCATTTCTTTTTGATAATCCCTATACGAATGGAACCGATTACTGCTTTAATCTTTATACTGTAAGCTCACTCGGTAGCGTGATTGACTTCTCAATTAATAAAAAAGGTCCTTTGTACAGTATGATGGAAGCTGAAGCAATGGCATTTGTTAATTCAAAATATCAAGATCCCGCTGAAGATTATCCCGATATACAATTTTTCATTGCACCTACAGCAGACAATATGGATGGCGGATTATTTGGCAAACGTGCAAACGGACTCTCAGATGAAACTTATGCTGAATTATATGAAGATATATTATACGATTCATCTTTTTCTATCGTTCCTCTACTTTTAAGACCCAAAAGTCGAGGATATATAAAGCTACGTGATTCCAATCCGCTTTCGCCACCACTTATTTATCCAAATTACTATGCAGACCAAGAAGATATGCTTAGGATGGTAAGGATTATATATACATACAAAAATTTAAGATCGTCAAATAAATAGTTCATATTGTAAATTAAATAACTCGAGATACATTTAAACAACGTACTTGAACTAAATATGTTATTACTTATACTGTAAGTCATTTGATATGCGCGTATAGTTAATATTGTTTGTAATAACCTATATAGGGTGTTTAATTAATTATTTGTGTATTTATTTATTGCAGATCGATGGTGCTAAAATAGCGCAGTCATTAATTGAGCAACCTGTATTAAAAAAATTGAACGCTCGACCAAATCCCAATCGTAATCCTGGGTGCTCGAAGCATCCACTTATGTCAGACGAACATTTAGAATGTCAAGCACGTCATCATTCCTTGACTATCTACCACCCTGTAGGAACCTGTGCCATGGGCCATGCTAACAACTTACAGGCAGTTGTTGATCCCAGATTGAGAGTAAGTTTTTTTAAGAGAACTACTACTTTGTTAAAATTCAATTCAATGTTATTTTGGGTCAGTATAAATAAGGATAGGATACTAAAGCCTAAAAATATTACGGTGTTTTTGTTTAAGCTAATTTATTTTTATATGACATGCTATTTTCTATTATTAGTTTGTTTTCGTATTTGCTATGTTGATTCAATGTAGAATGTAATGTTTTATTTATTTAAAAAAACTGTATTTTAGGTATACGGGATCAGTAATCTCAGAGTAGTTGATGGCAGTATCATGCCAACGATCGTTAGTGGAAATACTAATGCACCTATAATAATGATTGGAGAGAAAGCAGCAGACATGATTAAAGAAGACTGGGCAGAAGCAGCTCATACTTTTGTTAAGTGTACTTCGGAATCCGTACTAAGCAACGACGAGATGGAATCTGTAGTAAATAACAAATTAAGAAATGCAGGAGAAACCAAATCAACTCTAGACATTTTTGCGGAAATAAGCAATCTGTTTCCGTCATTACAAAATGATTTAGTTAGCAAAGATAAAAAATTAAATAATAATGACAGGAGTCATAATTTAAACGCTGTACCAGTTAAATCAGAAAAAAGAAAAGAGAGTTTTTCTTTGAATGGAGTTCATAATCCCAAACTAAATTCATTCAGAATTAACAATATGTATAATCCTGATTTAAGCTTTTATGATTACAATTCCAATAATCCAAATACTTTTCTAAAGCCATATCCTTATTTTATATCGGATCAAGGAAGAGAAGATTTAAATTTTAGGGTTTCTCAATCTACATTAAATGGAAAAAATCGGTTTCATAATTCTGCAGATCCTAACTTAAAAGTTGATAATGAGCTCATGCCTTCGGATATTACTCATGATAAAAAACCAAAAATACAAGAAAATCAATTCCACCACCAGCGATTCTCACAAAATCATAAAAAATGTCGAACTTGGTTATATCACAATGGTATGAATTATGAAGTTGAGTACTAAAAAAAGCTGTTCAAATTCATAGATTTATTTAGCAAGTGTTAAAAATAATTTTAATTACTATATAGTCCATTGTAATTAATCGATTTTCCTTATTTAAAATTAAAATTATTAAAATAATCTGTTTGAATTTTTCTTGCTACCCTATATTAACAACTGATAAAGTATTCGATTTCACGTTACTAATACAATAAGTTGAGGTTAATTTATTGAATATCCCTTATATGTTGACATATTAAAGAAACTAACACACCCAACCTGGTTGCACAATAAGACGTATTTAGTTTATATTTTTGTAAATTATAATTATAATAAACAGAAATTCAATTAATTATTTTGTATTAAAAGCATAGTATGTATTAAAATGGAGGCTTTAAAAATAAATATAACAGAAACGTGCCCGTTGCCATTTTCTGGTACAACAGGAGGTCTATTCTTAAATGCAGTGACTACAATAATTGCTACACACTGCACTATCTTAGACGACTATAGCTGGCCTCCTGACAATTCCCCAAAAATTTTAGAAAGGGAGTCTTGTAAGTAATTTTTTTACAATTCATTGTAAATTCCTCTAGATATATGTATAACTAATAATATTACTTTAATATAATCAATAAATTTAGTAAATATGTTAATTAGTATTGAAATAAAACATTAGGAAAAACTATTTTGGGAGATGTTTACGATTATAAAAAAGCCAGTTTTTTTTTACTTTTTTCACTAATAGCTTCCCAAAGTTGGATCGTAAGTCGTAGTAAAAAACCAACTGTAGTAACCATTCATTAGTTTCTAAGTAGAATTTCTTTTTGATTTTAATATATTTTTCTTGAATTTTAGCTTCATATGACTTCATAATAGTCGGAGCTGGTACAGCCGGCTCCTTGCTGGCAAGTCGTTTATCAAATCTGTATCCACTGTGGAAAATATTACTAATAGAGGCAGGAGACGATCCTGGAATTGATAGTGAGGTAAAAAAAAAAGAATTATAAAGTAAAAAAAATACTAACTATAATTGTATTGTGATTGTTAAGTTACATAAGAGTGGCATGATGATCGTTTTGTCCCACCTTTCCTTAATATCCTATATAATTTCTTAGCTTCTTTAAGAAATAAACTTAAGGATCCTTTATATTTCAGATCCCCGCATTTTTATTCTTAAATCAAAATTCTGGATTAGATTGGAACTACAAAACTTATCCGGATGGCAATAGTTGTTTAGGATTTAATAATAATAGCTGTATTTGGAGTAAAGGTAAAGCGCTCGGTGGATCGAGTTCCATAAATGCAATGATTTATCTCCGAGGACACCCTAGCGATTACTTTGAATGGGAACAATTAGGAAATATTGGGTGGAATTATAATAAATTATTGGCTTTTTTTGATGAGCAAGAAGCATTTTTTAACATTTCTGATCCTAATTTTCAGGGTTATGAAAATGAATGGTATAATATTTTAGACAATGCATGGATAGAACTAGGTTTTACATCTTATAAATACAAAAATCATGACGCTTTGATTGGAACAAAAATAGCAAGATTACTTACAAAAAATGGTAAGCGTATGAACACTGCAAAAGCATATTTCATGGATGCTGGTAAACTAGAAATAATGAAAAATACTGTAGTAGAAAAAGTATTAATCGATCCTAATACTAAAAAAACAACTGGTGTTAAAATACGACATAAGAGCGGTAATTTTGCGGATATTCATGCAACAAAAGAAATTATTTTATCAGCTGGATCTATTGGAACACCACAAATTCTTATGTTATCTGGGATAGGACCAAGGTCTCAATTGGAAGATTTGGGAATTCATTGCCTCCAAGATTTGCTGGTAGGGCAAAATCTCCAAGATCATATCATATTACCTTTGTTTCTTAAAACAAACAAGCATACAGTAATATCCAATGAAATTATAAACATGCTATTTATACAGTACATACTTACTAAAAGCGGTCCATTTTCAAATATTGGGTTAACAGACTACATGGGATTTATTGATACTACGAATACTTCTGACTATCCTGATATTCAATTTCATTACACTTACTTTGCTAAAAACGATAACTTCGTATTAAAACCATACCTTGAAGGATTAGGATACAAACAAGAAATTATAAATATTATTCAATCACTAAATGAAGCGCATGATATTTTGGGAATTTATCCAACATTATTACATCCGAAATCAAGAGGCGAAATCCATCTTGCTAAATCTCCATTATCAGATCCAATAATAAAGGCTAATTATTTTCAACATCCTGACGATATACTTTCCTTCATGAAGGCTATCGATTTCATTCACAGACTCGAGGAAACGTCGGTTTTTAAGGAAAAGGAAATCGAATTACTAAGTATCGATATTCCTAATTGTACAAAACATTTATTCAATACCGATAATTACTGGAACTGTTACATAAGGCATATGGCGACGACGTTATATCATCCAGTAGGTACCGCTAAAATGGGCCCCGAAAACGATCCTACATCTGTAGTTAGCCCTGAATTAATGATTCATGGAATTAAAAACCTAAGAGTCGTTGATGCGAGTATAATGCCAACTATACCAGGCGCTAATACAATGGCTGCGACATTGGTAGTAGCTCGGAAAGCAGTTGATATAATTAAAAAAGAATATGATCAAAGAGATGAACTGTAACATTCAATAAATAAGCGCGGCCACTTACCTATGAATTTAAGCAACCGCATTTATTTATTTTTTTTCTTTTTCAAACGATAGATGTGTAAGAATTAAGAAAAGATCAAACTTCTGTTTAAAAACCAAAGTTCAAAGTTCAAAAGTGTCATATGTCTTAAAAGTGAAAGGTCACTTCAGAAAACACATGAATCAATTAAAATTTTTCTATTTACTACTACATGTATTCTGCAATAAGTATGGTATGTATATATATATATATATATATATATATATATATATATATATATATGGATATAATGGAATCTACCTAAGATGATGAGAAGTATTAATTCCTAATAATACTTAAGTAAAAACGAGAAGATTAATTATTAAATCATAATATATGTTATTAAAGATGTATCATACTAATAAACATAAAATTATTAAATAACTATTTATAAGTGTGGTGGATTTTATTAACGAATTTATCTACATAGTCAAATGTTTAAATAATTACAAAGATGTGTGACGTTTGTCTATTTTTTTATTTCTAAATATTTTACTCTATTTTTTCCTGTCTCTTAGAATCCTTAGAATAAAAATTATTATAAAATAAGGAGTCATGAAGCGATTTTACACATCTACCATAGTGACAAAATAATAGTTAAATATTGCTTAACAATCTATAGCTAAATTTTAAATTGCAAAGTGCAGCATTAAGTATTCACATAGTCACTAGGCTCTCTCTCAACGAGACATGAGAAAGCAGTAAGATGTTTTCATCAACCCTTATGACTGTTAAGAAGAAGTACGAAAAAACCGATTGCATTGACCTTGCTAAGAAAAATATGCAAAATTCGCCAACAAGCATAAAATAAAATAATAAAAAAAAGAACAAAAAATACTTTTTTTATCATCTCTCTCTCTCTCTCAGCCTCTCACTCCCTCTTATACACACACATACGCACACACACAGAAAATTATCAAATTCCCCATCAAATAAACACATATACAATGTAAGTGATAGGGGTTAAAGGGTCATCCAACAAAGCTAATACACCGATGCAAGTGTCAGAGACCAGAGTCACATATCGAGATGGGTACCGTTACATCACAAGGATAGACCTTGGCGCAGTTTCGTTAGATGTTTTGTAATAGTTTCGCATTTGAAACGAAACATTAGGAAACAAATACGAATAGTGTTCCGATTCGACATATTTTTTGTTACCAGTCATTATATATTACCGATTTGCATTAATGATAAACTTACGGAATAATAGCTATTGTTGACTTAGCTCATTATCCGACTGTCTCAGAAGAAGAATAATGTAATTCGAGTGTAGGTATGTTATACGTGCATAAGTTTATTTTTTGACCCCTTATGTTATACTTCTGTAGCCCAAAACAGCTATTTTTTATCATATGAAATATGGCTAAATTCGTCAAGTTATGAGGTATCATATCTAAATACTATCCCAACACTTTGATACGAAGTAATAAAAAGTTTGAGTAATTAATAATTGCTTTTAAAGACGGGTTATCTTTATTTTTCTTAATTACCTAATACTACTGTTTGTGTTCGAACACGACGGCAGCCTCAACGCAATGTTCACTAAAACTTTTCTCTACATCTGGCATTGCGGGTTCGATTCCCGCATACAATTATGGTCATTCGCTGGCATGTGGCTTTAGTGTAGAGCAGCGGTCGTCAGGTGATAGACAAGAAAGAAAATTTGTAAAACGGTTAAACATATAGTGTGTTAAGTTTTAGACATATATAATAACTTATGTAGATATAGTGTAGCTATCTCTAATCTAATCTTTATTAATTTAAAATAAAAAAATCAATACATATAATGTATAATATCAAGATTATATCTAAGTACGTTTAAATAAACTGTAATAAAATTAGATTTACTGTAATATATTATGTATTTTAATGTTTACTCCAAGTTACAAACTAATTTAATGCAAAATCTCATCAATCCGTTGAAAAATGAAAAAAACAAACCAACAAACTTTCATATTTATATTTTAGTAAGTTAGCTTGTGAACAAAAATATGAAAATGAAGAAAACTAAAATAATGCTTAATAATAATGCAAATATACAATTAATAACAATCTGGTATAATTTGATGGAAATACGTAATATTTAAGCAAATCATGTCATTCAGCACGCGATTGTTGACCTGAAGTAAAATTGAAATTGCGTTGAAAATGTTGATAATTTTTAATTCATACTTAATTCTATAGCATGTTCTATTGATTGTTATATGAACAATAGGAACCTAGTAATCTTGTAAACTTTCCCATACAAAAATGGAGTAAAATACTATATAATTGTTCATTAATTCAATGGGGTTCAGATTGAAATAATAATGGATATTACCTAATGCGCTTAGTTGTTAGTTAATTATTTGCTTGAAGTTTTAAAAATTTACAAATTTTGGTTCTATTACATCAACAATATGAATTGTTCATTATAAAATGATACTATTTTGATATCTTGACTATTGCTAACGTATCGTTAAAAATCATTTTGGGAAAAAATTAACATAATTTTCCCATCGCTTTATAAATCAAACACCATATCATAACTTAATGTAATATGCACACTTTTCTTAATATATAATTTTATATTAATTTGTCTATATAAGATGATTGCAAGTTCGTGGCTAAAACCCGAATTGGTCTTGCGGCATCCGTATTTATTATATAACAGATAACAAATCTGCACAGTTTGTGTTGGTATTACCTACCTTTACCGCTTTATAAAACGATACACTTAATGTAAGGGAGAAAATTCCAATCTCTTATTTAAAAATTACATTTACGACAAAGCGTTTAATTTTTATAGAATTTAATATATATTTATGGTTATATTTTACATAATAATTTAGTAAAAATCATAAGCTATATAATATATTAAAATTGCATATAGTCATAGAGTAAGGATTTCCCCAAGGCAGCCGGGGCGGATTGCGAAATGGTATAGCAAACAAGAATGGAAAGGTTTATGTGTATAGATGCACGTACACAAATTTCATAAATTCTACACAGTTGCGGCATTTACACTGAATAATTATTATATGTTAAATATTCATTTTAATTAGCTTTTTATTAAATATCATATCTTATTCAAAATATTTTTTATACCAATGATACTTTAAAATAAATCCAATAAGATCATTTTAAATTGACGGTATAAATTCTTATTCGACAAAGACGATTTACAAGATTTTTTTAATTGAATAATCTCTCTATAAAAAAGGCAAAAGATCGACTGATGTATCAACGCAGAGGCCAAACCCTTCTTTAGGCTAGAAAATTAAAATTTCGCACACGTATTCCTCATATAACGAAGGCATGCACTAAGGAAGGATTTTTCAAAATTCAACCCCCAAGGGGGTGAAATAGGGGATAAAAGTTTGTGTGAAACTTTTTATTCCTTGGACATATTTGCATGAAACTTCGTATTTTTCGTAGTTTGATCTCGAGCAAAGCCGCGAATGCTGCTAGTTTATTATAAAAATTAATAGATATAACATTATTTCTTATTTAATTCATAAAATATATTATTATTAATGATTTATAATACCTATAGAATGACTAATACAACATTATAATTAAACAATAATTAAAGTAAGAGTCACCTTAAATATTATTTAATTGACTATTGCGACAGTCAATCAAGTAACTGATTATTATTTATTTTTCCAGTTATTTTTGTTTCTTTTTTGTACATAGAAACTCTTGTATCTAAAATATCAAACGTTAGGTTTAAATTCGAACGAGGCCAGGTGATTTTCTTGTTTTTTTTTTTCGTATTTGTTTTTCAGGTTATATAAAAACAAGACTGCCTCGGTGGTGTAGTGGCTAGCATGTACGGCTGCACATCTTGAGGTCCTGGGTTGGAGTACCGGGTCAGGTCAAGTTTAGTTATTGAGTCTTTCTGTTTAGTAAGTCTCAGTAACAGCCTGGAGTCGGAAAATTGATGGTGTTTCACCCCCGTGCCTCGAAGAACACGTAAAGCCGTCGGTCCTGCGCCTTAACTCTCACCGGTCGTGCCGAGTAGTCGTCCCACCAGAGTATGAGAGTGACAGGAATAGAGAGTGCATGTTGTGTCTGCGCGTACACTTGCGCACTATAATATCTCCTGCGCAGGTGGCTAGTCTCAATGACATTAGCCGTCGTGGCCGGAATCGGTCAGGAGGACATTATTATTAGTAAAAACAAGAGTAATGATTTTTTTATTATTTATAAGCGTGAATACCTTTAAGCCACAAGTATCAACTGATCTACATAAAAAAAACTTAAGTGGATAAAAATATTGTGCAGAACAGACACATCCTCTGGTGCTGCAATATTAAGAAACTCAGAATCACCAAAAGTAAAGAACACCTCTATGTCATAACATCCTTTTCCTTTCGAGAAGTGAAGTACTCTAAATAAGTGTCTTACAAGATTACTTTAAACAATCTTGTTTTAAGTTAAAGTATTTCGTTAAATCCCCATATTTATTTATATAGATAGGGACATAAATGTCTATTGTTACGGCATAATATGTAGTTTACTAAACACAGTTCTAATATTAGCTATTGCTTTCCTTATAGCCTTTGGCCAACTTTAAAAGAGCACTGGCAAAGGGTTGACTACGAGAAGTATTTAATTCTCCTTTTTGTGTATATATTACTTGATATCATTTTTAATTGTGTGTTGATTCAAGGAATGTTCCATGTAAATTATTAAAAGAGCGGTATAATACATTTTAAATTTAGCCCATTTCACCTCATACCAAAAACTACTAATAATATTTTTTTATTATTACTGTAGTAATATAAATAAATCAATACGTCGCGAATAATAACTACTACTTTAACTCATTCATTTTATTCTATACTTATTTTATAAGTAATACAGGTATTAGATAATTGTGACCCTTTCGACGACCCTGTTTCGCGAGCGGAACCACGGCATAAACAGTTAACAACCAGAACGAACAAGTGCTAAAATAAGATTCATAATGCAATTTTTATGATATTTAACTCATATAATTAACTAGCTCTTGCCCGCGGCTCCGCTCGCATAGTTTATCTATAATAAATATAGTGATACATAAATGCCGTGATCCTAAAGGACGTAGCATGAATTTAGCTGAAGTTTTTTTTCATATAGCTATACATTGCAAGAAATATTTTTTATTACTGTTTTTTTGAATTGGACTGAAATTTGAGAATCCAGACATAAGAGCTTTTAAATAAATAAAAAACAATGAACAAAAAAAAACAAAAGTTTCAGCTACATATTTTCTATAGTTTATCGAAACTAATAAAAATAATACTTTTTGAACTAAAAAGTGTCACGCGCCAACACGCATCATGACACCTTGTTGCCCCATAGCACTTTGATGAATCTATATAAACCATATTTTAATAGCGACTCACCCTCGCTTCGCTTCGGGTTCGTCCCGAGACAAAAACAAAGCTATCCCACGGGATTCGTACACTTTTCCGGGATGATATATAGCCTATAGCCTTCTTCAGTTAACAGGCTATCAAATGCAAAAAGAATTTTTCAAATAGGATCAGTAGTTCCTGAGATTAGCGCGTTCAACCAAACAAACAAAGAAAGAAAGAAACAAACAAACAAACTCTTCAGCTTTATAATATTAGTATAGATTTGGATAACAATCATCATCATTATTATGTATTGAGTTTCTCTCAAGTTTGTATCGTTTCATCATTTTAAGCAGAACTACCTATATTTTTATATTTATTAAACATCGATAACTTTTACAGTGACAGCAAAATTTAGTTTAAGAATAACAACGAAATTACTTACTAGCAATGTGTTAGCGACACCATTTATTATAACAAATAATTATTTATTGTTATGCTCATTTTGGGACATTGATTAAAATAAAGAAGGTAATAAAAGAATATAAATTTTGACATTTATAAAATATGAGGGTGTTTCTACTTTCTACGCGACACTGGCGAAGTAAATTGTGCCCAAAGGCACTCCTAGAAGCTACGAAACTAAACAATTGAATTTAAACATGAGAGTATAAAAAGAAAATACGGACGTGGATGTCGATAAAGATTGAGAAAGGATGGAGGTTATGTGTAACTTAAAAAAAAATATATTGTAACGATAGGCTTAATATTACATCAATAAACGATTGTCTGGAACATACAGTATTAGCCTTTTATTGAATTATGAAAAATTAAACAAATAGCTTTTTGAGTTTCTGTTTTACGATACTATTAATCGTAATGCAACTTAATCTCTTCAGGTTAATTGCTAAGAAATCCGTTCGAATTTCCGAGGATTCAATTGTTATCGTACACGCCGTGCATGCGGTCCGCGAGGGGTTATATATCACTCACTCATCACAATTTCTTAATCACTAATTATTTATATCAAATTCTAACTCAAAAGAGCAAGAAAATATACATTATACATATAAATATATAAAAAAGATCTAAAAGCCACACCAATGTATGTAACATTATTTCAAAACAAATTTGCTAAGAGTACTATTAACAAATTACTTATTTTGTTAACATTGACCTCTCGCTGGCGAACTGGTACTGTAGCAGTGGTAGTGAAGTTCGCGAGCGCAAGTTGCGCGCGCGCAGACCTCACAGTTGTATAACGAGTGCCTGTCGTTTGTGTTGTGATTTGTGTTTTTTTAGTGAATGTGAGACGGTGTTGCTTGCTCCCATTGAGGTAATTGAATTTATATAGAAATTATTTATTTATGTTGATATCTACTGTTCTTTGATCTCTCCAATCTCTCATTATTAAATTATCATGTTTTATTATCTATTAATTTTAAAATATTTAAAATTTATACGTAGTATTTAGTGTTTTATGCAAAATTATTTAGTATTTAGTGTTTTATATAAAATTTATATACTTTGCAAAGCTTATCGATTACGGTGGTCGATGCTGTAACAAATCGTCAACATGCGTTTATTTACTTATAACACGGGGTGTGTTTATTTTTATTGAGTAAAAGTAATTTTAAATTTTGTTACAATGTAAGAATTTTGACACGAAAATGCCTTTACACTTACAACACACTAGTGCATTATGGAAACTTCATCCAGGATGAAATGTTGGCACAAGTTTAGTATATGGGGCGCAGCCCCTGGAGAAGTGGGTGATATTTTCGGATAGGGGAGGTGATAGGGTGTAGGTGTAGGGATCAGAAATTGATAGGGTGATAGGTCCAAATATATAAAAATTATTTTGAGGAAACGAAGAAGTCAAAAGTTATGGAGACTTAAAGTTAGAACATTTCCATACATTTCTATATCTAAATAAGTCATTACAAAAGATATATATACCTATAACGAATAGCATACATCCTTTTTCATGTAAAATCCATATTTTCATAACTATAAGGCTTTATTGTAATAATATTTTGATATTTTCACTAAAAACAATAATCTAAACAAAATAATCTTAAATTTTGACAAAACTGTCAATTTCTGTTATACATACCGCTTTCAGGACTTTCAGATTATCGCTTAGTAATTAGTTAAGAATTAGGCATAGGTATTAAAAGTGAAAATTTTCAATTCATGCATGTATTTACGAGTTTTTATTGATTTTTATTGATGATTTATGTAAAATAGTGAATTATATAATTAATTTACATTTAGCAAAAAATTTTAAACCATTATTTAATTTTATTATTTATGAATACTTTTCAGTATTTTTGGCGGGTAGTCATATGAAACCGCGAAGTTCGATAGTATAAGTGAATACGTTTTCATAGTTTTCAATTTCTTGCTTTTTTTCATAGTTATTTTTCTCATATTATTTTCGAGTAGTTATTGTTAGTTATTATTAGTTTATGAGTGCCATTTGGGCACCGTTTTAAAGATCATTTTGGCACGAGAAGTGACATTTTGATATTTCCAAGTGTCAAAATGGCAGAAATGTCATAATAATATATGGCAATGTTAAGTCTTAGTAACTTTTGACTCTTTCGTTTCTTCAAAATAAATTTTATATATTTGGACTCTCTATCGCCTCTCCTATCCAAAAATACCACCCACTCCTCCAGGGGCCGCGTCTTATATACTAAACTACAGCCGAAATGTTTACTCAGCTTCACTCTCCGGTATATAAACTCACCTATGTAAAAAATCACGTCAGTCTGTAGTTTTTTAAAAATCACTCTGAAATCACAAATATAAGCTATATGTACCATTTACAATACAATAAATTTATGTTAAGACATAATTTTAGAGTAACATAGATAATAAAAGAGAACTCTATTATTTGTAAAGTTTTTCTTTGTCTGTCAAATCGCAGATTATGAAATAACGGTTTAACGGTAATGTTAATAGAAGCTTCTTTTAATGTAAACAGTGTCAAAAACTCGATCATTTTTATATACTCTATCCTTCTTAGCTAAAGGCTTAGCTTACACCATATAGTGCCCATAAAACTTAACAAATAATTATTTTGTTTACAGATAGAATACAAAACTGGCATACTATCTTTTTATAATATAAATAAAATTAAAACAACATTATTTACTTACACTGCACTACTTATTTAGTTAGGGCTTATTTTAATCTATTAATTATTATTATTCTTAGAAATATAATTAATATAATTTAAAAATGCAATGAATATAATATAATATACGCGGAGAAAATAATTAAAAAATAATACTTTCTTAGATTTCAATTCAAATTAATATATATTTAAATAAAACTCACAATCAAATCTTTCGCAATCATGGTCTTTAAGCAACCATGGTCACGGGAGAGACTCTCCCGTGACCATGATTGCTGTAAAGCAATCGAAACGTCGGGAACCAAAAATCAAAATAAATCCGCGAAATAATCCGAAAAGATAGTTTTATTTAAAATTAAAAAATAAAAAATAAATAAATTTTATATTCGTAGGGATAGCAGTTGAATCCTATTAATAGGGAAAAAAAATGCTTTAATAGTTCCAGGTTTTATGGCCTACATACAAACAAACAACTTTTACAATTCTCTTTCATATTGTAAGAAAATATCTTAAACACTCATAAATAAATATAAGCAAGGGTTCAGTAATGCCAAAGTAAATTGCCGGCGATTATCTTATTATATATTCTTACTAGGTCACAATATTACGAGAACGTTGGCTGCATTATTAGGATTCAGTAAGGTTCTTAAGTATGATTTGAAAATATACCACGTACCTACGTGACATTGACCTGAGAAATAAACGGACTATATTCGGGCCATCATTATAATAAAACCAGTGACACATCCTTAGTGTTTTTTTTATATATATATATATATATATATATATATATATATATATATATATATTCATATCCTATGGGGATCACACGTAAAGGGAAAAACATCCTATGGAATACTCCAAGCTATAAAATCTATACTAATATTATAATATTATAAAGCTGAAGAATTTGTTTGTTTGTTTGTTTGGTTGAACGCGCTAATCTCAGGAACTACTAATCCGATTTGAAAAATTCTTTTTGCATTTTATAGCCCGTTAGCTGAGGAAGGCTATAGGCTATATATTATCCCGGAAAAGTGTACGGGTCCCATGGGATAGATTTGTTTTTGTCTAGGGACGTACCCGATGCGAAGCGAGGGTGAGAGAGTGATCGCTTACCGGTCGTGTTAAATGTCGTCCCACCGGAATTTGAGAGTAATAAGAAATAGAGAGTGTACACTAGTGTAATATCTGCGCGTACATTTGTACGTTATAATATCTCCAGCGCAGATAGTAAATTTTGATTAGCAGTCGTGGCCTGAATCCGTAAGAAGTTCATTATTATCATTATTAATTAAAAAGAATAAATAAAATCAGTTAAGTTCTAGTCAGACTTCTAAAGTCGGTCAAAAAGATAGTTTAAAATTCAATATAGAAGTGCGTAAATTTGTCAATCAAATCAACCTTGACTATTGCGTACCGTAGTACCTCACTGTGAAATTCCTTTGCTATCCTTTCGACTTAATAAAATTCATATCCGATTTGAAATTACTGTTTGCAATTGTGGTATTTACTAGAAAATTTCTTGCAAATTACATTTTTCAGCTGATTGCTCAATATAGCCATACCTGTGTTAGACGGTAAAGTTATTAGAGCACTAACAAACATATTTTAAAGGTATGGCCGTTGATGCCGCATATTTTGACATTCGCAAGGTATTCAAAACTTATAGGGTACTTCCCGTTAACCTAGAATCATGAAATGTGGCAAGAAGCAATGTAAATGATAGCACAAAAAATTTTTTTGCGATTATAAACTTATTTTAATGTTTCTTACTACCGAACCTTTGCTTTTTAGGTCTGACTAGCGCTTGTCCGATTTTATTTATAATAATATATTATAAATAAAATAGGACATATATATATTTGGTGTAAAGACGTTACACACTCTCCGCTACTCGACAATATTACACTGTAAATATCGCGAACCGAAATATCGAAGAACCGAAATAAGATTATTCTTTTTGCACCTCCTTTATTATTTATTATATGATGCAATATGATAAATTCATATATATTTATTTTGTATTACTTAACAATATGTATCTATATTAAGGTACAATGAACTATTTATTTATTGTGACCGGTGTAAGTACGTATAAGTGTGTCAAGAACAATCGTTCGTCCTTTTAGTACAACACCAGCAGAGCATTACGAAAGAAAAACCACAAAATGCTACGTTGCAAAGTGCACTACTACATACGTTGACACATAAGTTTTATTTATAACTAACTAGCGACTCGCCGTTTCAACGTTTGGTTTGGAATGACAGATTATATATTATTTTATATACATAAGTACAAAATAAACAGTTCTGAACGTTTCTATTTTCTAGATGTTTTTTTTTTTTGGGTTTTCCATATTTTTTTATATACTTAAATCACCCCTAACACACTCCCATACAAAACAAAAAAAAATACTCAAATTAGTCCAGCCGTTTTTGAGTTTTAACGAGACTAACGAACGGCAAATAATTTTTATATACATACATATATATACTAGCGAACCATTCGTCTCTACTTACGTTTTATCGTTTTGTGTAGATTTCTCGGA
Organism: Argynnis bischoffii washingtonia; assembly: GCA_033884665.1. Taxonomy (NCBI): domain Eukaryota; kingdom Metazoa; phylum Arthropoda; class Insecta; order Lepidoptera; family Nymphalidae; genus Argynnis; species Argynnis bischoffii. Next base: position 5,625,783 of record CM066628.1, on the reverse strand, counting down.
GATTAGATATTTTCCCGCAGTAAAAAGTATATCCTATATGTTAACCCGGATAACCAGCTATCACCATACAAAATTTCATCAAAATCCCTTCAGTGGTTTTTCCGTGATGCGGTCACAGACAGACAGACAAAAATTCTAAAAACGATAGATTCGGCTTCTGTATCGATAATAATAATGTCTATTTCAGTAAGATTTTCCAAAAAATATTTAATGTACAGATTCGGCTTAGTTACAATTTTATTATATGTATGTAAAGATGTTTGCTGCGGCTTCGCATTATAAGCGGGGGCGGAGGAAAAAGGTAGCCTGTGTTGTGTATGTAATTTGTATATAACGCAATCTATATTCTTACTAAATTTCATCCAAACCTGTTCAGCTGCTTAACCCCTCGAGGACCGCATACACGCCAGCGTGTACGATAACAATTGAATTCTCGGAAAAAACAAACAGACAGAGTTACTTTCATATTTATATGGAAGTAATGATAATAAGTAGGTAATTTATGAGTAATAGCTATGATATGGGTTAAAGAGATACTAATTAAAGGTCATTGACTTTCATTTAAAGTTGGTTAGTGTATAATCAAATATATATATTATGGTTTTATTTAGTTTTCAACTAACCAAAAATTTCAAATGTAAAGGAGCAGCCCGGCTCGCAGTTGATATTGCACAATTCACGTACGTTCTTACAGCCATACCTGGTATCAATATTCCGACCAGTCAATGTCGCATAGCGTGACCGAATTTTTTGCAAATAACACTGACGTTCATAAATGCTAACTACTAGTCTATACTAATATTATAAAGAGGCGTTTGCATCGAATAGGCTCCGAAACTACTGAACCGATTAGGATGAAATTTAGTAAAAAGATAGGTTGAGCCCCTGGGAAGGATATATGATAGTTTTATCCCAGAAATCATCCCTCAAGGGGGTGAAAATGTGGATGAAAGTTTGTATGGGGAAGCAAGCTAGGGACGAACCCGAGCGAAGCCAGGGTGAGTCGCTAGTCTTTAAATAAATATGGAAAAGTAAAACAATTCAGTACTTTTTTTCTCCTCTGTTTTTTTAACCGATTTTCTTTTGTTTTTGTTTAGTAGATAGCTATTGACGAACTTTAGTGATATCAATAAAAAAATTGGGAACAGACAGACAGTTTTCATATAGATTAGTAAATTTTCCTCGAGTATGTTTTCCTCGAATCTTACTAATATTATAAATGTGAAAGTTAAGATGGATGTTAGGATGTTTGTTACTCAATCACGCCAGAACGGCAGAACGGATCTGGATGAAATTTAGCGCAGAGATAGATTATAGTCTAGAATAGCACATAGGTTACTTTTTATCCCGGAAAAATATGTACTGTTCCCGTGGGATAGATTTGTTTTTTATTAGGGACGAACCCGAGCGAAGCGAGTGTCCGCAGCTAGTTATTTATATATAACTAAAAAACAGTGTCTTAAAAATAATAGTACCTTTTTTTATTTACATACGCGCATGTACGTCATTTACATAATTATATTTGTATGTACTCGTTACAGAAGTTTGGCCGTCCATTTTGACAAATTTTAACTTAATATTTGTGCAACTTCACTCGTGCAGAATCTATGAATATGAGAGTGATGTTTGTTTATTCATATTTGCATACATAATGCTATTTAAGCATAATATTTAGGTATTATGTATGTTCAAATAACCGATATTTATTTATATAAAAGATATATGAGTGTCAATTGCTTCGATGGTGTTGTGGTTAGCACGTACGGCTGCACACCCAGAGGTCCTGGGTTCGAGTCCCGGGTCGGGCCAAGTTTAGTTATTGAGTCTTTCTGTATAGTAAGCCTCAGTAATAGCCCGGAGTTGGGAATTTGGCGGTGCTTCACCCCCGTGCCTCGGAGAGCACGTGTCGCGTCGGTCCTGGGCCTTAACACTCACCGGTCGTGTCTCGTGTCGTCCCACCGGAGTATGAGAGTGACAGAAATAGAGAGTGCACTTGTGTCTGCGCGCACGTTAAAAAGAGAAATAGAACAAATCCAGATTTTTTCAAATTTTTTGTTTCTCTGTTTGTCTGTTTGTACGGGCTAATTAATCACCGAAACTGTTTATATAGCTCAGTGCACAAAAACTACTGATTGGATTTTAATGAAACTTTATAATACTATAGTTCATACATCAGAATAACAAATAGGCTACTTTTTATCCCGGAAAATGTACGGTTCCCGTGGGTTAGATTTGTTTTTATTTGTCTAGTAAATCAATATTTTTAATCAATATTATAAACTTAAATCCGGTTGGTGGCGGGCAGTGTGACCTAAATCCACCGCCAATCATATAGCCTAGACAATGTAGTGCTACTGGGCAAAGTGGAAGAGGGCAGACCACGCGGCCGAACACCACACCACTGTTGTAACCAATAAATGTTCTCTCAATAGTACCCGCTATTAAAAAAACCGAAAACTGGACAAAATGGAGAGATGTCACGGAAAAATATACAAATGCCTTTCAAGGACACGATCTGCAAGAATGAAGCGGACGAATAAGAAGATAAACTTGAAGTTATGTAGATTATGAATTGTGAAAATAGCACACAGCTTAAGATTCTCACATTATCAACGCTGATTACTAAACCATTTAAACATTTACTAAGCGAATGAGGTTTAGGTAATTTCGTATGTAAATTGTAACAAAAACAAAAAAAATGATTATCGTCTAGTTTTGACCACAGGGCGATAATAACCAAGACTCGCAAAATATTATTGCATGTAATAGTGGATGCTTAATTAAACAACCAGGTCAGTAAAAAATATGAATATACACGAAATCATAGAAGAACTAGAATTATGTTTAATCTAAATTAAAGCAGGCAGTGGTAGCCCAGTGTTAACGCGCTCGCTTGGGAAACCGAGTGAAGCGGGATCAAATCCCAGGACTCGCACCTCTGATATTTTCATGTGTGAATCATTTCTAACATGATTACCACTTGCCTTACGGTGAAGGAAAACATCGTGAGGAAACCTGCATGTCTGAGAGAACCTAGCAACTTTTCGAAAGACATGTGAAGTCCGCCAATCCGCACTTGGCCAGCGTGGTGGACTATGGCCTAATCCCCCTCGTATTGAAGGGAGGACCGTGCCCAGGAGTGGGACGTTAAAAAGGGCTGAATACAAATTAAAGCAGTACTTATAATATAATTTATGACTATTTCTTCACAGAGACACTGTTGCTAGTCTTTCATTTGCGGTCTTAAAAGCGATTAAATTTTATAAAATTCATGTTAAAATAAATATAACACACCAATTTAGGTTAAATAAATTTTTATTTAAAGCTAGCGATTCACATTCTTTCCGCTCGGATTCGTCTCCAGTTACGTTTTATCGTTTAGTATAGATTTCTCAATTTTCCCACAATAAAAAGTATCTTATATGTTAACCCGGATATTCAGCTATCATCATACCAAATTTCATCAAAATTGGTGTAGTGGTTTTCTCATAATGCGTTCCTAGACACACAGACAGACAAAAAACCAAAAACTATTGATTCGGTCTCTAAAACGATAATAATGTCTATTTCAATAAGATTTTCCAAAAAATATTTAATGCACAGATTCGACTCAGCTAGAATTTCATTATATGTATAGATAGATGAGTGAAGCCCAAATTTTTAGATTTTTGTAGAATTTTTAGACTTTGTAGTTTCGGACAAAAGGTAAGAAATGTCCAATTTTGTTATATTTTTTAAATATATTAACTACAACTTATAACCGAATTGAGCAACTTCATCTTGGAAGGCAATACATAGTCTCCACGCTCATTAGTTAAAATATGGAAATATACACACTATAAATAAATGAATAACAATTACTACTACATTAGATATTAAATTAAATATGTTGGGACATTAACACACAGCACCATCTAGTTTCATAGTAAGCTACGCGGCTTGTGTTATAGATACCAGATAGTTGATACACTACACATATAAGTATAACTTTAAATACATACACACTATAATAAATACCCATGACTGGAGTACAAACATTCGTGCTCATCAAACAAATGAATGCCCCCATCGGGGCTCGAACCCGCGACCGCTAGCACAGCAAGTAGGGTAATTCCAAAGTGAGCCAAACGTGTCGTCAAATTATACAATAATATTAAATATGATTAGACGAGGGGAAATACATATATTAGAAGAAGATAACTAGCGACTTACGCTCGCTTCGCTCGCGTTCGTCTCTAGGTACATTTTCACGGTTAGCTATATTTAGGTATACATAAATAGTAGCTTGCTACTCCTAGGATATTCATTTAAATTATATAGCGATTTACCCTCGTTATGCTCGGGTGCGTATGCCGTACGCGGATTTTGTTCACAATTTCATTTTTTTTCGCGGAACCCTGGTTCTTTTTCTAAAATAAAAATAGCCTAAGTTACTCCTTATAACATCAGCTATCTGCTAGTGAAAGTCCCGTCAAAATCGGTCCAGCCGTTTCGGAGATTAGCCGGAACAAACAGACAGAAAGACAGACAGACAAAAATTGTGAAAAATGTTGTTTTGGTATATATACCGTGTATATATCCATAAGCATTTAGTAATAAGCGATTATTTTAATACTACAAACAGACACTCCATTTTTATTTATCTGTATATATATATATATATATATATATATATATATATATATATATATATATATATATATATGGTCATTATTGGACCTTAAAATAAAAGTACCTAACAAAATATATAAAAATAAGTAAAAAGACGCTATTAACTAGCTACACACAACAAAATCATATTGTAATTATTATTTATTTATTAAATGGGTACATTATATGCATTATTTCATCAACAAGTTATGTAAAATTAATATCAATCAATGCTATAGCATTGAAGTATAATTATTAAAAAAAATCGTTAAATAATAATTGATCAACCGATCGACACTGTCAGAATGTATTTCAAAATGATATTTTCGTGTGGATTTCACAAACATAAATTCATATAAAACGATGTCATAATTATGCGCGTAGATGTGAACTTATACCGGTGCGACCTTGAGTTACTTTCACTGTTTCTTTTTAACATTATTAGGCCTTAGGGCAGATCCACACTATAATGACGATCAAAGTCCGTTCTCGGTCCGATATGAGTCTGGTAAAATATTTCTATACAAGACACGTTGCTGGAGTGTGATTCGACCGGAACGTGAGTCATACTGATAGCGTGAAAGCACTTATTGTTTCTTGTACAACAATACTTAACCAGACAGATATGGGACCGAGAACGAACTGTGATCGGTGCTATAGTGCGAAGCGCCCCTATGAGTCAAGTTCCGATCAATCGCGCGTGGTCATCTCGCAATCCCCGCAAGGGCAATAGGGACACGGCATCAGGGCCTCTGGCCGTGGCTTCTTCCGCCGCCCCCCAAAATGGGCGCGTCCCTAGAAGAGCCCTTCTGGGGTTCTATTGAACTTCAGTGGTATTGAGAGCCGCAAATACTTCACTAAACCGATATCTTGACTGAGAAGGGATTGTAATTGGCACTATAGTGTAGATCGGTGCTTATAGTATCTACGTATAAATTAGAATTATTTTGACCTGATGATATATAAAATTCAATTTGCCACATTTACTCAAACTTCTTTGTAGCTATCATCTCTATCACCTTTTTTAAAAAACGATATTAAAACTGTAATTCAGCCTAAATATTTAGGCAGAATTACAAACTATATACTATATTCCTCGTGAAAATGTAAAAATAATAATAATAATAATTTTATTTATTATACTATATAAAGTGACAATTTAAAGGGTTAAATTAATAATAAGCATAATATAATAATAATAAAAAAAATAAGCAAGTTGTACAAAAAAGGGTCAAAAAATAAGTTGAACTACTGTCTCCTAAACTAAGCCAGAGCCTATATTTTAGGTGACAGGCGGTCCACCTTCACAATTAAATTTACAACTATTTATATGTTATGCGAGTGCTCCTACAATATCAAAAATTTATATCTTTACACTGTTACACTTAACAAGCGAAGCGAGGGTGAGTCGCTAGTAAGTTAATAAGTAAGTAATCTCTGAAACTACTAAACTGATTTAAATGATATTTGGTAAGAAGATAGTTTGAGACCCTGGAAAAGACATAGGATACTTTATATCCCGAAAATCATCCCTTAATCGAGTAAAAATAGAGATGAAATTTACACTCCTTGTAAATTTCAATATCTACATTTAAAATCTACATAGAGACGAACCCGAGCGAAACGAGGGTGAGTCGCTAGTCATAACATAAAAACAATCTTCCTCTAAATTACTTTAGTAGGTACATTATTTAAAAAAAATTAAAAATTAAAAGAAACTTAAAGAGTTTTGCACTAGTTTTGATGCAAGGGGCATTAGGCCTTAGTTCACAGCGATGGCCAAGGGTAGATCGGTGGATTTCAAATGCCTTTCGAAAAATTACTAGGTCATTTGATACATGCAAGATTCCTCACGATGTTTTCCTTCACCAGGTATCGGAACCCGCTTCACTTGGTTTTACAAGCGAGCGCGTTACCACTGGGTTACCATTGCCTTTTTAGTAATTCAAAAACATATCAAGTTGTTATTAAATAGTCGCCACATTTTTTTACTCTACACTGTATCTAGATTGGAATGAAACTCGAGGATATGAACAAAGGCCACGCTTTCATATCTTACACGCAATTTTATTGGTTAATTATTAAAATATGCTTTAAACTAGACTTGCAGGCACTAAAATAATGCAACATTTTTTGTTTCACGTGATTGCTCTTTAAGTATTTTGTTTTTGCAATTAACTATTATTTCGCCAACTTAAAAAAGGAAGAGGTTCTCTGTTTGTCTGTATGTTTTTATTTTATGTACAACTAGTGACTCATCCTCGCTTCGCTCGGGTTCGTCCCTAGGTTAATTCCCGATTCAAACTTTCATCCCTTTCATGATATAAAAAGTATCCTATATCCTTCCCGGGGTTTCGAACTATCTTCTTATTAAATTTCATCTAAATCGGTCCAGAGATTACCTCCTACAACCTCACAAACTCACAAACTTTACCTCTTTATAATACTATATTTATAGTATAGACTAGCGAATCACCCTCGCTCCGCTCGGGTTCGTCCCTACTTACGTTTTAACGTTTAGTATAGATTTCTCAGATATGAGATACTTTCTCGCAATAAAAAGTATTCTATATGTCGACCCGGATAACCAGCTATCAAAATCCCTCCAGTGGTTTCTCCGTGATGCGGTAACAAATATACAGACAGATAGACAAAAATTCTAAAAACTATAGATTTGGCCTCTGTATCAATAATACAGTATTATCGATACTATTTTATTTATATTAAAAATTAAAATTAAATTTAAATAAAATATTTAATGTACAGATTCGGCTTAGTTATAATTTTATTATATGTATAGATAGATGTACATACTAGCGACTTACTTAGGTACATTTTAAACAGATATAAATAGTTATTGCGAGTGTACTTTAGGAGAACAACTTTATTATTGCAGATTCTTGCATGTCGATCCCTTGCTCTGTGAAAAAATAAAATAAATCCATCCCACGCGAACTGTACATTTTCTCGGATTAAAAAGTAACCTATGTGCTATCCCAGACTATAATGTATCTGTGTGCTTTTCATTCAGATCCGTTCAGCCGTTCTGGCGTATTTGACTAACAAACATTCATCCATCCAAACTTTCGAATTTATAATAGTGGTAAGATGTATATCTTACCACTATTATAAATTCGAAAGTTTGGATTAGTTGTAATCTGTATGTATTTATTATTGATTTATGGGAGACAGCTTGACCGATTTTACTGGTTTTATCTCTATTATAATGGTATAGTAAGGAAAAGTTTTTCTAAAAACGATATATCTTACTATATCTCTAGTACAAAGTACTGCTTAGAGCGATTGTAAAAACCACGTCACTAATTATGCCGTACTACATTATGAGATAAGCTCTAAATAATTTCGACAATTTTATTAGAACGTTATATGGTTAAATAAAAAATATAAGATAACGATCCAAAAATAGTTTCATGCAAAAAAGATATCGCAAATATCGCTTTTCTGTCTTAGTTTATAAGTCTTTTATACTAATCTTCTTAGAAGTGAAGTGAATCTATTTAACAAAACTGACAAACAGGGCACATTTTAAAAAACAAGTGCAGAACAAGACTTCTTTATAATATGACAAATAGGAGCTTTAAGGGGGAAAAATTAAAATTTCTAAAAAAAAGAAAGTTATAGTATGAAAATTCGTCAGCAAAGTTGAAAAGTTAAATAAGATATTTAAACTTTAGCTAATATTGCTAATTGGAAAACCCATCGGACTCATTGTTTGTCTAATTAATTATTATTGACCAAGTCAGAAACTAGCGAATCAAGGTTTCCGCATTACCACCCAGTACATTTTTCTATATATTGACCATTTAAACAAGACTTTACTCTGAACAACAGTTAAATATCCCGCCTTCCGGTAACAAAAACGTAATAAATATAAAACGTTAGGAATAGATATAATGCAAATAACAGGCCAGCTGTCGAGTTTCATGGTTGAGTTCGTAAGCAACCTGCTAAGGGAAAGGTCTTGTGGGGTTATAGTTGGTAGTACTGGCTTTTTTAGCCGGTGAGTCTCACATAACCACATGTATTCAAGTGGTATGCGTAAATACATTTCCAAACGTTAAGAAAATGTCTTAGATGATTCCTTTTACCTCACAAGTTATCTATGGAAAAATGACTAAGAAATCAACTTCTTAAAGTGTAGTGCTCTTTTATGAGTATCTCATTAAAACACACATGATATATTATGTATATTGTACGTATATGTTTTATAAGTAAATGAATGTAAAAGATAGTTTGACATTTAAAAGTAATTTCTGTGATTATATACATACTTTAATTGACCGTTACATCTCAGGGACTGGTTAACATTTATCAGTAATTGCAGTATACTAGGCGTACGCAGGAGGTCGTGGGTTTGATCACCGGCGGAGAGAAAGTTTCTTCAGGGCTTAGATTTTACAGTTATGAATTTTTCTGTTATAGCATTGAGAATTCTTTGCGTAAGCGCAATTTTAAAACTTCAATTAACGAGTAATTACATATTACATTTAAACTTGCCTGTATGTTGCATAAAGATGAACTATTTTTTATTTTACTATATATACTCTGTGACTAAACTTCTTTGGCAAAAGAACATATTGAAAGATTAAATTAGTAATAACTTAGTAAATAAACACACTACGCTAAATTATTTAATACTAGCGACAAAAAAACCAAATATATCCCACGGGAATGGTACATTTTTCCGGGATAAGTATATTATTATAAAGTTTCATTAAAATCCAATAAGTCGTTTTTGTGTACTAAGCTATATAAGTTATTATAGTTTTTTAACTATTCCACGGGAACTTTTTAATTTTTCGGAATGAAAAGTATCTAAGATTTTGATCAGGGATATAAGATACCACCATTCAAAATTTCATTTAAATCGGTCCAACAGTTTCGGAGATGAGCCCGTACAAATAGAAAAACAGACAGAGAAACAATAAATTTGAAAAAAAAACTGGATTCATTTTATTACATCCCCCTGACTTGATTCTAGCATTTTTTTTCTATGTACAGACATTCGACCTCTACAGTTTTATTATATGTATAGATAGGTACATAATAAATATATTAGTATTATTTTGTTAATTAACAGAATATAAAACTATAAAACACCATGACGTATTGATTATACACTTAATTATACGTTATATTTGAATAAAAAGTTAATATTCTTTTTTTTTTTGAAAAATGATTTTTGACGGTCCATTTAGCCGTCGCGGAGTGTGAGAGAATGTACTCATAGGCAATGAGTAGTGGCTACTAAGCCAGAAATTGCGGGATCTTTTCTCATATAAACTTTTCACCTACCGGTTATATTAGTTTATTGCATATAATCTCTGTGACTTCCTATATCCCAGTGACTTCTTTATTTCCAAAAAATAAATAAAATCTAAACACAATACCTACATAAAATGTTCATAGAACTGCTTCTCCATATCCCACGGGTATCTGCTCGAATCCCTTCCAAAACTTACATCTGCTTGTAAGTCCCACTAAAATCAATTACGACATCCCTAGGGTAACCAAGACAAACAGACAAAAAATAATTACTATTTCTGGTTTCATATGCTGCACATAACAATAAATACAAAATATTTTTTAAACATTAACAAAATCAACAAAAAGTTTATCGGAAACGGCCACTTCCGGTGACAAATATGGCATTGACATCTAATGACACTGACATTAAGAGTTTTGTGTTAACCCCGTAGGTTAACTAAAGAATTCAAAAACCTTCAATAATTGGCGAAATAAACTGTCCTCAAGAGCATGCACGCACGCTTTGAAAACATCATACTAATAATATAAAGAAGTAAAGTTTGTAAGTTTGTGAGTTTGTTTGTAGGAAGTGACCTCTGGATCTATTAAACCGATTTAGATGAAATTTACTAGGAAAATAGATTGAGACCCTGGGAAGGATATAGGATAGATGTTATCCCGGAAATCTTCCCTCAAGGGGGTAAAAATGGGGATGAAATTTATATGGAGAAACTTCCTAGGAACAAACCCGAGCGAAGCGAGTCGCTAAGTGAGAGGCGAGTCGTTAGTTAACAATAAAATTGAATTGAATTGAAACCTTCAGAAACTGTTCAACGTTTCGGTTCTTTCAAGCTGTAAGTTGAAGCAATTGTAAACCAGTGGTAATGCGTTCGCTTAGAGAACCAAGTGAAGAGAGTTCAAATCCCGAGTCTAATGTGCAAACCATTTGCAGCACACGACACGCGTACGTACACTAACTCGTACTTGGCCAGAGTGGTGGACTATAGCCTGATTCTCCTCGAATTAAGGAGAAACCCAGTGTCCAGTATCCAGCAGTCCATATGTTAGCTAGATTTACCCAATGTAAACTTTTAGGTTATTCTCGTAACAGCTAACTCTAGTTATTACAGCCTGAAAGAAGCAGGTCGAAAGATTTATAATCATAACAATACACTAGAAACATAACTAAACAATGTTCTAAATACTAATGTTCTTACAAAACAACACAACAGAAAGACATTAAAAATTCAAACTTGTTTTTGTAGCAAAAGTACTTATAAAATGAAGATGCAATGGGCAAAAAAGAATACAATAATCGATTGCTTTAAAAATATTTCAAAATAGTTTTGTACGCAACTACGTACATTAAAATATATGGACTTAATACACATTTACATTAGAGTACGTGTGAAAGGACTATGAGAATAATAATGTCTATACATATGTACATATATGTATATGTATATGTACCTGTAGACTTATGTAACGATTACGTACTGAGAATTTCCGATGTAATGATAATGTGCTTCACGATCTTTATCAGAAATGTTAAGCGTAACTAGGTCGTTGTGATTCTTTCGTCGACGAGCTAAAGAACTTACATCTTTTGACCGATTTCAAAAAGAAAGAAGTATTCAATTCGTCTGTATTTTTCATGGCGGGGTACGTTATGCGTATATTTTGCCAATTATGAGTTAATTTTCATATTTGTTTTATATACATAAAAAAATACATCAAAAGTACATAGATTTGATTGTACAAATACTCAATACAATAACAAATACAAACGATTTGAAAGTTAATGTACTTTTTTGTTAAAAAGTAAATAAATTACAGGCTACATGCATAGATTGAAACAAATTTTGCCTGTAACTAAAGGTAAAAGTCACCAAAATAAGAACTAAAAACCATATTTTTAGAATGACTTTGAAGTCTATAAATAATATCTGTCAATAAAAATGAATTTATACTTATTTATAATTATTTTTTACTACAAAAGCTAGAGTAACTTTAAAAGTAAGTATTAGAGTAATTATATTTTTACAACGACGATGAAGTTTCATTATAAAATTACTGACAGTGTCATGGCTGTCGTTTAATAGCGTAATAATTGTTATGCTTTTTTCTATGACATAATAAACCCACCGATACGCGTTCAGCGTTTTAAAAGAGTCCTCAAAAAAGAGCGCACAACTTCAAACAGTGCGTTCTTTTAAAACATTCAGTCAAATTGCCTTTTATTTGGAAAGAATAAATGCATTATTTTTAAAATTGGTAAAGATAGCTTTTATAGGCAATCCAATAAGCTCTGAGTTCAATATTTTTCATAAAAGTTTAAATAATTTTATGGATTCTGAAAAATATTACATATATACAGAAGACATTTTATCTCCTAAACTGATTTTATTTTATATTATTTAAGGCATTTTCCAGGTCCCATACAACACCAAACTTACGAATATTTTTATACTTACCATAAATAATATATCTTTTCAGAACTATGCACTGAAACATCATGGGAATAGTAACAACAGTAACGGCGGCCGTTAAGGCGGCTTTAACAATAGGCGGTATAAGCAAACTTACCTTCATTCCTACGATGTTGGCGGCCATGGCATATTTTAACTATGATTTACTAGATCCCGAAAATCGCCCGTTTAACCAGAAGTATCTGAGAGAAGAATACGACTTTGTAATAGTCGGAGGAGGTTCAGCTGGCGCCGTCTTAGCTAATAGATTGTCTGAAATCGAAGGCTGGAATGTTTTGCTCTTAGAAGCCGGTGGACATGAAACAGATATAAGCGACGTTCCTTTGTTATCTTTATACCTGCACAAGAGCAAACTAGATTGGAAATATCGGTAAGTTTCAATTGATTTCAACTGATAATTTAAAAATAGTCATCATGGGAATTGCTTCTAAATAAGTAAGGGCTAAATAAATTAGATTTTATATTTAACATATTTATAAAAAAATCTTATAACTTATTTTTTTTTTCATTTTACTTATAATTAATACTATAATTTTAATATACTACTCACTTCATTTCCAGAACTGAACCCCAAGATTCCGCTTGCCAAGCAATGATTGATAAGCGCTGCAGCTGGACTAAAGGTAAAGTTCTTGGGGGATCCTCAGTATTGAACACAATGCTTTACATCAGAGGAAACAAACGTGATTTCGATCATTGGGAGTCTTTGGGCAATCCTGGATGGAGTTATAAAGACGTTCTTCCGTATTTCAAGAAATCTGAAGATCAACGAAATCCGTACTTGGCCAAAGATACAAAACATCATTCCGTAGGTGAGCGAATTATTTTAAATCATTAATTATTTTAAATATTTGCTAAACTCAAAATATTAGGCTGAAACGCGAAGTTTAACGTTAATTTATATAATAATAATATTCTCTAAGAATTATAAATAATATTTGATGTTGTAATTATTTCAGGTGGCTATTTAACCATTCAAGACGCTCCTTACAACACACCAATTGGTGCGGCTTTTCTTCAAGCTGGTGAAGAAATGGGATATGAAATCGTGGATGTAAATGGGCAGCAGCAAACAGGCTTCGCTTGGTATCAGTTCACTATGAGGAGGGGAACAAGATGTTCTACAGCGAAAGCTTTTTTAAGACCTGTAAGACTCCGTCAAAATCTTCATGTTTCTTTATTTTCTCACGTTACCAAAGTCTTGATTGATAGAGAAAATAAAAGAGCTTATGGCGTAGAGTTTATCAGAGACGGTACGAAACAAGTAGTCTATGCCAAACGTGAAGTCATATTATCGGCTGGTGCGATTGCATCGCCCCAATTACTTATGCTTTCTGGAATTGGACCAGCGCAACATTTGCAAGAAGTTGGAATCGATGTTGTATTTGATTCTCCTGGAGTTGGGCGAAACTTGCAAGATCATATAGCTGTTGGTGGTATAGTTTTCGAAGTCGATTATCCAATTAGTTTAGTATTAAATCGATTAGTAAACATTAACTCAGCATTACGTTACGCCGTCACTGAAGATGGACCTTTGACTTCCAGCATAGGTTTAGAAGTAGTATCTTTTATAAACACAAAATACGCTAACGCGTCAGAAGATTGGCCAGATATTGAGTTTATGATGACCTCAGCTTCAATTCCTTCAGACGGAGGTACTCAAGTAAAGAGAGCTCACAGCATCCCGGACGAATTCTATGAAGAAGTATTCGGTCACCTCACAAATAAAGATGTTTACGGTATATTTCCTATGATGTTGCGACCAAAAAGTCGAGGATTTATCAAACTGAGATCCAAAAATCCATTAGACTATCCAATTATGATTCATAACTACTTAACACATCCTGATGATGTTGGTGTTTTAAGAGAAGGTGTCAAGGCAGCAATCGCTACAGCAGAGACAAATGCCATGAAACGTTTGGGAGCTAAATTTAATAGTAAACCAGTTCCAAATTGTAAGCATTTACCGCTTTTTACGGATGAATACTGGGATTGTTTCATAAGACAGTATACCATGACAATATATCATCTTTCTTGTACTGCGAAAATGGGGCCATCTAGCGATCCAATGGCAGTAGTAGACTCTCAGTTACGAGTCTATGGAGTGGAGGGACTTCGTGTGATAGACGCTAGTATTATGCCCACTGTTACCAATGGAAACATCAATGCTCCAGTAATTATGATAGCTGAGAAAGGTAGTGATTTAATAAAAGATATGTGGTTACCAAAACAACCACGGAGACGCCGCAGATCATTAAAATGCTCAACTTTAGAAAGGCTATTCGTTAAAAACCATTTGAAACCTCAATGTGGCATAGAAAGATGATAAAGAAATTAATTAGGAGATATTTATTGTAGCCATAATAAAATAGCAAAAAGTATGCATCAGTGGCGGATATCAATTCTAAAATAAATTCCGATTTAGCTCAAATATATCTAGTCGTCATTTTTGACAAAGTCGTGTGATTATAAAGGTAAAAATTACTAATATAATGGGAATAAACTAAAAATTAATAAAATGCTTTATTGAATAGGATGTAAGAACTTATGGGCATTCTATTTGTAGCATTATTTCATAATTTTCATTTTATATTTAAACTAGCGACTCACCCTCGCTTCAGCTCAGGTTCGTCCCTAGACAAAAACAAATCTTACTCACGGAATTCGTATATTTTTCCGGGATAAAAAGTAATGTATGTGCTATTCCAGACTATAATCTATCTCTGTGCTTTTCATCCAAATTCGTTCAGCTATTCTGGCGTGAAAGAGTAACATCCATCCATACTCACAAATTTTTACATTTATAATATTAATTAATAGGATTAAAATTGTTCAATGTTATATATAGTCAATTTTATCTTTATACACACGAAGGAATCTGTACAAGTAGCAATTAATATTAAAATACCTGAAAAGACCTAAAATACTTATTAACATATGTATGTACATACTAGTATAATATTATAAAGAATTTACAAATACGTATTTAGTGGAATTATCTATAATTCATGTGGTATTATTTGTTGAATGCTGTTCATGTGTAGAATACTTTGTAGTACTTAATGTAAAAGTTGTAACTATTAGTGTTATTACATTTTATAAGTTAAAAAGACAATTGTTTTCTAATAATACTAAAGCTTCTTTTACCTCACACTCAGTGAGACCTCACACAAAAACGCTTGTGAGTACGTTGATGTACCTAACTTATAAACAACTAAGCATATCCTACTACTATACTATATATATGTACATATCAACAGACCAAGTAGATATATAAAATTTTAGATATAAGAAGCGAAACTTATCTTATAAGCAGTTTTTAAATAAAACTATCTTTTTGGATTATTTCGCGGATCTATTTTGATTTTTGGTTCCAACCAAATAGTATGCACAAAACAGTTTATTAACTAATTAAACCAGTAAAAATTTAGTTCTTACTTGTTACTTTCTTTTTCATTCATTACTCTATCCAATCCACGTATTATCTAATTTCATACCATCAACGTGCAACAATACTTGCAATTATAGTACTATATCAAATTATAATAAATTTGGTATATGTAAGTGTTTAAAAATAAATATAAGTTTATATAAAAATAATATACTTATACATAAGTCTCCAGTTAAAACTTATCTATATTACAAGGGAGGAATTATTTACAATATTTTTAATTATTCACAACATAATATCTTGTGCAACACTTTATAAAAGCTATAATTTGAAAACTTTAAGCTTCTAAAGATCTGAAATTTTCTATTATTATTCAAATATATAAAAATAAATATTGGAAAATGAAAATTTTATGTTTAAAAATAACATGCATTTATTAAAATTGACAAAACCTGTATTTGTATAACTAAATTACTGACCCGGGGGAGAAATAATTGTCACTACAGTCACATTCAATATCACTCTCTTACTCTTAACTATATCTATACAAAATGCTTAAGTGGACCCGAGAAGATCAATCGCAATTGTCAATATGTTACGGTATTGTCAATTGCAATTAAAGTGCGATTGATGCAGTTTTCAATCTGTACGATACGGTAGTCTTCTTAATCTGTGGGCAGCTACGCAGCTGAATGACGGAGACGATTGTTAATAACTCAGTAAACGATCAATTGGCAACTTCAATGGCTCAATGAGCATCAATTAAAATTTCCACCAATTGCTTTCAATCACGTTACTGCGATTGACAATCGCTACAATTGTACTTGTAAACGATCAATGGAAATTGACAATAACGTAAAATTGACAATTGCGATTGATCGTCTCGGGGCCGATTTAATCCGATCGGTTGCTCTCTTACTTTGTTAAAAAATAATAAACAAACGAAGACACTTTCACATTTACAATATAATAAAAGTAATAAAAAGAACCTCTTTGCTTACAAAAGTAAAAAGTGTGGATTTAAATTTCAAGCACAACAATTTTTTTATTGGCATTATGTCAACATTTTTTCTGCAAAATCGAAATGATTTCCGCTATCATTTTATTTTTATTTCTCTAACTCTACCATGTACTAGCGCCATCTATGTCTTGTGCATGTAACACTTAGAGAAAACCACGTTACGTTTCGTATGATAGAGCATGAATTCTTAATAATAAAGTAGAGACAGCAGATGGCGTGTTTTATTTTAATAGCTATAATGTATTAAAATATTTATTTATGATTTTACATACATGTAGTGCACACGCCAAAATTATTGGTTTTACTCTTTTCATTACGATTTATAATTCTCAAAATATCAGGGTACAACTCGTGTATTACGTTAGTCTCTAAAGCTGACGAAAATTTTATTGATATCATATCATTGACATGGGAACGTAGGTTATAGAAATTGGCACACTGGCTTCGAGATTCGAGATCATATAATTGATATGGAAATGTAGATAGTATAAATTAGCACTCTAGCCTAGACAATTGGCAAAACATCCTTAGATACATTTTTATGTATAGGCTGATTTTGTTTATATTTATAGGATCTTATACCATGCTAAATAATAATGCTGAAAGAAAATCGTTTAAAAATTAAATTTATACATATAATAAAATTCTGAGTCGAACCTGTACATTAAATATTTTTTGGAAAATCTTAAATAGATTGATACAAGGGCTGAATCTATATTCATTAGAATTTTTGTCTTCTACCTGTACAATGTCTGTCGGGCTAATTCGGTTCCGTAAACTTTATGGACGATTTTGGCCTCTTCGGCTTGTGGAAATCGGCAGATTATTGAATTGCACATTTTTCAGCATGTAATTAGCCCACCACACCTTAATCTTATAAATGCATAAGTGTGTATTTCTAATTTATCAAAATATATTTTTTAATATTTTAATCGACCGCCCTAGACGCGCGACCTTATACAAAGGACTTATACATGGTGAAGGTATTCAACAGAGTGCTAGGTATCCCTCTTTATATCAATCTGCAGCGCTAGAGTAAATCCCAATATCCCCTCTTGGGTTCCCCTGCTATTGAATTTAATGTTAAAAAATTCTAAAGTCTAAGTAATTTTCGTAAAATATTCCTTCTATTGGTAAAAATCATATAAAAATCCGATTAGTGATACCTGATTAGCCCAAACAAACAAAAACTTAGGACTATAAACTTCATTTATTAATTAATTAATATGTATAAATATTATAAATGTGAAAGTTTGTAAGTATGGATGTTTGTTACTCTTTCACGCCAGAACGGCTGAACGGATCTGGATTTTGAAAATTTTTAAAGAGATAGATTATAGTCTGGAATAACACATAGGCTAATTTTTATCCCGGAAAAAAGTACAGTTCCCGTGGGATAGGTTTATTTTTCTTTTCCTAGAGGTGAACCCGAGCGAAGCGATGGTGAGCCGCTAGTAATATTGATATGTATTGATGACGTTTTTTGGATCTATACTATAGTAAATTTTTTGTATAATTATATATAGTTCTCTTTTAATCGTTTGTTTTCCTTCTTTCGTTTGTAAATACGTAAATTAGGTAAATAATAATTAATAACAAACAGAACCTCAAAAGTTATGATTCTATCTTACATTCTTCAAACATTGACTCTAGATCCACGCTGAGAGATATCTATCACGACAATGCTATCCATGACATCATTATTGCCTTATTTCTTAGATCCTTCTAAATTTAATAATTTTGCGTACACTTATCGATACCAATAATGAAAACAATTTGACAATAATTTCATACATTCACAGGTTAATTGTAAAATTATATAAAGTGACATCCCTAAAACATATTAGCAGTATTAGCTAGTGAAAAATAAAAACAAATCTATCCCATGGGAACCGTACATTTTTCCGGGATAAAAATTAACCTATTAGCTATTCCAGACTATAATCTATCTCTGTGCCAAATTTCATCCAGACCCATTCAGCCGTTCTGGCGCGATTGAGTAACAAACATCCATCCAAACTTTCGCATTTACATATATAGTACATAGTAAGAAAAGAAGTAAGATCAAACTTCAAAAACCAACGAACTTTTAATATGAATAAAGCCAAAACACACTATGATAATAATAATAACTTATTTACATAGTTCTTACTATATGCAAATGTTTGCATAATGCGGGAAATATCCCATAACATTTAACACTCATGTAACACTTGTACACATGCCAGTATACAATAAGCTACAATATAATTTGCAAGTCAGGTTCCATTATAGTCGCCATGGGGTCAGCTTCTCGGAAGCGATAATAGCCAGCGCCTTCAAAAACTAAAAAGTGACATGTAATTCCATTGTTGTACTTGTATTGTATGCGATTTTAAATGTCATGATATTATACTTTAATTTTGAAGCGTGGTATGCTAGTTGAGCACAATTTATCTTGTGGGCTGAGTTAAGATGACATTCTGCAATCGATTACGAATAGAAATTCGAAAGACATGGAAAATGACATAATTTGATGCGATGCCATAAAATATATGCAACTAGCGACTGACCCTTGCTCCGCTCGGGTTCGTCCCTACTTACGTTTTAAAGTTTAGTATAGATTTCTTAGAGATGAGATATTTTCCTCCAGTAAAAAGTAGTATGTTGACCCGATATTGGTTTGTAGTACATGCTATGTATCAGAGATGGCGCTATATGTGAAAAAAGATATTCCCGCTTTTCTGTTGAAATTTTTCCTGGATTTTCTTTGCTATAAACCTCACGGAGCCCGAGACCTTTCCAATGAATGCAAAACCGTGGAAATCGGTTCGTGCGTTCTGGAGTTATAGCGTCAGGAAGGAAAACCTGACTTATTTTTATATAGTAGATTTCAATAATTTTTTTAGATTTAATTTCACAACGTTTTGTGTAACGCTGATAACATACCAAATTAAAAACTGTAGTTTCGATCATAGAGAATTAAATGTTATTTAACATTAATGTTACGGCTTTCAAGCGTGGTATACTAGTTGATCATAGTTTACTTTGACAATGTCAATACAAGTAGAATGGAAGAATTCAATATTTATTAATACTTTCCGATCAATTCAATTCAATTCAATTCTCTTTTCCAATCCCTTATGTCTTCTCTAGTATACGTGACATTGGCGAAGTAATCTGTGCTCAATTGGCACACTTTGAAGCCATAAACAAAGATAAAATTAAACTGAGGCAGGAAAATATTTTCTGTATCCGTTATTGCAATATTAGGTGATTTATCTCAACTGATAACGATAGAAGTTAAGTCCTTTTTAACTCAACAGGTATAACGTTTTTAAAATCTCTTTAAAAGTAATTATTGAATCTTTTGAGGATTTTTTTGAAATCCATTTTGGTACCACCGTTAGGGTCCTTGGGTGTATTTATTTAAATGGGGCAATATGATTGAACGCGTAAGTGATCCTGGTGAAGAAGAAGGTTTTACTAGATATTAGTAGCATTTCTAGCCGGTAAGCATAGACCGGTAGTAGGTATGAGTAAAGGCAGTTTCCAACAATAAAAAAATTATATTTGTTTACTAAAAAGAACCATTAAAATCATCGTACAATTACTTACGCTTGAAGTCGGTCAAGTCTATGAAGTGACTGATGCATCGACCTCTATTGTTGTCCTTAATGCAGGGATAATATCAGGGTTTTGTAAAGTTATCCGGTATTTTGTAGATATGAAGAGAGATACAGAACTCAATATAGTATACTACAAGTACGAGTAAGGTAAGAGTTAAGATCTTTCAGCTGATAGGTACTAACAATAAAAAATATATAAAAATTATTATATAACCATCTAAAACCACGAAAAACTTTCGACACGACACGCAAATTAGCTATAACAATATAACTTGACTTTAAAGAATTTGATGATGTTAGTATCTTGCTTATACATAGGTTATACAATTTGCAGAGTGGCAATGTAATTACAGTTTTGACATTCGTCGCAGAGGTCACTTGGAGGCTTAGATAAGATGACATTCTACAATCGATTAATTTTAAATAAACATCTGAAAGACATGGGAATTGACATTAAGCTGAATGCAATGATATAAATCTTCAATTTCAATTCAGTTCAAAAAATAATTCAACATAATTTTTAGATTTCATCTGTACAGATAAATAAAATTGAAGTGTCTGTTTGTAATGTCAAAATAACAGCCAGCATATGGAATTATATACGGTACTTATAAGAAAAACACAATTTTAAAATTTTTTGTCTGTCTGTTTGTTACGGCTAATCTATGCAACGGCTAGACCAATTTTAACGGGACTTTCACTGGCAGATAGCTGATATTATATGGAGTAACTTAGGCTACTTTTATTTTTGAAAAAGAATTAGGGTTTCGCTCAATAAAAATAAAAAGTACGTAAGGACGAACCCGAGCGAAGCGAGGGTGAGTCGCTAGTTTAGAATAATTTTGTCAAAGCAAAGATCACGTACAGGGTTAAAAATACAGTTTCAATCACGACTGATTAAATTTTAATTGAATATACTATACTATGCCCATTTCTTAGAGAATACGTTTGATAAAGATATTCCTAATATTCCGCATTTATTTTCATGTTATTAATATTAAGGGGAACTAGAGTAACATTAACATATTAGCTGAGTGGACGTGTACTGTCCTCTGATTTGTTTGTTTAGTTACTACTTTCACGGCACTAAATAAATTATGAAATATTTTTTTATGTAAATTATCATTCTAGCTTTCCCTAGAAAATAAATTAGCAAACGTTGGGTTCGAATTCACATAATACAAAGCAATCATTATTATCATTGTAAGGGAATTTTTAAGGTCCAAGTGTTTACTTTGTTAATTTAATATTAGTTTTTGTCTGCGACTTTGCTTGTCTGATGAGCAGGGCGTGAATTTATGCTATGATCCTTGCAATCTATGGCCTTGCCTTAATCTATTCATCATCATTACCAAATCTGGTTCAACGGTTTAAGCTTGAAAAGATAACACATAGAGTTACTTTCACATTTATAATATTAGTAAGTATTGAGTATTGATTAATTAGCGGCCGGGACTCCGTCACATGATGGTAGATATGTTCACATAAATCAGCTATGTTATAAAG
The DNA here is from genome assembly GCA_033884665.1 of Argynnis bischoffii washingtonia. Lineage (NCBI taxonomy): Eukaryota > Metazoa > Arthropoda > Insecta > Lepidoptera > Nymphalidae > Argynnis > Argynnis bischoffii. The sequence goes on along the minus strand of CM066628.1, from coordinate 5,603,850 downwards.
TAAATCCATGATATAAAGTAAATACTCGTATTTATTCAAATAAACCACAACGTGAAGTATTAACAAAATACACACAAATTTTTGCTTTTTGACCTACATTTAGTATATCACTACATAGCATAAAACAAAGTCGCTTCCCGCTATCTGTCTGTCTCTATGTATGCTTAGATCTTTAGAACTACGCAACGGATTTTGATGCAGTTTTTTTAATAGATAGAATGATTCAAGAGGAAGGTTTAAGTATATAATTGGTTAAGGTATATTTTGGGCAATGTATATGTATATTGCCCAGAATATATCGATATTTGTTGGAGGTGTCGGAAGAAAATAAGCCGCCTGGAAGCTTTTAACGAAAACACTGCCTTAACCCTTTGAGATATAACAAAATAATGTATGGTGGAAATGTGTATCTCTTATAGGTATACAAAAAAGTCCGCAATGGCATATGTCTATCTCTTAAGGATAATATACTATATCCAATTTTAATATTTTAAAAAATTGGCAATTATAATCCGGTAATGTAAAAGCTATTTACACAAATATAAATAATAATATTTTCTAATAAAAAAGCCTATGTATATACATTGTACATACATATACATACTATTTTATACTTACCGTTAAAACATACCTAGGGACGAACCTGAGCGAAGCGAGGGTGAGTCGCTAGTTATATGATAAATATCAAAGTTGTTGGCTAGTTAGATTTCAGACAGCAATGAAACAACGAATCGATTTTATATTTTGCAAAGATTTAGTATATGAATTGAAGAATGTAAAGTGATAATAAGAAAATACTTTTTTGGCTTTGCATCAATTAATTCAAGCAGTGTGGGATAATGCAAGTAATTTATTAATCATACAGTATATCAATATGGTACGGATATTAACATGTATACGACATGAGTACGGAACCGTTAATATGCCCATGTCAAAGTATAGCTATAAAACTTGATGGCGTCCAAAGCAATTTCTGCTAGATGCAAGAAACACTCAAAGCACTTTCACTTCGCAGATCTGCGCCTGACCATGACAAGCGTACATTTTTATTGCGATCCAAATGATACTATGAAATATGTGACGTTTACGCTTTTAATAAGTTGGAATGTTTATTTTTTACCGACACAAAAAAAAAGGAGGGACTCAATCGAGTACATTCTGTATTTGCCAACTATGAACCAATTCTTATTTTTTAAAATATCAAGCGATATTGCATATGAATTTAAAGAAAAAATACCCCTTTGAATAATATAATCACATTTGAAATGAAATAATTGTCGATCTACCCGATTAAGAAGTAATTATTTAAATAGTCAATTTTACCATATAGACTTACAAGTTAGATTATTTTACATAAACATTATTTACGTACCTCAGATGTTAACTCTGGTGTTTGATATTAATAAAACTAATGGATGTACCTGTGAATAAATACAAAATCATTAAAAATGAGTTTAGTAAAGCTTTATGTCGTCTTAACACGACCACATAAAAATCGTCAAAGATTTTCTGCTATGTATTTTAGAAGGACAGTTATTTATTATATACCACAATTATTATGATTGAGATAGGCAATGTGCGATGGCTGCGCAATATACATACACAATTTCCTCATACAAGCAAAATTTTGCCTCGTAGAAAATGTAAATGTAAATATTTTTATTGGTTGTATTACGCAATTGATCGAAATACGACGACAAGTCGATATTTCTAGTATTTATTGTATTGCTCTACTCTCTACGACATCTATTACCAATTATCTAGACCAAATAGACAGAAGTCATGTAATAGCTTTCCAATTCCTTCCTTTTACATTTCCCCCTCATATAAACTTCATTAAAAGCACTTTCTTCATTTTCATTGCAAACACTAATCAAGTAGTTGACAAATTACAAGTACAATAACTAAGTGAAAAATGTTTAATGATTTTTTTGGTATCTAATATACATTATGCATTCTAAAATCGCTTTTAGAAAACTGAAAATCATACAAAATTTTTATAGATTTTATCTTATTCAAGCCTCCTGTCATTTTCTGTATTATTAAAGATAGATTATTCTTAAATCTTGCGATTTCTTCCTATTGTAACCATTATTAAATAGTTAACTTTGGCTTATTCACTTGCCCGCCACGAGAAAGTCGTGACTTCCCATATATAATACCTATAGTACAGTATTGAGATAATCTAGTGTAATCTAGAATTATCGAGCTGTAACGTAAACTCCAATTTTACATTTTAACAAGCAACTTCTTAAAAAAACCCTTACATAACAAATTACGTTCATAATAAGTTTTGGGAAGTGTCCATTTAACAAAAAATCTAAAACTTCATAGACAAGACACAAATTCGATTACAATCCACCTCTTTCTAATTAAGACTTTTACTACGTGCGTTATTTTTTTAGTAATCAGTTATTCATGAAAGTTTTTCATAAAGAAACTAGATTTTTTTGCGACCAAAAAAAAGTTACATGTTAAAAAATAATAGTATTTAATAAAATAAACAACTTCAAAGTTCAAAATAACTTTAAGGAAGTATTCTTAGTTCAATATTTGTTTATTTATTAAATCATGAAAATCAATAAACAATAATTAATGATGTTAAAAAGTGTACACACAAAAAAATCGTACACCCAAATTGTTTTTTTTTTGTAGATAAATAGTCTCTCACGTGACCATGATTGCTGTAAGGCATTTGAAACGTGCGTCGGAAACAAAAAATCTAAATAAATCCGCGAAAAAATCCCAAAAATAGTTTTATTTAAAACTAACGACTCACCCTAGCTCCGCTCGGGTTCATCCCTAGTTAAGTTTTATCGTTTAGTATAGATTTCTCAGAGATGAGATATTTTCCCGCAGTAAAAAGTTTCCTATATGACCCTACTGCCCCGTATAACCAGTTATCCTAGTACCAAATTTCATCAAAATATGTCCATTGTCCAGTGGTTTTCTCGTGATTTGTTCCCAGACAGACAGACAGAAAAAAATTCTACTACTAAAACTATAGATTCGGCTTTTGTACCGATAATAATGACTATTTCAATAAGATTTTCCAAAAAAGATTTAATGTACAGATTCGAATTATTTAGAATTTTATTATATGTACCTATAGACATATAAATTCTATTCAAATATGTTTTCCTCAAAATTTCAATATTAATTATTAATTTCAACCACTAGACTAACACTAATAATATACAAAACCACAGCATTGTAGGGGTACTCACACGCAATTTATTTGCGAGATAAAATCAATTTATGAGCCTAACGATCAAAATCACTTCCAAGTAAATTACTGTACTTTCTATTGACTCCTGTTACGTATGTAGGAAGTTGGCTAAAAGTCATTGAGTTGTTCAGACTTTCGTTTAAACTAGTTAGACAAAGATATTTCTCTAGATATACTACGCGAGCTAAGACTTAAGAAAATAATATGATGGTTGATTTTTTTATCTAACACTGTGTAAGCCAAAGCCAAACAGAACTTTAAGAATTGAAATTATAATAAAGTGTTTTTTAATAAAATAGGCAATATAATATAACAGTAATCGCATGTAGGTACGTTTAACACAGCGTTCATACAAACCTTCATCCATCGAGAAGGCGAAATTTTATAATCCTCTTCACCCTTCGGTAGCTACATAGCTATATTATATATTTTTAATATTAAAAAATATATATTTGTTGATTTTATACTGTGTGAAAATTAAATTTTTCAAAAACATTTATTACTGTTTAACAAAATTATTCACTAAAATATTTTAAGAAATCTTAAGAAACGTAAGTGTTACTTTTAACGTGTTTTAGTGAACAAAACTATAACTTGCATGAATGACGTAATATAAACACGTATTTCAAACATCATTTTAAAACCCAAGATAACCATTTTAAGGCACCACCTACACAATTAATATGTAAATATTAAAATAATGTATAATGAAGTTAAAACACTTATTTACAATTACGCTACCATTTTTACAGATACGGATATGCAGCTTTCATGTCTACAGGAACTATTCAAGTATTATGTAAGCACCTATCTTTGCTTTGCTTATTTTTGATGACGGGAGACGTGAACTCTGGATGGTGATTACGTCAGCAATATTTATTTATTTCATTTTTTGGATTTCCTGCAAAATTTTGTAGATTTTGATTTGTACAATCAAAATATAATAAATGTGTATTAAATTTCCCTATATCCTATAAAAATTTGGTTTCTAAATTTGATAACTGCTGCTTATAATTACAATAAAAAAACCTTAACAGATTAAAAAACATATAGCATAGCTTTGCTTAATTTTGTTTACAAAGGGGTGGGAGGGGTTAATAATTACAAAAATTCTGCTTATGATACTTGAATGGTCCCAAAAGTTTTGATAGTCATGGTATTGCCAGAGACTATTCCATTCCATAAAACACCTAATTTAGCATTTTATTAGTGGAATATGTTTTCCGCTTCAATATTAAAATAAACACATAGTTCTAAATAAAACTATTCAAAAATTTTCGCGGATTTATTTTGATTTTTGGTTCCCGACGGTACCCACCCACAAAACTACATTATTACCTACTCAAATGAAAATGTCAAATATTCGCCTAAATCTAAGAAAGAAGCCTTCGAAGCAGTTGAGTAAAAAAATAATTAACTGATTGAAATTAAATCAAAATACTTTAATCAAATAAACTTTTACAACACTTTATAATTAAATGTCAGCATTATAAGTCCGTGAGGAAGCTACCAAATGCATTCAAACTATACAGTCTGCCAACATACTTACCACTGATACACCTTATCCTCATAATAAACTCTCACCTCTAAGAAAATATTACTCGAGAGACCAACAAAACCCCTTCACTGTTGTAAATGCTTTACAAGAGGCGTTTTCAAGATTGCTCGATGCTTTTATTTTGGTTATGCTTTGGATTTATGTAATCTTATTTATTGTATATACTCAGCATATTCTACAAGTTTATGTACTTATTTAATTAACTGTGATATGTAATTTTAAGTTTTTTATTATTTAAATCCGCAGTGTTCGCCCAGTGGTCGAAGTTCGACCGTAATCATTTTTTTTTATTGATTGAAAACTAAAGCTCGTGAATAGCTACTAAACAAAAAATCGGTTAAGTGCGAGTCGGACTCGTACATAAAACGTTCCGTACCATAATAGTTTTTTTTAAATTTGCATGGCAGCCTTTGAAATTCGCCATCTTGGTTTTTTATTATTTGTCGTTATAGCGGCAATAGAAATACATACTCTGTGAAAATTTTAACTCTCTACCCATAACGGTTCATGAGATAAAGCTCTCTGACGTCCGTCGGACCAGACGGATGGATGGAGAGCGGAGGCTTAGTAATACGGTTTCATTGGCACCCTGTGGGTACGGAACCCTAAAAAAGAAAATTTAACAAACAGAGCAGAAAAAGGTAAACTATTTGGTCTTTGCTTTTTTATATATACCTAGAGTTAAATACGAAAGTGTTGTTTGTTCGTTCTTCTTTCACAGGAGCAGAGTTTACATGATTTTTACCGACTTCAAAAAGAAAGTGGCACTAAAATCGATTGTACTTTTTTGTGTGTATAATTCTTTTTTTATCCATAGGTTATAAAGCCAAAAATGAACGCTTATGATAAAAAAACTCTTCTTGATATGTGTGGTTGTAAGTAAATACTTAAAGTGATTTTGCAGTCGTGAAATCTTTTGTAATGCAATAGTTAATGGTAAAGGATAAAAATGTCAGGCAAGTGCTACAGATTTTTAATATATATTTTTTTAATTTTCATTAATAATTAAAAAATATCAAAGTCGCGAGTATCTACAGCTAGTATTATCATATAGCAATTTAATGAAATAATTAAATTTCTCTATTTACACATCTACCATCCTAGTTACATATTTTTATTAATGAAGGTAGTTTAAACTTTCTTCTAATATAAAGCGTATGCAAATATATTTTAATATTACGCCTCCAGGACACAAAACTACATGTGTATATATATACATATATATATATATATATATATATATATATATATATATATATATATATATATATATATATATATATAACATACGAGTATGTAGTCACTTCAGAGATTTAATTCTGCGACCTACATATACAACTCGATGCTCATCATTATTAAAAACTTGTGGATGCAACTATCATTTGACGACGTTATCGTTAGTAGTCGACGTTATTGTTTGTTTGTTTGTTTGTTTGGTTGAACGCGCTAATCTCAGGTATTACTAATCCGATTTGAAACATTCTTTTTGCATTGAGTAGCCCGTTAACTGAGGAAGGCTATAGGCTATATATATATCATCCCGGAAAAATGTCCGGTTTCCGTGGGATAGATTTGTTTTTGTCTAGGAACGAACCCGAAGCGAAGGGGGGGGGGGTGATTCCCTAGTATTATATATATTCATAAATCTTGCTTTAATTGAAACCAACCGGATTAAGGTTTAACTTTTAATTATGAAAGATTGTTATTTCCTTACCGACATTATAAATAGAGGCAATGGTAGCCTAGTGGTAACGCGCTCTCTTGGGAAACCGAGTGAAGCGGGTTCAATTTCCGGGTCTCGCACGTCTGATATTTTCACGAGCGAATCATTTCTAACATGATTACCACTTGCTTACTTGTTTTAGGAAAACCTCGTGAGGAAACCTGCAAGTCTGAGAGAACCTAGCAAGTTTTCAAAAGACATGTGAAGTTTACCAACCCGCACTTGGCCATCGTGGTAGACCCGGACTATGGCCTGATCCCCCTCGTATTGAAGAGAGGCCTGTGCCCAGCAGTAGGAGTTTAAAGAAAAAGGCCCGAATACAACCATATATACAAATTTCTTAAAATAAATTAAAGATGTGCGAAGGCGGCCTTATGATAAAAAATAATACACATTAGAAATAGAAAAATGAATAGAGCTGAATTAGAACTACTCCGTGTTAACCTATAAAAGTTAAAATTTTACATGTTGGTTCAGTTCCGATGAGCACGTTTTTTTTTTTAATTCTGACCTCATCCTCCATCTAGGATTGGTTCCAGATAAAACAACTGCTTGAGAACTAAGATTACAGACATAAATCCATTTTTTTTTTTGTATCATATTGAGCATTTGTACTAATATTACTGATCTGTGCTCTTTAAATGTTAATTTATACATAAAATAAAATCGTTATATAATAAATATTTATACATTATAATATGTTTAGTGAAAATATAATTTATATGTATAAATAATGATTAATATCGATCTACGAATTAATTAATCACTGCTCGTTATAATGTAACTGGAACGTATCTGCCGTCAGAACTAGGAAGCGTAACTGGGTCGTACTGTGAGTTACTTTTAAAACACAAAATTTTACTTTTATGAAAGCTAATAAGCATTATAATACAACATAAATATAACTAAACAAAACAAGGTTGCAATAGAATTTATATATCTATTGAATATTTTGAAAAATTGTATCGACTATCGAGCCTAGGCCTAATAACAGAGTTCCGACTGGACATATCTTGGGTAGGTACGGACTTAGTATAAACGTTTACGAATGTTTGTTTGACAACTACTTATACTAAAATCATGTAATATGGAAATGTACGAACATTTTAAAAACTTATTTGATATAACGGCTTAATACTTAAAACAGGTCACGAGTCACGGCGTTTCAATTTTTATAAAATTGGTATACAATTTAATCAATAAGCATATTTCTATTTTATAACTATAGAATAGAAAAAAAAACAAATAATACACAGTAAACTTTAAATAAAATATTTCGAGCACACCGCGTTTCTCTTGCATGATAACGTCAAATAAACTTTATATCTATAATATATTAATCTTAGACTCTGTGATACAAAAAAGTGATTCAACATTACCGAACTAAAATGTACATGCATATATACAATACGAACAATCATTTTAGAAGTCATCTGAAGAGTAGGAGTAACGCGTCGCATGCGCAGTGACGGAGTGGCGCGCGCGCCGGTACCTCGCGACACTCTCGATTTCAAACATAATAAACATGTGGTTTTCTATTTGAAAAAAACTCAATTTGGATATTTTCACACGTCCTACTATATTTCTATATAGGTGAGTCTTTGCTTTTTAATTTTTCGGAGAAATCTGTAAGCGGTATTTTGAAAGTTAATTAAGACACTGAAGCGGTGATTGACGTGGATTATCCGAGTTACACATCTCATCTTGCTATTTTTTAGAAAAATATTAAGTGAAATATTGTATTTTCACTGTATTTTAAAAATAATAATTTATATAAATGACAAAGCAATTATTAGATATATAGAGATAGATGTATGTACATATATATATTTTTTACTAAATCATATAATGTGTAAAATATAAAAAAATAATGCCTTGAAGATTACACAGAACAACAAAATACTAGTTTAAAACGAGCTGATACAGGAATAATTTCATATACTTTACAAGAAAAAGTTCAGTTTCAAAAGTGTTGATAATCACGTAGCATCGCGATAACTTTAAATCCTGGACAGCGTTTAGCAAAACGAGATCATTTTTCGAAACGATTTTAATAAGTTGACAAAAATAAATATTAAGAAACTCTATTACAAGCCCTATCAATTCAATACAATTTTAGTTTTATGATATCTTTATGAAAATGATAACTATCACTCTATACATATATATATATATATATATATATATATATATATATATATATATATATATATATATATATATATTCACTATGACATTCAAATGTTTCAATTGCATATAAATAGCGGGAAAGTAAGCAATATATGTAAATAGAAACGAGAATGAATTTACTTTGAAAATCAGGCTTAATGACTATGTTCATTATAAGCACGGTGCATTTGTTAACTCCAACATAATATGGAATTAAACTTAATTAAGGCCAACCAAGTAAAGACAAAAACTTGACAAGATAGTTGCTACTTATTAATATTGTTAAGTAGCAAAATAATAGTAGCAAGTTAAATAGTTAATTGCTTTGATCCAAAGTTGATGAAAACACACCAACAACTCACCTGTTTTTTTCTTATAATTATCGATAACATCGCCAATTGTAAATCGATTTTCATAATACCATTTTTTGGATGTATATAGGTTTTACCTCAAGAGCTGCCCTATTACAAAGTCAAAAATTCTCCTCCCTTGGGGATAATTTTATTTTTGAGCGACTTCGAAGTAGATCTTTTCGGTAGAAATGATTAAGTTAACACTATAGCATTCAAATAACTAAAATCCATTTAAAAGATCAAGAGACTCAGATCTTAAAATACACAATACATAGCTGAATGAAACATATATTTACATTGTACATATGAATTTTTAGGTATTACATATAAAGTTTTCACCATTCAGCTACATAATTTACTGCTGTATACAAATTGATAAATCCCTAACACTCAATCATCGATAGTGTAGTACCAGTCCTTTATGTTTCAACCGTTGGCAGTGACGTATTTAAAATTTTGCTCACCGGGCATATAACATTGACCATTCGTGTCTTCTCCATTCTACGTGACATTGGCGAAGAAATCTGTCCTCAACTGGCACGTTTTTAAGCCATTAACAGAATAATTGAATTGAATGATATTGACTGTCTGTTTTGTTATATTCCCCTTTTACCTACTAAACTCAGACAACACTGAACAAGACTATTAATCTCTTACTTCCTTCCTTGCTCTCAAGATCTTAGCCTGCCGTCCTTAGTTATATTTAGGACCTTGCAATGTTTTTTAATTTACAATATTTCTTTTTTTTTTTGTATTTATTTAAACGTGCTAATATCTCTGAAACTAACAGTACAATTTATAAAATTTCATTTTGCATCGTAAAGCCTATGTATTGGGGAAGGTTTTATTCTAGAACAATATAAAAAAATAAAGTAATACCTACACATATAAGCTACTCAAGCGGAGTCGCACACCAAAGCTAGTATTTAACAATATTTAAAATAATACTCGTATTAAAGAAACTCGCATTTTACATCGCCACAGTTGGTTTTTATTTGTTTACTATCAAAAGTGAAATGTTTGAACGACAAGAACACTCCGTACGAGATGTAGTAAGTTATATCATACTTTGTGTACACGATGTATTAGCTATGTAAAGTAATCTTTGAATATTTTAACATATATTACCTACATGTTAAGTTTTTATTTAATTTACAGTTGAAGTTACAGTTTTTTTTGTTAGGTTTTCTTCAGTCGCTAACCTGGCTTTAATCCTCTACTCCTTGCTAAAATTTTGTCATCAATTGTATTTATGTATGTATAAATGTATATAATACGTATATGTTTCTGTTCAATCGCATGTCGGCAGAAAGTGATTTTAAAATATTAAAACAAACGGACAGACTTAAAAGAAGTTAAATAAAACCTTCAATTCTTCTATTTTATAAGTATATTAAATACATTTCCGAGACATTTCAAGTTTATTTATAGCTAGGTTGAACCAACTTTCGTCTCACGTACCTACATGTCATCATGTCGAGTGAAATAGGCTAGATAAATTATTAAAAAAAAACAACAATAAAAGACCCGTGGTTCCTTAACATGCTTTGGAAATGATCAAATCGCTTAGAATCACAAAAGTGTCTTTTACTGAGTAATTAACAAAATTTGAATTTATAAAGGGGCAAACTTGAAACCTAATAATTAAAGAAATATGATAATCGATAAAAAATTTGCGAATATATCGTATGTAAAATATAATGATGAGTATCTCTTCCTTTTGAAAGTTGGTCAACAATATACCTATAACCATTTCAAACAATCATGATTGACAGCAAGAAATAAAATAACCTCCGTTATTATAAACTATAGCGACTCACACTCATTCCGCTGGGGTTCATCCCTAGAATTAACTCCCTAGTATTCGTTTTAAGGTTTAGTATAGATTTCTCAGAAATGAGATATTTTCCCGCAGTAAAAAGTATCCTATATGTTGACCCCAATAATAAACTACAGTTATCCATCATTTATTAACATACCAAAATCTCATCAAAATCCCTCCAGTGGTTTTCCGTGATGCGGTCACAGACAGAGAGACAAAAATTCTAAAAACTATAGATTCAGCCTCTGTACCAATAATAATGTCTATTTCAATAAGATTTTCCAAAAAATATTTAATGTACAGATTCGGCTTAGTTACAATTTTATTATAATATGTATAGATATAGATTTAAATATACTAGTTATCGCCAAGTGGTAGAAATTAGACCACAATTATGATTGGAAATTTGAGAAAAACATAATTTAGCTATCAATATAAAAAAGCAGTTTCCAAATTTTTTATTGATAACACTAAATCTCACAAAAAGCTACTAAACAAAAAAAAACTGAATCGGTTAACAAACCGAGGAGAAAAACGTACTGAACTGAATATATATGTATATACATATATGTAACGTCTTTGCATGTTTATACATACGTAAATAAACGTAGTTTTATTTATCCTTTGTTAATTTCAATTAAATTTTGGTTATATGGACATGCACATAGCATTATATAATGAAAAAACATTGTACATTTATTATATAATAAGATACAATCTTGCTGTAATTAAATAATACTTAATCACTGTAAATCAAAATGTCTTACCTCAATAAATAACAATGTCAAAAACTCCTTAAGTGTTAAAATCAGAATGTAGTTTTTAAAATTGTTATCTTCTTTAATAACTAGTTTTTGAATAGGTATTTACTAGAAAATATACCTACACATATCGTTTCGTATTTAGATATCACAAACAACAAGCAAGAATTACTTATATACATCAATACATAAATCAATTTTTGTGATTCGTGTTTATTGATTAAAGATTTTTTTAAGTATCCTACTAATATGAATGTACGGACGTCTGGATGTATAGATGTATGGTTGGATGTTTGTTACTCTTTCACGCCAGAACGGCTGAACGGATCTAGATGAAATTTGGCACAGAGATAGATTAAAGTCTGGAATAACACATAGGCTAATTTTATACCGAAAAAATGTACGGTTCCCGTGGGATAGGTTTGTTTTTGTTTTCCTAGAGGCAAACCCGAGCGAAGCGAGGGTGAGCCGCTAGTAAAATATAAAAATAATAAAACTTTGCATAACATACTTATTATGCATAAAAGCGTAAAAAGCGGTTTACTTGGTCATGTTAGCTCCTCAGATTATATTGCATTTACATAAGGTACCAATACAGTTCAAATTACATGCATATACTAATGATAATAATTACAATTGACATGATATGGTTACAGCTGATTAAACAGTATATTTCATGTAGGAAATCGTAAGCATATTACCTCCACGAGCATCTATTTATGTTACATATCTATACTTAACATGATAAAGATTAAAAAGGGAGGGTTTGTTTGTTTGAACGCGCTAATCTCAGGTACTACTGTTCCGATTCGAAAAAATATTTTTACTTTATAAAGCCCGTTTATTGAGGAAGACTATATGCTTTATATAATCTATACAGATAAATAAAATTGGAGTGTCTGTTTGTAATATTAAAATAACCGCTTTATACTAAATGCATATAGATGTATACACGGTACATATACCAAAACAACATTTTTTACAATTTTTGTCTGTCTGTCTGTGTGTTTGTTCCGGCTAATCTCCGAAACGGCTGGACCGATTTTGACGAGACTTTCACTGGCAGATAGCTGCTGTTATAAGGAGTAACTTAGAATACTTTTATTTTAGAAAAAAATCAGAGTTCCGCGAAAAAAATGAAAATCCATGAAATTGTGAACAAAATCCGCGTATGGCGTACGCAATAACGTACGTACGTAACGTAAATCGCTATATAATTTAAATGAGTATCTTCGAAATAGCAAGCTACTATTTATGTATAAACATAGCTAACCGTGAAAACGTACCTAGGGACGAACGCGAGCGAAGCGAGCTTGAGTCGCTAGTATCTTATATATTTAAACGAGCAATTCTTGTATATTTATATCTTTATTTATTTATACCGGCGATCTCGGAAACGGCTCTAACGATTTTGCTGAAATTTGGTATATGGGGGCTTTCGGGGGCGAGAAATTGATCTAGATTAGTCACATGTCTGGGAAAACGCGTGTTTTCGAGTTTTCATGCGTTTTTCTTATGCATTATTCTATGCAAAATTTAATCGCGACATCTATACAACTGTCTCAGTAACACTTAGTCACTTAATGTAAAATATACAATCTTTCAAGAACTCCGAGCGAAGCTCGGTCGCCCAGGTACTGATATATAATCTATCTATTTCATACTAACCATCAAAACGTACGCGAGGGTGAGAGGCTTGTCTATTAAATAGACTAGCAACTCACCCTCGCAAAACATTGACTGACTAATAGACAGGCAGAAGTAAAGCGTTAGTTGCATTTAGAAGCGTGAAACTTTGCACAAGGTTGTTTTGTAAAAAACAGGTAAACAGAATGAAGGGATTTTTAGGTTAAATAGTAATCGGAGTCGCGAGTATACACTAATGTACAATATTTCTAATTTTAACCTTCCTTCGCGAGATAGAAAAAGATAACACAGTAGTAACATTACTCATTCTAACTTCGCTTTCAAACTATAAAGACTCAAAACGACGGTTTCTAACAGCACGATGTATCTAAATAAACGACGGTTTGTATATTTATTTAATGAGTGTATACATTTGTACATAAACGATGCTGTAACTTCCTCTTTGTTCTGCTTACTAGACGGCTGAAAATTTCGAAGTCCTAAGTTCGAGTCTTTTTTTTTGCTGACACAATTGGGTGTAATGCGAGTGCTCAATCGTGTATACCAAGTTGAAGTGTTAAAAATACACATGTACTCGTACCTATATGTATTAATTTAATATATTGAATATTATGCCATTAACCACTCCAGGATAATTTCTAAGAAATTAATTGCCCCTCAACACATTAATAAAACAGCACTTTCAATACTGAAAATAGGAAACCCTTTATCTTTGGCAAGGAGTAGATGCTATAAAGATGAATATTCAAGGCTGGTTGTCGTATTTCTATTTCAATAACAACAAAATCTAACCATTAAAACTCGTGACGTAAGAAATCAAAACTCGCTGTCGCTAATTAAATAACAATTAAATAAATAGTAACGACTTCTTTTATTTGTAAGAGTATCATCACATCTGATGTGATGGATGCAGAAAAGAAATAATTTACAAGCTTTCAACGTAACAATGTACTTTTAATCATATTAATTAACGTTTCGAGTGCGCACGAGATAACCACGAAATGTATAATAATAACAAAATTAATTTAAAATTTATTACACTTTTTTATTTATTATACTTTACTAGCAACTTACCCATGCTTCGCTTGAGGTACGTTTGCATCCCTAGGTACGTTTCAATTATTTTTTTTGAGTGAAACCCTTATTCTTTTTCTACAATAAAAGTAGCCTAAGTTAAGTTTCAAAGTCTGCCAGTGAAAGTCCCTTTAAAATTTGTATAGCCGTTTCAGAGATTAGCCGGAACATACAGACAGACAGACAGAAAGACAAAAATTTTAAAAATTGAGTTTTTCTTATAAGTACCGTATATAATTCCATATGCATTTAGTATAAAGCTGATTTTGACAATTTTGACATTACAAACAGACCCTTCAATTTTATTTATCTGTATAGATGAATAACGTGCATTGAAGTAAACTAGACAGGGTTGTCTATGTGTCAATTTTGGAGTTAAAAAACGAATATTATTTCCTTATGATCGTAGCATTTGCTCTATATCTTTACTCTTAGTATTTTGTTGCACACAAATATCAAACATTAACTTCTATGATGTATGCACTTGCAAATACACTTAATACGATTTTCTTTTTGCATAAGCAAAACGATTTAACCGAGTTTAAAAAGAAAGTGTGATTCTTTTTTAATAAATAGGTTACACCTCAAGAGTGGACCCATATAGATTTCATTTCAAAGAAAAAATCCATGTTTAATTAGATTATGGGATATTTAGTACATTTTAACATAAATGTCAAATATTAACTTCAGTTCCTAAAAAAATGGTTAAAAAACTAACCTTATCTAAACGCATTATAAGTTTATTAAAGACTGTCATTATATTATTATTATGTCACTAGCATTGCCCACGGCTCCGCCCCCGATCAAATGAACCAAATTCCTAGGTTTTACATATTAGTTTACCAAGTCCAGTAGTATTCTCGTGATGCGGTGACAGACAGACAGACAGACAGAAGGACAGACAAAATTTTAAAAACCATAGATTCGGCCTCTGTATCGAAAATAATGTCTATTTCATTAAGATTTTCCAAAAAATATTTAATGTACAGATTCGGCTTAGTTACAATTTTATTAGTATAGATTAGTCACAAAGTCCTGATATTACCAGTATCCTTAATACAAACTTAATAATATACTATGCGATCTCCGCACTGTGTCCACACATGTTTTATTTTTTTTGAAAACCCATTTCCCTATATTATAAAATTCTTTTAAACTCATTTAAAACCGGCTTCGATGGACCGGCGGTAAAGTAGGCTTTGTTATGTAAATAAATCACTATCTCGCTTTAAATTTGTATATAATAAACTAGTTCACTGTTCACTATGATGTTTGACAAGATGTCATTTTAAAATCGTTAAATAATAGAAACTTTAAAAATTATATTGAACTGACATATTTTAATAGTTACGTCGTAGAGTCATATGTCATAATATGTCACTCTCGTGTACCTATATTTTTTTTAAGATTTCTATTCCTCAACGATTGTATAATATTATCATGTCTAAGGACTGACAATATTGAGTTATTAAAATCTTAAAGTATGTATGTATGTAATGTAAGTATGTATGTAATATGTATGTATGTAAATATTTATGTGTGTATGTTTGTATATGTGTATGTTTATATAATATAGATATAGTTGATGTTTGTAGTTTGTACCTACACTGCATCTTATTATTATTTTTTTCTCATGCTCGAGGGTTTCTTGTAGAGATCTCTTAAAGAGATAAGTCATTCTTTGTACACATGGTATTTATTTTCTATTTTATATATTTTTTTGTGGTACATAAATAAATAAATAAATAAAAAAGTTAATTTAAAAAATAATCATCCCCAAAAGAAAAAGGTTCAAATATTACTTTTTAACTTACTAACAATTCTTGAAGTTAGAATTATCTTAGTAACTTGACATACCAGTGGTAAATAACATCGAGCTCTCTGTTTATATTATTATTGAAAAAAATAGCTAAATACTAAATATGTTTTTACTAATCAGAAACCATTTTCTCTTCTAACAACATCATGTATGTATAATCTAACGAGGGAAATTGAAGCAAATGAAAGAATTTCTTAACCTCACACTAATAACATATTTCGTAATAAAGGTTTACGTAAATATTGCGAAAACTTCTCACTGCGAAGAGTCAGCACAAATACGGCCTTTTATAAAAACTATGTGAATGTAAAGTCAGATCAATTAAAATTATTTATATTGACTTCGAATCAATTATTCATGGTACTTTTTTACGCTAAGTAACTTATTGACAACTGCTATTACTGTTATTTGGCCCATTTACCATTTTATTACGTAGAGGAGTAAAAAGTTGTTATATAGAAGCTGAAAGATATACACATATTTGCACTCCACAATAGAAACACAAAAAAATAAAAATACGACCAAGTGCGATTCGGACTTGTACACGAAGGGTTCCGTACCATTATCTATGAAAATGGCAAAAAAGTCATGTCTGTTGTATTTGTTTTATTTTAATTTAATTATTTATTTTTAAAGTAAATATATAATTTAATATTCTGTAAATATTTCAAGCGTCTACCTGTTGCCGTTATCAATATCGAGCAAAAACGAACAAAAAAATCACGTTTGTTGTACGGTATCTCCCTTAAATATTTATTTTATTCTGTTTTCTAATATTTGTTGTTATAGCGGCAACAGAAATACATCATCTGTGAAAATTTCAACTGTCTATCACGGTTCATGAGAGCCTGGTGACAGACGGACAGACAGACGGACGGACAGCGAAGTCTTAGTAATAGAGTCCCGTTTCACCTTTTCGGTACGGAACCCTAAAAACATATAAAAAGATAGAAATGTGTAAAAAAAGCTTATATCACTATCTGGCCTTTAAACTATGACAACATATAAAACAATGTGTCACCCCTGTGTTGCCTGAACGCAATATACTCAAAAATTAGTGAACGGATTTTCATAGGGTTTTCATAAATGGATGGAGTGATTCATGAAGAAGATTTTGTGTAAATTGGCTGAAATAAGACGTTGATTATTAAAGACGTCGGAAAAAAATCAATCTTTACTGGCTTTACTGGCATAATTAAATCAATCTAATTTATACATATAATAAAATTGTAACTAAGCCGAAACTGTACATTAAATATTTTTTGGAAAATCTTATTGAAATGGATATTATTATCGATACAGATGCTGAATCTAAAGTTTTTAGAATTTTTGTCTGACTATGACCGCATCACGGGATAGCCACTGGACATATTTTGATAAAATTTGGTATGATGATAGCTGGTTATCCGCATCAACGTAAAAGATACTTTTTTCTGCGGGAAAATATCTCATCTCTGAGAAATCTTTACTAAACGTTAAAATATCGTATGTCACGGTGCTAGTAGTTACATTAAACAGTGTATGTACTGCAGAATTATTCGTACGTAGGAACGCACCCGAACGAAGCGAGGGTAAGGCGCTAACCTGTGGCGATCACAATAGACCAGAAATGGTCGCAGTGACATAACATAGCCGCAAAAATGAAATAAAAAAAAGGGCGTTAACCTATATAACACGAAACACCAAATATTTAATTGTAATTTTCTAAATGAACAGTTCCAACCTTTTTATCAACTTGTGGCTGTTGTGTGCTTATTATTTCTTTTCTATTTAAAATTGTCATGTTCCTATGTCACTGTAAAAAGTATTGCCGGGCAAGAAACTTTTTAAACTTTCTGTTTTATTATAATTGATTTTCCACAAGTGCGTTTCTTAGTTACTACATGAATGTAAGACAAACACATATTAACATATTTTTTTTATAGTTATTCTATACATATAATAAAATTGTAACTAAGCCGAATCTGTACATTAAATATTTTTTGGAGAATCTTATTGAAATAACCTTTATTATCGTTACAGAAGCCAATTTTTAGAATTTTTGTCTGTCTGCCTGTTACCGCATTATGGGAAAACCACTAGACAGATTTTGACGAAATTTAGTATGATGATAGCTGGTTATCCGGGTCAACATATGGGATACTTTTTACTGCAGGAAAATATCTCATCTCTGAGCTAAACGTTAAAAGCTAACTAGGGACGAACCCGAGCGAAGCGAGGGTGAGTTGATAGTTTTCAACAAATATGTGAATATAGTATTTAATAATAACTTTTTTAACATAAAATAAGTTTTTCTCTCTTCATATTTTTTTTGAGAAATCCTCCTCATGTGCCCACATTTTCACCGCCTACAAAGTTATGTATGAATAAATGTTTCAATCGAATTACGGAAGAGTAATTACATAATTACACGACATATTTGCATCTGCTGCGTTCGCGATCTCGCGTGACTTTTAAGGTAGAAATTTTGTTAGCTGCCCATAAATCAATTCAAATAAATATTAACTTATTACCCGACTGCGACAGAAGGAGGATTATGCTTTTCGAGTGTATCAAGTAGTATTATTACACTTTTACAACAGTCGGAGACATATACACACGCAGCTATTATTAAACAAGTACATATTATGTATGTATGTTTCCGACTGCATAATGTAACACTATGTTCCTTTAACTTGTTTTCATCTTTTTAGTTCGCTTTTTACGCAGTCGGGTTTTTTTATTTTCGCAATTAAACTAGACTCTTAAAATTTTGTATCGTCTTAATTTAAGCAGAGTGAGTGTAGGCAGTCGTCGCTAAGAAGAATTCGTGGAACAAATCCGCTCTTCTCATCAAATACACATACATACATACAGCTATAAATAAAATGACATCTAGCTTCGATTTTTTTGTGTGTTTTATTTCATTACAATGTCAAAAATAGCTAAATTTTAATTTCAAATATTCGCATACATCTGTCCTATGTGAAACTAACTTCGTTTTGTAGATTGTACTTTATTTTTCATGAGTATTACTTAACGTACCGATAATATAGTGTAGCATGCGTATGCGCAGACACTAGGTAATGAAAGGTGAGCTTGCCATTGTTTTTGTAATGTAAACTCAAATATTCCGGTAGAATAACAACAAGACCAGGGAGAGATAAAGGTTAACATGCTCTCCGAGGCATGAATGTAGATATACCGACGACTTTAATTACAGCTCCGGATTGCTACTGAGTATTTAATAACCGAACCGAAAAGGAAATCGAACCCAGACCTTACGATCTGCAACAGGTTATTCACTAGATCAACCAAACTAAGAGTGGACCGATGTGATTTGCAGACATAAGACTAATTTTATTTACATAAAGAAGTGCAAGACGAGCGTGGGTCACTAGCATTCATATAATTTTCCTATTAGGACTCAGGACCGCTCCACGTAATAATCTCGTAATAAAAATAAATTATGAAACTTTGTACTTAAGATGGATATAATTTATTGCTTAATACGTAACCTATACGTATCTTAAATTATTACATAAATGAGGTAAAGAAAAATGGTCAAGTGCGAGTTGGAAACAAGTTTGGAAGTAGAGTTCTGTACATAACTCATACTACACGATATATATAAATCAATTGCCGTCCGTTGGTCTCGCTAAAACTCAAAAACGACTGGACCGATTTGAATATTTTTTTTTTGTTTTTTGGGGGTGTGTCAGGAGTGGTTTAAGTATTAAAAAAAATAGAGAAAACCTTAAAAAAACAGCTGGAAAATCGAACATTTCAGAACTGTTTATTTTGTACCTCTATGTATACATGTTATATATTTTATTCTATACTACCCGTTTACTAGGTACGTTATCTAGGGATGAACCCGAGCGAGCGAGCGTGACTCCCTAGTTTGTATAATATATATTATAAAAAAAATAAGCCTTTTATTAAAGCACGGTTAAAAAGCTCGAGCATGCACCAGACTCACAATTACAACTGTTTAACTTTAATATAGACGATCCGAAGCAAGGGACGTCAAGTAACACAGTACAGATGGGTACTTATTATATATTCTTTATTGGACATAACAATTAAAATATATGTACAAAATTATGAGAAAATTGAGGGCAAAGCTGGACTTATTTCTAACATAGATTTCTTCCAGTCCTATGGGGGTTAAAAATATTGTCACTTAGCGGAGCAGAAAAGTGCAAGATAATAAGAAAATAATAAAAAAAGAAGAAAAGAAAGCACAGTATATCGGTATATATAAAAATAAGAAACTACAATTATATAAAATACATAGATGATGATATTAATTGTGATACATATCTTTTATACTGTACACTATAATAATATATAACATACATACATACAACACATACAGATACAAGAAAGAAAATGTTCTTTTACCCTATATTTAAAAGATATATCGGAGTTACTTTCCTGAATAACTTTAGGAAGTTTATTCCATTGTAGGGGAGCACGTGCCGGAAACGAGTTTATTCCAAAACTGCGAGCATCTATGCAAGAACGCTTAGTGCGTGTGGAAGTGGGAAACAGATTAATTCGGGAACGAATGTAAGGAGGGGCGTTAGGATCGTAAAGAATAATAAACAGGTTGCATATCACGGCAAAGGCGAATTAGGAGCTATTTAAGTTAAGCGGGTAAATCAGATGTGATGGTACTTTCGTAACTTGCAGATGAAGCGTTTAACTAGATTTTGGAGGCGCTCTAATTTAACCTTTGAGTTTGAAATATCTAGATATCCGGTGGTAGGACTCTGTCAAGCCTGAGGAGTCCGACTGGATGGGTACCACCCCCTTATCTATTTCTGCCGCCAAGCAACAATGATTGCATTGTTGTGTTCCGGTATGAAGGATAAGGTAGCCAGCGCAATTACAGGCAAGAGGCATATCACCTTAGTCCTCACAGTGACAACGCACCTGTGGTTCTGCGTTTTTGTTACTTAAAACCTAAGTGCATGAACCGTAGGTGTTATGGGCGACAGGTACTGCTTTCCATCAGGTGGTCTGTCTGCTCGTTTGTCACTGAATCGCATAAAAAAAAAAAAGATATGAGAGACCTATGTGTCCATTTGTTATTTATATTAATGAAAACATAATAACCAAAAATATAGATCATGAATTATTATATTATACCCATATTTTAGCAAAGTCATCATAATTTTTACATTTTTTTAATTTAAATCAGTATAATTATAAGTCAAATGAAATACTTATTTCCTGCCAAGCTTGTAGAGATGGCAGCACCAAAAACTGTATTTAGTGTGAATTATGGTTCATAAATAAAGTCATAATATATACTCTTTAATTTACTTTATGTTTGTATTTTGTTTTTTTTAAATAAAATATTTATGTCACTATATTTACAGCACTATATATGTATAGCCCAAATAAAAAGGTCGATACATTATCTTTCAATTTCATTGGCTTTATATGTATATTTACATACATATATTTGTATACTATAGTAAGACAAACGGACGAACGGATGGATAACGTAGAGTTATTAATATTCCAATATTCAACGCAAACCTTAAAACTGTTTAATTTGTTATACCTATTATATACTAGCGACTTACCATCGCTTCGCTCGGGTTCGTCCCTAATAACTTTTAATATTTAGTATAGATTTCTCAGAGATGAAATATTTTCCCGTAGTAAAAAGTATCCTATATGTTGGCCCGGATAACCAGCTATCATCATACCAAATTTCATCAAAATCTATCTGGTTTTCCCGTGAAGCAGTAACAGACAGACATACAAAACTTCTAAAAACTATAGATTCGACCTCTGAATCGATAATAAAAATTCTTTTTAAGATTTTCCAAAAAATATTTTATGTACAGAGTAGGCTTAGTTACAATTTTATTATATGTATAGACATTGCAAACTAATTATTATATACTCAACTACACGTACATATGTATATAAATATTTCAAGCATTATAACTGTGCCGATATCATATTTTAAGCAGCAATAAAAAGGCGAAATTTCTTTCATACTGCCCAAGTCGTTAATGAGCACAATGAAAGAAAGCACGGCGGAAATGAACTAAATAAACAAATATTATAATTACTTTGAATACATTATGAGAATTGATGGTAAATGTGAAAACACTCACACTCATGTTATAAAATATAAAACGTATAGAATTTACATTTACATCGCAAAAAGTATTATTCTAATATTTTAGATATCTTAACCTAGTTCTTGCCTACGAGTTTGCGCTTTTATAAATTACTTTCAATTTAATTTATATTTTTACATACAAACTTAGCTTTCCCCAATAGGTTAAATTTTGAGTTTAAGTACAAAAATACATGTTATAAGTCGTAAATATTAATCTATACATATAATAAAATTGTAACCAAGCCGAATCTGTACATTAAATATTTTTTGGAAAATTTTATTGAAATAGACATTATTATCGATACAGATGCCGAATGTATAGTTTTTAGATTTTTTGTCTATCTGCCTGTCTGTTACCGCATCACGGAAAATCCACTAGAGGGGATTTTGGTAAAACTTGGTATCATGATAGCTGGTTATCCGGGTCAACATATAGGATATTTTTTACTGCGGGAAAATATCTCATCTCTGAGAAAACTATATATATATATATATATATATATATATATATATATATATATATATATATATATATATATATATATATATGTAATTCATTGTTAATTGTACTTATTATTTCTTATTTTGCTCGCATTACTCTACGTATTATTTAATTGTGGAAACTTAATTGGTTGATGTTTTATTTTTTATGTTTTGTTTTTTAATTGTATTACATTGTACTGTTTATTTCCCCAAATAAAATATTTTTTGACATTTTAGGCTTCATCATACGGCTAGATCCAGGATACCATATTATTATATTTTCATCGAAAATAACAGATATATATATTTTACTAGCGACTTCGCTTCTTCGCTTCATCCCTAGGTTGCTTCCCCATGTAAAGGGCAAAACCAATCCCCATACAAACTGGGGCCCGATATTACAGGCTTGAAAATTAGTCATAAAATAATACATTTAGAAAAACGTCATAGGGTCAATTTTCATGGGCTCCAGCGATGGCCAAGTTAGTAAATTGGGTTTTAAATACGTTATTTTTAGGTTAGATTTTACGTTATATTTTGACATATGAGACATCATTACATGACAAATTCAATAAGGTAAATGACATAGAGTATGTAACTGCTTTTGTAAATGATGAGCGCACGGGGTCTCTTACAGACACTTCTATAATTATACCTACAACATGTTACCGCATTTTTTATTGAAACATTTAGAAAGCACGTACGTATCTTGTACGTATAACTACTATAAAAATAATCCTTAGTGTTTTAAATTAGATAAATCATAGTAAGATCTAAATTGTAAACTATAGTTGAGCGCACTAAACATGTTTACTTAATATGGACTAATCTGTTGCACCTACCTGCCACCCATTCCAATAAGACAACTTGGTGCAGTAATAGTAAAGTAAACTTGGTGTAGAAATAAAAGAAATACTTAGATGCTATAATTTATTTTATAAATCATCATCGTCATCAGATTAACATACTAAAATATTGTCTAATAATTGTGCAGGTGTTATAAAATCTTGGTGTCCTGCCCAACCAAGAAACCATATCATGTTCATTGTGCGGGCACAGCAACCCACTGTTCTTTTCTCCACAATACAGTTGCATTAATATCGCATTATTGCATTTCTCCCACTTAAAGAGCTGTCAACTAAAATATAAACAACATATATTTTATTGTTTATATGTGTTGATTTTATTCTTCCTCTTAATAACCATGTAGTTTCAGATATAGACAGCTCCTGTAATAACCCTCTGTGCACTTCTATAACATAAGAGCCATTCACCCTTACATATTTACCATAATATAATCGGGCCTGTTTAATTTGATACGTACCCAAAGATACAATAATTAAATCACTATAACATAGCTCAGGAAAATCTTTTAGATTATTTGTATTGACATCTATTGGTCGGAATTGCGTCCTACGCCTATTTAAGTTATTACTTATTGCGTATGCAATCCATAATAATAATCGGTATACGTGCAGAAGTACAAGAAATTCGATAGAGATTAGGATTCGATTAAAACACATTTACTTGCGTACAAATACAAAAAGCAAATGACAATATTATGTCATACGATTTTCATATTCAGACATCTAACTAAGGAGGTTTTTATTTAGCGTTAAAAATAATTCATATTTTGGATTTTCGTTTTATTTCTAACGTTATACTTAAAATATAATTCAGCTTAAATTGTACAAAAATGTACGCAAACCGTACAGTATCAATTCTCAAATAAATTGATTATAATTTTTAATAGAACAGCTCTAGAAAATCATTTAATTTATATTGAAATTTGACAAAATAAATAAGATATAATATCCGTTTATAGGAGCATTGCACAATATCGAAAAATGCATTTTTTTGTAACTTGGCCATTGCAAATAAAATTAAGATTTTAATAGAATAACCAAAAAAAAATTAGGATTTTTTTGACATATATTTGGTCCCTAGTCATCAGGGCCCAAAAATGGCTTTCTCCCTACTCCCTTTTTTTCACCCCCTTAAGGTAAGATTTCCGGGATAAAAACTATCCTATGTCTTTTCCAGGGTCTCAAACTATATACATACCAAATTTCGTCTTAATTGGTTCAGTAGTCTCCGAGTATTCGAAACAAACAAACAAACAAACAAACAAAAAACTTACTCTTCTTTATAATATTAGAATAGATTAGTCCAATAGAATATCAGGAAGTGAACATAAACCAGGTTGAAAATTATAAACAAAGAAACATGTTCAAAGTTGTCACAATTATTATAATAATAATTAATAAGGTCGTAATACCATGTTAAAAAAGCAAAGAGACATCTAGCAGCATCATTCCTTAATGCATTAGTTTCGCTACTCGACGCTAGATGGCGCTACCGTAAACCGAACACGAGTTAGACAAACAAGACAACAAGTACGTGTACTGACCAGAAGATGTCGCTCAATATTTTGTTACTAACTACTAGTGAATGTTTGCATACTTTAATATATCTACATAATGTACACATTAATATGTGTACATTGCAAAATGTAAAAATATAGAAAATAAATATAAAAAGTAAATTATTTTCATATAGACATAAATTGTTACTACATAAAATATATACAGTTGAAATCTTAAATAGGTACAATATGTGGCTAAATTTACCATTTTTAACAAACAGTCAAAAAATGAACACTTTATGTCAAATGAAATAGTTTATATCCCAAACGTTCGCAGGATAACTTACGTACTCAACCACCACACAACAAACAAACACAGACAAATGAAATTCAATTATTAAGAGAATCTAATTGAGTATTTATGTTTAGGTAGACTTAATATGGAAATATTATTTCGTGAATCCAGTTGAACTGAAAGGGATACCAGGAGGATCACAAATAGAAGTTTCTAAAGAAAAATCGTATTCCACAGGCATTCAAAAGTTGGTATAGGTATATTTTTTTTATCATCTCATCGTAACCTATAACAAACTATGCCCTGCCGTTTCACCCATATAATAAGTATTAAAAGACAATCTATAAAAAATCTAAAAATTTGACAAGCGAAGCGTTGGATAGAAGCTAGTACCGTACATATGTACGGTATATATATGTTTGTATATATATATATATATATCATACCGTATGTCTGATACTAAATGTAAAATAACAACATAATTTTACCGTTCACCTAATAAAACTTTGTACCTTGGTACATAATTAGGTACTTCAGAGCTATGAGTGTTATATAAGCAACTTACTATAAAAGGATAAATAGGTATAAACTCGTAGGAGTAAGACTCATGCAACAAGGTAGAAGTTGCTTTTATAAAGTTAAAAAAAATGTGACTTACGCAAGTATTTGCAAAATGTTTTGAAATTACACGCTATACTTTATATTAGTACTTTTTAAACAACATCAGTTATACCGATTTTAAAATCAATTAAAATTATTTACTCCGTTGAGTTAGGCCTAGTTTAATTCTTAAAAAAAAACAACTATGAAAATCGATTTACGATTGCCGAAAACAAATAAAAAAAAATAAAAAAAAGTGTGTGTGTGTGTGTGTGTGTGTGTGTGTGTGTGTGTGTGTGTGTGTGTGTGTGTGTGTGTGTGTGTGTAGGTACTTATGTACGCAAGTAAGAAGTTATACTTTTTTGGCGTAACAGAACAAAAATAGCTAAAGATTTCATCCCGTATGTCACAACGGTCTGTTTGTAAAAGGAATGATAAATTAATAAAATAATTGAATAAGGCAGGCATATTCAAGGAAAGAATATCATTCAAGGAAAGAATATTATATATCATTTGTCAGTCAATAACAACGGTTATCATGGCAACAAACAGTTATCAGCTAACTCCATCATGTCGCTTTTTGGCTGTCAAAGTGCTCCATCTATGTCAAGCTTATAATTTTTTCAAACGTCCTAAAAGAAGTATACCTTAAAAAACCCTCCAAAATGACCAAATTCAATTTCATTTAACATTCTGTTCGAAGGAAAGTACTAATTGATTTTAGATTACTTAATAATATAATTATCTATTACAAAATATGCGATAGATTGTTGCAAATTCCTGTCAGTTATAACTAACAAAACACTGTACGGTGGAAATAATAGTAACTTAGACTACAGTCAAGTGTCAATCATAAGTAAACTCCAAGTGAGAGTTCCAGCTGTCCCACAACACTTTATTTATTTGCACTTTCTGTTTATAACTCCAATGATATGTAGGAAGTCAAATAATTGTAAAGTAATAAAAACACATATGACCACACGCTCAATTTGTAGTGAACCTACTTGCTGTGCCAGTGGTCGCGGGTTCGAGTCCCACTGGGCGCGTTCATTTGAGTGATGAGCACGAATGTTTGTACCCCAGTCATGGGTGTTTATATTTATAATATGTATAATGTATAAATTTAAAGTTATATATGTGTAGTGTATCAACTATCTGGTATCCATAACGCAGGCCTCGTAGCTTACCATGGAACTAGATAATACTGTGTTGTGTGTGTCCCAACATATATATATATATATATAAAAAAAAAAAAAAAACAAAAAAAAAGCAGTACCGGTTAAACTTAATCGGAAAACTTTTTAAGTAGTTAACTATGTGAGGAAATAAGTTAAATACGAGAACATAAAGTATTTTTATAGTTGTACTATAATTACAATCACGATTCTTATATTTTTTTATATTATTATTTTTATTTGTACTTCCCCTTATTGCAAGTTTAAGAAAGCATAAAGTTTCATTGACACTACGCGTAATACCTTTTTGTTATCTATTGAAGCATGTTTTTGCTGTCCCTTAAATTAGTTCCACACGATATTCATATTGATATGGACGTAGAAACAACGATTTAGTAATAAGTAACTATATATATGTAGTACTAATATTATGAAGCTGAAAAGTTTGTTTGTTTGGTTGAACGCGCTAATCTCAGGAATTACTTATCCGATTTGAGAAATTCTTTTTGCATTGGATAGCCCGTTAACTGAGGAAGGCTATAGGCTATATATCATCCTGGAAAAATGTAAGGTTCCCGTGGGATAGATTTATTTTTGTCTAGGGACGAACCCGAAGCGAAGCGAGGGTGAGTCGCTAGTTAAAGATAAATTAGATTTAAAGTATCATCAAATGTACACTCTCTTCTATTGTTTAAAGAAAACTGTGTTAGAAGGTGGTCAAATATCTAATATTATGTATAGTTGTGAAAATTTCTGAAACGGGAGTCGTTTTAAAATTTAAAATGAAAGATACACCCAAAGATGTCAGTTTATTTTAAAAAAAGTTTAATTTTACTTTTGTCTTTATAAATATATTTGAGGCTTATTATTTAATTAAACTCAATTTCTATTATTAAGATATGTACATATATTGCACGTACATTAAGCGTCAAACGTATCCATGCATACCTAACAGTTGTCAAGAATATAAGCATATTATTAAAAGAATTTTCGAGATCTTGTGACATGGACATTCAATAAAAATCCTATGAGAGACATCAAAATAACCAGATGATCGAGAAGGCCCGTGAGCGAGTCTCACTCACTCAGTATCAAAGAGCATCGACGCACGCGCCGATGAAAGTGCGGAACACTTACGACTTTCTATCGGTGAATGTTTCAAATATAACCCTACAACTTGGTGCTTAACTAAACGATTTTTGTGAAATCGGTGATATCAAAAGTGATAGATAGTACAGCTTTGTGACCGTGGCTGCCCTTAGACTGTGTAAATTTTTATTTTCGGAATATTTTTATTATCGTGTACGTTTGCAACTATGGATTTAAGGTAAATATTATCTATAATGTTAAAAAGTATTTAAATCTCTCTCATTAATACTCTAAATGTTTTTTTTTTTTTGAATTATATAACTAATACTGTGGCAACTTTTAAAGTTACATCTCAAAGCTTTATTCAACAATTTCAAATTCTATATACATAACAATACTATATAGCTAAACACCATATGTTATTCTAAAAAAACACTGCTGTTATATTTTAATTTTCTAAATATAAAAATTAATATAAAAGCCGTCTCGCTCACTTATATTTTAATTTAAAATAAATGAAAACCAGTGAACCGTTTTTAACAAGTTTTATTACAAGATTAAGCCGAGTTAAGCGAAACTTTTAAAAAGACAGGTTTTATAAAAAGAGAGCATTCAATTCGACATTTGATGCGAGATACTATCATATACCCTTGTTCTACTTTTAAATTACTTGCTTCCTTCTATGTTATACTTGAAATATGTTACGAAATTTGAGATTTACTTTTAAGTTAGCAATTAGGCATTAAACAAGTAGATAGTCGTATGCGATAAATATCAAGAAACCGTTTCTTCTGTAGTATCTCGTTCTCATTACACAATAACGGTCAATGAAGACAACTTATTCCATCGGGTGCGCCAGAGCATTGTATAGAATTAATTACGATAGAAAGTCGCGACTTTGATGCATTAACCTAAATAATATTTGAGTTCAACCCAAATAAAACTCAATAATACTCATTATATAACCAACTAAATACAAAGATTGTATAACTAAAAGAATAAATTAATAATTTGTAAAACTTCGCACACGCAAGCATTATTGCTTGGCAATAATCAGTAATTGCCTTATTATCATCCAAATGGTTACATAAAAAAATCAAACAATAAATCATTACAAAAGGTAGACAAACAATGGAACAAATAAAAACATACACCGATTTTAATATCATTCCTAAAATAAATCAACTTTTAATAGCAGCTAGTTGTTTTTGAAAGGCATATGGTTTTTACCATTTCAAATAAAGCTGCTACACACGAACTGCTCGAGCAGTTAGCCAGTTATCTACATAAACGGACCGCTCTTGCAGTCATACTTAACAGTTTAAAGCTGCCGTTGGAGCAGTTGATATCAAATGCAGCAATTGGTATCAACCGCTCAACAAGTCACGCTACTTTTACTCAGACGACAACTACATGGACTGAAGAGTGCTAGCGGAGGTAACTGCGCGAGAGCAGTCGACAGCTCGAGCAGTCAGTGTATGCCTGGCGACAGCTTGACCGCACGATAACATTTCAGCGCGCTGACAGCCGCCCGAAGCAGTCGCAACTGCTTGAGCGGTTTCGTATACGTGTATACATACAAGACTGTAGTTTGCTATGCGGTCGTACATTGAAGCAGTCGATACTCGCTCATTTAAGCTGTCCATATAGCCCAGCCTTAAAGCTTTTCATTAAAAAAGCTTCATTAAAGTCGGTTCACAACTATCGAAGATAAGTACCTCCTCCTTTCAAAGTCGGTTAAATATCAAAAAATCTTGTAACCATAGATCAGATATTGATTTCGCTTAAAAAAATAAACAAGGAAATACTAGAATCATCGACAACTCTGAAACAGAGCATGGCATAGTGACCTTTGTGAGCTCGTAATACAATAGAAAGTCAATTTCACATTTCTCTGACACTATCATCGTTTCCTTAGTCACCGGTCCGTCGAGATTCCGTGCATTTAGTCCCATCATCCACACTAGTTTTTTTTACAATTCCTACCACTTACATGAACCTCTAAGACCGTCTGGCACATTTGCAGCATGGTTATTATTGCTTTCTTAGGTATTGGGGTTCTAAAAATTACTTAAGTTATCCCATACATACCATTCATTACATATTGCTTTACTTATTCTACGAAGCTAAAATTCACAATTATTTTTTATTTTTTTTTACATATTTAGCAAAAACATTATTATAAACTGTTACAGTTATTAACGCAGTTTTTAGATGATATTCCTAGTGACACTCTAGCCTGATCGTGATCAGCCTTATTTCAATATACTAATAACTATAAATAAATAAAATATATGTTTTCCAACATTAAAACACAGCACCATCTAGTTCCATGGTAAGCTACCAGGCTTGTATTATGGATACCAAATAGTTGATACGCTACACGTATATAACTTTAAATACATACATATTATAAATATAAACACCCATGACTGGAGTACAAACATTCGTAATTATTACTTAGATATTATTTTGTCTTTATCTCTTAAAATATTAAAACACTGTAAAAGAAACATAATATGGAGTATTAAAGAAATAAATTATATTATTTTGAAATTTAAAGTCGAGTGAAAAGAGCTAAATATCTCGCCATAACTCTTCGATTTAAATAATCGAAGAGTTATGGCGAGATATTTTTCACTTTTCACAAGTAGGCGCTATTTCCTTACAGCCAGAAGATCTCTAATAGTGTTATACATATGTATTGTGTGATATATAAGTTAAATATACCCTTATAATAGTAAAAGTACCCTCAAATGTTACATAAAGTTATATTTATGTAATATATTACGCTAGCGCAATTTTCTTGTGAATATAAATTTACACATATACGAGCGACTTACTCTCACTTCACTCGGATGCGTCTCTAGGTAGGTTTTAACTTTTTTGAGCGGAATCTTAGTTCTTTTTCTTTAATAGAGCCTAAGTTACTCCTTATAATATAAGCTATCTGCCAGTGAAAGTCCCGTCAAAATCAGTCCAGCCGTTTCGGAGATAAGCCGAAACAAACAGATGAACAGAAAAATATTAAAAATTCTGTTTTTCTTATGAGTACCGTACATAATTTCATATGCATTTAGTAAAAAGCTTTTTTTTCGATATTACAAACAAACACTTAAATTCTATTTATCTGTATAAATAAGGGAATATGTGAAAAATTGACATTTTTTACGTTACACGACTAATATATCACTTATAGGTTACATAGGTCAAAGGTTATATTATTTATAGGTTAAACGACCTACTATGTAACCGGGCAATGCATAAATTACTTTGTTTTATACATATTTAATATAATAATACTGAGTTTCTTCCTCATACTTCTTGAGCAACCTACGCAAATAGAAATTATTTAAGTATGTTAAATATTATAATGCTAATATACGCCATATATATTGGCATATATGAGATATATGCCAATATATATGAGAGAACTAAGTAATTTCACTTAACATTAGGAATTTTGAAACAATGCAACCGCTATTGTACTCGCGGAAATGTATACTCGTACATAGCTAAGTAGTACCTATAAGTACCTATAGCTTACGAAACATAATATATGTTCGTACATATATATATATATATATATATATATATATATATATATATATATAAACCTATATATATAGGTAAGGATAAAACAGTTCAGTAGGTACCTTATTCTCTTTGTTTATACACTGATTTTCTTCTTTTTTTTTGCTAAGTAGCTAGTGAGCTTTAGTGTTATCAACCAAAAAAATCGATTTAAAAAAAAACTTTTTTTTTTTTAATATAGATAGGCGAACTATTTATATACGTATAGGTATGTTTTCCTCAAATTTTCAATGACGATTATAGTCGAATTGACCACTAGTAATCTAAAAACAATAGTAATTTAACCAGTAAAGTTAACATCCCAATTCACTCCTTGACCAACACAAGACTCAAATCAAAGACGACGGCAAGTACTGGAAGAGGGAATCAAAGATTTTTAAGTAATCAAGTTGCTACTTGAATGAAATTATATAGGAAATGTTCAAACAATAGAATGAAGCCATAACAAAAGAAAAAATAATATTTTATACTGAATTTAACTAACTTTAAATCGATTTTTTCGGGTGTAACGTAATCACTAAATTATATTGCTCTTTTAAAAAAGAAATATCGATCTTTGATTTTGTGTCGTTTTTATAAGTAACTAGCGACTCATCCTCGCTTCGCTTCGGGTTCGTCCCAAGACAAAAACAAATCTATCCCACGGGACCCGTACACTTTTCCGGGATGATATATAGCCATAACCTTTCTCAGTTAACGAGCTATCGAATGCAAAAAGAATTTTTCAAATCGGATCAGTAGTTCCTGAGATTAGCGCGTTCAACCAAACAAACAAACAAACAAACAAACTCTTCAGCTTTATAATATTAGTATAGACAAGGAAGTATTTGCTAGTTTGGAAATATATATAATTAAACATATCTGTTGTTTTGGTGCTTTTATTTTTTATAACGGTTTTACCTTTAATTTTATAGTGTAACTTGTTTTTAAAGGATATAAAACAAATTTACAAATATATTGTACTGTTATATTTGAAAGGTAATTAGGTCGATAAAAAAAGTCTTGTGACTTAGACAGATAAATAAAATTCAAGCGCCTGTTTGTTATGCTTTTTACTAAATGCATATTGTACTTATAAAAAAAAACAATTTTTAAAATTTTTGTCTGTGTTTCTGTTTGTCTGTTTGTTCCGGCTAATCTCCGAAACGGCTGGAGTGATTTGGACTGGCAGATAGCTGACGTTATAGGAAGGCTATTTTTATTTTAGAAAAAAAAAATGGGCCCCACTCAAAAAATTAAAACGTACTTGAGCGAAGCGAGGGTAAGTCGCTAGTAATATATAATCTAATATTCGCTATCTACATTCTTAATTTCAAAAAGTTCAAAAAGTTTATAAAATAATATGAATGATTTTATTTGTATTAAGAAAAAGTTCTGATAGATTTTTATTCTCAATTTTACAGACATTAAATTTTATAAGCAGAACTGGTTGTAAAATACATATTATCTATTATTTGTCGGTGGAAGAATAAAACTATTAATTTTTAAGTTTATTTATAACTAGCGACTCACCCTCGCTCCGCTCGGTTTTGTCCCTACTTACATTTTAACTTTTAGTATAGATTTCTCAGAGATAAGATATTTTCCCGTAGTAAAAAGTATCCTATGTTGATCTGGATAACTAGCTATCATCATACCAAATTTTATCAAAATCCCTCCAATAGTTTTTCCGTGATGCGGTAACAGACAGACAGACAGACAAAAATTCTAAAAACTATAGATTCGGCATCTGTATCGATAATAATGTCTGTTTCAATAAGATTTTCCAAAAAATGTTTAACGATGTTGACGAACCCGAGTAGAGCAAGGGTGAGTCGCTAGTATGGTTTACAAAAACTAAATATTCATAATTTTTTTTGAGTATGTGACCCTCTTTGTGAAATGACTTTTTTCTCCATAATATCATTGGATAATCCGTTATCAAGAATTTTACTGATAAGCCCGTATTGTTGTAAGATTTACCACAATTTGGGCTTTTACAGTAACAAATGTATATATATATATATATAATGTTATTGAGTTTCTCCCTCTTACTTCTTGATCAACCTATGCAAGTATGTAGAAATAACATTAATAATTTTAAATTTTTACAAAAAAAAAACATCAAAATCGGTCTAGCCGAGCTATATTATATATATATTAGGTACTCTTGTGTGAATATGTCTCTGAACTCCTCCTAAACTTTTTTTTGTAAAAATTTAAAATTATTAATGTTATTTCTACATACTTGCATAGGTTGATCAAGAAGTAAGAGGGAGAAACTCAATAACATTCACTTATATTAAAGACGTCTCAAACAATGTAATTTACACACTGTTCGGTTACATAGGTCATTTGACCTATGTATGTATTGCACATATTCTTTTATATCCATATTAATTCTATATTTAAGAGAAAAACTATGAAACACCAAAATTGCTGTAGATACAAAAAATGCCCGCATAGAAAAATCGCTAGTTCTTCGTTTTTCCCACTGAATATCAAAGCTGATTTTTCTTAATTTTTTCGATATAAATATGTCTCTAATACTGGTATACTATATACAGTAATAATATGTGTTTTATACTTAAAAAATAACTTAGAGTTAGTAGTAAGGAAAACCTCTAAATTTTCGCTTGGATGTAACGCAAAAATATTGAACGTTTTCTAATTGGTGTTTTGAATTAAGTATAAATCTAAAGTTTCTAAAATTTTATGTCGTGCTTTCTCGCGCATTTCTTTAAAGTGGTTAGACGAATTTTAAATTAGTCTGTATTTGGTGAATGCAATCTAAATTTTATTTTATTAATTTTGTTAGTGACAAAAAGAAGTTCATTATATGCAACAATTATATTAAGCAGTAGGTACCTACCTACTAGTAAAGTTAATAATATAATAATTACATATTGAATAAAACTATCTTTGCGGATTTTCGCGGAAGAAACTCTCCCATGACAATGATTGCTGTAAAGCCTTCGAAACGCCGGGAATCAAAAATCAAAATAAATCCGCGTAAAAATTCCCAAAAAAAAATAGTTTTATTTAAAATGTTAAATAATCGTATTTGCCTTACGGTGAAGGAAAACATCGTTTAGGAAACCTGCATGTCTGAGAGAACCTAGCAAGTTTTCGAAAGACGTGAAGTCCGCCAACCCGCACTTGGCCAGCGTGGTGGACTATAGCCTGATCCCCCTCACATTGAAGGGAGGTCCGTGCCCAGCAGCGGGACGTTAAAAAGGGCTGAATACAAATAATCGTATAAATCCCTTAAAAGTATTATAATTACATATATATAAATAAATAATGCATGTTATTATATATTATAATATTTCTTTGAATGCTTTTGTTTGGATATAGTACGTCCCTTTCCCCACAATGACAGTAAATGCATTGCAAAATTGTTCAAATGCTAAGTACTGTGTCGTCTCCACATTTATGTCATTAGTACAATCACTGCTTCACGTTTGCGTAACGACTGTGATTTATCTTTTTAAACTAGACATCGAATTAAGTATTTTTGAATTTTCCCACAGTCTTTTTAAAGGAGAAATACTTAGCAGGTATAGCGAATATCCGCAATGAGTATTTATGATTTCAAAACAAATAAAGGGCATTGAGATTTGCTTTTGAAATCGAATAAATGTCAAAATAATGACATTTTAACTAACGATAACATCGAATTCAAAACAACGATCAATAAAATTGTTTTACCAATAGGGATAAGTCAAATGTTACTCTTGGAAATTCACAATATACCAGAAATGGTTGTGGTGACATGATATAGCCGCAAAAATGAAATAAAAAAAAATTACTCTTGGAAATATAAATATAGTCCGGTTTCTTTTATCGTCTATTTATTCATTAAATTCGATTTATAAATATCACATAACATATAGAAAAATAATATAAATACACTCGGACACAAAATAACACACAAATAAAACCTATGAAGCTATTTTTAGGACATTTATAAAATAATGCTGCTTCAACATGGTAAATATACATACGTGTATGTCAAACAAGCAACTAGCGTTGTAGCAAAAGGTCAGATTCTCATGACCAATACAATTTTACTGTCAATTACGAAAATGTGAATTGTAAACATCTAAGACTATCCCGTGAACATGATTGCTGTAAAGTATTCGAAACGGGAACCAAAAATCGAAAAAATCCACGAAAACATCCGAAAAGATAGTTTTATTTAAAATCTAACACTACCTACTTTATTCATCACGATTTACGAGTCTTGAGTAAGACTGTCACGTACCGCCACCCTGAAGACGTTACGTGCTGCAGAAATGGAGAGTGATTCCTGAAGTAACGATAATATCGTTACATAATTCAAATTAGCAGGTGGCTGTTTAACCGTCGAATAAACAAAACAAACAGACCAACATGGCTTTCACCTATGAAGACAAATAAAGTAATGTGATCTCACATTAAGTGTTACGTGAACTAGATTTCATCGCTTTGGTAGCTGCCTCAACAACAAGGATGATAGTAATAATGAACCTCGCTATACTTTGATTATTTAGAGTTTTACGAATTAACGAAAAATTTTAATTAAAAACTAAATAAAAATTAAAGAGTGCGTTTATGAATGTGTACACGCGCAAGAAGTAAAACTTCTATAGGTTATCGTCACTCTTTATGAAATTCAATTTGTTTTAAATAATTAGGATAGGTGAGATACTAAAAATAACGCATATTACGCATATTACAATTATATATTTATAGAACATCATTTAATAAAAAAATAAAATATTATATATCATTTGTCAGACAATAATAACGGTTATAATGGCAACAAACGTACGTACATATCTCAGTTCCTTACCGCCCCTTAATGACTATCAAACTCCTGGTTTATTTAGAACGCGTGACCCAAAGTTAGAAACAAGTACCTCAATATACCAAGCTAAGTTACCCTTTAGATATTTACAGGTATGCTCAATATGATATTTACAGGTAGGCACAAAAAAGTAGGTCCTACAAATTCTTGAATTGTATTTCAATGAAGTTGGTCGCCGATCGGATTAATGGCAAGGTGTGACGCGCCTCTACGCACGTACACCTAAACCTGTCTATTTAAGTGGTGAAATGTATGTACGAGATATTGCGTGCAAATGCGGCTTCCATACAAATGTTTATATTTCAATATTGAATTAAAACATGGCCCAAATCTGCTATCATTGACTAGAGCACCTTCAATCCTGCACGAAGCAAATCACTAGAGTACCTAAGACAATATTAGCTTTTTCTAAGTCCCAGATCGTTTGGAAAACCTAAAAACATGTAAACTCAAAACAACATACTTAGGTATATTGAAATTCGTACTTATATTCTGTCAGTACTCCTTAACTTACTATAAATAAAATTATATGCACGCAAAAAAGCTTTGAATTTTGTTAACACCAGGTATACCCAATAATTTTTTTACGTAAATTCGCAAATAACTTATGCTATAGGTATAATTCATTATATTAAAAACACACATAGAATACCGTATATTGACATACTTAACGATTTCGTAGTTGATTAAAATTCCATATAAGGCATGTTCGCATGTAATTACTTCGTAAAATATTTTAAACAGCCGAAAATGCTTTAAGTGTATTATACAAGTCTTCATCAGGTCGGTTAAAAAAACTTTAGTAAAATACAATTTATCCACGTCACGCTATAATTCGTTCCGTAGATCATATAATTCAAAAGTTTCAACTCATCTTTACATTGTTTACGTAACTTATCTATACAGATCTATACATATAGATAAATAAAATTGAAGTGTCTGTTTGTAATGTCAAAATAACAGCTTTTTACTAAATGCATACCTATGGAATTATATACGATATTTTATAATAAAAAACACAATTTTTAAAATGTTTGTCTGTTTGTTCCGGCTAAACTCCGAAACGACTGGGTCGATTTTAAAGGGACTTTTACTGGCAGGTAGTTAATGTTATAAGGAGTAACTTAGGCTAGTTTTATTTCAGTAAAAGAATTAGGGTTCCGCGCAAAGAAATTAAAATGTACCTAGGGGCGAACCCGAGCGAAGCGAGAGTGAGTCGCTAGCTTACAATAAGTTTATTTTAACTTGCTTAACTCATCATTTATACTTCTAAAATATATTTCTTCAAAGAGAAATTACTATTACATTATTTTATTGCTTAGTATTGAAGGTCGCCCTGGCACCAACATCTAAATTATAGTTTAGACATTTAAAAATTTTTGACGACACGTTTGACTCAGTTTGTAGTGACCCTACTTGCTGTGCCAGTGGTCGCGGGTTCGAGTCCCGCTGGGATCATTCATTTGTGTGATGAGTACGATTGCTTGTAATCCAGTCATGGGTGTTTATATTTATAATATGTATGTATTTAAAGTAATATATGTGTAGTGTATCAACTATCTGGTATCCATAACACAGGCCTCATAGCTTACGATGGAACTAGATGATGCTGTGTGTTAATGTCCCAACATATATTTTATATTATCATTTAATTTCAAAATGTTATTAATATCTCTATAGTTAGTAGTTACATCATAAAATAACTATTATTCAATAAAATTTTACCGTTTAAAAATCATTATTTACCAATCAATAACCATGTAGACACAATATACATTCAAACTAAATACTCCACAATTCAAATTTTAGCACTGACATATGATTTTGCTTTTACAATGAGTGGTTTTCAATTTCAATTTCAAATAGACACCGAGTTATATGAATTAATTAATTAATTAACGTTAAAACCGGATGCTAAGTATTATACGCGATACACATATGGTTTCGGACTTGTGACGCAATTTTGAAACTCTACAATTGTAATTTAATGAGAGTGGACGTGCTTGCCTTACATAATATTGACACTAATCATCGACACCCCTTTTATGTTAACTTAGAAATGACATCAGTTAAATAAAACTATCTTTTCGGATTTTTTCGCGGATTTATTTTGATTTTTGTTTCCCGACGTTTCGATTGCTTTAATCATGGTCACGGGAGAGACTCTCCGTCCGGAGATAGTTTTATTTAAATGTCTAATATTCGCGTAAACCTAAGAAAGTATAATGACATCAGTGTTATTTAAATAACTTACTGCTATTATGTAGAAAGATGTCACGTACAAGATAAATTATGATACGAAAATTATGTCACTTTAAGGACTCGGCGTTAATTTTTTTACTGCTTCTTATCAAAACTGGGGCAATATTGTTCTAAAATCTAAACAAGAAAAAAAAATTGATAGTTATAACCAGTAAGTAAATTCTGACTGAATGTGAAAGTTTCTATGATAAATAAAGAATGCTTATAGATAGAGGCAAGTTTTTTGCATACATGACAAATGATATAATTTGTATGGAGTTTATGTCAAAATCTGTATTTAGTAAGAAAAATTTTAGACAGATAAGTTATTGAGAACCGCCGTACTCTTAAAAGTCGGTGGTCTATAATGGTCTTCGAAAATCAAGCGAGCGGTCTAAATGAAGACAAGGTATAGAGAGATCATGAGAAATTATATAACCTAGAAGTAAAAGCATATAGGAACATTTATTTGATGAATTTTTACTAATACTATTAGATGAGTAAGTTTGTTGGTTTGTTCTGATTTCACGCAGCTAACATCAATATATTAACACAATTTTGATTAGAGAGAGGCATTACCATACTAGTTCTCCATATTAATATGAACATTACATATTGTTGCCTGTAATAAATTCAATAAAAAAAAATTAATGGAATTTAGGAACGTTTATCTCCAAGTCATCTTTGTAGGATTTTTTGTAAAGTGAAAATTTTTCTAGCATACATATATATATATAAAAATAACTCGATAAAATTCCATTCATGGCTGTATAGCAAATACAATCATAGAAATTAGAGGAGACGGTATTAGTATCTAATATAGTTATGTTATTCATTAAAGTACTTTTTTGACTGACTTCAGTAACGTACTTTAGGTAAATATGTACATTTTTAGTGTACGTTAAGCAATACGTTGATGATACGTTTGGCTCAGTTTCTATTGACCCTACTTGCTTACCCAGCGATCGCGGGTTTGAGTCGCGCTGGGAGCATTCATTTATATGATGAGCACAAATGTGGGTACTCCAGTCATGCGTGTTTATATTTATAATACGTATATATTTAAAATTATATATGTGTAGTATATCCACTGTCTGGTATCCATAACACAAGCCTCGTAGCTTACCATGGGACTAGATGGTGTTGCGTGTTAATGTCCCAATATATTTACTTATTTATTTATTTATAAATTATAACTTCGCCTAAACCTATTTTCATAACCTATTTTTTTTTAAATTTAAATAATAATTAAAACAAAGTGCAACGACATTTTGGAGTAAAATAATGAATTTAAAGTAATCAATAAAGGGATCGAAGTTTCATTACTAACTAAAAACTAATGTCTTGTAAGGTTAAGACAAACTTTATGTAATATAACTGGAAATGATTATCATCACATCATTGAATACCAAATGATTTATGTAAGGTGTATATATAAGAATTATACATATACATGAAAATTATTTCGTTAAATAACAAGCCTATACACGAACGACTCTAGAAATAAACTTAAAACCAGTTGAAACTGATGATTTGTAATTTGTTTGCGTACTCGGTGCGTTACGTTTATAGATTTAAAATTATCTTATTTAA
The DNA here is from genome assembly GCA_033884665.1 of Argynnis bischoffii washingtonia. Taxonomy (NCBI): domain Eukaryota; kingdom Metazoa; phylum Arthropoda; class Insecta; order Lepidoptera; family Nymphalidae; genus Argynnis; species Argynnis bischoffii. The sequence goes on along the minus strand of CM066628.1, from coordinate 5,563,299 downwards.
ATAACAATATCGAGCTATATATTCTCAACAGATTCATTGTTTACATTAAAAAATCCTATTCACGTAAATCAGTAAACATGGGTCTGTCCTTTTTATATCACAAAAGTACTGTATATTCAATGATTACTATAATTACACATATTACCTAGGACACTGTTTGTTGTTTGTTTGTTCATATTTGGAGTTGCCTGCCCAAAATGATTGATAATTTTCGCTTTTCATAACGTATTCAGTAATGAAGGTAGGCAAGTTTCCATAAAATAAATTGTATAGAAATGTGTACGATGAATGTATGAATAAGAGCTTGTAATTTATACTTAATGTATTCGGCCGTTTTTGACGTCCCACTGCTGGGCACGGGCCTCCCTTCAACACGAGGGGGATCAGGCCATTTATAATTATTGAAATTGAGAAACTATTCAATATTTTTTTTAATAATAAATGTTTTTTAAGTAATTTTGGATAGACAAACTCATATTATGTACAACATAATATAATATTAATAGTACCTGGCCAACCGAGCATCGGCGGTTTTTTCGGTTTGTTTTTGTGAAAAATTGTTGTTTTTTTTTCTTAAGAAACAAAAACTTTTTAATTATTTAAAAAAATAAAAAGTTAAAAAGCAAAACCTTATTTAAATACAAAATTTGACCCAAATCGTCAGCGGCGTTTCCGAGGTACGGGAAATAAAACATACTTACCACATATACAAGAATAGCTCACTTACTACTATAAGATAGTCTATCTTGTACTTCATAATCATATGTTTTATGTCTATATAAAATTTCAATGACGATACTACATTATACTACTTGCAATAAATTGTCTAACCATTGCAAAACGCGAGTTGAACTGTGCCGTTACGAAATGGTAGGCGGAGAACATACTATTTGGTCATAGGTTAAATTTATGAGTTTGCATATAATACAAACATTTCTGGTAGTAATGTGTACTGACATAGCTTCTACTTTTGAAGTGAAAACTTCTATAGGCAGGTTTGGATGGGCAGTAAATTCATGTAAGTCGTCATCGACATGATCACGTGACGTGTTAACGCTGACACACAGAGTGCCGATAGATGTCAAAACCAGATAAATGTAAACAGTTTTAATTTACAAATTTTAATTTAAGATCAAAGCATTAATTTGAATATCCAAAAATAACAACTGTTTTATAGTTTTAAGTTTTCACTTCTGTCTGCAGTCCTCATGACTGGTTTTTTTTTTACCATGACCACAATATGAATAGAGATAGAACTTTGACAAATGCTTCATTCGGCGCTTCTGACGGCACGTTTGGCTCAGTTTGTGGTGACACTACTTTCTGCGCCAGTGGTCGCGGGTTCGAGTCCCGCTGGGGGCATTCATTTGTGTGATGAGCACGAATGTTTATACTCCAGTCATGGGTGTTTATATTTATAATATGTATGTATTTAAAGTTATATATATGTGTAGTATATCAACTATCTGGTATCCATAACACAGGCTTTGTAGCTTACCATGGAACTAGATGGTGCTGTGTGTTAATGTCCTAGCATATTTATTATTTAAAAAAATATCGACCTCAGACTAAGGAATAATGTAGACATAGTGTCATAGAACTAAACATGAAGCCAACCATAATTTAAAATCATTTATAATGTTTTAAAATAAATAACAATTATTAATAGAATATTCATTACTTTCATAAGTACAGAAACGTTAATAAATAAAAATAGCTGACGGATTTTATTATAATAAAGAAAAAAACGTAAAATAAGCTTATATTATGAAGAGAGAGAAATCTATACTAAACGGTAAAACATAAATAGGGACGAACCCGAGCGGAGCGAGGGTGAGTCGCTAGTTGATATATAAATACGATATCGCAAATACCAGCTTGAAAGTTAGTCGAAACTATAGATTTAATACTATTTTCGAAACATGATATTTTTTTTAACCAATAAGTAGATCATCAAAAGTAGGTAAGTAAATATTATATGCCATTTAAATTCAGCATCAACTTTTATGAAACAAAACCAGCTTTATCGAGGCCATTGGTCGAACAAGAGGTCCATTTTAAAGTATTCGTAACGTGCAAAATAAATATCAATTCATAAACCTACTTTTATACTAATATTATAAATGTGAAAGTACTTCTGTCAATCCATTGTTACAATGTTACGTTTGAACCGTCGAACAAATTTTCATGTTTATAAAGGACATTATAACATCATCGGACATCATTGATAGCATATCATTTATGTACGAGTATCTCATGTGAGTGAAGCCGTGTTTTAAAAATGAGTAAAATTTGCAAGTTTGGCCGTCGAAAATAATGCCGACTGGCTATTTCACTAATGGACAATAAAAGACTTATTTAAAATTCATCAGAATTTCATCAAAAACTGAGTTATCCCTAAGAAATCACATCATCAACAAGAGTATTATTTCTTAGTTTAATATGTTTTATTATATATTAATATATATTGATTATAATGATTTTACCGGTGGTAGGACTCTGTCAAGCCTGAGGAGTACGACTGGATGGGTACCACCCCCTTATCTATTTCTGCCGCCAAGCAACAATGATTGCATTGTTGTGTTCCGGTTTTGAAGGATAAGGTAGCCAGCGCAATTACAGGCAAGAGGCATATCATCTTAGTCCTCACAGTGACAACGCACCTGCAGCTCTGTATTTTTGTTACCTAAAACCTAAGTGCATGAACTGTAGGTGTTATGGGCGACAGGTACTGCTTTCCATCAGGTGGTCTGTCTTCTCGTTTGCCACTGAATCTTATTAAAAAAAAGAAAGAAATCGTATGAAAATTCCTCGTTCGTTTTTGAAACTAGCCTGAACAGACACATTCAAATCTAATCCATACCTACTATTATAAATGTTAGAGTGTGTTTGTTCGTGTTTGTTTGGTTGTTTGTTTATCGTTCTTTTACGTCGAAACGGAGAGACGGATTGGCGTGATTTTTTGTGTGGAGTTGGAAGATTGGAAAGTAACATAGTTTTATTTTACCGCGATGGATTAACTCATTTCCACTGGAAAAGGCATTATTATACAACTTACAACGATTCATCATATCTATTTATATATATACATATTATATAGTCTGTCTATTCCATACTAATCATTAAAACGTACCCAGGGGACGACCCCGAGCCAAGCGAGGGAGAGCCGCTAGTTTTAGTTTTTAGGAAAGATTTTTGAAAATTCAATTATTTAAAAAACAATTATATCAGTAATACACAGACGAACACGTTTCCTAAACATTTTTCAATATTATTAACCCAACAAATACATATATTATGTAGCCATTTAAATTGAAAGTGCAAAAGTAAGTATGTAAGTAGTTCTTAAATAATATATTAACATTATGCTTGTACCGGTACAGTCGTGGCTATTATTACTTTGTAAAAACTTACCTGTATATATTAACTTACCTATAATATAACATCAGTTTTCTTTTGTCTTTAATTTTGTTACGTATTCTTATATGATTAAGTATATAGAAATATATGTATGTAGGTAAACTAGCATGGAATTAAGGAAGGCATTCATGCAGAACAACGTTAACGGTATTTCTTATAACGGTTTGTAAGGATTTGAAGACGACGCAAGTTGTATCATTGGAAACGTGATTTTAAAATGTTAAACTAAATATTTTAACTAAATATTTTTCTAAGATATAAACAATTTTATTAAATAACGATCTTTATTTTATTAATACATATTATAAATAATAATATAACGGAATTTTTTTACTTGGAGAAATACAAAACTTCAATTATTGCAATAATATGAAAATATATAATTTGGGTACTTTACATTTTTATTGAAGTAAAACTTCTTTACGCACGCTTGACTTGGGGAGCAAGCTGGTGAATGCGTGACGAGCGCGTTACGAAAAGTGTGATCAGGCGAGGCGAACGTTTGTTGCCATGGTAACCGACCGTTGTTATTGTCTGACAAATGATATATAATATTATATTTTTTCTTTAAATAATATTATATAAATATATGATTGTAATATGCCTAATATGCATTCTTTTTAGTATCTCACCTATCCTAATTATTTAAAACATAAATTGAATTTCATAAAGAGTACCGATAACCTACAGAAGGTTTACATCTTGCGCGTGTACACATTCATACACGCACTCTTTAATTTTTTAATTTTCATTTATTACTTCGTGAAAAGACAAATACTTATTCAAAGTTCCCTGTGTTCCGCCTTTATAAAAGCAGTGATGATCCCCTAGTGTGGCTGTGCCTATTCTGTTTCTCTCTGTTTCTTGTTGTCATACTAAAATCATTCGCCCTGTACGGAAATCAAACTTATGACCAAACCACACTCTCGTTTTGTGCCTTTTATTATATTTTATAGCTAATTCATCATACATATAACTTTATTAAGTTACAATAAATTTTTAATTTCTCTTTTCATTTTGGAACATAAAAATATTGACAAAACTCCATTTGCTTTTGTCTCTTATTTGTATTATATATTATAATATTTGCACAAACAATATAATTTCGTAAACGCTAAGAGTTGGAGCATTTAAAAGTATTTGTTTTGGGCATTAAGCATTGAAATATACAATTTGCAACGTAAAATTTTCTGCACATCTCCATTTCATCCTTATCTTGTATACTTTAAAAAGGTTTTTGCTGTAGCATTAACTCTCGCAGGTGTTCAACATGACATTTCAAAAGCAATATGAATAAGTGAATTTTCACGCTCTGTGAGCTTGCAGTCTTGAGCACTTTGTCGATCTTTGTCTTTAATCATACGTATTAGGTACGTATGTACCTACTAATATTAAGCTTTTTTTACATTTCATTATCTACGTCGGGTGTGTATTATGATTTTTAGTTTAACGATTCCATTGCAGTGGACATTTCCCAATTTTATTTTATTTTTTATTTTAAACATAGTTTTATTTAAAAAACTAGAACCACTTGACATAGGTATATGTTTATTATTAAAGCTTGATAAAATTAAAATTTATAATTATTGTAATTAAAAGAATAATTTTTTTAGTGAAAGTCTGCAAAGCAAATAAAGCTAACCAGTTGACCTAAAACTGAACGTGTGAACAAATTCTACATAATTTTTAAAGCGAATAAATAGTATTTCGACCAAAAATCTTCTTTTTTAATACTGTGAAGAATATTTTTAATTCTTAGTAAATTCACTTGAAACTATGAATATAACTCAAAAACTCAATAAGAACGCTTAGGAGGTTTTAATACAATTATAATTAAAGGAAAGTATTGTAGAGCTGTTTAAGCTAACGGACAGTGAGAGTATACTTTATCCCTTGACACCAATTTCCGGTTATTAAAGAACTTCTAATTGCATGCGTGCATAGAACTTGTATGAATATTGTGAATAAAAATTACATACCGCGTAAAAAAAATTAGAAACAAATTGGACTTGAAGGCTATCAAAAAGTAAATGTTACAGCAGATGTTTGTCATTGTTATTTTCATTATACAAAATACATGCTTAAGAAAAATATGATATCCATACTAATATATAATATTATAAATGTGAATGTGTGTTTGTTTCTTTGTACTTCTTTTAACAGAGTGACGGATTGGCGTGGTTTTTTATGTGGAGATAGTTGGAGGGCTGGAGTGATATATGCTACTTTTTACAGCGGGAAATTATCTCATTCCCATAGTAAAAAACCCACAATAATTCATCATACCTATCTAGATATGTAGTCTGTATTTCATAGTAACCGTGAAAACTAACTAACTAACTAACTAACCTAGGAACGAACCCGAGCGAAGCCAGGGTGAGTCACTAGTTCTGTTATAAAAGAAAGAATTTAACAGTTTTTTTACAGGGTTCATTTGTTAATGCTCCATAAAAAAGCCAAATATAAGCTTGTTTTGTGTAGAAGCAATACTTAACAAAAATTCAATTACCTTTATAAAGAATACGTATTCAACTATTCATCCGTCCAGTGAAAGTTTATAACCGTAGATAATCAAAACCTCGAACGAGATTTTGTCGAGTTTGAGGAGGCATTTAATGTGTAGCTTAATTTTGTTGTATAATAAAGAATTGTCTTATATTATTTTTTTAATACACAAGTCTTTTTGTACATCTATGTATGTATATCTGTACTAATATATAAATCTAAAGAGCTTGTTTGTTTGAATGCGCTAATCTCTGGATCTATTTAACCAATTGAACAACTCTTTCTACTTTTTATAGCGTATTTATTAAGGAAGGTATAATAGGCAACATCACACGGACCGGACAAGACCGAACTAATTCTACAAAATTAAAAGGCGTGGGCAGAGTCGCGTGAAAATGCTAGTAATAACATAAAAACAGTCATAGTTAAATTTTATCCTTAAAATAATGTATGTACATAATCGAATAAAATAAAACATTAAGAAAATACGAGCTCAACGAGTAACGGTAGAGGTGAATGACCTTATCGGTCGCGAAATTGCTAGCAGGTGGTTCTGCACTCTTAAGTTAATCTTAATTAAAATATTTTTTTTTCTATTATAGCTAACAAATAAGTTTATTGTATTTATTGTTGAACTTTTATTATTTTGTTAGCTAAGGGATAAAAAATTTAAAAAAAAATCATGCATCTCCCTATAGTAAATAAATAATGTACGTATATTATGAATATTTTGGTTATTTTGTTAATAGGTTTTAAAAGAAATTATTCTTTATTTATATATTATATACTAGCGGCTCACACTCGCTTCGCTTGGGTTTGCCTCTAGGAAAACAAAAACAAACCTATTCCACGGGAACCGTACATTTTTCCGAGATAGAAAGTAGAATATGTATTATTCCAGACTATAATCTATCTCTGTGCCAAATTTCATCCAGATCAGCTCAGCAGTTCTGGCGTTAAAGAGTAACAAACATCCATATTCACAAACTTCCACATTTATTATATTAGTACATATTATATTATATTAATAATCCTAATTTTATCAGTTTTCTATAATTCACCTCTTCACTGTCAATTATACCTACTGTAGATCAAGGATGATACTGTACAAACAAGAGTAATAATAATGTGTGACTTCCTATGAAATGCGTGGAGGTAGTAGTCAAGAGAGTAGATGTAATAGACACATTTAATTCATCAGGTAGTTTCCAATTATTAATATAACTTTCCTGTATTAATGTATTTCTGTGCCATTAACGGATATCGGTTTAACCACGACTGTAAAATATGATTAAAAAAAAAACATTTTACATTTATACCAGTTTTTTTTAAACTTCTACATTTAATTTAACTCATCCTATTATATAATTTATTTGTATTACAGTATTACATGACAGGTTAACCCCTCGAGGACCGCGCATACACACCTGCGTGTACGATAACAATTGAATTCTCGGAAATTCGCACGGATTTCTTAGAAATTATCCTGGAGAGATTAACTAAAGTACTGGTAATTAACCTACTTCTTTTCATTTAATTACAGAATTCACAATCCACTCCAGAGGATACACGCACTTATTGCATCATGGGTCAAGAGCAATCCTATATCGCTCATGCCAGCGTTGCACCAGTGAAGAAATATCACAATAATTACGAGGATCCGATACAATATAGAGTATCGCCTATCGATTACCGAACGAGCGACTACGATAGGAAAGATTATAAACGCCATAGAGCTAGGAGAAGTGCCGAGAGCTTCAAGAGTGACAATTCTTCGAACGAAAGCAGCGGATACAGAAGCGGGTCCAGTGCCTACGAGAGCCGTTCTGACGGATCTTCTAACAGCGACTATTATTGCACATCATTATACAAGAATATTAATTATAAAGACGTAAACAAAGAAATTTACAAACCAATTAAAATACCCAAAGATAAACACTTCAAGCACTTGTTAGACGATAAGGAAGAAATAAAGAGCGCTAGATTGAAAGGTTACCATAGTGAAACTGAGAAAGCGAAGCTGGAGGCAGGACCGACGCCTAAAAAGGCCGGTATACGAAATTATACGCCTAAAATAATATCGGCAGACGAACAGCGGAAAAAGATTGAAAACTTTATTTAGTTGTGATTAGTAGGATAAGTTGTACATATTAGAATAGACGTAGATGTATTTTGAAGGTAACGATGGAGGCGGCTGGCGCGTTGGCAAGCTTGGCACCCTCTCCCATTACCGTGCTGGGGCTGATACCACTCCTGGCTCTTGGGATCACGTACTTCAGATACCAGCAATACGACCCGGAATCGTATGTCACGAATATCAACACAGTAAGTAAGAATACATGCTAAAAAATAATCTCAATTTTGATTAAAAAAAAATACCGTTAAAAACTTTTAAAAATGATAATGATACTTAAAATCCTAATATAAATTGTACGTGATATGACGTGCATAGTACGTGATAATTTTCTGTATGCATTTATAGAAACCATCTATAATTTTTTTTTTATCAAAAACGAGTTAAGGGTGCTAAATTCGGCTGTAGTTTTTTCGTTTGTAACATACACCTCTTCACCAATTAGGAATCGTTTTATATAACTTTTGTTTTGATAAATAAATAATACCACAAAGGTGGTCCATACAAATAAGAAAAAAATCTTTCCTGAGGATGAAATAATTACTTTTAAGTGATTTTGAAGTCGCCACGTTATAATTTTTTTAGGTCTAATTTTTATAGTATATATTGAGATGGAATGGATTAACATTTCTAGTTAGATAACTTATAGACTATAATAACAGTTATTTTACTTTTATAATAAGACCTTCTTTTATTTAATTACAGATAATGCCGATCTACGATTTTGTGATAGTTGGTGGGGGTTCTGCAGGCGCAGTCGTCGCTTCACGGCTCAGCGAGATCGGTAATTGGACGGTACTGCTTCTTGAGGCTGGACAGGATGAGAACGAGATCTCGGACATCCCAGCTCTAGCCGGATACACGCAACTCTCTGAAATGGATTGGAAGTTTCAAACGACACCTTCCAAGAATCGTTCCTATTGCCTTGCTATGAATGGTGACCGTTGCAACTGGCCTAGAGGCAAAGTACTCGGCGGCAGCAGCGTCCTCAACGCTATGGTGTACGTCAGAGGCAATCGAAATGACTACGATTTGTGGGAAGCGCTCGGCAACCCCGGCTGGTCGTATGACCAAGTGTTACCGTACTTTTTGAAGTCGGAGGACAACCGCAATCCGTACTTAGTGAATACGCCCTATCATTCTTCCGGCGGGTATTTGACTGTTCAAGAAGCCCCGTGGCGAACACCGTTAGCAATTACATTTTTAAAAGGTGGAAGGGAACTGGGTTATGAGTTTCGCGATATAAACGGTGAGAAACAAACGGGTTTTATGCTAACTCAAGCAACTATGCGACGAGGAAGTAGATGTAGTACTGCAAAAGCATTTCTTAGACCAGTCCGCAATAGGGATAATTTACATATAGCCATGTCATCGCAAGTTACACGTATATTAATAAACCCAGTCAAAAAACAAGCTTATGGCGTAGAATTCTATCGTAACGGCGAAAAGCACAAAGTAAGGATTAAACGAGAAGTGATAATGTCCGCTGGCGCTTTAGCTACTCCTCAGATAATGATGTTAAGCGGTATCGGCCCTGCAAATCACTTACGGGAACATGGGATTCCTCTGGTCGCAAATCTTAAAGTTGGGCATAATTTACAGGATCACGTTGGATTAGGCGGCCTTACTTTTATCGTCAACAAGCCAGTAACATTTAAAAAAGATCGTTTTCAATCTCTATCTGTAGCTATGAACTATATTTTATATGAAAAAGGTCCGATGACAACACAAGGTGTAGAAGGTCTTGCATTTGTAAATACTAAATATGCTCCTCCGTCTGGAAATTGGCCAGATGTTCAGTTTCATTTTGCACCTAGCTCAGTGAATTCTGACGGCGGTGAACAAATACGCAAAATATTGAATTTACGTGACCGAGTGTACAATACTGTTTATAAACCGATAGAGGAAGCAGAGACGTGGACAATATTACCTCTGCTATTGCGTCCTAAAAGTTCCGGTTGGATAAAACTTAAGAGTCGAAATCCTTTCCACCCACCATCAATAGAGCCTAATTACTTCGCTTATAAGGAAGATTTAAAGGTATTGACAGAAGGTATACGTATAGCCTTTGCTTTATCAAATACGACTGCATTCCAAAAATATGGTTCACGACCCCATACCATTCCATTACCGGGTTGTCAACAGCATGTTTTGTTTAGTGACGAATACTGGGAGTGTTGTCTTAAGCATTTCACTTTTACCATTTACCATCCAACTGGAACTTGTAAGATGGGTCCTAACCATGACCAAGATGCTGTCGTCGATCCAAGATTGCGGGTCCATGGAGTAGCAAATCTTCGGGTGGTGGATGCTAGTATTATGCCGACTATTATCAGTGGAAATCCTAATGCACCTGTAATAATGATAGCCGAGAAAGCCTCCGACATGATCAAAGAAGATTGGCTAGTGTTATGACAGTGTTTACTATTGCTGAGTGTTTATAGTCATTGTACGCTAAAGAACTATTTATGTCACAAAGTACTTTTAGTTGTTTATGCATAAAACAATTGTAATTAAGTATGTACATAAGTATTAAATTATATTCAAACTTGTTAATAAAGAAACCTAAATAAAATTATTTTTATATTTTGCTAATTTCTAGATATATTTTATCGAAAAATGTTAATACATGTACCAAGCAATCAATAGTTATTATTTTATATTACAAACGAGTTAGTTAACAGCTTTCCATATAACGACAGCGCCATCTGTTGTGGAATAGCCAATCGACGTAGTAGAACTATATTTATCAACTAGTATAATTTTGTCGTTGTATGTATACTGAATTTAATTCTTTGTTTGTGGCTCTTAATTACTTGTATCCATATCATATCATAAAATATCATACATATAATAAATTTGTTACAGATCAATGTGTGTACATGAAAAATATTTGAGAAAAACTATTCGTTAATATTGAGGGTCTTTATTAAGGAAATAGAATTTTTGTCTGTTTGTCGGTTTGTTTATTTGTTTCTGCGAATAGCAGTTAATAAGAAGTTATGTCAATGTAAAGAATCAACTAGGGTCGAACCAAAGCGAAGCGAGGGTGAGTCGCTAGTATTCTAATAAAAAAATATAAAAATAATAACTATTCTATCATTCTAATTACACGGTATAAAAATAACGTAATAAGATATTATTATGAGACACGATTTTCCTACACAAAAAAAAATGTTGAAATGTCATAAAATAACTCCACATCTTAAACACAGGCAAGTATCAAATATATCGCTTCGCTCGGGTTCGTCCCTCGGTACGTTTTCATTTTTTTAAGCGGAAGCCTAATTCTTTTTCTAAAATTAAAGTAGCCTAAGTTACTCTTTATCTCTATCATCAGCTATCTGCCAGTGAAAGTCCCATGAAAATCGGTCCATCCGTTTCGGAGATTAGCCGGAACAAACAGACAGACAGACAAAAAAAATTGAGTTTTTCTTATATGTACCGTATATACTTTCATATGCATTTAGTAAAGAGTTGTTACTTTGACATTACAAACAGACACTTCAATTTTATTTATCTGTATATATAAGTATAATTTTGGACACATACCTAAATTTTCCTAAAGATAAATTCCAAAGCTTTATAAATTTTCATATATCAAAAATCAAATTCTATTTAACGACATTTATATCATGAAAAAAGACTCATCTGATTTATATAACAAATTATTAATTAATTCATTTGTGAGATAACTCTTAATTTTAAATTTACTACTTTTGTAAGAAATGTGGCAACTAGCAATAGGTAAGCCACGCACTATTAGGTAATAAAACTTATGTTTACCCGCAGATAGTCTCGCGTAATAGAAGTTTTATGCGAATCCGTTATGTGGTTATAGGTTAAACAAGTAACACAGTCAAAACAGTTAAATTTAGAATGCGAATGTTAGTTAAAAAATAATTTATTTCATTTATTACATACTAGCGGCTCACCCTCGCTTCGCTCAGGTTCGTCCCTAGGTTGATTCCCCATACAAACTTTCATCCCCATTTTCACTCACTTAAGGGGTGATTTCCGGGATAAAAACTATCCTATATCCTTCCCAGGATCTTAAACTATCTTCTTACCAAATGTCATCTTAATCGGTTCTGTAGTTTCGGAGCCTATTCGGTGCAAACAAACAAACAACCAATCAAATCCTTCCTCTTTATAATATTAGTATAGATTATATGATTTCAAGCTTATAATTCATACTTATATTATATACGTAATATATAGTGTAACACATATTTGACTATGTAATTGCGTAGAGTTAAAGATCGAGCTCAGTAGCGTGTCATTGGAGAAGCTTACGCCCAGCAGTGGACGATCGCAGGCTGATGATGATATAGAATGGTGTAGGCTAAGAAATGTAAATTTTCATATGTTATGGGTATTGCTCACTCTCCAGAATGGGATTTATATAAACGATACTATCGGTTGCAATATAAATTTAAAAAAAAATCCGTCAAATAAGCGATTCTATTGTCCATTTAAAAAAAATTATGCAATGTGTATATAAATGCAGGGCAGTAGTAGCCCAGTGGTAACGCGCTCGCTTGGGAAACCGAGTAAAGCGGGTTCAAAACCGGGTCTCGCACCTCTGATATTTTCATGTGTGAATCATTTCTAACATGATTACCACTTGCTTTATGGTGAAGGAAATCATCGTGAGGAAACCTGCAGTCTGAGAGAACCTAGCAAGTTTTCGAAAGACATGTGAAGTCGGCCAATACGCACTTGGCCAGCGTGTTGGACTGATTCCCCTCGTATTGAAGGGAGGTCCGTGCCTAGTAGTGGGACGTTAAAAAGAGCTGAATACACATGCAATGTATGATCTTATCATATACGTAAGTACAGCATTTCATTATTTTCTATAGTATTGGAATTTATCATCTACACTTACTTAAAAGTGTTAACTTTTATTTATTTATTATATATTATATAATTAATATGGATTTGTATTGACTATTATATTCTATATTGATTTATTGGGATTTGTATTGACTATCTAATGGCAGCAATGTCAACTTTAAAACTATAATAGATAATTTCGTAAGGGGGCGCTGTAAAACGGGTGGGATTTATTTTTCATAACTTCTTGTTAGTCGTTAGATGAGGCATTCCGATTCATTACTTCGTACAGTGCAGATATCTGAATATAATTGCTGTTAAAATTGCTGTAGAAACTTTTGCTTATTAAGAATATAAGAATAAACGAATAAAATTGTAAAGCGTTGTTTAAATCAGAAGATCATCCTGTCGCAGCGTTAATAAAAGTAATCACCCTAATTTCTATCTACTAATAATATATAAAACTGAAGAATTGTTTGTTTGATTGTTTGAACGGGCTAATCACTGAATCAATTAGTCTGATTTAAAAATTCTTCACGTTTAATAGCCAATTAATTGAGGAAGGTAATAAATTACAGAGATATGGTATACATAACCGAACTACGCAGGCGAAGCCGTGGGAAAACGCTAGTCACTACATAGTATAAGACAAAGTCGCTTCCCGCTGTCTGTCTGTCCCTATGTATGCTTAGTTCTTCAAAACTACGCAACGGATTTTGATGTGGGACTTTTTTTTAATAGATAGAGTGATTTAAGAGGAAGGTTTATATGTATAATAAATGCATATTATAGTACAGAAAAGCCGAGAAATTCAAAGATTTGTATTTCATACTGACCGTTAAAACGTACTCAACCTTAAGGGTGAGTCGCTAGTAGTTATAAACATGTAACTCTGAAGCAAATTAGTGTGCGATAGCTAACCTTATAATTTCTTTTAAGCAACCAAATGATATATTCGGTTAACTTGAAAGTAATGAGGGTATGCAACCAACAGGTTGAGATGCAGCGAAGTATGCACTTCCTATTGCACAATAGCAATCTAATAAGATTGAGTGGTGCTTGTGAAGTTGTTCCGATAGTAAAATACGACATTTGAGACAAGTTTTATGGCATAATAAGTCAAAGCGAATGTACTAAAACGTGTACGTTCATATAATATATATATATATATATATATATATATATTAAATCTATACATAATATGATAAAATTCTGAGTCGAATCTGTATATTAAATATGTTTTGGAAAATCTTATTGAAATAGTCATTATTATCGATACAGAGGCCGAATCTACAGTTTTTAGAATTTTTGTCTGTCTGTCTATCTGTCTGTCTGTGACAGCATCACGGAAAAACCACTGAACGGATTTTGATGGAAGAGTATAGCAGGGTAAGCGTGGGTTAGATGCCCCTCGGGAAAGTTATTTTAATATTTTTACCATGGAATCAGCTTCTTAAGAGAAACATTTCCCTAAGTTATCACCTCCCTGCACGCGCAAATTTTTCAAATAAAAAAAAATATTTACTTAATTTTTTTTTCTTTTTTCTCTTACAACATAATTTTTTATCTTTTCTGCAAGCGTTAGATACTATAAAGACATCTATCTATCCTACTATAATAAAACTGTTGAGGTCGAATGTCTGTACATAGAAAAAAAATGTTAAAAACCGAGTCAGGGGGATGTAAGAAGAGCATTAGAACAAATCCAGATTTTTTTCAATTTTTTTGTTTCTCTGTCTGTTTGTCTGTTTGTACGGGCTAATCTCCGAATCTGCTGGGTCGATTTAAATAAAATTTTGCACGGTGGTACCTTATATCCCCGGTCAACATCTTAGATACTTTTCATCCCGGAAAATTAAAGAGTTCTCGTGGGATAGTTAAAAAACTATAGTAACTTATATAGCTTAATGCACAAAAACTACTGATTGGATTTAAATGAAACTTTATAATAATATAGTTCATACATCAAAATAATAAATGAGCTACTTTTTATCCCGAAAAAATGTACGGTTCCCGTGGGATAGATTAGTACAATAATAAAACAGTAACTTGGCGAAATCTGTTCATGAAATATTTTTTAAAAACAACGACTGTAACGTATTTTGTATACAATATAGACCCCAAAACAATAGTTTTTTTGTCTGTTTGTCTGTATGTCGGTTTGTCTTTTGTGTATGCGCGTTTTACGCAAAAATCAATGAATCGATTTCAACGAAATTTGGTGAAATGATAACTTATTACTCGGGTCAACATTTAGGAAACCTTTTACTTCAGGAAAATCTTTCTTTACCACATGAAATCACAATAACTGGTTTTATCGAGTAGTCCTTTTAGAAACCTTCCGCTGGCTAAATCTTAAGACACATCAAAACATTGTATAAAAAAATTGTAGGCCTTGAAAAGGTCAATAGAAAAATCTGCAACAGTATATTTTGTCTATCTCTTAATGTACACTTACAATACCTGTTCTTATCCATACCTATAATAAAAGATCCACAGATTTCGTGTCTGCCACGACCTTCGAGTACATTGAAAATGAATCTTCAAATGAACTGAATTAAATAATTTTCAAACTTTAATAAGTGTAAGAAATAAAAAAACTCCTTTTGGTTTTAAACAAAATATATTTGATAGGTAGTGCTTTACTTAATGAAGTTAAAAAGCTAATTAAATAAATTATGTTTATATGAACTTTAGAACGATTTATAAAAATCTAAATAAATCCGCCAAAAAAATCCGAAAAAATAATTTTATTTAGGTATAATATTTATGTTTTTATTAATTAAAATTAGAGTAATTTTTCAGTAATAAACAGAAGATCGACTTTACTACTGACCGACTTAGACTCTGATTTGAACAAATAAATGTTTATTTTTAACAACTACATTTAGGTATAGTTGCCTAATAATAATTCGATCACGATGATTTTTTTTAATGATGACTTATGCCGCGCCCGCCCACTACATATAATAAAGTACCATCAACATAAGATTGTATAGAATAAACATTTGTTTATACATTTTTCAGTCAATATCAGTAACAAAATATTATTAATTTAAGTAAAATATGAATTTACAGATAAGGGGATGATGAAACGCGCAGCGAGACAGCAAGGCGAAGGTGGCGAACAACACTTGTGGGCCTTTACAACAAACCGATATTATCACTGCCCGAATAGAATTTAACCCCAATTTCACCATTTCACGGTTTTAAATACAATTACCCGCACTGACGCCAGAATGATCAAAAATCAACTTATTAGAAATAATACATTTTATTATTGTATTCAGCCCTTTTTAACGTCCCACTGCTGGGCACGGGCCTCCCTTCTGGCTGACTCCCGCTGGCCAAGTGCGGGTTGGCGGACTTCACATGTCGTTTCGAAAACTTGCTAGGTTCTCTCAGACATGCAGGTTTCCTCACGACGTTTTCCTTCACCGTAAGGCAAGTGGTAATCATGTTAGAAATGATTCGCACATGAAAATATCAGAGTTGCGAGACCCG
Organism: Argynnis bischoffii washingtonia; assembly: GCA_033884665.1. Taxonomy (NCBI): domain Eukaryota; kingdom Metazoa; phylum Arthropoda; class Insecta; order Lepidoptera; family Nymphalidae; genus Argynnis; species Argynnis bischoffii. The sequence continues at coordinate 5,546,900 of CM066628.1, read as the reverse complement.
GGATTTGAACCCGCTTCACTTGGTTTCCCAAGCAAGCGCGATACCACTGGGCTACCACTTTTTATTATAGATATTATTAAGTATTAAAAGTAAGTTTAACATTAATTAAATATTGATTATGTAACTATGCAAATAATTTATAACTGTAATAAATAGTAATTAATTACAATATAATAAAACACACGAGTGAATTGGAAAGAATACATACATACAAAATCCGTTCAGAAACAAAACGCCAATCAATTTTAAGATTTTTAGAATATAATTTAGTATCAATTAAATATAGCAATTAAATAAATATAAATAACGAATAAATAGCTGATGCCGAAAACACTATTAATATTACAATTCCATTTAATAAAAGATGTTTTAGTAGAAATATATGTTTTTGTAACAAGAGATTAAGGGGGTTCAAACTTAAAATTCCGCCCATACGTCTATTGCGTTGCTGTAGATTTCACATCGAGGGCACAAAACGCGCGATCACGTACGCAAATTATATAATTCAAACATCATATCGCATGGTTCGGTAGACGTGTATAAAAATAATATGATTCAATATTTAACGCTGTGTGTGTTTATGTTATAAGATTATTTTTATGCAATCACTATTCTAGAAAATTTTGAATGGGCAAAGAAAATTATTATAACATATATAATAATTATTCATAACACCTTGAACTAAATTCAAAAAAAAAAATGATATGCTTTATGCATTCTGCGTTCATAATTTCCTTAACTACATACATACTTACAAGTGAACGAGTATTTAATTGCTTTGAATTAATTGAGTTTAATTCTGTTTATACTATTTCACATGAAAATATTTAAGTGCCTAAAATATTATATAATAAATATTATATATTATATAATATAATACTATTTGATTACAGATAAAGTAAGAATATGCTTAATTTGCAAAAATATATTATAGTATATAAGTTGAATTAGTATCTTTTATATGTAACTTTGTATGTATGTTTATTTACATTTAGGTTAAGTAAAATACACTTTTATGCACCATTTCCGCTCTTTTCTTTTATTTTCTTTATCCTTATCTATCGGTTGCCTGTAAGAGATTGCTTTTAGTGATAAGGCCGCCTTTGCACATTTCTTTAACGTTTTTTCTGTATGTACCATTTTACTGTGCAATGTTATATTTAGTTAGTGTTTGTATGTGTGTTGACTTTTGACTTGCGCCTAGGATTGATGGTTAGTAATTGCAATTCACGCACGACTTAAGATTTGAACAAAGCAAGGGCGTTTCAGTAAACCTTACTTACATCACACAGATATACAGCCAGTAATCGACTTTGATCTTAATGGAAATGCCGACATTGTCTAGATATTTTTTTAAGACAAGGGTTGTCAAAAGTTAAAAACTATTATTTTTAATTTTAGATAAGCATCATTTGTTATTATGTTATGTTAAATAACATATATATTTAAACACATTTATTTTCTTTTCCATATTGCTTCATTATTTAACTATTTTTACATACAGCCTTCGCACGCGGGGTACGTTGATAAAAAGCAGCCTATAAGTTTGTTCAAGAAATAATCACACCCATTGATCCTTGACTTTGTGGAAACGTTATAAAAATAAACATTTACTCATTCAAACCTTGGTATTCGCGATGTTTTTTTTTTTTATTTACTCGATCACGTTAACGATAACACGAACTTACCTATCTATACTAATATTATAAAGCTGAAAAGTTTTCTGTTTGTTTGTTTGGTTGAACGCGCCAATCTCAGGAACTACTAACCGATTTATAAAATTCTTTTTGCAATAAATAGCACGTCAACTGAGGAAGGCTATAGGCTATATATCATCCCGGAAAATATACGGTTGCCATGGGATAGATTTGTTTTTGTCTAGGGACGAATCCGAAGCGAAGCGAGGGTGAGTCGCTAGTGTGGAAATAAACCAAGCCCTCTAGTGATAAAGAGAGACATAACTTTCTCTCTTGGCGTTTAATCAGTGTTTACAAAAACCAACAATGTTAAAATATTAAAATATTAATTATTATATAATCTAACTAGTAACTCACCTTTGCTTCGCTCGGGTTCGTCTCTAGTTACGTTTTAACGTTTAGCTCAGGGATGAGACATGTTCCTGCAGTAAAAAGTATCTTATATGTTGACCCGGGTAACCAGCTATCATCATACCAAATTTCAACAAAATCTGTCCAGTGGTTTTCCCGTGATGCGGTAATAGACAGACAGACAGACAGTCAAAAATTCTAAAAACTATAGATTTGGCTTCCGTATTGATAATAAAGTCTATTTTAATAAGATTTTCCAAAAAATATTTAATGTACAGATTCGGCTTTGTTAGAATTTTAACATATGTATAGATATCTAACTGAAGGCGAAGGCGTCTTTTAAAATATTTACCCATGTTCTTAATATACAGATATAAATGGAATTTTATTAAAAATAAATTAAAGTATTTCTTTTCACTAAATTTAAATATGTGTTAAATGAATCTTTAAATAATGTTACATATTAAGCTCACCTATTGCATTATAAAATTAAACTATTAATATTACTAAAACAAAAAAAAAGATCGATATTTTTAGGCATCGGAAATTAGAAATTCGAAATAACATTTTTTATATCTTTGATACCGATTTATTTTTACATGGCTAACACAAATGTAAAATGTAAGTACTGCATAAAACAAGTGTGTGGAGTGTCTGTTTGTAATATTAAAATACCCGCTTTTTACTTAATGCATATGGATGTATAAACAGTACATATACCAAAACAACATTTTTTATAATATTTATGTCTGTCTGTCTATCTGTCTGTCTGTCGGTTTGTTCCGGCTAATCTCTGAAATGGCTAGACCGATTTTGACGGGACTTTCACTGGCAGATAGCTGATGTAACAAGGAGTAACTTAGGCTACTTTTATTTTAGAAAAAAAATGGAGTCCCACGAGAAAAAATTAAAACCAAATTAATCAATTAATTTTGTTTTGGGGAGCAACCTAGGGACGAACCTGAGCGAAGCGAGGGTAAGTCGCTAGTTATAAATATAATGATAAATATAGTAACTCATACAGGAAGATGACTTACATAATATATGGAAATGAATTACCAAAACAATAAATAAAACAAGAAGTGAGAAAGTACGACGTCTTACTATTGTATTTCTACGTTATTAGGTGTAATGCTTCCTTTAGTCCATTTCTAGAACCTTCACTCAGTTAACGATACGTACGACTACAACTATCACTTTTAAGTAAATGTTTCAATCGTAAAATCTCTTATCTAGTCTATCTATTCATTTTAAGCTGTTATATAAAGGTATTAATTGTTTGTAAACTCTTCAATTTTGTAATTTCTCGAAATGTTGGAATGATTCTAAAAATTCTACCGAATTACAGAGTCCGCAAAAAGTGAATTTGGGTTAACCATTTATACCAGTTTTTACGGTATGAATCGCCACCTAGCTCGAATTATCTTGATGTTAGTGTACTAGCCAAAAACTAAATAAAAAATCGTCTTTCTTGGTTTGCAATCGAATGTAAGACATTGTCTTCGTTATATTTCTTTATAAACTATGAGGCCTTAAGAGTTCTTTCAATATTTCAAGCTTAGTAGTATCGAAGGTACGGAAAGGAATGTGCTTCTTCGTACATTTTTCTATATCTCTATAACTATATACTACTCATAATACGTCATTACACTTGAAATTTACCATAATGCACTTAATGAAAAATTGTAAAAAGTTATTTTTTCCTTTTTATAACTCTGAAATTAACCACCACTTGTCTTATTGGGAAGAAAAACATCGTGAGGAAACCTGCATGTCTAAGAGGACCCAGCAAGTTTTCGAAAGACATGAGAAGTCCGCCAACACATATTGGTCAGCTTGGAGAGCTATGACATGATTGAATGCTTCATTTTTAAGGCAGGCCCATGCCCAACAGTAGAACGTTAAAAAGGGCTGAATATAGCTCTCAAATTGAACCCCTAACTACAATTTATTTACGACATACATCCGACATGGGCTCACTTTATATGAATTTGTAAATAAAAATCAAATTTTTAAATACATCCAGTATATTTAAAGAAGGTAAGTTGTGACAGACAGAAAAAAAAACATATGAGTGATCCATATACCTACACCTACGAACTGTATAATCCTTAGTATCCTTAGGAATATTGACGATTTTTTTATTTATTAATGATGACACGTTGGCTCAGTTTGTAGTGCTACTTGCTGTACCAGCGGTCGCGGGCTCGAGTCTCGCTAGGGGCATTCATTTGCGTGATAAGCACGAATGATTGTACTCCAGTCATGGTTGTTTATATTTATAATATGTATGTATTTAAGTTATATATATATATATATATATATATATATATATATATATATATATATATATATATATATATATATATACTAGCTGACCCGGCCACGCGTTGCTGTGGCTAAAGTTTTTGTTATATTACATTATAGTAAACAATCTAAGAGGAACAATAAGAGAACATCAGTCACGGAGTCGTAAAATAAATTTAATTAATTTTATAGCGTCAACAACACGTGGTAATTATGCTGTTAAAATGTAGCTTATATGACACGTTCGTAGATTTACCATAGCAGCGCCATCTATTGATTACTTACTTAACCCAGTCGAAAGGTATCGACATCTCTTAGAATCATTTGGAGTTAACAGATAATTGTGACTGTCAAATAATAACAGACAAATAATTAGCAATAAATTAAAATTGCGACTATAATTTGAGATTTAAACTATCCTATCTCTCAAGTTGGATCGAACTGCACATGGTGTGCGAATTTTATTATAATCGGTTAAGTGGTTTAGGAGTCCATTGAGGACAAACATTGTGACACGAGATTTATATATTATATATATATATATATATATATATATATATATATATATATATATATATATATATATATATATATATATATATATATATATATATATATATATATATATATATATATATATATGTAGTGTATCAACTATCTGGTATCTACAACACAAGCCTCGTAGCTTACGTGTTAATGTCCCAACATATTTATTTATTTAACTAGCGACTCACGCTCGCTTCGCTCGCGGTTAGCTATGTTTATGTAGGTAAGGTAGTAGCTTGCTACTCCTAAGATATTTATTTTTTTAAATTAAATAGCGATTTACCCTCGTTTTGCTCGGGTGCGTAGGCCGTACGCGGATTTTGTTCATAATTTCATGGGTTTTAATTTTTTTCGCGGAACCCTGATTCTTTTTCTAAAATAAAAGTAGCCTAAGTTACTCCCTATAACATCAGCTATCTGCCAGTGAAAATCCCGTCAAAATCGGTCCAGCCGTTTCGGAGATTAGCCGGAACAAACAGACAGACATAAAGACAGACAGACAGACAGACAAAAATTGTAAAAAATGTTGTTTTGATATATGTATCGTGTAAACATCCATATGCATTTAGTAAAAAGCGGTTATTTTAATATTACAAACAGACACTCCCAATTTTATTTATATGTATAGATATTATAAATGTGGATGTGCAGAAATCAAAGAGAGTTCTTCACCGATTACTTTGATATGTGAAGTAATATAATTATTTTACATGGAAAAAGATATTTAAGTTATAGAATGCTTTACAGAAAACATAGTAACGGGAGAAGCTAAGGTTTAAGACGTTTCAATAGTCATTATATAGTTGTAATAGAAACACCTACCTCTTCCTGCAAAATTATACAATCATTTGGAAGAAATAGATAAGTGCCACCTGCAATGCTTGTTAATTTCAATTTTAAACATTTTTCATTTTAATATTTCTTACAATTTTTGATTCTTATAATATATTTTTTTCAAAAAGTTTAAATAGACTTGTTTGCTGTGTATAGTATATAAATAAACTAAAAAAATCAAAATCTTAAACAACATTATTGTCATATTTATAAATTTTAAAACTATTTTTTTTTTATTTAAGATTTTTTATTTATTTAAAGACGTGAAATAGTCAAGAAACCCGTCATTTTGAGGTTAAAAAAATGTGAAAATTGATATTTAAGCTTATTTCTATTGCTGATGGAAAAATCCGAGCAGGCTCACTTGAAATAAGATATTTAATATATCAACTTTTTTTTATTGTTAGATAGGCTTGCGCTTGACGACAATCAACGCTAAAGCACTGATGAGGTCTAGGTTGGAGCGCGCTTGCCTAAAAAACTAAAAACTTCCTGGAAAAAAACCAAATAATGCGAAAAATGTTAAGAGGCCTATCACAAAATGTACTGAGTTCTATGGTATTAAGTTCGAACGGCCGACGCATCGCTGTATCTAACATTTTCTGCAGTTGTATTACAACTGCAGAAACTTCTATGTAAAGTTTTATAATAAATTATAAAAAAAGTATGTGATTACGTTATTTTTGAACTTACGTATGTTCTGGTATAAATTTTACTTAATAATATTAATGCTGTAAGGATATATTTACATCTAATTCTGTACGTTTTTAATAGTTTTTAAGATTTTGAAAAGGATTTTTTTTTGTAGAAATCCAATACATATTTTCAAATTCAGAGAGGGAGATATTATTATATATTTTTCATTTCGTTTGCTTAGTATGGTATTTCAATCCATGAGCTTGAAAAAGTGTAGTCGCGCATTTTATTAAAAACTTGCGTCGAAATTTTGGCTTTATTTCAATTAATAAAGAAAATTTGCTAAAAGCGAGGCCGCTATGAACTATATTCATAACTATTCTCCACTATACAATAAGTCAAAACTGTCGAAGAGTTTCAGTTTCTCTGAATAAGAACGCCAAAGATGGGCATTAAGTTGAAAAATCATGGTCATAATGTAATAGGCCTCTTAATAAAAACTAAACATTGACTTTTTTATACGGTTTAGAGAAGAGAAATGGAATTTCGAGTAATTTAGATAGATCGGCATTAGCATGGTTAATTACACGTTTCCAAACCAAAGTTGCTTAATAAAAATTACATCATATTGCAGTTAACATAAAAACAAACGAAGAAAAAAATCTATCACAACAAAATATTATTTTTTCATACATTTCATATAATATTTATGTCGAAGTAGGCACTATAAAATTATGGCATTTATTTGGATGTGCTTTTACTATTATAAATGTGCCTTCTTAGTTTTTATGGCGAAATATTTCTAGGGGGGTCACAGAAAGTGTGACACATGACAATAGGAGGGGGTCAAAAAAAGCTGATTTTAGCGTGACGTGACGTATTTTATGCCCCTTAGCAGTACCACAAATCATAAGTAAAAAATCAAAGATCTACATACTTTAATTACCTTATGTTATGTATATATGTTTGCATTTGATGTGGCATAATTAGCACCGTCTATATTTTTTCATTTTTTTAATATTTTCACACAAGCTCTTTTTAACCGTCGACGCAAAAAGAGGTTAGTTATAAGTTTAACGTGTGTATCTGTGTGTCTATGTATCTGTATATGTTTGTGGTATCGTAACGCCCAAACAAATGAACCGATTTTAATTTACTTTTTTTTTGTTTGAGAGGTGATTTGATCAAAACTGTTATTAGCTAAAAATCAAGAATTCAGCCGTTAGCAAGCTATCTAGGCTAGTTTTGTAAGTTCCTTTTTGGACTATTGTGTTATGGGTTTCTAAAATTATTAATTTAATAGTTATATGAATAGTTATATTTAACTAGTGAAACAATAATTAAGGCTTAGTCATATTAATAACAGCAATTACAGGCAAGAGGCATATCATCTTAGTCCTCACAGTGATAACGTACCGGCGGTTCTGTATTTTTGTTACCTAAAACCTAAGTGCATGAACCGTAGGTGTTATGGGCGACAGGTACTGCTTTCCACCAGGTGGTCTGTCTGCTCGTTTGTCACTGAATCTCATAAAAAAAAAAAAAATTAATAACAGTACCTGGGTACAGAGCTTCGCTCGGAGTTCTTTTTTGTTATGTCGTATTTTTTAAAATAAAAGAAAAACTTAAAACTAATAAAGTATTATGAAAAACTAAAAACTTGAATAAATACAAAAAAAAACAAAAATAAAAACTTTGTATCCGACCGGGATTCGAACCCGGACACCTGTAATAGTCAATCTTGCGCCTTGGCCGCTTGAACACGGTACTTATACAAGAACGTAAGAAATTAGCGACCATATTTTGCGTGGAATAATGCGAAAGAAAACCGTAAGAAAACTCGAGAACACGGGTTTTCCCAGACATAAGACTAATCTAGATCGATTATCAATCGCTCCTACAACCTCTACGCACCAAATTACAGCGAAATCGTTAGAGCCGTTTCCGAGATCGCCGATATCAATAAATATACAAGAATTGCTCGTTTCAATGTATTAGATAGATAAATAATTTAAGAACAATCATTAACAATGTGTAAACAAAGATGTGAGAGCCCACAAGCGCGTAGTAAAGCGGCAGCATGACGTAAGCTTCATTACAGAACTTTCGATTTCTGGATGAAAACGAGTCTGTTTCCTTACTGCCGTAAATAACATCGACATTGTGCACTAACTTATATTTCTAAGTTTCCAATAATACCGCCCATGCACTACAGTGATAATTATAAGGCTTTATGATTACAGCAAAATACATTAGAATTTAATACACAGAATAAAAATGGTCAATTTAATGTAATTTATATAATTAAGTAAAATCTTCTGAAATTCAATAAGCAACTATATAATATAATTTTTAAGAAGTATTTTATGTAAGGACATCTTTTAAAAAGTTACGCATTGTTTCTTTTTTTTTTAAATGAGGGCAAATCACGCTGCAGCTCTTTCGTAACGTGACCTGGGCCTAAAATGTTCACACAAATTTGTCTGTTTAGCAACGATATTTTAGTAAAATATGTGCGTGTGGCAATCGATCACACCATGGCGTACCTCCATCGTCACTATACATCATATTTATTGTAATTTATAAGCCGCTGTGTTCCACATTGAAATAAATATTAAAAAATATTGTATCCAGTTTTGTTAGACCAAAATTATAAGATATTTAGTTTAAAATTTAACAAATAAATATTACTTTTCCAATTCATTATCAAACTTATCTAAATTGAGTCTCTTAAAAAGACATAGCAGATACGGGATACCATCTAAACATCTGCAAAGCATGTATGTGCCATAATAACCGCATTCCTTGCTAAATGAATATGGAGTACGTAGGATTACAAAATGTGCTTCGTGACATACATCAGGTGCAACCCCACAAGTCTACTACATCGACATAAGGCACGTAACATATTACGATTTGCCTGTAACCCCGTCGTTACCGCATCGACGCGAGCGCACCGCCAGTCCACCACGCGTTGTCGCGTCGCGCAGTTGCCGCGAGTCGAGATATTTTTCGAAATCGAAAAAAACTTTTTGTTAGTATTAAATAGATTTTTTTTAAACATAAATTTTAATTAGACTTTTTAAATAATTTTTTTCTATTTATACTAGTTTTGTGTCAACAACGCATAATTATTTATAAAAATCAGCAAACGATTAAAAAAAAATATTAACGTAATCGCAGATTAATAATTATTATATTTAATAATTATTATTATAGAGTCTGTTTATTTATTTATTTAATGATCTAATCAGACTTTACCTATTCTAACGTAATACCCAGTTAGGTTCTTACATAAATCCTGGATACTGTATGTTAGCAATCTATTCAGTACATTCATTATATCCTACCAACATAATATACACCATAAAAACCCATAATAAATGTTTATATGATAATTTAAATTATTTAATCCTAAGTGCCATTGATCCCATCAAATAATCACAATATAAAATGTTGTATAACACCGTTAATTTAATTAGTTACGAGCAAACGTCTTCTAAACTATTTCCTAGTAACCGACCATTTGATTTAAAGACCAATCATTAATTTTAACCGGCAAGACATTGTATAACTCTATTTACCTTTATTGAAGCACGTTCTTTCATTCAAAAGCAGCCTTTACCGTAATCGATTATGAAATTAGTCATTTGGTTTTTAAAACAGTGACTAAAACTTAACAAAAACTAATGTTTTTATTTCATTGTATTCATATCTAGATAATTAAACTCTTTGTCTTATGGTGAAGTTGTTAAGACAAGGTCATCGGGGATAGAGAAAACTCATGAGAGCTTCAATACAATAGAAGATATCTACAAATATTACATATGAAGTTAGTACTATCAGTGTCATTAGTGAGTGCTAAGAAAGGAATTCTAATTAGAAACAATCCAGTGACCTGCGAAACATTAAGAAAAATTTGTTAACTATTGTATACAAGTGATTGTGTAAGAAGTGTTGAAAGAACATCAGCAATGATTGTAAGTATGGTTAGCTTTAACAAACTTGACATGCATTTCAATGTTCACAGTTATTAATTAAAATAATATTTTATAAACTTAACTATAACTAAATTCTTGAAAGAAATATTTACATATTATGACGACACGTTTGGCTCAGTGGTCGCGGGTTCGAGTCCCGCTGGGGGCATTCATTTGTGCGATTAGCACGAATGTCTGTACTCCAGTCATGGGTGTTTATATTTATAATATGTGTATATTTAAAGTTATATATGTGTAGTGTATCAACTATCTGGTATCCATAACATAAGTGTCGTAGCTTACCATGGAACTAGATGGTGCTGTGTGTTAATGTCCTAATATATTTATTTATTATTATTTATATTCTTTTACACCATTGTAGAAAAAAATGCAAATATTTTAACGGTTTTTAACAACAACAATTTGATTCTTTTACGTGATTTCTGCCTATTATGTAGTAAATCAATGACCAATTTGCTTCAATTACCATAATTATGGAAATTACATTCAAAATGATAGTATTACAAAAAATATAAGCCAAGGTCGCTATTATAATAGGATTCGTACATTTTAAATTGGCAAATGCATGCATTATTAACACCGGAGATTATGACATAACATCGGGTCAACGTTAAGCGCTCTGAAGTAATATTGCTGCAAGCTTTAAAATAAGATTAAATTATTAGGAAATTTTACAATATATCTACAGAATATTTTCGTCTAATATTGCTTATATGAAGTCTCTCCCGTGACCATGATTGCTGTAAAGCAATCGAAACGTCGGGAAACAAAAATCAAAATAAATCCGCGAAAAAATCCGAAAAGATAGTTTTATTTAAATGTCTAATATTCGCGTAAATCTAAGAAAGTATTATGCTTATATGAATTTACACGAAGTATCAGGTTCGATAATCGATATCTATTTGGAGTAAATATTTATTTTGACAAACACTTGTTGGCGCCTGGTTGCACACGAATAATGTGATCTATCGATCTCTGTCTTCTTTGTGAAGTAAAAAGTAAATTAGTCAAGAATCTTTTTAAAAAAGAACATTAATTGTGACATTTTCGATTATGCAAATTTAGACCAATGTAATAGCAACATTGTGCCATTTGTCTGTAATGGCTACAACACGACTGGATTCGATGCATTTAGTTTCTAAATGCTAATATGTAAAACAGCTTAAGTGCGAAATTGCACAATGATAGACGTGTTCTAGAAGATATATAACCCACTTCTTTAAAAGAAAAAAAATTACTTACAAAAACAAGTTTTAATTATTGAATAAATAGTGTTGTATAATAAAGTATCTGGTCTAAGAATTCGTTAAAAAATAATTAACTGCGTAAATATAATAAACGGTAATTAATATATTCTAAGTTTTCATTCGGCGAAACACTTGCCGGCCCTAGTTGGCATATAAAATAGATATATGATTACATCATTACAGAGTTTTGTTAAAAATTTCCGTATTTAAATTTTAATATTACACATACACATTAGGTATTAGGTATGATTAAATAAATAATTAAAAACAAATATTATTTCAATATTGTAAAGAGGCAGAGTTTGTTTGTTTGAACGCTCTAATCTCAGGAACTACTAACCCGATTTGAAAAATTCTTTTTGCATTAGTTAACCCGTTTACTAAGAAAAGCTATAGGTTATATATTATGTAATATATAGTCTTTTTATTCTATACTAACCATTAAAACGTACATAGGGAGAACCCAAGCGAAGCGAGAGTATGTATGTATGTATGTATGTATGTATGTATTCAGCCCTTTTTTAACGTCCCACTGCTGGGCACGGGCCTCCCTTCAATACGAGGGGAATCAGGCCATAGTCCACCACGCTGGCCAAGTGCGGGTTGGCGGACTTCACATGTCTTTCGAAAACTTGTTAGGTTCTCTCAGACATGCAGGTTTCCTCACGATGTTTTCCTTCACCGTAAAGCAAGTGGTAATCATGTAAGAAATGATTCGCACATGAAAATATCAGAGGTGCGAGACCCGGGATTTGAACCCGCTTCACTCGGTTACCCAAGCGAGCGTGCTACCATTGGGCTACCACTGCCTTAAGCGAGAGTAAGTCGCTAGTAATATTATAAATTAAATGACCTTACATCCTTACGTCTCCTAAGTATTGCATTTAAGGTCAAGTATAATAATATCGCTTAATCGCATATTTCTTTCGAGTCTTTCCCACTGGCGTGACACGTGACATTGGCGAAGTAATCTGTGCTAAAATGGCACATTTTGAGGTCATAAACAAGAAAATTTAAGTGGATTGTTTTTTTTTTTTTAATTTTTTTATACAAAATTATATGACTGAATCATCTCATTTTGTTTGACGACTACGAGTTACTTAAAATATAGGTATGTCAACCACTCTTAAACTTGATTGTAATATATTATTGGCACAAAAATATAAATAAATAGCTTAGCCTCCATGTAACCAAAAAATATCATCTATACATATAATAAAATTCTGAGTCGAATCTGTACATTAAATATTTTTTGGAAAATCTTATCGTCCGTCCGTCTGTCCATCCGTCCCTCCGTCCGTCTGTCTGTCTGTCTGGTAACGCGTCACGAGAAAATCACTAGACAAATTTTGATGAAATTTGGTATCATGATAGCTGCTTGTCCGGGTCAACATATAGGATATATTTTACTGTGGAAAAATATCTCATCTCTGAGAAATCTATACTAAACATTGAAACATAGCTAGGGTCAAACCCGAGCGGAACGAGGTTTAGTAGCTAGTATAAATATATATTTACTAAAGAAGTAGAAAGTGTATCACTATAATTACAAAGATTGTATCCACTTATCTGTCATGACGCGATTGTCTCGAGACTATAAAGTTCCAGAAGCATCCCACAACGATTGCGCAAGACCATAAGGGAAGTAAGGTAATGCTTTACGCAACTCGGTGACATAAACCTTTTCATAGATCCGACTCATTCATCACTCGTATAGTGTGCGATCGTAGGAAAATACTTTTAAGTAATGTCGCTTTGTTTTTTTTATAACATATACATATATATTTAAATAAAGTATAAAAATAATTAAAAAAAATTTAAATTAAAAAGTATGAGTATGTTTAATTAAAATTATTACAAGTAAAATATAAATTAATGTAGTTTACATCCTGTGTTTATTATATGTAACTAGCGACTCACCATCGCTTCGCTCGGGTTCGTCTCTAGGTTGATTCCCAATACAAACTTTCATCCCCATTTTCACCCTCTTAAGGGATGATTTCCGGGATAAAAAGTATCCTATGTCCTTCCCAGGGTTTCAAACTATCTTTGTACCAAATTTCATCTAAATCGGTTCAATAGATCCAGAGATTTACCCCTATAACCTCACAAACTCACAAACTTTACCTGTTTATAATATTAGTAGAGATAAAATATAATTATCACCAGTTAAGTTATATACTTAGACATGCGCAGTAATAAATAATACTTAATTACTAATTAATTCAAGCCAAAAATGATTTAACTAAAATCTACTTCTAACAAGGAAACTAAAAATATGAAAGTGTATCCTAGTTTTTAAACATTACAAATGTTTCTTATCAAACAGCTTCGAAATGAAAATTGTTAAATCTCTAATGTATATAGTATATAGGTACCAGGTAGTATTTTCAAACATACACGTAATAAAATTGACTAGTTGTACATTTCTTTAAGCAACATTGGCCGATAAGAACTTAATAAAAAAATTTAAAGAGTGCGTGTATGAATGTATACGCGCGCAAGAAGTAAAACTTCTGTACGTTATCGGTACTCAATATGATATATAATAATAATGAAATTCAATTTATGTTTTAAATAATTATGATAAGTGAAATACTAAAAATAACGCATATTGGGCATATTACAATAATATATTTATAGAATATCATTTAAGGAAAGAATATAATATTATATATAATTTGTTAGACAATAACAACGGTTACCATGGCATCAAACGTACGTACATTTTTTCGTAACGCATTCACCAGCTTACCCCCCAAGTAAAGCGTGCGTAAAGAAGTTTAACATCAAAAATAAAAAGGGAAAAAGATTTTTTTCCCGTTCTATTAGTTAAAAAAATCCCGTAAATTATGTTTGTGCTTCGCTGTGGGAGAAAGTCATAATGCTAAAAGTCAATCGTAACCATTGATATACAAAATCTATACTAATATTATAAAGCTGAATAGTTTGTTTGTTTGTTTGTTTGGTTGAACGCACTAATCTCGGGAATTACTGATCCGATTTGAAAAATTCTTTTTGCATTTGATAGCCTGTTAACTGAGGAAGGTTATAGGCTATACATTATACCGGAAAAGTGTACCGGTCCCGTGGGATAGATTTGTTTTTGTCTAGGGACGAACCCGAAGCGAAGCGAGGATGAGTCGCTAGTGTTTTAATATACTCGTACCAGTGATTGTATCACAATGCGAACCGTCGCGTCGATCAAAGAATGAAAACAAGGAATCTTGATTTTCTTTTATATATATTTTTTTTAATATTTTTTATACAAATAGATGTGACTAAGTAAAAATATGAATAGTGCAAATATCATGATTACGATCTACAAGTGAATTGACCGCATTATATTTACCAAAACATTTAGTTACGAATGATGTAACGTAACGAACTGTTAAACACACAAACGTACGGAAGTAAACACTTGCAATATACAAATGCTAAATGAGATTAAATAAACACACTTATATTGCTTAACTATGACGAAATATAGGTAAAGTTATAAAATGTTCATAAATTTCTAGTTTTGATACATTAGGTCTTTCGTCATGTGTGATATAAAGGGCGACGAAACGATCTTATGGCTTCATTTAAAAATATACAAAAATATTCGATTGATCTAGAAGGTTCTCTTTTCTCTTACTTAATATTTTTTTCTTCGATGGCAACATCGTTATTGATGAAGGAATATTTTCTTTAGGTATATTTTTTATAAGCAATGACTTAGGTATATATTGAAATTAGGTACCTACGTTTTAATTTTTTTGAGCGAAACACTAATTTTTTTCTAAAATAAAATTAGCCTAAGTTACTCCTTATAATATTAGCTATCTGCCAATGAAAGTCCCGATAAAATTGGTCCAATTGTTTCGGAGATTAGCCGGAACAAACAGGCAAACAAAAATTTTAAAATTTGTGTTTTTCTTATAAATACCGTATATAATTCCATATGCATTTAGTATAAAGCCGTTATTTTAACATTACAAACAGACACTTTAATTTTATTTATATGTATCTATATAACAAATAATTTAAAATTTAATGACATAAGTTATTTATAATATGTACGAGTAAATTAAGTAATAGGTACACTTAGAGTTTATAATATGATTATGATTACTCATCAAATGCTGTTTTATTTATTTATATTTACGAATTATTTTTCAAAACAATAAAAAGAAGGGATAGTAACGTCTATTCTTAACTGTTATCATATAGTTTTTATTATGTAAATATTGGTATCACGCGATGATTAAATTTTATCGGAAGTAACATATTATAGGTATAATACATACATCAATCTAATTAAGACCTATATGGCAAAATTATTCAACGATTATATTTATAATCTAAACATATAAATAAAACAGTATTGCCTGTCTATGCATTCCATAATTACTTCTTGAAATTGAGATCATGCCAAAGCCCGAACAACCACTACTTATGTACATACATACATATTATAGTGATATTGTACCAAACCTATATTAATGGGACTAAAAGATATAGGCGTAAGGTACATAGGATACCTTTTTTTTTATTTCAGAAAAAAAACGCGAAATAAAGTCTAAACGGGTTTGAAATTCGAAATTAAGATACATCTAAACACATAGGCTATATTTTTTACTGACATACTCGTAAGAAGAATAAAAAGAAGTAAGAAGAAGAAGTAAGAAGTTACGCGAGCGAAGCTAGTGTTTATATGTACACCATCATCAATATTGGTTTAGCTACCAGGGAGAGGTGCTTACCATGCTTTTTTTTAAGATTCTTAACACGCGAACAGAATCGCGGATGTAAGCTAGTCTTAAATATATCCACAACCAAATGTGGTACACATTGAGTATATTTTATATAAATAGAGATATTTATATAACGAGATAATGTAACATAAACGCGCAATCACTTTTTAAATAAGTATTAAAAGGTAAAAGTGCGCAGTAATGACGCTATAAGTGGGTTCTTGAATAAAGTATAGAGCTTGATATTAAATTATAAAGGCTTAAAAAACAAAATTTTCTTAATTAACATGAAATTGAATTGAAAAGCAGTCGTTCTGCGCAAAACTTTATTTTATCATTTGGCAAAAGCAACATAATAGGTACTAACTGCATTTAATTATGAAAACTACTTATTTATTTTACTAAAATTCTACAGGTTTTTTTTTAAATTAATAAATTAGTTTTATGTTCCGTTTGTAAATATGTAGATGATCTCTGAAGTTCACAAACGATATTATGATTGTATGATATCACGACCGTCATTTTGAATACAATTTTTAATATTCTTTAATTAGCGACTCACCCTCGCTCCGCTCGAGTTCGTCCCTATTTACGTTTTAATGTTTAGTATAGATTTCTCATTGACGAGATACTTTCCCGCAGTAAAAAATATCTTATATGTCCCAAACAATCAGTTATCACCACACTAAATTTCATCAAAATCCAAAAAAAAGTGGTTTTTCCGTGATGCGTTCACAGATAGACAAACAGACAGACAGACAAAAATTCTAAAAACTATAGATTCGGCCTTTGTATCGATAATAATGTCTATTTTAATAAGATTTTCCAAAAAATATTTAATGTACATACATATTCGACTCTTTTCGACTCGAATTTTATTATACTATTCTTTAATGATTGTAGAATAACATCTTGTTTGATTAAGGCAAAAAGCGGAGCCAATACCCGGCATCATCATCCTCTCTATTATAAATACTTCCAATGGTGCCTATAAAGCTACCTCAAGCTTTCTAAGCAAAGCGATTTTGTGCAATTCATCTCTTTGTAACGTATGCATTTTAATAATATTGATCCCACTGCAATAAACTAAAGGAAAATAACAACATATGATAATGTTATTAGGTAGGTGGAGCGCTAACCGAATGGGATAAGTTGGGATTTATTAATTCAATTCAAATACATCGGTCAAAAAAGTCACAACAGCGACAAAAGACACCTAAACACAATTGGTGACAGTTTTAAGAGAACTTTTGTATGGAATTGTGTATAGATACAAATACGTAGGTACTTTTTAACGATGTCCAAATACAACAGAACAAATAGCAATAGTAGGTACCTAATAATTTAGAGTACGTACGAGTATGTATATATCTCTGCCACGTTACCCATGGACTAAAACAGGAAAGGTTCTAATCAATCATCAAATTGTACCCATAAATTCTTTAGACAAATAATAGGCAAACAAAAACTAATCTATCCCACGGGAACCGTACATTTTTCCGGGATAAAAAGTAGCCTATTTGTTATTCTGATGTATGAACTATATTATAGTAAAATTTCTGTTTACGTTACTGTTTAAGTAACTACAGTTTTTTAACTATCCCACGGGAACTCTTTAATTTTCCGAGATAAAAAGTAATGTTGACCGAGGATATAAGGTACTACCATGCAAAATTTCATTTAAATCGGTCCAATAGTTTCGGAAATTAGCCCATACAAATAAACATAGAAACAAAAAAATTAAAAAAATTGGGATTTGTTCTATTTCTCTTCTTACATCCCCCTGACTTGGTTTTTAGCATTTTTTTTCTATATACAGACATTCGACCTCTATAGTTTTATTATATGTATAGATTATTATCAATAAAATACCAAATAATTATTGAACGGTATTTATTAGACTCTGGTAGGATGGACTATAAGTGATAGAAAAATGTAAAATCATGTTTTTACATAACTCTTGATTGCAGTCCATCTATTTACATAGCGTCAGACGCTTCGATATTAGCTTGTCCTAAGCATGAAATCGTTTACAAGGTTGAATGGACAGGCCAGCATAAACCTTCTGGAAAGTAGCACCAAAGAGAATTATATAATGTAGCGATTATGATGAGATTATAACATTACAGTTCCTGTTTCTTATGTATAGTAATACCAATAATTGAAAGTAACACGTATAGTATAATATAATAAATATGTACTTTTAGCTGGTATATAATTCAGACTAGTTCCAAATCATTTAAAAAATAAATATTCCATTAGTAGAAAATAAATTTTTTCTTTAAATATTTCATATAAATTTGTAACAATTGGTTTAAAACGAATAAAAATAACACCTAAAACATATTATATTCGATTTTTATACATTTTTTGATGTCAGTCCCAAATTAATAAAAAGCAGTTGACTTGTTTCAAAGAAAAATCATAAAAGCGTAAATTGAAACAAATAATAATAAATTCTAAAAAACCTAAGTGTATCGAAAACTGTTAAAAAAACTCTATATAATGGAAAAAATAAGTTTTATTCGCCAAATATATCGCTTTCTGCAAATAATTTCCTGGATAGTGTAATATAATTAATTGCACAATATCATTAATAGTCGAATTACATAAAATATTATATATATTTATTACCTTGAATGTATTACCTGTATATCTTATTCAACTGCTTGCTGCACTAAATGAAATAAAACCTCGGCCGCGACATTGTTCTCCGTTGGCTGCGCGCGCGCTCCTACACAAGGACTTTTACTTAACCCTAATCTTATTACATAACACCGTAACAAAATATATGTAACCAGTACGGATAACAATTAAATATTCATTTTCTAAGTATAACTAAGTGACTTTTTTATCTAAAATTGATTTTATTTTAATCATAATTTTTTTTTAATCATATTTTTTAAAATTAATAAAGAATATTTGTATCTACTTTGTATCAATACCTTAACATAAAATAAAATATATTTTGCTGTACTATATTTATTAAATACAAGCGACTTAACCTTTCTTTGCTCGGGTGCCACCCAAATTATCGTTTAGTTATACATTTTCTTTTATTTCAAATTGTTCAGGCAACGCAAGCCGATAAAGCAATTCAACAGCCAATTATTTTAAGACTTTAATTAAAGTTATTTTGATTTCTGACAACAAACATATTATTATCTAAATACGAAATAGCCTACAGCACTCGGCGATAATGTAGCTCCTATGCTATTAGTGAAAGAATATTCAAAATCAGATGACTACTTTCAGAAATTACCGCCTACAACAAACTTTACTTCTTTATAATTGTAATATAGATAATAATTTTAGATAATATTTTTTTGAAAAAATGACTAGTTTTCAGACATTTTATTAGTTTTGTTTTTCTACTTAATCAAGCACCTCAAAAACAGTTGATTGCTAACTCATATAAATAAGGCTTTATATACACTGTAAATCTGTAAAGTTTGTAAGTTTGTGAGTTTCTTTGTATGAAATCTCTGGAACTTCTGGACCGACTTAGATAAAATTTGGTAAGAAGATAGTTTAAGACCCTGGGACCCTGACATATATTTATCTCGAAATAACATATGAACCTGAGTTTTTATCCCGGAAACCACCCCTTAAGGGGGTCAAAATGGGGATCATAATTCATATTGGGAATCAACCTATAAACAAACCCGAGCGAAACGAGGGTGAATCGCTAGTTAAAAATAAAGAACGATATAAATATACAATTTATCAATACTAATGGTAACCACGTGTTGACCAAGCAATCGTTCACGAGCTCGACCGCGAATCCCTAGTTACAAAACGACGTTCATTAATTACATAACACGTTGCAGAACCAAATGCAGAAACATCTCTGACAAAAGTAGGCTTTTGTGCTACATATAGCAATGTATGGTAATATGTGGGTTATTCAGAATCTTTATCATTACCAATAATTTATTTAACAAAATTTTAATAAAAAAAAATGCGCAGCAGTTATGAGCAAAAATGTTATTACGAATGCTAAAAAGTTTTTAATGTAAATTAGCATTATCAGTCTATGATATTCTTAATTGACATCACTATATCACTATATATATTATAAACTAGCAAAACCCGCGGCTTTGCTCACGCTAAAACTACAACAAAAAAACTTTAAAAAGGTAGGTTTCATACAAACGATGAACCCTTATTTTATCTCCTTATGAGATGAATTTCAAAGAACGCTAAAACACTTATTTATTTAATTGTATTGAAGAGCATTAATACCAAGTTTCAAGAAATTTTGATCATAAATATTTTTTGGGTTATGTTATAACGTGTACCTACTCCCGTAGGAATGAGATAATCTCCCGCGGTAAAAAGTATCCTATATGTTGACCCGGATAGCTATCATCACACCTAATTTCATCAAAATCCCTCCAGTGGTTTTTCGGTGATGCGGTAACAGACAGACAGACAAAAATTCTAAGAGCTATGGATTCGGTCTCTGTATCGATAATAAAGTCTATTTAAATAATATTTTCCAAAAAATATTTAAGGTACAGATTCGACTAAGTTAGAATTTTATTATATGTATAAAGTTTGTGTTTTTTGGGGCTAATCTCTGTGCGGATTTTTATACGTTTTTCTTTGCATCAATAGAAAAAGGGGTTATCTTAGAAGGTTGTGAGCTATAATTAATCATCATTTTACAAAAATAATTAAGTCGAAAAAATCATCCTTTTTTCGACTCGACAAACAAAACGGTCCCTGGGGTTCAGTATAACATATACCCTACCTATCTATACATAATATAATAAAACTGTAGAGATCCAATATCTGTACATAGAAAAAAAAATGCTAAAAACCGAATCAGGGGGATGTAAGAAGAGAAATAGAACAAATCCAGATTTTTTTCAAATTTTTTGTTTCTCTGTCTGTTTGTCTATTTATACGGGCTAATCTTGGAAACTATTCGACCAATTTAAATGAAATTTTGCATGGTGGTACCTTATATCCTTGGTCAACATTTTAGATACTTTTCATCACTTAAAGTTAAAGAGTTCCCGTGGGACAGTTAAAAAACTATAGTAACTTATACAGCGTAGTACACAAAAACTACGGATTGGATTTTAATGAAACTTTACAATAATATAGTTATCAGAATAACAAATAGGCTACTTTTTATTTTGGAACAATGTACGGTTCCCGTGGGATAGATTTCTCGAAATTGATAGAGCCGCTAGTGCTAAAAAAAGAAAAAAGTTCCTTAATATCTTTTAGTGGTAACTATGGAACATCTAAAAAAATCCAAACTAAAAGTGTTTAATAATTTATTAATTGGATATGATTATCACTTAAAACAACAACCTAAAAAGGCTTAGTGATTATGTTGCCATCAAAATTATTTATCTCTTGCTGGTTATATAAACTTTAATTGTATATTTGTTATTTTATAATACAATAATAATGATAAATTATTGTTATTATAAAAGAAGCCTCCAATGAAAAGAAACTTCATATGTTGAATGAAATTCGAATAAGAAGGAAAACAGAGTGTTTCAAAATAAACAATGAAAGCGGGTCACGATAGCGGGTGAGCAATTGCATTACAACTACAAAGCCATCAAAACTAATTCGCCAATAAAATTTAAATTCACGTAATTACACTTATGTAAGAAGAAGAAGAAGTCCAAGGATTCTTAGTAAAAATATATCTATTTATTTCATTTTAAACATACATACAATAGATACTTAGAACTATTGCTCAATTAGCAACTGGCATACGAGATTGACAGCATTTTTATACGTACATACATAATATGTGGTCGCATTAAATACTTTTGTGGAAGTACTGTTATATTGAACAAGCAATTCTTGTATTGTATTGGTATATATAAATTTATTTCGTGTATCTCGGTAATGGCTCTAACAATTTGGATCAAATTTTATATTTAGATAAGGTTTTACTTTTTAAGTTTATCTTTATATGTGTCTTTTCTGAAAAAAAAAAACGCAATTTTCATATCTTCACCGAAAAGCGCCAAGCAAAGCTCGTTCGCCCAGGTAGCGATTTTTCGCTTACGGTTCTGGCTTTGACTTAATTTACATTCAATTAATCATACAAATCCTGCTCTATGTGAGTCGATAGAACGACGCATAGATAAATAAACTTATCTATACATATAATAAAATTCTGACTGAGTCGTATCTATAGTTTTTAAAATTTTTGTCCGTCCGTCTGTCTGGAAACGTATCACGAGAACCACTGGACCGATTTTGATGAGATTTGGTATGATAATAGCTGGTTATACGGGTCAACATATATGATAACTTTTTACTGCGGGAAAATATCTCATCTCCGAAAAATCTATACTAAAAGTTAAACGTAACTAGGGACGAACCAAAGCGGAGCGAGAGCGAGTCGCTTGTGTATTTATATAGGTACTTAAAATAATAACGCGAAAATTGTCAGCAGGAATTTTAATTTTATATAACTAAAATATTTTAATGCAAAATTATTGTGCAATGTGCTTTTAACAAATGATTTATAATGATATTCAAATAGTCGTAATATTTTGCAAGTGTGTGCATAATGTAACACGAGCTAGTCTGAACTTAACTTACATTACACTTACTCACATAATGTTATATAATTCAGCTCAGTTCCGTGACAAATGTTAGGAAATTATGGTCTAAATTCTCTTTAAATACATTAATACATTTTAAATACACTTAGGTACTTTTTTGTTGGAGTTGCGAAAATTGTTAGATAGCGCTTTTTTACGGAAATTATGCAATTTTAGCATAGAGTATGAGAGTCCTCAAATATATAAGATTCTTTTTAAGTAAATTTAGTAATTCCCGTTAGTGTACTACGTCAATTACGATACTACTCATCATTCTACTAAACTAACTAACGGAAGGTTTTTAAACTACTTAACGGAAGGTTTTTTTTTTTTTATGACATTCAGTGACAAACGAGCAAACAGACTACCTGATGGAAAGCAGCACCTGTCGCCCATAACACCTACGGTTCATGCATTTAGGTTTTAAGTAACAAAAATGCAGAACCACAGGTGCGTTGTCACTGTGAGGACTAAGATGATATGCCTCTTGCCTGTAATTGCGCTGGCTACCTTATCCTTCAAACCGGAACACAACAATGCAATCATTGTTGCTTGGCGGCAGAAATAGATAAAGGGGTGGTACCCATCCAGTCGGACTCCTCAGGCTTGACAGAGTCCTACCACCGGTGAATTTTATTTTTACTACAACCATTTTAATAGGTAGTACTGGCTTTTCTAGCAAATATATATTATGTATATACAATATACATATGTAAATGCATTTCCCAACATAAAAAAGTAGGCCTCTTATAACTAGTAATATATAGAACACTAGCGACTCACCCTCACTCCGTTCGGGTTCGTCTCTACTTAAGTTTTAACGTTTAGTATAGATTTCTCAGAGATGAGATATTTTTTCGCAGTAAAAAGTATGCTGTATTTTGACCTGGATAACCAGCTATCGTTATACAAAATTCCATCAAAATCCCTCCAGTGGATTTTCCGTGATGCGGTAACAGACAGACAGACAAAAAATTTAAAAGCTATAGATTTGGCTTCTGTATCGATAATTATATAAATTTCAAAAAGATTTTCCAAAAAATAATTTAATGTACAGATTCGACTTAGTTACAATCTATACAGATAAATAAATTTGGAGTGTCTGTTTGTAATATTAAAATAACCGTTTTTTACTAAATGCATATGGATGTATACATGGTACCTACATATACCAAAATAACATTTTTTACAATTTTTGTCTGTCTGTCTGTCTGTCTGTTTGTTCCGGCTAATCTCCAAACCGGCTGGACCGATTTTGACGGGACTTTCACTGGCAGATAGCAGATGTTATAGGGAGTAACTTAGGCTACTTTTTTTTAGAAAAAGAATCAGGGTTCCGCAAAAAAAAATTAAAAACCGCGAAAAAGTGAACAAAATCCGCGTACGGCGTACGCACCCGAGCAAAACGAGGGTACCTAAATCGTTATATAATTTAAATGAATATCTTAGGAGTAGCAAGCTACTATATATGTATAAGCATAGCTAATCGTGAAAACGTACTTAGGGACGAACGCGAGCGAAGCGAGCGTGAGTCGCTAGTTTTATTATTAGTATGGATTTTAAGAACTATCCTACTATGCACACTAGACAAGACTTCAGCTAAGGCAAGATGACGGAGTGAAATGAAGGGAAAAAAAGAATTATATTTACGATATGCCCCGCTAAGAAACAAAAAAAATCACTTATCAAAACAACAAACACAATGATAATGTTTATACAGCAGTGGACCATCACGAAAACGGAGGTCACTTAGCCTTAGCAAGCGCAGGGGACAAGTATTACCTTAGTCCAATAAAAATTGCTGGTTGCCCAATAATACTTTCTATAACGACATGTTTGGCTAAGTTTGTAGTAATCCTACTTGCTGAGCCAGCGGTCGCGGGTCCAAATCCCGCTGGGGGCATTCATTTTTGTGATGAGCACAAATGTTTGTACTTCAGTCGTGGGTATTTATATTTATGATTTTGTATCTATTTAAAGTTATATATGTGTAGTATCAACTATCTGGAATCCATAACACAGGCCTCGTAGCTTACAATGGAAATCGATTGTGCTGTGTTAATGTCCCAACATATTTATTTATTATTATAATTATTTCTCTTTTTGTATATGTCGAATTTTGTATGTATTGTCAGTTCAGTTATTTTCGTGTTTGGTCAATTCCGAGAACCAAACCCATGAACCCAAAACAAGCATCTGACATCGCTCCATACATGTACGTATGAGACATCCGTACAAACTTTTTTATTAAGTAACTTCAACTTCGTGGTTAAAAGCTAGTTTTATATGCATTTTGTTAATCATTTCAAATAATATGCTCGATTTCATAACAGATTAAGAAGTAAAAGTAAATAGAGTCACATTAAGTGATCTTAAGTTCTTTTATTTTGTACTTAAATTAGTCGGCCACTGGCTCCATTGGAATGATATAAACTATACACATACTTATATAACTAGCATCTATGAGTACTTAACTTTATTAAAGGAGAATAAAAGAAAAAGAATCTATCTATCTAGATAAATATAATGTGTCTAAGTAATAATATACAATAATATAAAACCAAACAACCCGCACTTGGCTATCGTCATGGACTATAGCCTGATCCCCCGTATCGTATTAAAGGGAGGCCCGTGCCCAGCAATGGGACGGTAAAAAGGCTGAATGCAAAATAAAAGTATGAGTTTGTGCATTGAGACATTGATTTAATTTATCTTATTTCTGTGTGAAAAATCATTTTTATTACCTTAAAGTAGTAGTACTTTCATAATATTCTCTCTCTTCAAATTTACTCAAACTCGCAAAAAAAGGCTGTGTAAATGTAATAAAAATTTGCTACATTACATGTAATATTATTATTATAAATACAAGGCACTCTGGGACGCACCCGAGAGAAGCGAGGCTGAGTCGCTAGGCTTCATAATAATATAATAATTTTGCCTATTATTATGTATTCAGCCCTTTTTAACGTCCCACTGCTGGGCACGGGCCTCCCTTCAATACGAGGGAAATCAGGCCATAGTCCACCACGCTGGCCAAGTGCGGATTGGCGATGTTTTCCTTCACCGTAAGGCAAGTGGTAATCAAGTAAGAAAATAATTCGCACATGAAAATATCAGAGGTGCGAGACCCGGTATTTGAACCCGCTTCACTCTGTTTCCCAAGCGAGCGCGTTACCACTGGGCTACCACTGCCATAAAAATATAAATAACATAATATATAAAATAGTGTAATACGCAACAGCTATAAATGAAATATTGTTGATTAAATTTAAATACGAGATACTGAGTAACTGATGACTGAGTTACAACACTTTTTATGATCTTTGTTTTGTTGGTTTTGTCTTCATCCCGAAAAGCAGAATCACTATTACAACATCGGAAAAATTCATGAAAAAAAAAATTAAAAAAAAATCTATTCCATACTCAGCGCCTAAACGTACCTAGGGACGAACCTGAGCGAAGCGAGAGTGAGTCGCTAGTTTAAAATAAAAAAAATATTTAAGCGTCTGACTAACAGCTCACTCTTCTATAGATTAAATATTATATTAAAAATGTCACATAAAATTGCGAAATATACACATATAATGTGCAAAGAGTGCTTTCCATTAATTCATTTTTTTCTTTTATGGCTTTCAATCATACACATAAGGCAAAACTTCACCAAAGTCACATAAAAAGTGCTCCACCTAGCTAACTTCAAAACTTTCGATCAATTTAATGAAACGTGAATGAAGGTTATGTGACATCATTGCAACGAAGTTTTCGATCTAGGCAACAGTGAAAGTAAACTTACTCATGGCCTTCACACAGTGATAAATGCATGTAGAATTTGGGTTACGAGGCTGGACATACGTAGTGTGTTAAAAATATTTATTTTGGAATAAAATACTACTTTAGATAATATTTGTATGGAGATAATTTTATTACTTTTTAACGACAGTTGACACTAACTTCCTTTATACTCACCTATGTTTTATACCAATACTTTAATTTTTATTACATCGTTTAAGGATTATTTAAAAATGTATTAGCAGCCTATTTATATCTAAATATATTTATATATTACTAAGAATGCCCTCGGGTGCATTCCTAGACGTCTCTATTCTCTTTTCCATACATTTCATTGTTTTATTTCAAATTGTTTAGCCCTCAACTCAACGGCCAATATTTTCATGAAATTTATTAAAGTTAGTATTAGCAGTAAACACATTTTAATCAAAATAACAATAATTGCATATTTTTGTAGCGCTCTACAGTAATGCAGCTTCCTATTAGTAAAACAATTGTGAATCGGGTCATTAGTTTCAGAGATTACGCCCTAAATATAAACTTACAATTTAAATAAAACCTTTTCGGATTTTTTCGCGGATTTACTTTGATTTTTAGTTCCCTACGTTTCGAAAGTTTTACAGCAATAACGATCACGGCAGCGACTCTCCAGATACTTTTATTTAAAATGTCAAATATTCGCGTAAATCTAAGAAAGTGTTAACTTACAATTTTACAAATTACCCCTTTGTAATATTAGTTCAGATTTTGTGATCGCCACGCATGTGACAACACGGAAGAAAGTTCGAGTGACCTTCACCTAATGCCACCAATATGAATTAGAACCGCTTACATAACATTTGTTTACCAATAAATTAAAGGCGCCGCGCCGCTGCGTAACTGACATTTGCAACTTGCTAACCTGTTCAACACGTTTCCATTTTTTGATATCTATACATAATATAATAAAATTGTAACTGAGTCGAATCTGTACATTAAATATTTTTTTGATAAATCTTATTGAAATAGTCATTATTATCGATACAAAGGCCAAATCTGTAGTTTTTAGAATTTTTGTCTGTCTGGGAACGCATCACGAGAAAACTACTGGACAGATTATGATGATGATGATAGCTGGTCATCCGGATCAACATATAAGATACATTTTACTGCGGGAAAATATCTCATCTCTGAAAAATCTATACTAATTGTTAAAACATACCTAGAGACGTACCCGAGCGAAGCGAGGGTGAATCACTTGTAATAGAATATTTTTAATAAATTGAATGTTATTTCATATTTTTTGGCAGTTTTCGTTTTATTTCTGTTCTCGACCTTTCGAATGCTTTACAATAACCATGACTATGGGGGCAAAAATTGTTTAATATCAGAAACATGCTTAAAATCTAAACATAGTTTAATTCACTTAAAAATTTAATAATAAACATATCATGCCTTTAGTTTCTTCTACTATTTCACCTTTTAGAAAATCAAAACTAATTGAAAAATTACGTTGATTGCGTTTCAAAAATGTGTATATATGAGTGTGTTTGTTGCTTATTGATAGCGTGACGTCTCATCAGATTTAGCTGAAATCGGAATGGTGTTAGCCTATATCCAGGATTAATGTCCGACCAAATGAATTGTATTGCAGACCAAAATTACTAGTTGTAATATGAAACATAAATGTAATATATTCTCTTTAATAAAAAAACGTGTGTGTGTACACACGTAAGAAGTTATACTTCCTGGGCGTAACAGAACAAAAATAGCTAAAGATTTCATCTCGTATGTCACAACTCTGTAAAAGGAACGCAACTTCATCATGTCTCTTTTTGGTTGTCGGTGTGCGCGCACATCGTAAAAATTTTACCCTCATATTCTTGTCCAAACGTGCCAAAAGAAGTATAACTTTAAAAATAAATAAACAGAAATCAATTACGTTAGTCAGTGCCTCAAATTATTGTAGATAAACATGCGTTAAGTCAAACCGAAAATGAGGCGAGGCGATTTTATATTCTAGGTCAAGTTACGCATCGTAATACTATGTTCAGTATCAAACAAAATAATGTAACAATTGTAATAGTAAAAATAAGATACGTAATAGAACATGTACATGACACTAATAAAACTTCGAGATTTTCCATGCGTAGGTATTTCCTTATATTCAGTACCTTTGCAACATCAACTTAATTTTATTTTATAATCATCATTAGTCAATACTTGTGGAAGCTACTACCGCCATGGAAAACAATTCTGCTGAGAAGAGTCGGCGAGAAACCCAACAGTTGTTCTTTTAAATATTGAGTTACAGAATTTATAATAACAATTTATAGTATTATAAAGAATTCAAGACTAGTTACTGCAAGGTAACATAGAAATCTTCCGCTTTTTCAACTAAAACTCGGGACAAATATCAAAATACGCGCCTTTTTACTTATTTTTAAATACATTCCTATCAGCCAAGTTTACATATACGAGTATAAATCCTTTATATGTACATCATTATAAATTACTCAAATATTAATATATTTTAAAGAAATTAATATTTCTTTCTTTAAAACACTTAGTTATACAGAAATACTTACAAACTTGAGTTTTTAAAAATTCAACTCCCAATTACCGCGTGTTCACTTAAGCTGGGCACGGGTCTCCTCTCAACGTGATTATGGTTAAATTCTTTTGAAAATTAGCAAAAAAAAAAAAATCAAACATGCAGTCTTCTTACGATGGTTACCTACACCGTAGATTCAAACATTATAACCATTGAATCGTGAGCTCCAGGATTTAAATCCACTTTAATTTTATTTAGTTGACTTATTTATTTATTTATGTAGCAAAAAAAAACATATAAAATAGAAAACAGATACCATGTGTACGAAGGATGATTCATCTCTTTAAGAGCTCCCTACAGAAACACTCAAGCGTGAGAAAAAAATAATAATAATGTGTGTGTGTGTGTGTTTACTTTATTTCTGAAGCAAGTATGCTTTATAAATAGAATAAATAGATCCCAATAAGATAACGTTGTAGTGTAACCGCGTGGTGAGTTACCAAAATCAACGTCATGCTCTGGTTATGTTAGTCAACAACACACAATGTGGCATTGTTCTTGTGTTTTGAGTAATTTACGTCTAACCTGCTTTTCATTGAACGTGTTTTGACGAACACATATAACGTATATTGAAGAAAAAAAAGGTTGGTAATTTTTTTTAATTAAAAATTTCCGACTACTTCTTTTGTTTTATTATTGTATGAGAAAATTGAGATTTTTATTATTGCCTTAATGATTGAATGGTATATTAATTAGTATGCGTCAATGGGAACAGGAATATGCGTGTTTTTTTATAGGTATACAACAGCTTACATCGTTGTATAATAATTAAAAAATATCCAGCTCCAAAAAACTAAAATTTAGTATAAAAAAAATAAAATATACCGATACGGATACTTTAAACGATTTTGAATTTCCTACGTATATTTGCACTTTTTAATAATTATTTTCTTAATCAAAAACCAATCACATTAAAAATATTAACATAAGCCTAATTCAGAAGCAATATTGGCCTTTAATATTAGTACTAGCGTTGTCCACGGCTACGCCCGTGTTGCTAATTTAATGGACAAACAGAATAACTAACTTTTTATCTTTTATATAAAAGTATTTAACTATTAAAGCTCCGTAATTTGGTATGTCGCAAGATTCGTTTTTGGCTAACGTAGGAGACGGCCCATAATCTACCTACCTGTCCAGCTTCATAGGTCAGACAGATATCGAAATTTCGTGTTTAGTCACTGAGTGAACGTGCCCTCTCACTTTTCTATACATATAGATGAATACCATATCATCTTTTAACCTTCTTCGACTCTTGAAATTACCTGAAATAAAAAAATTTATTGTTTAATAAAAACATTTTTATTCCCCATTTACTTCCTTCTATAATGTAAATGTGATAAGATAAAATTAGTGTAATAATATACATCGCTATATACCTTTATTTATTTATTTTTCTCTCTTATTTACTGCGTGTACAAAAAAGGAGAAAAATATTACTATTATTTTCTTATTACACTAATTTTATATTAAAGCTTTTAAAAGAGCTTCGTATGAAAATCTAGTCTGTGATCTTCAGCTTGACAAGCAATGCCAATCAAATATACTATGTTGGGTCACGAGATTTATCGTAACTAGTCTATTTAAAAAAAAGATCAAAATTGAACAATAGAAATCTTTAATCAAATACGATTTTTGTTTATATAACATAACTCTACCATTTACAACAAACTCTTAAGGATGTAAAGTAAACAAAAAATTGTACTACATATTTCACGATATCGAAAAAATAAATCTACAATTATTTTTAGAATTTTTGTTTGTATATTGAATTGCACGACTTCAACGGTTATACTGAGGAGTTTTTTCCTTGTATAATATACAGTGCAAATTAAAAACAGACACATTTTAGATCAATATATTCTGTGGATTTGAAGATTCAGGTTTACAAACTGTATTGCAAATAATGGAAATGTTTACCTAAATAAAATCAACTAACCTAACATCTTTCATTTCAGATACAAAATTGTAAACGTCATCCTCCAAGACGCAACCGCGACTTTTAACATGCCGCAGCGTCCACCAACACAACAGCACAGTGCAAACAAAGTTATGCGTAGAAGCAAACCGCCAGATAGGCATCGAAGACTGCAAATAGACCTAGTCACAGCATTATAACCAAAGTTTATATTGAAAAACTCAGTGACAGAAAGATATCTAAAGAAATACATACATATATAGGTATCTAAAAAAACATATAATTAAGATATACAATTCATTAATAATGGGTATTCACGTTCTTTTGGCGTCAACTGCGCTAAAAACAGTCAGTGTCACTGGTCTCTGGCTAATACCGCTCCTCTTGGGAGCTTTTACATATCACAATTATAATTCATATGATCCCGAAGCAAAGGTCCACGACAGAGATCCAAGAAAAGAATACGACTTCATAGTCGTTGGAGGAGGCTCTGCTGGTGCGGTGGTGGCGAATAGATTAACAGAAGTGAGAGACTGGAATACACTGTTATTAGAAAGCGGTAAGTGACATTTTTGGTAATATTTCTATCTTCTGTTTTCCACGTATTTAAATTATAAAAAAACTAACAACACAAAAAATAGAAACTGCTACACCTAGTTAACAAGTACATTTAAGAAATATACGAAAAAACATTGGTGGAAAAAAATAACCATTAAACTTCCAAACTAATAAAGCAACGGTATAACTTCCAACACATGAAAAAACCTTTTAAAAATACTTTTTATGCTAATATTATTAAAAAAATCGTATTAATAGAGTAGACAGTTACCATTAAATATAAATAAAATACATAAGTAATGAGATTGGTCACCCTATTGTCTAGACTCTAGACGGACTCAGTTAAGAGGTTATTACAAAAAATTTTACAACCATGATATATTTCATATTACAGGACCTGACGAAAATGAAATAACGGATGTCCCTTCGTTAGCTGGTTACTTACAACTAACGAAGCTGGACTGGCAGTACAAGACAGAGCCTACTTCATATGCCTGTTTAGGTTTTAAGAAGAGGAGATGCAGTTGGCCCAGAGGAAAGGTAAATAAAATTAACAAAATGATTTAGCTAGTATAAAAATCCATACAGCAGGCAGTCAAATGTAAGGGTTGTCAAAAAAAATTTAATTTTCTTTGTAAACTGTTTTGAAGTTAAAGCTGCAGTGACATTTCGTGGCAATCCTAAAGCCAACCAATTGTCACATAATATTAAGTGTAATAGTCGGAAGTGCTTTACCTTGCACTCGCCGTAAGATTGCAGTGTCTAGACGCCTACTTCCTTACTACTACGCCCTCTTAAGACGAATGTATGGATAAGTTGGCTGTGCCTATACTATGACTATGCTTAAAGAAAAAAAAAGTTTATAAAAAAGAACTAGGTATTAAATTAAATTAGTATTGAAAAAAAAAATCAAAAACTTTAAGTCATTACAATTTCTATACATTTTTCTATCTGAATTTTAATAGATTTTAGTAAAATTACTTACACAAATAACGTTCTGATATAAAAACAACCAAGTTTGCTCGATTTGAATCTGTTGTTAAAGTTGTAACTTACCACAACCATACATATATGCATTATAGCAAATTTTTATTATCATTTCAGGTACTGGGTGGATCTAGCGTACTGAACTACATGATTTACGTAAGAGGAAATCGATATGATTTCGACCAATGGGAATCTTTTGGAAACCCAGGATGGGCATACAGAGATGTACTGAAATATTTTATTAAATCTGAGGATAATAGAAATCCCTACTTAGCCAAAAATGAATACCACGGTCGAGGAGGTTACTTAACCGTCCAAGAGGCTCCATGGAGGACACCTTTGGTTGCTGCATTTGTCGAGTCTGGCGTTGAAATTGGATATGAAAACAGAGATATTAATGGAGCTGTACAAACTGGCTTTATGATAGCCCAAGGTACAATTAGACGTGGATCTAGATGCAGTACAGCAAAAGCATTCTTAAGACCTGTTAGAACTAGACGGAATCTGGATATATCTTTAAATTCACAAGCTACAAGGATACTAATTAATCCTATAACAATGAAAGCTTACGGAGTAGAATATGTCAAACGAGGAGTGAAGAGAGTAGTTTATGCGAGAAAAGAAGTTATCTTATCTGCTGGTGCCATTAATAGTCCACAGCTGCTAATGTTATCCGGAATAGGACCAAAAGAACATTTGAAAGAAATTGGGATACGTGTGTTAAAAGATTTACCAGTCGGACAAAATTTACAAGATCACGTAGGCGTTGGAGGTTTAACATTTCTAGTCGATAAGCCAGTTTCTATTGTGCAAAACCGTTTTCAAGCATTTCCTATTACCATGAATTACGTGGTAAATGAAAGAGGTCCAATGACAACATTGGGGGGATTAGAAGGTGTAGCTTTTGTTAATACAAAATATGCAAACAGTTCCGGTCTATGGCCTGATATTCAGTTTCATATGGCACCAGCTTCTTTTTCTTCTGATAATGGTCAAATCGTTAGAAAAATTTTAGGTCTTACAGACGAAATCTATGACACTGTATACAAACCCATAGCGAACAAAGATGCTTGGACCATTATGCCACTTTTGTTACGTCCCAATACAAGAGGTTACGTTAAATTAAGGAGCTCAAATCCATTCGATTATCCTATAATGAACCCGCGGTATCATGAAGACCGTTTAGACGTAAATCGCCTTATAGAAGGTATAAAAATAGCTGTACAAGTCGCCAATGCATCTCCATTTAAGCAATTTGGTTCTAGGTTATACATGAAACCATTGCCAAATTGCAAACAACATAAATTCATGTCAGATGAATATATAGAATGTCAAGTGAGGACGATAAGTATGACGATATATCATCAATGTGGCACAGCGAAGATGGGACCATCATGGGATCCAGAAGCCGTAGTCGATCCAAGATTGCGAGTGCACGGTGTTGAAGGACTAAGAGTGATAGACGCTAGTATAATGCCCACTATAGTCAGTGGAAATACTAATGCTGCTGTAATAATGATCGGAGAAAAAGGCTCCGATTTAATAAAAGAAGATTGGTTAAAAGGAAAAAGGTGACATAGGGGGAAAGTTTTATAAACTTCTTTATATATTTATACATTAGAAAAGAATTTTTATTTTTATAAATGAATAAACCAAATTATATTTACTAGATATGTTATAATTAGGTAACTTTAAATTTACCAGTTATTATAAAATACCAGTAATCTGAGAATTGAAGAGTATTTTTAAAAATTAAGGATATGACTTCTAACATATCATTCAAGGTTAGTTAAAATACTATTATGTAAATTGTAGAAGTTAAAATTTATTTTGTTTCTTAGTCATTACTAGTAAATCATTGTTACTGTTTTTTACTTGTTTACACAATATAAATGAGAACGTAATAATTATATTTGTTATGTTTGTAAATTGATTAAAGTTCGAGATGAATTTTTCAATATGTAATCATAAGTGCCATAATATATTGCGCCTACATTTTTAAAGGTACTATTTCCCATTGTAGAATAATTGCTATACTTCAACATTACTTTTACTGCTTTTTACATAAAACTATCTTTTTGGATTTTTTCGCGGATTTATTTTGATTTTTGGTTCCCGACGTATAAGTTGCTTTACAGCAACCATGGTCGCAGGAGAGACTAAGGTGCTAGATGTCTCAAAGGCATTATATAGTTGTTACAGACAGCCTACAGTTGCCCACAAAATAACAAACTTTCATACTTGAATATGTATCCCATATTGTATGAATGAAATGTATGTAATATGTATGTATGAAAGTTATTAAAATTATAAAAATGTTTAAAATTTAAAATGAAATTACCAAATATTGTAAGGTACTTTGGTGCCAATTTTCAGGTTTTTTAAATTCATATTGTTATTTTGTGGGTAGATTTAGTACATAGTAGTAGATGTAGATTACTGCATTAGTACTACATTTGGAAATCTACTATCAAAATATTAAAATAACTTTAAGAAAAATGTAATAAACTATTAATCGTCACTTTATTATTCATCCCTCTCTTTCACACCCAGTCTCGCACAATCTATTCACCTTGTCTTCGGACTCCTATCCCTCTCCATCCATCTACATTTATTATCGTTTCTCTTTTCGTCACAAGCTTTTCATCCCTCCTCATCATTATGTCTCTATCAACTCAGACGGCTCCTTTCAAATTTTCTATCACTACTTTCAAGCTTTCTCTTATCTACTCGTTCCTTATTTAATCCATTCTCCTCACCACACATATCGATTTCAAAATTATCATCTCTGCAGCATGCAATCTTCTTTCATCAGACATAATATTTTGAATAGATGTATATAGATCAATTGGAGTAAATACAGAAAAACATTTTTATAGTATAACTATACCATGTGTTGTTAAGTACCTTAACAATTTGATAAAAACATACTTTTTAGGTTTTCGTACCCGAAAGGTGCCAATAGAACCCTATTACTAAGCCTTCGCTGTCCATCCGTCTGTCAGATGGCTGTATCTCATGAACGTAATAGGTAGAGAGTTGAAATTTTCACAGAGTATGGATAGATAGTAGAAGTCCTATTACCGCTATAACAACAAATAATAAAATTTCATAAAAATAAAAAAAATAAAAATACAAACAACATTTTTTAACCTTCGTAATCGATTATCGAAGTCAATGACGTTGACGAAGAATTATTACATACGAGTACATGGAGTAAAAGTCATATTAATAAAACGTACGTGTTCAATAGTACGGAACCCTTCGTATGCAAATTTGGCTCGCACTTGACCGACTTTTATGTTACTTCTGAAAAGAACTTGCCTGAAAATGGATGAAATACATATCTGTTTATTTTAAATATTGATATTTTTAGGGTACTGTGAAATATAATGAACTGAGCGCATTGGGTTTTTGAGTAAGTCGATTACATGATGTAATATTACTACCATATTTCCCTACTGTAACATTTAATTACTGTTAAATATTCTAACTAAAGTTACTTATTTAGTGTTAAAATACCTTACCAAAATTATTTTCTACATAAAAGAATTATTTTGCATTATATAATTAAAAAAAAAATCCTAGCTCTACTTTTTTACTTTACTATTTAAAATCACTAATATATTTTTTTAAAATAACTTTTGTAAATGTAGACGAAGCCGCGGAAAATGTTTAGTTACATACAAAATTGTCTCTTAATGGTAAAGCAATAATATTAATAATGTATGACTACAAAATGTCGGAAATGTATCAGAAATGTATGCGCTAATTGTTATTTTAAAGTGTGTTTTTGGTGTTGAATAAACGTTTTGAAATTTTTATTTCGTTTTTGTTTTTCCTTTAATTAAATATAAACATTAATTAAAATCACTGTGTATATTTATTTCAGAAACAATATGTTATACAACAGTCTCTTTTTTTATTAAATTCCTTTACGTATTCATAATATTTAATTCAATCGTATTATTTTTATAAAATCCTACTATACGAACAGATGGATGAAAAATGAAAGAAAAGTAGGTACTTTAAATATAGAAGTTATCAAGTTTTACTCAAACGAAACATTCCTTCATTTAAAAAAAATAATAATAAATGCATTTATTTAAAAAAAAAAAGCTTCTTTCTTCTTTCTTCTTTTAAAAAAATGCAGTATTTCTTATTTTATAAAATAAAATCATGTTTACTTTAAGTAAATATTTTCAGTACTTAACATGTCAAAGTGTTTATGAATAGTAAACTAATTAAAACTTATGTACCTTACTTATGTACCTTACTTATGTACCGTACTTATGTACTTATGTTAACGTCTTTTATATAAAAAAAAGCTGGTACCACATTAGTTCGTATCCTAAATTTATCTTTCATCATAATTTTTTATAACACTGTATTTATTTCTCTTTTAAGCTGCATCATGTAATGTAAAGTACTTTATCCAATGAACTAGCAACTTTGATTATTTAACTAGCGGCTCACCTTCGCTTCGCTCGGGTTCGCCTCTAGACAAACACTAATACAAACAAACAGAGTTACTTTGGCATTTATTCTATTAAGTAGGGATTTTATATCGAAATATCATAAAAGCGGGACTATGGATGAGTTAGTTATGAACTTAGATACCTGTATTAAAAATGAATTATTTTTGACTCTATACATATTTGCTCATAAATTATCTTCAGGCACTTTGATAACAATCTATATGTATATAATAAAACTGTAGAAGTCGAATGTCTGTACATAGAAAAAAAGTGCTAAAAACCGAGTCAGGGGGATGTAAGAAGAGAAATAGAACAAATCCAGATTTTTCATTTTTTTTGTTTCTCTGTCTGTTTGTCTGTTTGTACGGCTTATCTTCGAAGCTGTTTTAACGATTTACATGAAATTTTGCATGGTGGTACCTTATATCCCTGGTCAACATTTTGGATACTTTTCATTCCGAAAAATTGAAGAGGACTTTCCGTGGGATAGATTTGTTTTTTGTTTGTCTAGAGGTGAACCCGAGCGAAGCGAGGGTGAGCCGCTAGTCTAATATAAGAATTGAAAGGCTGTTCATTGATAAGCATTTGGACAAATTTGACATTTTTTTAAAAGTCCGTCATAGTTGGGGTAAGATTGTGAAGAGAAAAAAATAGAAAAATTGCCGAGAAATTTGAGAAATTTTGAATGCCCTCAAAGATCACAAACGAATGTACTTATTAAGGACAGGACAAGATATCAAAACGTATGTAAGAGTTTGTACTTTTATTATATTACCTACCTAATAAGAATTGTTTAATGGGTTTTTATTCGTATTTATAAAGTAATAAACTATTATTGTAAAGTATGATTATATAAATATTTATAGCGATAATAGCGATATAAAATCCTGTCATCATAACTTAGGACTATAAATGGTTAAGAACGTTGGTCCCATCTTTTTCTACACCTTAACAGATCGACCTACGCAAACCAATGAAAACCAAAACATATAGGTATACATCAAAATTATGACATAATATACCGATGAAACTATTACTATTGCCTGCATAATAGAAAAGCATTTTATTCAGTAAGGCGTTAGAAATAATGGCACAGGGTTTATCATTTAAAATAGAGAGTTAATTAAATATTTTTAAATCGGTATCAGCCGCGAAACCACGTATTAATGTATATATTTCCTACATAATAGAATAATGTACAGTATTAACATTATTGAAAGGCAGTGGTAGCTTAGTGATAGCGCACTCGCTTGGGAAACCGGGTGAAGAGGGTTCAAATCCCGAGGCTCACACTGCAAAATATATTTTTATGTGCGAATCATTTACAACATGATTACCATTTGCCTTACAGCGAAAGAAAATATTGTAAAGAAGCCTGCGTATCTGAGAGAAACTAGTAAGTTTTCGAAAGACATGTGGGCCAACCCGCAATTGGCCAGCATGGTGGACTATGGCCTGATCCCCTCGTATTGGCGGGAGACCTGTGCCCAGTTTGACGTTAAAAAGGGCTGAATACATTAACATTATTAATTTAGGGAGAAATGTTTTATAAGAATATTAATAATAATTTGAACTGCACACTTACATTTGCAATTATTCAACAAATGTGTTTGGGTTAAAAGTATATGACGTCATTCACTTACGAAGATTTAACAAAAAATAAATGGCAAAGACGGTTTTTTTAACCGACTGACTGACGTAATATGAACTAAAAATATAGAAACAAGATGACGTAAAATTATAGTATTATGCAGTCGGAAACATATGATTTATATTTGCTGTGAGTTTTGTTACACAAAAATCCAGGTAACCCTTCTTTGGGCTTACATACCGTCGCACTATGGGTAAATTTAAGGCAAAAGTCGGTCAAAAGTGGATTTACCAAACATTCTGAAGAAGCCGCGGAAGCCAGGAACAAACATTTCAACAATATCGTATTAATTATGCACGAAAATGTTCCAAACAGCTGTGTTGTTGCACAGAATATAATGAACAGGTTGTTGCTGACCTCTGATCCACTTCTCAGCAGCTGTAGAAGACGTCCACAAAAGAGAACTACACCTTCTCAAAGGAAACACTTCATCTTTTAGTGGCAGAACCTCAAAGTTCAAACGAAATAAACTCTAGCGACTGTGAATCAGACTAAAACATTTTATTTATGCTTATAATATACCTATTTTTGTTATTAAAATTATATACCCATATTTTTAATCATTTAAAAGGTATTTTTATTTTAATAAAGCCTGAATATAGTTTTGACCGACTTTTTGCCATAATTTACCCATAGTGCGTCGGGTAAATTCAGGTAAGTCGGGCGATTTCAATGAATCATTTGAAGTCCATTTAACTAAATTAACATAGCAGCGCCTTGGATAAATTCTTGCAACATATTTCAACACAGTCAATTAAGCTACCAATCTTGTACCGACATAAAAATCTGTTCTAGACTGAAGTATGGTCCAGACAAAAAACTTTATATATGAATATTTTACGTTTATTTTAAATGTGACTCTCAAAGTTCATAAAAACGTTATTTTGTCCTCGGAATACAAAAATTTAATAGTCCGTCGAGGTCTTAAGATTTCTTTAGTGAACGTAAGGTCGTGTTTTGCAAAAACGTCCTTATATCGATTATCACGTTAATATATAGGTAACAAAGTTGTCGGTTTTTGTCACATTGCTCGGTTAAAAAAGCTAAGACAAAAGTGGTGTCATGGCTCGCTACTTTAATTATGATGCTACAGAAAACCTTATTTAAAATAAATATATCGTAAATGGGCTTCATCAATTACCTAAACTGAGTAACTGTGTGGTTATATTAATTAGGTTTTTCTAAGTATTATTATAAATCTTATCTTATATATTTAAACAAGCAATTCTTGTATATTTATATCTTTATTTCTTTATTTATTTATACCAGCGATCTCGGAAACGGCTCTAACGATTTTGCTGGAATTTGGTATATGGGGGCTTTCGGCGGCGAAAAATCGATCTAGATTAGTCTCATGTCTGGGAAAACGCGTGTTTTCGAGTTTTCATGCGTTTTTCTTTTGCATTATTCTACGCAGAATATGGTCGATAATTTCTTACACTCCGACATAAGCATCGTGGTCAAGCGGCTAAGGAACAAGTTGCCAGGTGTCTGGGTTCGAATTCCGGTCGGATACAAAGTTTTTACTTCACTTTTTTTTGTATTTATTCAAGTTTTTAGTTTTTTATTTTTAAGCCAAATTAAAAAGAAAATTGTACTTTTGACCAAAAGCTGATAAAATGACATAGCTGATAAAATCGAAATCGGGCGATAGTTTTCTACTAAGGAGGGATTTTCACCTTTTAGCACAGGCACTATTCTAGCCTCCTTCCATTTTGCCGGAAAAACTCCAGTGCGCAAGGATGCATTATAAATTAAATATAGAGGAAAAGATAATTCTGTGGCACATTGGAAGATAAAGAAAGGATGTATATTATCAGGGCCCGGACTTTTCGAGGTATCAAGTCTCTTTAGCTTCCTCTCTATATCACTCTGTGATAAAAAATATTTCCTGCGTACGATTTCGGTACTGGCGCAGTATCACTATCAATACTAATGTCCCTCTCATAAACAGATGAGAAACGCTTAGAAAACAAGTTCGAAATGTCTTTCTTATTGGTTGCTTTTAAATCGTTTAGGTGCATGGATGTGGGATATGAGCTACTCTTTTTTCGGATGTTTTTCATGTGTGTCCAAAAATATTTAGGATTTCTAGATATTTCATTTTCAATAAGAGTGATATAGTTACTATAGCATGTATTTATAAGAGTATCACAGTCTTTCCGTAAGTACTGAAATTCCAGTCTATCCAAGGGATTGTCAAAACGTTTTATCTTAACGTGGTATTTATATTTATTCTTTATTGTACTAATAAGATTTTTAGTAAACCAGATAGGATATGATTTTCGAGTTTTTGGTTTTTTAGGTACATATTTTTGAATAATATCGAATAGAATAATATAGAACCGGTTAATCATTTCGTTAACATTATCAAGACAGTATTTGAATTCTGTGAGCCAGTCAATATTATCAAGCGCTGCTATAATGCTTTTGTAGTCCGCTTTAAAAAAAAATATATAGATTTTTAACCGACTTCCAAAAAAAGGAGGAGGTTCTCAATTCGACCGTATATTTTTTTTTTTTTTTATGTTTGTTCGGGCATTTTTTCGTCGTTTATGAACCGATTTTGATAATTCTTTTTTTATTGGAAAGGAGATATCCCAAGAGTGGTACCATGATAAGGAAACCAGGATCTGATGATGGGATCCCAGAGAAATCGAGGGGAACTTTCGAAAATTGTAGCGGCGACTAGTGCGTTTGTTAACATTTTCATTAGGTATTTTAAAGCACTACTATTTAATGAAGGTCTGGAGTCGATCTGATGATGGACCCGAAAGATAGTCGAGGGAACTCCTCAACGATTTACAGCAATTACCTGGTGTTTGGGCTTGATTAATTTATATTGATGATACGTTTACACTAAAAATGGAAAAATAAAAACTTTTAAAAAAAAAACAAAAACCAGGGTGCCAGCCAATACAAAACAAAGCACACCGACTTCGAAAAAATCTGATTAAGTATCTATTCTAAATGAAAACCCCCGTTTAGTTATTTTTTACTTTTCAGTGCCTGGAAGTCGGTTTTTTTTTTTTTTAGATGTATTAAATTTATTAGGTTCACTCAATTCTTTATTGATTGATATATCCAGAGGAGGATGATATGGGTCAACTTTGCGTATTGGTGTCTGGCATTCACAAACATTTATCAGATTACTATTGCTTAAGATTAGATCCAAAATATTACCTTTTATATTTT
The DNA here is from genome assembly GCA_033884665.1 of Argynnis bischoffii washingtonia. Taxonomy (NCBI): domain Eukaryota; kingdom Metazoa; phylum Arthropoda; class Insecta; order Lepidoptera; family Nymphalidae; genus Argynnis; species Argynnis bischoffii. The sequence continues at coordinate 5,504,786 of CM066628.1, read as the reverse complement.
TAATTTTATTGCACTGATATAAGCTATTGAAGTTGACAAAGTCCAGTAACAAATTATTTAAGGGCGAGTTATTATTAGAGTGGAATATATGATCAGTAGGGCTAGACCAGAAAATGCTTGGCAGATTAAAATCACCCAATATTATGGTTGCGCAAAAGTCATCGTGAGTAGAAATAATTTTATTGACATTTTCGGTAAACATTTCTAAAGTATTTAATAAAAATAAATAAATAAATTTAAGCCACACATATATGTAATATTTTAAGGTATTTTCCTAAGTTTAATTCGACCGATACCCAAAGATCCTCTACATCACTTTCCCATTCAAGACGACGACGCGAGACTAAGCCTTTTGAGACGCCGATCAAAACACCACCACCTATTTTTTTATGTGAGGACAATAGACTTGTTTCACGATCACGCTGAAAAATTAAGTACCTATCATCAAGTATCTCGGAATCAAATACAGTGCTATTAAGCCAGGTCTCAGTTAGGAAAATAAAATCATAATCACTGTTTAATACATTACGGCGCACATCTTGCATGTTTGTGTTCAAACCCCTGACATTTTGGTAGTAACAAGTGAACTTTTAGAATTTTAACAAATAAGTTTGATACATGCCTTAACACTACAGTTTAGAATTAATTATTGCAAAGATTTTAATAATTCTAAATTTTTTACATAAGTATATTTAGATTTTTCTGTTTTACGTATGAACACTCGGCCATTTTTGACCCATACATAGCGATAACCTAGCTTTTTACATTTTAAACGAGCTTCCGCGTGTAAAGCTTTAATGACCGGAGATACATAAATTGGCTTCTTATTGCCACTTATTCCAAGGTGGCTTGTGTTTAACTTGTCCATATTGGTTGCCGATTTCTTATTAAAAGACAAAACAGCCGCTAGAAAAGTATCTCGTATTCTGGAATTGGTGAATTTAACTAAAACAGACCGAGGACGCGGACTGACTCTGTTCATTTTCATTATCCTTGCAAAACTTTGTATATCGTGATCGTTTATATTACATTTAACGTTCGATGCAATCTGCTTAACTGTAGTCACCAAATTCTCATTTTTAATTTCATCTCAATATTGCAAGCTCGGGGCTGTTGTTCAAGTAAAGATAATCTCGATTGGAGATCCGTTACAGAGGTACGTAGTGTTTTGTTTTCATGTTCCAATTATGTTTAAAATAAAGTATTTTACTAAAGTGTATCTATCATTTGTTTATTTAAATGACTGAATGATGATGAATATGATAGGAAAGGTCTATGTTTAGCAGTGAACGTTTTATAGCTGAAATGATAAATTCCATACCAATCGGAAACGTCCCCTAACGATTAGGATGAAAATTTTATTATATCAGTTTACGTTTTGCTCTTTAAGTTATATAGATTATCATCTAAAAATACGATATAACAAAAAAGAACTCCGAGCGACGCTCGGTCGCCCAGGTACTCTTATATATTTAATCGAGCAATTCTTGTATATTTAAATCTTTATTTATTTATACCAGCGATATCGGAAACGGCTCTATCGATTTCGCTGAAATTTGGTATGTGGGGTATAATTTCGTGGGCGAAAAATTGATCTAGATTATTCTGTAGATGTCTAGGAAATCGCGTGTTTTCGAGTTTGCATGCGGTTTTCTTTTGCATTATTCTATGTAGAATATGGTCGATAATTTCTTACACTAGGATATAAGCATCGTGGTCTAGCAGTCAAAGCGCAAGTTAGATAACACATGTCCAGGATCGAGTCCTGGTCGGAATACAAAGTTTTTACTTTTGTTTCTCTTTTGTGTTTATTCAAGTTTTTAGTTTTTACACAACAAAACAAAAAAGTTGCCCAGGTGCTTGTAACATTATACGAACAATACATTTACTTGTATAGTTTTTATAATTAAAATTCTTTCTTTTTCTTATATAACTTTTGCTAGCAATGTTTACCGAGCAACATTATTTCTTTTGTTAATCGACTTGTGGTATGTACTCATGATAGAGGCTTTGCCTAGTGAAAAGCAAACCTTTAGATATAAAATATATTGCAAGCTGACTTTTTTTGACAATATAGATTATATCTATACATATAATAAAATTCTAAGTGAATCGAATCTATACATTATTTTTTTTGGGAAATCTTATTGAAATATTCATTTTTATCGATACATAGGTCGAATCTATAGTTTTTACAATTTTTGTCTGTCTATCTGGGTATGCATCACGAGAAAACCACTGGACAGATTTTGATCAAATTTGGTATGATCCAGGTTGTTATATGTGATACTTTTTACTGCGGGAAAATAAAAATAATGTCTGAGAAATTCATAGTAACCGTTATAAATTTCTTAGGGACGAAGCCGAGCAGAGCGGGGGTGGCCGCTAGTCTATGTATAAATCCGTATTCACTTATGTTGTAAAAAAAGAGCAAACTAAAAAACACTGTGACGTTAAACATAATTTACTAAATTAATCACTTCAGAAGCGAAACGTATGTTGTTTGATGCAATACATCCAAATTAACAAAATCATCACCATTAGGCTAATAACAGACCAGTAGACAGAGTCCTCGATTTCGCAATATAATTTCTATGACAATGTTAATACGACCTATATTTGCAAATCTATAACTAATAATAATTAAAACATGATACAAGTCCTGTACTATTGTGATTGAAGTACTTAAAATCAAGTTTTAGCTTCAAAGAGCAATTTCATAGATTTAAAAGTAACAGTTTAATGTAAATATTCGAAAAGTAAACAGTGCAGTGTGTGAAAATGAAATACTTCAATTTTTCTACGTTAAGGTAATCAATCAATTGTTTTTTTTTTTACCCCTCCACTACACAAACCCTTATTATATATAAGCTACTTTTTTCTTTCTTTTTTAATTATATTTTAAAGCAAATACATTTATAAAATACTATTTTCCTTTCTTAGTATTTCGTCGCTAGGTAATAAAATTTATATTTTAAAAATCTTAATTTGCAAATAGAATTATTTAATTTCCATGAAATTTCTTTATGTATGTAAGTTATAAATTATAATTATAACAAAATTACCGTACGCATGTAATCTATGATACCTATTTGAAATATTTGCAAAATAATTAAGCAAAATTACCTACTAAATATAACAAATCAGTTGTACAAATGAAGAATAATATCATTGCGGAAAATTGAAAAACAAAAATAAACGTTAATGATAAGCAAGTCAAAATTATGATCATATATTTAAACAACCGAGTTTGTATACCGTCAGCGTAATGGTTTTTTTTAATAAAATTTAATGATATCACAAATCTATGTGGTAAAACCCAACGTAGCCAAAAAACTTAGAAGTTTTTAGACAGAACAAAAACATTACATTTATTTTCGTTTGTAGCATAAGCAGAGCCTACGTAATCGGTATACAAGAACATCTAACCTAACCTAACTAATCATGTCTATGTTTTAATAATAAAGCAGGCTGATTTATCCGTGCTTTTCAGATATTTATTCATGCTTTTCAGATTTTAAAAATAAAAATTAAATTTAAAATAAGCATATAATTGCTATCAAGTCAGTTAATATGCTGCTTACATAAGTATCTCTATCATGACTATACTTAAAATCATTTGCAAAAAGTATTATAAAAGAAATCTACCATATTAGAAAAAGTTTCGTTAGCACTGTAATTAGCTATATAACGTAGCAGATAAGATTGATAATATTATGTACAAATAAAGATGCTAAGTTTAACTCTCGGTTCGGGTCAATAATCTGTACAGATAAATAAAATTGGAGTGTCTGTTTGTAATATTAAAATAATCGCTTTCTACTAAATGCATATAGATGTATACACGGTACATATACCAAAACAACATTTTTTTAAAATTTTGTCTGTCTGTCTGTTTGTTCCGGCTAATCTCCGAAATAGCTGGACCGATTTTTAAGAGACTTTCACTGGCAGATAGTTGATGTTATAAGGGGTAACTTAGGTACTTTTATTTTATAAAAAGAATTAGGGTTCCGCAAAAAAAATTTAAAACCCATGAAATTGTGAACAAAATCCGTTCAATCAAAAATCGCTATATAATTTAAATGAATATCTTAGAAGTAGCAAGCTACTATTTATGTATAGTCATAGCTAACCGCGAAAATGTACCTAGGGACGAACGCGAGCGAAGTTAATCTCCGAAACTGTTGGACCGATTTAAATGAAATTTTGCATGGTGGTACCTTATATCTCCGGTCAACATTTTACTTACTTTTTATACCGGAAAATTAAAGAGTTTCTGTGGGATAGTTAAAAGACTATAGTAACTTATGCAGCTTAGTACACAAAAACTACTGATTGGATTTTAATGAAACTTTACAGTAATATAGTTCATACATCAGAATAAGAAATAGGCTACTTTTTATACCGGAAAAATGTACAGTTCCTTAGGGATAGATTTGTTTTTTTTGTCTGGAGACGAACCCGAGCGAAGCGAGGGTGAGCTGCTAGTAGCGAATAAGTTCCTAGAATGAAAGAGAAATTAACGTTACACATGGTCAAAACCTTTACATCGTTCACCGATTTGTCCCTCGCCATTTTTTTTTTATAAATTCTTCAGTTAAATAGTATTAAATTGTTTCATAATCTAACATTGTGATCTTGTTCTGTTAACAATCCACCATTTTGTATTGCAAATGCCTTAGGGTGTGTTCAGAGTCGATAGCAGTGTTGCCGAAGTATCATAGTTTCATCTAAAAAGCCCTACTATCGATAGCTATATCGATATTATCGATACAATCGATAGTATCGATAGTATCAATAGATGGAAATGAGACAATACTATTGACAGACTACAATACTATCGATACTATCGATAGTATTGGTGCTCACAAATCATAAACTATTGATAGTATCTATACTATCGATACTATTGAAGTTTCGAAATAAAACAATGTCGATGGTATCGATGTTATCGATATTATTGATAGTTTCAGTTATCGATAGTAGCACGTATGTGTTAGTAATAGTTAGTTTCTTCTTTTTTTGTTTTGAAAAGATCCCTTTTACTTATGACTTACTTATTTTATTTACTACCCCCTTCCTCTCTCTTTTTTAACTATACTATCGAAAAATGAGCTACTATCGATAGTTGAAACCATCGATAGTATCGATACTACCGATAGTATCAGTAATATCGACAGAACTATCGATATTCTAACTATCAGTCACTATCGATTAACTATCGATATGCTATCGACAGTCGACTATCGATCGGCAATACCAGTCGATAGGCATCTCTCCCTAATGATTAGGATAGATGCCCAAAGATATTTCGGGGCTAGATGCCCAGTATATTAATCGTGCCCGTGGCAGTGGAGGTAGTGGGTCCTTAAAAAGGGCTATATACATACAGTTCAGCCAGACGCGAAGCCAAGAAACGCATTGGGAGATGGCCCACTTTGATCGGCGCTATACCACGTGGGTTGCTCCTGGTACTTCTCTGACGGCCGAGCGGACCTTAGGAGCAATTTCATGGTTGTTGTAGTCTGCTTCGGCAGACCTGCCGTCGGGGTGCCCATTAAGAAAAAAACATTTTTTAATCTAAAATATATTGCACAATAGTTACAACTTCAATCTGAATAGCATAAATAAACATTGAATTAAAATAAACTATGCGTATTTTATGTAGTATTATCTTACGAATATAATTATTAATGTTGATCTTTTTTTAAAACTATAGGCAACTCTCCCTGACTTACCATGTTATCGTAGATTCGGGTTTACCCGATAATAAATAAATGATCATAAGTTTAATAATAACCTTGTTTCAAGCAACTTTCAACGCCACATCATTTCTTGTTATTAATTTTATTTTTACAGTATAGTGCTTTTATTGACGTCAGTGTTCGGACAAGACTCGATCTTGGACGCTATCAATGGCTTCCTCAAAGACACTGAAGAAATTTACAACGGAGAGCCACCTGATGCGAAAAATATACATTCGGAATATGACTTTATTATCATCGGAGCAGGAACCGCCGGATGCGTACTTAGCAATAGGATGACTGAAATCGAAAAATTCAAGGTGGGTTTTGACTGTTCATTCTATACTCATAATAAAGTAGTTGCGAATTGCGGTATATATTGAGCATTTTTATTAATTTAAAACCAAAAATATTTACATTACTTATACTTATAGTGATAATAATTATTGTTCATAGTTTCACGGAATTATATTGTTATCACAATGCTAAGTATAGCCAGCCAGACGTGTAAAAAATACAAATAAAAAAAGAGTAGAATTTTAAAGCTTTTTCCCGCTACCAGTATTAATTTTTAAGAATAAGAACTAAATACATCAAAAAGAATTGCAATAGCTACCTACCGACATCTGCTCATTCCTTCCGTACTAGCAAGTCCTACTTATGTTCATTATGTAAACTGTAAAATGATTATGTTTAAAATAAAGTATTTTACTAAAAAATTTTTAAATGACTGAATGATGATGAATATGACATGAAAGGCTATGTTTAGCATGAACGTTTTATAGCTGAAATGATAAATTCTATACCAATCGGAAACGTCCCCTAACGATTAGAATGAAAATTTTATTATATCAGTTTACGTTTTGATCTTTAAGTTATTTCATCTAAAAATACGATATAACCAAAAAGAACTTCGAGCGAAGCTCGGTCGCCCAGTTACTAACTACTTATGTGCGTACATAAGTACACACACATACATTTTTTTAAGAAATTCCTCACATCGAGCTGGCAGGTACATTGTAATTTTACCAAATGCAAAGGAAGTCAACAAGTTAACTAGCACTTTTGTTTTCAGAAATTAGTATAGTTCGTTACAATGAACTATCGTTACAAATTCCTATTAATAAAGATACTTTAAGTGTACGACAATTAAGCTTTCTAATTCTTGCTATATTCTCTTCTATTATTTATTATTTTATTTTAATGAACTAATTTGATGATAACTCAAAATTTTAGATAGGTAGGTATATGCATATCTACTCGGATGTTAAATAAAATTTTAAGTACTTTCAATTTACGCATTCATTTATACGTTCGCGATCGTTTTGTTCTTGAATGTTCTCAACCTATTCCTTTAAAATATTAAATAACTTGATGCTTAATATTTAGTTAAGATTTTTGCTATACCACAAAAAAGTTCAAGTGCTCTATTCTTGAGTTCTCATGTCGTTCTTAAGTTCAAACTTTGTATGAAAGATATTTTTTCTGAAAAATGCACCCGAAAAGTACGCAATTGAGATGGTTCTTTTGTGTAAAAATCTCAATATCATAAAATGTGACATGCAGTTTGACAGTTCTGCTGCCATATTTTGTCATAATAATAAATATTTACCGTCTGTAAGTCTGTATATATATTGGCTTTTTACGCAAAAAATATTGAATGGATTTCAACTTCAATATTATAAAGTAATAACTTTTTATTCTATCTATTTTTACTAAATATCTTTTTATTATATCAATTTTATATAGTGATAACTTTTTACTCAGTTCCACATTTGCGATACCTTTTACTACAAGAAAATCTCTCGAGAAAAAAAACCCCGTGAGAATCCACTTGGAAACACAATAACTGAGTCGGCCGAGTTGTCCTTCGTAAAAAAATTTCAAAATTTCAATTTATTATACAAATACTATTAAAAGCAGAATTAAAATTAATATATTTTAGGTTATAAAGATGCCTAAAGAAAAGTCCACGAAAGCATATTGTGTATATCTAAGGTACACTCATAATAACTATATTTATTTACGAGCGACTCAGGACGCATAACGGACCAACTTAGAGTCTAAATGCGGAAAATTGAGTCCACCCTACATTACATTACGAGCGAATCACCCTCGCTCCGCTCGGGTTCCTCCTGAGTTACGTTTTAACGTTTAGCTCAGATATGAGATATTTTCCCGCAGAAAAAAGTATCCTATATGTTGAATCGGATAACTAGCTAACATTATACCAAATTTCATCAAAATCTGTCCAGTGGTTGTTTCGTGATGCAATCACAGACAGACAGACAAAAATTCTAAAAACTATACATTTGGCGTCTGTGAGGATAATAATGACTATTTCAAAAATAATTTCCAAAAATATTGAATGTACAGATACGACTCAGAATTTTATTATATATACAGGGTGGTCCATTTATAATGGTCCAAGGATTTTTTGGAGGTAGAGGACACCCTAACAACCCATTTAAAACAAACATTAGTTCCGCGAAAATCAACAATCATACAAATCAATTTTATTTAAATACCATTCTACTAAATCGCATGAAATTTGGCATGTGTGTAGAGAAGTCATGTAAAAAGCATACAATGTAAGATTTGTATGTTTATTTCTTAGCATTTTCTATTGTTTTAAAATTGTTGTTGATTTATTTATTTTTGTGGCAAAAAAAAAATCCCTTTGAAAAATCACTGCCGTAAAATTGTAACAACTAGAAATTTGCTTACGACTTTTAAAACTACCTTAGGATGTAGTGATAGTCTAGGCAAAAAATAGTGGTGATGTAACCACTAACATCTTCAGAAATTCGCTTTAAAATAAACTAGGTTGTTTTTTTAAACACAAAATTTAAAATGTTTTATTTAGAAGATAACTTAATAACAACCTGAGATCCTATTTAAACCAGTCGAGTGCGAGTGGGACTCGCGCACTAAGGGCTCCGTACCTTAGTACAATTGAAAAAGAAATTGAACTTAAAATGTATTTGGTTAAAACATCGTTGTATGAACACCTGTCTTGTGCGTTTATTGTGATGTGAAAGAGAGCGCAAGCACTGCTTTATTATTTGTAAAAAATTGTAAAAAATGTTGTTTTGGTATGTGTACCGTGTATACATCATATGCATTCAGTAAAAAGCGGTTATTTTAATATTACAAACAGACACTCCAATTTTATTTATCTGTATAGATTATTAACCTTATTTACCTAAAATTTATATCTAACTAGATTTTATTACTAATGCTTACCAAATAGTCTTAATTTTTTTAACTAAATCAGATTATATATAAACATTAAATATAAAAAAAAACAATAAAGTACAGACAAAACGACAGACAAGCAAATGGCTTTGGAGCTTCAATTTGAAAAAAAAATATGTTATGGAAAATTCTTATCATTTAGCACGATACATAGTATATACATATAGCCGTGACTCAGCAACGCAACGGCACAATAAAACGCTAATAAATGAGTTCTAATTTTGGAAGACATTAAAAATTCCAAGAACCGTGTTTTATTTATTCGATTTGTGGAATGGCTTGTTATTAGGATTACCGATATATTTTTTATAAAATACATTGTTAAAATGTTAAAAGAAAATCGGACATTGTCTCCAATGGGATTAAAACATATAAATATACTTAATTTCTTTAATATTTCATATTGTATGGAACAAACGTACACGCGAATGCTACTCTCACTAATTTTAACCAATATTATAGGCACAGTGAATTCAAAGTTTTATAAAAGCAAATAACGATTTACGCATTTTAACGGTAACAAAGAAAAATGTGCAAACAATTTTCCAAAAAAAAAATCAGTAATTTGTTTTATTCCTTATTAATTTAATACAAAACAAATTAAAAAATAGTAGGTATATTGTCGAGGAACTCTATAAAGTACCAGATAGGCACATATGTATGTACATACATCGTAATTGAATGAATTGTGGAATTCAAATAAGCTAGTCAAGCGGGTTCTATTAGTAAAAGCAAGATTGACTCACTTTATTACTTGATTTGGGATTACCCGCGGTCTTGCAATAAAATGCTTAAAAAAACGTTTAATAACAATATTATGTTACTTATGTGCATTTATCAAGATAAGAAAAAAATGTACAGTACAAATGTGTACTTCTAGACAACACGTTGGACGACATGTTTGGCTCAGTTTGTATTGACTCTACGTCCCGTGCCAGCGTCGCGGGTTCTAGTCCCGCTGGGGGCATGAATATGTGTGATGAACACGAATGTTTGTCCAGTCACGGGTATTTATATATTTATAACTAGCGACTCACCCTCGCTTCGCTTCGGGTTCGTCCCTAGAAAAAAACAAATTTATCCCACGGGAACCGTTCATTTTTCCGGAATGATATATAGCCTATAGCCTTTCTCACTTAACGGGCTATCTAATGCAAAAAAAATTTTACAAATCGGATTAGTAGTTCCTGAGATTAACGCGTTCAACCAAACAAACAATCATGTTTGGCTACTCTTCAGCTTTATAATATTAAGTATAGATATGTATGTATTTAAAGTTATATAAGTGTAGTATCAACTATCTGGTATCCATAGCACAAGCCTCGTAGCTTACCATGGCACTAGATGGTACTGTGTGTTATGCCCCAACATATTTAATATTGATTTAAGTGTTATACGTTATATAAACCAATACTAATATAATAAAATGTATTATAAACAAAACAAACACTATAAATAATAGCTACTTTTGCTTTATGAATAACTTCTATATTTCACTAGCGACTCACCCTCGCTTTGCTTCGGGTTCATCCCTAGACAAAAACAAATCTACCCCACGGGAACCGTAAATTTTCCCGGTATGATGTATAGCCTATGGCCTTTCTCAGTTAACGGGCTATCTAATGCAAAAAGATTTTTTCAAATCAGATTAGTAGTTCTTGGGATTAGGGTGTTCAACCAAACAAACAAACAAACAAACTCTTCAGCTTTATAATATTAGTATAGATTAGCTTTACGTAACTTTACGAGGGCCTAAGGCCTGTCCTAGCAAAGTCTAAACTCAGAAAATTCAAAAGAGACGGATAACCGACGCAAGGGAAAGTAAATCTATACATTATAGATTATATGCATCAATTTAATATGATATGAATGAATTAAAAAACATTAGTTTTCTTGCGCCGACAACAACTGCATAATATGTACCTATTATCCATAACTCTAAAAAACTCTGATTATGTTATTTCTTACAATTTGTGTTTTAAAGTCGATTTTAAGTAAAAAGAAGTTTTTATGCAATATACAAATATACAACTAGTCCCACGTTTTAACGTCTCACTGCTGGGCACGGGCATTCCTTCAATACGAGGGGAATCAGGCCATAGTCCACCACGCTGGCCAAGTGCGGATTGGCGGACAACTTACCTACTCCTAATATTATTTACTAAACCATATTCTACAAGAATTACTTCATGAACCGGGATAAAAGTAGTCAATCTTAAGCAGTATAATAGTAATCGATAAAAATCGATTCGTAGCTCTATAAAAATTTGTGCGTGAAAAAACAAACGAACTAACACACTTTCGCATTTATAATATTACCAGCGGCTCACCTTTTCTTTGCTCGGTTTCGTCCCTAGATGCGTTTTAATGATTAATATGGAATAGATAGACTATATATTATACAGTATATAGCACTTAGCCTTCCCCGTTAAACGGGTTCCCGAATATAAAAAGTTTTTTTCAAATCGGATTAATAGATCGTGAGCTTAGCGCGTACAAACAAATAAATAAATAAATAAATAAATAAACAAACAAACAAACTTTGCCTCTTTATAATATTAGTATAGATTAAGTGCGGATAGGATAAAAAACTATAAAATAAATTACAATTATAAATTTACTCTACACGTGTAAGAATTTAAATTTCAAAATATCACATTAAAATAACAAAAGATTATGCAAACAATACTACTATGGAGCGGTAGCGGCTTCTTTGAACTACAAAGCTTTTAGAGCTTTGTAGTTTGTGAGAGAGACGAACGCGATATTTTCGCCAATATAATTTTATGAGCCAATATTGATATCATTATTGTTCTCCATTCAAAAGAAACCTAGTGCAGAGAAAATACATAAAGTTTATATGTGTGTGCTTGTTACTCCTTCAAGTTGAAATGGCTGGGCGGATTTGGATGAAATTTAGTTGACAGATATACGATACGGTTGACACACTAGAGACACACCCGAGTAAAGGGAGGTTTAATCGATACTCGATAGAAATATCAGAAAAACAAAAAACACCTGGGGATGCACTCGAGCAAAACATTAAGTGAATAGTTAAAGTCTATACTAATTTTATAAAGAGGTCGAGTTTCTGTTTGTTTGTTTGAACGCGCTGTTCTCAAGAACTATTAATCCGATTTGAAAAATTCTTTTTGAATTAGATAGCCCGTTTATTGTGGAAGGCTATAGCTTATATATCATCATGCTACTACCCAAGGGAGTAATCATAAAAGTTAACAAATCGGGCAGACTTCCTTACATTATTGCAAATGTATAGGGATGAACCCGAGGGTGAGTCGCTAGTAAAGCATATTTCTACACAGGTATTACTTATCGAAGCTGGAGGCTCTGAGCAAGCATTCATGGACATTCCAGCGCTGGCAACAATGCTACAATTCACGGATGCCAATTGGGACTATCACACCGAACCTCAAGTAAGTACAAGTATATATATATATATATATATATATATATATATATATATATATATATATATATATATATATATAACCAAATACAAACTATAAGAAGTGAACACAAATAATAAGTACAGCTTTTTTTGTTAATAATTTATATTTTGCATATACATATTACTTTTTCATTTATTCAGGAATTATAGTTTTTATCATCCCAAATTATTAATATCTACACGTATTTATTTAATTTGGTTCTAACATATTATCTGTTTTTTTTATCCACTTAGATGTAAAGAGGTGAGTTATAAGTTTGACGTGTGTAATCTGTGTATTTGTCAGTCTGTCTATGGCATCGTAGCGCCCAAAAGGAAGAACCATTTTTTTATATTATCGTGTTTTTTAAATGGTTTATTTAATAAGTAGTATAAATATTAAATACTTACCAACTTATATTTCGAGTCTGTTTAATTTTATTTTAAATACTTTTTAGTTGAGATACTCAATAGTAGTTTTTTTTGCTATCGTATATAGCACCTGACTTTCTCTATACATTTTTATTGTACCATTTATTCATTGAGTTACCAAAAATCTGCAAGCATAGATAATAAAATTTATATCGAGTTCTTCCACATTCCTTAGACGTCATGGAATAAGTCGTGTGTGATTATTCTGCGGTCTACAGCTTATTAAATATGGAATTAACTTTCGTTACTAAACAAATAATATAGGTTAATAGATAAAAATAACATAGCAAATTAATACGGTTAATTGCGTCAATTTCTTAATAGAATAAATAAACTAAGAAACAGATAATATCATTTGATATTTAATATTCATATGTTAAAACGTTGTCGGCTCGCACCGACTTCGAAAATATCTGATTAGATATCTATAGTAAATGAAAACCCCCGTTCAGTTATTTTTTACTTTTTAGTGCCTGGAAGCCGCTTTATATTAATCTTTTAGCCGGAATATTTGACATTTTGAATGAAATTATCTGTAAGAATTTACCAAAGGCCGGTATAAGGAACCTCGTAGCTTACCATTGAACTAGATCGTGCGGTATGTTAATGTCCCTACATGTTTAAAAAAATATCTAAATCGCGTAAAGAAAGAAACGTGTATTACGTACTTTTTTACGCGATACACACTAACTCTCCTATCGAACTATTATTATAAATACAAAAGTATGTATGCGTATATGTTTCTGCTCTTTCACGCTGACGACGAATTTGAACGAAATTTACTAGAATAATAGTATTTTTATAAACTATTTACCATCGCTTCGCTCAGCTTCGCTTCTCATGTTGCTTTCCAAAAGAAACTTTTTCAAATTTATTTTTTGGTTTCAATTTTTTTTTTTCGGACCCCATTTTTTTCTAAAATAAAAGTAGCCTAAGTTACTCCTCATAACATCAGCTATCAGTCAGTGAAAGTCCCGTCAAAATCGGTCCAGTCGTTTCGGAGATTAGCCGGAACAAACAGACAGACAAAAATTGTAAAAAAAAAATTGTTTTGGTATATGTACCGTGTATACATCCATATGCTTTTAGTAAAAAGCGGTTATTTTAATATTACAAACAGACACTCCAATTTTATTTATCTGTATAGATTATATTGAATTTTTAATATTATGTCTAGAGTAAAACTCTAGATTCACTTAAGTTAGTCTACACTAAAAAACCAACCACATATTTACCATATTGATGGATGTTCTGTCTAGTTCTGGGTTCTGCTAAAATGTCCCTGTGAGCAATCCTCTCTGTTAAGTCTATGCCTGCTACTTTTAAGGATTGGCCCTGAGATATAGGTCATTACAAAGCAAACTTTAAGAAGGAATTACAAAAAATTAAATTCAAAGGCGTATTCAGAAGTTATCAGTTGTATTCGAGGTAAGAATTCTGATTCAACCCGAACACATCCAGCAAACATAGTGGCCACTGTAATGTTTAATGAATTACTTACAGTCTACTCCCGTTACATAGCTAAGGTGACTTTTCCATTACAGTTGTGCCAACCTTCAGTAGGAGGATATAGATAGCAGGATACTTTCTAGCTAGGATCTCTCGCTCTAGGTCTGTTATAATTGTCACTGATGTAGCCAGCCGAATGGTTATATATAATTTTCCTTTGGATTTGAAATAATTTCCGTTTTCTACTTTACATCCCACACAGTAAGTGTACACTTACATCTGACTCTGATGTATTTAAAAACTCAATATTTACCACCCAGTTTCATCTACTTAGGGGCTGAATTTAAATAAAATCGACAATACATTTCTATTTAATTTATTGAAGGGCATTTAATACCAAGTTAAAAGTTATTCTGATCATAAACAATTTTTTCTTCGTATAAACAATGATATTTGGATTGTTTTGGTTTTTATTTTAAAGGTAAATACCATTTTTCGTGCATCAATTACAGAGTTTCATACAAACTATCATCCCAACTATTTGACAGTCTTATGGAATGAATTTCAAAAAATGCTGAAATACGTATTTATTTAATTGTATTGAAGAGCATTAATACTAAGTTTCAAGTAATTCTGATCATAAATAATTGTTTGTCCATATAAACTTTATCATCCCCTTTCACCCTTTAAGGGATGAATTTCGAAAAAAATCTAATACATATATATCTTATTTTTCATCTTAAAGCTAAATATACCACTTTCTGTGCATGTCGCATTAAGAATGATAGTTTCATACAATAAATTTAGAAAAATCCTTTCTTAGCGGATGCCTAAATTGTATAGAGAATATGTCTCTCCAAATTTTACGTTTCTACGACCAGTGGTTTAGGCTGTGCGTTGATCGATAAAACAGTCAGTCAGGACAAAGCATTTTATGTATGTATATATATATATATATCTAAATTATTGATCATTTCAAATTAAACATCATGTTTATTTATTTATGTAGATATAACTTATCACTAAATGTAATATAGTCATCTTATTTAAAGCAACAAATATTACGTTTTACATTGTTAAAGGACGATATTCACGCTCTATTGTTTCATGTAAATTGCAAAAGTACGAGTAATTATAGTAATTTGATAGTTCAAGTAAATCTTAAGTAATACTAATAATTGCTTGCGGCTTCATCCGCTCATGTTATGCTTTTTCGTCTGCAACGTCATGCTAATCCGTTCTATAATTTGACATCAAGCAACTCGATCGGTTGAAATCAGATTTAGCGATATTTTAAGCCCTAATATTACCTGTACAGGTAAAAAAGCACATTGAAATCCAAAAATATCAATAAAAGTTCATCCAGCTTTGGTCAGAGTCTTTTAAGGGGTTCTTGTGCATCTCATTTTCAACATGATTACAATTTGATTAATATAAAAATTTGAGACAAAACCTGCATGTCTGACAGAACGTTAGAAGTTTTCAATTTGCAATAAGTATAATCGACCAATGCAATGGCCTGAGTATTGGATTGTGGCCCAATCCCTCTCGAATTAAGGGAAACTCACGCCCACGAGTTTATTATACAAAATTATAATAATTAAAGTCTTTTTCCCGTAGTCAAATTATTATATTTTGTTTCGTTGGTGGAAAATTCACGCTTGAGGGTTTCTGGTAGAGATTAATTACTTATCTCTTGATAAGTCATCCTTTGTACACATGGTTACTGTTTTCTATTTTATATTTATTTTTTTTGGTACATAAATAAATAATATTCTGTCTGTATATTTTGTTTTTTTTATTCATGATTTACTTAGATTTAATTTTTATCAAATTCGAGCCGGTGAATTATTTCACGTTTTTCACTTAAAATTTCAAAAATCGCCATCCACGCTCAATAAAAAAACGCACCAATGTTTAAAAGGTCAAAGCGCTCACGAGTGGGACGTTAAAATATCTATCAAATTATTACAATTAGTCTTTACCTCGAATTCAAATTATTATCAAATGTTTAAAAGGTCAATGTCATTCATGTAAACCAAATCCAAATAATATAATTTTGTTTATAAATAACTAGCGACTCATGCTCGCTTCGCTCGCGTTCATCCCTAGGTACATTTTCACGCTTAGCTATGTTTATACATAAATAGTAGCTTGCTACTTCTATGATGTTCATTTAAATTATATAACGATTTACGTTACGTACGTACGTTATTGCGTACGCCTTACGCGGATTTTTTTCACAATTTCATGGGTTTTAATTTTTTTTCGCGAAACCCTGATTCTTTTTCTAAAATAAAAGTATCCTACGTTACTCGTTTTAACAGCAACTATCTGTCAGTGAAAGTCCCGTCAAAACCGGTCCAGCCGTTTCGAAGATTAGCCGGAACAAACAGACAGACAGACAAAAATTGTAAAAAAATGTTGTTTTGGTATATATACCGTGTATACATCCATAGTATGCATTTAGTAAAAAGCGGTTATTTTAATATTACAAACAGACACTCCAATTTTATTTATCTGTATAGATAAAGTATAGTTTTAAATTATATACTTTTTATATAAATGATATAGCTATTCTTCAGATTATAGTTACATTCATTTTAATGTAGCATTGTCTCATATTCGGAAGCAACACATACGAATAGGTAAGTACTTAATTAAGATTCAAACCATAAACTTTCGAAGGAGCCGCTAGGGTCAAACAGTGATCTACTATTACTTTAAATTCAACGCGTGTAGATATTACATTGTAAAGTATCAAGGAAAAAGGTAAACAACAAACTGAAGTATAAAATCAATTAAAAATTATGTAATTTCTGGCTTAAGCTCACAATAAAAAGTACCTAGGCGACCGAGCTACGCTTGGAATTTTTGCCAAGTACAATTTTCTTTTTAATTTGGCTTGAAAAAGAAAAAAAAAAACGAAAAACTTTAATAATACAAAAAAAAAGCAAAGTAAGAACTTTGTATTCAACCGGATACAAACGAGCAATTCTTGTGTATTTATTTTTACAAGAATTGCTCGTTTGTATCCGGTTGAATACCGGCGATCTCGGAAACGGCTCTAACGATTTCGCTGTAATTTGGTGCGTGGGGGTTTTAGGGGGCGAATAATAATAGATCTAGATTAGTCTTATGTCTGGGAAAACGCGTGTTTTTGAGTTTTCATGCAGTTTTCTTTCACATTATTCCACGCAAAATACATATACCAAAACAATTTTTTTTACGTATTTTGTATGTCTGTCTGTCTGCTTGTTCCGGCTAATCTTCAAAACGGCTGGACAGATTTTGACGGAACTTTCACTGGCAGATAGCTGATGTTATAAGGAGTAACTTAAGCTACTTTTATTCTAGAAAAAGAATCAGGGTTCCGCAAAGAAAATATAAAACCCATGAAATTGTAAACAAAATCCGCGTACGGCGTACGCAATAACGTACGTAACGTAAATCGCTATATAATTTAAATGAATATCATAGAAGTAGCAAACTACTATTTATGTATAAACATAGCTAACCGTGGAAACGTACCTAGGGACAAACGCGAGCGAAGCGAGCGTGAGTCGCTAGTTTGTAAATGATACTAGTAACACGCAATACCACACCTATCCGTCCGTATAGATAAAGCTTAAAGAATGATTATATTTTACCTATATAGTTCGTGTGCGCATAATAAATTCAAAACACGACATAAACAAGGTAACTTCTGCTTGAGTGTGACTGGTCATAAATCGGAAGACTAGACTTCGTTTATAAATAATATCCTTATTCATATATCTTCTATATTTTACATACACAAAACAACTTATGATACTCAAGGAGACCATTTATGTTTCGTACTAAGTTGGTGATGAAGATGCCTTTTTCTGGAAATCCAAACAAACATAGCTTCTTCTATTTTTCACAGGTTCACGACACTGAACACACATTTATCTATTCATATCGATCAAAAGAAATAAGTGTATATCACAAAAATAACACAGGAAATAATAGCTAAGGGAATGGTTGTAGAAATTTGGTGCCGTAATAAAAAATACTTGAGCTTCCTAAATATAGTCCAGTCAAATAAGGTCTGAAATCAAAATGTTGACACTCAACTTTGCATTTTTGATATAATGTAGTTTTAATGATACAAAAACAATGTGTAAAGGTTTTCGTGTCTGCAACCCCCGGCAAGGGTTCAAAAAAATTTGTCAAAAGTGTTTTTTCGCAATTACTCGAAAACGGTAAAAATTAGACAAAAAAGTATTAGTAAAAATGTGTAAAGCTTAAAATTTTAGATAAAAAAGGTCTCAAGGTTTATTTTTTCTCCGGTCAAAATTAACCGATTTAGAGAGGTATTTAGACCAATCGGAATCCGTTTATTTTTAAGAGAAAAACTTTTAATTAAAACCAGAAGTTTTATATTATATAAATAATATTTCATACTTCAAGTATAAAATTATAAAAATGTTTAAAATTAAAATTAACAAATATTGTAAGGTACTTTGGTGCCAACTTTTAAAATTTGAATTAATTTTGTTAATTTGTGGGTAGGCTGTCTGTAACAACTATATTATATGCCTTTGAGACATGTAACACCTTAGTCTCTCCCGTGACCATGATTTCTATAAAGCAATCGAAACGTCGGGAACCAAAAATCAAAATAAATCCGCGAAAAAATCCAAAAAGATAGTTTTATTTAAATAATCAAAATTACTTGAAACTTGGTATTAACGTTCTTCAATAAATTAAATAAACATGTATTTTAGTTTTTTTTTTTTTAATTCGGCCCTTAAGTGGGAAAAACTGCTAAAGTATGCGTAGCGAAAAAGTTTATTTTTTCCGTAATTTGAGTAATTAATAAAATTAAATCGATTAACTGCGAACGTCACGTTCCATAAAACCCCTTGCTTCCCTTTTTTTAGCAAATACCGCCTCTAATAAATCTGTGCCTAATATCTCCCCATTGTAAGCAAACTTATTGCGGTTAAAAAGCAATGCCAAATAATACAAATATAGTCAAATGTAGCCTTGCTAAACCTTGGAGGCAGCCCAAAAAATTACTCCATTAGAACTTATAAATATCATCGGGTATTCATAAATTATCACATACATAACGACACTAATAATATAAAGGTTAAATTTGTAAGTTTGTATGTAGGGGTAATCTCTGAAACTACTGAACCGATTCAGAAAATTCGTTCACTAATTAGTCTAGTCAACAGGTGCTTTTTAGGTCAAACTTTTTTTCTCCGCCTCCTAAAAATATAATTGAGGTGTCGTTCGATTCGAAATAGCGTGTAGATCATTTTTGAAAAAAATCAAGAGCCGCTTGCAAATATTGCTAAAGTTATTAACAATAAACTAGGAAAAATGAGGTTTGGTTTTTAGCAAATATCTCAAAAACTATTTAAAATTTTTCAAATTTGAAAAAGAGATTCAAAGAGAAGAGGAAATTTCCCAACAAAAAGGCCTTCCGAAACTGTAAGACCAATATTTATAATTTTCCTGAAGGGTTGAAAATACGGCCGAAAACGGGTGCTCTGGTTTGCGCAAGCCACGCTACAGACAAAAATTGTAAAAAATGTTATTTTGGTATATGTACCATGTATACAACCATATGCATTTAGTAAAAAGCGGTTATTTTAATATTACAAACAGACACTCCAATTTTATTTATCTATATAGATATAAGCATCCGTCTCTATAACGTTCATTAAAGCTGCCTTTGTGCTAACTTCAAACTGACCAAGACAAATAAATTGTAAAAGTCATGAATGAAACATAGACAAAAATAGAAGCTTTTTTACCAAATTTTTTATCGTTAGTTTATTTAATATACTCTTATAATGCTGACGAACAGTATTTTTGTTTGTTCATCTCTGGAACCTGGATTTGAAAAAAAATATCGGATTATACCTACATAAATAAATTACACGATAGGAGCTGCGGGTGAACATTAGTTTAATTGAATGTAAATGTGTTTGTAGGTAATTCTAGGCATTCTGCGACGTTTACTTGAATTATAATTAAAACTAGTAGTCGGCTTGCCCGCGTTTAATGTACGAAAAAAACTCTTTGGCTTTATGTTATACAGCGACTCATCTTCGCTTTGCTCGGGTTCGTCGATACGTATTTATATAATATTATGTATGTATATAGTTTTAGTTTTTACAATAATGTATGGAAGTCTGTCCGATTTGTTGACATTTATGATTACCTACTGCTCCGCTCCCGTGGGTAGTAGTATGATGATATTCTTCATTAAACGGGTTATCTAATGCAAAAAGAACTATTGCATTTTTCAAAGGAGATTAGTTTCTGAGAATAGCACGTTTAAACAAATAAACAAACAAAAAAACAATCGAACAAACAAACTCTGCCTCTTTATAATATTAGTATAGATATTCGTCTCTTTGTGATGTATTCATATTGAAATTGATTTGTTTTGCCTTGCGACGGCTGACACCGACCAAAATTATATGATTATGTAACTGCACATAATATTTAAAATGCAAGCCATTGTTCAATGTTCTGTTATTTTTTTAATAACGCCTTGAAGTTAGTTTACATATATTTAAAAAGATTTTTATGGCATTTTTTCTTTTTTAATGTATAATTATTAATTACAAACATGAAAATCATTGATTTACGTCAAATTATGAGTTTAAGTGCAATTGATCCTTTCCTTAAACCAGATAAAATCTTACGTAAGAAGGGGAGGGGAGAGTACGGGAAATCTTATGTACTGTACATGGGGGTTGGGGGGATCAAAAATTACCGATATTGTCTTTACATAATTAATAAATGGCCCCTTATGACGTCAATTGTTTTGATGAGTTTGACTTTTTAAAATCATTTAGGTTTTTATAAAATACTATGCATATTGCAATTGTTGCAGATTTATTAAATATAACTAATGCTGGATTCTTAGAACTTCATTTAAAATTTAAATAAACACATACATACATCTATACTAATATTATAAAGCTGAAGAGTTTGTTTGTTTGTTTGGTTGAACGCGCTAATCTCAGGAAATACTAATCCGATTTGAAAAATTCTTTTTGCATTAGATAGCCCGTTAACTGAGGAAGGCTATAGGCTATATATCATCCCGGAAAAATGTACGGTTCCCGTGGGATAGATTTGTTTTTGTCTAGGGACGAACCCGAAGCGAAGCGAGGGTGAGTCGCTAGTATGTAATAAATTTAAATGAGCAATTCTTGTATATTTATTTATTTATTATTTCTTTATTTATTTATACCGGCGATCTCGGAAACGGCTCTAACGATTTCCCTGAAATTTGGTATATGAGTTTTCGGGGGTGAAAAATCGATCTAGATTAATCTTATGTCTGGGAAAACGTGTGTTTTAGAGTTTTCATGTGGTTTTTTTTCGCATTATTACACGCAAAATATGGTCGATAACTTCTTACACTCGGCATAAGCATCGCGGTCAAGCATCCAAGGAGCAAGCAAGACAATCACATGTGTCCGGGATCGAATTCCGGTCGGGATACAAAGTTTTTACTGTTGTTTTTTTTTTTTTTTTGTATTTTTCTAAAAAATACGATATAACAAAAAAGAACTCCGAGCGAAGCTCGGTCGCCCAGGTACTATTAATATCAGTGTAATGTAGATATATTTTTAACTAACCATAACTTAGTCAATCTCTATATAAGATTCGTCTCATATTTTAGACCAGTTTTTTTTTATCATCAACCTACATATTATGGCAATCTATGTGCTTGCGCATTTATGATTTAATGGCCATCAGACACTAGACGAACCTTACCCAATTCGTAAATGATTCATCTATCTGGTATCCATAACACAAGCCTCGTAGCTTACCATGGGACTAGATGGTGCTGTGTGTTAATAACCCAATATATGTATATATATATATATATATATATTATTTATTTATTTACATTGTAAACACTAGCGATATAAAGATCTATGCTATTTTTGTACATATCGAAGATTTTAATTCATGAGATTTATCTGTTATAGCCGTAATATAATTTGTACGTTTATGTCGCGGACTTTCGTTTGTTGGTTACTTCCGTGAATTTCACTAAACATATTATTTAAAAAAAGAATGGAGTCCCCTTTATATGGCAATTCGTGGGTAACATCAAACTACAGTTTGCCTACACATACAATTTTTATCTCTATCAGCAATTTTGAAGTAACCAGATGATACATAGAGGACACTGTGTACCTATTTAAATAAAGTATTACCTATACTGGCAATTCGAATAATATCTGTGGCTGGCCGGTGAGCGTGTACACATGGCCGAATTCAGACATTAAATAATATTTAGATTTAGGCGAAATAGTTTATAGTAACAGTAACATGAAGGGATTTGATGGGATATTCTACGTAGTTGATTAGTCTCGGGAAGATTGGCCGCCGTGGCCGAAATAAGGTAGAACATCATCATGTAGCACCCGTCGCCCAATCTTCTGTAGGTATTTATTTCATGCGCATAAATGTTGTGTTTCTATAAATATATCGTTAATAAATAATTATTAGCAATAAATGGGGTTTTATTATTATATATGCTTTTGTTATAAATTTATAACGTAGTATAAAGCACGCTTTAATGTTAAAAGCCGATTGTATCATAGTTATAAACTTATTGACGTTAGCCTATACGTAGAAGAAATCCATTTAATATGTAATTAAAAAATAATAAAAAAAAAAACCGGAAATTAGCGAAAACTCTATCAAAAAGACATATGTATATTAGCCACCCTGACTTCATCATTATCATCTCAGTAAAAAAAAACATTCATTGTTGGATATAGGTTTTGCCCAAAAATTTCCACGACTGCCGGTCTTAAACCTGTGGATCCAGTAGGTTCCAGCAATTTTGACCGTATCGTTCGTCCGCTTCGTTGGAGGACCACGCTTAACCTCCCGGTAAGCGACTGTTGCTCGAGAATTCTTCGCTCCAACGAGCATCCGTTCTGCGAGATTTGCGCAACCCACTGCCGCTTAGCTTGAAAATTTGGCGGGCTAAGACGGTGACCTCGGCGATCAAAGTTATTGTACCTCTATTAACATCATCAGTAAAGGCATAATAACCGTGATATGTGTATACACAAGGGAAAAAATTTAAAATACTAATAAAATATATATTCAAGACTTATTATTTACCTAATTTCTATTTACTCTTATTATTTTGCAGAATTTGGTAAAAATCATGATCTGTCAAACCACACAGTATATTGGTTTAATGACTTGTATACGATCAACATCCTTGAAGTATTTCGAAGATAAAAAAAAAATTCAATATTGTGCGAACTTTAACATACGAGTATAATTTTAGATAAGAAGCTTCAAAGTCGAAGATCATCAAGTATATTAGTATAGTTATCAAGTATATAAGTGTAAGGGTGAGAGTAATGAAATGCTTGAGTGTCGACGTAAGATTACTTTATTCATGTCAGGACTACATACATACATTTGTTATGCTATTGGTAGGAAGGAGGCACACACCACTACATGGCCCATGAAAAAAAGACTTGTTTTCCAAGCAAGTAAGCAAGCAACTTCTTTATAATAATAAAGAAGTTGAAAACTTCCTATACTATCTATACTATCAGTATTCTAGAGTTCAGACTTTAGTAGGCCCAGGAGCTTGGTAATGCCCACAGATTTATAAATCAGTCATTGAGTATGTAAGTTTTGTAAACCTTGTCGTGGAGGGAGGTTCAGTAGCGTCCGACAATCCAGCCGGGCATGAGCAGACACATTGGGAGGTGGCCCACTTCGGTAGGCCGTGCGCTTTACACGCCCTTGGTACGTCTCTGATAGCAGAGTGAACCGTGGGGCAGACCCTTGATTATTCTAATTTGTCTACACAGGACAGCCGTCGTGATCGAGTGCGTAAGCGATCCTGCGACGCCCCATTAAGGCAGGGAGGTTTCGTTGGGTTTTAAAAGGTAGACCTGGCTTTTCCGACCGATCAGTTTATATACAATATAATATGCTTAAAATTTTCTTTTATAATAAAAATATAAGTATTGTAGTTTACTATAACAATACTTACGCAAATAAGAAAGAAAATCGACTGTTTTATTTAATACAATATAAACCACTAAGTTCAATGTTAGCAAAATTACAATTTGGTGCAGCAGCTACAAATCATACTCGTATACAAGACCTAGGTATTTTCTGTCCGACTTGATGAGGAGGAGGTTCTCAATTCAGGTGTGTGTTCATTTCTTTGGATGTTGTTACCTTGGTATTGGGATATTTTAATAAATAAAATATTACCAATAATGACTTTGAACTGTGTGTGGTACATTTCCAGTTAAAAAATGATTATTTAATAAATAATGACCCTCATAGAATTCATCATATCTGCTTTAAATCTCATTTGTAAGATCCATTAAATTAAGGAATAAATTAAAAAAAAAACGTTTACTTTTCTTTCCAATGAGTTGCTACAATGAATAATGACACCCGGACCTTCGTGGTCCGAGCGTATATTACAATCATGGCATTTACACCCGTGGCATTATACATACATATACCGAGAACTTTGCTACTTATATTATTACAAAAAACTTCCTTTTCCTTACAATATAATATGAAAATTACCACTGGCTTACTGGTTTTCTTTATCTCGAAACATTTCTTTGTTTACATTATTCACTGACAGGTTAATTGTTGCTCCGTTTAAAATAATAATAGTGTTAGGGCTAATATATATTTCTTATCTTATTTAATTATATGAATAAACATATTTTTAATGCTGGGTAAGAATAGATCGAAAAGACACTATATGTATAAAGCGTTTAAATCCTTAAGTCATTGTCACAAAAACATAAATGGTTTAGTTTATATATTCATATGTATAATAGTTTGAAGTTATATACAAACAGTCAATACGATTGCATGAGTAGTCGACGAAATGTTTAGTATTGCATATCTAGGACTCTGTCAAGCCTGAGGAGTCCGACTGGATGGGTACCACCCCCTTATCTATTTCTGCCGCCAAGCAACAATGATTGCATTGTTGTGTTCCGGTATGAAGGATAAGGTAGGCAGCGCAATTACAGGCAAGAGGCATATCATCTTAGTCCTCACAGTGACAACGCACTTGTGTTTCTGCATTTTTGTTACTTAAAATCTAAGTGCATGAACCGTAGGTGTTATGCGCGACAGGTACTGCTTTCCATCAGGTGGTCTGTCTGCTTGTTTGTCACTGAATCGCATAAATAAAAAAAATCTAGGAAGGAAGAACAAGGACGTTTAGCTAGCTTAGTCCCTACATGATCAGATATTACACATTTATAAATCAGAAAATGACATTTTATATGAAAACAGTGACAAAATTCAAGGTTATTTAAAAGAGTCAAAACTCAGTGTAAATCCATAAAACATCAGTAATTAATATTTAATATTTTAAAATACCTACTATTTTTATTAAATAAAATTCCTTAAAGTTAAGGCTTAAATGAACATATATAATTAATTATATAATTATTATTATATATTTTAACATATTATATAATTAATTTCTGCATTTAAAACAATCTAAAGCTGACCTCAAACAACTGGAAAAATCCAGTACTACATTACGGCGAAAAAAATGAGTAAATACCCTAACAGATTCATTTATATAATCATAACAACACGTCGTCACACAAATGTCCAACCGCTACCAATTAGCAGGGCAACTAAGATGATTCACAATCTTATTCCAGAATGTGTGTTCGCTCACAGAAATGTATAGAAAGACGTGCGTTCTGAATTCATAATCTTAATCTTTCCGATTCGGAATTCATAACGCTCGTCAGTATTATTCTGAAAGAACGACCTGAAAAATTAATACTCTGAAAAAAATTGAATGTGTATGGAGAATAGTTAATTTGTATGCAATTCCGTGATTTCTAAGTTAATAAAACATGAATTTAGAGAAACATTCCGACTGTTCGAATCCAGCCTAACAAAGTAAAGATTGAGTTCATTTGCAACGTTTCAATGTCAAAGTCACTAACATATAATACGTTATTAATAACCTTTATATTTAATATTTAGACACACCTCCGAGTTCAGTAGTCTATGCATATATTATAATAAAATTGTAACTAAGCCGAATCTGTACATTAAATATTTTTTGGAAAATCTTATTGAAATAGTTTTTAGAACTTTTGTCTGTCTGTCTGTCTGTCTGTTTGTTTGTGACCGGGTCACGGAAAAACCACTGGATAGATTTTGATGAAATTTAGTATGATGATAGCTGGTTATCCGGGTCAACATATAGGATACTTTTTACTGCAGAAAAATATCTTATATCTGAGAAATCTATACTAAGCGTTAAAACGTAAGTAAGGACGAACCCGAGTGGAGCGAGCTGGTGTCGCTATTTCTAATATATAAGTACCTATAATCGTAGTTGCGCAATAAATACTTCAAGGTGAAAGGACGATATAATACCATTGACCTTACCATTTTCAGAAGGCCGGCTGTATGGGCATGCGCGCTGGACGCTGCTCGTGGCCAAGAGGGAAAGTCGTTGGTGGATCATCCGTACTTCATTCTATGATGCACACACGAGGCAATAAAAAAGATTATGACTCATGGGCTGCTAATGGAAATCCAGGTATCATAAATCAAATATCATATGTATAAAATTAAAAATATGTATATATAATATGCCTCGCTCAATTTCCTATTAATTCAAGGTATGTATATTATTAGTACAGCACACTTTTTAAAATTACAGGTTGGGACTACAACAACATTTTAAAATATTTTAAGAAATCGGAAAATATTCAAATTCCTGAGTTAGCTAAA
This sequence comes from Argynnis bischoffii washingtonia, assembly GCA_033884665.1. NCBI lineage: Eukaryota > Metazoa > Arthropoda > Insecta > Lepidoptera > Nymphalidae > Argynnis > Argynnis bischoffii. The sequence goes on along the minus strand of CM066628.1, from coordinate 5,477,654 downwards.
GACACGAAATATCATTCAACAACAGGACCAATGGTAATTCAATATCCAAATTGGCGCACTTCATTATCTGACGCCTTTTTACAGGCTGGTCTGGAAACAGGTGGCAAAATTGTAGATTACAATGGAGAGAAACAAATTGGATATTCCATTATACAGTTCACTATAAAAAATGGAACCAGAATGAGCGCTAGTCGAGCTTTCCTTCATCCAATTAAGCACCGTAAAAACTTTCATCTTATTAAAAATGCCATAGTTACCAAAATCCTCATAGATCCTTGGAAAAAACAAGCTTATGGCGTGGAATTTGAAAAAAGCGGAATTAAGTATGTCGTAAAAGCAAAACGTGAAGTAATTTTATCTGCAGGTGCTATTAACTCTCCACAACTGTTAATGCTTAGTGGAATTGGTCCGCGAAAACATTTGACAAAGAAAAATATAACCACATTATTTGATTTACAAGTTGGTTATAATCTCCAAGATCACTGGGCATTAGGTGGCCTTACATTCGTAATCAATACTACCGATTCCCTACGGATAGAAAAAGTTGTTACTATGGATAATGTCCTAGAATATTTTAATCATCATAATGGGCCAATTTCGGCACCAACTGGAACTGAAGCTCTAGCATTTTTCGATACAAAGAACCCTGATGATGAAGATGGCTATCCTGATTTAGAACTACTCTTTGTCGCTGGTTCTTTCGTGTCCGCTTCGGTATACAAACACGCTTTTGCGATTGATGAAAGTTTATACAATACCGTATATGAACCCATAAGTAATCAACATACTTGGATGGTTTTTCCCATGTTACTGCTTCCACAATCTAGAGGTCGGATAACTCTAAGAAGTAATAACCCTTATGACAAGCCAATTATAAACGCTAATTATTTTACAGACGATGGTCACGACGAAAATGTAATATTATACGGGATTAGAAAAGTAATAGAATTATCAAAAACTAAAGCATTTCAAAAATTCGGAAGTAAATTACATGACGTTCCTATACCAAAATGTGCAAATTTTAAATTTGATTCCGATGCTTATTGGCTATGTGCTATGAAGACCATAACAAATACGATTTACCATCATTGTTGTACCGCAAAAATGGGACCACAAGATGATCCAGACGCTGTTGTGGATTGTCGTTTAAGGGTACACGGATTGAAAGGTCTTAGAGTGGTCGATGCCAGTGTAATGCCGCATGTCCCTGCAGCTCACACCAATGGTCCAACTATGATGATAGCAGAAAAAGCTGCAGATATGATTAAAGAAGATTGGGGGTTTCCTATTACCGTGGACGAACATCCAAACTGAGATTTAATCACGACATCAAAGATGCTACTATTACAAAAAAAAACAAAAACAGAGGTAGATATTTAGAAATCCATAATATAGATACTTATAAGTTTTATTTATACGTATACATATGTTAAAACTGTAGAGGTCGAATGTCTGTACATAGAAAAAAATGCGAAACACCGTGTCAGGAGAATGTAAGAAGAGAAATAGAACAAAACCAGATTTTTTTAAAAATTTTGTCTCTCTGTCTGTTTGTTTGTACGGGCTAATTTTCGAAACTGTTGGATTGACTTAAATGAAATTTTATAAGGTCCTTATATCCCCAGTCAACATCTTAGATACTTTTCATCCCGGAAAATTAAAGAGTTCCCGCAGGATAGTTAAAAAAGTATAATAACTTATGCAGCTTAGTACACAAAAACTACCGATTGGATTTTAATGAAATTTTACAATAATATAATTTATATCGGAATAACAAATAGGCTACTTTTTATCCCGGAAAAATGTACGGTTCCCGTGGAATAGATTTGTTTTTGTTTGTCTAGAGGCGAACCCGAGCCAAGCTAGGGTGAGCCGCTAGAGTATAATAAATATACAAATATACGCGCCTGTTTTACAATAGCTTAAAGTGTTTAGCCATCCAATATAATCCTCTTTTTTTCGTTCACATCCTTAAAATACTACACATATACTGCCAAGCACTATCATTATATACTAGTGTTCGCCCAATGGTCGAAATTCGACCATAATTTTTTTTTTATAACACTAAACATTGACAAATAGAGGAGAAAAACGAACGGAACAGTAAATAAACATGCATAAATATTATGCATAAATACGTTTCCCTTTAATCAAAATTATACCTTTATACACTTTGCTATAGAAACCCTTTGCTCATGGAGTCGAACTGCTAAGCCTATTCTTATCGCCTCTACTGGTGATAAGAGAGCTGGCTCGTTTTTCACTCAAAGAATCGGCGTTGCTATTCAGTGAGGGAATGCGGCTAGCATTCCTGCCACTATTCCACGCGGACATGAGCATGACTTGTACAGTAATAATTAAGTTTACATATGTTTTGTTTATATTATTAAGTAATAAATATTTGTAATTTCAATGTATTTGCTTTATTGTAAATTAAATTTAGTTTATAACCATTTTCACGAGTTATAATTATAATCACACTAATATAATAAACAGTAAAGTTTAGGAATGTTTATATTTGTTGGTTCTTCATGCAATAACGGCTCAACGGATTTGAAGAGAGCTTATTACTTAGACTCTTCAAATGTAACTTAAAAAAGAGTTTTATTAAGCGGTTTGAATTTTAATTAAATAAGCGCAAACATGATATTTTTTATATGCCCTGTATGAAATACGCTCAAAATATTTTACACATCGTTCATGTAATGTTTACAATAAAAAATTAGTTGCTGTTATTTAATATTACATTATAATATACTCGTATAAAAGTACGATAGTTAAAAAACATATACAAATAATGTTATATACCTAATTTAATGCAATACCACATCATTTTAGGTAAAAACAGAATCTTATAATTTAGTCACTTCCACAACATTTTAATTCATTCTTACTTTATACTTAGCTATTCGGTGGGTAGTTGTCTCATGGAAATATATCTTATAGTGTGTTGTTGAATAAAATTTATGAAATTATAAGAGATCGGTTTTTGCCGTTTGGCTACAGAACTCTAACCATATCTTATCTATACATATAATAAAATTGTAACTAAGCCGAATCTGTACATTAAATATTTTTCAGAAAATCTTATTGAAATAGACATTATTATCGATACAGTGATCTAATCTATAGTTTTTAGAATTCTTGTCTGTCTGTCTGTCTGTTACCGCATCACGGAAAAACCACTGCAGGGATTTTGATGAAATTTGGTATGATTCCAACTTAGAATTAACTGGGTTTCAGGGTCCCGTACCTACCTCAAAAGAATAAATTATCCCTTAATCTGTATGAGGTAACTTTAGTACATCATGCGATTTATTGATTATATAAAGGGTATTTTATAAAGAATACAAAAGCCAGGATGAAAAAAATTAGGCATTCTCTAAACTTTGCAAAAAATTGCAAAAAATATAAAATAATATAAAGCATTACTCATATTTTACAGAAAATTGTAACAAAAATTATAACTTTTGTTGTTTTTTTTAATTTGACAGTTTTTTTTACTAATTTTATTTGAGTCAAAGACAAAGTAGATCATACATATCTGCTTTAATTTTATTATCTAAAGAATTTATAATAATAAAGACTTTTCATTATTTACTGTTGTGTATTGCATTCTTTGTTTTATCATTATGAAATTATTAAACTTATGGTATAGTTACGACATTTAACCTAAATAGTTATAAGAATAAAAAAATAAGACAAATAAACAATAATTCTCTAACCCTGAAATATATTTTTCCTTTTATATCAGAATCTCTTACACTACTATACAGATTTTGATAATGTTTCCACCAATATAAATAGGAATTGTCTTGAATAGGTTACAAATTATGAAAATATTGCAAGAATAAGCTTTCGGTATGATACTTGGGAATTAAATCGGGATAATCATAGCTCCAAGAGGCGCGTCCGAGCGATGTAAGGAAAAGCCACGAATGTTATACTAATAGGTCTGCGAACAGTAGACCCCGTGAGCACAAACTGCATTTTGAGGAGCTATTCTGCTCATCACGCCGAAGATCCTCATCAGATGTTCACTAAGCGTGTATGAGACCAACTTAAAGTTACTACCTTTCAAATAAAAAAAAAACATCCAAATCGGATCTCATAATGCGGAGATATCGAGTAGCCCTTTTAGCGTGTTTTTAGTGTAAGTACCCCTCCAATCAAAAATCCCCAACGACAAAAATATTATAAAGACTTTACTAATAATATAAAGACGAAAAGTAAATTCAATAACTTGTTAGATTGTTTCAACAACCCATCAATCGTGATGAAAGTTGGCAATGAAAAGGACGTGGGCTACTTTTATCCCTGTCCTTAAAGTAATTCATGTAGTAGGTATAATTTGATTATCGATATTACATAGGTATAACTTTTTCAAATAAATGCACGTATACCGTTTACGGTTGAGCGAAGCGAGGATAGGTTACTAGAGGTAAATAAGGATAGACCGACGCGACGTGCTCTACACCACGTACATGACTTTAGCCAATTAATTTAAAACACTATTTGAATTAGTAAAATTAATTAAAATGTAATATAATTTATATAAGATTGTTTCCTTGTGTAAGATTTCTTTATTTGTTTTACCAAACTTTTGATGGCCTAAAACATGTAATATGTGTCAATATAATATGTTCAACTATATTGTAATTTAGATGGACATATGAATTTTTTTAATTTTTGTCTATAAAGTTTAATGTAAAATAAATAATTAAATAGTAGTATTTACTTATTTATTTTATTTTATTTAGGTACAGAAACAGAAAACAAATTAAAACTACGTATTAAAAGCTAAAATATCATTTTAAAGTTGTCCAATTATATCTGTACACAACATTCAAATAAATACATACAATTAAATAAACAAACTAATAATCAAAAAGTGAAAAAAAGTGAATATTACAGTATGTAAATTTAAAATTAGGAAAAAATATAAAAAAAAAAAAATAGAAATTATATACCATGTGAGAGCAACACCCAACTGTTCGATTTACATTTATATGATTCACCTAATATTTTAAAACTGCAAGTAACATCGCGTCAACACATCAATAGCAAAACTTATATTGTGTTACATTGACTACAATTCCAATGACCAAAGCCACGAAGATAAACGGCATTATTAACTCTGATATATCGCTTTGAAAAAAGTCGTTTCCGGACACTTTTTTTCAAATAGCTCCTCAATTAACTAAGATATGGAGCTTATATCTATTCGATCAACTACTGTTAGTGTCTCCTACAATATAACATTGGTTATGGCTAGACCCTTTGTTGAGTGGGGGTTTTCGGAGACGAAAAATCGATCTAGATTAGTCTTATGTCTGGGAAAACGCGTGTTTTTGAGTTTTCATGCGGTTTTCTACCGCGTTATTCCACGCAAAATATGGTCGATAATTTCTTACTTCGAGCATAAGCATCGTGGCCAAGCGGCCAAGGCGGAAGATAGACAGTCACATACGTCCCGGGTTTGAATATCGGTCGGGATACAAAGTTTTTACTTTTTTTTTGTATTTATCTAAGTTTTTAGGTTTTTTTATCTAAAAAATACGATATAATAAAAAAGATCTCCGAGCGAAGCTCGATCGCCCAGGTACTAAATAAAGAAATATACAAGAATTGCTCGTTTAAATAATATATTAGATAGATTACATAGATATTTTTATCTCTTAAATCTCCACAATCAAAAATATTTAATACAAATTTTTGTATAGACTTAATTATATAAAATGTCTAATGAAAACATGTCATTTACTTATTTTGTTAAAAGAATTCTACTTGTTTGTGCTTTTGTATATTGAAATCCTTTATAATGGCATTGTATACAAACGATGTTGTAAAAAACGGCACGCTTATTATTGCAAAATGAAATATTACTCCTGGCTAGAGATCAAGTCAACCACAATTTGTAATAATATATCATACTAGACTTCTGCCAACCACTTGTCACGTGCGTCCCTTTACTTCGTAGATGCCAAAGAAACGTTACGCCTATTTGATGATCGCACAGTAGCCATGGAAAGCTTAAGTTTTAAAACTTTTTTATTTACCTTATAAAGAAATAAAATAAAATAGTGATATAGTAAAAATTAAAAAAGGTGTTACCTGTACTACTTAGCTTTACGGATAATTTTTTGCAGATTTACGGAATTTATTTAAAAATCGTCTATATTTTTTGTTTTTATTTTGTTAATTGATAAAAACGATAACATAACATTAATATATCAGAGTCCACCTAGCCAGCCCGACCCAGCTGGAACTTTCGCTCGACAACCGGCTGGTTATCTGAAGATTAATCATGGAACGCAGCCGCGATGACAACGCAGCATTAACTTCAAATATTGCTTTAGTATATTTTAAATTTTCAGAATGTAAGAGACAGACCTATGTATTCTTAAAATTAGAAAAATAATATTTAGTAGTTAAATTTCATATTTAATTCTTAATTTGACAATTTCCGGTTTGATTTGTATCGCATAGTAAATACCATTTTACTTAATAAAATAAACTTGACATTGACTCATATTTATTTTTTATCTAAGCTTCTTCTTATATAACCTAACCCTAAAACATTTGTATTTTATAGACCTTGAGAACTTAAGTCGCAGGTTCAAAAAATTCTCAGTAGGGCTATGAATGTGTACTGTACTATTTTCGTGCCCTTAAGCAAGAGCTAGGCCAACAAAATTGGGTGATTTTTTCAATTTCTATTCAGCTAATTATTTTGAAAATATTCTGTTAAAAAGTTAATATCTTAAAATTAAACTTATTTTCGAGTTACTAATTTTGTAATAAATTCTAAAAAAAAAGTAAATCAAATAGCAAGACATTAATAATTTTCAAGTTATATTATTGCATTTAAAAATTCTGAAATACGGTTGTGCTATTTAATAAAAACTTCCGGCTGATTGATATAAAAGACGTGGGTTAACCGTTGGAGGGGAGTTTTTTGGGGAAGACGGTCATTACGACAGACAAGATAAGATTTTTATTATTTGATGTTATACCGGCAATAGAAATACAGACTCTGTGAAAATTTCAAAATAAAACTATCTTTTCGGATTATTTCGCGAATTTATTATGATTTTTGGTTCCCGACGTTTCGATTGCTTTACAGCAATCATGGTCACGGGAGAGACTAAGGTGTTAGATGTCTCAATGGTATTATACAGTTGTTACAGACAGCCTACCTACTATTTTACAAAAATGATTTTAAAAAATTCAAAAATGGCATCAAAGTACCTTACAATATTAGTTGATTTTAATTCTAAACAATTTAAAATTTTTTTTAATGTTTTTAATAAGTATTATAATTAAATATAGCAATATTATTTACTTAATTTTAGCTATTATAATAAATATTACAATTTTTCTTTATTAATTACTAATCTTATTTAGTGTTGCTATTATTATATTATCTGTAACCATAAAGATTATTAAACATTTTTTAAATATAAATTATTTATTTAAGTAATATAATTGTTTTATATGTAGTTTGAAAAAGAAGTTTAATATTATTTTAGATTGTTATTATTTAAAGTTAAAATATTAAGCAACACTATTGTTAACTTTATAGATAAAAAATATATTAATTAGAATTACTATTCTTATTGCGATCCACACAGTATGAACTAACTACATCTACTGGTCTGTTATGTTTGTTTTTGTTGTTTGTTTTTATTATGTTTATTACAGGATCCCATGATGATGGTAGTACCCAGCCATCTTCCCTATTAAGGTTTGGATATTTTTTAATTTCAATAGCTTCGCGAATCATCCTGGGGCGATAACGGCTTTCTTTCGCTAGTATTTGTGGATTATCAAAGCGAATGTAGTGGCTTGGGCGATCCTGGCTATGTTTACAGACTGCAGATGTTGTATTGCGACGGTGCTTCACATCAGCTATGTGTTCTTTGACCCGAGTTCCAATGGATCTCTCATGAATGATGGTGGTGAATCTCACCACCATCCTTCACAGTTAGCTACCGTGGGAAAATCTTTGTTTCAGAGAGCACGAGGGATCTGTGACGAGCAACATCTGGCCGGAGAACTGCAACATGTTAAGCAAGTCCTACGAGACAACAAGCTGCAAGTGCCGCGCCTGCGTCACAGTGATCGAGTGAAACCAGCCACAGTCGAGCGAGTTCCTGCTGTCCTGCCATACATGAGAGGAGTCACTGACAAGATTGGCTACATCTTAAAGCGTGCTTCAATCAAAACTTACTTCAAGCCGCCAAAGAAAATTAGTCAGTTCTTACCACCAGTCAAGTGCAACATCCCTCTCCAAGATGCAGGAGTATACAAACTTGATTGTGATTGTGGGCTCTTTAACAACAAATCCCTTGAGCACAAGGGATCTGTGACGAGCAACACCTGGCCGGAGAGCTGCAACATGTCAAGCAAGTTCTGCGAGACAACAAGCTGCAAGTGCCGCGCCTAAGTCACAAGGACCGTGTGAAACCAGCCACAGTCGAGCGCGTCCCTGTAGTCCTACCTTACATGAGAGGAGTCACTGACAAGATTGGCTACATCCTAAAGCGAGCTTCAATTAAAACTTACTTCAAGCCGCCAAAGAAAATTAGTCAATTCTTACCACCTGTCAAGTGCCACATCCCTCTACAAGATGCAGGAGTTTACAAACTTGATTGTGATTGTGGACTCTCTTACATCGGACAAACAAAGCGATCCATTAGAACTCGGGTCAAAGAACACATAGCTGATGTGAAACACCGCCGTAATACAACATCTGCTGTCTGCAAACATAGTCAGGACCGCCCAAGCCATTATATTCGCTTCGATAGACCCCAAATCCTCGCGAAAGAAAATCGATATCGCCCTAGAATGATTCGGGAAGCCATAGAAATTAAAAAAACATCCAAATTTCAATAGGGAAGATGGCTGGGTACTACCATCGTCGTGGGATCCTGTTATTAATATTATAAAATCTAATAATAAAATTAAACATAACAGACAGTTAGATATAGTAAGTTCTTAATGTGTAGATCAAAATAATAGTATTTCAGATTAATATTTTACATTTGTAAATGTAATTCTTAATTAATTTTAATTTCTAAAGTAGACATAGAATATAATAATGGTAACAATAAAAATAAAGATTATTAAACAATAATACAATAATAAGTTTTCTAAAAAAATTGAAATAATTATAATGATAATAGCTAAAATTATATAAATAATATTCCATATTTCAAATTGAAATTATAAAAATGTTTAAAATTAAAATTAACAAATATTGTATAAGGTTCTTTGATGCTAAATTTCAAAATTTTGAATTCATTTTTGTTAATTGTGGGTAGGCTGTCTGTAACAACTATATAATGCTTTTGTGACATTTAACACCTTAGTCTCTTCCGTGACCATGATTGCTGTAAAGCAATCGAAACGTCGGGAAACAAAAATCAAAATAAATCCGCGAAAAATCCGAAAAGATAGTTTTATTTAGTGCATTTCACAATGTCAAGATGAGGTTCACAAACAAAACCATGACTACATTCGATTGTTGTCCAAAGATCGAATAGACTGAGCGTTCGACAAGTCCTTGTACGTTAGGCTACCAAATTGTTACCGAAATTGCCAAGGCGTTAGAGTTTATCGAAAGAGAATCGATATGAAGCGTTTGCCACTTATCTAAGCCTTCAGAAAATCTAACTAGTTAACAACAGCGTGACCAAGGTGTCCGCGCTCACTGGGCCGGCTGGACTATGGCCCGACCCCCTCGCGCTGAAGGGAAGCCCGTACTCTACTGTGGGACGTTAAAAAGCGCTGAATGATGAAAAATAACAAGTAAATCTTAAACTCCTACACAATATCATTCAAATACAGCAGATATTATTTATGTGACACCCCAAAAATGAGGACAATTTCATAAACCATTTTATGACGACATAATTGATGCGTGTGACGTAAAGACGATTAGTGAACTTGATCATGAAAAGAGAGGTCACGGTGAGAGTGCGCATGCGTTTCTTCGAAGAGCGTTTCATTGAAGCGCTAGTTGCCTGAGAGGCGGTCATAAGACGGTCTTCAGTTAGTTTGTATTCGGTTAGAACAGTGCGGTGCGCATGATTTGTTTTTGTACGGATTAAATTGTATTAAATGTGAGTATATTTTTTAATAGAATATATTCATTAACAAAAATAATAATTGGCATTTTAGTTATATTTATTTGTATTTAATATCAATAATCATTTTATAATACTTCTCTTTAAAGAATAATTGTATTAATTAAAAATGTAATTAATCATTAATAAAAATTGAATTAAAGTTTACACATTATTTTCCATTGAACACAACAAAAACCGGGATTCAATTCCGAACAAAATATTGTTCTTCTCTTATTTTAAAGTTAAACATTTAAAATAATCTCTGCATATATCTTTTTTAAAATAAAAAATTCAACCTAAATAAAATATTAAACTTAATGTAATAAAACTACTAAGTAATTATTTCAATTATAAAATCACTGTGCGCCAGTAAATACTGAGTACGATTATATCCGAATACCATGCTACTGCTATAAGTTGTTATTTCAATTACTAAGAAAGTTTAATATCTAATTTAAGCGAGTGTAATGTGTAGTCTGAAATTCCCATTATATCCAAATTTTCGTATCACACAATATTATAAATTTCAAAAAATTAAAACTGTTAAATCGGTAAAGAGTCCTATTTTAGTAATACAGATTTTTCAGAAAAATACTTTTTAAACGTAAAAATATGAAACAAACCATACACTCTTAACATCAACCTCGCCGTTTTATACATTTTGATAATTAATAGTCCAGCATCCCGGGTGCATTTTTAAAATTGATTAGTATTAAGCTAAATTTCTGTGAGTAGTTTCATTTTGATGAGACGCCAAACTTTTTCTCTTACAAAAATTCTCGATTGTGGTAGCTCACAGGGGTACCGGGGATAAAATATGTCGATTTGATAATTCACAAAAATTTATTACTAACTATGGGTTTTTTTATTTAAATCTTAAGATTTAATTGAAAAAAACTATAGTTAGTAATAAATTTATAATTATTAACATTATTCAAAAAATATTTGTCCTACAAAACGTATGGTTTGATCAAAGTTTCCCCTTCTTCCAACATGTATCGATAATGCGGTCATAAAAATAATTACTAACCAGCTAATTTTTTTACTGTTGCTTAGATCATTTTTATATAATTTAACAGTCACATTGTCAAGCTTAGTAAATTTTTATATAATTTAACAGTAAAATTGCGAACTATCCCGATCCTACACTCAGAAATTGTTAATACCAAAGACCATTTTTCTTATTACTACCTGTAGGATAAAAACTTTAAAAAAAAAACCGACTTCCATGCACTGAAAAGTAAAAAATAACTAAACGGGGGTTTTCATTTAAAAACCCCCGTTTAGTTATTTTTTACTTTTCAGTGCCTGGAAGTCGGTTTGTTTTTTTAATAGTTTTTATTTTTCCATTTTTAGTGTAGACGTATCATCAATACAAATTAATCAAGCCCAAACACCAGGTAATTGCTGTTAATCGTTGAGGAGTTCCCTCGACTATCTTTTGGGTCCATCATCATATCGACTCCAGACCTTCATTAAATAGTAGTGCTTTAAAATACCTAATGAAAATATTAACAAACGCACTAGTCGCCGCTACAATTTTCGAAAGTTCCCTTCGATTTCTCTGGGATCCCATTATCAGATCCTGGTTTCCTTATCATGGTATCACTCTTGGGATATCTCCTTTCCAACAAAAAAGAATTATCAAAATCCGTTCATAAACGACGAAAAAATCCGCGAACAAACATAAAAATATATATATATATACGGTCGAATTGAGAACCTCCTCCTTTTTTTGGAAGTCGGTTAAAAATATTACGTAATAGGTTAGTGTGTTTGTTGTCCAAATGAAACAATGTCCTACAATAAAACAGGTATGTATCACTAGTTCGACAAGAACTGTCACATTCTTAGCTACCACAATCGAGAATTTTCGTATAGGAAATTGTTGGGCGTTTCTTCGCAACGAAGCTATTCACGAAGATTCAACTTAATAGTAATTATTTTTACATCAGGAATATGTTCTACAACTTTTGAGCGATACATGTCGATACATATTGGAAGAAGGGGACCACTCGACCAAAACCATACATTTTGAAAACGAATATTTTTTTGAATAATATTAATAATTAATTATCTTAAGATTTAATAAAAACCCCACAGTTAGTACCCAAAAAATTTTTGAGAATCGTCAAATTGACATATTTTATTATATACATTTAAGGCAGCACGTTTGGCTCAGTTTGTAGTGACCCTACTTTCTGCGCCAGTGGCTGCGGGTTCGAGTCCCGCTGGCATTCATTTGTGTAATGAGCACGAATGTTTGTACTCTAGTCATGGGTGTTTATATTTATAATATGTATGTATTTAAAGTTATATATGTGTAGTGTATCAACTATCTGCTATCCATAACATAAGCCTCGTATCTTACCATGGCACTAGATGGTGCTGTGTGTTAATGTGCCAACAAATTTATTTATTTATCCCTGCTACCCCTGTTAGCTACAATAATCGAGAATTTTTCTAAGAGAAAAAGTTGGACGACTCATCAAAATGACTACTCACGGAAAATTAGCTTGATACCAATCAAATGTAAAAATGGACCCGGGATCATGGACTATAATTATATATTATTCTATTTATAAAATCGAAATATATAATTTCTAGTAATGTTTTAATCTGTGAATTGTGCTAATATTCTTCTAATGAGAAATAAATTATTTTCATTGGTGAAACTGAATCTCTTCGCATCAAGTATCTTGTAATACACAAAGTACCTATATACAAATATATAGATTATTTTAATATAAAGCAAATAATAAAAATAAACAATGCCAATAGCGTTACTGTGGGAACGCCTTCAAGAATCTAAATCACGTATCATTCAATTCATCGTATGAATGCAAAGCGCTTTATCATAATATTATTGTCGCAGGACGCACTTACAGTCTAAATATTGTCTAAAATGTATAATATCTCTAGTTAGAAGTAAAATAAAATAATATGTACTCTTTATGGTACACTATCATCCACACAAGAACAAAGTATATAAAATACAAGGAACAATAGTCTAGTCAGCGATTTTTTTTCGACAGAAACAAAAAGAAAAAAAATACTAATATTGATTTAATGTGAGGCACAGACAGGAAAATAAAAGTTAAAGTTATTTCTTTTATTTTTATCCTCTCATGTAATTCCGCCGTGAATCAACTATACAAAAAGCGCACGCAATCAAGAACCTGGCGTATGTTTAATTTTCAGAATGGGAGATATTACATATGTATATATTATATTCTATACCTACGTACAATAACAGGCCCGGTAGGCAGACTTTGTCCTGTTACACATCTCGCTAGTAAAATAACAGAAAGCCTAGACAAGTGGCATAAACGCTAGTAGAATAGAGTAACCAATGTATGGGATTGACATATGTTTACGACTTCAAATTTGACTCAACGTATCGAATTTGTAATTGGCAGCCAAATGTTGATCTAACCTATAATTCAATGAAATGAAACGTCAGGGTAGTAAATCAATCTCCATAGAAATTGAAAACAAGTGGCACTTTTGACAAACGTATTCGGCTGCTAGCGTACGACACCTATCGAACGCTAACACATTAGAGATACAAAATGGCGAATCACTGAATAATATATTAAATGTTAAAAAAATGTTAAATAACTTTTAGACTTGGTAAAAAAAACTAAACATACTACTTATAAAAATTAATATTCATTACTATGGGACGAATGTGCATAAATTAAATAAAAGCTATTATGACTAATTATTGCCATAGTAACCGTTGTCATTGTCTGACAAATATATCATATTGTATTTATTGTTATTGTAGCAAATACTGCTAGGCAATAATTAATTTTAATTTTCTAAAGTGCTTAAAGAACAATAATGTGGCTTAAATAATTAATATTTTATTTTTCTTTATAGTTATAAATATAATAATGGCAACACTAAAAATATAGATCACTAAACAATAAAGTTTTCAAAGAAATTGTAATAATTATAATAATAATAGCTAAAATTAGATAAATAATATTTCATATTTTAAGTATAAAATAATTAAATTATAAAAATGTTTAAAATTAAAATTAACAAATATTGTAAGGTACTTTGGTGCCAATTTTCAAAAATTTGAATTCATTTTGTTATTTGTGGGTAGGCTGTCTGTAACAACTATATAATGCCTTTGATACGTTTAACACCTTTCTCTCCCGTGACCATGATTGCTGTAAAGCAATCGAAACGTCGGGAACCAAAAATCAAAAAAAAATCGAAAAGTTAGTTTTATTTAAATGTCTAATATTCGCGTAAATCTAATAAAGTATTATAATTGTTATATAAAATTATTGTTTCACTATAGAATATTTATTTGGGGCAAGGCAATTGCAATATTTATTTTATTATTAGCTTAGGTTTTAAAGTTTAGTATAGATTTCTCAGAGATGCAATATTTTTCCGCAGTAAAATGTATCCTATATGTAGATCCGGATAACCAGCTATCATGATACCAAATTTCATCAAAATCTGTATAGTGGTTTTCTCGTGATGCGGTCACAGATTATTTAATGTACAGATTCGACTCAGTTAGATTTTTTTATATGTATGGATAGCATAAAATATTTTTATTCCAATACAAACTTCCACAACAGCAACACAAAAAAAAACAGCTAAAAGATCGAAAAATTCAGAACTGTTTATTTTGTACCTATGTACATATACATATATAAACGTAGGATGAAAAAGAAAATGAGTGGTTATATTTTTCTATGTCATTTTAATTTTAAGGGCTTTGTTACAAAGATTCCTTGGCATAGAAATCATTGTTTTAAATTCTCACGAATGACAAGAAAGAATGAACATGTAATAGTGTAGTTACTCGAAAAATGACGAATAAAAATTACACAGCTCTGTTTATCGCGTTAGGTACTATGCGTAAAAACACCTCCAAGGGATTTTTAATATGGACGTTAAATATGAGAGAATTAGTTTGTAAAGTATAAAATATCTTAAAATTAAATTGTTGTTCTTTGGAGATGTCGAATAATATCAAAATGTAATTTCTCACATCCTTAATAATATAATCTATGCAAATGCAAAAATACATTGTAGTTATTGTGATCAGCATTTTTATTGGATACATGTAACGGGAATATATTTAGAATGTTTTTTTAATTATTTTCGGCAAACGAAGAAACAGAAAATAACGCTGAACAACTACGCGTAAGAATTTAGTAAAAGACGCGTGACGCGACTTGCAATAAATGGGTAATGATAAAATTTCGGCAGCGCGACAATGTCAGGCTCAGGGATTGACTAAAAAAATACACCTACTTCAAAATCACTGAAAAGTAATAATTCCGTAGTGTGTTTTAATTAATTTACTATAGAGTATAGACTATAGGCTATTAATTAAAAGAACAATTATGAAAATATGTAACAAACATAAAAAACGCAGTCAAATTTTTCCTCTTTGATCAATAATATGATAAATGTCTTGTTTCCCATTTTAGAAAATAATATTTTTATTTTATTACCTGCCACCTACTAGTAGAACATTTTTTAATGAAAATCTAAAAAAAAAACAAGTATAAAATTTCTATAAATATAACAACTCGTAGCATAATCAATTCAATCTCTTACTATCAAAATATTGTAACATGTATGGTAAAAGATCATTAAGGTAAAAGATCATTATTTTACCTAAAATCTAACATCGTTGAGTGAACAACTAAACCAATATCATCGAGAAACCCAATTAGGTACACGAAAAAATATAAAACCCAAATTAACACCTATACAATTTGGGTAATGTTTGTATATTTATTAATATGTACATCTAACTGTGTTATATCTTTCGTTAAAAAAAGTAATATACAAATGCGAAACAGCCTGTATTCGAAAAAACTACCATAAAATGTGCGTAATAAGGTACTCAAACTCCGTCAATAAATCGCTTCCTTTGTGTAAAAAAATTAGCTACATTTCATTTAATCTCTATGCAGCATATATGGACCCTAAAACGGCTGGAGCGATTTTGTCGAAACTTTCAGGCAATCTTTAGATTAGCCTAGCAGGTGATCCTGTAAAGTTTGAACGCGGGCGAAGCCGCTGGACTGCTAGTATTACAAAATATTAATAATTATTACATAATAATTATAATATATAATAATCTAATATATTTAATCGAGCAATTCTTGTATATTTATATCTTTATTTATTTATACCAGCAATCTCGGAAACGGTTCTAACGATTTCGCTGATATTTGGTACGTGGGGGCTTTTGAGGACAAAAAATCGATCTAGATTAATCTCATGTTTGGGAAAACGCGTATTTTCGAGTTTTCATGCGATTTACTTTTGCATTATTCTAGGCTGAATATGGTCGATAATTTCTTACACTCGATTATAAGCATTGTGGTCAAGGCGCAAGTTAGACATCACATATGCCCGAGATCGAATCCCGGTCGGAAAACAAAGTTTTTACTTTTGTTTTTTTTTATTCAAGTTATTATTTTTTTTTATCAAAAATTACGATATAACAACAAAAAAAGAACTCTGAGCGAAGCTCGGTCTACTATATTAAAATTATGACATAAGAAGCGTCAAGTATCGTTAAGTTGATGTACATATTTGTGGGTAATAAATTAGTCATAATTTTGTCTATTCTCAGCGAGCGGTGCGGTAGACTCGATAAAATGATTGCATCTTGAATTTCATTTCTTTTTTTTGTATTGTACTTATCTGAACTATTTAATAAATAATCTACTCAGATAAATAAAATTGAAGTGTCTATTTATAATGTCAAAATAACAGCTTTTTTAATTTTACCAGAAGAATATGAAATTATATACGGTATTTTAAGAAAAACATAATTTTTAAAAGTTTTGTCTGTGTGCTGTCTGTCTGTTTGTTTCGGCTAATCTCCGAAACGGCTGGACTGATTTTGACGGGACTTTTACTAACAATGCTGTAATGGCAATGAACGATAAGGAGTAACTTGGTTACTTTTATTTTTTTTTAAGTTCAAGTTCTGTCGACAAAAATTAAAACGCTCCTAGGGACGCGGAGCGAAGCGAGGTCACTAGTAACAAATAAAATCTTATAATAGCCAAGATAATTAGGTGAAAAACAACTGTTGAGTAAAAAGTATTCTTTTTTTTTGCGGAATAATCGTGATTTAGGCATTAAAAATAAAATTGTAAAATCGTAACCGTACGTCCATAACTAAAGTGGAATCTGTATGGGCAACAATCTTCTATGTTCAAAAGTAAAAATCGTTTTTCATTTCAAATGACACATGGAGTATGTGTCATTAAATTATTATTATTTATCATACGAATATTGTTCTCCTTTCTTATTCCTTTAAGGGAACTTTAACCTTATATCTATAGTAATAGTAAATAGGCAAAAAAAAACAGTTCAGTACCTACCACCTACGTATTTCCCCTTTAATTATCAAGCAATTTTCTTTTTTTTTAGTAGCTATTGACAAGTTTAAGTGTTGTTACTAGCGACGCATCCTTGCTCTGCTCGGATTCGTCCCTAGTTACATTTTAACGTTTAGTAAAAATTCACCAGTGATAAGATATTTTCCCGATGTAAAAAGTATCCTGTATGTTGACCCGGATAACTAGCTATCCTCATACCAAATTTCATCACAATCTGTGTAATGGTTTTCTCGTGATGCGTTCCCAGACAGACAGACGGACAAAAAATCTAAAAACTATAGATTCGGCCTCTGTATCGATAATAATGACTTTTTCAAAAAATCTATACTAATATTATAAAGCTGAAGAGTTTGTTTGTTTGGTTGAACGCGCTAATCTCAGGTACTACTAATCCGATTCAGTCCGTCGGTCCAGACGGACCGACGGACTGAATCGGTCCGTCTGGACCGACGGACTGACGGATGCATCTGTATCGATAATAATGACTATTTCAATAAGAATTTTCAAAATATATTTAATGTATACATTCGACTCAGAATTTTATTATATGTATAGATGAAAAAAAAATGTATATGTTTTCCCCTCAATAATGATTATGGTCGAATTTTGACCACTGGGCAAACTTGTTATAGGAATTTGCTGTAAAATTATTGTCTGCTAGATAGAATACTTTAGGGTGGGCGCCGATAAACGAGCGAGGACTAGCAATGTGAGTTTGTTTTGATAAGTAACGTGATCTGTCGATGAAGCTACCAAATGGATGGATAGATTTTAACAATAATTAATTATTATTTACAGTATATATAACTCCAGTATTTCTATAATATGCCTTTCTATACAATTAATGAAATAATAATTATTAATTATTAAAGTGATCTGTACTTACATGGTTGTGACAATGTTATGCGTAAAAATAAAAAAATCTAAAACGTTTTAAATAAAACTATCTTTTCGGATTTTTTCGCGAATTTATTTTATAAAAAAATCAAAATAAATTTGCGAAAATTGACAAATATTAGCGTACATCTAAGAAAGTATTAAATCTAAAACGATTATAACGAGTATAAAGGAAATGTTTAAGGAAATAAAAATGCAGTTTTGCAACTCAGAAACTCCGAACTGAGTTCCTTTCACTCATATTTACGTGATATAAGAAAAAGTACTATGTTCTTTCTTCGTTTAAATATTTTAAATAAGGCAATCTAATAAATTATTAACTAGCCATCCTCGTTTGTTCGTATACGGGTTAATTTCATATCAATTAATAACAAATTGTTGCGATAAGGTATCTGAGGTTATTGTTCTTTTTTTTTTTCTTTTTTTTTTTATGGTAATCAGTGAAAAACGAGCAGACAGTCCACCTGATGGAAAGCGATACCTGTCGCCCATAACACCTATGATTCATGCACTTAAGTTTTATGTAACAAAACTGCAGAACCGCCGGTACGTTATCACTGTGAGGACTAAGATGATATGCCTCTTACCTGTAATTGCGCTGGCTACCTTATCCTTCAAACCGGAACACAACAATGCAATCATTGTTGCTTGGCGGCAGAAATAGATAAATGTTCGATGGTAAGCATTAGACTATTATAGTTAATTTGCGCAAAATTGTAAATTTTTTGTGGATAACATTCAAAATTCATTCCTAAATTACACTAGCTTTGTGGGCGGAAGACTACAATTTGCAGATTTTTTAGGATTGTCTAATGTGGAAATGGCCTCTGGCGAGGATACTACTACCTAATGTGAAAATATTGACTAATGTCGGATTAAAAAAATAAAAACCGACAAATATATTCCTTAATCTAAAAACAATTATTGAGTAACATAAAGACTTTTTAAGAAAAAAAAACCGACTTCAAAAAACACTAAAAAGTAAAAAATAACAGATTGGTAATTTTCATTTACTAAAATATTTTCGAAGTCGCTGTGCTTTGATTTGTATCAGCTGGCACCGACTTTGACAATATCTAATTAGGTATCTATAGTAAATGTAAACTACCAATCAATTATTTTTTACGTTTTAGTGTTCTTTTCTGAAGTCGGTTTTAATTAATTTTTTAAGTTTTTATTTTTCCCTTTTTAGTGAAGACATAGTACATACATAGTAGCAAAGTAAGAAGAAAGTATTTTATTAAAATATACGCTTCAGCCGTTTAAGTTAGTTTAATGCCAATTTTTATACGAAGACTGACAAACTAAAATTCGCTATTATCAGTAACACTAAAAAGTCTAGCCCTAAAATCCAAGTCTAACGTATTGGACTTGGCAAATCAAACAAAATAAACCTAAACTCAAAGTATCAAGGAATTAGCTAAGATATGTTATAGAAAAATAGAACTTCTTTTGTAAATGTATCATAATTACGTAAATTGTAAATAAAAAACGCAAAAATAAGTTATTCCAATTTAAAAAACACTCTAAATAAATTTATATCTTTACTTTAGAAAAATTAATTGTTATTTATACACTTTTTGCATCATTTATAGTCAGCTTCTAATTTTATGTTGAAGCAACTCAACGTCGAGTTTTTTATTGATTTTAATGAAGATAACATACATATATTTTTTCGGGTAATGTAGCTTCTTATTAATGAAAGAAGTACCTGTGCGACCGAGCTTCGCTCGGAGTTCTTTTCTGTTATATCGTATTTTCCAGATTTAAACTTGAATAAATACAAAAAAAAAAACAAAAAAAACTTTGTATTCCGACCGGGACCCGGGCATATTATTGTGTGTTGTCTAACTTGCGCCTTGACCGCTTGACCACGATGCTTATTCCTGAGTGTAAGAAATTATCGACCATATTCTGCGTAGAATAATGCAAAAGAAAACCGCATGAAAACTCGAAAACACGCGTTTTCCCAAGCATGAGACTAATCTAGATCGATTTTTCGCCCTCGAAAGCCCAAATAGCCCACATACCAAATTTCAGCGAAATCGTTAGAGCCGTTTCCGAGATCGCTGGTAAATAAATATATAAATATACAAGAATTGCTCGATTTAATATATTAGATAAACATAATCGGATCAATCGTTTTAGAGATTATCTCCTACAAACTTTACCGCGTCGTTGGTACACTTTCTCAGATTTACGCGAATATTTGACATTTTAAAAAAACTATCTTTTCGGATTATTTCGCCGATTTATTTTATATATCATTGTAAGATATGTAAGTTTAGATAAAACATAAAAGTTTAGATAGAACTTCATTCGTTCATTCTTTTTGTCATAACTAAAATACTAAGGTAAAATACGTCATATTCAGGAAAAGCAGCGTTCATTTAAAAGAATAACGTGCACTTCCTATTTAAACTCGTTGAGAAATAAAAACGCGTCAACCTGTTTTCCTATTACATATTTATTCTATTGCTCACCTTCGTTTAATTAATGTTTTATCGATCATTGAAGATTGCCTTACAATAATTGTTATTTATTAAAATTAATATTGACATAAGAATCAAAAATGTGAAAGAGAAATAATAATAAATAGATTACAAATATAACATTAAATTAAGGTTTGATTTATCACTATAAGGTAGGTATATACATAACTTACCTAAACTAAAAATACGTTTTTGACAATTCGCATTGTTTCAGTGTAATAACCTAAATAATTCGCCCGCGTTCTAACTACAAAGAAAACAAACACTTTGGCGACTAATAATTTGATGGCTGTAATTATAATTTTCAAATGTTAAGCATGATTTTGACTAGCGTATCCTAGGTCCCATATTGCCGAATATTGTTGTTTTACTAACATATTTACACACTAAAATAAAGTTTTACGATTTCGCAATACATACTTTGTTATTTGGAAAAACAAGTTCGTGTTTCACAATATTTCTTAAAGATATTGTGGAAAATAAATTTAATTTTTGCGATCGTTACCTAAAAATATCCACTATCTTAAAAGACATTTAACGTATATTCTGTGAATCATTTATTGTTTTAAGTATTTAGCAAGCTCCACTATCGCTATTTTTTGCACATTTTTTTACTTCATGTTACCAGAGTTAAAAAGACAAGACAATGGATACAACTCCCATACAATGTTTACGACTTTAGAATCATAAGTTACATAATTACGGCTAACATGGGCTTTTTGATTAATATACTAACAGGCTAACATCTACGTTATTTTCAAGACCCAATGTTATGTACACCTGACACTTAAGTCTCCCTCCTTCCCCTCCTTTTTTAGAGTTTCGTACCCAAAGGGTAAAACGGGACCCTATTTTAAGTTACATATTATATAAAATGCCATTCTTATTTGTTGTATATAGCTTTCTGCCCGCGGGTTCGCTCGTGTGGACTAATAAGTTTGCTTTGTTTTAATTTCCATTGAACTTATATGTTGTCATATTGAATCTGTAATATTATGTATACATAATCACTCTAAATTCACTTAACTTAGTCGCCACGCTAAAAAAGTCGAGAACAGAAAGTTTTAATTTTGAACTTCTTTGTATACTACATTGGTGGATGTTCTGTCTAGTTCTGGGTTCCGCTAAAATGTCCTTGTAAGAAGCAATCCTCTCTTAAGTCAATGCCTGCTACTTTTAACAACTAACCCTGAGATTTATTAATGGTTATTGCAAAGAAAATTTTAAGGAAGAATTACAATAGATTAAATTGAAAAGCGTAGTCACAGGTTATCAGTGGTAATCGAGGAGTGAATACTATTCCCCCCAGCTGAAAATTGGTAGCAAAACACCATCATAAATGAAATTTAAAAAGTCCTCATCGATCTGACACCTGGAAAAAAATTTACTCGGGGTCAAAGATCACAAAAACGGATTTTTCGCGATTTTCAGCAAAATGGTAAGTTTCATCATAAAATTAGCTCAAACAAATATTGTAGATCAGTCAATTTTTTTGTTTCTGTGCCTGTTTGTCTGTTTGTACGGGCTAATCTTTGAAACTGTTAGAGTGATTTAAATAAAATTTTGTATGGTGGTACCTTATATTTCCGGTCAACACCTAAGATACTTCTCATCCCGGAAAATTAAAGAGTTCCCGTGGGATAGTTAGAAAATTATAGTAAATTATACAGCTCAGTACTCAAAAACTACTAATTGGATTTTAATGAAACTTTACAACAATATTTCTTTTGCTTTTTATTTATTATTTAGTTCATACATCAGAATAACAAATAGGCTACTTTTCACCCCAGAAAAATGTACGGTGCTCGTGGAATAGATTTACTTTTGTTTGTCTAGAGGCGAACCCGAGCGAAGTGACAATGAACAGCTAGTTGGAAAATATTTTAAATCCTACATGATGATAAGTACAAAAATTTCATTTATCTGTATAGATTATCTATTGAATAAATTATGTCAAATTATATGTATCAACTAGCGACTCACGCTCGCTTCGCTCGCGTTCGTCCCTAGGTACGTTTTCACGGTTAGCTATGTTTAGATATACATAAATAGTAGCTTGCTACGCCTAAGGTATTCATTTAATTTAAATTATTTAGCTATTTACCCTCGTTTTGCTCGGGTGCGTACGCCGTATGCGGATTTTGTTCCCAATTTCATGGGTTTTAATTTTTTTTCGCGGAACCCTGATTCTTTTTCTAAAATAAAAGTAGCCTAGAAAAAATATATATCCCTATAAAATCAGCTACCTGCCAGTGAAAGTCCCGTCAAAATCGGTCCAGCTGTTTCGGAAATTAGCCGGAACAAACAGACAGACAGACAAAAATTGTAAAAAATGTTGTTTTGGTATATGTACTGTGTATACATCCATTTGCATTTAGTATAAAGCGGTTATTTTAATATTAATAACAGACACTCAAATTTTATTTATCTGTAAAGATAAATGGTATCTCTAATTTTTAAGTTTTAGTTTTTGCGGTTAAAAAGATCCGTATATCAGCCAAAACCGTTGAGCTGTTGCAGTGAACAAATAATGGTGGGTCCACACAATACAGACTTTCATAAACTTAACTGCCTTCCGAGCCCGAGATTCCTCGCGGACTGACTACACTGATATTTAATTTCATTTAAATTTAAAATGTAAAATTGATGATTCAAAAGTGCTTGTAAAAGTCTATTTGAATAAAGTATATTTTGATTTGATTTAACAAACAAAGCAATTCAGACAAAACATGTGGTATGTCAGTAAAGTCGGAGTTTTGCCCATAAGATCTGTACGTACAAAAGTTTATATTATGTGAGCCCACAATTACACACTTTCGCATTTATAATTAATGTTGGTGACGTATACATGATACTCATGTCAAAGCCATTACAAATCCTGACATTACGTATATATTTTTAATTGATATGATTAATGTCAATGAGAAAAATAATAAATTAATTACCTTATAATGTGTTATTGTAAACAACCAAACAAGAAGACAATTAATAAATGTCGTTATTTAAATAAAACTATCTTTTCGGATTTTTTCGCGGATTTATTTTGATTTTTGTTTCCCGACGTTTCCATTGCTTTACAGCAATCATGGTCACGGGAGAGACAGTCTCTCCCGGGAACGGGAAACAAAAATCAAAATAAATCCGCGAAAAAATCCGAAAAGATAGTTTTATTTAAATGTCTAATATTCGCGTAAATCTAAGAAAGTATTAAATGTCGTTATTACAAACTTTTATTTAACTTGCCCTGTTCGTACGTAGAACAAATCTTGCAACTGAATTTTAGACCAGTTATACTTAATCGATTGAGCTGAAATTTGGCATACACATTTAATTTGGATTTACCTGTGTAGATAAACAAAGATACAATATGTAACTTGGTCTTAACATAAGTACATCTAAAAAAAATACATACCTATAGCTATGTTTTTTTTTATAAAATAAGTAAATCTCGCGATAAGCTTTTATCTATACTTAATATTATAAAGAGGTAAAGTTTGTGAGTTTGTGAGGTTGCAGAGGGTAATTTCTGGACCTACTAAACCGATTAAGATGAAATTTGGAAAGAAGATAGTTTGAGATCATGGGAAGGACAAAGGATACTTTTTATCCCGGAAATCATTTCTTACGGGGGTAAAATGAGGATGAAAGTTTGTATTTCGAAGCAAGCTAGGGACGAACCCGAGGGTAGCGAGGTTTGAGTCGCTAGTATTATATTATAAATTGTGTAATGTAATAAATTGATGAGTTTGATTTATTTAAAGTTTATTTCCTTCTTTTTAGAGCATTTAAATAAAAGCTTGCTTATAAAAATATTCTTTTACTATTAATTTATTTATTGCCTTGTTTTACAATTTAATAAGGCGGTATATGCATGTAGGCAACTATGTATTTTACGAGCAAACGACTGTAAAACAGAATCATTATTTTCTATAATTATTGATATTAAGTATCGCAATTAAATCTTTTCTATTAATCTATCGAACAAAAAATTATAACTCAAATCTCGGATAAAGTAATATAATACTCAATTAATTAATGATCAATTTAGTCTAAGATCCCGATGTATGTGGTGGACCTCACACTCTTTTTCCAGGCAAAACAATTTTTTTTAAACAATAAGACATATTAACAAACACGACCCAGGGGGATTGTCACAAAAAATTTGCTCCATCTTCTCTCACGGGATCTCCTACTAATGAGGGCTATCGTTTGTGGTGACACCAGTTGGCGCCACTAGTGAATAAGGTCTTATCGCTATAGTTAAAAAAGTATTTGTTAGTGCGGCAGAGCCATAAATTTAATATAATAATAATTGTTAACGCGGCACCAAATATAAAAAAATAAATATAAATAAATATAATAACTAAATAGATAAAATGTTGACTTTTTCTTAGCTCTTCTTTTAAAACAATAATATTTATTGAGCCATACCGTTTCTACCACAATTAATCAGGAATGGCACAATCTTTACAATAATCATGAATAATTGTTGAAAATCCAGGTGAAAAGCCCACAAACAGTAAACATTCAGTGTCATTTGGCGTTTCTAGAGACCTCACTCTACACTAGTGCCCCTTGCGATGAATTCAAGCGCGGTAGCCTTAATTGCATTGGCATGTCTCCTAAATATATTATTATTGTTTAGTTTTGTTTCCTGGTTTTATTATCTTTAATTGATTCTCCAAGAGATTTTTTATCATTCCTAATTTAATTTACTGAAAAACCAGTAGGTACTATAGGAGGTTTCATCGATTTTTCTAAAATAGAGTAATAATAAAAACATTTTCTATAGAAATAAGAGATATTCTAGAATAAGTAATTTCAGACACAATTTCGTCATCCACTTTTCAAACGCTATTTCTTATTTAAAAAAAAAATATTTTTAATAAAGGAAGCTAAGAAAAAATTTGTTGTCTGAGAAATAAGACCGCCTTTGCATGCCTTTTTGTTATTTTTCTTTTGACCTTCTGTATACTACTTTTGTGTGTGCAATAAAGTATTTTTCTATCTATGTATCCTATTTTTAATTAAAACTTATTTTCCTGGGTAATAACAACACAATTAAGTACATTTCAATTTTTATTACATTATTGAAATATCGTTGAAAATAATTTATTACAATCTTTACACAGTACATAAAATATTACATGCTATAAGATGATATTGTTGTATCATAACAATATGAAATATATTAAACGTAAACATTTGATTGCCAAGTTCTAGTCAGAAAATTCATTATGTATTATAGGTAGGATATTTTGATTTATATATAAAGATAATGTCTTAGAGAGTTGTCACGTAAAATATTATAATACACCAGTTATAAAATACTGTTCATACTAATATGTCGAAAATGTTCATGTTCGCAATCTAAATTACATAACACATTACTTAATATTAAAAAAGGTAACTTATCAGTTCGATAAGGATAGATTAAGGGTATAATAATGCAATGCGATGCAATATATGTATTGAGTATTCTTGAAATCAGATATGAGAGATGTTGCTTTTAGTCTACGCACGTAAGTACGTTTTTATTTATTTAAGTACGTACCTATATTTAATATTATTTTTTTAAATAAATAATAATGGTTCGGAACCGGTTTAAAAAGAAACGGTACAATTCGGTAATGTAATGGTTATTAATCCATCGTTCATTAATCGGTTTATTAAAAACGAACGGTTTAGTAAATCGAAATAATAATAGTTAATGGTTATTCTTAGAGAAAGGTTACTTGGGTTTTGATGCCGAAATAAACCTTTTAATTCATTCATAAGTAAGAAACGTACGAGTACATGTATATTTCTACTAGGCAAATTACCATTAGCAAGAATTCACCAAATGTAAACCGGTTAATTTCAATCATGAAACCTAAATTTGTCAAAAATCGTTTTCCAGGTGTTAACTGGTTAAAGAACGTAACACAAACCTTAAACCGAAAAACTTTACGGTTTAGGGTCGATGATTAAAACTAGTTAAAAAATTTAAAAATTTCCAAGCCCTGTATATTGTATACATTACAGGTTTTTTTTTTTTTTTTATTCTCATTTTAAGAGCTGAGTCACTTAGGTGACTATGTTGCTCTGGTAGGTTAAACATATCTTCTTATATATACATTAGTTTTAATAATATCTAGTTACGTTTACTTATATTATATTTACCTATATTATACATAATTTTAGCTAACTCTGAAGTAGGATTCGCAAGATATATATTACAAATTCCAATTGATCTATCTGTTAATTGTGATAGAAGGGGCTCGCTACGAACACATTCCATTAAAATATGGTACACATCCTCTACAACTCCGCAATCGGAACAATTAGGAGAAAGAACTTTTTTCATTAAAAATCCAAACTTATTTAATGGAATGTGTCCGGAGCGCAGTCTCAAAGCCATCACAATGTCTTCACGTTTTAAATTACATACATCCACCCAAGAATAATAACAAGGTTGTGGTTGAATCGTTTTGTACCATATGCCTTTTTCTTTAGACCTCACATCAAAATACTCTTTCCAAGCATTCAAACATTTTTCTTTTATAAAATAAAGACAGTCTGTATAGAAAGGTAACATATGAATTATATCTCCATCAGTGCAGGCCTGTTTAGCAAACTGATCGACTTTCTCGTTACCAATAATTCCAATATGAGAAGGAATCCACTGTAAAACAACTAATTTTTCGAAGGACTTCATTTTTAGAATGAGTTCAATGATAGTATTGGCTATCGGTGTTCCTCGAAAAGTCGAGGTGCAGCGAGCCAAATGTTGTAAAGAACTTTTTGAGTCGGTGAGAATAATAAATTTATTAAAATTAATTGTCTCAATATAAGATAATACTTCAGCTAGAGCAATAAGTTCTGCGTACATTATTGAAATTTTGTAGTTATTTTTAAATCTCATATTAGTTTCTGCTTGGGGGTCATAAAATGCAATTCCCGATTCATTGTTATCTAAAGATGCATCAGTAAATAATTTATAATAGTTAGGATACTGTGAATTTAAATAATTTATACATTTTACTTTAATATCAAGAGAATTATACGAGCATTTTGCTTTATTTATTTGGGGTATATCTGTCTTAATATGTGGCTCCAAGTCAATTTTTGAAGTCCATACATTTAAATTGAACATTTCTAGCTGTTTGCTTCTATGAACTGATATATTTTCAATTTCATTAAATAACATAATCAATAAAGGCTTTTTTCTTTTATTCCAATATGAATTTTCGAATTGGGGTGCATAGTCACTAAGCAAAGAAATAATACTGTTATTTTCTAAAGATTTTGCTTTTAACAAATATTTTCCGCCTAAGTATCTTCTACGAATTGCTAAAGGCGGCAAACTTAATTCACTCTCCATCACATGTATAGGAGTTGTTCTTATAAACCCACCGATAACTCTCATACATTGGTTTTGAATTTGATCTAATTTAGACAAATGAGAGCGCGGGCCGTCATCGAATAAAAAACTCGCGTATTCAATTCTACTTCTTAATATAGAAATGTACAACTTTCTTAAATACTTTGGATGGATACCCCAGCCAGAACCTGCTAAAACTTTAAATAAATTTAAAAACTTCGACACATTATCTCTTACACTATTTACATGAATTCCCCATTTTAATTTTCGATTCAACCACAACCCTAAATATTTAACATTTTCTACTATTTCTAAAGAAACACTGTCTATTCGAAGGTTAATAGATTTACTAATATGAGCTCTGTTAAATATACATATTTTGCTTTTGGAAGGAGAAATTCGTAAACCTAATTCATCGAGCAATGCAATGAAAATATTCAAAGCTGATTGTAAATCATTGGTAGCAATAGTCAAGTTCTTATTTGATGTATACAAAACAAAATCATCTGCATATTGTGAGATAAAAACATTTTTAATAGACTGGCATATGTGAGCTGTCGCAATATTAAATAGTAAAGGCGATAAAGGATCTCCTTGAGCTAAGCCCTGACTACAACATCTAGTCATCGATGACGTATCTAAATGAATATTTAGAGATCTATGATTAAGAAAATTCCATAAATAATAGCATATTTTTGATCCCACTCCATAATTGTCCATCAAAGTCAAAAGTTTAGATATATCTATGTTATTGTAAGCTCCATCAATATCAATGAAACAGCAAGAGGTAGAATTGCCAAGTCCAAACCCTTTTTGTATACATAAAACTAATTTGCACAAGTTATCTAAACAAGAATGAGCTTTCCTGAAACCCGTAGTATCTACAGAGAAAGTATTGGATCTTTCAAAATACCATTCAAGTCTTTTGTTTAGGATTGAATGAAAAACTTTACATATACAGGACATTAAAGATATAGGTCTTAGAGATGATATTGAGAGTGGGTCACGTCCAGGTTTCGGAAAAGGAATAATAGCTATTTCTCGCCACTGCTTTGGAACTGTTCCATATTTGAGAAATATATTGAAAAGATTCAAAAGCCAATCTTTACCACTTTCAGGTAAGTTTTTTATCATTGAGAATGAAATCATATCTATTCCCGGAGCAGTATCTTTAGATTTGATAGAAACTTCTAATTCCTTTTTAGAAATTGGTGATTCTAAAAGATAGTTACTCGATCTAAAGATGGGACTATTATTTACAACAAAATCAGGAGCAAGACTTTGAAGGAGATCCCTAGCACTATCAGTACTTATAAAAGATTTTTTAGAGTATCTCCCTTTTATCCATTTCATTCGAAACCACATTTCATTCATTGAAGACACCTCACATATACCATTACAAAACTTTTGCCATGATTTTGATTTCGATTGACGCAATATTCTTTGAGCTTCACCTACTTTATTTTGTAACATATCATAGTTATTTGGCGTTGGGTTATTTCTAAATGCGACCAGTGCCAATCGTCGTTCAGCTATAGATTTCGAAACAATCATATTCCAAAATGGCTTAGGTTTAAAAGCATTACTAGGATTAAGGCTAAATTTAATAAAAGGGATATACTTGTCTGCTGCACGGTTCATACAATCAAGCAACATATCGTAACCTAATTGGCCGATTACGGGAAAGACGAGATCGCGAAGTGACAAATCAATTTCGGAACGATATGATTCCCACTTACCTAATTTGAAGTTCCTCTTTTTTATAAAATGATTAGGAGGTACACTATAATTTAAAGTTAACTTAATCATTAGATGATCACTTCCTAGGGACTCGTTTGTAACAAACCAATCACAATTTACGGCAATGTCCGATGAAACTAAGGATAAATCAGGAGAGGATTTCTGCAAACTATTATTAACCAATTTAACACGAGTTGGTACACTACTATTATTGAGGATTACGTAACGACTATCTATAAGCGCATCAAAAATCTGAATTCCTCTTCTCTCTGTTCTATTTGACCAGCTATGATGATGGCCATTAAAATCACCTAATATTATAGATTTTTGAGTGATTATTGAAAAAATTGCATCCCAATCACTTTGCGCGGTTCGTGCGGATGGAGGGCAATATATAGCATAAATACTTTCAAGATTATTACAATTATGAATTTTGACACGTAAAAGTTCAATATCTGGATTACCTATATTAAATTGGCAAACCTCCGTTCTAACAGAATGATGAGAAATAATAGCGACACCTCCATAACCATCAGATCTATCATGGCGATAAATGTTATAACCAGAGATTCTTATATCATCTCTCTCATCCAACCATGTTTCACTAATCACTGCAATATGAATTTTATCCCGATTTAATAATAACTCAAAGTCATTCAATTTAGGTTTAAAACTTTGTGCATTCCACTGCAAAATGTTGAGTTTAATATAGCTTCCAAACAATAAGTTATCCATATACAGATTCAAATATGTTTTTGACTATTGGTAACTCTAAAACTTTGGTCTTACATAAAGAAACCAACCACTCCCATATAATTGCTAAAGCTTCTGTAATTTTCTCCTTAAGAGACATTCTTTGTATAATTATAATGTTTTTCAATTTTTCTAAAAGTTGTTTAAATGATATATGATCGCTACTATTTTTTTGTTCTTCCTTTGAATAATTTGATGTCACTTCAATATTTATCTCGGAATCAGTTGATATGTCCCAGTCCATAGTGTTTCGTGATTGACTATTTTTTTCTTTCGATACATTTTTCATTTTATTTTTTTTACTTTTCTTTTGATTTTCGTCACTATTTATTTTCCTAGCGGACTTTACTACCTCTGAATAACTTTGTGATTGATTTATAACTGTGGCAGGCTCCGGATATGAACTAAGTACAGGAAAGTTTTCATTTATGTCCAGATTATTTTCTTTTTCTGGTTGAGGAGATGGGGGCACATACATCATAGCTGCTCTTCTGAAAGTACAATTAAACTCTGCCATTAACTGTCTAATTCTTTTTTCCTTCAGGAATATCGAACATGTTCTTACTAGCGACATATGTTGCCCACCACAGTTAATACATTTAAATTGGTTTGTTTCACAATTACTATGATTCTTTGTGCACTTGGGGCATATAATATTTTTTGAAGG
Organism: Argynnis bischoffii washingtonia; assembly: GCA_033884665.1. Lineage (NCBI taxonomy): Eukaryota > Metazoa > Arthropoda > Insecta > Lepidoptera > Nymphalidae > Argynnis > Argynnis bischoffii. Next base: position 5,446,203 of record CM066628.1, on the reverse strand, counting down.
ACAAAATTTATGAGTATGGCCAAATCTCCAACATTTGGAACATTGCGTCACCGGAAATACGTATGGTTCAACCTTTACCTTTAAGCCATATATGAAAATATGTGGTGGTAAGGAGGAACCTTTAAAACAAAGACGAATTGTTTCACTTTCAGTCCAACCAGCAATTTCCTCATTTCTACGAAATAATCTTTTAACGGATATTATCTCTAAATCCGACGAAATGCTCAATTGTATATCTTTTTCGGACAGATCTAACTCAATATCTCTGATAATGCCATAGGAAAATCCAACTTCACTTGTTTTGTAACATTTCCAACCTTTTTCCTGAAACGCTGTAGAAGTAATCAATTTTTCTGCATCGCCTTCTTCTTCAAATAAAACAAAAATTTTATAGGGTGTTGCATATTTAACTCTTGATATATTTATTATATTGTGTTCTTTCAAAAACCTCGCCAATTCTATCTGCTTAGGAATTTTTTCTTTACTAGTAATACAAACTTCTATTTTATCATCTACTTCTTCTAAACTTTTTTCTGATAAGTTTCTACGATACTTTCTTTTGCTATTTCTAGACACTAAAGTCCACATCTCCGTGTCATCCTCCTCTCGGTACCTTTTTTTTGTATATAGGTTTGTATTTTCTTCATTCTCCTCTACTCGAAATAATTCTTCATTTCCATTATATTGTTCCAATTCGCTCCTATTCTCCATGCTATCTTGCACGGGCGACGTGCTACTTGCGATATTATTCATAATAATTATAAAACATAATATTGTTTACGCAAACTATCTACTAGAATGCCCGCTAGTGCAAAATGCACACGGCTAGCGGGCAAACCGGTTTCTTATCTCAACGCGTAGCAATATTACTTATTACTTGCAAAAAACACGACCGTACCGCATAGGATCTTCCACGCAACCTACATTACAGGTACTAGTAATAAAGCACGTAAATACGCCCCTAGTATGGAAAAGACAATGAAAAAAAAGTAAAATGTGAGTTAGACTCTCGCGGACCAACGGCTTTGTGCATTAATTTATGTACAGGGTTATCGAATATATTTAAACGAGCAAATCTTGTATGTTTATATTCAGGCATTTCTTACATTCAGGCATAAGCATCGTGACTAGCGACCAAGGTGCAAGATTAACAATCACAGGTGTTCGAGTTAAAATTTCGATCGGATACAAAATTTTTACTTTTGTTTTTTTTATCTAAAACATACGATATAACAAAAAAAACTCCAAGCGAAGCTAAGTCGCCCAGGTACTGTACATATTAATTACTATTATATAATACAAAATGAAACTTCATGTTGAATAGATATTAAAATCATTAGAGCATTTCGTCTCACACTTGGCCAGGTTTTATTATAAATCATTGTATGTTAATGTTTATAACATAATTAGAGACTTACCCTCGTTGAGCTCGTGACCGACCCTAGGATCCAAATAGTAGCCTTTATATTAGTCCAGGTCTATCTATATACTAAATCTCATGAAAATCCGTTCAGCTGTGTCAGCGTAAAGGAGTCTGCCCACTCTCATCATCGTCTCATACCATGACCGTGCTAGGACCGTTCCAGGCAAAAAAATATTCTTTATATTAAAAAGTATGAGACTCTGCCCACTAGATCGTTCCGTCACCGACCAGCACCGTCGCGTGCCGTGCACAGCACGTTCACAACTGTCGGCGAGAATATTTTGCCGGTGCCGGTACGCACCATGCCTGGCACGCGACGTGTCAAAATTTGCTCCATCCTCCCTCACGGGATCTCCTACTAATAAGGGCTATCGTTTTTGGTGACACCAGGACGCGTGAGTAAAAACTTTGTATCGACTCGAACTCGGACACCTGTGATTGTCTCGTACCACTGCCACATGCTAGAGGGTGTTTTGTGATCTTTTGAACATATTTTAACAAGCTTAAATAAAAAAAAAAAGAAAAAACAAGAACTGAATAAATACGTATTTTTTTTAATTAACAATAAATAATACAGATGAATATTAAATAGGAATATAAAACTACTTTTTATTCTCTTTTATACTCTAGATTTGATGAATCTTTACATCACCACAATGAATTAATATTTCTTATACTGTGATCACGCCATAAGATAGAGATATAACCTTATAGCTGTAAAAATTTCGAAAACAAAACATTCTATTAGCAATAATATCTCAGTATGTCTCTAAATGGCGGTCAATTATTTACGGTATCCAACCATTACGACTATTACCTTCTTGGAAAACAGTGTTATGATGCACAAGTGCACAATTATCAATGTATTTATCGTTGAATTACCATTTAGATGATAGCCTACAGTTTAATTGAAAGCATCCGGCTATTTCACGAATACAAATTAATAAAGAATACATGTCTAACCCAATTTCAGTTCGGTTGAAAATATTATCCATAGACACACGATATTAATTAGCTACACAAGGAAATAATAATATATTAAATAATTGGTTTAAGTATATAAGTTTTAAAAATGTACCTCATAAACGTACGTAAAATAAACCGAATGTACTGTGATGTAAATTATCTATACATATAAATCTATACTAATATTATAAAGCTGAAGAGTTTGTTTATTTATTTGTTTATTTGTTTGGTTGAACGCGCTAATCTCGGGAACTACTAATCCGATTTGAAAAATTGCATTAGATAGCCCGTTAACTGAGGAAGGCTATAGAGTATATACCATCCCGAAAAAGTGTACGGTTCCCGTGGGATAATTTGTTTTTGTCTAGGGACGAACCCGAAGCGAAGCAAGGGTGAGTCGCTAGTATATTATATATATAACTTATAATATTATAAAGCTGAAGAGTTTGTTTGTTTGTTTGTTTGGTTGAACGCGCTAATCTCAGGAACTCCTATCCGATTTGAAAAATTCTTTTTATATTAGACAGCCCGTTAACTGAGGAAGGCTATAGGCTATATATCATCCCGGAAAAATGTACGGTTCCCGTGGGATAGATTTGTTTTTGTCTAGGGACGAACCCGAAGCGAAGCGAGGGTGAGTCGCTAGTACATACGTATATAAAATATATATTTTATTATAATATACAAGGTGAATTTTTCAAGTGGGCGTGCATGGCTAAATCCGAAACTATGAGGAATAGCGAAAAGTACTCAAAGGAGTCTAGGGCTCGATTGTCATAAGAACTAAAACTGCATCATTGGATTTTTGAAAAATCAATATTCCTAGCCAGGAATCGAACCTGTTGATTTTGAAAAAAAAACACATACTGTATAATTACACTATTCGATAGTGTTGCTAATAAGGAACGCATTCTGGGAAGTTATGACATAGGTACGGCAAACTTATGGAAAATTTTGGATTTTAATAAACTTATAACTTGATAACTTGATTTTATAGTAATTTCTTTAATAATTAATGCGACCGAGCTTCGCTCGGAGTTCTTTCTTTTTTGTTATATCGTATTTCTTAGGTGATAATCTATATAACTTAAAAAGTAAAACGTAAACTGATAAAACAAAATTTTCATTTTTAATTTAGCTTAAAAAAATATCAAAGAAAATACACATCATTTTAAAAATATTGATTTAAGAAAAAACAAGTTAAGAAAGTTACATGCTTTTAGACTTAGCAGGTTAGACTGTATGTTGTTTGTCAATCAGAAAATTTAAGAAGATTAGTATTATCATTCAATCGCACTAACATGTTTATTTATTTTTTGATTGAGAGAGATTATAGTTGGTTTCGCATAACAAATGCTCCTTTTAAGGTTGCCTAATCAAATATTTTGCCTTGGCCTAAAAAACTGTTGCTAAAAATGAGCAGTATTAAATAATAATAGATTTACCTAAACAATATGTGACCATGACCATGCAGTTTGGACTATGTTACATTGGCATTCTTTAATAGTAAGAATACGTTTAGTGATCAGAATGTTAATACATATATGAAGGGCAGAACGCTGATAGAAACGATATGATATCATGTAGAATGTAGCTCATTAACAACGGCAAGTTTTAAGGAAAATAAGGTAGCCTTTAAAACTTTTCCAACTCGGACTTAACGAGGTCAAATATCTCATTACAATGCTATGTTTAATTCTTTGTCTATATTGAATACACTAAAAGTCCACGACTTCGTTTGTGTGATCTACAAGAACTATTTTTTACGGTAACGGTAGCAACAATTAGTCAAATCGAGTAGATAACTTGGTACTTTAAGGCTTCGAATGGAAGCGTTGTTCTAATATACAAGTTATAAAAGTTTAAATTTTTTTTAATTATAGGCGTAAACATTTTTACTTAGAAGTTGGTCATGAAAGACCAAATAGTTTTAGAGAATTTAAACTTTATTGAAGCTAGAGTGTCCAAAAAAACATAGCAATTCTAGTGCGATATTGCGAGGTTACTTTATTGTATAATCTGAACAGCGAGTATATAAACAAAATGACAAACTGTAAATGGAAAATTTTATTTCTTTTAAGTGGGAGTAAGATTTTGTAGTTCAAAATATGATAGTTCCATATACGGTAGAGGCCTACTGGATGGAAATAGTTGAAATTTGGTACATATCTAAAGTTTTATGACCCAATAATAATAGATGAAATGTCTATACACAGAAAAAAAATAAAAACTAAAAGCTAAAAACCGACTCAGGGCCCAGGGGGATTAAGAAGAGAAATAGAACAAATCCAGATTTTTTTTCAATTTTTTTGTTTCTCTGTCTGTTTGTCGGTTTGTTCGGGCTAATCTCTGAAACTGGTGGACCGATTTAAATCAAATTTCTCACGGTGGTACCTTATATCCCGGAAAATTAAAGATTTCCCGTGGGATAGTTAAATAACTAAAGTATCTTATACAGCTCAGTACATAAAAGCAACTGATTAGATTTTAATGAAACTTTACGATAATATAGTTCATACATTAGAATAATAAATAGGCTACTTTTATCCCGAGAAAATTTACGGTTCCCGTGGGATAAATTTATTTTTGCTTGTCTATGTCGTACAAATATTTTAAGCAAAATGTCTCGTTATGAAGCATACAAAAACATTTTTAGTTTAGACTTTAGAGTTTAAAAATATTTGAAACGTTGCATTGTAGAGATTCGGTAATTGGTAGAGGCACCTACCTTAATTTAAATGTATTATATTTAATTGAAAAAAAAAACGTATTTGTTAAATAAAAATAGGGTCTTATGTAGAGTCTATAGATTTTTATTTCTCATAATATGCTATCCATATAATAATTCTCATATTTTGATGATTTTTGTACCTATTTTTGCGCTTATTTTCAGATGACAGGCCAGCGTCAAGCTTCAACTTTGACGGCGGCTCTTTGGCTGATCTTTATAATTTTTATTCCGACTGAAACTCAAGTTGCTAATCCCTTTTCATCTGTAATGCAATTTGTCCAAGAGGGTACAAAACAACTAGATAACGAACCACCAGACCAGATGAATCTCCTCTCTGAGTACGATTTCATAATTGTTGGTGCGGGTACGGCAGGATGTGTACTCGCCAACAGACTAACAGAAGTACCAGAATGGAAAGTGTTACTCATAGAAGCAGGCGTTAATGAAAATTTTGTTATGGATATTCCACTTTTGGCTAATTATGTTCAATTTACAAATGCTAACTGGAAGTATAAAACAAAACCATCTGATAAATATTGCACAGGATTTGAGAATAAACAATGTAATTGGCCACGTGGCAAAGTTATTGGTGGATCTAGTGTCTTGAATTATATGATTTATACTAGAGGAGCACATTTCGATTATGATAATTGGGCTGCAATGGGTAATAAAGGTTGGGCATGGAAAGACGTCTTACCGTATTTCAAAAAAATTGAAAACTTTAATATACCTTCAGCTGATGATCCTGATTTTCATGGTCACGACGGGTACTTAAATATAGAATATGCACCATTTCGCTCAATGAAAAGTAAAGCATGGGTTAAGGGTGCACAAGAATTAGGCTTCACATATAATGATTTTAATGGGGCTAGACCATCTGGAGTTTCTTTTTTACAACTTTCAATGAAGAATGGTACCAGACATAGTTCCAGTCGAGCTTATCTTCATCCAATTAATAAAAGGAATAACTTGCACGTATCAAAAATAAGCATGGTGACAAAACTTATTCTAGATTCAAATAAGAACAAAGTTATAGGGGTTGAATTTACGAAACGCGGCAAGAAATATAAGATATTAGCAAATAAAGAAGTGATAGTATCTGCTGGTGCAATTAACTCACCTCAGCTATTAATGCTTTCCGGAATTGGCCCAAGAGATCATTTAGAATCTCTAGATATACCAGTGATAAAAGACTTGCCAGTAGGGTATAATCTCATGGATCATATTGCAGCTGGCGGAGTCCAATTTACGGTACAAGAGAAAAGTGTACCTTTGTCCACCTCGTACATACTAAGTCATTTAGAAATAGTATTTAATTGGATGCGAACTCATAAAGGACCTTTATCTCTTCCTGGTGGCTGTGAAGCCTTAGTATTCTTGGACTTAAAAGATAAATTTAATGTCACTAGTTGGCCTGATCTAGAGTTGCTTTTTATTGGTGGTGGATTAAACTCCGATCCTCTTCTACCACGTAACTTTGGTTTTGACGAACAAATATATTCCGATACATATTCCGCGTTAAGTAGCTACGACGCGTTTATGGTTTTCCCTATGCTTATGCGACCAAAATCTAAAGGCAGAGTGATGTTGCGAAGCAAGAATCCGAAAGTGCATCCTACTTTAATTCCGAATTACTTTGAATATCCTGAAGACCTACAAAAAATTGTGGAAGGTATTAAATTGGCCATAGAAATATCGAGACAAACAGCAATGAAAAAAATTGGAACTAAAATATATGATGTACCTATAGCTGAGTGTTTAAAGTATGGGCCCTTTGGAAGTGACGCGTATTTTGCTTGCCAAGCGCAAATGTTTACATTTACGATTTATCACCTAAGTGGAACATGCAAAATGGGCTTGAAAAGTGACCCTTCCGCAGTTGTAGATCCTAGACTGAGAGTACATGGAATTTCAAACTTACGGGTAATTGATGCTAGCATAATGCCCGAAATTGTATCGAGTCATACAAATGCGCCCACGTTTATGATAGCAGAAAAGGGAGCGGATATGATTAAGGAAGATTGGAGGAAGAAATGATACTGACCTAGTTATAGCTAAATTATTAAACATTATAAAACTGTGATGTAAAATATATATTTAGGTTTCAGTAGATGTTGGTGCTAGTAGGACAGGTGTTAGTTTATATGAATATTTAAAACGATGAATGAGTATTAAGTAATTAATAAATAAATAAATTCGCAATATATTATTCTACAAACGTAAAAATGTACAATTAATTACAAGTATATCTTATCGAAGGAGACGAAATGATACCAAACATACTGTGGCATTTTTTACGTTTAAACCAAATTATTATGTAGGTACATAGCAAAAATTAAAACCAGTTTTTTTTTATTTATTTGACCTATCCCGAAATTCCTTTATTAATTTTTAAAATCCATGTATGATATCCGACTTCATAAGGCAAACTGTATTATATTATTTTCATTGTTTTATCTTATTCCTACTTGACTTCAGGCTAGTTAAATATTTCTCTCTTAGGCCTAATCTGAAATAATGACAGGCAATTCTGTCCGTCAATTGCATATGTATCATAAAGTAAATAAATAAGCGATAGGTTTTCTTTAAAGTAAATGCAACAAACGCAATATTAGAATTTCACATTTACAATGAAGAATATCAACAATTTTTGATTTTTATCTTACAAAAGACTCTATTAAAAATGACAAAATACCTTATTTTTCTTTTTTTTTTTTTTTTTGATACGTCATATAGTTTTCGAGATATTTAATTCTTTAGATAGCGCGCGATGACGCGAAGTTATCTGCCGCTGTAACGTCATTCCACAACAGAAATTAATATGAGAGGTTTTTCATCTTAGCTTAATAATATTTGATAGGTGTAGTCGCGTGCATTCTAATAATAATCTACTTTTGAAAACAATATTTCATTCCTTCAAATTTTAAAAGGTTTATTATCATTATGTTATTACCTCTGGTACATAATGTTCAGGTTAGGTTTACTACGTTATTTTCTTGTTACATTACATATTAAAAAAATACAAAATGTAAGTCACGTATATATATAATAAAAATATATAACACCCTGTTACAAATACCTGGTAGCGAGAAATACATATGTACTTTATAGGGATCAAATTTTTTATGATGAAAAGTATGTTTGTCTCGAAACCGGACAACTGAGTCGAATCTGTACCTTAAATATTTTTCGGAGAATCTTATTGAAATAGTCATTAAATTATCGCTACAGAGGCCGAATCTATAGTTTTTAGAATTTTTGTCTGTCTAGAGGATACTTTTTACTGCGGGAAATATCTAACCTCTGAGAAATCTTCATCATACGTTAAAATGTAACTAGAGGCGAACCCGAGCGGAGCGAGGGTGAGTCGCTAGTGTAAAATTATACAATTTTTATTAAAGACACACGAGTTATACCTATACGATGTACCTACTGAAAGGAAGAACTAATGATAAATAAATATCGAAAAATCGAATCGTCTGACTAATAATAGCACACCGAGGGTTCCGTACCATGAAACATTAAAATAGTTACTTAATACCTCCACGCATTCCTGAGGAAAATGGTTTTGACAGGCAGACGACGGACGGACAACGAAGTGATCCTATAAGATTTCTTTTTTCTTTTTGATGTATGGAACTCTAAAAAGGGGTACATATAAGGAAATAAGGGATACCTTTCATTTTCAAAATCTAGTTGGCTAATCAGACGCAGGACTGACGGCTTTAAAATTTCCTGACTCTTACAGATAGTTCCAACTCGTCCTTGGCATATAGGTACATAGTTTGTCCGTTACATACTAATGACATGCAGTACGGTACATGTAAAGCGAACTTCCAGGTTTTCATTAAGATTTGTTGTGCTTACGGTTTATATTACTATATAATTTTACTCATAATAGCTTAAAATTACTTTGGAGGGGGTTCGGGTGAAACTATGAAACTATGCAATTAAAGAATGTTTAATATAGGTGTTGCGGACGACGAGCAGCATCACGTGACCCGGCCGAGCCCGACGGCGAACGCGTCGGCCCGAGGGACGGCGATGATTCCCGACGCCTCACGATGAGGCCCGAATAATACGTAGTCGACTAACAATAAGGTTAACTTATGTAAATAGCTCGTTCGGTACTAACCTATTGTGCGTATAGAAGTAGGAATAAGTATTGTAACATTTTGATGTATTTCGTTGTCTTGTGGTTGAATTGTAACGTCGCTTAAATAAGAAGAAAGAAATAAAAGGAAGAAATTTGGAAGCATTAAGTCTTGTTTCATTTATACAGTCTACGACAAGTACTATTCTTGTTTCATACACATACAGTCCACTACAAGCTGGTCCATCGAGTACGGATCCGGAAGAAGAGTCAGCTAGAAGAAATAAGAAAATGGTCATCACTAGGAGCCAAGGAGACGCTGCCGAGTTGGACGCCCTGCGCCGCCCTGACGAGCGCCGCCCCGAGGATTCCCTGCGCCGCCCTGATGAGCGCCGCCCCGAGGATTCCCTGCGCCGCCCTGACGAGCGCCGCCCTGAGGACGCCCTGCACCGCCTTGACGACCGCCGCCCAGCTGAGGTGCGCCGCCCAGACCAGCGCCGCCCAGACGAGCATCGCCCAGAGGAGGAGCGCCGCCCAGAGCAACGCCGCCTCGACACCCTGCGCCGCCTGGAGGGTCGACGACACCTAGAAGACCAGGAAGCTGAACAGATCCAAATGGAGATAAGACGGAGGCTGTCTCTGGATCCACCAGCCTCACCGACCACGCACATGGATACGGAGGTTGGGCTAGGGGCTACGATCGATGCCTCTGCCCCCACACCCTCCACGGCCTGCAGACCCCTGGGGACTGGTGACCGACCACGACCCAGGTCACCAGGGCACTCAGTGCGATCGACGGCAAGCGTGGCCGCTAGGATGAGGCTGGCGGAACTCGAAGCTGCAGAGAAGCTAGCAGCCCTGAAGAAAAAGGAGTTGGAGATCGAAGCTGAACTCATCAGAAAGCGACTGGCCGCAGACATCAGCAACATCCAGGATGAGCAGGAGAGCCTGCATGAAGAGGCCTTGGATCACCAACAGAAGGTGGACTCCTGGCTCCGCACCAACCCCATTGACACACGGGGGGAGGAGAGGGAGCAGAGAAGGCCTGAAGGGGAGCGACACCTCCGGTTCGACGTAAGAGGGAGATCGCCCACGCCGACCAGAACGAGGCCAGGGATTGAGCAGTTGGCTGAAGCCCTGGAGAAGATGGCTAGACCCAGGATAAGATGCACCGACCTGCCGATCTTTTCTGGAATAGCCAACGAGTGGCTGTCGTTCAGAGCAGCCTATCAAGATTCAACGAAGATATACCAGATATCACCGAACGAGAACCTGCAAAGACTGAGGAGCTGTCTTCGGGGAGAAGCAAGAAACGTCGTAGCCGGCCTGTTACACGCCGCTACAGATCCGGACGTCGTGATGAAGACCCTCGAACAGTGCTTCGGGCGGCCTGAAGTCATCATAGATCAAGCCTTCCTAGAACTGAAGAAGCTTCCGAGACCTGGGTCATCAGCAGTAGAGCTGAACAGCTTTGCAGTCAAGGTGCAGAGCGTAGTCAGCATCCTGACCAGCATCGGACGCCAGGGTTACCTTTACAACCCAATGCTGGCGAGGGAAGTCCTGGACAAACTGAGTCCTCACATCAGGGCACGCTGGTGCGACTACGCCGAAGAACAGGAAGTCACACTACACCCAGAGATTGTAGTGCTGTCTCGCTTCCTCATGCGCGAGGCAGATCGGGCATTGAAGTATGCATATGCCCCACCCACGAGCGTCTCGACACCTGCTGTTACCCGGAGGGAGACCAGACCCCCGATGAACACCGGGACCCAGAGGAAGAAGATGAGCGCCGTGTACAACGTAAATGAAGCTGAAGAGGAACAAGTCAGCTCATGTCCTAGCTGTGGGCAGACACATACGCTGCCACAGTGTCCTAAATACAAGGGACTCACACTAGAGGAACGTTGGGAACTGGTGAAGGAGAAGCAGTTATGTTTCAAGTGCATAACTAAGAAGCATAGGCGTCTCAGCTGCAAAGCGAAGCTCTGCGGCGTGAACGAGTGTCGCCGCCCACACCATCCGACCCTACACCGAGAAGAGAAGACGCCCAGACCCTCGACAGGTGAAGCCGAAGCCGTGCTGTCGGTGGCAACTAACGCCACTGTGTCGACTCGAGCGGTGCTGTTGAAGATGTGCCCAGTCACCGTCGTCGGGCCACGGGGGGAGGAGAGAACCCATGCTCTGTTGGACGAAGGGGCTACCATCACCCTCATCGACGAAGAGCTGGCCAAGAAGATCGGCGCCGAGGGACCTCTCACACCACTTCACATGCACGGAGTCAACATGTCGCAGCACGAGGAAGGCAGTCAGCTGGTCACGGTGCACTTGAGGGGGAAGGATGGGAAGAGACACAAGCTTCGGGCGCGAACGATCAAAAACATGAAGCTTCACCAGCAGTCCATTCCCAGCACGCTACTAAAGCAGAAGCACTTGCAGGACCTGCCAGAGGAAGAAGTGTGCTACGACCGGGCACACCCTGGGATCCTGGTGGGGACAGATCACTGGGAGTACATAGTGTCCCGGGAACTGCGAGTTGGGGGCCCGAATCAACCAGCCGCCTCCAGAACGCAACTCGGCTGGGTGGTACATGGAACAGCACCACGCAGCATCATCCACAACCAGAATGGAGTCCTTCATGTTTTCACTCCTGAACCTGGTGTGAGCTTGAACGAGCAACTGGATCAACGCCTCCATGACCTGGTGGAGGAACACTTCCGTATCGACGCGCTCGGCATTGCTCACAAGCCACGAGTGAGCGATGGGAATGCCCGGGCCACGAAGATCGTCGAACAGACCTTGAAGAAGATCGAAGGTGGATACGAGGTAGGACTGCCCTGGAAGCAAGACGACGTAAGGATGCCGCCTAGCTACGACGCAGCACTTCGTCGCCTTACGAAGATAGAACAGAAGATGGATGCCGTCCCGACCTTCGCAGAAGAGTACACCAGGCAGATAGACAACCTGCTGGCGAAGGGATACGCAGTGCAATGCGACGGCACGGAACGTTCTAGCGCAGTCTGTTGGTACTTACCTCACTTCGCCGTGCAGAACCCGAACAAACCTGGGAAACAGAGACTGGTATTTGATGCAGCAGCCAAGAGCCGAGGGGTCAGCCTCAACGACCATCTGTTGGAGGGACCTGACCTGCTGACGTCGCTTCAAGGCATCCTGTTTCGGTTCAGGGAGCGACCGGTAGCCATCACTGCCGACATCCAAGAGATGTTTCTCCAGGTGAAGATTCGGCCAGAAGATCAGCCAGCACAACAGTTCCTGTGGAGGGGCGCCGACCGAGACAATCCACCTCGCCACTACAAGATGACGAGCATGATATTCGGCGCAGCAAGTTCACCCTTCATGGCTCACTACGTGCGGAATCACAACGCACAGGAGCACGCTCAGACGCATCCTCGTGCACTCGAAGCAATTACAAGGAGTCACTACATGGACGATTTGGTGGCGAGCTACGATACGGCAGAAGAAGCTCGACGCGCCATTAAAGAGATCCGGGAGGTGCACGCAGTTGCTGGATTCACACTACGTGGATGGAATGCCAACAAGAAGGAAGTGATTGGCGACGTGCCCACGCAGCTGCTGGCGACATCACCGACCCGACTAGGAGGAGACGGGCCCGAGAACAAGATACTTGGCCTGCAATGGGACGCCGAACGGGACGAGCTGGGGTTCAACACCTCGATGAACAGAGTTCCTGCGGAAGTACGCGCCCAGACCCGTCCGCCTACCAAGAGGGAAGCACTCAGCGCGGTCATGTCTATATATGACCCCCTAGGTTTGCTGAGTCACTATACGATACGTGCGAAGATCATCCTGCAGAGTCTCTGGCGCATCAAGATGTCATGGGATGAGCCGATTCCTGCAGAAGAAAACGAGATGTTTGCGGCTTGGCTGCAACAACTACCTGACCTGACCTGCCTACGACTGGGACGCTGCTACGCTCTGGAGGATTGCCAAGGCCTGGAGCTGCACGTGCTGTGTGACGCCAGCGAACAAGCCTACTCAGCCGTGGCTTACTGGCGTATCACTCGACCCGACGGTACCATCGACGTGAGCCTCGTGGCTGCCAAGGCGAAGGTGGCTCCAAGGCGTACACAAACCATACCTCGCCTAGAGCTACAGGCGGCAGTTATCGGCGCAAGACTGGCCGAAACTATCAAGAGAGAGCATCGGGTGGAGGTCCAGAGGACGGTATACTGGACAGACTCCACGACAGTGATCCATTGGATACGACACGACGCGCGAAGATACACCCCGTTCGTCGCGCATCGGCTGGGAGAGTTAGCCGAGCTCACCCAACCTGGCGATTGGCGATGGATCCCAACCAGCGACAACGTAGCTGACGACGCCACACGATTTGCGCACACTCGCATCACCAGTGAAGATCGATGGTTCCGAGGGCCGGAATTCCTGCGACAGTCGGAGGAGCTATGGCCGACCGAGGGAACACCCACCGAAGAGGAGGAGGTCCTGCTGCACGTGGCCGCAGAGGACGGGCAGGGCGACGAGTGGTTGCCGGATCCTGCACGCTTCTCCAAGTTCGAGACACTGGTTAGAGCGGCTGCGAGAGTGCTGGCGTTCATAGATAAGTGTCGGCGTCGAGCTACTGGGTTGAAGTATCGACACATTGAGGAGGCCGAGCGCGCCCTCATACGCCGCGCTCAAAGAGATAGCTTTCCGGACGAATTGCAACGAATAAAGTCGTCTCGGCCTCTATCTAAACCGAGTCGACTGTTTCGGCTGGACCCAGTGCTGGAGGAAGGTGTGCTGCGAGTGAGAGGCCGCATAGGAGCTGCCACCGCACCGCTCGAGATGAAGCGACCCATCATTCTCGACGGACGCCACCGCATCACGAAACTCATCGTGCTACGCGAGCACTGCGCTGCAGGTCACGCCAATCGTGAGCGTGTGACCAACGATCTGAGGCAGCGGTACTGGATCATTCACTTACGACCTACGGTGCGCACTATAGAGAGAGAGTGCGCCCTCTGCACAGTGCGACGAGCGAAGCCCCAGGTTCCGGCAACAGGCGACCTACCCCGAGCTCGCCTCGAACCGTTTCGCCGCCCCTTCACTCACTGTGGGGTGGATTACTTCGGGCCCATGATAGTGAAGGTGGGACGACGTCGTGAGAAGAGATGGGGCGCGTTATTCACATGCCTCACATCGCGCGCCGTACACCTAGAGATCGTACCGTCGCTGTCAACGAGTTCGGCGATCATGGCGCTACGAAGGATGGCGGCAAGAAGAGGATGGCCGAGCACAATGCACTCGGACAACGCTACGAACTTCCGAGGCGCAGACAACGAGCTACGGGCCGCCTACGAAGAGTGGGCGCCAGCACTGAGGGAAGAGGGCCTGCTGCACCGCATGGAGTGGCGCTACATACCCCCGGGTGCCCCAAACCAAGGGGGCGCTTGGGAACGATTGGTGCGATCCGTTAAAGTCGCACTAGCCGCCACCTTGAAGGAGAAGGAGCCAACAGAGGAAGTACTGTGGACTCTGCTGGTTGAGGCGGAGTATTCTATCAACGCCCGACCCCTGACTCATGTGAGCGTGAGTCCACACGACCCGGAAGCACTAACCCCTAACCACTTCCTCTTGGGGTCATCCACCGGCCTACCTACCACGGGACCGTGCACCGACGACGACCGACGCACTTGGCGGGCCAGCCAGGCGCTCGCAGACCATTTCTGGCAGCGATGGGTGCGAGAGTACCTGCCAACTCTCGTTCCTCGCGGCGGACCGAGCGACAACGCCACACAGCTGCAAGTAGGTGACGTCGTGGTCGTAGTTGACCACCTGCTGCCCCGTAATGTGTGGCCTATGGGGGTCGTGGAACGGATCTACAAGGGACCTGATGGCGGCGTGCGAATAGCGGACATCAGGACAAGGACCGGGATCTTCAGGCGTCCCGTCACGAAGCTCGTCGTGCTGGTGAAGGAGGAGGCTCGCAGCGCTACGCCGGGGGGAGAGCTGTTGCGGACGACGAGCAGCATCACGTGACCCGGCCGAGCCCGACGGCGAACGCGTCGGCCCGAGGGACGGCGATGATTCCCGACGCCTCACGATGAGGCCCGAATAATACGTAGTCGACTAACAATAAGGTTAACTTATGTAAATAGCTCGTTCGGTACTAACCTATTGTGCGTATAGAAGTAGGAATAAGTATTGTAACATTTTGATGTATTTCGTTGTCTTGTGGTTGAATTGTAACGTCGCTTAAATAAGAAGAAAGAAATAAAAGGAAGAAATTTGGAAGCATTAAGTCTTGTTTCATTTATACAGTCTACGACAAGTACTATTCTTGTTTCATACACATACAGTCCACTACAATAGGTAGTATATAAGAAGTATATCACTTACGAATAATGAGCAAATGCCAGAAAACGCACCACCATACGTCTATCATTTCCTTAGAATATTTTAACTCTGACCTGGAAAAAACAAAAATTCAATATTAACAACTGAAACTATCGTAAAATAACATGCTTTTTGACTTAACACTCAAGCTCTAGAGTTTTTGTTATTTATATAATATCCGAAAATGTCGATTAAATTTTTTTACTTATTATTATTATTATTATACAGATTGGAACATTTAAAAAATGCAGTTATTATTATTTTTTTAAATAAAAGAATGTTTCCTTTATGTAAAACTTAATAACTTCTACAATTAAGGTACTTTTCTTCCGTGTATGGGACACGGAAGAAAAGGACCTTTTGTCCACTCTATATATTAAAATACTATGTAATATGTACATTCTTATAAACATATTTTAATATTATATTATTATACATTAACTTTTAAAACATTTCCGTAAAAATAAGGCAACATTTTCAATTAAAACTTTGCTTTAGTAAATACGTTTATGGAACTAAATAAATAAATGTGTTGGGACATTAGCACATAGCACCATATATTTCCATGGTAAGCTACGAGGCTTGTCAATTTAATGAGCAATGGCTTTTACCTTACAATATAAAAAACAGTAACTTGCGTATATACTATAGCATATCAAGAAGATATAAGTGATTAGCCAAATATAAGATAACTTGTATGTAAAAACAAGCCAAGTCAAATCTTAAACTTGACTTTTCAAATTTAAGAAGTTCTATTTTTAAATAAATAAATAGCAAACACCGTTGTAGCAGAAAAAAAACAAGAAACTGTATTTAAAATTTATTTTAAAATGTTGTATGTTCTTATGAATAAATTTCAGGATTATCTACAGAATTACGTACCCATTTAAGTCTCCATTCTAACCACGCATATTCTTAATATTGAACTTAGCTCCCATTTTCACATTTATGTTTTTGATGGGATATCATACCTTTTTGTATATGAGTTATTATTATTTATAATTCAAAAAGGACCAGTGAAATCAATATTTTTTTCACAATTTTGCGATTATTCTTACTGGAGCAGGCGATGTAGAAAAAAGTTATTTAATCATTTAAAAGTTAAAGTTAAAATCAATTAAAAGTTAGTTTAAGAAGCGAAAGAATAAATAAGTTGCAGTAGCTGCACCTATTGGTATCTACTTTTAATGTAAATAGTCTAACAATACACAAGCTTCTACAGCTGCCAGAAGAACATGTAAATTGTCACAAGTACTCTTCCTTATCAGACCAAGCACTAAAAATTTTAAGAAGTGATCTAAATGATATTGTTCTTTTAATTACTATTGATGAAGTTTCTAAGATTTCAAATGTAACACTAACGTATATTCATCTTCGTTTGACAGAAATTTAAGATACCGGTGACGTTACTGACGGATGGTTTGGTAGAATTTACGACCTAACCTATGCTTATCTACTAATTTTACAAAAATATCTTTCATTATGGAACCTATTCTTGTGCGAAAGGAAAATTTGTTGCTATTACTATGATTGCTATTGCTATTATATTTTGAAAGGCGCTACGTATTAAACTATTGCTATTATGTTTTGGAAGGCGCAAGGTGCTAATAAAAATTATTGAAAAATATCCCAAATCATAAAAAATCACTGTTTTCGGATTTTTTCTTTTGTATACACACAATTTCCCACTTGAACACCAAATTTCCACTTTCTAGGTCATCCGTAAATTGCTTAGGTTTTACTACTATATGTCAGTCAATCAGTGATAAAAATGCCAATTTTCAGACGTTAATATCTCAATACCAGTTTTGAGCTGTATTTATAACATTTAGGGTTCTAGTTTATTTAAGGGGATTTGATAAATTAAGAAAATTTCATGTACACACATGAAATTTGGTTCATGTAAAATAGATTTTGAGTTATCAAGAGGTCAAAAGTGGCTTCAAATGGTTCGTGTAAAATAACACACGGTTGGCTTGAACTTGGCTGGACACTCTACCGCGTGTCTCGATTTACAAACTTGTTAAAAATTATTTTTACCTATTCAGTACCAAAAAACCATGACTCATGTTATCGTATTACATGATGTTAGAAAGTAATCAGTTATGAGATATGACAATTTAGCCACTAGACAATGGCCATTAGGCCAAGTGGTGTATTTTAAATTTAGCGCCCTGGCCCTATAAGATTGACTAAAAAGGAATGAAATTAAAAATGTACCGTAAAATTAAAGGTCACGTTAATGATTCACATTTTTATATCACTTTGTACAAATTCGTTTACAAAATTCTCCATAACATAATCATAAATCAATCAACCTCTAATCTTTCGAAGAGGCTTACACCGACCTTTTGGTCCTGTCGCCCTGGATCATGGACTCAACCGCAGTAGGGTAAATACGCCACTGATAATTACTCTCTAACTTCATATAATACGATAAAACGTATTCACTAAAGCAAAGCTTCCATAAATAAATGTTGCGTTATTTTTTCCGCAGGAGATGTTTTAAAATTTAATATTGGACTACCATTATAAATGCGAAAGTTTGTATATGGGTTGTGTTTACGTTTGTTATTCTTTCACGTAAAGATTTAAGGATTTTGGATGAAATTTAGTACAGAAAAATGATGGTGACGACATAGGCTAGGCATCAAACGCATGCCCACCTCGGTGGGCGGTGTGCCATACGAGTTGCTCCTAGTACTGCTCTGATAGCAGAGTGGACTGTGGAGCAACCCAGCAGCATCAGTATCCTGTGACGCCCCATTAAGACAGAGGAGGTTCCGTTGGGTTTTAGTGGGTAGTACTCGCTTTACCGGTGAGTCCCACACCTCGTGCCTAAATGCATTTTCCAACGTTAAAAAAAAAGGCATCAAACGCACCCGAGCGAAGAGTCGCCGAATAAGTCGCTAGTATATTAATATAATTTTAAAATATAATACAAGTTTGATTTAATAAAACCTTGGAAACCTTTCGTTCTGGCTAATTTAACGACTTTGTGACTTGACATTTGATTGTTATCTACTTCTACTTCTTTTAATATTTTTTTCATACAATTTTAAAGGTTTATCCATTTAACTATTAAAATTTAAAGAATTTTATTTCCTAAGTGTACACAGTATATATTTATATCAATCGAAACAATAGTAATATATACAAATCTAACCTACATTTATGGTAATAGATTATTAGTATTTTAAAACTGATGTAACTATTTTATGAATGTAAGTATTGACGGCACGTTTGGCTCAGTTTGTAGTGACCCTACTTGCTGTGTCAGTGGTGGTTCGCGTCCCGTATTTTTAAAACCGATGAATAATAAATAATTATTATTTATTGCCCACCCCCTATGAGGGTTCAAAATTAAGCATTACAAATATACTACCAATATAGGTAACTCAAAACGATGTATACCTAAAATTTTAATTAAAATTATTCTATGGACTTATTTTTAAATATTTATTAAAATTAACAAAATTAGTGGGTTTTTGTGATGATTTATTTCTTTAATTTTTGCATACATACTATTTGTGTACGTTAAAATAAGTCAGAATCGATAGGATTTTTGATTTAAATGAATTGAAAACTCCCTGAGAGAACAATCAAATTATTTTTTTAATTATTGGAATAATATAGTATGAGCGAGAAAAACATCATAATTAAATTTGAACATTAAGAAACTAAAATGCCTTATCGCATTCTGAAACCACAATATAAAAATACAATGTATAGCAGGTTATTTTACCTCTGATCTTGAAGGAAGGCTAATAGTAAATAAACTAAATAGTTATTTTTAGGTTAAAGGTTATCAAAGTAAGCAATATTCATTAATCATACATACAAGTATATTATTTTTTATTACCACAGGATAACAAAACATATTATTATTATAAAAAAAGGATAAGATAAAGTGTATAAGTATATAGTAGGTATATTAAAACACTTTATCTTATCCCTTTTTTAGCCATTCACTATAATAACCAGTACAAATAATAGGTACAATATATGCACATATTTGCTGACCAAGGATATTTATAAAAATGCGGTAAACTACGTTTCACTATTTTTAGTAGTCTAGCTCATTTAACAAGTATTATTAATTCCTACTTATTAAATAAGACAGAACACATTTATAAAATGTTCGAAAAAACAAAACAATTTTTTTTTATCATTGTTCAATAAAACTTGATATTTGAACGTGCGTCGATCCTAGTCACTGAGATCAAAGACCTCATCAACATAGTACGTTTGCCGAATTTTTCGCCACCTTTGCGAGTTCATGACATAAAAAAAATTGCAAGTCAAGAATGTAAAAGCTTGATTAAACCTATTAATATATTAGTAGGTAGTAGATAAATCAAAGTAAAATGCGTAAATAAGCACGTGGCTCATCTCAATGTATGAAAAATTTCATTGGACCTTTGATGTCCTAAAAGTTTTATGTAGGTATGCTAGTTAATCAGAATTAATTAAATTTTATAATATGCATAACTTCTACAAAAAATAAATGCAGAGAGAACGTTCGTTTTAGACCTTATTTTTAAAATATCTGGGGTAAAACTGAAAGCAAACTCAACCACGTATAGGCCGTTAGCCTATGAAGGACTTTTATCAATAGGGGAACGAAACAACAAAGTTTTTAACACGTGCCAGTGTATAGTTGTGATAGCTAAAAACTTTAAAAAAAAAATAAAAACCGACTTCCAGGCACTGAAAAGTAAAAAATAACTAAACGGGGGTTTTCATTTAGAATAGATACTTAATCAGATTTTTTCGAAGTCGGTGCCAGCCAATACAAATCAAAGCACACCTGGAAGTCGGTTTTTTTTTTAAAGTTTTTATTTTTCCATTTTTAGTGTAGACGTATCATCAATACAAATTAATCAAGCCCAAACACCAGGTAATTGCTGTAAATCGTTGAGGAGTTCCCTCGACTATCTTTCGGGTCCATCATCAGATCGACTCCAGACCTTCATTAAATAGTAGTGCTTTAAAATACCTAATGAAAATGTTAACAAACGCACTAGTCGCCGCTACAATTTTCGAAAGTTCCCCTCGATTTCTCTGGGATCCCATCATCAGATCCTGGTTTTCTTATCATGGTACCACTCTTGGGATATCTCCTTTCTAACAAAAAAATAATTATCAAAATCGGTTCATAAACGACGAAAAAATGCCCGAACAAACATAAAAAAATATATATATACGGTCGAATTGAGAACCTCCTCCTTTTTTTGGAAGTCGGTTAAAAAGTCGTTGTTAAAGGCCCTAAATAAATCTGACAACAGAAGTCGGAACCACCACTATGTATATTATTTACGATTTGTAACTTAAATATTTGAAACAAAAACCTGTTAATCAACTCAATAAAATTATAACTGAAGTTATCTGACTGAAGAACTAAATCATATTTAGTTCTCGGCAATACATGAACCATAAAGTAGTTCGGTGCTTTTGTAGCTACGTCGATAACATCTACACAGAAATAAAGAAAAAAACTAGGTATGTTATAGGTAAAAAATATACGATTACTAAAATAGTCATATCTTTTTTCTGAATCGACTTTATCCTATTTTTTTAAATATGTAAAATCGGAATGATAATGCAGCTAAGAAGTGGATAGTGAAATTCTTCAATGGATATATTTAAGTCAAATCCCATACTTATTGTCGCATACATTATAGGTGATCAGAAATATGTTATCTTACTTTTTAACCGACTCCCAAAAGCAGGAGGTTCTCAATTCGATTGGTATGTTTTTTTTTTAGTGAAACGAGTTCCAACCCGTGTCTCTCATCCAGGGCTCAGAGCCATATTAAAAAAATGGTTTATTTCGCTAATATAATGGCTAATTCACCGCTCGTTCATTAATGAGTTTATTTATTTCGTTATTCTTAGAGAAAGGTTATACTTTGGTTATGATACCGAAATAAACAAGTTAATTCATTCGTACTTCTACTCCGCAATTCACCATTAGTAAAGAATCGTCAAATGTAAAAACATTAAATTGCTTATCTTAACCGAAATTTCGATCATGGAACCTAAATTCGTCAAGAACCGTTTAAAAATTGAACGGGTTTCCAAGTCCTGCTCTCATCTCTCTTTTTTTTTTTTTTTTTTTTTTTTTTTATCCTTGGGGAATGCATTTACGCATACCACCTGAACCCCCAGGTGGTTATGTGGGGCTCACCGGCTAGAAGAGCCGGTACTACCCACTAAACCCCAAGCTTCCCCTCCCATCCGCCATAGTGGGACGCCGCGGGAACGCTTGCGCATAACTTCCGCGACGCCCTGGCGGCAGGTCCGAAGACCACCGTCTGGTGGGACCCCCGAAGGAGCCCCACTACGGCTGCAGAGGACAGGGAAACGGCATCGAAACACCAGCCCTCTCCCCTGCAGCCCCACCGCGTCCGCCATCACACGGTGGCGGCCCCGCCCAGACCGCGGAAGGTGGGGAGGCCAGTACCGAGGCACCAGCGCTCCCCTCCCACCGCGGTCCGCCCCTCTACCGGTTGCGAGCCTATTAACACAGTCCCGCAACCGGCCCCACCCCCCGTCCGATCACGGGATCGCCAAAGCGGTCCCGCCACCGGTGGCCGCATCATCGTGGCTTCGCAAACGGAAGCCTCGTCGAGCGGCCCCAATCCGCCCACCGAAGTGGGCACCCTTCCCACGGCTGCAGAGGACAGGGAGAGCGGCAACGACACACCGACACTCCTCTTCCCCTGCAGCCCCACCGCGTCCGCCCCCCTCCCGTCCGATCGCAGGATCGCCCAAGCGACCCCGCAACCAGTGGCCGCAACGCCGTCAGATGCAGCCACGACGAGAGAGAGGCCCCACACCCACCACAAAATGTGGCACCCAAACCACCCACCGAAGTGGGTCCACACCACCAATCGCCGCAAGCGGCCTCATCCTCTGGCGCCCCAACCGCGTTCGACGGCCCACGGTCAGGGCACCCACCACCATCCCCCCGTCAGTGGCCGCAACGCCGTCAGATGCAGCCACTAACGAGAGGCCCCAACTGGTCCACCGAAGTGGACACCCGTCTTGCCCACCTAAGTGGGCCCCCCCACACCGGTGACCGCAACTCCGGAAGCCGAAGCCTCAACGGAGAGCGGCCCCGTCCGGGGTGGCTCAACCGCGTTCGACGGCCCACGGCCAGAGGCACCCCTCCCCCTGCTGTTGGTCCGCGCCGGATTTCTCCGGTACCACCCGCTCCTGTGCTAAGCGGGTGGCGTTCCCCTATCCGCCACCTGGGGACGCGCCCGGTAGGAGTCAGCTCTCCCCCGGGCTGGTCTGAGATTATTCATTTGCGGATCATTTTAAAAGTGCGAGTCCCACAGAATTACTATTTACTATTTTTTTTTCAAATTCAAAATATTTTATTCAGCATTAAATTATTGCAATTTTTTACTGAACGTCATGAGTCTACTACCAGTTCGGAAAGAAGAAGCCTCAGACCTGAGAAGAACTGACGAAAGAAACTCAGCGGGACTAATATTATTTCGTTATAGTTTTTATAAAGTTAAATTATAATTTACAATATTTCTATAAAGTTGAAGTAGCCTGGAGACGTTACTTCATTCCCAAGGCGTTCCATCTTCTATAAAATCATTTATTATATAACAGCCTTTAGCACACAAACGTTCTTTAAATTTTTTTTCAATTTTGAGATAGAAGCTTTTTGAACATTTTCTGGGATCCTGTTGTATAAGCGTATACATTGTCCATAAAAAGAATTACTGACTCTCTGTAGTCGAGTCACAGGCATTACAAATTCGTGTATATTTTTACGAACATACATAACATTTTCGTACACGTACTGAGAAGCAACAGTCAATATTTTTATTTGTTTAAACTTATCTCTTAATGACACTCTAGGACCTAAACTATAAATTGCACGAATAGCTCTTTCTTTCTCAGGACAAAAATCGTATTAATAGTATTCCCTGCATTTCCCCCATACTAAGATACCATAGGACATAATACTATGTAAATAACTAAAATATACTATGCGAGCTGTTCTACATCAGTAAGAAGTCTCATTTTTTTTACTGCGAACGCTGCTGAGCTAAATTTCAATATGGGGGCCCCACTGTAGTATCGAATCCATGACACTACCTAGGAATTTAGTGGACTCTACCGGTTTTAACACTTCCCCAATTAATATTACACCATTATCAACAAGTTTAACATTAGATATTGAGAATTTTATTGATTTTATCTTTTTATTATTTAATAATAAATTATTTGAATCAAACCCATAGACAACCTTTGAGAGAGCATCGTTTACATCGTCGTACATTAGCAAATTTCGCTTCACTTTAAAAATAAGTGAAGTGTAATCAGCGAACAATACTATCTCATGTTTGTCCTGTACAAAAAATAGCAAATCATTAATATAAATTAGAACAAGAAAGGGGCCGAGAATAGACCCTTGTGGAAGCCTCATATCTAATGGATCTCTAAGAGATCTCTTACCATTTACATCAACCCTGTATTATATTATTTAAATACGAAATCAAAAGTTCGAGTGCCTTATTTCTAATACCATGAAGGAAACACGGAAGAAAACTACATGTTCCAGAACGGAACTAAATAATTTTCGAAAGATATGTAAGGACAGCTAACGTTCATTTAGCCAGCGTAGTGTAGAAGGTATGATCACCCTGTCATTATTAGGTATGTTATTATAATGTACGAAATATAAACGTAAAAAATAATATTAATAATAAGTTAGATACAAGAATGATGCCTACGTGTTCGGGAATATACCTCTGAATGATTTATGTTTAAAAAAACTAGGCCGTTAATTAAGTATACATTATTCTAATATAACCTCATAAAGATATCCATAAAGTGAAATATAGAAATGTCGCGAAACGACATTTCAACAGGTTATTGAACTGAGTAAGATTTCTGGACAGTGAACTCTAGATAGGCTTAAAATAAATAAAATAATACATAACGTTATACCACGGATTATATTATATACTTCGTGTAATACCAGTGATAATGCTAACATTAGCAGGATTGCCGTAGCAACGGAGTCGTCTACTGAATATTTTTCTAAATGTTTACTACTAGTACTAATACAATTATAAGTGCGAAACTTTGTATTATAACGTGTTTTCCCGAGTAAATGGGACAATCTCCCGCGGTAAAAAGTTAGCCTATGTCACTCCCCAGCCCTCCAACTATCTCCACACAAAAAATCACGCCAATCCGTCACTCCGTTTCGACGTGAAAGAAGGACAAATAAATAAACACACTTTATGATATTAGTATGGAAGTATGAATTACTTATTGCGGATAATATCTATAGCGAAAACATCTATATATCTTGATGATACTCGCATTATCAAGACGAATCGAACGACGTATGAATCATCAAAATCGGTTTAGCCGTTTAGTAATTACGAGGGAACATAGGGTCAGACACACAGACATAGGTACATACATAAATACGTACGTACATACATACATGTATACAGGTCAAACACATAACCCTCTTTTCACACACAGTCGAATAATAAACAGACCTCAACACAATAAAAAAATACTCCAAACATTAATTATAATCTTTAAGGACTAATTATCATGAATAATATACTGATTACAATTCACATACACACGTATGTTAATCTAACATTTACCAGATGGCGTCATATTTAACAGAATTTTACCGGTGGTAGGACTCTGTCAAGCCTGAGGAGTCCGACTGGATGGGTACCACCCCCTTATCTATTTCTGCCGCCAAGCAACAATGATTGCATTGTTGTGTTCCGGTATGAAGGATAAGGTAGCCAGCGCAATTACAAGCAAGAGGCATATCATCTTAGTCCTCACAGTGATAACGTACCGGCGGTTCTGTATTTTTGTTACCTAAAACCTAAATGCATGAACTGTAAGTGTTATGGGCGACAGGTAATGCTTTCCATCAGGTGGTCTGTCTGCTCGTTTGTCACTGAATCCCATAAAAATAAATGATAAACAAAAAATTTATCATAATATTGTACTAGTTTTATTTTATTCCCATCTATTATAATAAAATATTATCTATTCTATACATATAATAAAGTTGTAACTGATCGCAGTCTGTACATGGAAGATATTTGAGAAAAACTATTATTGGGTGTCTTTATTAACGCAATAGGAACCCAAAACAATGGTTTTTATATTTTTTGTTTGTTTGTCTGTGCGTTTATGCACGCTAATCTCAGAATCGGCTTAACCTAAAATGAAATAAAAAATATCACAAATTCGTATACATTTAAACCATACAATATAGTGGCGCCAGCGTCCCTCAAGCGACCCCTCAAACTTGACTTTAGGCTTGGAAAATGCCCCTTTATTGAATGGCAATATCCATTAAATGCATCATTTTATGTAAATTGATTTACCTTATACTATTACTATATACTATATAGGACTATTTAGTTAAATTTTGATTCTATCGCAATATTATTTACACAATAATAGTTTGCATAATATTAATGTCTTAGCAACCTTCATATCTACTCTACCATTTACTCTGTCTAGATTTGTTAGAGAAGCAATTTAAACAAGTGAGTTCCAAACACATAATATAAATCTATACAGATAAATAAAATTGAAGTGTCTGTTTGTAGTGTCAAAATAACAGCTTTTTATTGAAGGCATATGAAAGTATATACGGTAGTAATAATAACATTTTTTTTTAAATGTTTTCCTGTCTGTCTATTTATTCCGGCTAATATCCAAAATAGCTGAACCGATTTTGATGGGACTTTCACTGGCAGATAGCTAAGGTGCTAAGCTAAGGAGTAACTTAGGCTACCTTTGTATTAGAAAAAGAATCAGGGTTCCGTGTAAACGCTAAATTAAGTCGCTAGTATCTTATATTTTTATAGATTTCAAAAGTCTATTACTTGGTCAATGTTTTGTAAACAAGTACTCGTATAAACAATAATACCTACTTAAAAGATTTTACGTATGGATTATAGCTACATATTATATCCTGTGTCAATAACCTGTATGATCTTTCCGTGGCTACAACTAACCACTTTTAATAGTAAATGAAATAAAAACATAAATAAATACCACTTTATAAAAACACAAAAAAGTTAAAAATAACTGATTGGTAGTTTTAATTTATCATAAATACCTTATCAGATATTTTTAAAGTCGGCATGCTTTAATTTATATCGGCTGGCATAAATCAGTAGTTTTTTACTTTTTACTTTTGTTTGTGAAGTTGGTTTTTTTTTTTAAGTTTTTATTTTACCATTTTTAGTGTAGATATAGTAGTAGCAAAGTAAGAAAAAAGTATTTTAATAAAATATTTGCTTAAGCCGTTTAACTTAGTTTGATGCCAATTTTTATATGAAGACTGACAAACTCTAAAATTCAATTCTAACATATTGGGTTTGTCAAATCAAACAAAATAAGCCCAAACTCAAAGTATATATTATTAGCCGTTCAAGAGTTTTACCAATCAACCTTCTGGCCTTACCATCAGATCAAATCAAACCAATTTGTCTATGCGTAGCTCGGTCCACTGACCGAGTCAATAGTCATTACGGGGTCATCTGTATGTAAAATTTCTTTGGACCACCATAGGTCATAGACTTCAAAGAAAATAAGCGGTATTAGAGTACTAATTAGATTTCTAGTGTACTAAGTATTTAGGTGTGAGCTCGCCTAAACAAGTTCGATCGGAGACCTCATTTACGAAGGTAGTGTGCGCGATTTTACTCCATCTCTGTCGCGCTTGCGATTAAAAAATAGTTAATAAAATATGAAAATATCAAGTTTTACCATTCACAAATCAAATATGTACGAAAATTTAAATAATACTTAAAGATTAATACAAAGTATCATAAATGTAAATCAAAGTTAAATTCTTTAATTAATAGCTTAGTAAATTCACACTTCACCCCCGCACATGAAAACTTCGTTGCGCCTATGTAGCCTTAAAAAAATATTAGTTTGCTTTTGTCTTGTTTAATTCCAGATTCAAATGGTATTAACTAATATTAACTAAGTTCGATTTATATAAAACCTTGAAAGAAGTTTAAAAGTATTCAATTAACATTCCCATTCTAAGATTGTTAAAAACATATCATTTTACATTTCGACCTCGTCTTTTTCTAGTGTCATTCATAAAGTTAAAGCATTGCGAGAATTTACAAAAAAATTTCCATACATATTTTATATCTAGCAATTTTAAAAAAAGCCAAATAAATTAAAATAAGTACAGAATTAGAGTTTTTAAAAACATTCATAATGCGTTTTGATTTTGTTAACCTTGGGCACCCTTGGCGTCATAAATATTTCTTTATATAATTCATTGACCACACCAACGCATACCAGTTGAAGTTGATTTCGCTTACGTTTTGGACGTTCAATCATATCCTAAATAAATAATTCTCGATCAGACATGAAAATTTATATAAGTGTATATGTAATTTTATCGTATCTTGCCATAGTTTTGAGCTTGGATGAAGATGATGAGATAACTATCCTAAATGATTATGAAGATATAGAACCTGCTAGAAGTGAATATAAAAAGTTGTTATGGTCGAATTCTCAAACCCCTATACTAGATAAATTCATGCAAGTGGTAGGAGGCAATAGTGAAAAAACTAATGGAAACTTTTTTAATTTTCTAAGAGATTCCTACCCTTTACCTAGAGGTAAGTACTAACTACTATATAAACTATACATATAATAAAATTCTAACTAAGTCGAATCTGTATATTAAATTAATTTTTTTGGAAAATCTTATTGAAATAGTTATTATTATCAAACGAATTTTTGTTTGTCTGGGAACGCATGACGAGAATACCACTAAACAGATTTTGATAACATTTGGTATGATGATAGCTGGTTATCCGTGTCAACATATACGATACTTTTTACTGCAAGAAAATATCTCATCTCTGAGAAATCTATATTTTAAAACTTAACTAGGGACGAACAAGTTACACAATTTTATATACTCAAAACACGCAGTCATATATAACCTACAATCATACGACTATACCCAAATTTTATAGAGTACGACATTAATTCATTATTTATAACAATAATTTAAATAACTAATCTTATAATGCCATCAAACTGGTATAATGACAAATAACAATTTTACTCAATAACACATTAATATTAGAGAAGAACGCTTTAAAGACCCACCCTCGCTTCGCTTAGGGTCGTCTCTGGCTTGGATATAGTAAAATGGACTTGTTTTTAGACCTTCTTAAGGTGTACTGTAGTACATTATTTTGATCTATCTCGTAAGGTTCAGCCAGCGTTTGCAATGTAAGCGCAAAAAATGTGTTTATTTACGACATCACATTAGAAACCTCTAAAATTATTAATGTATCTACTATAATATGCATGTATTATACATATAAACCTTCCTCTTGAATCACTCTATTTATTAAAAAAACCGCATCAAAATCCGTAGCGTAGTTTTAAATATTTTCAAGTTCACTTGTTTTATTTTTTATTCACAAGTTTTAAACTTTTTCAAGATTATCAAGTTTGCATAATTGGTGTAAGCTTAATGGTATGATATGGAACTTAAGAAAGTGTTCCCACATAACCTTTACAAAGTCAAAGACAAAAACAAAAATAACCACAAAGTATTATTTGAATGACATGCCTTTGAGTAGGTACTGTAGATGTTATCAGAGATTTGGGTATTCTATTTGACAAAAAATTTACTTTTGTACCACATATATATATTATCGTCATATATATATAGATAGTATCGTCAGTAAGGCCAGTAAAATGCAAGGGTTCATGATACGAAATTGTAGGGTTTTTTAAAATATTCGAACAAAAATTACTCTTTATAAAAGTTTACTTTTGAGTGTTTTGGAGTATAGAAGTGTTGTCTGGAAACCTCATTATGCTACCCACTGTTTGAGAATTGAAAGGCTCCAAAAGCGTTTTTTATATTATCTGGCTTTCTCATTGGGCAAATCTAGATCCCTTGCAACTTATACAGAAAGGCTTACGAATTTTAGGATGTATAGTTTGGAAAAAAGAAGAGATATATTGGATTTAAGTTTCCTATATAAAACTATTAACAATATAATATATGACAATCCATCGCTAGTATCATCGTTCAATCTAAAAGTGCCTAGATGTCCACGCAAGCCGATCAATATTCTCGTAGCGCCTACTCGCAGATCTGTTTTAGGTAATCACTCACCCTTGTCACGTTTTTGTAATCTATACAGATAAATAAAATTGAAGTGTCTGTTTGTAATGTCAAAGTAACAACTTTTTACTAAATGCATATGAAAGTATATACGGTACATATAAGAAAAACACAATTTTTAAATTTTTTGTCTGTCTGTTTGTCTGTTTGTTCCGGCTAATCTCCGAAACTAATTTATTCTTATCTCCGATACTATTTTAAACTACTTTAATTTTAGAAAAAGAATTAAGGTTCCGCTTAAAAAATGAAAACGTACAACGTCAAACGTACGTATTATTAATAATCATAGCACCTTGGATCCATTCGGAGACTCGCTACCTAAGTTCCAAAAAAATGCAAAAAAATACCTTTAATTTCTTTTGTAATTTTTCCTGATTTTTTATTCCAATGGTAATCTTTTTTATATCTTTGTGTATTATTTTGTGATGATGTAATTTGTTATTTATATAATTTAACATTTTATAATAGTAATTTAACATTGTAACAGATATAATGTTAACATTTTATAAAATCTCCATCATTGCATGTGGTATTCACCTTAAAAGGTAATGCAATTAGCTATTAAACTATTTTACTCTAATGTAATAATAAATTGTAATATTGTAATTGCCACTTTTGAATCTAATAAATAAAGATCTAAGCATATATACTCGTAAAGGCCGACAGCCGGAAACGACTATGTTTTATACTATGTAGTGATAAAATAATTTTCCAAATTAAAATTATTTTATATGTAATACATATTATAATATGCAGCATATTTATAAAGCATCTACCACGTATCGCTTATTAGGTTGATTTATACTGTAATCATTTCCTATTAAATTATTTAATAAAACTTATCAAAAGGCCTTGCCATAAATTCTTTGCATTGTATTGGTTTGTATTATCTTTTTTGACGAACTAACATTTTGTTCTAGCATGCGGTAAACATGAAACAATAATTTATTGTATTTATTGAATAATAAAAACCACAAGTTATTAATATTTTGCAAATTTTTATTAAATATAAACATTATAAACAATTCTATTTAAGTCAAGAAAGAAAATAATTGAATAGTTTAAACGTAAGAAGTATTATCAAATTTAAATTTAAATAAAGTATATAAATTGTTATTGTACCCATTACGCTAATATTTTATTTTCCTTATTCATAAGTTGCGAGAATAATATTTGTTTATAAGAGTTTTAATTGGTTTTTTACTTAACAACTTTAAAAAAACGTAGGTAACTTAAAAAAAAAAACAAATAAGTAATCCTCTAGTTATACCCAAGTTAATTGGGAAACTCTGTCTTTATCAACATTAATATTATAAAGAGATAAAGTTTGTAAGTTTGTGAGTTTGTTTGTAAAGGATAAACTAAAAATCCGCTTAATTGATTTAGTTGAAATTTGGTATGAAGATAGTTTGAGACCCTGTTGTTTGTATTATATTAATTATATATCCATATATAAATAACATTCCATATTCAAATATAAAAGTAATTAAAAGGATAAAAAAATTTAAAATTAAAATTAACAAATATTGTAAGGTACTTTGTTATTTTGTGGGTAGATAGTCTGTAACAACTACATATATAATGCCTTATAGACATCTAACACCTTAGTCTCTCCCGTGACTATGACTGCTGTAAGGTATTCGAAACGTCGGGAAGCAAAAATCAAAATAAATCCGCATAAAACCGAAAACATAGTTTTGTTTAAAATGTCAAATATTCGCGTAAATCGAAGAAAGTATTACAGTAATAATCCTTATCTATACATATAATAAAACTCTAACTGAATCGAATCTGTACCTTAAATATTTTTTGAAAAATCTTATTGAAATAGACTTTATTATCGATACAGAGATCGAATCTATAGTTTTTAGAATTTTTATCTGTCCGTCTGTCTGTTACCGCATCACGGAAAAACAACTGGAGGGATTTTGATGAAATTCGGTATGATGATAGCTGGTTATCCGGGTCAACATATAGGATACTTTTTACTGCGGGAAAATATCTCATTTCTGAGCAATTTATACTAAACTTTAAAACGTAAGTAAGGACGAACCCGAGCGGAGCGAGGGTGAGCCGCTAGTCCAATTATATAAATTTAGATATGTTGTGCATTTAATGTAAATCAAAATTGCGCTTTACAACATATCATAAAATTTTGATCTGTGAAAAACGAAAGAGTTCTAGCCTTTAACAATAATTTGAAACGATAAAAATGGGATGTTGCGACTTTTTAAAAAATCGGATATGATCTGCTGGAACTTGGACGAGAGTTCAGAACTATTCCTGAAAAGTATCGGGAACTGTAGAACTCAGCTGCTTGCGAGAAGAACTCACATTTGCTTTTGATTTGCTGCAAAATAATCTGCTACGGGAAGTTAGCAGATCATTTTATCAATGAACTTTTTTAAGGCAAAAACGCCAGAACTATTTCTTAAAAGTATCAGAAACTGTAGAACTCAGCTGCATGCGAAAAGAACTCACATTTATTTTTTGATCTGCTGGACAATGATCTGCTAAGTTCACTGGCATGGGACGCACCTGAGCGAAGCAAGGGTAGTTCGCTAGTATGATAATAAAGTAAAAAAGACGACTACATTTATAAATGCAAAAATTTACACGTATGTATATGTTTATTACCCCTTAACGCTGAAACGGCTGAACGAATTTAGATGAAATTTAGTATACAGATATAGAATGCTTAGGAGTAACATATAATTACCGTTACCTATGGAAACACCCAAGTGTAGCGAAGGTTAGTTGTTAGTAATAACATAGATCAATTTAAAATACCGCTATCTTTATAATACAAAAACTCTTAGAAATGTTTATATATTTTTCTTATCCAATGTTACAGGTCTTAAAGAGCCATATACAGAGTACGACTTTGTCATTGTTGGTGCTGGCTCTGCTGGTTGCGCTTTGGCATCTAAACTAACAGAAAATCGAAATGTAACCGTACTTCTACTTGAAGCGGGAAAACCAGAAATGTTTTTCACTGACGTACCCGCTGCAGCCCCTTTTTTCCAAGGGACGGATTATGTGTGGCATTATTATATGGAACCCCAGCCTGGAGTATGTATGGGTAAAATCACAACCGTTAATTTGTTAAAAATCTATAATCCTCGTTATATATGTACGTGTATGATAAAATAATTATATTTTAAAAATAAGAAAAATATCTAGTCTACACTAGTAACGCAGGCATTTCTTACTCTACCGATGCGAATTAATAACGCATATATATTCCATTAAGACTTTTTTGTTTAGCTCGCAAATTTGTTATCGCTATGTAATATCTGAATTTTCGTAACAGTTCTGTTCGAGTTATTGAGAAACTGTATTCACGCTCGCATTTAGTTAACTTCGTTAAGATATAGGAGGATGCTATTTTTAAACGTACCTACACATTAAAAACTATTTTATACCATAAAAATTAAATTATAAATAAAAAAACCAACTGCTTAATAACTAATTAAAAAGATAAGAACATTTAGTTAACTTGGTTAAGAAATAGGAGGAAGATAGTTTTTAACGTATACATTAAAAACTGTTTTATACCATAAAAATTAAATTATTAAAATAAAAAAGCCCAACTGCGTAATAACTAATTAAAAAAATTAAAACAAGTTGATGAAGGAACATAGTATATCTATGCTTTTTACTTGCTCCGATTTTTTTATTTTTATCATTTTTTTTTTTACAACTTTTTAGTTCTAGACGGTCAGACGTTTAAAATTTTATTTAATCTTTCCAGGATAATTTCTAAGAAATCCGTGCGAATTTCCGAGAATTCAATTATTGTCGTACACGCCAGCGTGTATGCGGTCCTCGAGGGGTTAATTATATCATATCCGAAATCACTTTTAAACATTTAAGTTGTAGAAACCTGTATATTTTTGTGATCGCCACTTAAAAACCTTTATTTTGAAATCCATATAGTCTATAACAATCGCATTATCTAGACGAATCTAAAATCGGTTAAACCGTTTAGCGATAACGAGGGAACATAGGATCGGACAAATATACATAAATATATATACAGGTTGTTTACATAACCCCACTTTGGGCTTCAACACAGTTTTTTTTTTATCTGTTTTTTTTAGAGACTTTAAGTACAAAGCGAAAATGTCAGTCCCATCCCTGAATACATAAAATACAATGGCAATTTATTTTAAACAAAAGGCTACTAACTTACAATTAGTACCTACTTACTAAAAAACTTAAAGTTGTAGGCATTTTAGGTGCCTACGAGGTAGATTCAGCCAGCAACCCATTTATTGAGTTTATCTCAAATTGACTCAACAAATCACGACGCCTCTCAGCGTTCCAGACACATACCATTAAGAAGTGTTGTACATCCTCTTCTACTCTGCAAACGTCACAATTAGGAAAACTTAATTTCTTCATAGTATAATTTAACTAGTTAAGTGGTATATTTCCAGAACGCAGCCTAAGGGCCATAAAAATTTGTTGACGTGTCAATTTCCCATCACAGAACCACGGGATATGAGGAGGCATACATTTCAATCTCTCATCAGAACACTCTTTCCTTCCTTTCTAAAAAAAAAAAATATATGTTTTCTCAAGATATCAGAAATGTTTGGCATTACTACTTATCCTATGCCCTCAATTATAGCTCGTTTTGCTATACTGTCAGCCTTTTCATTTTGCAACTACTCCAATATGGGAAAGTATCCAATTAAATTTGTTTTGATTATTGAATTTCATATTTTATACGCTACTGAAACGCCCCTTTTACTTTCAGCACAACCTACTAAATTAAGTAATGCACTTTTACTATCAGAAAATAGTATAATCTTCTTTAAGTCCACACTTAAAGCATATAACAATGCCTCTAATATAGCCGCCAATTCTACAGACATTATTGAGACGTTATGACTAATTTAAACATTTTACTAGTATTACGATTCGGGTCATAGAAGGAACACCGTACACTTGATTCATCTTTAGAGCCATCTGTGTATATCGAGTACCATTCTGTATCAACTTTTTTTATTATTAAACGTGCTTCCGTTATCTTTTACTCCAGTAAATCTAGATTATATTTCGGCGTTGGATTTCGTCTTAGATTTTTAAGTGCTAGTCGCCTTTCTGCTACAAATTTAGAAAGTGTTTGATTTGAGTAATGTTTAGGTATACATTTTTGAATAATGTTTTGCCTGTAATTATTTATTGGAATACTTTATCTGCAGCTAAACTCAATTGTTGACTAAACCAGTCATACATTTGCTGAATATCATTAAACATACTAACTTAGTATGTTTTTATATTCATTTCAATTAGATTTACTATAATTTCTTTTCCGTGAAAAACGAATTGAATCCTCATATGCAATAGAATATTTAATTACCAAGTGATCGCTACCAAGGTTTGCATTAGTAACTTTCCAATCAATATTCGAGGCTGTATCAATAGAACAAAACGTAACATCAGATAATCAACTGTTATAACAATCCATTATCTAATTTTACTCTAGTAGGACTACCACTGTTTATTGAGATATTATAGCCATTTTGGAGCGAAATTAGCTGACTTCCTCGAATATCGATTTTATCAGACCGTTGCGTTGACCATTAAAATAACCGGCAATTATTGTATTTTCAGAAAAAGAAGAGAATAAATCATTCCAATTGGATTGACTTGTATTGAGACTAGATGGACTATAAACGGAAATTATATTTGTTAATATTTTACAATTTCAAATTTTAACATGTATTACTTTAATACCTCTGTAACTGTTACTGAAAGAACTTTTTATTGTTTTTAAAAATTTATGCGTCAAAATTGCAACCCCTCCATATGAGTCTATTCTATCGTCTCTATATATATTATACTGACTAACATTTAAGTTTGAATTGATCTGTAGCCAAGTTTCACTTAAGATAGGAATAACTTTTTTGTAGTTAATTACAATGAAAGTCTTTTAATTTTAGCCAAGGCCTGGCCTCCGTCACTCGTTTAAGGTCACGTGCTAGCGTACCTACGACTCGCGTTGTCAGGTTGCCACGCGCTCGCTCGAGTGTACTGTGTATATACTGCATCCGCGCCTTTGATAATGGAATAGTAAAAAATTCCGGACTTAGACAAAACAAATATGTTTTCTCATTTTAAAGCATATAATAAAAACTCTACCTTTTATGGAAAACTAAGAGTACCACCGGAATCGTTTATACAATATATAAAAACATTATTTTTAAATAATTTTGACAAAACCATAACTAGCCGGCCAAAAAGCATCCTATCTAACATGCTAAAGAAGGTGGAATTTACACATTTATGTACATGTTTTCCTATGGAGTATTTGTTAAAGTTATTTGTTAGATTTAGAATTTTTGCGACGATTAGGTTTAATAATAGAAATTTACGGGAGGGTAAAAAGTTCATTGACAAATATATGAAAGTGAAGCATTTGTAATTTTGAATAAATCAAAATAATATTTTCAATGTAAAAAAACTGTTTTTTAGTTACTCATTCTTTCGTATAATAATTTCTTAGCAAAGACAACCCTAGCGTTACTTTCAATAAAACACGTGATCGTCCGACACCACGGCAGACGACGTAGTAGATACTTTAGGGCGTCCGCGTACCTATGCTACCTCACTTCCTTTTACAAACATCGTAAATAGCACGCTTATTTCCCGCATTATTAACCACAACAACAACTACATCAAAAAACTTATCTTTCTAATCTTTTTGTGTGTTCAATTGTGTGTCTTTTCTCTAATATTTGATTCACTTAACTTGCATTCTTATTCACAATAAAAATCTTATTTTCTTTTCCTTAATAAACATAGGACATTTTTTATCTAATGCCATATGTTGGCCTCTACAACTGATGCAATCGAACTCTTTCGTGTCGCAATTTTGATGGTCTTAGCTCCATTTCAGGTATTTGATCTTCTTGGACGGACAGGATCTGACTAAATGCCCAAATTTCCAGCAACCAGATCACTGCGATACTGGAAAGGTGTAGAGCTCAACCTTGAACCTGTACCCGTATCCCATAATATACGGGGGTAATGTTGAGCTTTTAAAAGTCAAACGGATCGTTGTATTAGGTACAACTCCTCATTGCTAGTATTTCTACTTCACATTGGAATTCCTCAATTATATTTTTTTCATCAATATCTAAATCTGTATCTTTAACTACACCATAAGTAATTTGGACTTCATTGATAGGATGACATTTATAGTTTAATTCCAATATTTTTTGGTTATTTAAGAGTTCATTTGCATTATTTTCATTATTAAATATAATCAGTGCTTTATATGGACCCTTGTGTTTAATCCTTACAATATTTTTGATATGTTGTGACTACAAAAGCTTCACCATACATGTTTTAGGCAAAATCTCCCGAGACGATACTAAAATTCGTACGTTTCATCGTCAAATGTACTTCTATGCACGCACTTAGGTCTCCTTTGTACTGTAATAAATTCCTCATCTTCATTTTTATTTTCTTCACTCTACTGTCTCTGCCTTTTCTCCACACTTCGAGAATTTTCTATGCGTTTCTAGTTCAACTTGTTACTCACATACTCTACTAATCAACCCTGCATCTTCCTCACAATCACTTGAACACGATAATATTACATTTTAATCATTTAATTTATCCATTATCTATATTATTCAACATGAGGGTAGAATTAAAAAAACGTAATCGACTGTCGTACATACAAGCAAGGATCGTGCACTCGCGACTGATACCGACGTTTCAATTTCATTAAAAATTTAAAGAGCACTTTAATATTACTACTTGGTGTCTACATAATTAATATTATACGCCAGTCACGTTAGTAGGCAACTCATAGGACGCAATCCTTAATGTATACTCTGACACATTTCAGGAATGAACAATCAACGCTGTTTTTGGCCACGCGGAAGAGCCATCGGTGGCACAAGTGTAATAAATTACATGATTTACACTCGAGCAAGACCACGAGATTGGGATCGGATCGCTGAAGATGGCAACTATGGATGGTAATTAAAATTCCTTTTTATTGTTGATTCCCCCCCGTTATCCTACCGGTGGTAGGACTCTGTCAAGCCTGAAGAGACCGACTGGATGGGTACCACCCCCTTATCTATTTCTGCCGCCAAGCAACAATGATTGCATTGTTGTGTTCCGGTTTGAAGGATAAGGTAGCCAGCGCAATTTCAGGCAAGAGGCATATCATCTTAGTCCTCACAGTGACAACGCACCTGCGGTTATGCATTTTTGTTACTTAAAACCTAAGTGCATGAACCGTAGGTGTTATGGGCGACAGGTACTGCTTTCCATCAGGTGGTCTGTCTGTTCGTTTATCACTGAATCTCATAAAAAAAAATATATATATCAGTAGTAGGCCAGTGGTAACGCACTTGCTTGGAAAATCAAATGAAGTGGATTCAAATCCCGGGTCTCGCACCACTGATATTATCATGTGCAAATTATATTCAACATAACTACTACTTGAACATACGATGAAGGCAAACATCGTGAAGAAACCGTCATGAGAGAATACATCAAACCTAACAAGTTTTCGACAGACACGTAAAGTCCACTGATCCGAAATAGCCAACGTGGTGGAATATGGCCTGATCCCCCTCGTATTTAAGAGAGGCTCAAAGAAGAAGAGAAGGAAAAAAATTAAGATTCTTCTGCACTTAGATTCTAGATTTTGTACGATTCTAACTTCGAAACTTATAATTAAAATTCAAAACAGTTTTTTATTGTACTATCCCATATACATAATACATAACAAAGAGACCAAACTCATAATTTTAACGCAACGAATAAGAACCTGAATTTAGATGTTAGATATTCTTTGTATTAATCTTGACCTTGTGATTATATTATGATGATTCAGTATATTACCTCAATACGTATCACTTTAACATAAAATGCATGTGAGTGTGCCTATATTTTACTATCATACGCTGGCAATAGGTGTAAGGTAGTATAATATTTTTATTATTTTATCCTGGATTAACACATAGGTATTTAACAAACCAGTAATGCTGCCGGTAAAATTTAGCTATATTCTTTCTATCTAGTACTTTTTTACCTGTAGATATAGTCGACCTAGTAAAAAGAATCGGACATTTTACCTATGACTTACAAACTTTTATTGATATTTGTTTCTGACTCAGAAGAAAGGTAAAAAAAAATTAAAATTGAAAACTCGAGAGTTCTGCACGGTATATTGCTCCAATTTTGTGCACAAAAACACTATTTATAAGATACTAGCGACTCACCCTCGCTTCGCTTCGGGTTCGTCTCTAGACAAAAACAAATCTATCCCACGGGAACCGTACATTTTTCCGGGATGATAATATATAGCTTATAGCCTTCCTCAGTTAACGGGCTATCTAATGCAAAAAGAATTTTTCAAATCGGATCAGTAATTCCTGAGATTAGCGCGTTCAACCAAACAAATTAACAAACAAACAAACAAACTGTTCAGTATAATATTAGTATAGATATAGATCCGGTTAAATTTTTAAAACCAAGGGTACCGTTGAGTTTTGCCACACAACAAGAAGTGTATTCAAGCAGAAAGCAAATTTTTAAAGCAGAAGGAAGGGTTACTTGCTCAACTTTACTTAATTTAGCCTTAAATGAGCATTCGTTAATAAAACAATTCAAGACAAACAATATTGTTATACATTATTTTTAGTTATATGTATAAATATATAAACCCTGTAACTTATACATAACTTTCTTTACAGGTCTTACAATGACATGCTAAAATATTTTGTGCAAGTGGAAAAATCTGACCTTGGAGGCTATGAAAAGGAACCTCATAGAGGTCGTGATGGCGTACTACCTGTGGAATTTGTTCCAATAAAGTAAAATCACATTACACTATCAACTTAAAAAAATCGATAAAATTATTCTTTGCCATACACTTTTACATACCGCAGTTTGAATTAAATAACAATTAAGTTTCATTATAATTGATATATTTAGAGATAAAACGTAAGCACTCTGGTGATTACCGCCTTTATAAAGCGGATATTTAATGGACAAAAATAAATTATTTGTAATCTTTTTCCAGAACAAAATTATCTGACGCATTCCGTGAAGCTGGTAGAATTCTCGGACATCCCACAGTGGATTATAATGCCCCTGAAAATCTTGGATTTGGTAGAGTGCAAGTTACGACAAGCAGAGGACATAGATACAGTGCTGCAAAAGTTTTTTTACATAGTCATAAAAATAGACCAAATCTTCATATTTTACAAGACAGCTTAGCAACTAAATTACTTATAAATCCTCAAAGTAAAGAAGCATTTGGTGTAGAATATACACGTAACAAATTACTGCATACTGTTTTAGCGCGTAAAGAAGTTATTCTGGCAGCAGGGCCTATAGCTTCTCCGCAACTTTTAATGTTATCTGGAATTGGACCAAAAGATCATCTTACTTCTGTTGGAATATCAGTAATACAAGATCTCCCAGTTGGCCGTAAGCTGTACGATCATATATGCTTCCCTGGTATAATATATACTCTAAATGTATCGGATGTAAGTATTATAGAAAATAAATTGACAACTTTATCTAATATTATAGAATGGATACGTGACGGAGATAACCTTTTTGCATCTCCTGGTGCTGTTGAAGACATCGGTTATATAAAAACACCGATTTCAGATGATCCAGATCCTTCAGTTCCAGATATAGAACTCATAAATATTGGAGGATCAATAGTATCTGACGGAGGCCCTGGCGGCAGTAAGGCTGTCCGAAGAGGGATGAGAATAAAAGGAAGTATTTTTGATGACGCATTTGGAAGTATTGATGCCACAGATACATGGAGTGCTTTTCCAATGTTATTACATCCAAAATCCTTTGGATATTTAGAACTAAAAAATAACAATCCCTTTACTTATCCACGTCTTCGAGGTAATTATCTGACGGAGCGTAGTGATGTTGATACATTTATAGCGGCAATTCGCCACGTACAGGCATTAGTAGCTACTGCTCCGTTTCAACGGCTAGGTGCTCGCATCCATCCGGCCAAATATAAAACTTGTCAATCTATTGAATTTGACTCTGATGAATATTGGGAATGCGCTTTGCGCACTCTGACTGCGACTCTACATCATCAAATAGCAACATGTCGAATGGGCCCTGAAGAAGATCCTGAAGCTGTTGTAGATCCTGAATTAAGGGTAAAAGGAATAAAAAATCTACGTGTAGTAGACTCGAGTATAATTCCTAGAACAATATCCGCACATACACATGCACCCGCTACTGTAATAGGCCTCAAAGCAGCCGACTTAATAAAGTCCACTTGGAATTTACGATAAAAACTGAAAAAAATAATAATTAGGTACTAATTTATGTTGACAAAAAATATATTTTTTAAATGAAATAGGCATTACGTTTAGTTATTTGATAAAGTTTCACATTAGATCTGTTTTTGATACTGCAGAGGAAACATTATAATTCTTCTGTAGACTCCATTGTCGAAAACTTATACTGTAATACCCTTGAAATACG
Source organism: Argynnis bischoffii washingtonia (assembly GCA_033884665.1). NCBI lineage: Eukaryota > Metazoa > Arthropoda > Insecta > Lepidoptera > Nymphalidae > Argynnis > Argynnis bischoffii. The sequence goes on along the minus strand of CM066628.1, from coordinate 5,404,889 downwards.
CCGTGATATAAGAGATCAAATGTTGTTGTACTAATTGCTACATAATACTATCGACCTTCCTCTACTTTCTTGCGTGACTTGCGTGTCACAGATTATACTCTGATTTTTAATTCCACGGAATTCTGACAGCTATCATTCTTTGACAATTCAGATATCATAAACCTTTTCTGCTTTGATTTTTTTAATATAAAATAACAAAAAATATGAAACACAATTAGATCAAGTAAACTATATGTATGACATTGCAAATAGTCTTTGTTTTGTGCATTCAATGCACACTAACTACCTATATTGAAAATTTTTAATGGTTAAATGAAAAAAACAACAGTAAAACAAAATATTTTTACATGATAAAATTTTTATTAATCATTATCACTTATATCATTATTATCGTCATCATCATCTACTCGGATTATAAACGAATCACACACACTCTCCATCAGATTATTAAGAGGCCACATTTTATCCTCTTCTTTAATAATATGGTTTATGCATTCTTGCCATTTTTCAGCTGTGATATTATTTTTAGCCACATACCCCTTTGCTTGAGCCCATATCAACTCTATGGGGTTGAGCTCACAGTGGTATGGGTGCAGTCGCTTTTTCTTAGGAGACAGAAAGTCAGCCTCTCGTAAGTCATCCACCGAAACCGATTCCCGTGACGGGCCAGGTTGTGGGTCCATAGTCAAAAATTCAACAAATAAGTTCAATTCAAATAAAACAACTTAAATTATTAACTAAACAAGACGTAATAGCAAATTAAAAGTTAAAACTGAACAATAAATCGCAATAAACACCGTGAGTACATTCAAGCATTCAGAGTAGGTAAAAGCCGAATGACATGCATGGCAGACACAACATGATGCGGCGTAAATATTTTTTTAATTTTAGGTTTGGCGTCTTGTTATATTGGTTCTTACAAGAAGCAAATATTTTACAAACAAAGGGAGTTTTCCTAAAAAAGGCTTGCAACCTATGGATTATTGGACAGGGATTCCTATCATAAAAAAATAATTTCCTTAGTAATTATTGTAACTTCAATAATATGATAATAAAAAAATAATTACCATTTTAGAATTATCAGTAATTTTTAAAGTCTTAGTTTTTCTAATTAAAACCTTAAATTCAAGAAAGGTTTACTTTTTTATTTTGCTAAAATGCTTTCCGTTTTTAGTGACAATGTTTCAAAGTTGACAACACTTCTGAAATGTCAGAATTCCGTGGAATTAAAAATCAGAGTATAGGTGCACGAAATAAACCTCTTTTTGCAATAAGTAAAGGTAAAACGAAATATGCTTCAAATAATTTTGTTTCTCGTGCATGTAACAAATTAAATTTAAAATACTGTGAATTGGATATATTTCACCTGAAATATAATAATTATAAAAAATATTTAAAACTTAATTTGTAAATAGGTAGTTTTGCTATAGGTTGTATGTATATTATTATTTTTTATTGTACTTAATGTTTTATTATGTGGTACCATTCAGTTATTTTTATATTCAAAAATTTTATATCTTATCATATCGTGGTGGTAAGCTTTTATTATGTACTGGGTATCTGCGGAAACTTGGTTGGTTTTAGAATTACTTTTATATGTTTTATAATGTAATTATTTATTGTACTGTGCGTTTCCCTTAAAAGCCTTAAAAAATAAATAAATAAACCCACCATGTGATCTCTGCCAGACGTCAATGGGCAGGGGACTATGAAACTCTTACATACACAAGCCCACAGCAAAACCCTATCGCTGAAGTAATGAACACTACAATACCCCTGTGGATAGCCCATTCTGGTCACGTGGGCCACGTCCGTATGTCACAGCAGATTTGTCTCTAAGAATTTTTACATAACAGTACTTAATGTCAATAAAAAAAATAGAATTACATGAAATCATTGAAATCCGAAGTTATTCGAGAAGGTTGAGTAAACATATTTTTTTTGAAGTTGTGTCATTGTTTCTAATATAAGATTACCTGTAAAAGGTCTCTATGAAAGCAATCCTTGACAAACAAATTATGTTGTAAGAAGAAACTGTTTTAATCAAATGTTATCTTTGTAAACATATTTTGTGATCTTTTAAAAATCAGTTTTTTTGCAGCTTAATTAAATAATTACTGCTACCATAATTAGTTTTTAGCTAATGATCAATTCTTTACCCGCGTCGTTTTTGTAGAATTACTCCGCTCTCCAAGTCATAGTGTGGAGTAGGAAGACTTTTAACCTTCCTCAATAAATAGGCTATAAAACCCGAAAAGAATTTTCCAAATTGGATCAGAAGATACAGAGATTAGGACGTTTAAAGGAACAAACATTTTTTTTTATATTTTGTATTACTATTTATAAGTATCCATAAGCCTGGAACATGCATTAAATTAAGTATGAATGTTGTACACAACTGAATAAATAACCAAAAAATTATGTGCAACCACAGATCATATAATACTAATAATATAACAATATCATAATAATATATCTAATTATAATGTGTGCGATTTACACAAAAAGTACTGAGCCCATTTTAACTGAATTTTTTTTACTTATTTCATATACTTTGTTACAATACTATCTATAATATAATTATGGTTATTGCATATTATAATAAGTACTGGGGCGACCGAGCTTCGCTCGGAGTTCCTTTTTGTTATATCGTATTTTTTAGATAAAAAAAACTAAAAACTTGAATAAATACAAAAAAAATAAAAGTAAAAACTTTCGAAAAATTCGACTGGCATTCGAACCCGGACACCAGTGATTGCCAATCTTGCACCTTGGCCGCTTGACCACGATGCTAATGTTCATACAAAAGAAATTATGGACCATATTTTGCGTGGAATAATGCGAAAGAAAACAGCATGAAAACTCGAAAACTCGCGTTTTCCCAGACATAATACCAAATATCAGAGAAATCGTTAGAGCCGTTTCCGAGATCGCCGGTATAAATAAATAAATAAATATACAAGAATTTCTCGTTTAAATATATAAAAAATATAGTCAACTACTATTTAGATTTAATAAATATATAGTTATCTGATATAGAAAGTTGAATTGCTTTTTTATTTAAGCGCGTGTATATCTAAAATCTAAATGTACGAGTCCAATTTGAAACATTATTTTCTTGTTTTACATATTTCATTTCATGTGTACATACAATATGTAAAATATTGTATAGACCTATACACTTATTATTTTTGAACGCAAAAAAAAAATTAAAACTAAAAATAACGAAATTAACTTATAAAATATATCGGTATCAAGTAAAATAAAATAATTACATTTATCAACTTTTTTTTTATATTGAGCGCCATCTATGAACAGAGTATACAAATTATTATCAAAAATCGTGCTATCACAACGTAGTACCTATTATTGCCGCCACAAAAACAAGAATATCGTTGAATTTTCAACCGACTTCCAAATAAAGGAGGAGGTTCTCAATTTGACCGTATGTATATATTTTTATGTGTGTTCGCGGATTCCTTCGTCGTTTATGAACCGATTTTGATAATTCTTTTTTTGTTGGAAAGGAGATATCCCAAGGGTGGTACCATGATAAAGAAACCAGGATCTGATGATGGGATCCCAGAAAAACCGAGGGGAACCTTCGAAAATTGTAGCGGCGACTAGTGCGTGTGTTAACTTTTTCATTAGGTATTTTAAAGCACTACTATTTAATGAAGGTCTGGAGTCGATCAGTTGATGGACCCGAAAGACAGTCGAGGGAACTCCTCGACGATTTACAGCAATTACCTAGTGTTTAGGCTTGATTATTTGTATTGATGAGAACTTTACACCTAGATGGGTTGTGACTGACATTAGGGGTCTGAATAAATGGCTTAATCATGTCTAAATAAATGGCTTAGAAATGTTTTTAAAAATCTTTCTTCTTAAAAATTACCTGCTTATTACGTCTACACTAAAAATGGAAACATAATAACTTAAAAAAAAAAACCGACTTCCAGGCACTGAAAAGTAAAAAATAACTAAACGGGGGTTTTCATTTAGGATACTTAATCAGATAATTTCGAAGTCGGTGTGCTTTGATTTGTATTGGCTGGCACCGACTTCGAAAATATCTGATTAAGTATCTATTCTAAATAAAAACCCCCGTTTAGTTATTTTTTACTTTTCAGTGCCTGGAAGTCGGTATTTTTTTATAAGTTTTTATTACTTTATGGGTTGTATATACAGTGAAACCTGGTTAAGTGGGACCTGGATAAGTGAGAAACCTCTACTATTGAGAGTTGCAATGAGGTCCCGGTTCTTTTTCATTAAATTACCTCTGTTAATGGGACTTTTTGAACCTGGTTAAATGAGATTTGAATTCTAAGACTTTTTCGGTGTTTACCTCTATAATTGAGACTCTGTAGCTCAATTACCTGTATAAGTGAGACAAATGATTCAAGTTTTAACACGTTTTGACATGTTTGCTTACATACATTTCGCGTCGTCTTTCGCGCATGCTTTGTTTGTCAGTACTGTCTTAGGTTTTGACCTAAAAACAAGGGAATAAAAGTGTACAAAATGTCCGAACGTAAATATAAAACGTTATCAGTGTCTGAAAAATTAAAACTTCTATCAGATTATGATTGTGGAAAGTCGCGTGATGAACTGTGCAGGGAGAATAACACACCAAAGTCAACCCGCAATACATTATGTATGCACATTCATGGCTACATTAAATTCATAACACCAAAAATACGCATTTTTATTAACATTTCCACCTCTTAAAATGGAACAACGGCACATTTCGACGTCTGTAAGCGGGGGCCTCTGTAAATGAGACAACTATAATTTTAAACCTACTTAATTGGAAAACTGGATTATTGGAAACCCTCAATAATTGGTACATATGTCTTGGTCCCTTGAGATCCCAATTAACCAGGTTTCACTGTACTTTGTAAGGGGTTTAAGTCAACTTTACATTACATAGTAGTTGTAGGACTTTATTTATTTTATTTATTTCGTTAATTTTAAAAATATCTAAAAAACTTAAGGACGACTTTCATTTAAATGATTTTTTTAAGTCTCACTTATGAATGTTACAAGTATTCGCATCCGTATTCGCAATTGCAGAGTTTCCGCGTTGAATTAGACTTCCGTTCCCGATATAATTCATGCTTAGCACATTCCGAAATTTTAGCGGATTATTATATTATTAGCGGATTCCGAAATGGGACGACGACAGCCGGCAAGAACTTTATTAAATACATCAACTTTTAATTAAAAAATCAATGTTTTTATTTTTGTAATTCTATTCTATAAAATGAAATTATTCAAAAGAAAACTGCACTTGCAATAAATAACCTTGATCTTGCAATTTTCAAGTTTTTTTTTTAAATACATAACTTTTGGAATTCCACTTTCTGGGCCTTAGGTTAACGCCAATTCAGCGTTCGTGAAAGTCATGGTTAAGTTACATATATAAAGTGCCATTCTTATTTTGCTGTAGCTTTTTGCCCGCGGCTACGCTCGCGTGGACTGAAAAATTTGCTCAGTATTAATTTCCATTGAATTTATATGTTGTCATCGAATTTTTAATATTATGTCTACAGTAAAACTCTAGGTTCACTTAACTTAGTCTACACTAAAAAACCCAAACAAAAATATACCACACTGATAGATGTTCTGTCTAGTTCTGGGTTCTGCTAAAATGTCCCTGTAAGGAGCTATCTTCTCTTAAGTCTAGTCCAGCTATTTTTATCGATTGGCCCTGAGACATATTAATGGTCATTGCAAAGCAAACTTTAAGGAGGAATTACAATAGATTAAATTCAAAGGTGTAGTCAGAAGTTATCATTGGTATTCGAGGTTTGAATTCTGGTTCTCCCGAACACATCCAGCAATCACTATGGTAGGCCACTATGATGTTTAATGAATTACTCACAGTCTAATCCCGTTACATATGTAGCTTAGGTGACTTTTCCATTACAGTTGTGCCAACCTTCAGAAGGAGGATACAGATAGCAGGATACTCTCTAGCTACGTTCTCTCTTTAATAATTTTCCTTTAAGTTTGGAATAATCTCCGTTTTCTACTTTATATCCCACACAGTAAGTGTGCACTTACGGAGAACTTGAACTTACTCTGTTTATATCAACACTCAACAACTTTAACTTCACCGCCCAGTTTCACCCACTTAGAGGCTAAATTTAAAAAAAAATTAAAATACATGTTTATTTAATTGTATTGAAGAGATTTCAAAATAAAACTATCTTTTCGGATTATTTCGCGAATTTATTATGATTTTTGGTTCCCGACGTTTCGATTGCTTTACAGCAATCATGGTCACGGGAGAGACTAAGGTGTTAGATGTCTCAATGGCATTATACAGTTGTTACAGACAGCCTACCTGCTATTTTACAAAAATGATTTTAAAAATTCAAAAATGGCATCAAAGTACCTTACAATATTGGTTGATTTTAATTCTAAACATTTAAAAAAAAATTTAATGTTTTTAATAAGTATTATAATTAATGTTTTTAATAAGTATTATAATTAATTATAGCAATATTATTTACTTAATTTTAGCTATTATAATAAATATTACAATTTTTCTCTTACTACTCTTACTAATCTTATTAAGTGTTGCTATTATTATATTATCTGTAACCATAAAGATTATTAAATATTTTTAAATATCAATTATTTATTTAAGTAATATAATTGTTTTATATGTAGTTTAAAAAGAAGTTTAATATTATTTTAGATTGTTATTTTCTAAGAAAGTATTATGTATTGAAGAGCACTAATACCAAGTTTCAAGTAATTTTAATTATAAACATTTTTTTTCTCATATTAATAGCACAACCCCCTTTTAACCTTTTAAAGGGGTGAATTCCGAAAAAAAAAAATTATATTTGTATTGTTTTATTTTTCATTTCAAAGTTAAATACCACTTTCTTTACATCAATTACAGAATTTCATACAAAAATGTCATACCCCATTTATTGAATGAATTTCGAAAAATGCTAAAATATATATTTATTTGTATTGAAGAACATTAATACCGAGTTTCAAGAATTCTGATCATACATAATTGTTTGCCTATATAAACTTTAACACCCCCTTTTTATCCTTTTAAGGGATGAATTCCAAAAAAAAATTTATACATATATTTTTTATTTTTCATCTTAAAGCTAAATACCACTTTCCGTGCATTTCGCGTTAAGATTGACAGAGTTTCATACAAACTTTTATTCCCTATTTTACCCCCTTAGGGGATGAATTTCAAAAAATCCTTTCTTAGCGGATACCTAAATTGTATAAGGAATATGTCCTCTAAATTTTTTTTTTATGCGATTCAGTGACAAACGATCAGACGACCACCTGATGGAAAGTAGTACCTGTCGCTCATAACACCTACGGTTCATGCTAGGCATGGATTGCTACTTTTAATTCATTTTCATTACATGAAATTTCGTATATTTTTCACAGTGATTTCACCTGCTACTTTTCACAGGCAATGATTTTTAATTTCGACGGTCTGGTACTACTGGAAGTATAAAATGTTACCAATAGCGCTACTGAAATGACATGGAATGGATTATTTATGATACCTTTAAATTTGTAATAGAAGTTTTATACGAATATTCTTTTTTACATAACAAACACTTCGCCACACTCTTTCCTGGGATTTTTTCATAATGATTCCAAATGGATGCATTCATTTTCATTGTTCGTTTTTATTAAATATTCACTAATAAGAACTTAACTAAATTATTGTATTTACACTAACTACTATCAATATTTATTTAAACGTAATTACAGCGAAAACACAAAACTTAAGTAAATTGCTATATTTATTATACACTAACTATTATCTATATTAAATATTTATTTACACTTAATTGCAACGAAAACACAAAATAGTTAATGCTATTTAAGACAGCACAGCGCCACAGTACGTATCACATCTAATGAAATATGAATTTAGCGCCACAAGTAAAATTTCAGTACTCAGTCAGATCAGTCAGTCAGGACAAAGCATTTTATGTATACATAGATTATTATAAAGTATTTTTCTTTAATTAAATTTATTACATTTTTAAAATAAAATAAAATAAAATATTATCTAGAAGTAGAAATACTTCCTTGTTTGTAAGGATATTATTTATGATATGTATTATGTTATTAAAAAATATTAAATGGAAAAAAATTAACCTTATCTTGTTCTTGATCTTTGCGCTACGTTTTATTAAGAACTTTGTTAAAGTTTACTTTTAATATTACATATCAACCTAACTGTTCCCTGTCTTATCTATACAGATAAATAAAATTTGAGTGTCTGTTTATAATATTTAAATAACCGCTTTTTACTAAATGCATTTGGATGTATATACGGTACATATACCAAAACATTTTTTTCAATTTTTGTCTCTTTGTCTGTCTGTCTGTCTGTTTTTTCCGGCTAATCTCCGTAATGGCTGGACCGATTTTGACGAGATTTTCACTGGCAGATAGCTGATGTTATAAGGAGTAACTTAGGCTTACTTACTTACTTTTATTTTAGAAAAAGAATCAGAATATATACCAGAATATATTTTAGAAATATAAACGAATGTGAGCGAAGCGAGCGTGAGTCGCTAGAATAAAATAAAAAAACGTGTGCGTGTACTTATGTACGCACTTAAGAAGTTATACTGTTTGGCGTAACAGAACAAAAATAGCTAAAGATTTCATCGATAGGGAATGAAATCTTGAGCTATTTTTGTCACAAGTCTCTGTTTGTAGAAGGAATGATAATAATTAAATAAGGCATATTAGGCATATTACAATCATACATTTATAGAATATTATTTAAGGAAAGAATATAATATAGGTACCTATAACATTTGTCAGAAAATAACAACGGTTAATATAGAAACAGTTATCAGTTAACTTCATCATGTCGCTTTTTGGCTGTCGGTGTGCGCGCGTCGTAACAGGCATAGCAGACAGGTATACAGTCTACTTTCAGAATATGTAAATAAAAGATCAAATCGTGTGCCATAATTTTTCGATACACTTCCTTTCATTTTATTCTGCTTCTCATAACAAAGCGAGTGAGAGAAACACGTGAAACGGCAAAAAATAAATTATGCAAATAAAAAAAGGCATTAAAGCCGTAAGGAACTGCTAGTTAATCTGTGCTTAAGGTTGTTTTATTATCTAAAAAAAATCAAAATTATGGATCTTTATTTAAAAACACTAATATATTACTTAGAAATTGTACCTCCTTATTATATTTGTAAGTAGCAGTGGTAGCCCAGTGGTAACGCGCTCGCTTGAGAAACCGAGTGAAGCGGGTTCAAATCCCGGGTCTCGCACCTCTGATATTTTCATGTGTGAATCATTTCTAACTTGATTACCACTTGCCTTACGGTGAAGGAAAACATCGTGAGGAAACCTGCATGTCTGAGAGAACCTAGCAAGTTTTCGAAAGACATGTGAAGTCCGCCAACCCGCACTTGGCCAGCGTGGTGGACTATGGCCTGATCCCCCTCGTATTGAAGGGAGGCCCGTGCCCAGCAGTGGGACGTTAAAAAGGGCTGAATACATACATTACATTTTTTAAATATTTTCTTAAAATGTATTAATGCAAAAGTGATTAGAAAACTATTTATTACGTATTCAGTTTACATTCGACTGATAGACCTTTGCCAAAATAGCAAAATAAGTTTTTGAGTTGGATATCATACCAAAATCTGTAATATTAAAATCGAAAATATTTCTTTTAAATAATATAACGGGTATAAAAAGCCATAACCATCATATGTCTATGACCTCATGTATTCTCCGTTATGTAGTAGGGTTAGCAACCTTACTTGCCATTATGGTGCTGTCATCATTAATTATAAAACTTTCGGTGATCGCAATGTAAATGTGTAAAAAAAACATGTAAAAAAAACCTCATATGTTCTAGTGCCTTACCATTAACTTCAAAAATTATTATCTTAAATGACTTTTGAAGTTAATAGAAATAAACAAGGAATACTTATTAGAAAAATCCGCTTCTTGCATAACGTAATAAGTATGCAGTATGACTCTATAAACCGAACAAAAAGAGTTTTCTCGACGGTTAGGTATACTAGTAGCCATTGAGGAGTTCCACAATTCAACTTCTAGCTCCATCATCAGATCAGCTAATTGTTGACCAAATTACTGTATAAATGAAAATCAACTTTAAAGATTGAAGATACACAATTAACAATAAGACGATAAAGCGTGCTAAAAACAATTTTATGACCTCAAATATTTTGACTTGCATAGACGACATTTTATGAGAACTTTGGGACAATATACAAACACAAAACAAATATTTATACTATAGCTTTTTACATCATTACATTTCATGTTTTATTTCCATAAAATCCTTATTTAACTGGACTATTTCCTTCACCCGTGAACTGTCTTATTATCACTGTTCACGAAAGTTCGGGAATTCAACATGTTTGCCAGCAATAATCTTATACAATTGCTTTTATCTTATCTTAAACTCAGAACTTCAGGAACTGCAGCTGTACATGCTACCCAGAACACTAAGGCAAAAAAAAACATGATAATTACTTAACAGGTTAGGTTAGTATGGAATAGATAGACTATATCGTATGTATGTATATATTATAGTATTTATATAATATATATGTACATAGATATGATTCAGTTTCATAGCTCTTACTTGAGAAATGATAGTTTCCCATACAAACTTTCATCCCCCTATTCACCTCCATAAGGGATAATTTCCGGGATAAAAACTATCCTATGTCCTTTCCAAGATCTCAAACTATCTTCAAAGCAAATTTCATTTAAATTGGTTTAGTAGTTCCAGTGATTACTTCCTACAAACAAACTCACAAACTTACAAACTGTACTTCTATATAATATTCGTGTAGATAAGTAACCTTGCATTTAATTCAGAAAGGCTCCTGACCTCGAATTTCAAGTTTAAAATGTAGCAAAAAAAAATAAAAGTTCGGGTAAAAAGCAACACGTTGCTCTTTACCCGAACTTTATACTGCAGGGAAATCCGTAAGCATGTATGTAGGTATGTTCGACGCTATGTTCCCTCGTAAGTACTAAACGCCTTAACCGATTTTGCTAATTCATATGTCGTTTGATTCGTCTTGATAATGTTAGTATCATAGGGTATACAGATACAATTATAAATCGTAATGGCGGATATAAGGCGCCAGTGTGTGTGTCTTGAAAAATATTGGATATTGGATTTGCCTTACGTCTTTACTCACAAACTTAATATATTAGTGTACATTAAAAGTATTATTAAAAGACTACCTCTCAAATAGAATGCAGAAAGTTAGGGTTTCTAATTACACAAGTATATTTACTTATATCGCAGACGTTTATCGCAGACGTATCATATGGTGTCCCGCAAAGTAGTGTCCTGGGACCTACTCTATTACCATATATACCATATAACCAGCTCTGTAACATACAACTAACAAATGCTAAGGTTTTCTCGTATGCTGATTATCCAGCTTTAGTCTTTACAGGTAATTCTTGGCATGATGTACGGCTTAGTGCTGAAACAAAGTTGGCTATAGTAGCCAGGTGGTTGTTTAAGAACCTGATTACACTGAACGTTTCTTAAAATATATATATATATATATATATATATATATATATATATATATATATATATATATATATATATATATATATATATATATATTCTTTAGCATATTATGTAAACGTACACAACCTAGCTATGATTTCAATATAAAAATAAATATCTTTAATAATGATAAAAACACAAGGTACATTTGCTTAAACATAACAAGGCTCAACAGAGATTATCTTTGCATCCTCAAATTGATCATGTGGCAAACAGAGTCAGAAAACTGAGCTCGATGTTTCGGCCCCTAAGATACATAGTTCCTAAAAAAATTTCAGCAGCACATGTCGCCCGGGAATCTCTTGAATGAAATATATTGTGCCTTAGTACAATCAGTGCTATCATATTGTATCTGCTAAAACGAAGGTCATTGAACTTTCCTATTTAAGTTTGTTATATTGTCTTGTATAATGGGACTAAGGATTAAATCTGTACGTTTTGTTATGAAAGGGCGGGGTCTCATAATACAGGCAAAAATTACTTGCTTAAAAAGGGTCCTCAACCACAAACTTTGTCGACTCTGTATCTCTTTATGCGAATAAAATATTTTTATTTTCTCTTTTTATTTATTTTTAATCCTCGGGATCTCGTTATTGAAGACCCTACTAATTAAATAAAAGTACAAAATATACAATAATTCTCTCAAAATTGATTATCTATACTAATATTAGAAAACTTAGGTATTTTCGTTCTTTTTTTGAAACCGCGCGAAAAGCGCTATATTCTGAGAAAGCCTGTCCGAATTGAAATATTTTTTTACATTCTATAGCCTATTTTTTGAAGCAAAATAATAATGTTTTTCTGACCGATTTCGGCCACGGCAGCCAATCTCACTGAGACTAGCCAGATGCGCAGTAAATATTATAGTGCAGTGCGTGTACGCGCAGGCACAAGCGCACTCTCTATTCCTTTAACTCTCAAAGTCCTATGGGACGGTACTTCGACACGACCGCTGAGAGTTAAGTCGCAAGACCGACGGCTTTGTTTGCTCTTTGAGGTACGAGAGTGAAACACCGCCAACTTCCCAACTGCCGGTTAATACTGAGAATATCTTAACAGAAAACTTAGTAATTAAACTTGGCCCGACCCGTGGCTCGAACCCGGAACATCCGGATCTGAAGTTGTACATACTAACTTCTAGACCACCGAGGCTGTTTAAAGGCGGAATATAAACTTAGTAACGAATCAAACTACTACCCCTAAGCAGGAGAATTATACTTATACATAAATATATGTATAACTACGTTAGTCGCGGGCAAAAACTAAATTTTTAAATATGTACTTACTATTTTATATTCATTAGCAGTACAGACAACATGTTTGTTTTTCATTGTCTAGTGCATTTTTTATATTGTTTTATGCGAATAAATTACACATACGTGTGCGATTTTGTCCAAGTTTATATTTATTCTTATAAAAACACACACGAGCCGTCAAAGAACTCTAAAATGCGTCGTTTTTATAACCTGTTCAAAAACGATACAACATTAATCCACGGGCAGTCTTAAATTGTTACTCGCGGACACAAGATTAGTTAAATGATATAATTTAAATTGACCGAAACTTACCGACAATAATACAATTGTTCTTATTAACATACTAAAGTATGAATACAATTATTTTATGTGTTTTTCTGATATTGTTAATTAATAATTTCGTAGCAACTGTGTCCAATGATTACGCTGCGCCAATACCAAATTTTCAATATTATGAAGATTATCAAAAAGTTAGAAAAAGAGAAGACAACTACTCAATTCCTATAAGAAGCAAGATTGTGGATACTATGCTGAATACACCAATGTATCACTTTATGCGTTCAGAGCCGAACTTCTTCTCTGCTTTTAGAGATAACTATGAATTACCTAAGGGTAAGTTGAAATTATTTTTCACTAATATTTCTTTTCGTTCAAAAGTTGTTTTAATTTTTAAAGGAAAAAATTGCTTTTTAGTTACTTCTTAAACTATTTAAAAATGTTATTAAATAATATGTCTAACACTTAAATTATTTTTGTATTATATTTATAATTATTTTTTAATATATTAAATAATACAATAATGATGTAAAATATAAAATATAGAAAGTTAGGTTTTATCTTAAAAAAGTTTGCCCTAGTACAATCAGTGCTATCATATTGTATCCCGATTTAGGGCAGAGCTGCTAAAACGAAGGTCATTGAACTTGAGAGAGCACAACGTACTCTAATAAAATGTATGTACTTTAAAAAACTTACATTTCCAACTGAGAATCTGTACGAAGTTAGCACACTGCTCACAGTCCGAAAGCTGTATATTACTCAAACCATACTAAAAGCACATAAGGTTGTTTTCTATGATGTGTCTTTAAGATTAAAAAGAAGGAAAGAAAACAAAGTACAAATCCCTCAAATAGGAACAATGTTTGCGTCAATACAATTCAGTAAAAGATCTGCACAGTTATATAATAAAATTAACAAAATCATTTATGTTTACCCCTACAATTACTATAAATAATAATAAGAATATGTTGGGACATTGACACACAGCACAATCTAGTTCCATGGTAAGCTACGAGGCTTTTGTTATGGATACCAGATAGTTGATACAATACACATATATAACTTTTAAATACATACATATTATAAATATAAACACCCATGACTGGAGTACAAACATTCGTGCTCACACAAATGAATGCCCCCAGCGGGACTCGAACCCGCGACCGCTGGCACAACAAGTGGGGTCACTACACACTGAGCCAAACGTGTCGTCAAAATAAAATAAATAAATGCAAAAAGACATTAATAGATTGAATAAAAACCCTTACCATGATACTGAAGCACTTTTACAACATATTAAATATTCACGCAAACACACATATAAACATACTCATACACAGACTCCCACACAATACACACACACATACACACATACACGCAAATATTTTTTACGCTTTTTGCACGCAATTTTTTTTTTTATCTATACATATAATAAAATTGTAACTGATCACTGTCTGTAGGTACATGGAAGATATTTGAGGAAAACCATTATTGGGGACCTTTATTAACGCAATAAAGCCCGAAACAATGATTTTTAATTTTTTTTGTCTATTTATCTGTGCGTTTGTTAGAGCGCGCTAATATTAGAAATGGCTTAGCCGATTTGGATGCGGTTTTCACTAATGTATCGTGGTAAGCTTCACTTAACATTTAGTATTTGTTTTATTTCAATCGGTTCCTAAATAAAAAAGTTATGTCAATTTAAAGAATCATCTAGGGGCGAACCCGAGCGAAACGAGAGTGAGCCGCTAGTTACTATATATAAATTTGAAAGACTATTATATTGTACCTACTAATTTACATCTATATTAACTTACCTATTTAAGTTTGTTGTATTACCTTGTATAACTGGATTGAGGATTAAATCTGTACGTTTTGTTATGAAAGGGCGGGGTCTCATAATACAGGCAAAAATTACTTGCTTAAAAGGGGACCTAAACCACAAACTTTGTTGACTCTATCTCTTTACGCAATTTTTTTTTTCATTATTACGTCACTTCAATACTCGTTCGTATTCTTTTTTTTACCGTGTACTAAATGAAGATTAAGATTGGGCTAAGAAAAAAATTTTATTGGCTTCCGTGAATGATTGTTGTTATTTATACAAAGTATGTTTCATTACAATTAGTAACACGAGGCTTTTTAACCGACTTCCAAAAAAAGGAGGAGGTTCTCAATTCGACCGTATATATATATATATATATTTTTTTTGTTTGGGCATTTTTTTAACTTTTAGTTAAATACTTACTTCGCTTTATTACTTCGTGCCCCCCTAACAAATAACTTTTATCTCCGATCGTACCGAAAATCTAATATGTTTATAATAAAAAAAAATCTCAAGACAATGTCAACCTCTACCAAAACAAAGGTTCCGGTAAAAAACAAGATACAGATAGTCTGACATTGGACTTTTCATGATATCTCCATATATACATTATGACAGTCGCGTTATCAAGACAAATCAAATGACGTGTGTAACATAAAAATCGGTTGTGCCGTTTAGTAATTACGAGGGAACATAGGGTCGGACATACTTGCATAATTACATACAGGTCAAACACATAACCTTCTTTTGGGCATCACCGCAGTTGGGTAAATATGGAAGTGGCTGTTTGTATATGCAATATATTATGTACTAGTATGTATGTATATAAAACCATTTTTGAAATTTTTGTATGTCTGTTTGTTTGTTCCGGCTGATCTCTGAAACGGATGGACTGATTTTATAAGGAATTGTTGCAGAATATTATAAGAAGTAAATTAGGCTACTTTTATCTTAAAAAAAGAATTAGGGTTCCGCACAAAAAAAAATTAAATCCAATGAAATTGCAAAATCCACGTACATACGGACCCAAGCGAAGTAAGGGTGGGTAAGTCGCTCGTAATCTAATATTTTGATTAATTACAGAGTTCCGTGGACCACTTAAAGAATACGACTTTATAGTAGTGGGTGCGGGGTCTGCGGGCAGCGTACTCGCGGCGCGTCTAAGTGAAGGTAGACGAGCCTCTGTATTGCTATTGGAAGCCGGTACAGGCGAGGCGATACTTACTGGAGTACCAATATTAGCACCTGTACTCCAACAAACAAATTACGTATGGCATTATTTGATGGAGCATCAGCCTGGAATATGTATAGGTATGTAATTTAAGTGAAAGTAATTTAATTTTTACGTTGATCATCCGATCAAATAACTGTGCGTCGATTTCCAACGAGCTTTATCTTCTTTGTTATTTTTTTAATACTTTATTCTGTGTTATTTTTTTTAATACTTTACTTTAAAGTAGGTCTGCGAGTGCTGCATATCAAGGATAAATAAAATTTATATTACTACTTATATTTTTAAAAAGCTTTAAGGTTTAAACAGCTTATACTCGATGACCTCATTATATACATATTTATTTTACTGTGGCGTTTTTATCAAAAAAAATAAAATAAATAAAGTTAATTAAAGCTTAATACCTTATTAAGTAAAACCTTATTATTTTTTTCCAATATATAAGAATTATTAATGGAAATAAATTACATCCTTAACGCAACTACGAAAAAACACGTCGAATCATTTTTTTATTAGGGTTCCGTATCCTAAGGGTAAAACGGGACCCTATTACTAAGACTTCGCTGTCCGTCCATCTGTCTGTCTATCCGGACTATATCCCATGAACAGTGATAGTTAGACGGTTGAAATTTTCACAGATAATGTATTTCTGTTGCCGCTATAACAAATACTAAAAAACAGAATAAAATAAATATTCAAGGGGGCTCCCATACAACAGACGCGCGCGAGTACGACTCGCACTTGGCCGGTTTTTTCATAGAGATTCCTAATGATAAATTGGGGAGTAATTGGGCATTATATTATCACAATTTTTTACTGAACGTCATGAGTCTACTAACAATTCGGAAAGAAAAAGCCTCAGACCGGTAGTATCATAGGTTACTTTTCATCTTAGTTTATAAAAAAGATTCCGTACAATAAAAAGTTTTTAAATAAAACTATCTTTTCGGATTTTTTCGCGGATTTAATTTGATTTATGGTTCCCGACGTTTCGATTGCTTTACAGCAATCATGGTCACGGGAGAGACTAAGGTGTTAGATGTCTCAAAAGCATTACATAGTTGTTACAGACAGCCTACCCACAAAATAACAAAAATGAAGTCAAAATTTTGAAAGTTGGCATCAAAGTACCTTACAATATTTGTTAATTTTAATTTTAAACATTTTTATAATTTTAATTATTTTAACCTTGAAATATGGAACATTATTTATATAATTTTAGCTATTATTATTATAAATATTACAATTTTTTAGAAAACTTATTATTGTATTATTGTTTAATAATCTATATTTTTAGTGTTACCATTATTATATTTATAACTATAAAGAAAAATAATATATTAATTATTTAAGCCACATTATTAACACACATAAGATCAATCACTAATATATTTATAGTAAAACTAGCAGAACCCGCGGTTTCTCTCGCGTTAAAACTACAAAAAAAAGAACTCTAAATTTGTATGAAACCTAAGGTAGGTTTCATACAAACTTTCATCCCCAATTTACCCTCATATGGGATAAATGTCGAAAAATGCTAAAACACATATTTATTCAATTATATTGAACAGAATGAATACCAAGTTTAAAGTAATTCTGATCAAAATATTTTTTTGGTTGTATTATAACGTGTTTTCCCGCGTCATAAAGTAGCCTATGTCACTCTCCAGCCCTCCAACTACCTCTACACAATAAAATCACGCCAATCCGTCAATCTATTTTGACGTGAAAGAAGGACAAACAAACAAACAAACACACTTTCACATTCATATTATTGAAATAAAATTAATTATGTAGTAACAATTCTTATATGTATACAGTAAAACAATGGCTACGATGATACTACAAATGTATAAACTGCGTTGCAGATGTCAATGCCCGCTCCCGTACAATATTTAAACTATTTTATAAAAACTGAATAACAATAAGATGATAATTATGTATGTGTTAGTGTGTGTATACGTGTGTGTGCAAGTGTGTGCGCGTGTGCGAGTGCGTGTGCGTGTGTTTGTGAATGCAAAATTCTTTAATAAACAATGGTCAAAAGTTCTTCAGTCTGTTCATACGCAATGAATTTAATCCATGCTAAACATTCAGATTTACAACGTTATGATATATATATTCAATAATCTATTCTTATTATTAAATATTAGTATGGATATGGAAGTATGGATAATAGTATTATTTAATTTTACGAGGTCAAGCAGAAAACAACTTTTTGCGTGAAACATCTTTAAAATCACACCGAAACATAGGTTGCATTAGTAACCGTTGTTATTATCTGAAAGGTGATATATATGATATTATTTCCGATGACATTTTCAAAGATTACTATTTTCACTCATTTATTTTCAAATATGCAAAATATTTATAACTATAATCGCCATTCTCGCTCCTATTCGGTGTAACTCACGACTCACACGTAATAGCGCCGTGATTTTATAATGTGTTTATAGAATTTAGAATTAAAATTTTCCGACCGATCGATTTAAATAAAAATACGCGACATTTATAGGAAATAAAAACGAGGTAATGTATAAAAAATTTAAAAATTCAATTTGTCGGCCTCACCTCGTGCTGTAACCAGCCGAAAATATACTTAAATCACAGCTGTCATCGGAAAGAGAGGGATATGGGCTACGCATAGGTACCCCAATGTCCGGCGCTGAGCGAACTAGGCGGTTCTGACAGCGCGGCGTCTGAAAGCTGCCAAGGCACGCTTAGTAAACAACGCCTTGTTTCTAACAAAATTGTTGTCAAATCTTAATCGAAAGACCTTTATATACACGAACTATTTAGTGTTAGTATAATATTAAAACAATTAGAACGAAGTTAATTTTGTTTTTATTCCAATCTTTAACACTAAAAGCGACTCGCTGAAATAAACGTTTCACGAGCGACGGTGGGACCCGACATAGCCTCACCCGATTTTTTTAATAAAAAGAAAACGGTGTCCAGTTTGAGGGATTTTTTTTCAAATTGAAGTGAAAGTAACTTCAAGGTATACCTCTGAGGTAAATATATTTCCTAAAGTTCAAATAAAATTACGTTGGGAAATGTATTTAGCATAATAGCATTCATTCAATGTACCCACTTAAGAGGCAGTGGGTTATTCTCTGATAGCAGAGAAACCCTGAGAGCAACTCGCTGGTTGTTATGATTTACATTGGTAGGCTGCCATTGGGATACTTTTAAGTATAAGCTACCGTAATTTTGAGACGATACATTGTGCGTGGTGGGTTTACAAGACATAAACTGTGGTATTTCGTTTAAAGCTGATGGTAAAGACTTTGTCACTCTATAAGGCATGTAGGCATTATGGGATTTTTTAACTATCGCATTAAAGTTATCCATCAACTGAATAGGTAGGTATAGTCTGATTAAATATAAAAGTCAAAGAAAAACTTTTATTTTTTAAAAGCTTTTATTTAGTTTACAATGTTTGTTAGTTGGTATGTTTGTATGGATCAAATCTTGCTAGCTGAATTAAAACCAGTTCTTCTAATACTACAAAGTTGAAATTTTACGTGTAACTTTATTTCCAATGATAGTAAGTTTTAGTAGTAATTATGACCTTATTCTCCAACAAGAATAGGCTCCAGATGAAGCAACTAATCAACTGTTGACAGTTGAGACACGAAATTTCATATACGCATTCAATTATAACTATAGCTCGTTCTAAAATCTACTATAACTTGGCTGCTGCGTCCAGGATTAACTCCAAATGAGAGATCTCCTTAGCGGTCAACAGCACAGATGCGAAATTTTATATATATATATATATATTCAATTATAATACCCCCGTTCTAAAGTTCGCGTGACCTGGCAGCTGCCCCAGGATATGAGAGATCTCCTCAGTAGTCAACGGAACATACGATTTTTTTTCAATTATGATTCAGTTGACTTAAATAGTGCACCCATACCATAAATTTTAAACACCGGGATTTTTTAACTAAAAAAATAGATACCTAAGTAAATTAATATTTAAAATTATTTTAAAAACTTTTAAAAAATATTTTAATGCACTAATAAGAAGGAAATAAACATATAAGTAAAAGCTTGTTTTTAAAACATGTTTTTAATTAATTTATATTTCTCATTGTTGCATTTTGTTTTTAAATAAATATTACACTTAATAAAAGACATGTTATATATATATTACAAAAACAATGGTAATAATATTATCCTTTTTTGGACCTATTTCCACAAGGTCTTCTTAATTCTACATAACATTGCCGTTAATTGATCTCAATTGACTCCCGCTTAAAAACCATTAAGAAGACATTTTATTGAATTGAATATTAATCCATACTAATATTATTAATGCGAAAGTAACTCTGTTTTTCTGATTGTCTGTCTGTCTGTTACCTTTTCACGCTTAACCCGCTGAACCGATTTAGATGATATTTGGTAATAGGTGATAGTTTGAGATCCTGGGAAGTTACAAGTAGGATAGTTTTTATCCCGGAAGTCATCCCTTAAGGGGGTAAAAAGGGCGATAAAAGTTTGCATGGGGAATCATTTCTCAAGCAAGTGATATACATATGTATATATAATTTTTAAAGTAGGTACTTATTTTCTATACCTATGTATGTACATAATATATATAGTTTATTATATACTAACCGTGAAACGTACCTAAATTAATAAAATAATATATTAACTAATATATTAAATAATTTATATCTTTAGGAATTGAAGATGAAAGGTGTTTTTGGCCTAGAGGTAGAGCTGTTGGAGGCTCGAGTGTCGTCAACTATATGATATATACGAGAGGAAATAAAGAAGACTGGGACAGAATAGCCGCTAAAGGGAACGATGGATGGTAAAATATTATGACATAACATGCCGGCGTTTAGACAGCTACAACTTACTTACCTTAAATCTATGCAAATAAATAAAATTAAAGTGTCTGTTTGTAATGTCAAAATTTAACTAAATGTATATGAAATTGTATATTTGCTTCTGTCTGTTTGTTCCGCCTAATCTTCGAAACGGCTGGACTGATTTTGACGAAACTTTCACTGATAGATAGCTGATGTTATAAACGATGTTATAAAGAGTAACTTAGGCTACTTTTATTTTAGAAAAAGGATTAGGGTTCCGTTTAAAAAAAATTAAAACATATGTACTTAGACGCACCCGAGCGAAGCGAGGATAAGTCGCTAGTTTAATAAATAACGCTGCTCACAATTTCTTACAAGATGCACATGTAAAATCAAAAGCAGACTGACGCACAGAATTCATCAACTCTTTCTAGAGAAATGCGAGGTTAAGGTTCGCAATCGTTTTTGACTTCAATAAGTTCTCTATTTTATTAAACGACTTCTAAAAAAAGGAGGAGGTTCTCAATTCGACCGTAAATATTATTATTATTTTTTTATGTTTGTTCGTGGATTTTTTCGTCGTTTATGAACCGATTTTGATAATTTTTTTTTTGTTGGGAAGGAGATATCCCAAGAGTGGTACCATGATAAGGAAACCAGGATCTGATGATGGGATCCCAGAGAAATCGAAGGGAACTTTCGAAAATTGTAGCGGCGACTAGTGCATTTGTTAACATTTTCATTAGGTATTTTAAAGCACTACTATTTAATGAAGGTCAGGAGTCGATCTGATGATGGACCCGAAAGACAGTCGAGGGAACTCCTCGACGATTTACAGTAATTACCTGGTGTTTGGGCTTGAATAATTTGTATTGGTGATACGTCTACACTGAAAATGGAAAAATAAAAACTTAAAAAAAAAAAACCGACTTCCAGGCACTGAAAAGTAAAAAATAACAAAACGGGGGTTTTCATTTAGAATAGATACTTAATCAGATTTTTTCGAATTTGGTGCCAGCCAATACAAATCAAAGCACACAGTTTTTTTATCGCATTTGACAGGCGTAAAATATGATCGGCGATAGTGCAGCGCGTAATCCCACCTTTTTAAAACTAACGAGATTTTAATTAACTTATATTTCTTATTGCTCTATGCTATTATTAGGTCATACGAGGAAGTAATGGCATATTATATTAAATCTGAAAGAGCTAATCTTCGAGAACATAGAAATTCGCCTTGGCATGGAATTAACGGTGAACTAAGTGTTGAAGACGTACCATTTAGGTAAGAATATATAATATATATATTATTTTATTCCCTAACATTTTTTGTAATTGATATTTGATTGTTCATCAGGTCTAAGCTATCAAAAGCATTTTTGGACGCAGCGAAAGTTTTAGGAAATAAACGAGTTGATTATAACAGTCCCGATAGTTTTGGTTTTAGTCACATACAAGCTACAATGCATCGTGGAATACGAATGAGTAGCGCCAAAGCATTTTTACATAACATTAAGAAAAGAAAAAACCTACATATACTCACAGACAGTAGAGTTACCAAAGTATTAATAGATCCTGTGACCAAGACAGCTATAGGTATTGAATTTCAAAGATACGGGCAAACATACGTAATACATGCTAAAAAAGAAGTAATTCTATCAGCTGGTCCCATCGAATCTCCTCACTTACTTATGTTATCAGGAATTGGACCTAAAGAACATTTAGAATCTATGGGCATTCCTGTCATACAAAATCTAAAAGTAGGAGAATCTTTATATGATCACATAAGTTTTCCAGGTCTTGTATTTACTTTGAATACATCTAGACTAACCATAATTGAAGACAATATCAATACAATCGAAACTGCTGTTCAGTTTACTCAATATGGAGACGGCCCGTTTTCTTCTTTAGCTGGTGTTGAAACGATTGGTTACATTAAAACTAATATATCAGATGAATTCGGTGAATTTCCAGACCTCGAATTGATGGGTACATGCGCTTCATTTGCATCGGATAAAGGTACTGTTGTAGCCCGAGGAATACATATGGCCAGATGGCTGTATGAGGATGTTTTCAGTAAAATTGAAAACAAAGAATCTTTTTCATTATTTTTTATGTTACTGCATCCAAAATCGAAAGGTTATATGAAACTGAGATCAAAAAATCCTTTCGATCATCCAAAACTCTATGGTAATTATTTATCACATCCTCAAGATATTGCGACGATGATTGCTGGTATACGATATCTAATAAGTATGGTTGATACTCCGCCTTTTCAAAAGTATGGAGCGAAATTGTATAAGAAAAAATTCCCAAACTGTGATAACTTTGACTTTGGAACTGATGAATATTGGGAATGCGCTTTAAGAACTCTTGGAGTGTCACTTCATCATCAAATTGCGACATGCAAAATGGGTCCCGCATCAGACCCCGAAGCAATTGTTGATCCCAAGCTACGTGTATATGGAGTGAAAAATTTAAGGGTCGTCGATAGTAGTATAATACCAAATACAATAGCAGCGCACACTAACGCACCAGCTATTATGATAGGGGAGAAAGGAGCAGACATGATTAAACAAACTTGGGGACTGAACTAGAATTATTATATAGAAATTAAGTATTAAAATAAATTATTATAACAAAATCTAAAAATATTTTTATTAATTTCGATTTATTTGTGTACGTAAGACTTTTTTCAGGTAAGAAAATAAAAAGTATGATAATTCCCCGGATCTCGTTGAATTATCTCAACGATGCGTAGGCGTGATAAGACTGAATCATAGAATTTGTCATTATCTAAAAATAAAGCATTTAGGTTATGTATTTTTTCTTTGAAATCTAAAGCTTTTTTTAATATATTATGTTAAAGATACATTCGAACATAAAGACCAAAAGTACTGTAAACATTAAAAAAATATTTAACAACAAAAGTGTTCTTCATAATTGGGTAAATAATTATTGATTTTCGATAAAAATTGTGTATGTGCAGAATTAAGTAAACATAACAAAAGTATTATCAATTAACGCACCTGTAAAGTATATAATAAATGGCATTTAATATTTTAAATTATTACTCTCAGAAATAC
The DNA here is from genome assembly GCA_033884665.1 of Argynnis bischoffii washingtonia. Lineage (NCBI taxonomy): Eukaryota > Metazoa > Arthropoda > Insecta > Lepidoptera > Nymphalidae > Argynnis > Argynnis bischoffii. The sequence continues at coordinate 5,380,772 of CM066628.1, read as the reverse complement.
TTATTGCTAATTCTGATAATAACGAATAATAACCTTGAACAAATAAAAAAACTCATTATAAACACATGAATACACAGCGATAAATTACATTAGCAGTGATGTTTGTTGTATCTCGACTCTCGAAAGAGGAAGTTAAAAATTTGACATTTTTAGTCATGTTCTGATTAGTATTAATATTTCTATGCATGTAATACGCATGAATCATGATAAATGTGTATGAATACTACATAGCCAAAACCATTCTGTATGAGAAAAATTATGTACATGATAAAATTTTACCTGATACTATAAGCGCCTCATTCGGCCCGACTGTGTGAATATTTCCCATGTTTAAGAAACACTTTTACTGAACTTATATAAAGAATTTTCAACACATAAACACAATTTAACGAAAAACAAAATCGATATAATTAACAATAAACTCGCGCCGATAAAAATTCAATATTTGACAAGCAGAAAACAACAACAACACACACACTTTTAATTTTTCATTTACATACACACACACGAGTATATTTTTATTACACATCCGGCATGTTTATCTGTCAATGATAAAATGCTCCAATAGATAATCAAAAATTTTATAGTCCGGATGGAAAATAATAAATATTTTTAATATTATCTTTATATCAAAATGTTATTGTTGATTCAATTGAATGTAACCACGCGCCCTGCCTAATGGCAGTAGAAGACTTTTTTTTTACAAAATCTACTAAGAAAAGCAAGGATGTTTCTTTAATTTGCTTAATTTTATTGTTAAAAACATATGCATAAAATAAATAGCTATTTAATGACTATATACATTTTTTGAATGACTAAATAATATATGTATTTTAAATATTTGTATTTTATCTATATTCTTTATTGGATAATGGATATGTACTTATTTGTCATCCATGATATGTACTCTTTATTTCTTTATTTATCTATGCTCTTTAACTTCTCTATAGTCATTAGTCTATGGTAAATATGTGATTGTTTGGAGAAGAAGTTTAACATATTATATTTATCTCGAATGTTTTAAATAACACGTTGATTTAGAAGACATAAATATTTGTAAGTATGAAATTCAATATTATATCTATGCTCAACAAAATGTGACAATGTGTTATGTGGTAAATGAAATACCATTGTTCTGCAAAACTGAGGAGACACATTACCCTCTTTTTGATTTAATGTTCTATGTTTGCAGATTTAATTCGTTATTATTTGCAAAAATGTCTGACACGAGTGATTTAGACCGTCAAATTGAGCAATTGAAAAGATGTGAGATAATAATGGAGGCAGAGGTTAAAGCCCTCTGTGCGAAAGCCCGCGAGATCCTTGTTGAAGAGAGCAATGTTCAACGAGTCGACTCACCCGTTACGGTAATGTATATCCTCGTTTGGGTTTTTATTATTCAAAATTATGGCTAAGTCTTACGTCCTCAAGACCTTGTGAATATAAAAAATGCATCTATGTCAACACCATATTTTTAAAATATTTGTATTAATAGGATTCTATCAAATTAAATCGTGTAAGCAAAATGTTCAGCAAAGAACATTACAAATGCGTATTGCAATATAAATAGATTAACCATGAAATTTTTGTGTTGTCAAGGTGTCTCTCAATGTAAATGCATTAATTAAACAATAATCATCTTACAACAGCTTACAAGTAATACATATATCACAATATAAAAAAAAAAAAACTTAAGTGCAAAATTTAATATGCATATATAAAGAAATATACATTATATATTTACAAAAGTGTATTTGTCAATCATTACTATAGGTATTGAGTATTATATTAACACCTCCTGAATAAATTCTAAGAAATTAATTGTTAACCAGACCACCGGCTCGGTGGTCGTTGACAGGTTAAGTAAAATTGAATTAAACAGTTCAATGGAATTTAGTTTGATCTTCTGTAAGTTATTTAAATACATAATTGAATATTATTTCAATAGACTTATGCAGTAAAGATAACAAAGTAATAGCTTAAGCTTTTTCTGCCATGTGATCCAAAGTCAACTCCACCTATACTAATATTATGAGGCAGAATTTGTCTAAACGTGCTAATCTCAGGAACTACTAATCCAATTTGAAAACTTCGTTTTGTATTTATTTAGGAAAGCTATACATCATAATATATATAAATCTATTCCATACTAACTATTAAAACATACCAAGGGTGAATGTCTAGTTCAATATAATTAATTAAATGACAATACATTTGTGTATTAGTTTTCTTATTCTAATTTATTTTAGGTATGCGGAGATATACATGGCCAATTTTATGACCTGAAGGAGTTGTTCAAAGTTGGTGGAGATGTACCTGAAACCAATTACTTATTTATGGGAGACTTTGTGGATAGAGGGTTTTATTCTGTTGAAACTTTCTTATTACTTCTAGCATTGAAAGTAAGAGTATCTTTATTATTTGTATGTATGTAAAAATATAATATATGTATTCAGCCCTTTTTAACGTCCCACTGCTGGGCACGGGCCTCCCTTCAATACGAGGGGGATCAGGCCATAGTCCACCACCCTGGCCAAGTGCGGGTTGGCGGACTTCACATGTCTTTGGAAAACTTGCTAGGTTCTCTCAGACATGTAGGTTTCCTCACGATGTTTTCCTTCACCGTAAGGCAAGTGGTAATCATGTTAGAAATGATTCGCACATGAAAATATCAGAGGTGCAAGACCCGGGATTCGAACCCGCTTCACTCGGATACCGAAGCGAGCGAGTTACCATTGGGCTACCACTGCCTACTATTTATTATTTACTGTGACAGATCTTATGGTTTAGCACATGAATATATTATGCCAATCTGTGTAAATATTTTTATTTATTTGTCATTGCTGGTTATATGGTAACACAAATAATTTCAATTTTCTTGTTAATGGGTTCAAAGAGTGCCAGTTGAGCACAGATTACTTCGCCAATGTCACATAGACTGGAAAAGACATAAAAGAGATTGTTCAATGAAATAAGATTATTAAAAAGAAATAATTTCCATGAATTAGAATCATGAATTAGATGCCACAGGCATAAGTGACACTATCACAAAATCTATACACATATAATATGTGCTACAAGTATTTATTTGTTATATTTAGGTGTATAAACAAAGCATATACTATGTAATGTCAACTTTAGAGTATGTCATCTACATGTCAATAATTTTCATCAATCAGGCCCTGACTACACTGAAATCTTTAATATCTTTTTCAATATTTAAGTTCCTATAATCAAAAGATATATATAAACTACATATAATATAATAAAAGAAACTATAATAGAATTAGGGTCGGCAACGCGCATGTGCTGCCCTTGGTGTTGCTGGCGTCCATAGGCTACGGTAACCGCTTACCATCAGGCGGGCCGTATACTTGATTGCCACCGTCATAGTATAAAAAAAAAATTTAAAGCTTATATCATACTAACACTATAAACTATTTCAAATGCTTTCATTGCTTCGACTTAGATCTAAAGAAGAAAAGACAAAGCAATAAACACACCCAAAAGTTATTATATATGTAGCTATTAATTATATAATACTTTGGAAGACAGAAAAATGCTACCCAAGTACCTTAAAATATTTGTAAATTATAAATGTGAAGACATGATTATTTCAAAATTATTAAACAACAAGTATTACTTTAGATATTAAGAAGTTTTAGTTACTAAGATTAAGGATAAATTTTAACACAGGTTCGTTATCCTGATCGCATCACATTGATAAGAGGCAACCATGAGTCAAGACAAATCACACAAGTGTATGGATTTTATGACGAATGCTTAAGAAAGTATGGATCAATCACAGTATGGAGGTAACTTATTTAAATACTACATCTATAATATGTATATTTGGGTTTGCTTGTTCTGTTGACACTGACCACTAAACAAGAAAAACCAGATGTTCAAAATGTCAATTAACTTGAACTGCTTTAAAAGTGAATAGGGTCAGCAATAATAGATTTTATTGTGGAATTGTTGTTCGACCCTAAGATATGAAATGAAAGTAAAGTGACATAGAAATGAGCTATTAATAAGCTGGCATAATTTCTGAAGCACTAATTTTTAATCACTCTAGAATAAATAAAAAAAATTTATTAATGTAATTTATATTTTTAATATTTCATTTAATTTAATAAATATATTAGAAAACTAGTGGACCCAAAAGCCATTGCCGTGCCCGAATCCTTGGCTTTAATAAAAATCCTATAATTAGACTGCTGCGCCACCTGCCGGGTCCAGTTGTGTATCTAAATCATCCAGAGAATCTCCTAAACACACACGATTTTTTTATCTAAATCACTACAGCCGTTTAGGAAGTTCAGTGACACACATACAGAAGAATTATATATAAAGAGATATAGTATTAAAATTTGATACCAAGTATTTCCATTAAATTCTTTATAATTTTTTGTTTTTTTTATTTTACAGATATTGCACAGAAATATTTGACTATTTATCACTATCGGCAATCATAGATGGAAGGATATTCTGCGTTCATGGCGGCCTCAGCCCCTCCATACAGACACTGGATCAGATACGTACCATTGACCGCAAGCAGGAGGTGCCCCATGACGGGCCCATGTGCGACTTGCTATGGAGTGATCCAGAAGGTTATTGTTGTCTTTGGTTATATTTATATAGGAAAAAGATTGTTTATTTGTTTTTAAACATACCATTACAAGGTGAACAACAATAAAACCTCTTTACTGAAATTACTTTAAATGATAATTTTGATTGCTTTTAGGTTTAGCAATATTTACTCTAACTTCACTCGGGTCCATAGAGATGTTCTATTCTTTCGAATGGAACCGCAATTCTTTTTCTAAAATAAAAATAGCCTAAGTTACTCCTTGTAACTTCAGCTACTTGCCTTTTTCAGTTTTGGATATTAGTCTGAAGAGACAGACAAAAAATTTAAAAATTGTATTCTCTGACGTGTACCATATATAATTTCATTACTGTGGCGACACTGTGTCTACAGCGGAGTCAGCGGTCTTGGTCGCGGCGACGTAATGTCGGGAGCCGGGTCAGTAAATATGCGCCCGCGTCGTGAGCGTGGCTGCGTTGTAAATTCAGTCGTTAGATTCGCGAGTGCCCCGACAGTCCCCTCCTCATAATAATAATAGACATTGTATAAAGTAATTAAATTAATCGATTTGTTGTTACATCTTTTAAATGGACATCCCTGGTATAACAAAGAACACGCGATACAACACCAAAATTACATTTAGTAAAACGCTTTTATTTCGACATTAGAAACAGTCACTTCATTTTTATTTAATTGTATAGATAGGATGTTTCTGTAGAATGTTCTTAAGGAAAATTATTAATTATTTTCCTTAGCAAAAATTGCGCACTTCATAAGCTCTATTTTTGCCTTGTATTTTCAAGTGTTCGCCATAGAATATTAGTCAATTATGTACACTTTGATTTGGCTCTCTAAACATAGCTCTCGCTCCTCTGTCCGCTGGTAAAAGCCTCATTAAAATAGGTTCATCAGCTACACATGTAGGCAAAAATAAATGTTTATAAGTCGTGTAGTCTTCGATTTCTTGGAGATAGTTCTTTAAAATCACAGATGAGCCCTTAATTTTATTTGACCCAAAGAATTTGCATTGCCATTCACCGAGTGGATATGTCCAAATAAATATATAAATAAAAACATGTTTTATATATTTATTAGTGATGTACCAGATATCCGAGGGTGAAGAAATATCTGTAGCCATCTTTTTTTATATTTCATGAAGTGAATGAAATTCGAAGTGTAGATAGCAATGAAACACTTTTGATTACCATTTAAATTATGATTTATTTCTTAAAATCACATATATTATGGCATATTTGTATTGCACAAGATGAGTATTAGATCATTTATTATGGTGAGTTACAAACAAGTCTTATTTTTGTGGTTTTTCTTATTAAAAAATCATTAAATGTATGAACATTGATGATAGGTAGATAGTTGTATTGGCTCCGTACCCTTGTAATCGTATCCATAGCCGCGGAGATACATTTCTAAAGATCCTTCACATCACTAATATTTATATATAATTTTTTTGTAAATAAAATTATGAAAATGAAATATTATTTGTTCCAGACACCCAGGGCTGGGGCGTGTCCCCGCGGGGCGCGGGCTACCTGTTCGGCTCGGACGTGGTGGCGCAGTTCAACGTGTCCAACGACATAGACATGATATGCCGCGCTCACCAGCTCGTCATGGAAGGCTACAAGTGGCACTTCAACGAGACCGTGCTCACTGTGTGGTCTGCACCCAACTATTGTTACAGGTGACATTTCTGACATGCTTTTATTGGGTACTAGCTTAGTACTATATTTAGTAAAAATCTGTTATTATGACATTACAAATAGATACTGGTTTTATTTATTTGTACAGGAGACTAAAGATTTACCCTCACTCAGTTCTTAAGACGACTAAAACGTTGTTTTTTTTTGTAATAGCTTGAAATCAGCCTATATTATACTCCAGGTCATATTATGTATTCAGCCTATTTTATTGTCCCAGTACTGAGCACAGGCCTTCCTTCAATATGAAGGGGATCAGGCCACCACGCTGTCGCGAGTTGAAGGACATAGTATATATATTATGTGTATTGTGTATTCTCTCCAAATTCACACACACATAAACTTTCGCGTTTATAATAATGGTGTGATTTTGAATGTAAAATCCCTATGATATGAAATAATTAGATACCATTGATCTAAGGAGTAAGGAGGTGGGTTGCGAAACTTTTCCAAGAGTATTAAAATCTAGTTTAGACTTATTTGTTTTATAATAGTGAATCCTATACATACATTATATTTTACCGATTCTCCCTATTGTGAAAGGGTCTAGGTTTCTACCATTCATGAGTGAATTTTGCAAGGAATGGCTGATTTACAAGAAATTGTTCAATAAAGTACCTCTAAAAATATTTTACTACACAATAGTCATGAGTTATCATTTTATTTTTTAATTAAATGTAGTATGAAAAGAAAAATGTAGATTTAAATATTATTTTCTTTTTTTTTTTCTGTTGTTTGTAAAATAAAATTTGACAGTGAAAGCAAAAGGGAAACTTAATTTTTTTTTATCATTAATAATAATAATAATATCACCAACAGATGTGGTAACGTAGCCGCCATATTGGAACTGAACGAGAGTCTTCAGCGTGAATTCACAATATTTGAGGCGGCACCTCAGGAGTCTAGAGGGGTGCCCTCGAAGAAACCCCAAGCAGACTACTTCTTATAATGTTACCAATAGACGATTAGTATTACGTTATGTAGTGACAAAACAATTCATTGTGAATCTTAAGACTGTGTTGCAATTTGAATGTGCTTATAAGGCCAAGTGAAGTGCTTCGCTTTAAATGATTGATAATGCAAATGGTAGGTGGTTAGCGATTAAGTTGAAAACTTCTAAATATGTTTTGTAATAATTGAAAGTGTTCTGTGTTTTTTCTTTCTTTGATTATAAATTTTTTGATTCCAAAATTTGACTTGTATGTGGTAAACAAGAAAATTATATCTATGATCATTGCTTCAAAAAATTTTATTCAAAAATGTAATTGTGAATTTTAGTTGAGTTAGTATTATTCATTTAGTTGACTGAAATTTGAAACTTATTTGAACAATTCAAAGACCAAATAAAAAAAAAACCTTATTTAATTGAACAACTTCAATAGACTTACAAATAACTCATGTATTTTTGTTTAGCATATATATTTATTCGATATATGAAAAACATTTGTGAAACTCAGTATGGCCTCATAACCTACATTCAATTGTTCCAAGAACTAATTTCTTAGATCGAGGTACGTAATTTGACTTTTTATATAAGCTAACATTTGAGAATGCAGAGATAATATACAAGGAATAGGTTAATATTAAAATATTTTTAAAGCAGGAACATTGTAAATTTTTTTAAACAGTAATTTAATTTTTCTCTTAAATCATGCTTGTATTAAATATCAGCACTTTTTAACATCCCTCTACTGGGCACAGGCCTCCCTTCAATGCAAGGGAGATCAGGCCATAGTCCACCACGCTGGCCAAGTACGGGAAGGATTTCACATGACTTTTGAAAACTTTCTAGGTTTTCTCACAATATTTTCTTTCACTGTATGACAAATGGTAATTATGTTGGAAATGATTTCGAAATGTGAAACCTGGGGTTTGAACTCGTTTCATTCGGTTACCCAAGCGAGTGCATTACCACTGGGTACCTCTGTCTTCAAACTTCATTATAAAATCATAATTGCCAAAGTGTTTAGATAAAGTGAACCACTCAGTGATTTTATATACATGTCTATTCTATGTATTTATCTCTGTTTCTCACAATATTAATATTTCAACCTGAAATATTTCAAATGAGCACTGCCATAAACTAAATGTTTATGTAGATAACACATTTTTAGAAAGTTTTCATGTAAGTGTTAAATGAAATTTAAATTATCATCCAAATATTTTAATGTAAACAATAATAATAGTAATTGGACTTAAGTCCTTAAAACCGAAAAATAGGCTAAGCTTTATCCTCAACATTGTTATATTCTGTAAATCTCATCAAAATACATTCAGTTTTTTTTATTTCTTTTGAAATTATTGGTTGAACTGACATCAATGAATATGTAAAATATGTCTCTATGATGTTAATAATTATGATCAAATTTAACAATTTAATAGTTCAAATGAATAAATGTGATTTGGAAATTGTGTAGAGTTAAATTAATTTTTCAATTTATAATCTATAGCAGCGGTTCCCAAATATATATTTTTTGGCCCCGGAACCCTAATTGATCATAATTTTTTTAACAGACCCCCCTCATTTTGATACTAACAAACTGACTGTTCAGTTTGTCACATTGTTGTATTTAGAATACTTATAATATTTATTTCACCAAAAAATTACTACTATTTATATGATGAATAAAATTTTTGCACATATAATAGCAGTAAAATTAGGCGTCATGTCTGACAACGTTTTATTTAATTCTCGGACGGAACTCGAAACCCCTGTGACCCTTCCACAGAACCCTAGGATTCCACGAACCACCATTTGGGAACCGCTGATCTATATAATAACATTCTTGATAAGGCCTACTTAAACATCTTTCCACTATAGTAAGATATACATCTAATTTATACCAAAGCAGTGCATTATTCTGCCATAAACTGTTTATTTTTAATGTTTTATGTTGAGAGTATAGGTCTTGCTCGTATTTTCTATTAAGAAATATCCAATATTCATACTCTAGTTTCAAAGGATTTACATGTCAGATCTATACAGACAATAATGTAAGTTATTAAAATCAACTCGCTAAATTGAATATTTTGTTTCAACAGTTCTTTTGTGATCTCAACTATTCTTATAATATCTAGTTTTCATTTATATCTAATTAAAACCAAGTGGATATTTTTTTTAATCAATAATTAATGAATGTTCCTTTTTTATAAATAATATTTCAGATAATGTGTGAATGATATGATTTGGTCTGAACCTTATTGCTTTTGAATTGAAATTTGTACCAATTCTTCCTTTTATAATAAATTAAAATGAGATACTCTTCCACATTGTCATTTTATTTCAAACAAAATTACACCTATATATATACCTTTGATGATAATGAGGTAAACAGGTTGAAATCCTACTAACTAATATATTATTTTAACTATACATTTGGCTCAGTTTGTAATGACCCTACTTACTGGCCAGCGGTCGCGGGTTCGAGTCCCGCTGGGAGCATTCATTTGTGTGAGGAGCACAAATGTTTGTATTCCAGTCATGGGTGTTTGTATTTATAATCCATAAAGCTAGCCGCCTCGTTGCTTACAATGGATCTAGATGGTGTGTGTTAATGTCCCAACATGTTTATTTATTGTATGTATACTTAGACAAAAAAATTATATAAACAGAGCTAGGCAAGAAAATATAAATAATAAAAATAATACTTTTATTCTTGTGTATTAATATTTAAGTATTATTTCTCTTCGCCTTGAAAGAGAGATAGCATAATATTAGCTTAATTAATATTTTATTTCATCATTATAATTTGAAATAATGGTTTTATTTTTTAATTATAACTACTTTTGTACAAAAAAATTGTTTACCCTAATTCAAGTTAGATTTATAAATAACATTGTAAGACAAAACTAGAATAAACAATTTTATGTGTTAGCTTATTTCATAACGATTGCAACGACATAAGTTACTTCTATAGCTCCCGTACAAAACTTTAGAGATGTCGTCATTTTAAGCACACGCGGCAGGGTTCCGCTTAAGGACCTACACAGACACAGCGATACGCGTAAGATGGCTGTCACAGACGATCTAATAAAATCTATCAGCTATTTTTATTTATTAAAATTTTACTTATCACAGTAATAAGTTTTCTATTAATATTTGTAGTACTTATTGTACAGTTTTATATGTAACATTATTGTTTGGCTTCATGTTTAGTTCTATGACACTATATTATTCCTTAGTTTGAGATGTAATACAATTTAGATATCATGTACTTTTCTGACTTACAAAGTGGCACAAATCTGTCAAGATTTCACTACATTTAGTGGATATCTTTAAATCCACAATATCGTCGGCTCTTGTAGGTCCTATATTTAATATGGCTATCTTTTTGTTTTCTTCCTTTGCTTGTAATATTATTCTATAACTAGAATATACAGTTAAACTGGATCCTAATACAAACACTGCATCACTAGCAGTCACCTCTTTCTTCACTTGTTCTACTCTTTTTTTAGGGACATTGTCTCCAAAAAATATAATATCTGGTTTCAGTGGCCCTTCACATATAGGACATAGTGGAGTTCTGAACTTTTCAATTTGTTCCTGAAATTAGGACAATACCTTTTAAATAATCTAAAATGTGATAGAAACCAATTAATGCATGGGAATTAGAAGTAGCATCTATGTTATATTTCTAATATTGCTGCTTTTTTTAAATGTAGGGCTAATCATCAAACATACTATCATATTAATTTAAATTGTAACATTAGTAAGGATAAAATATGATTTACCATAGATAGTTCCACATCTCCATCTGGACGAATCATGTCAAAATTACTTGTCATATCTGGGTTATTCTTTGTCAATGTTTCTTGCAATTCATATCTACTGACTTCATATGGACACTTAAGACATTTTACTATATAACCTGTGCCATGAAGTTCGATAATATTTTGAGAGCCTGCCTTGTGGTGAAGCCTATCCACATTCTGTGTTACAATTGCTGTTACTTTACCAGCCTGAAAAAGAAGCAACCATGTTAAAAAAAAAACTAAATCAAATATTGTGATAAAAATAATACTTAGCAAATAAATTATGATAGCCATTCGCTAGTTAACAATTTTTTTGTAATATTAATTACCTTTTTTGACATACCATTACTAATACTGGGGCTTGAGCCAAGAGCCAAATGCAATTTGATAATACAAATACAAAATATTTACATTTACCTTCTCCAATTCTCGAATAGAATAATGTGTGGCATTTGGTTGAATAGAGCTGAACCTTGGCCAGCCAACAAAATTCCTTGCCCAATATCTTTGTCTTACTTTTGGATATTTAATAAACTCTTGATACTGAATAGGCTTATGATTACTCCTTGCGTAAAGCCCAACTTCTTCAGATCGGTAATCTGGTATACCTTTTGAAACATCAAAATATCATCTGTTGATTAAATGAAAATTATTAGTAATACATTTTGTATTAATGTTTTAAATAAAAGGACTATCTTACCTGACTCTGTAGATATTCCTGCACCAGTTAAAATGAGAAGTTTTTTATGTTTTACAGCAAATTCACGAAGCTTTTGAAAATCCTCTTCTTCTGGTGGTTTATAAGCAGGGACATAAACTATATTTCTAATGAAAGGTTTATGGCGCATAATTTTTGTGAACATGATGATAGAAATTTGTGTAAGACAAAAGAATATAAAATATAAATAATTCAATACCTACTCAATAAATTTAATTTTGACAGCAGAGCTATACATACATATGTAGATATTAATTTTAATGTCAATGTCATGATCACTAAAAACTAGAGATCCTAAACGTCTATACTAATATTATAAAGCTGAGGAGTTTGTTTGTTTGTTTGGTTGAACTGAAAAATTCTTTTTGGTTGGAATTGAAAAATTCTTTTTGTGTTGGATAGTCCATTTATCGAGGAAGGCTTTAGGCTATATAACATCACGCTACGACCAATAGGAGCGGAGCATAATTGAAAAATGTTGCAAAAACGGGAAAAAATGACTCCTTTTGAGAGCTTCCGTTGCGTGCGCTGCGTAAACGGTTAAAGTTACGCAAAAATTATGTATGACGGAATTGTTCCCCTTCAAAAGTTCTAAAAAAAAGTCCGCGACAGCATGTGTCTTTCTTTTAAGGTTGACTCAATATAACCATTTTTATGGTAATCAAATTTGTTCTAAAATAATGCTATACTTTCGAAGATGTTTTTAAAATATGATATTAATTCTTATCCAAATAAATACGTTATTCATCACATGTATTTAATTTTTAACAAAATTGCCCTTGACATCATTTAATTTCAATGAATATATTAAAGATATCATAGTTTTAAAATATACATATTTAAGTTTACGCGGACTATGGGTGAGTGCGCTCTCAGCCCGATGCAAGACGAGGGTGGGGCGGTCGTGAGGGGGGAGGGCGCTGGCCGCCGCGCCGGTAGCTCTGCGAGCAGTCACTATTCCACGCGGATGAAGTCGCGGGAAAAGCTAGTTTATAGAATAAATTTAGAGGTCCGTATAATAATTTTGTTCTAATTATAAAGTTCTTTACATTTATATAATAAGTAATTATCATTATTATATGTAACTCATTAAAATAAAAATAAAAAATACTAAAAATCCGTGTCAGTAACCACAGATTAAGGAGCCTGCAGTTAGTAACAGTAACTCAACATGTCAAACCATAGAGAACTACTGTCAGTGTCTATTACTATTTACTGTGTCAAAACCTCCGCTAGGTCCCTAGGAGTAGGTATGTTCTGTCATCTGTGGTCAAAACTCAAAAGTCAAAACATATCCTTACTCCTTACTTTTTTCGTAATAATCTTAATTTAAAAGTTAAAACATGGCTCTATTTAAATTAAAATCTGTATCAACTATTTTAATAGAAGATGATTATAATAAAAATATACTCCCATTGCTTTTAGAGTTGGTTGGAAATAACGGCTTGAAAATATTTTGTTATGAACAACCACTTCATGTTTGGCAAAATATTTTTAAAGGAAAATCAGTGCAATGTTTTAAAGATTTCCAATCCGAAAAATGTATGAAATCGAATGAGGAATTTATATGTGTTATAGATTCAGTAAATCAAATGGTTTTAGAGTTAGGTTGGAATATGTGTTTGAAGCATATAAGAAATCTTCAGACTTGTTCAAATGTAACAAAAATTATATTAATATTACATCGAGACTGTCTTTTACCTGGTTCAAAACTACAGGCACACTTAAATCATATTGCTAATGCTATTATAACATATGACAATACAAATGTTGATAAGGTTTGGATCCAAGTTAAGAAAAATGGTAAATTTTTTAAGAGTGAGGAAATTATATCTTGTGATAGTAAAACAAGTACATTGAAGTTGTCTCCTGTCATAAAAGTTGATAAGAAAGTTGAAGACACTGAAAGGATTTCACCGGGGAACCTCACCACATTCAAGATAGAAACCGATCAAACACAACAACTCGAGAAACATAAGCTGAAGCTACCCTATATGAGTAAAATCAATGAAGGCCAAGGTAAAGTTTACTATGAGCCAGATGCAGTAGATGACTGGGATGATGAAGATCCAGATGATGATTTAGATATATGAATAAATTTTTTTTAGTCTAATTTAGTTTTTATTCATACCTTATTTTATTAATAAATAGACTTACCCACGCTCCGCTTGTGTATGTTTTAATTTTTATGAGTGGAACCCTAAACTTTTTCTAAAATAAAAGTAGAATAATTTACTTATAACATCAGCTATCAGCCAAAGAAAGTCCTGTCAAAATCGATCCAGCCGTTTTGGATATTGGTTGGAACATACAGGCAGATAAACATTTTAAAACTTTTTTTTTTCTTAAAGTATTTTATATAATCTATACAGATAAATAAAATTGGAGTGTTATAAAAATGTATAAAAAAAGTGTTAAATGTATAAAAATTGTATTTGGAAGCAATATTTGAACTTAATTTACGAACGCAAAATATGTCTATCTTCAAATAGTCATCCATATGCATTTAGTAAAAAGCGGTTATCTTAATATTACAAACAGACACTCCAATTTTATTTATCTGTATAGATTAGCATATGTGACTATTAGATTAGAAAGGATGGGTGTCAATAAGATAGGTAGGGATATTTTCATCTGAAGAATTTTATATTAACTGAGGGTAATAATTTTGTGGCAGTAGTAGCCTAGTGGTAACGCGCTCGCTTGGGAAACCGAGTGAAGTGGGTTCAATTCCCGGGTCTCGCACCTCTGATTTTTTCATGTGCGAATCATTTTCTAACTTGATTACCACTTGCCTTACCTACGGTGAAGGAAAACATCGTGGCCCGTGCCCAGCAGTGGGACGTTAAAAAAGGGCTGAATACAATAATTTTGTTTAAGATAAAAAAACAAATAAAGTCAAATACTTTATTATGTATATTGACAAGAAATAATTAAGTTTAACAAAACTAGTTAGTATAGAATTAATTACTTATATATGAAAATAGTAAAAATGATTATTCTGGGTTTTCGCTATCATTTTATCGGACCACTGTGATATACAGGATGAATTTTTCAAGTGGGCGTGCATGGCTAAATCCGAAACTATGAGGAATAGCGAAAATTACTCTAAGTATGTCATGACTTCCCTGAATGCGTTCCTTATTAGCAACACTATCGAATGGTGTAATTATACAGTTGTATTTTTTTTCAAAATCAACAGGTTCTATTTCTAGCTAGGAAAATTTATTTTTCAAAAATCCAATGATGCAGTTTTAGTTTTCATGAAAATCAGGTCCGAGACTCCTTTGAGTATTTTTCGCTATTCCTCATAGTTTCGGATTTGGCGATGCACGCCCACTTGAAAAATTCACCTGTATATGTACATGTAGGTACACTATAAGTCACCTTTTGAAATCGTTTTTCAAGTACCTGTTGCAGGCTAAATACCAGAGAACTGCAGCCGCATGTTTACAACAACCCATCTCTGGTGCACCTTCTTCACCTATAATATGGCAGTTCCATCCACAAACTGATGGGAAAAATCAGTTATTAGGTATATTTAATCCGTGCGTTATGTTATATTTATTTGACGATAAATGTTTCGCGAATTGCGATCGGCAACGTTACCACGTTTATGTATAACGTATGCCCACCATATGAGCGCGCTAGACTAACACTTTTATATTTATATATATTATTATTTACACTATACTACATCATATATGTAAAAGACAAAGTGTTGGAAGATAGTGCTGATGTAAAAAAAAGTAAAAACTAATGATCAATTTAAGAACAAAATTTCTAAAATACCCTATTTCAAATGAAAACAAAAATAATTATGAAAGGTAATAAATATTGTCCAAAACGCGCAGAGTAAATAGTAGGTAGGTATAGTATTCAAAAAAAATATTAATAGGGTCCTGTGATATTATTTAAGGAAATCCATCCTTTACAAAGTACCTACAGCATTTACGTATTTCTCCGCTCCTAAAGATTGTTGCAGCAAATTTTCGAAAAATTATAAGCTTTCCTAAATAAATCTTACTACTATTATAAAAGCAACAATTTGTGTATGTTTGTTACATATAACGTACGTCTGTTTGTTCGCTAGTAGGCTATAAAATGCAGACTTTTTTGAATCTGACAGGTAATTCCAGAGATAGGTGCGCTCAAACTCTTTGACTTTATAATATTACTAGAGACTAATCCTCGCTTCGCTCGAGTTCGTCCCTAGGTTGATTCCCCATACATACTTTTATCCTCATTTTCACCCTCTTAATGGATGATTTCCGGGATAAAAAGTAACCTATGTACTTCCCATGGTTTGAAACTATTTTACCAAATTTCATCAAAATCGGTTTAGTAGATCCAGAGATAACCCCGTACAACCTCACAAACTTTACCTATATATAATATTAGTATAGATTATATACTAGCGACTTACCTTCGCTTCGCTTGGGTGCGTCTTTAGGTTTGCTTTAAATAGATATAAATAGTTACTGCCAGTGTACTTTACAAGAAAAACTTATGCTATTGCAGATTTTTATATGTTGATCTCTTACTGTGTGTAAAATAAAAATAAATTATCCCACGTGAACCGTACACTTTTCCGGGATAAAAAGTAACCTATGTACTTTTCTAGACTATGATCTATCTCTTGTGTAAAATTTCATCCAGATCCGTTCAGCCGTTCTGGCGTGATTGAGTAACAAACATCCATCCATCCAAACTTTCGCATTTATAACAGTAGTAAGATTAAAAGGTAATTATCTAGCAAAAGTAGCAAAACAACTTATCATAGTTAAAGCTTCTAGAAATACTTAAAAATATAAATGTATGTCATATATAAATTTGAATTATAATTTTAGTACCAATTTTACACATTACTTTTTATGAGATTAATACTAATGAACTGTAATTAAAATAACGGTTTTTTTTAACATATTTGATTTCTTTATCCTATCAAATGGGATATTAGGAGAGGTTTGTTGTTGGGAGAGGAAGGATCAGTCAAATCCTCGGTTACAAAGAATTCACTTTTTATTACATTTTCTATGTTCAGTTACAATTTTGCGATTTTTTTTTCTCTGCCATATAGCTTATGGCATTACATATATCTAATAAAGTAGAAATCCGTTTATGTGGAAGTTTAATTTATAAATGATGACACCATAATTAAATTGTATTATCAACTCTAAAATTATGCCTCATTACGAGTGTAATTATTAATTTCAAAGACCTAATGAATCAAAATAAAACGACAATTGACTTTACAATGCATTACAAGTATTATAAATATCAAGTTTCGCCAACATAAAAAACAAAAAAAAAAACTTAATTTTACATTACCAATGCTTACAACATTATGAACAAAAAAAGCATTTATTAATTAAAAGTCCAAAAATGTGAATTACGTAATCATACACACAGGCCCGGACTAAAGTGAGAACGAAAACTAGCAATTTAAATACAGCGCGCAGCGACCAACGCTCAAATATGAGCGCGCGACCCAAGCGATACACAATAAAGCTAACAAAAATATATGATTAAAATGATTAACAACCTCACAACCTAACAAAAAATCCATCCGGTACATTTTTACAAGATTTTTTTTTTTTAAACTGCGGAAAAGAGTGACATAGAGCATCGTCGTTTAACATTGATAGCTTGATCAACTGACAGGTGTTGCCATACTATGAAAAAAAAAAGGAAAACATTAAATACATATAATATACATATATTAATAACAAATTTTGATACAAGAACAAATAAAGAGATAAATTAAATTTGGTGTATTGATTAGTTATCATTATTAGTCGACGATATAGTTGTAGGGCGTCTGGACGATACATATACACACAGGAGGGGAGGTGGGGGGTAGACGGTCTACTCTCCCGCGAGCTCCTTGAGCCGTTCCTCCCGGGGCCGAGCTCCGCCGAATATCGACGAGGCCTGGCTGGTGGCGGCCAGCGAGTTCACCGGCTCCTTCACCGTGCGCGGCTCCAGCACTAGGCGCGGGCGCCCCGACGTGTCTGGAATGTTGTCTACTGCGTTTAATATGTATGTTATATTATAACCAGTATAGTTAGTGCATTGATACATCTAATTAACTAAATGAATACATTTTAGAAATATATTCTCATTAGTTATATTACAATAGTTTTTTATCATTATAATTCACTTCAAGAAACGGAATCTAACTATATCAAAACTAAGAAAAATAGTTTTGGCATGACAACTTTCGCACAGGAATTTATAATAACGACAAGTAACATTACTATACATTTTCTTATCATAACTCAAATCCGTTCAGTCATAAGATGCAAATGTAATAAACAAACACACTCACAAATACAATATTACAAGTGACCACCGACAAACATTACATTATAATGACATTGTCGCCTCTATTAAATCCATACCTGGTCGCGTAGGTGGCATATCATCAAAGTTCCTCCTCGGCGCCTGGCGAGGCGGGCCGGACGGCGCTGCGCCCCCGCGCCCCATGCGGCCCCACTCGCCCCCTCCTCCCCCGCGCGATTCCTCTGAGGGCCCGCGCGCCCTGTCTCCGCGCTCCGCCCACCGCTCCCCGCCGCGCTCGCCGCCCCGCTCCGCCCAGCGCTCCCCGCTGGCGCCGGCCCGCTCGCGCTCTAGGGTGTCTCGGGGATTGTTAGCATATATGTACTTATAATTTCTTTACACAAAGTACTAAAATTATATTGACACGTACAATGAACAACATTGGAACGTATTTTTTTTATTTATTGAAGTTATATTTCATAAGGGATGTTTGGAAAAAATTATAAGAGTAAAATTTTTACTATGCGCGCTGATATCTGTTTGTTGCCATGGTAACCGTTGTTATTGCTGACAAATGATATTAAAATTATATTCTTTCCTTAAATGATATTCTATAAATATATGATTTTAATATGCCTTATGTAATTGTTTTAATAAATTTATTATTCCTTTTACAAACAGAGAGAGTTGTGACATACGGGATGAAATCTTTAGCTATTATTGTTCTGTTACGCCAAACAAGTATAACTTCTTACGTGCGTACATAAGTACACACACACCCTTTTTTTTGAAGTTATAAGGACATAATTTGTTATTTATAATTTAAAATCAAACATTTATTTCACACAGCTCTATATAATCAGGTTTCAAAATTACTACTATACACCTACAATAATATCACAATAGTTACAATGTTGTTACTTGCAAGTGTCAATGTTGTAAATTAAAAATTAATAAGGACAAAATAATCCATACTAATATTATAAATACGAAAGTAAGTCTGTCTGTTACCTTCACGCTTTATCCGCTGAACCAATTTAGATGAAATTTGACATAGAGATAGTTTAGATACTCTGGGAAGGCCATAGGATAGTTGTTATCCCGAAAATCATCCATTATAGGGGTGAAGAGGGGGATAAAAGTTTGTATGGAGAATCAATAATATCTCAAGTAGGTAAGGGATATACAACTTATCATACCTATGTATATATAGTCTATTTATTCCATACTAAGCGTCAAAACGTAAACGTAACAAGTCGCTAGTTAATAATAATTGAAGTAGAATAAAAAAAATGGTATAAAATTATATGCATCTACATATTCCAAAATATCAACAGGCAAAAGTTGTTGTTTCCAATGCAATTGAAATATATATATATATATATATATATATATATATATATATATATATATATATATATATATAATTTGATGATTTGTATACACAATATAAGTTAGAAACCACTAAGCTTAATGGTATAATTGATAATACTGAAATAATAATAGTACTAATAATTAATCAAAGATTACTTGCTAACTTAAAGATTAATACAACAGCAGGTGATAATGAAAAGCAGGGAATGTAGAATGACATTTTTTTTTTTATGAATGTATTAAAATGCAATATGAATTTTATAATTAAAAGCTTAGATTTAAAATAAATATAATAATGTTACAAATTAATACTTTGATACAAATTACTATAATTATAATTAAAATATGTCACTATAAGTACTCAATTAAGATATTTTGAAAATCTATACAGATAAATAGAATTGGAGTGTCTGTTTGTAATATTAAAATAACCGCTTTTTACTAAATGCATATGGATGTATACACGGTACATATACCAAAACGATATTTTTTTACAATTTTTGTCTGTCTGTCTGTTTGTTCCGACTAATCTCTGAAACGGCTTGAGCGCTTTGACGGGACTTTCACTGGCAGATAGCTGATGTTATAAGGAGTAACTTAGGCTAATTTTATTTTAGAAAAAGAATCAGGGTTCCGCGAAAAAAAATTAAAACCCATGAAATTGTGAACAAAATCCACGTACGGCGTACGCACCCGAGCGAAGCGAGGGTAAATCGCTATATAATTTAAATGAATATCTTAGGAGTAGCAAGCTACTATTTATGTATACCTAAACATAGCTAACCGTGAAAACGTACCTAGGAACGAAGCGAGCGTGAGTCGCTAGTAATCTTATAAATTCATACTGTCCCATTATTATTATTATTTTTTAAATTAAAAAAAAACTCAAATAAATACAAAAAAAAAACAAAAGTAAAATCTTTGTATCCGACCGGGATTTGAACCCGGACACCTGTGATTGTCAATCTTGCGCCTTGGCCGCTTGACCACGATGCTTATACTAGAGAGTGCGAAACTAGGGACCATATTTTGCGGGGAATAATGCAAAAGAAAACCGCATGAATACTCGAAAACACGCGTTTTCCCAGACATAAGACTAATCTAGATCGATTTTTCGTCCCCGCAAACCCTCATTCACTAATCGTTGAGCCGTTTCCGAGATCGCCGGTATATATAAATAAAAAAATATACAATTGCTCGTTTAAAGGTATTAGATTATAATACATATTATACATGTGAAAGTTTGGATGGATGTTTGTTACTCTTTCACGCCATAACAGCTGAACGGATCTGGATGAAATTTGGCACAGAGATAGATTATAGTCTGGAATAGCACATAGGTTACTTTTATCCAGAAAAACGTACGGTTCTCGTGGGATAGATTTGTTTTTGTATAGGGACGAACACGAAGCGAAACGAGGGTGAGTCACTAGGTGTCATATATTTTATTAAAATGAAATATAAAAAATTAGATAGTAGTAGCATATGATTAAGGTTAGAAATATTAATGTGCCTTAGTGCGGGATGAAAAGAGACTTGTTTTTGATCATTCTAAATTGGTATAAAAATTAAATTGCATTACTTATATTCAAAAATAAATTTCACGATTCCATTGTAGTAGTGGCGTTATGAAACTAACATATGTGGGTGGATAATGCAATAAGAATATGTTATATAAAATTTAAGTACACTGACATACCACTACTTACTGTCTATCTTTGACTCGTATTAAAGTTTGAGTAATTTTCAATATAGTACAGTTTAATATATATGTTGAACATAACAAAACCCTATACGTTCAAAAGAAACTACAATAAAGTTCATGCAATTTAAAAACACTTTACTACTGCTAGTACAAATTACAGTAATATGTATAATGCAGAAAAAACCTATCTAAATACAAAATTTTTCAAAATGTAACATTTGAACTATTGTTGCCAGATTAAATTTACGGTATAGTGATATATTCTGTAAAATTAAAAAAAATACTCAACTATTGTCATAGTAGTTACTCATAACCAACTAACAAAATTCTTGATAAAATATTACATTATTGGCGACATCTGACAACATAAACTAATTAATATAAAACAAAAACAAGTCTCCACGTGTTAGCAATGTTACCATGTGTGAACCCGCCACCCTGGTGCCGGGGAGCGCGGCGCTCCTGCGCGTCGAAGTGGTCGTACGTACCGCGCCCGTCCCGCCTGAACCCGCCACGGCCCTCGCGCCCTTCGCGTCCGCCGTCCCGCCGACCGCGGTCAAAGCCGCCCCCTCTGTCAAGTTTTTTTAAATTTATATTTAACATAATGATCATTAATTGAAATGGCTCTGTGTTAAGTCATTTTTTTTATTTAATGCAATCAACAGTCAATAATATATGGCTCTCTTTTTAAGTATTTTTTTATTTGTATATTTAATGCAATGATGAATAATTTACAAAAGAATTCCTCTGACAAGTTCCTTTTTTTAATATTGTGATGATTAAAGTTTACATTTTGAAAGGCTGTTTGCATTTTTCAAATAGAGGTTATATTTTATAAAATAATAATTAGGAGAAAAGAAGAAAAAATGTGTCGTTCATAAATTACCTGTCATTTCGTTTTTCTTCAGCAACATCAATTTTGATAATGTTACCATCTACATTAAGAGCTCCGTTGAGTTCGATTGCCTTGATGAGGTCATCTAGATATTCAAACTCTACATAGCAAAAGCCTTTAAATTTATCTGTTTCCTTATCCATAACCAGCCTAACATTTTTGATAGACAGATTCTGAAAAGCAAGAAATCAATGAATTTTTATTTAATTTATAAATTACAATATTATCTAAATATATTAATAAAATTGATGTATCTCTTTGTAATGTCAAAATAACAGCTTTTACTAAATGCATATGAAACGATATATAAGAAAAACACAATTTTTATTTTTTTTATGTCTGTCTGTTTGTTCCGGCTAATCTCTGAAATGGCTGGACTGATTTTGAAGGAACTTTCACTGGTAAATAGCTGAGGTTATATGGAGTAACTTAGGTCACTTTTATTTTTGAAAGTTCTCTTTCAAAAATAAAAGTGACCTAAGTTATATAGTATAGGGTTCTGCTCAAAAAAATTAGAACATTGCCAGGGACTCACCCAAGCAAAGTGAGGGTAAGTCTCTAGTATATTAAATAAAGTGAAATTCTATAATAAAATTTTGATTGAGTATTTTGAGTGATCATGTGACAGTAAGAGTATGCTATTCTGAATTGAATATACTCGAATAATAATAATGTTGTGAAAATAACAAATTATAATAATTATTGTTTGAAAATGTAAAGATTAATATAATATGAAGTATTGAACTGCCTGCTTGTAACTATTTTTATTTCTATTTAGCCTTTAACCACTAAATGAAACCTTTGATTTGCAGTGATTATATATTTAAATTACTTATAAGAATTACTTTTTGTTTATTCAATTTGCTTAAAATTTATTTTAGTAATATATTTTTGTCATCATAGAACAAGTATGAACTTTGTAAATATGTATATATCATAATTTAGTACAAGTACCGGAAAATAGCTTGACTGAACATATGTATTTAATTCTCCTATTCTGTGGCTCCTACAATTACTTCTTAGGCATAATTTCATTTACCAATGTCATGTATAATGGAGAAGACAATATATGGAATGACCAGTAAAAAAAACCTTTGCATCTGATGAATAAACACATATACAATTTAATTTTATTACTTTTTAACTAAGAACTAAACACAACACAAAATAAAGACTTAGTTGGATGGTAGATTTTAGAAGGAAGAATGTTAGAGGATACAAAATTTAGTAAAGCTGAAAAGGATATGGGAAGGCCACTTCGTCAAGGCCACATTTACACATGGAGTAATAGCTGACATTGATCTGAGCTAAGTGGACTAGAGTACTTGCCAATATGTCAACATGGACATTAAACAAGAAATAGTAAACAGCATATATAATAGAATATGATTATAAGAAAAATTACATGAACATTTAGTTATAAATATAATTAATAAACTAAGAAGTAATTATTTGAATTAGTTGTATAATTTTAGTGACGAAATGTAAATACAGATAAACCATTTTTAGATATTATAATTGTAATGTACATTATACAGAGTGTAGTATTGTTTTAGTAAAATTAGCATGCTAAAAAATGCTGAGTACTAATTAAATGAAAAATAACCTAGAGTGACATAATCGCTAATCAAGGCCCTGAATTTTTAAGCAAATAAACAAGATAACTATTCTAAAATATATTGGATTTTTTAATATCAACAAAAAATAGTTACTAAGAATTTATAAATTTTTTTTGAGAAAATCGACACAAATATTACGTTACTAGTAAATATCACAGCATTCATACCGCGATAATAAATTAAGCATAAAACTAAATACTTACTGGAAAGATTCTGTTAATATCGCCTTGGATGATACCAGAGGGTAAATTTCCGACGTAAGCTTTGTACGGAGGCTCTGTCGGAAGCGGACGGCCTCCCGTCGTTCTCCTGCCGCCTCCATAGTCCCTGCACACAGTCATGATAACCATGGTTTATTATAACCTATAAATGCACATTTCACTCACTTTTCACATCGGTGATTTTGTCAATTTCATCGCACATACCTAAAGGACGTTTGACAAATTAATATAGAATCGCACGCTTTGTTAAAATACCACTTTCATTGAATGTTATCGCACTGTCAGAAAACAAAAAAATTAGAAAATGACGCAGATGTATGAAGTAGAAATTATTGGTAAATGTGATAAATAATAATAGGTCGCCTTAAAATGAAATACAATAAGTAATATCATAATTTATCAATAAATACCTCAGATTACCATCATCAAACCCACTGCGACCTGCCATGTTTAGAAACATGGAATACTAAATGCGCGCGCATCAATTTCTAGAAGCGGTCTCCGTATTAAAAGTGCAATCAAGTATTTATAATTTTGTGTTTTTATATAAAATATTTAGATAATAAAACTTGCACAAATTTATCAGGATATTTTTTGTATTACTTTATTTATATATTATTCATTGCAATATTATAATCGATATATCATTTAATGAAATAAAATTGTATGATGTAAGATTATAAATATATCAGGATGCGTTACTTAACTTGTTTTTAGTTTATTATTGTTCCAATTAATTATTTTTTTAAGAATTTAAATAGATGATTTTCTTCATTTCCTTTTCTTGTTAATTTTGTTTGTGTGATAATAATAATGAACGTGTCTTATAATGACGCTATTAAAATCAATGAGTTTTTCTTGACTTTGACACTGAAGTTGTTAGTTTGACAGTACATGTATCCCATGTGGGTTTTTCAAAGTTGAAATATTATCAACTTTGTTATGCTACAGTTAACGATAAATTAATATGAAAGACGAAAGTAACATTGAGAAGCCTCAAAAAGAGGTTACATCTTCTTTATTAGATGCATTTGATTTACTCAAATCACCGAAGGATGATTTAAAAGTTACAGGTGGTACAAAGATAATTGCGCGACTTCTGGAAAACAAGGTTAGCTTATTTGATACAAACTAATTTTGTATATTAAATGACTCTACGTATTGATTCCATGTAAGTTTCTTACATAATTATTGCATTTATTTTTCAGAACGAGAAAGATTTACAGTACACTTTGAAACGCTTGATTAGAAGCTTGGGCGCCAATGTCTTGGAAATGCGATTAGGGTATTTCGCTACTCTTGTAAGATTAATACCTAAATTTGAAGAAATCAGTGTAGTACAATTACTGGAATTAGTAAAAAAAGAATTACATGCCAATGGATCATCAAAAAGTGTAAGTTTATAATTTTTCCTGTCCTATTTGCTCCACATTCAGTCTCAGTATATTATTATATTATGATCACTGTAAAATAAGTGCGTTATTTTTTATAGGAAGTTGGTGATGTTGCTCTTGGTCAAATTTTGTTATGTGGAGTTTTATTCCGGTCAGGTCTTATGGTAAAAAGTACTGACGAAGAGCAAAAGCAAATATTACAACTTCTTCAAACAGCAAGTACAAAAAAATCATACCTGAGCACTGTAGCATCGGTTGTATTATTGGAATTTATCAATGAGGTATAGTATGCATTAAAATGTTTTATTTATAAAAAATGTATAGTTATTCAATATATTTTTAATATTATTTTAATAATTACAGCTTAATGAAGATGAATTTGTTTCTATAGTATGGTCAAACATAAAACAAGATTATAAGAAAGATATTAAAGAACACAATTTGGATTCTCTATATATTCTTCTAGTACTCAGCAAAAAGTTCCCTGATAAAATTAAATTAAGAAAGTTAATTGGTGTACCTGATGTTTTACATGAAGATAATATACCTGATATCTGTGAGAAATTGATGGTAAATATTTTTGTATTAATGTTATTTATTAAAATCTAAAATTAATATCCTTTTTTTTTAAATATTTCAAGTGCTAAATTATTTTTTTATTATATCTATTTCTAGACTGGAGTAGACTTTAGCTTAATAAGCCATCCTATATATAAAGAAATTGGAACACAAATTGCAAAATCAGAACAATTGAAACTATTTTGGAGTAAAATTGATAGTCATCTCGTAAAGCATAATAGAAACAGAGAATTGGTTGCATTGAACCTACTTAACACTATTTTACAAAACATTCACAACAATGTTGAAGTCTTACCAGAATTACTCAGTGATAATTTCTTTAAATTATTCATGGATTGGTTTAAAGGCTTACAGACAGCGAGTAAAATCAGAAATAAAAGAGATGATGAAGATGACCATAAAATCATGATAAAGAGACAGAAAGAAACCCTTGTAACATTCAGTAAAGCATTAAAATTTCCTGATGTTAATGTTGACATAAGGGTCGCAACATTGAAAAAACTATTATTTAATCCTGGTGAAATAAATTTCACTGAAATCACAGGATCTACAATAGTTAAAACTATAATCGCAGATTTAGATGAAGTAGGCTTAAAAAAAATGGCCAAATCCTTAAAGAAAGTGTTACTCAATACATCAAAAAAGATTATAAAAGAGAACGTTGAAAGAAGTTGGTATAACAATGAAAGAGTTAAAGCAGCAGAACTTATTTCATTTATTGTTAGTCACGAGGCAGTTCGAGGTGATACTGAGTTTAAAATAACTTACATGCAATTACTGATGTGCTTTGGGTTCTTTAAAATTGGTGGAGATGAAGGTGTAGCAGTTAGCAGTGATTTAGCAGGTAATAATTAGTAGATATTTGTTTTATTATATTAGACTAGCTACTCACCCTTGCTTTGTTCGGGTTTGTCCCTAGTGAAAAACGAAAACAAATCTATCCCACGGGAAGCATACATTTCTCCAGAATGAAAAGTGACCCATAGGTCACTATAGATTATAATCTAAAATAGCACATATGCTATTTTAGATTATAATCTATCTCTGTACCAAATTTTAACCAGATCCATTCAGCCATTCTGGTGTGATTGAGTAACAAACATCCACCCAAACCTTTACATTTTAATATTAATGGGACTATATGACTTGATTTAAAAATTAAAATAATTTATATTTATTCAACTATTTAAAACTTTAATTAAATCAATTTAAAATTTAGTAATTATGTCAAGTAATATAGTTAATTTAGTCCAAATTGTTTATTAACACATATGTATACATATGGTTGTAATATCTTGAAGTAAAGGTTATTGTTATTATTGTCATTATAAATGTAGATATTTATTTTATTATTCATTTTTAACCAATAATAACCAACAAATTTTATAGGTGTATGTATGTATCAGCACGATATAGGCAGTGGTAGCCCAGTGGTAACGCGCTCGCTTGGGAAACCGAGTGAAGCGGGTTCAAATCCCGGGTCTCGCACTTCTGATATTTTCATGTGCGAATCATTTTCTAACTTGATTACCACTTGCCTTACGGTGAAGGAAAACATCGTGAGGAAACCTGCATGTCTGAGAGAACCTAGCAAGTTTTCGAAAGACATGTGAAGTCCGCCAATCCGCACTTGGCCAGCGTGGTGGACTATGGCCTGATTCCCCTCGTCTTGAAGGGAGGCCCGTGCCCAGCAGTGGGACGTTAAAAAGGGCTGAATACATACATACATACATGTATGTATGTTTGTAAGTATGAATGTTCACACATTTGTCTGAAACTAATTATTGGATCATGATTTTTCTTTTTCATTTGCTTACATTATTAGAATAATTTAGATATTTTAATAAATAATTGAATATATATTTTTTTATGTCAACAGGTTCCATCAAAACATGCTTCTATAGATGCTTCTCATGTAAATTTTCAAATGTAGACGATTTTGTTGCTGTCCTGACATCTCTTTCCACATTCATATCTAATATGATGAGCAAGAGTCAAGTAAAAGAAAAACTAGAAAAACAATTCCCTAAAGAAAACATGGATTGCTGGAATATGCTAAAAGATGTGTGCGAAAGTTTGGAACAAAATGACACAAAGTCAAAAGTGGACAAAGTTTTCCTTATATTACTTTACCAACTTGGTTTATTCTTATTCTCAGAACCATCACATGTTAATATTGCCAGGAGTTCTATAATTGAATTAAAAAGCTGCTATGAACATTACAATAAAGGTAAGAAGAAAAAATCAAAAAAGAACAGGGAAAATTTACCAGATGAACCAGAATGGATTGAAGTTTTAGTTGAAGTCTTGTTGTCCATATTATCAATAGAATCCAGTGTGCTTCGAGGGGTTGTGCAATGTGTGTTTAGGCTTCTTTGGGAATATTTAACACCCACGGCAATTGGTCAAATTGTATCAGTCTTGGATCCAGAGAGTGAAGCTAATCCATTAAGAGCAGAAAGTGAATCTGAAGATGAAAGTAATGATGACAAGATAAATGAATCAGATGATGAAACTGAAGAAAAAGAAGAAGCGAATGAAGAAGACGAAAGTGATAGTGACATTGAAGAAGATGAAGATGATGACATGAAAATACCTGATCAATTACGTTTGGCTGTTCAAAAAGCTTTAGGTAGTGCAGCTGCACCAGATGACGATGCTGAAAGTATAGACGCAGATATGATTACAGAAGAAGAAGGTAAAAAATTAGATGAGGCCTTAGCTGATGCTTTCAAGCAATTTCAGCAGGACAAAAAGAAAAAGTCCAAACAGGATAGAAAAAACAAAAAAGCATTATCTGATTTCAGAATAAGAGTTCTGGATCTTATAGACATATATTTAGAGAAAGATCCTGCTATGGATATTTGCTTAAGCATGATAGCCCCACTCACAAGATGTCTTGAATTTTGCATGCAAGACAATCAATTCCAGGAATTGGAAAACAGAGTGAGAAAGACAATTAAATCTTTGTCAAAAATAAAAAAGTTTAATTCCACTGGTGATATCACATTTGAAATTTTGGGAGATTTTTTAAAATCAATTATTAATAAGGGTGACAGGTCTCATTTTATGTATCAAGCCCTTGGCGACGTTATTACCTATTCTGCCATTTTTATAATACACTGCTCACAAAAAGTCGAAATGAAATCTAAATCGCCGAAAAAGCAAAAGCGTGCATCGGGTATCATCGAAATATTCAAAGATGCAGTTGAAAATTATTTTAATAACCGTAGCTGTTTGCTTCCAATTATATTTTTCCACAACATATTGCAAACTGAATGGGATGGAAAATATCAACTCTTGCAGTTGGTAATTAAAAATGTGTTTAACAATAATGTTCGACAGTTCCGCCGTAATGAAGGTCTGAATCTTATTATAGGCTTCTATCAGGCGTTGAACAGAAGTAAACCATCACCAGAGGAAGTAAGTTCAAATATTAACAAGTTAGAGGAAACGTTTTTTGACACATTTTCAGAATTCAAATCTAAGAGCGACAAAGAAGTCACAGCTAATTTCCTAGCGACTTTGAGAAAATTGATAAATATCATAAAAATGTTTCATGATAATTGTAAAATATCAACAAATCTAGATTTTAAATCACTGTATGATGATTTATCATCATTTAAAGGAATAGTCAAAAGTAAAAATAAAGTTGAAGTGACTGCAAAACAGAAAGGAGTAAAATCAAAGAAGAATAAAAAAAATAAGAGAAAATTAGAACAAGTGAATGGTGATCAAACAGAGCCAGAAGCAAAGAAAAGTAAAGATTCTTCAGATAGTGACTAAGATTTTTTTTTAAAGAATGTGTTATTCATAAGTTTACTATTTAATAAAATAAAATAAATGATTTATTACAAATCTCCCAAAAATGTTGTTCTTTTTACGCATGCCCATTAAGAGTTTTCATTATTGTGACGATATAAGGAAAAGGGATAAAATTTAATGATATATTTGTATATAGTAAATTAGCAAGCCACCCTCGCTCCGCTCGAGTTCGTCCCTACTTACGTTTTAACGCAGTAAAAAGTATCCAATATGTTGACCCGGATAACCAGCTCTCATCATACCAAATGTCATCAGAATCCCTCCAGTGGTTTTTCCGTGATGCGGTAACAGACCGACAGACAAAAATCCTAAAAATTATAGATTCGGCCTCTGTATCGATAATAATGTTTATTTCAATAAGATTTTCCAAAAAGTATTTATTGTACAGATTTGGCTTAGTTACAATGTTATTATATGTATAGATATGATAAGATTTTGTATATTATTTACTACTAGCGACTCACCCTCGCTTCGCTCGGGTTCGTCCCTCGGTTCGTTTTCATTTTTTTAAGCGGAACCCTAATTCTTTTTCTAAAATTAAAGTAGCTTAAGTTACTCCTTATAACATCAGCTATCTGCCAGTGAAAGTCCCGTGAAAATCAGTCCAGCCGTTTCGGAGATTAGCCGGAACAAACAGACAGACAGACAAAAAATTTAAAATGGTGTTTTTCTTATATGTACCGTATATACTTTCATATGCATTTATTAAAAAGTTGTTACTTTACTTTACAAACTGACACTTCAATTTTATTTATCTGTATAGATAATACTTACCTAATACCTACTTTTCTACAGGGACGAACCCGTGCGAAGCGAGGGTGAGTCGGTAGTAAAAAATAAATATATATATAAAAAACTCGGAAAAAAACTATATCTCGAAAACGAAATAAGACATCGAAAAAATTAAAAAAAAAAACCCTAGAGTTATGACTTTGGGCTACATTTAAAAAAATATTGAAGGTGCATATCACTGATGGATTATTAGAAGTTCATCAGGGAGGGGAGGGGGAGGCGTAAGTAGAGGAGGGGAGTGAGGGGGAGAGAATTGAAGAGAGGAGAAGAGAAGAAAGGAGAAGAGAAGGCAGGTGAAGAAGATTGGCGAAGAAAACAGGTGAAAAAAATTGGCGAAGAAGACAGACGAAGAAGAAAGGTGAAGAAGATAGGCGACGAAGATTGGCGAAAAAGACAGGCGAAGAAGCAATCTTCGATTGGGAAGTAAGATGCCTTATTCGCCTGTCCTCTTCGCCAGTCGCAAACATATATGCGACTTTTTTGGTAGGTATGCGAATTGTATCATTGTACTCTCTTCTTCTAACTTTGAAAAGATGGAGTAGAAAAATGTGCGAAAGGTAGCGGTAGTGGAGCTTGCTTAATACTTTAACGAAAATTAATTTGCAGAATATACGTTAAATATCTTTTAAGATACTGGATATTTTGAGTTATGATAGCTAAAATTAAATTGGTTTTCCATAATACCTTTAAGAAATACTAAAATATCTATTGAGTAAAAGTTTTTGTTTAGTTTATAAATGTTATGTTAGTAAAAACAACACAATATCCAGCGGTACGGAACTCTTGATGTGCGAGTCAAAATCATACTCACACATTTGAAAATATTACAACCATCAAATTATATATTAGTTATAACATAAAACCAAAAACTTTTTTTATAGTTTGAACGCGAATGAAACCGCGGGAAATTAGTAATTATTTAATTCAGTTCATTTGAAGATTCATTTTCAATGTACTCGAAGGTCGTGGCAGAACGAAATCTGTGGATCTTTTATATAGGTATAGATAAGAACAGGTATTGTGAGTGTACCTTAAGAGAGATTGTACGGTGTGTATGATTTTAATGTTTTAATGCTGAAATGGCTAGATGAATTTGGATGAAATTTAGGTAGTACGTAGAAACTGTTTGGCAATTAAGGACGCAGAAAAGCAAAACTGTGTCAGTCGTTAGTAATAATAAAAGTCAGGCTAACTTTATGATATATATCTGTTTATTTTTTTAATTTAATCGAATTTAATGTAGTAAAATTTAGTTTCTTAAAATAATAAGTGAAGCTGGTAAACTACGCATTGGTATGGATGTCATACAACAGCGAAAAAAAAATATCTAAAAAATGTTTGTATTATATATCAATACTAGCGGCTAAGGTACGTTTTAACGGTTAGTATAGAATAGATGGACTACTATATTACTGCTCCGCTCCCTTGGGTAGTAGCATAATGATATATACCCTACAACCTTCCTTATAATAATAATAAACGGGCTATCTAATGCAAAAAGAATTTTTCAAATTGGATTAGTAGTTCCTGAGATTAGCGCATTCATACAACTCTCCGTCTTTATAATATTAGTATAGAATATACAGGCATATGATTTTAGATTTAATTTTATAGCTTCAGCCAATTAATAAAATATTATTTAGTACTGTTACATAAAAAACCAAAAGACAGTACATACATATAATTTTTTATAATTTTTCTTCGGCTCTAGTTTATACGTATATGGCAACACTGTAATACCGGAAACAAGCACAGCTCATATGTTTCACAACCTGCACAAATTCAGCCAGCCATCTTTTGTGGAAAAATCATTTGTTTCGTGTCGTCAGGGTAAATTTCATAATTGTAATTAATGTCAGAGCCACAGTCCTCGCTTTTATTAAAAAAGCAATTAGCAGGTACGTAAAATTTAAGGTTACATTTAAAATATTTTTTGAAAATCATCACAGTGAGAGCGTCAGGCGACATAACTCGTCGTGCAATCATTGACCTTAGTGGGTCGAATTTAAGGGTTCTTTGTGGTGTTAAGAATGAAATGGGAATATTTGTAATTCGTCTGTGTTCATAATAAATAAATTTCATGGGCAAAAATATAAATAAGTGCGAATAAAATCAATATCCACCGCAGTGACTGTCACTAGTTGCCAAAGACAAATATTAAAGTAATGAGGCACTTCGTTTTGATCTTGGCAGAGATTCACGTTACGTTCATCCCATGCGACTTGGATAAAATATTTGCGTCCCGATGATTCACAATTTACATTTTCTTTTCAGAACTGAACAAAAATCCAGTAGAAGGTTTTTCTGCTGGGTTGATAGACGACAATGACATATACAGATGGGAGGTCCTCATCATTGGCCCTCCAGACACATTATAGTAAGTTTCTTTTAAATATATTATTACATTATTTAATTTTTAAAATGTACTTAACCTTAAAATGTTAAACTGTAAATAAATTACTACTATAGAGTTGAGAATCTTAGAACTGCAAATATATTCTGTTAAGTTTGCGTCTTTAACTGGAAGTTTGACCTACTTCTACATGCTTTTGCAACAATTTCATACACTTGTTAACAATGCAATGATGACTTGTTAAAATAATGCAGTTTGATTAAACTGCATAAAATATATAACTCATAGAAAAGTATCTTTGTTTTTTATTGATATAATCAATGTGCTTGTTGCAAAATGCCATTTATTCGATTCAATAATCCTGTTTACTTTTATTTACATATGTATTATTCATGATTTTCAGTGAGGGTGGATTTTTCAAGGCACATTTACATTTTCCAAAAGAATACCCTCTGAGACCACCCAGGATGAAATTTGTCACTGAAATTTGGCATCCAAATAGTGAGTAATAATCATTCTTTTTATTTCCTCATCTAGATACATTTTATATTAAATTTTAATTATTTAGATATAATATTTTTAGTTACATTTAATTACAAAAAAAAAACTTGTGTTTAACATTTTAAATAATACATAAGGAAAATATGTTATATATGTTCAATAGAACTTTAAGCACAACTTGTATTGGTTGGTATTAAGGGTCTATAATAGTATCATATCATTTCATCTTCATATGTAGTTATTGAAGAAAGGCCATTTTCATAAATTTTAATTTGTTTCAGTTGAAAAGAATGGTGATGTATGCATATCAATATTGCATGAGCCAGGTGATGATAAGTGGGGATATGAGAAAGCCTCAGAAAGATGGTTGCCTGTACACACAGTGGAAACTATTCTGATAAGTGTTATTTCTATGTTGGCTGATCCCAATGATGAGAGTCCTGCTAATGTTGATGCTGCAGTAAGTACATTAAATTAAATATATTTTTAAACTAGCTATTTACCCTCGTTTTGGTTGGGTGCATCCCTAGGTATGTTTTTTTTTTGCCGAACCTTAATTCTTTTTCTTAAAAAAAGGCTATTCTATTATTATTAAAATCATCAAATATAATTTCACGCATTTGGTAAAAAAACTGTTATTCTTACATTACAAACAAACACTTCAATTTTAACTATCTGTATAGATAAAATCTTAGTCTTACTATATAAAAAATAGAATTTGTTGTTTTCACTTATCTATTAGTAATTATTTACAGATTTTTAAAATAATTTTTTGCTGTATGTTTAGTATAAACTACATGTTTTTACAATGAATAATAGTAACTTAAGTTTAGATTAATAAGAAGACCATAAAGTAACTGCATGTGTTCATTAAGAGAAGGATTTTATAAACATTTTGTTATAATGATGTATTGTGAAACGTAGAATTTCAATGAGAGAGCTTATTTTATCATCAATAAACACAACTTTATTAAGGACATCCAAAAGTTCTGAAAGAAATTGTTTGAAGTTTTGATATTTTTTTTTTTATAATTAAACAAGGATATGTATAAGTAGATAAATCTTGTAATGTATAATTAATATCTTAAATTGAAAATTTCTTTAATTAATTATTTTGTTAATGATTTATCAATGTTTCCCTAATCATCTCTAACTGTATTTTTTACTCCAACAGTTTTAATAGGTAACCAATTTTTGCCTTGTTTAAATCATTGAACCTTTACTTACTGCACATTTGATACCATATCATCAAACATAAAAATATTCATATTTAAAACTGGCAACTCACCCTGGCTTCTCGCTTCAGATTTGTCCCTAGAAAAAAACAAATGTATCCCACAGGAACCATACATTTTACCAGGATAAAAATGTGTGCTATTCCCGACCATCTAATCTATCTCTGTGCCAAATTTCATCCAGATCCATTTAACCATTCTGGTGTGAAAGAGTTTAACATCCATCCATCTCCATAAACTTTCACATTTATTGTTTTAATAATCATTAATATTACAGTCCTCGCGCCTTAAGCTCAGCTTTGCATTTGTGTGAGTGCACACGCATAGTGTACGGAGAGGTGCGGCTTGTGGCGTTACGCGTCCCACGCATGGTTTAATCCGGTTTATACTGGTTTTTAAAGCGCCTGAGGCGTAGCGCGTCCGTTACGTGTCATCTCCCTGCACTGCACTTTCCGCATTTCACCTCTTGTACCGCTTGCAGCTTGAACGTATAATATTATTTTGTTGTTGTGTTTGAATTATCACATTATTATTATATGTATTATGATTATTATTATATTATTATTATCATTAATGAAATGGCTTCTACTGTAACTAAATTGACTAAACGAAAACCATTAAGCAGCAAGAAAGAAATTTTGTGCAAATTAAACGAATATTTTAAATACATAAACAAAAAAGATATGTCAAAGATATTAATTTTTTTTTTTTTTTTTTTTATGGTATTCAGAGATAAACGAGCAGACAGTCCACCTGATGGAAAGCGATACCTGTCGCCCATAACACCTACGGTTCAGTTAGCACTTCCTTTTAATAAAATATAGATTTTATTTTTATGTGATTTTTTGGCTATCACTCACACAAATGCAAAGCTGAGCTTACGCCTCGAGAACTATATGCTGTATATTAAAACTTTGTAGCATTATCGTTTCTTTCTCAAAAAATGTTGACTTATTAAAATACAGTTGAGTTCTTCAATATTTTAAATTATACCTTGTATCACACATTTTTTGATGGCAATCTTTGAAGAATATTATTTAGGACAAAGAAATATATTACTTAGTAGTTAGTTAATATGTTGTAAGCATATGTATATTTATGAGGTATATGCAAAGTGTTTTTTGTACATTCTTTATATACGTAACTAGCGACTCACCCTCGCTTTGCTCGGGTTTGTCCCTGGCTTTCTCCATACGACTTTTCATCCCCATTTTCACTCTCTTAAGCGATGATTTCCGGCATAAAAAGTATCCTATGTCTTTCCCACGGTCTCAAACTATCTTGTTACCAAATTTCATCTAAATTGGTTCTGTAGATTCAGAGATTGACCCCCCTACAACCTAACAACCTCACAAACTTAAAAAGTTTACCTCTTTATAATATTATAGATTACTACATAAGTAATTTATATTCAGAACAATAGAAACAATGAATATTCACTGGTAATAAATATTATTTTCACAATCATTTCCAGTATCATGAGGTAGTATATTTTAAGTTAGTAAATTATTTCTGTTTAATTATTCAATATTTGATTAAAGTTTTAATATAGTATTTTCTTCAAAGAATGCAATCTATTCATGTTGTCTGTAATAATTTGCCATTTTCATTAATGCCTAAGTAAACTCATGCTCATGTTATTTGCATTCACAGAAAGAATGGAGAGACAGGTATTCGGATTTCAAAAAGAAAGTTGCCAGATGTGTTAGGAAAAGTCAAGAAGATTGTTTTTAGGATAAAGGGAAATTTTACAGCAGAATGTCATGTCGAAAAAGGGCCATGTGACATTGTTGACACACAATTTAATATTAGGTTGCACACCCACCGGCGCCAAACCAAACTAATAATAGTAGCTGTGAGCTCATTCTCGTTCTTTTTGCAGAAAGAGTGGAGAGAATCATATTCGGAGTTTAAAAGAAAAGTAGCGCAGTGTGTCAGAAAGAGCCAGGAGGATTGTTCATAAATAACAGTGCCCTTTTTCGTTTATTTATTTGGATAGTGAGTGTTGGGTGACAGTTTGGAGGTCTTGTCGAAGACTAGCCGTAGTGCAGGCCCTACCATCGGGTCAGAGACAATATTGAAATTGATTTAATAAATAATTATTGTAATTAAATGGTATCGCTGCCGTATTTTATAAATAATAAATTAAACGTAGAACTCGAGGTCTTTTTCATCTTTTTTAAGACATGGTAGTTAGCTATTGTTATAATTAAATGGTGTATGATATTTTTTTCCACAGAAAATAAATCTGCATTTGTTCTTTTACTGGATCTCTTTTAGTGAAACCAAATTAATAAAGCAATTAATATGTAATTTATTAGTCGCTGAAAGTGTATAGTTGTGGCTATAACAATTTTTGTAATTGTAAATTTAAGTTACCATAATTAATGCAAGGATCATTGATATGCTTGTGAGGTCAATTTTTGGAATTACAATTTTGGTTGTAATGCTATCTAAGTAGTAAAATAAAATCTTATTATTTTAATGAATAAATGCAATTTTTGTAAAATTAATCTTTTTATATCAATATACCTTGCTCACTTTGCACTAGGTATACAGCACACTTGAGCTAAATAATCAAATAGCACTATGTCATCAAATGTATTTCAAGTGTAAACTTATTTTTGCAGCGTAACCATTGCTTCAAATATAATTTAAAGAACAAATATTAAACTTGTAATGCTTTTTCTTTATGGATGGTTAACTTTTTGTGGCATACAAGAATATTTTTATGTATGAAGTTTCATCAAAATCTATAATGTCACTTGCCTAATTGTTATATATTTTAGTTTTAATGAATGCTATGAAAGTAGAATATCAAATATCTTCAATAATACCTACAGATGGTTCCTCTATAGATCGGAATTAATAATAAAATTAATGTTGTAATATTCAATTGCAAATGTTTATAATTATGCCCTGATATATTGATTTGTGAAGTGTGTATATTATTTACTTGTATGTATATTTTTACTATAAAATGATAATGCAGTGAAAATGCTATTTTATTTTCCTCTTTACAAAAAAAAAGGCAGAAACTTTTTTCGTTTAACGTTGCACTAACATTAATATAAATTATTAAATATATATAAATCCTATTTTTATATAATTAAAAATTTATATTATTGTAAATTATTTATGTTGTTATTAGTGCAACACGATATATTTTTATACTGAAAAAAATTAAAAATCATGACCCTGCACATTGACCTGGTGTTGCTAATAATATTTACTAGCTGTAATTTAGTGGCGTAGCGTACATTTATGCCGCCAGGAGCGGAAGTCGAACTCGCCGCCCTCTGGCCAATTATATTAAGATTAAGGCCATCCCCCGAGCAAACTACCTTCAACATTCGGCTCCTTCCTTCCCCACCTCACTAGAAAAAATCGTAATAAATACTAGCGACATCTACGGAATAATAGTTAAAACAATATTGAACATGTCAAAATACAGACCATAGAATTTATAGTCGGTAGTGTAATATTCACCGTTGAAACGAAACGGAAATATTTTATTAGTAGCGACTCGCCCTCGCTTCGCTTTGGGTTCGTCCCTAGACAAAAACAAATCTATCCCACGGGACCCGTACACTTTTCCGGGATTATATATAGCCTATAGCCTTCCTCAGTTAACAGGGTATCAAATGCAAAAAGAATTTTTCAAATCGGATCAGTACATAGTTTCTGAGATTAGCGCGTTCAACCAAACAAACAAACTCTTCAGCTTTATAATATTAGTATAGATTATCTTATTTATTTATTTAGTACCTCGACTAGATCATGTCAATCACACACTAAATGACATAATATTTATGTTCTAACAATATTTCTCATTAGAGAATGCTATCTATTATAGAATTTTGAGATGAAAAAATTAAATAAAACTATAAATAGTTATAATATTTTTCTGCAACGAAAAATAGCCAAATTACGTAAAGCCGGTATTGATCAGGCGTTCTTTGAACATTACTGTTCTTTAATTCTAATGAATAACTGAGTCAAAAGTTATTGAAAGTGGCTGCTAATACCTATTATATATATATATATATATATATATATATATATATATATATATATATATTATTTTTTATTTTATAACATTACTAGCGACTTACGCTCGCTTCGCTCGCGTTCGTCCCTAGGTACGTTTTCCCGGTTAGCTATGTTTAGGTATACATAAATAGCAGCTCCTAAGATATTCATTTAAATTATATATTATATAGCGATTTACCCTCGTTTTGCTCGGATGCGTAGGCCGTACGCGGATTTTGTTCATAATTTCAGGGTTTTTACTTTAGTTACTCCCTATAACATGAGCCATCTGCCAGTGAAAGTCCCGCGTCAAAACCGCTCCAGCCGTTCCAGAGATTAGCCGGAACAAACTGTCTGTTTGTTCAGACAGACAAAAATTGTAAAAAATGTTGTTTTGGTATATGTACCGTGTATACATCCATATGCATTTAGTAAAAAGCGGTTATTTTAATATTACAAACAGACACTCCAATTTTATTTATCTGTATAGATTTAAGGCAGTGGTAGCCCCACGCTCGCTTGGGTAACCGAGTGAAGTGGGTGCAGATCAGATCAGTATTTAATGGCGCAAAATAGGATAATATCTATAATGCTACAGGTTCATGATCACAAATTGGTTGGTAATTAAATGACAGCGATCAAAGAAGAAACTGAAGCACATGGGCTTCAAGAAGTTTATTAGATTATAATGTAAGAGTGCAATAGACCTGAACTATGCCATGTTATGCAGTTAGATGGAATGCTGAAAAGGTTAAACTAGACCTTGGAACGGTATCTAGCAAAGATTGTAGATAGAAATTAAAGAATTAGGTCGTATAATATATAATTCATCCATCGTAACGGAAGTAGTGCCGTACACGAAAGTATAATTTACATACAGCTTATATTATTGGCATTTTGCTAAGCATATATCCGGAGGATATCCCCAGAAACATTACCGCATATCCAAGTGACAATGGACTAATATGGATGAGAAAAGTGATGCAGAATATCTATAACAGAAGATGCCTGCCATGACAATCACAGCAGGCTTACCAAGTTTACGTGAACAAAGCCTCAAAGAGCCCCACACACCGATAAGCCTACTGAAGCCAAAAGCGAAAACTACAAGCAATACCAATAGGATAAGAGCTGACACGGGACAGGTCATTATACTAAACCTCCCTCCAGACAAATAAGCTACAAGAAACTGGGGAAACGCACCTTATACATGTGAAATATTATCGCTATCTATCACATCAAAATACACCACCAGAATATAAATTAAAACCAAATATCAAATAAAGGCACAGAAAAAGAATATGTAGTGTTTGCGTACTCTTTAAGAAAACGTTCTCTCTAAAGCGTTCTTTGAGGTGAGATCATCGTCATAGTCAACTACCTAACTCTGGGATGTTACTGAGAATTTAATTTTAATTAATCGTGGAAAAATAACCGATCAGTAAATGAAAA
Source organism: Argynnis bischoffii washingtonia (assembly GCA_033884665.1). NCBI lineage: Eukaryota > Metazoa > Arthropoda > Insecta > Lepidoptera > Nymphalidae > Argynnis > Argynnis bischoffii. The sequence goes on along the minus strand of CM066628.1, from coordinate 5,340,737 downwards.
AATGATGCAAAACATTTGTTTTCATTCTTCAATTAATATTGTAGTGTTATTCACTGATGTATTTAAATGTAGTAAAGGAAGTACAATATCACTAACTACTACGTTCGTAACCGGGCGGCGTTAATTCAAGCGACACGGGCTTCGCGTGGGAATAGCATTTTTCAACTGAGGCGTGGAACGCGGCGCTCGCGCATCGCGTGTTGACATTAGGCTACATCACTCCCCCCGGAGACCGTGACTACGGTCGATAAAAATCTGGTAGCCGGACTCGCCGGCCACTGGAAGTGCGTTTGATGTCCTCTTGCGCTGCTACTGGTTGGACTGGAACTTGAGCTTCTTTTGCTATGTACGCCGGTTTAAGTCTATCTATTGATACATTCACAGTCTTTCCGTTGATGTCTAGGGTGAAATATTTAGACTGCCGGTTGACAACCTTATAGGGACCAGTGTACGGTGATTCCAGAGCACCTCTCATGCGATCTTGACGAACGAAGACATGGGAAGAAGTGTGAAGATTGCGTGGCACATAGAAGGATGTAGTGGTGTGCCAGGCTGTAGGACGGGGTGACAGCTTTGCCATGTACGCGCGAAGACGTGTCGCGTACTGTGTGGCGTCCGCAGTCTTGTAGTCGTCGGTTGGGCACAGGAACTGCCCGGGCAGGCGAAGAGGCTCGCCATACACCAGTTCTGCTGGAGACGTCTGTAGGTCCTCCTTCCAGGCATTACGCATACCGAGGAGTACCAGTGGAAGGGCTTCAGTCCACTGCGAAGTGTGGCACATTATCGCCGCCTTGAGCTGGCGGTGAAGACGCTCGACGATACCGTTCGCCGCAGGATGGTAGGCTGTCGTGCGGAAGTGGCGCGCACCAACCAAGGCTGTGAGAGCGTTGAAGAGGTGGCACTCAAACTGGCGACCACGGTCGGTGGTCACTCTTTCTGGACAGCCGAATCTGGATATCCACCCAGACACGAGGGCGGCAGCACAGGTCTCGGCGGTGATGTCCCGAAGCGGGTACGCCTCGGGCCATCGAGTGAACCTGTCGATGACTGTTAGGCAGTATCTGTAATCAGAAGACAGAGGTAATGGCCCTACGATATCAAGGTGAATATGGGAGAAACGTGAGGAAGGAGAAAGGAAAGAGGACAAGGGAGATTTGGTGTGACGGGAAATTTTATTTCTTTGGCAATTTAGACATTGCCTAGCCCACTCTCTACAATCCTTGCGAATCCCTGGCCAAACAAATCTTTGTGTAACCAGTCGCACAGTAGCTGAACTTCCGGGATGGTGCAAGCCATGAAGCATCTCAAAGACTTGTCTGCGGAATTCAGTTGTTATGTACGGACGAGGCATCGGTAGTGAAGTGTCGCAGTAGACAGGCAAGTCACACGATTCAGTGCTAATCTTCTTCAACCTCAAGGCTGTACCATTGTGAAGTAGCTCCTGCAGCTCCGGATCACTTTCCTGAGACCGTGCAAGAGACTGGTAGTCAATGGCACAAGCTACCTCGTCCACCCGTGATAAGGCATCCGCGACGACGTTGTCTCGTCCTGATATAAATTTGATGTCGGTGGTAAATTGAGAGATGAAATCTAAGTATCTGAACTGTCTAGGTGAACACTTGTCTCTGTTGAGCGAAAATGCAAATGTGAGTGGCTTATGATCCGTAAACACCATAAACGTTCGAGCTTCTACCATATGACGAAAGTACTTTATCGCTTCATATACTGCAAGCAATTCTCGGTCATACGGACTGTACTTCTTCTGCGCTGTATTTAATTTTTGAGAGAAGAAAGCCAATGGTTCCCAATTTTCGCCTTTCTTCTGCTGTAGCACGGCTCCAATAGCTATGTCAGAAGCATCTGTGACTATAGCGAGTTCAGCGGTAGGATCAGGATGAGATAGTAGTGTAGCCTGTGAGAGGGAAGCCTTACAATTATCGAAAGCCTGTAGTATTTCGGGTGTAAGCGAGATAGGCTGTGAACCTTTAATGCGCGGGCCAGCAAGGATATTAGTAAGCGGTGCTTGAATCTGCGCGGCTTTAGGAATAAAGCGTCGGTAGAAATTTAGCATACCAAGAAAACGTTGAAGCTCCTTTACTGTTTTTGGCATTTCGAAGCTCTGGATAGCTTTGACCTTTGTTTCTAAAGGTTTAGTACCAGCTGCTGACACCTGATATCCAAGGAACGTCACATCTGCTTGCCCCAGTTTGCACTTTGATGTATTTATTAAAATCCCATACTGTTTCAGGCGTTCGAACAGCTGTCGTAGATGCTCTTGATGGAGTTCTGGAGAAGGAGAAAAGACTAGAATATCGTCAATGTATCCATAACAGAAATCCAAGCCGAGAAGAACTTCATCGATGAATCTCTGGAAGGTTTGTGCAGCGTTCCGTAAACCAAAGGTCATGTATGGAAATTCATACAATCCGAAAGGCGTTGTGATCGCGGTCTTCGGTACATCCTCTGGATTGACTAGAATCTGGTTATACGCCTTAACCAAATCGATGGTGGAGAAGACAGTGCACCCTGAGAGCTGATGAGAAAAATCATTTATACCTGCTGGTCGAGTTATCTCTGGAAATTCGCGTAGTAAGGTATGGAATTCCGTATTCCCGGTAAAAGCCTTTACTGACGAAATGTGCTCAGATATTCCTGACTGGATAGCTGCAACTGACAGGGTGGTAGTACCATCAACCAGACGCTGGTTCTTACAGTCCACTAGGAGGTTGTAGTAGCTTAAGAAGTCAACTCCTATAATGGCCTTAGTAACGTCCGCGATAGTGAAGCTCCAGGTGAAATCCCGCCTGAGGCCTAAGTTTAGGCATAAACGAGTAGGGCCATAGGTATGTATCACTGTATTATTAGCAGCGACGAGATCGTACTTGGATTTGGTGCAGGGCATCCGGATAGCTGACCGCGGGAAGACACACAGGTCGGAACCAGTATCCACTAGAAATTGCATCTTCGTTACACGGTCGGTGACAAACAGACGGCCTGTTGTTGTTGGGCAGTCGTGGGCCGCTACTTGCGACCGCCCCTTTCGTTTCCCGAATCGAAGTTGCATGGCTTTTTACATTTCCTTGCCTGCTCGCCATAAGTAAAATGATAATAGCAGTGAGGGTGATCTGGCGGGGGCTGCTTGGGTTTGGAACGGCTGCGTGATCGATTATACCTACGTTGCCTTGACCTCGCCCGTGACCGTTCAGATCGTTCGAGTCTAGTAGTCAGTAAAGATACTTGCCTGGTTAATTCCGAAATCTGCTGAGCCATGTCGCTGTACCCTGGCATCTGAGTTGAAGAGGTGCTTGCTACCTGTGGCGATGACGGTGCAATCTCATACACCTTGTCAGCGATTTCTCCTAATTTATCCTTGTCAAGGTCCATATGTGTAGCAATCACTGTCTGGATGTTCTGTGGTAACCTACTAGACCAAAGGGTTAGTAAAAAATCAGATGGAACTGAAGGGCCAGCCAAACTACATAAGTGACGCAAAAATTGCGATGGTTTCCTATCACCCAGTTCCTCATGCATCAGCAGTTGCTTGACTCGTTTCTCCTGAGAAGCTGAGAGCCGTTTCATTAACTCAGTTTTTAATTTCAAATACTTATCGGTTGAGGGTGGGTTGGTAATAATATCTTTAACCTCAATGGCATATTGATGATCTAACTGTGCTACTAAATAATAAAATTTCGTTTCGTCAGTAGTTATACGGGATAAGGCAAACTGAGACTCCACCTGCGCGAACCATAATGCAGGTTCTTCTGGCCAGAATGGCGGAACTCGCACACTAACCCGTAATATTTCCTCTGTGCTTTCATGCAATTTAACTTTTTCCTCACTCATTATTAAAAAAAAATTATCCCTCACCGTATAATTCCTGGATTGCAGCTTTTAGTATTTCTTTTTGAAAAAATATCTAACTCCTTTTTAGAATAACGATAATCTTCAAAACAAAATGGCGTGCTCTTCGATCGCGTCGGGAAACGTCGATCACGTTGAGAAACGTCGATCACGTCGGGAAACGTCGATCACGTCGGGTTCACCAATTGTAGTGTTATTCACTGATGTATTTAAATGTAGTAAAGGAAGTACAATATCACTAACTACTACGTTCGTAACCGGGCGGCGTTAATTCAAGCGACACGGGCTTCGCGTGGGAATAGCATTTTTCAACTGAGGCGTGGAACGCGGCGCTCGCGCATCGCGTGTTGACATTAGGCTACAATATAAATATTGTGCGATTAATTAAACGTGGATATGATGAAATAATAACTATAATACCGTACACACCTTATCATACCGTGTATGAGTTGCACTTTTTAGTACGAATAAATATTAATGTGCGTTATACATTTGCACCGTTTGCACGCCTCTTGAGTATAAAGACTTGCCCAGGGCGGAACGGAATTTTATTTAATTGATTATAATAGTCTTTGAGTAAAATGGCTGAACTTCGATGATGATGTGAAAATCTTTAAGATTTCATTTGAGCCATTTGGCTATGCGATCCTATAATTTAGTAAGTAAATAATAAAAATAAATAGTTTTTCTCAGTCAAGTTTTTTTTTTTAAATTTTTCACACCGTTATATTTTAAAACTAAAAAGTCTTTGGTAATTTTAGCCCAGTAGCTTAAATAGGACTTAAATTAAATCCCTCGAGGACCGCATACACGCCGGCGTGTACGATAACAATTGAAGTCTCGGAAATTCGCACGGATTTCTTAGAAATTATTTTGGAGACAATAATATTGTGAAATTTTACCGCCCTTTAAAAATGCCGCTCGGAGTAGGCCCCCTACGCTACGTCACTGCTAATTTAATAATGTGTAGGTTTTTCTTAGGAATATCCCAATGACGAGATTATTTTTATTTCAATAGGAGTTTAAATTTTTTTAGGTTTCCAAATCCTGAAAGAAATCGCGAAGAAATGTTGCAAAGGAATTAAAAGCAAATTTTCATAATTTTACAATTGTTTGATGATTAAAAAATTAGATGTCATTTTATGAATTTTACAGTCCTTTTTACAAATGGTTATAACCATTGAAATTAATTTTGTAACTTTGCTATATTTGAAAAATTTTGAGACCACATGTTTATAAAATAGTCAGCTTTCGGATAAGCACCATCTATTGTCTTCTCAGGCAAAACAAAACTAATTAATTAGAGCCATTCAATGGGGATGATTTCACGAATAGAGGGCGCCACATGTATGTCCTATTTACATTGTCTGACGTCAAGCAATTTATTGTAGTATATCTTTTAAACCTTGTGTTTTGCTTCTATTGTGTTCTCTTCTTCTTCTTTTATTGCTTTTATTGCGCATCTTACCTGTGCAATGTATTGTATTTGTACCTGGAAGTTAGACCTGCTGAGAGGTGCATCCTGTGGTGATTCTGATTCCTGACTAACTGACGGCACACAGACACAGCCTAAACCGCTGGTCGTAGAAACGTGAAATTTGAAAGATGTATTCCTTATATAATGTAGGCATCCGATAAGAAAGGATTTTTCGAAATTCATACCTTAAGTGGGTAAAATAGGGGATTAAAGATTGTATAAAACTCTGTCATTCTTAATGTCAAATACACATTAAAGCTTTAAAATAAAAAAGAAAATATATATTTTTTAAATTCATCCCTTATCGGTAAAAGGGAGGAATAAAGTTTATATCGGCAAAGAATTATTTATTATCAGAATTACTTGAACTTGGTAGTAATGCTCTTCATTACAAATAAATAAAATGTATATTAGCATTTTTCGAAATTCAATCCCATAAAGGGGGGGATGAAAACTTTTATGAAACTCTGTAATTAATATACTAAAAAGTACAAAAACGCTATAAAGTTTTACAATATACTGGGGGCCTATAGTGATCAAAACATTTGGCGGGAGAAAAAATCTTCCAAATTGATAATAAAAATATGGGGATAGGGGTATCTGTCTGTACTAGTATAGTATTGTCAAGAAAAATAAAACAAAAAGGACTTACATTCACAGAAAATATAGAAATACAAAACCAAATAAAAATACTTTAATGTATAATACGTGCCACGAAAGAAGAGACTTGACGAACGTCAGTAGTGGGGGAGCCTGCGCAGGTACAGTCGTGTACGAAATAGTTAACTATAATTAATTTCTATATCTATTTAACGATTTTTCGATGTCATTCGGAATAAGGTGTATAGCAATGTAGTATTAAAATTATTAACAATATTTATTACGAAATGATATGCATGGTACGCATTTGTACTTACTTCAAATTTTGTACACTTTCCTTTGCTTTTTTTAACTTATAAGTGTACACGTCGTAAACCATCTTTCTACTTTGTCTTCGTAATGTTTCACCTCAAGGCATAATTAAAATTTTACAAAATTGCACTCGCATATAACACAACTATAAACAAAATAGAAAATAAACACAAGTTGCACTCGTCTGTATTACGGAGTCAAGCGGGGGTTGCACGGGGTGAGGAGAACGCTAGGCAACTAACACGCATGCGCAGCGCTGTACCGCGCCTCCCGCGCACTTTTCCACGCCCCGATGACGCCCGATCCCTTCTTGCCTCAGCCCTCATACCGCTAAAGAGACCTATAAATCGCCCTATGCACAAGTTAAACCACGTGGTAAGTTAAGTCTCTTTTTTCATGGCACGAACTATACAGTATAGGCTATTACAATAATTAAAGGATATTATTATTACTTTTAGCACTTATTACTTGTGTGTAGTGTGTACGCTTGCTTAGATATGCCTGTTGTACATCATGTTCTCTACAAAATTAGTATGTATATTATTATCACACTGTATTTCCAACTTTATTTTATTATAGAATAAATTAAAAAATATGAAATTAAATTTTATTATGTAACTAATGTGGTAACACATCACTACTTTCAATCACTATCAGAGTTTTCAGCCAATACTGCATGTTGTATACTTCTAGGGTCAAAGGTACTTTCAAAGCACCTTTTGAAAACAGATTTAATTTTTATTCGAGAAGTTGGTGATGCTGGTATATTATCACAGTCCATGTTATCTTCAATACTTAGCATTTCTTGACCAAATGTATCATTTTCTGGTACTTTATCTACATGTAAACTTTCTTCTGGTATATTGATATAGTTAAATAAATGAGAATCTTCTTCAAGGCACTTTTCCACGTCAACATCTAAATGGGGTTTCTTTTTTGCTGATTGTTGGGTTGTACTAGTTTCTTTTCTTTTTTCTGTCCGTGAACTATATTGAGTTGATGCTGGAGTAGCAATATCAGGTTTGGAAGTAGCTAATACAAAATGTGCCTCAAAAGTGGTACCATTATGTACAATAAACACTGCTGGTTTACCAGTTATTTCAAAATGTAATTGAATAGGCAAAGATAAGGCTTCAGCAAATGCTAATAATGCTCGAAATTCTTTAAGAGTGAAAGTGATGGTTGTATCAGTCCCAATAATATAACTAACAAATTCCAAGGGTTTCATACATATTTGTGTTCTTATAATCTTTGACAAGTCCATACTAGCATCTACATAGTTTCGAATTAAAAGTGATTGAGTAGAGGCTTCTAATGTTATTTGGTCATCGGAATGTTGAAAATTGCCTAGAGCTTCTGACAGAACTCTCTGGGATGATGTTATTCTGAAAGCAATATTTCAAATATTTTAATTATTTACTTTACAAAATTGTCAAGATAATTTAATATTACAAGAATAATTACCTGTTTGGTACAAGATCTTTGGTGTACACAGCTTGCATAGCTTTGCAGTCTAATATACAAACAAAATGTGTTTTAACAATCCCATGTTTGCATTTTAATTGAAATATTAATTTACACGACTCTGGGTCAAGTTTTATTTCAAGGTTCTCAACTTGTTTATCCATATGAGTGGGAGACTTGAAAGCATTTAAAGCAGATTTCATAGATATTTTGCATTTTAGCCCATCATTATCTTCAGTAGAATAAAAATTGTAATTGAAGTAAGAAAAGAAACTTTTATTAAACTTAACCATAGCATAAGCACTTTCTGCTGCGTTTAAAGTTCTTAAAATGATACAGTCTACGAGGGATTCTAAATATAGTTCATCACCAAATCTAGCCAAAGCATGTATAGTTCTTCCTAGAACTACAAAAAAGATGTTTATTAACAATTGTTAAATACAAGTTTTAAGGTATTAAACTTAATCATTTGAACTATTTCACCTTTTACATTCGGTCCTGGTATATGGCATTTCATTGTTATGCTTAATTATAACGTGCACCTTTCACATTTTATTAAATAAATTAGAAATATAAATATATCTACATTGTTTGCTACCATCTATTACATAATAATAAATCTAAAATATAAATCGAATTTGCCACCGGTATCATAGTTCGTAAAATTTCGATTATTTACTTCGTTCTGTCATAATTCATATTTGACAACTGACATAAGACATTTGACAGAAAAACAAACAATATATATTTTTTCGCGAAGAGAAGTTCACTTTTTGTATGAGCTTTGGTTATTTATTACAAAAAACATCTTTGCGAAATAAAACTATATTCATATAGAAAACGAGAAAATATAAGAGTAACAACCACTAAAACAATATTTTTAGAAGCTTCCATATGAAAGAAAAAGAATTAAATATTTATTGATATAGCCTGCCCAGCAAGTCGATGCCCAAAAAATCGGGCGGCAAATTTACAAAATAATAATCTGGTAACTCAGACTATACTAAGATAAACTAGTTTGATCCTTGAAGATTATTTAATTTTTTTATAATTTAATACAAGCACATTGTGTATGCATACATAAGCATATTGCTTGACGAAATGACAATTGAGGGGGAAGAAAATAAACGATAACCAATGGAGATAACTGAATGTATCTTTAATATTCGCGTACTTAGAACAAAGTGAATCCACTCTACAAATGACTTGAGCGTGACTGTAACTAGACTATGGAGCCCCTCTTCCCATACGCACACCCAATTTTTTGGGGGAAGGGGAATTATTTTAATAGGTTGGTAATGTTGTGTTTTTCGGTGGTTAAATAAATAGGGAAGCGTCAAACGAAGTCAAACTGGAGATCTCATGGCTCTACGGCATGGCACACAAACAGAAGATTAATGAGAATAACAACATAAAACAATATTCACATCTTTATTTGCTTTTCACGGCTAATAAGAAATATAATAAATAAGCAATTACAAAATTTGGAGAGCTTTTACATGTATTATGCAATTTGTGTAATAATTATTATATTGCGATTAATACTTATAATTTCACTCTAAATACTCCACACCAGAAAATAATTCGGAGTTACTATCTATAACTATGATCATCATGAAAGTTTATAATAAATCTTTCAATTTCAATTTCTACACTATCTCTTATTATATAATCCTTTTCTACGTTTATAATGTGGTCTGTACGTTTTTTTCAGTGTTCCAACGTTATAGAGAGATTAAAGCTCTCTTTAATTGGCGTTTCCATTTGTGCACTCGATAATCCAATATTCTTACTGGCTATTCTATCTTTGCTAAACTTCCAATGAGCTCAATAGCGTTTGGGTCGCAATGATATAGTGGCAACTTGAGTAATATATAATCGTGCTCTATGAGAAACTCTTCTACTTTGTATTGAGGAGCTGGCTTGTTATCCTGTACAAGATATAAAAGGTCAGCCTTTTTATGATATTCTTCAAATAGGATTCCATTTTCTTGCAGCCATTTTTGAATGTCAGCTCTTAAGATTTTGTATCGTGAATGGCTTATTAATCTGTGTGACATAGTAACTTTGTGTTCTTCCATAGTGCTTGAAAATAAACAAAAAACATCTGCAAAAGTGGTTTAAATGATAACAAGATCAGTAGATTTTAATTGAATATGCACAAATTAATAAATGCTTTAATAATAATATGAAATGTATCAAAGTTATTTACCTGCAACTGTTATGATTTTATCTAAGCGTTCCATTTTTTCATTATATATTTTATCTGCTTCGCAGATAACTTTATGTTTAGTAATCATAGTTTCGACATTATTACTAGTAATCTTTATCAAAAGAAAAAAAAAAACAGGGTTTTTTACAAGTTTTGCAACATTGCCTTAGACAAACCTTATAAAAATACGTTGTGTAGCGACTCACTGGTTAGACTCTCGGTAGGTACATATGTCGCAATAATAATTTCACAATAGTTATTAACTTATTATAATGTTGTACAACAGTAATAATATACGTACCCAGCAATTGTTCGTTCCTCACGAAAACAGATGACATTCGAGATGTAAATAACATACACAGAATTATTGAACTTGTTTAGAAACAGTTTTTGCAAGTATTATCGTTTCGCTATCGAGTCAAGACATCTATTTACTCTGACAGATCTTTAAAACTCGTAGTCTTGAAGATCGAAGGAAAGTTTCAGCAATTGTCTTTCTTGCAAGTTGCATATTCTACTTAACAACGATGTCGAGATGTACCGATCAAAGAATACGCCACATAAGCGCGCGGCATAGTTTACTGCCTACGAGCGATATAATCCGAAGTCCAAACAGGGTCAAAGAGATGCAATGCTAGAATTATCGTACTATATAATATAATTAATTATAATCCTATTAATAGTCTAAAATATTATCTAAATTATTGAAACTGCAAAATGTTCACAAATGATAATTTATTACGGCTTCTAAGCAAATATACAAAAAATAGGTGTTTGTCCACGCATTCCTCTGATACTAGTAATTGGATCGTGATCATTATTTTTTTATTTGCTTACATTTAATTCAACTTAGGGAATAGCAAGGATTTTATCAAAATCAGTACAGTCGTTTTTTTATATGGACTAAAACGTGTAACTAAAACTGAAATAAGTTTAGTAATTACTACTTATTAGAAATACTATTTCAGTTCAGCTATTATATCATAACAGATATTCATATTTTAAAACAATGTCGGCTGGCACAGATTTCGAAAATATCTGATTAGGTATATAAAGCAGACAGACAAACCGCATTCAGCTATTTATAACTTTTAGTAATTTTTTTTAAATCGGTTTAATTTTTTTTAATAAAATGAAATTCAAAATAATATAACATGAAAATTTTTAAAAATCTGTAAACTTTAATTTCTTTACATAATCTTTGTTACAATTGCGTTCTCAATTTTTACATTAAACTAGTTAAAATATTCTACAGTGTCCAAGCGCGTACTTCGCCACATCTGCCTGCGAGCGATTATTCTTTGCACGCACACAAATAAAAATACTTGCCAATACATGCATGAATACAACGTAAAATAAGTAGTCGATTGCTAACGCGGATAGAGAAAAATGTGACACAAAGCGTAAATCTAAGAGAGTATTCTATTAAAAAGTGTTAAAAAAAGTTATGAAAGCAGTCTATGATATTATTATCGTAATAAATATTGTGTTCGGACGAAAGTATCTACATGTAATTTAGTTACCTACTGATAATTATTAGTGGGCTGTTGATAAAAGTAATCTTTGATTCTGATAAAAATGTACATTATTATAATAATTATATATGGAAGAGATCCCGGGATTGATTTTGTAACCGGCATATTATGTTAAATAGAGCTCTATTCTCGTCTGATTTAGTATTCTTCTGAAAATATTTTTTTAAGTAATTGGTTATATGAGTACTAAGCCGAATCTGTACCTTAAATATTTTTTGGAAAATCTTATTGAAATAGACATTATTATCGATGCAGAAGCCGGATCTATAGTTTTTAGAATTTTTGTCTGTCTGTCTGTCTTTTACCGCATCACAGAAAAACCACTGGAAGGATTTTGATGAAATCTATACTAATATTATAAAGCTGAAGAGTTTGTTTGTTTGTTTGTTTGGTTGAGCGCGCTAATCACAGAAGCTACTGATCCGATTTGAAAAAAAATCTTTTTGCATTAGATAGCGTGTAAACTGATGAAGGCTATAGGCTATATATTATCCCGGAAAAGTGTATGGTTCCCTTGGGATAAATTTATTTTTGCCTAGGGACGAACCCGAAGCGAAGCGAGGGTGAGTCGCTAGTTTGGTATAATGATAGCTGGATATCCGGGTCAACATATATGAGATTATCTCATTCCCACGGGAGTACACGTTATAACACAACCCAAAAAATATTTATGATCAGAATTTCTTGAAACTTGGTATTAATGCTCTTCAATACAATTAAATAAATACGATATTCGGCGGTACGGAGACCTCGATGTGCGAGTCACAATATACATTTGCAAATCATTACAGCCATCAAATTATTATCTACTAATAGCAAAAAACCAAAGAGGTTTTTTGTGGTACATAATATTTCCTTGAAGTTTCGTATGGTATGAATACGGCAAAAAAAATAACTTACGTATTTCGGCGTTTTCTAAATTTCAACCCCTAAGAGAGGATGAAAAAAGGGGATAAAAGTTTTAAATAAACGCATAGGCCAAACCCTTAGTAGGGTTAGAACTTAAAATTTCGCACACGTATTTCTCTTATGACGTTGGCATCCACTAATTTGCATGAAATTTCATATTTTTCGTAGTTTGATCGCGAGTGAAGCCGCGAGTTCTGCTAGTATATTTATAAATGGTACATAATATATATTAAAGTATTAGCAGACGATAATATGTAATGAGTACGTCCTATGTAGTACTATCAAATGCTACAGTTACTAGGAAATAATACTTTCATAGATTTACGCGACTATTTGACATTTTAAAATAAATCTATGTTTTCGGATTTATTCGCGGATTTATTTTGATTTTTGGTTCCTGACGTTTCGAATACTTTAAACAGCAATCATAGTCACGGTGGGGAGTCTCCAAAAGAATCACTCGGAAAAAATCCGAAAAAAATAGTTTTATTAAAAAAAATCACTAGGAAAAGTTAGTCTCCATAAACAGTTGAGCCAAATATGAAGTCTAGTTTATACTTCCCCTTATAATGCAGCTAGAGGCATTATAAAGCATGATAGATACAATAACAATTGCGCAAATAACGGTAATATGGGTGTATCTTGTCTCGACTTCAATGTGGTCTGTTGGCGTGTGGACGCGAGTTTATATCGTTTCACTACCTTTGTCGTAGTGTACCACATATAAGTTCATATATGATGGAACTTGGAAGAGCGGAACAGTCAGTCTCTTGCTGTTTCTAAGCGGCGGACATTTGTCGCGTGGAAAAGCCATAATTTATATTTTGCAATTGTTAATATTCGCATGGTCTCATTTAAACCGAATGGTGATTTTGGTTTAGTTCTGTTAAACGGTTAATATTCATTAATACACATGACATTTGAGTACTTTTAAAAGTGAATATTTTATAATTTTTGAAGACTTCTTAATTATTATGGATTCAAACGGTAAGTAGACATTATTTATAAAAATATAAAATAAATAAATATTTTAAAATATATAACTGTAGTATTAAAATATATAACTGTGAAGTAGTGAATCAATTTATATATATTATTTATTTTTTAGCAGTTTCTAAACTACTGCGCGATCTGAATAAAGTAATTTTGATGCGTCATAGCAGGAAACAATTTAATATTACATTCTGATAGCCCTTTTATTAAACACAGATATAAAACTAAAAAGTATAACACATAAACAGTCTTCATAATGGATCCTAAAACTAATAAAAAACCAAATAAGATTCCTTTAAATTTGCAATAAGTAATGAGTCATTTTTGGAGCCGGCGAATTCGATTTATATACCTTTTAAATAGTTTTTAGTTTACAATTTAGGTGTATATAAATATTATTGAATGAGGAATAAGGATGTTCTTTTAATGTAATAATTATTATCAAAGCAATTGATTATAACTTTGCCGCCAATTATTTAAATTAAATTATTAAAATATTAAATTTTCTTAGATTTAGGCGAATATTTAATATTTTAAATAAAGCTATCTTTTCGGTTTTTTTCGCGGATTTATTTTGATTTTTGGTTCCCGACGCGACGTTTCGATTGCTTTAAAGCATCCGAAAACCATTCACGTAACGTTGCGTACCAAAATCAAAATAAATCCGCGAAAAAATTCCGTAAATATTATTTATATATATACCTATACCTTACCTATAGCAAAACGCTTATGCAATTGAGCCGATGATATATATTGTGTGAATTTATCTTACAATGATACTAAATTATCATGCTGTTATTGGAGTTGCATAGTTTACTAATTACGTACGCTTGCAATATTGAAGTAAATATATCAATAACTAGCAGAACTCGCGGCTTCGCTCGCGATCAAACTACGAAGAATATGAAATTTCATGCAAGGAAATAAAAAGTTTCATACAAACTTTTATCCCCTATTTCACCCCCTTGGTGGTTGAATTTTGAAAAATCTTTCATTAGTTATTTATTTATTATTAAGCCTTGATGAGGAAAAAGAGAATTATCTAGCAAAAATAATCTTTGTTAGACGTCAAAAATCGAGTACATACCAATGAATAGAATGTGTCTCTGAATAAACCATTGCTTGTTAACAAAGTGTATTCCCTTCAATACGAGGGGGATCAGGCCATAGTCCATGCTGGCCAAGTGCGGATTGGCGGACTTCACATGTCTTTCGAAAACTTATTAGGTTCTCTCAGACATGCAGGTTTCCTCACGATGTTTTCCTTCACCGTAAGGCAAGTAGTAATCATGTTAGAAATAATTCGCACATGAAAATATCAGAGGTGCGAGACTCGGGTTTGAACCCGCTTCACTCGGTTTTCCAAGCGAGCGCGTTACCACTGGGCTACCACTGCCTTAACAAAGTGTTAAAATAAAATTTTATTATAAGGGATATTATTTAATATCAGCGAACACATTTTTAGTAATCATTATGTTTTATAAAAAGTTGCATTTTTTGTCAAATTTAAATGAAAAATTACAGCCATTATAGTTAGAGTTAATGAGTATCTTATATATTTAAACGAACAATTCTTGTACATTTATATCTTTATTTCTTTATACCAGTGATCTCGGAAACGGCTCTAACGAATTCGCTGAAATTTGGTATATGGGGGCTTTCGGGGGCGAGAAATTGATCTAGATTAGTCTCATGTCTGGGAAAACGCATGTTTTCGAGGTTTTACGCGGTTTTCTTTTGCATTATTCTACGCAGAATATGGTCGATAATTTCTTACACTCGGAAAGAAGCATCGTGGTCAAGCGGTCAAGGCGCAAGTTAGACCACACATATGCCCGGGATCGAGTCCCGGTCGGAATACAAAGTTTGAATTTTTGTTTTTTTTTTGTATTTATTCAAGTTTTTAGTTTTTTTCATCTAAAAATACGATATAATAAAAAAGAACTCCGAGCGAAGCTCGGTCGCCCAGGTACTGACTAATAAAAGGCAAAATACTACAAATTGTTATTTATTTTTATAATAAAATATAATAAGATTACAACAACTAAACACAATTATTTTATTTTATATAAATGGTTCAACATAGTGATCATTTTTAATAAAAAACTTTTTAAAATTATTTTCAGTCTTTAGAAATTCAAAATTTTCGATAGATGTATTGGAAAGGTGCCACCCGACTGTAAGTTTACAAGCGCCATCTTTTTCAGTACAATATTCGAGAGGCAACATAGAGAGTTGACTTCTATTAGGATAGTACACGTACTCCAGTAAAACTCTCAGTCCACAATCTAAAATATTTTCGGGCAAGGTTTTGATAACACCTGAAAATAAAATTTTATTATATACTAGCGATTCACGCTCCCTTCGCTCGCGTTCGTCTCTAGGTGCGTTTTCGCGGTTAGCTATGTTTATACATAAATAGTAACTTGCTACCCCTAACATATTCATTTAAATTATACAGCGATTTACCCTCGCTCGGGTGCGTTCGCCGTACGCGAATTTTGTTCACTATTTCATCGGTTTTAATTTTTCTGAACTCTGATTCTTTTGTTAAAATAAAATAAATATAATAGTATAGATTAAAATGATAAAATTAATGGGAGTATATATCTTAGGTTCCAAGGTGCATAACAATAGCTTATGTGTTGTTTCTTAAGCTTATCTTACACTCGTATAACTTAAACAGTTTACAAACGCATTCAAATTGAACGCATCTGGAATTGGCGCGTTTAAAAAGTTAAAAGTATTTACTATTTCATTTCATATCATACTCAGAGATGGCTCTGAATGAAACGCGCCACAAAATGAGTTGGGATATCTCCTTTTTAACAAAAAAGAATTATCAAAATGGGTTAATAAACGACGAAAAATATACGGTCGAATGCAGAACTTCCTTATTTTTTTTTAGAAGTCGGTTAAAAATTACCACTACGTAAGTTTTACTTTAAAAATGTAACTTTTCATGGATGGCAACGTAACTTTCGACGAAATCACTCTGGCAACACTGCAAAGGAGACTACAGTAGTGAATGCGCCGCCAGCCGCAGTGACGAACGAACGGTGTACAGTAAGCGTGCGATTTGTGAATATTATGCGGATTTTTATACTACTAAACGTTTTATTGTTAAAGGAGTATGAGCAACTTTGTATGGGATCCGTCCCCAGAGTGTATCAAGTTGAGACATATATCATTTTGAAGATCAGAAGAATAGCTTCAATTTATTGTATGACACCAACACTGAGACTCATGCAGGGAAAGAACTATGAATTATTTAATTTTATTCAATTCGTAAAAGTAAAACAGTATAATTTAGATTGTGCAATATTTTAATATACAGGATGAATTTTTCAAATATTATTGCTTACGAAATGCAGTACAATTCTTGAAACGTCCAATCCAGCTATGTGTTGAAAACAACGGCTATCATTCTGAACAATTGATCTGTTAAGGTTTAATAAGTAAATAACAAAGAACAATAAAAAAACATTTTGTTAAAAAATGAGCTCTTTCCTTAAGTTTGCCGTATGTCATGACTTTCCAGAATGCGTTCCTTATTAGCAACACTATCGAATAGTGTAATTATACAGTAGGTGTTTTTTTTTTCAAAATCAACAGGGTCGAGTCCTGGCTAGGAAAATTGATTTTTCAGAAATCCAATGATGCAGTTTTAGTTTTCATGAAAATCGGTCCCGAGACTCCTTTGAGTACTTTTCGCTATTCCTCATAGTTTCGGATTTAGCCATGCACGCCCACTTGAAAAATTCATCCTGTATATTATTTTATTTAGCTTACCGTGCCGTCTGTGTTTACACACTTTCGCACATATTGCGACTTTTGCAGCCCTGTACAGGATAGCTGAATGAATAAATGAGGAAGAATTGAGCAGGTTACGACGAAAAATTGTCGTGTTATTGGAAGTTCTAACAAAGGGGGACAACTCGATAACGCTCAAATCTGGTAACCTGTTCTATTTCCGGATGACCAACAGTCTCAAGGTGGTGTCAGGTTTATCGTCCACAAGTCTCTTGTGATCGCTTGTACAGCATGGTGACTATGTAAAGCTTGAACTCCATCTGACTCCGACTGACGAAGTCCACATTCCTACTAGTGTCACACCAAATCCAAAACCTATTAAGCTTTCAGCTGGAACTCCAAAACCACTTTGATTGTGACAGCAATGTGGCTACTTTTAACGATGGGATCCTCAAAGCTGTCCAATCAGTTGGGTCAAAGTACCTAAACACACTCTAAAAATAGACCCGAAAAGATCTCT
Source organism: Argynnis bischoffii washingtonia (assembly GCA_033884665.1). Taxonomy (NCBI): domain Eukaryota; kingdom Metazoa; phylum Arthropoda; class Insecta; order Lepidoptera; family Nymphalidae; genus Argynnis; species Argynnis bischoffii. Next base: position 5,323,101 of record CM066628.1, on the reverse strand, counting down.
GACATCATGGCAGAAAGGAGCGAGATGATCTTATAGTCATCCAAAAGCGTAATGCTCCAAAGGTTTTCGAGGTTTTTTGATCTATCTATTGGGCAAAGCCGGCTAGTAAAGTTCAAAACCGATGACAGTAGGATTGTATCATCTACTCTTGAGTTGATTTATAGGAGAAATCGAGAAATTTTATGGTCAACCCATCAGTCGGGACTATGATTAGGGGCCAAGCTAACCTGACACTATATCAAAGAAATCAAAGCTCAAGTCATCAAAGAGAAATCAAAGCCTAACAAAGCAAGAAAGGGTGCAGGCGGAACTACAGCTGAACTTCTGAAGGTTACTTAATTCCATCATACTTGAAGGAAAACCCCACAATTACGGAGCAGAAGCGTAGTTGTACTGTTCTGTAATAACGGCGATAATACCTCGCTAAATAATTTTAGACTCATCTCGCTTCTGATCCATGTCTACAAGTTGTTTCGGGAATTCGTGTTACGAACCGTCTCGAATGCAAGTTCAATGAGTTCCAGCCTCTTGAACAAGCTGGTTTCCGTAAAGGCCGTTAGACCACATTCATATGCTGAGCATAATTTGCCTCTTTTCGACGGCACGTTTGGCTCAGTTTGTAGTGACTCTACTTTCTGCACCAGTGGTCGCAGGTTTGAGTCCTGCTGGGGGCACTTATTTGTGTGATGAGCACAAATGGTAGTACTCTAATCATGGCTGTTTTTATTTACAATATGTATGAATTTAAAGTTATATATGTGTAGTGTATCATCTATCTGGTATCCATAACACAGGCTTCGTAGCTTGCCATGGAATTAAATGGTGCTGTGTGTTAATGTCCCAACATATTTATTTATTTATTTTCTTGGCACTTGTAGACTACGAAAAAGCTTTTAATTCGATCGAGACCTGGTCTGTGCTGCAGTTATTCCAGCGATGTCAAGTTGACCACGGTATGTCGACCTGTCTGACTTTAGGCCCGGGGGACTCGAGACCCATCCAATTGCAGCAATTGGTGCAGCGAGGAGTACAACAGAGCACTGTAATTTCGCCGAAATTGTATCCGCTGCATTGTAACACGTTTTTAGGGTTCTGTACTAGAACGGACTGGGCATCGACAGTAACGGCGAGTACATTACTCACTGATTTACCGGCGATATAGTGGTCATGGCTGAGACCATGAGGGATCTCAGTACACAGCTCAATAACCTCAATAGAGTCTCTTAACGAGGTCGTCTAAAATAAAACATGGATAAGATAAAAATTATGTTAAAGAACCATGTTGCAACCACTTCAGTTTTTATGGGCGATGACTCGAAGTTGTAGACATGTATGTATACCTAGGACAAGCCGTCCAACTAGATAGGACTAACTTTAAGAAGGAGGTTAATCGACGAATAAAATTCGCATGGGCAGCATTTTGGAAACTACGCAATATCTTCTCGTCTCAAATACCGCAGTGTCCCAAAATAAAAGTTTTTGACCTATTTGTGTTGTCAGTGATGACATAGGCACAAAGACGTGGACGCTCACAATTAGACTCATTGGAAAGCTCAAGGTCACCCAGAGAGCAATGGAGAGGACTATGCTTTGATTTTCACCGACATAGTTTTCCAAATCTCTAAGCTCAAGTGGTAGTAGGCGGGACACATCGCTCAAAAAACAGATGGTCGTTGGGGACGAAGAGTTCTTGAGTGGCTGCCACCTGAAGACGAAATGTGGGCAGGATTCCCTCAAGACGGACCGATGACTTGGTCCAAAACGCTGGAGCCCACTGGATGCGTATGGCACAAAATCGGCATTCGTGAAAATCTTTGGGGCAGGCTTATTTCAGCAGTGAATGTATTTTTGGCTGATACGTCGTTACAAACTAGCTACAGTCAAAGTAAAAAAATCAAGTCCTTTGAGTGTTTTGTCAATTTCTGTAAATAAAAGGAAATGTATGAAAAAGTGTGAATAACCAAAAAGTACCTAATCTTGCCTTCATTCTTCCATGCAACTGTCTCACTTTTGGTGACATAGGTACTATAAAATAAAGCTATTATTGTGACCTTTAAAGTGATGTACATAAGTCATACTGTTTTAGACTTTCACGGGTTCGATAAAATTAAATGATTCATAGTTCTTTCCCTGCATTCTTCTGATCTTCAAAATTACATATGTCTCAACTTGATACACTCTGGGGTCGAAATGCCCATTGTCCAAAAATATTTAACAATAAAACTTCTCGTACGTCTCAGTCGAGGCGCAAATATCTTTTTATCTTATTTGTTATTAAAAAAACACATGTATTTTTATTGGACATATCCTATTTCATTCTCAACAAATTTTATTTTTGTCGCATGTTGCGCAGCGCGCGGCTGTAGGTAATTATTTCAAGGACAGGGCAATACTGGTTATATAACACTAGCGACTCACCCTCGCTTCGCTCTGGTTCGTCCCTACTTACGTTTTAACGTTTACTTAGTATAGATTTCTCAGAGATGAAATGTTTTCCTGCAGTAAAAAGTATCCTATATGTTGACCCGGATAACCAGCTATCTTCATACCGAATTTCATCAAAATTCCCTTCAGTAGTTTTTCCGTGATGCGGTAACAGACAGACAGACACACAAAAATTTCTAAAAACCATAGATTCGGCCTCAGTATCGATAATAATGTCTATTTCAATAAGATTTTCCAAAAAATATTTATTGTACAGATTCGGCTTAGTTACAATTTTATTATATGTATAGCATGGTCCGAGAAAATAAATGTCAATGCTAGCTTCGCTCGGGTGCGTCCGGCCTGGGTACGTTTTAAATAGATGTATAATTACTTGTTAGCCAGCTTTCGCCATGAGAATTTTAATAAAAAAAAAATTGTTAATATTTCCGATGTTTCAATAGTTATTGTGTTATTCGGGGTGGGGACAAATTCAACTAATCCAAGATCATAAAAATCTGTCAAGCCGTTCTTGAGTTATAAATGGTGTAACTAACCCGACTTTGTTTTAAATATGTATACAGATTCATAATTTTTGTGAATAAAATATAAATAATAAAAATAATACTTTACTCTTTTCTATTTTTTAAGCATTAGTTCTCTTTAATTAACTTCTTTTTTAACTCCCGACGCAAAAAGAGGGGTGTTATAAGTTTGACGTCAATGTCTGTCTGTCTGTGTGTGTGTCATCTTAGCTCTCAAAGAGATGGACCGATTTCGATGAGGTTTTTTCATTTAAAAGCCAGTTTCCTTGCGGTGGTTCTTAGCTATGTTTGTTTAATATCGGTCCAGCAGTGTCAGCTCTTTTCCAAAATGATGTAATTCTTATTATTATATTAAAATGTTTAAGCTACTTATATTTATTAAATTAAAAGCTACTTCCCGGTAATACTGACACTCGTGCCTATATTATTCCTTAGTCTGAGTATCTTTACTAAAAATATTCTAATGATTTGTTAATCAAGTTAAGTGAGAATAGACACACACACACACTCACACACCAAATTAATGTTATGTGATAGGTATGTGACTAAACTGGGACAAAAGTATTTAAAGAAAGTTGAAAACTTTAGCACTCACTCTTGAACTTATTAAGGCATTTTATAGAAATATACAAATTGCTACTTGTTTAACGTATGTACTTTAACAATACTAGTGACCCGCCCTCGCTTCTTCCCGAGGTACGTGATGGAATAGATAGACTATACATTGCCTGCCTCCTTCCTCGTGCCTTCGTGCCTTCCTCGATAAATAGACTATCTAATGCAAAAAGGATTTTTCAAATCGTATTAATAGTTCCTGAGATTAGCGTGTTCAAACAAACAAACTCTGCTTTTTTATAATAGTAATTTTATTTAATGGGTAGGTAACAAAAATGGTTGTATTTCTTTGTTAATTATATAGTGTAAAAGAACTGCCGTCCGAGCCTACTACGGACCTACATACTGACATTAAGTTTAATACTAACAAACTGAAACAAATCTATCCCATGGAACCATACATTTTTGCGGAATAAAAAGTAGCCTATGTGCTATTCCAAACTATAATCTATCTCTTTGCCAAATTTTATACAAATCCGTTAAGCCGTTCTGGCATGATTGAGTAACAAATATCCAAACATCCGTCTAAACTTTCACCATTTATTATATCAGTAAGATTTAAAAAAAAAAATATAATCTCGAATTCAAAACTACACACATTACGTACATTAAAAATCTATGAGGGTTCATAGTGGACACCTAAGTACTGAAGTAATACTATATTTTATAAGGCGAAGTGTTAAATGGCAATTATATTCGAACAGATTAATAGAACCTGTTTACATAAAAAACTATATATTATGTATAATGTACAAGTTGAGGAAAACCATCTTAGATTTGTCTCATTGCAATAGGTTTGTACTTATACGTAGTATATAATAGTATGTAGTCTTTATATATATGTATGTATATATATATGTATATATATATATATATATATATATATATATATATATATATATATATATATGTATATATGTTATTGTATTCTTATAAACGTGTGTTGCAATTGCAAAGCAATATATATATATATATATACTAGCGACTCACCCTCGCTTCGCTTCGGGTTCGTCCTTAGACAAAAACAAATTAGTAGTACCTGAGATTAGCGCGTTCAACCAAACAAACAAACAAACTCTTCAGCTTTATAATATTATTATAGATATTTTGTGATGATGTTCTTCCTGACCGATTCCGGCCACGGCGGCCAATCTCATTGAGACTAGCCAACTGCGCAGGAGATATTATAGTGCACAAGTGTACGCGCAGACACAAGTGCACTCTCTATTCCTGTCACTCTCATACTCCAGTGGGACGACTACTCGACACGACCGGTGAGAGTTAAGGCGCAGGACCGACGGCTTTACGTGCTCTCCGAGGCACGGGGGTGAAACACCGCCAACTTCCCAACTCCGGGCTGTTACTGAGGCTTACTATACAGAAAGACTCAATAACTAAACTTGGCCCGACCCGGGACTCGAACCCAGGACCTCAGGATGTGCGGCCGTACATGCTAGCCACTACACCACCGAGGCAGTGATAGAGTATGAAAAATTGTAAGTCATCTTTTACCATTTGAGGTTGAACTTTAACCTTGAATAACTTTTAAACGAGTCGACTAAGCAAAAAATCATGTTTGATCTTTTTGGTAGATCGTTTAATTCCCTACAAGAATATGTTTTTAATTTGACTACCAATAATTCGTTTGAGCGCATTAGTATACCAAAATAAAATTTAAAAAAATCCCTTTTTATTTATATGGAAAATGAAAAATCACGATATTAATATTAAGAGTTCAAACTTTACTAGAATTTTTTTTCGTCATCTTGGACGATATTTTCATGGTACCTAACTAAAGAAAAAAAAAATTAAAAGTTTTTTTTTGGCACACCCTAATATATATAGTAAATAGATACGTGTATTGGCATTTTTTGAAATTTGTCCCATAAAGTGACATATCCCATATGTCACTTTATGGGACAAATTTTGTTTGTATGAAAGTTTGTATGAAATCTACCTTTTTATATATTTTGTTTGTAGTTATAAATATAATTTATCGTAAACTTTTCAATCGAAACGAGTAAAGTGAAGTGAGGAGCGGATGTTGGAGAGGAGGCGCTAGTGTAGCGGTGTGAAGTGTGAGGCGAGTAGAGGAGAGTGGATGGGGATGGTGTGGGATACATAAAATGTCTTGCTCGGGATTGAATTTATTACTCTGCTGCAGTGTTAAAGTGTTAAAAATGTAGTAGTTTTCATTTGTTATGTAAATAAATAATGTTAAAAAATTAGTAGTTTTCATTGTAAAATCTGTGATTTATATAAAGTGATGTAAAATAATTTAATATAAAGTGATTTGTGAAAAAAACTATTTTTATTTTCCCTGACTGTTTCACACTTATTTTCATAGCGCGTAAAATTGAAAATTCATGCAATAGTTTTATAATCATTCATCAATCATTCTTAAGTGAAAAGTAATACTCATCTTTATTGAAAATAGGATACGTCAGTATCATTTACGTGTATAAAGCATATTGAAACTTTTTAAGTATAAAGTATTTTTAAGTATATAAATATACTTCAAGTTTATGCTCCTGAAATTACTGAAACACATGTCTTTCGAAAACTTGCTAGGTTTTCTCAAACATGCAGGTTTCCTCACGATGTTTTCCTTCACCGCAAGGCAAGGAAATGATTCGCACATGAAAATATCAGAGGTGCGATCATTTCTAACGGTACTTACTTGTATAAGAAAATACAATTTTTTAAACTTTTGTCTGTCTGTATGTTTGTTCCGGCTAATCTCCGATCTGGCTGGACTGATTTTGACTTTCACTGGTAGATAGCTGATGTTGTAAGGAGTAACTTAGGCCACTTTTTTAACAAGAATTAGGGTTCGGCTCAAAAAAATTAAGACGTACCTAAAGACGCACCCGAGCGAAGCAAGGGTAAGTCGCTAAATAAAATAAAAATAACATTCTTCAAAAAAATATTATAAATATGTAATTATTTTTACTGCCAAAATGATCTAAACAAAATATATTGTTATGCGAAGCGAAAGATAGAGCGAAAATGAAGTAAAAGTGTATTATTTTACCATTTCTACATGTTTCATCCACAATCCGTTTTGGTACTGACATATAGGTTTCAAGCGTATGGTTGAAGGATGGTTTAAGGCATAGATAGTTGTCTTCAATATACGTGGACCGTTTGGTAACTGGTACAGTTTCATACTTGATGAGGGAATTAAAAGCGCAAGGATCACGTCTTGCCCTCACCTGTGGAGAAATTAATAACTAAATTAAAATATACACTAAAATAAATTAAAGTTAAGTTTGTGTTTGTTAGGCCTAATCTCCGAAACTATTTATTGTATTGTTTTCATACGGTTTCTTCAATAGAAAGAAAGATGGTCTAGGAATGTTGTACTGTTATGATTTATAAATATTTTGTGAAAATAATAATCTAATGATGTTTGTGAATTACCTAAGTTGGAATAATTTGTCTCTTCTAGAGGGCATTTGAGCAGAGCGACTAGCGATATATATATAAAAGTAAAAAATCCGACTGCGTAAAAAGTGAACTACAAGCTGCTAATACTTGGTTGATTGAATAAATATTTCAATTTAGGTACTGTAATTTATTAATTTTTTTCAATTCAATTCTTTTGTTTAGTGGCTTCCAGGAGTGCCAGCTGGGCACAATTTACTTCGCCAATGTCGCGTGGAATGGAGAAAACACATTAATTTTATTCAATATTGTTTTCGAATGTAAAGTACCTACTTTACGTTATATTTAACACATGGTTACCGGTGACAGATCTGATTCGGATCATTGTAGGCACTTTAATTGTAATTATTAATTTATTAACACTTTAACCCTCTGTGTTGGTTGGTATTAATAATTACTGGTTAATTATTAATAGTTTTCATTTAATTACTGAACTAAAGGACATATACTACATAAATCTCCAATATTAAAAAATCTACTTACTTCCTGTCCGATACATCTGGGTGAGGAAAAGAGCTCAGTGAATACATTATGTGGTTGAGTAGCAATCGGGTACTGGACAATGCCGTTGCAAAGTGTCCAAAAACCATCGCGGATGAAGTACGTGCGAGGATCCTGGGCTAGCGTTATTACAGATAGAACTGTAGTTCCTGACCTAGAAACAGGAAATAGGAATGCTTTATAGTTACGCTCATAATAATAATTATTGGTCACTTAATTTATTCAATGAGCTCTTTTTGTAATGTTTTTCAATAATTTGAACGTATATTTGCTGGGGTCGAATATAAGTTATCCTAACCGATTTCGTCCACTGCGGCCAATCTCATTGAGATTAGTCATCTGCACAGGAGATATTATAGTGCACAAGTGTTCACGCAGACACAAGTGCACTCTCTATTTCTGTCACTCTCATACTCCAGCGGGACGACTATTCGACACGACCGTTGAGAGATAAGACGCAAGACCGACGGCTGAGGCACGGGAGTGAAACACCGCCAACTTCCCAACTCCAGGCTGTTACTTAGGTTTTACTAAACAGAAAGACTCAATAACTAAACTTGGCCCGACCCGACTTGGGTACTCGAAGCCACCCAGGACCTCCGGATGTGCAGACGTAGGTATATGCTAGCCACTACACCACCGAGGCAGTTAAAAGTGGGGTCGAATAATGATATAGTACCTGGACGACCGAGCTTCGCTCGGAGTTTTTGGTTGATACCTACTTAATAGTATAATTGTTTTTTTTTTAATTTGGCTTAAAAACAAAAAAAAAAGAACTTGAATAAATACAAAAAAAAAAAAAAGTAAAATCTTTGTATCCCACCGGGATTCGATAGTATAGATACACCCGTGATAGTCAATCTTGCGCTTTGGCCGTTTGACAACGATGCTTATATAAGTGCGAAATTATTAACATATTTTGTATGGAATAATGCTAAAGAAAACTGAATGAAAACTCGAAAATACGTGTTTTCCCAGACATAAGACTAATCTAGATCGATTTTTCATCCCCGAGAGCCCCCACATACCAAATTTCAGCGAAATCATTAAAGCCATTTCCGAGATCACCGGTATAAATAAATAAATAAATATACAAGAATTGTTCATTTAAATATGTTAGATTTTATGATTCTATTTTTTTACTATTTTTTATTACAATTAGCTTCAGTCTGCCAAGTGGTGTGCGATGTTAGTTATTAAATAAATTGTTATAATTATATGTACTTAAATATAATTAATGTATCTACTTGTTCTTATATAAATGTGCTAAGTAATTACACATTTCAATTTTTTATCCATAAATAATGTTAACGTGATGTTTTATTAAATTATCTTATTTTTCAATCTTTTTATTAAGGTTTTAATCATGTGAACGCCAGGTAATATACTGTTGAATGTAATACGTATGTAATTTTTGATCTGCAATTATTCTTTCTAGCTATGACTTGGGTTGACTCATAGATCTCTTTTCAACCGACTTCCTAAAAGGAGGAGGTTCTCAATTTGTCACAATCTTTTTTTTATGTATGTTCACCGATTACTCGAAGACGTCTGAACCGATTTGGAAAATTCTTTTTTGTTTCAAAGTGTGTACTTCCCGGTGGTCCCATTTAAATTTTATCGAAATCGGTCGAGCGGTTTTAAAAAAAAACAACAATAAATTATTTTTAAATAAATTGCTTAATTGAATATATGTCGCTAGTATAATTTTAGTGAGAAATTAAGAATGTTTTCACGTCTTTGACCAATCAAGGTGAAATAGGGGATGATTTTAAGTTTATTTAACTTGCTTACCTACTTTTTAATACTTACATATGTACATATATGTGTATGTATATAAAGTCTATTCTATACTTATCGTTAAAACGTACCCACCTGAGCGTAGCGAGGGCAAGTCTATACATATAATAAAATTCTATGTCGAATCTGTACATAAAATATTTTTTGGAAAATAATATTGAAATAGTCATTATTATCGATACAGAAGCCGAATCTTTAGTTTTTAATATTTTTGTCTGTCTGTCTGTTTGTCCATCTGTCTGGGAACGCATCACGAAAAAACCACTAGACAGATTTTGATGAAATTTGGTATGATGATAGTTTTTATGATCCGGGTCAACATATAGGATACTTTTTACTGCGGGAAAATTTCTCATCTCTGAGAAATAACTTGGGACGAAGCCTAGCGGAGCGAGGGTGAGTGACTAGGACCGAATTTAGAGGTCTGACGGCCCTAAGGCAACAAACGAGTGGAGATCCCTAATTATTTTCCGAATAAAATGAACAATTTTTTTCAGTCAAGTGTTTTAAGTATTTATTACGAAAGAAATTACATCATTTTAGTAAACTCATGTAGATATAGTCAATTACAAGATATACCCGAAAATAAATTGCAGCGTTAACTCGAATGATATCGATTGTTCACATATTATCATTAATTTATATTTACAAATTCATGAAAAAAGTACGCGACTCGCGATGAGGAATCGAATAATGAACCTCCGATGCTTCGGAGATATTGACCCATTCTACCCAACGAGTTATTCGTTTAAAAGATGATAGTAAATGTAAAATACTTATCAGAGCTATTTGATATATTGATGCTTTACGGATTGAAGTGAAGAAATATGGATAAATTGTTTTTAATATTTAAGGACTATATAATAAATATTTGTACAAGTATAATAAAATGTGAAATAAGAATTTTGAAAAATATATGAACGAAAAAGTTGTCGAACCGTCAGAATTTGTTTTTTTTCTAAAAAATCTCTTTTGTGGGGGCCCCTCTCTTGTGGAGGCCCCGGGGCTGTAGACCCGGATGCCCTTCCCTAAATCCGGCCCTGGGTGAGTCGCTAGTAATATTATAAATGTGAAAATTATCCAGGGAAACCCAAGACATATCCTATATAACCAAAAACTTTAATACACCTTTTAGTTTCATTAAGACCCCAGAAATAAGCGAGTACAAACAGACCAAAAATATTTAATGGTCGACTGGGCTGTGGTTTTGTGTAAATAACCTAAACGTTATAAAAGAAAATTTATTTTAAATCGCAAACATTTTTTTTCTGAGAATTGATTACCTGCCGTTAGCAATAGCTTCTTTTAGGGTTCTTTCTTGATTTTCTATATAGGTTATTTGCATCTTCAATGTTGCTGTTAATGTCTTAGCATTTTTAAGTATTTCTTCAAGCTTCACTTTTAATAAGTTTGGTGGTACTGGTGCGAATGTCTCCACATCAGCCCTATGTGATGGTTTATATTGACTTTCTTGCTCAATATCTAAGCCAAGATGGTTTTTTAAAAATTGAGCGTCGCTTAGGTTTTGCGTTGAAAAGTCTTTGCTGAAATTGTAATGAATATATTTATTTTATAGTTGTGAATGTCTTTTAGGGTTTACGATCTGTTAGAACCCTTTTGTAACCCTTTTGTCTGCTTGCGTGGAGACATATATCGGTCCAACAAGTGGAGGCTCTACAAGGGACCTAAATTGTTTTAATGTCACGTTTTCAGCCAAGACCCATGTACGAGGAAACGTCGGATAAAATATAGATGGTTGATTTATTTCTTACTAGAGTAAAGAATTGTGAATTCAGCACCTAATTTCTATCAATACCTTCCCCCCCCCCCCCCTCCCCCCTCTGTCTATGTCTCTCTCTCTTCCTCGCTCTCTATAGGCAGGATATTTATTTGTTTAGATAGCAATTCAATTTCATGCTGCTTAAATTGAAAAGTTTGCTAATCAATCTACATATTTATATTCCTATATTGTTACTATACATTATGTAGCATACTGTTTTAACACATAATATTGATATTTATAATAAATAATAAATGCTCTCCTTTGGTATTTGGTTACAAATTTTATTTGGGCAGCGCAGACTTTCTTGTCCTACATGTACACCTATTTTAAATTGATTTGGACTAAATATTCTTATACAAAATCATAATAATTTATTTCTTAATTATTCAAGGACTTCGTTTGCAATATTAAAAGTCACAAGACGTAATTTTGCTCTCTCAACGCCATTATAAAATAATTGAATAACTTTTTAAAAAAAAAATAAAAACTGACTTCCAGGCACTGAAAAGTAAAAAATAACTAAACGGGGGTTTTCATTTAGAATAGATACTTAATCAGATATTTTCGAAGTCGGTGTGCTTTGATTTGTATTGGCTGGCACCGACTTCGAAAAAATCTGATTAAGTATCTATTCTAAATGAAAACCCCCGTTTAGTTATTTTTTACTTTTCAGTGCCTGGAAGTCGGTTTTTATTTTTTTTTGAAAAGTTATTATTTTTCCATTTTTAGTGTAGACGTATCATCAATACAAATTAATCAAGCCCAAACACCAGGTAATTGCTGTAAATCGTTGAGGAGTTCCCTCGACTATCTTTCGGATGCATCATCAGATCGACTCCAGACCTTCATTAAATTGTAGTGCTATAAAATATCTAATGAAAATGTTATCAAACGCACTAGTCGCCGCTACAATTTTCGAAAGTTCCCCTCGATTTCTCTGGGATCCCATCATTAGATCCTGGTTTCCTTATCATGGTACCACTTTTGGGATATCACCTTTCCAACAAAAAAAGAATTATCAAAATCGGTTCATAAACGACGAAAAAATGCCCGAACAAACATAAAAAAAAAAAAAAAAAAACATATATACGGTCGAATTGAGAACCTCCTCCTTTTTTTGGAAGTCGGTTAAAAACGAAATGTCATGATGATGATAACTATTCTAATTGATTATATTCTACTTACTATTGATATTCTACGGGAGCCAGCCATTCAGAAACCTGTAATATAGAAAAATTATAAGATCTTTTTTAATATCTTAGCATTTCAGATGATTAAATTCATATTAAAGCTTACCCAATCACAACAACATCCCTTAAAAGTTAATAATAGCAAAAATATCTTCATAATTAAGTAATATCGTAGAGTTAGAGTACGTAGACCAAGATCCTGATAATGAATAAAAACGAATTACCCGCAAGTAGTTACTGTTTAGAATAACTGATAAGAGGTAAATGGCTATTCACCATTGTTTTAGAAGTAGCAAAAAGTTTCCATTTATAATGTGATATTTAGTGCTGTGTAGTCAATCAATTTTTGTTGGGATTATAAAAATCATTCCTTCTTCTTCTTCACGATTGATTTATTCTAAGCGACATTGATAAGTAAATATAATAGATATTTATATGAAATGTATTCTTATCTATCATGCATCCAAAAATGCAAAACTGTACACGAAGAACAAAGAACATTCTAATTTTGTTTTCGTGTGTACACTCAAATATTGTTTTTTTTTTAATTTTCATAATAGTTTTTGTATGAGTATAATAAATAAAGAAATATTTTCATGATCAATTTTGGCTACGGGCCACGCATGGGAAAATCTAATTGAGACTGACCAACAGACCATGTGTACAGGAAATAATACAGTGCACAAGTCTGGTGGGATGACAATTCAACACTGGTATAGATCAGAGTTAGTGCCGACAGCTTTACGTGCTATCCGAGACACAGAGGTGTAACATCGCCAACTTTTAAACTCTAAGTTCTCGATGAGATTTTCTTGATAGAAAAGACCAGAAACTCTGATTCTGACTATCTAGGTCACTATATAGATTTATAGTGATTGTTTCTGTACATATTTGCACAATATTCTAATGTAATTATACTAATCTATACAGATAAATAAAATTGGAGTGTCTGTTTGTAATATTAAAATAACCGCTTTTTACTAAATGCATATGGATGTATACACGGAACATATACCAAAACAACATTTTTACAATTTTTGTCTGTCTGTCTGTCTGTATGTTCCGGCTAATCTCCGAAACCGCTGGACCGATTTTGACGGGACTTTCACTGGCAGATAGCTGATGTTATAGGGAGTAACTTAGGCTACTTTTATTTTAGAAAAAGAATCAGGGTTCCGCGAAAAAAATTTTAAACCCATGAAATTGTGAACAAAATCCGCGTACGGCATATGCACCCGAGCAAAACGAGGGTAAATTGCTATATAAATTAAATTAAATGAATAGTATAAAGTAGCAAGCTACTATTTATGTAAGTATACCTAAACATAGGTAACCGTGAAAATGTACCTAGGGACGAACGCGAGCGAAGCGAGCGTGAGTCGCTAGTCAATATCTGTAATGCGTTAAAATAAATATATTTTTAACGATATTTTTTTTTCTTCAGTGAAAGAATTCATCGATGGATTGTTCAGTGAAGAAGCGTATGAGCAGCCTTCCGATGAGGAAAAAGTTGATGATTTGGAAATGAAACTACCCGAATGGTTCGATGAAAAAAAATATAACCAGTAAGTGGAAGATAAAGTATACCTAAGAGCATGTGGATACAAACAATGTATCACAGATGCATGGTAACAATAAAAACTTAAAAAAAAAAAACCGACTTCCAGGCACTGAAAAGTAAAAAATAACTAAAAGGAGGTTTTCATTTAGAATAGATACTTAATTAGATTTTTTCGAAGTCGGTGTGCTTTGATTTGTATTGGCTGGCACCGGCTTAAAGTTAAAGTTTTTATTTTTCCATTTTTAGTGTAGACGTATCATCAATACAAATTATTCAAGCCCAAACACCAGGTAATTGCTGTAAATCGTTGAGGAGTTCCCTCGACTATCTTTCGGGTCCATCATCAGATCGACTCGAGACCTTCATTAAATAGTAGTGCTTTAAAATGCCTAATGAAAATGTTATCAAACGCACTAGTCGCCGCTACAATTTTCGAAAGTTCCCCTCGATTTCTCTGGGATCCCATCATCAGATCCTGGTTTCCTTATCATGGTACCACTCTTGGGATATCTCCTTTTCAACAAAAAAGAATTATCAAAATCAGTTCACAAACGAAGAAAAATTCCCCGAACAAACATAAAAAAAATATATATATCTATACGGTTGAATTGAGAACCTCCTCCTTTTTTTGGAAGTCGGTTAAAAAAAAACACTCAATTGAAATAGCTCCTTTTTTGATTTAAAAATACTTCACTCACTTAAATAATATACAGTACCTGGGCGACCGAGCTTCGCCTGGAGTTCTTTTTTGTTATATTGTATTTTTTAGATAAAAAAAAAAACCTAAAAATTTGAATAAATACAAAAAATAAAATAAAAGTAAAAAGTTTGTAATCCGACCGGGACTCGATCCCGGGCGTACGTGATGTTTAACGTGCGCCTTGACCACTTGACCACGATGCTTACATCCCAATGTAAGAAATTATGGACCGTATTCTGCGTAGAATAATGCAAAAGAAAACCGCATGAAAACTCGAAATCACGCGTTTTCCCAGACATGAGATTAATCTAGATCAATTTTTCATCGAATTTCAGCGAAATAATTAGAGCCGTTTCCGAGATCGCTGGTATAAATAAATAAAGAAATAAAGATATAAATATACAAGAATTGCTCGTTTAAATATATAAGATAATTATTTGTGTGAAAAATAATTAAATCTTGTTATAATACTCTTATATCACAATATAGTAGTAATCAGCTTATAAATAATATTAAATTAGAATGGACTTTAAAAGTAATGTTTTATTGTAGGGGCAGACGTTTCTATGCAGACTTTTCTTTCATGCTCTCAGCATCTATGGTAGCCGGTCTGGTCGCGGTGTTCTCAATTCCAACGATACTAAGCGTCCTAGTCTCTACTCGACGTTCCAACTCTGTCTACACCGCATACAGGAGATATTTTTCAACATATAAACACATAATATTATGGATGGACTCTGAACTTAAGCCTGGCTCAGAGTAAGTTTTATATTGTCTATTATATAAAATTTAATATTCCCGGATTTACTACCCGACCTTGATAGAATCTTTTAGTCGATCAAAAGTTTAATCTTGTTAAGCTTTGATTTGATTTTAGCAATAAATAATTAATAATTATCAATTATTTGTATATAATATGAATAAATGTAAATGATGAAGATGAACTCTGAACTTAAGCTTGGCTCAGAGTAGGTAAGTATTATATTGTCTATTATTTAAAATTTAAATTTAGTGATTTAAATTTTTAATATTCTATTATTTTCTACTCAACCTTGATAGTACAATCTTTCAGCCGATAAAAACTTTAATCTTTTTAAGCTTTGATTTGATTTTGGCAATAAATAATTATCAATTATTTGTATATGAAATGAATGAATGTAAGAGCAAGTGTAAATGAAATTATCTTACGTATATTTTTTAGATCATGGAAGTCAATATATACTGTTAGAAAGCGGCACTTAGTTGCTGGTAAAACCGCGAAGCTAAAGGGAATAGGAACAGTATCTCAGCGAGATATATCTCTCACGTTGTTTGGTTTTATTGGATACTCTTTCCTGAAACCTGACAAATTTGGAATAACTCCACTCCAAGAAGGCGACTGGGACGCTTATAATCACCTTTGGAGAGTTATCGGACATATGATAGGATTGAAGGACAAGTAATATTTTTTTAATTTTATGTATCTATATTTACAATGTAAAATATTTTATATTTAGGTAAGTAATAAATTAGTTAATAACGATGATTAAATATTGTTAAGCTAATACGCTATTTTTATTTGATATACTAGCGACTCACCCTCGCTCGTTCGGGTTCGTCCCTAGGTACGTTTTAATTTCTTTGAGCGAAACCCTAATTCTTTTTCTAAAATAAAAGTAGCCTAAGTTACTCCATATAATATCAGCTATTTGCCAGTGAAAGTCCTGTTAAAATTAGTCTTACTGAGGAAAGCTATAGGCTATATATCATCCCGGAAAAATGTACGGTTCCGTGGGATAGATTTGTTTTTGTCTAGGGACGAACCCGAAGCGAAGCGAGGGTGAGTCGCTAGTTTAGTATGAAGCTATTATTTTGACATTACAAACAGACACTTCAATCAATTCAATTTTATTTATCTATATAGATTATTAAGTTCTTCCTTCAGTGTATGGTCTTCTTTTGCGTCTTCAGCTTTTTTATAATAAATATAATACAATTTTTAACCGACTTCCAAAAAAAGGAGGAGGTTCTCAATTCGACTGTATATATATATATATTTAGAATAATCAGATTTTTTCGAAGTCGGTGCCAGCCAATACAAATCAAAGCACACCGACTTCGAGAAAATCTGATTAAGTATCTATTCTAAATGAAAACCCCCGTTTAGTTATTTTTTACTTTTCAGTGCCTGGAAGTCGGTTTTTATTTTTTTTTAATAATTGAGTCGAATCTGTACGTTGAATATTTTTTAGAAAATCTTATTGAATATTATCGATACAGAGGCCGAATCTATAGTTTTTAGATTTTTTGTCTGTCTGTCTATCTGTCTGTCTGCCTGTCTGGGAAAGCATCACGAGAAAACCATTGGATAGATTTTGAAGAAATTAGGTATGATAATAGTAGGTTTCTCCGGGTCAACATATAGGAAGGACACTTTTTACTGCGGGAAAATATCTCATCTTTGAGAAGTCCATGTTAAACGTCATAACGTAACTAGGGATGAACCCGAGTGGAGTGAGGCTGAGTCGCTAGTTATAAATAAATTTATATGGCAGTATCTCTTAAGGTCTTAGTACACGTGTAACTCCCTTCTATTAATCGAGAAGACCCAATCAAGTAGGAAAAATATAAACGTGTGGTCGGGTGTATTTTAGTCTACCTTATACCTAAAAAACTTCATCTCATATTTAACTCCGAATTTAAATTATGCATTATATATTTTCAGATATAACATATGTAGAAACAGTTATGAAGAGACGCGCCAAGTGTTGCAAATCATATTGGAACGGGTATATACTCCATGTTTAGAGAACGTTCCAGAATATTTCGAACACTCTACTCATGTACTGATAGAGGGACTGAGCCAGATATTAACGGCTCTAGAATCTTTATCAATGATCTACTTGGTTAAATACCTAGCTGATGTTCCTGGATACATATATACGGAGGAAGATAGATACATTTTTCAAAATAAGCTAAAAAAGATATTGAATGGGCGGTCAGAAAATACAGGTATTTTGAATTTCTTGACACTGCGAATGATTTTTTATTAATTTGGATATAGCTTTAGGATATATTGCTTTAAGAGATAATAATTTTGAAATTACTGAATGTTTTTCACGAGTGTTTATAGTTTGATTAAAAAATGATATTTGATGTAAATGTTAACTAATCTAAGTAAACACCAAGTTTAATTTAGGGATTTAATTGAGGATGCCATAGAAGTGATATAACACCCTTATACAGAATTATGTATCTGTTTATCACACTCAACTTTTTTCGAATATACATACAAAGATTAAGGGAATTTTATACACAAAAAAACATTATCAGGTGCATCGTGTGACGTTAAAAAATAGGAATGTTAACAGGAAAGGAAAGAAAACAATTGGACATTTTTTTCAATACTTTAAACATATAATCTTTTTCAGGAGTGTATGCATCTGAATTAATGGAGAAGTGCCTTATAAGCCAATCTGCAGTACCGAGACAAGAAAACATCTTTTACCTTCGTGACTACGACTCTGTACATACTGCACCAGCTTATAAAAATCTCCCATTTATAGGAAAATACAAATTGGCGTTCAATAATGTCATCGTTAGCTTGTATTCAACTTATTATGGCAGAAAGTTTTTCAATTTTCATCATAAATGGTCTATTTTTGTTGGAACTTATATTCCATATCTTGCTATTTGGAAATTTGGCATAAAAAATGCGTTTGTAAATGCTTTTCATGAAGACCCAGTTGATGATATGACTCCTAAATTAAATTCAGAATATTATAAGCCAGAACCCCCAAAGCCATGGTACAAATTATTGTATGATATTTTCTGGTAATAAATATAGACCTTCTTACGGGTACCATGTTCCCTAAAGATCATGGATGTAATATCCGAATAAAATTTTTCAAAGAAGTAGCCCTTTAGTCTTATGTATAATATACATGGTCATCGATGTAGCATTTAAATAATGATTACATTTATACCCTATCATCACCTCTATCGATTGTTTGAGTTATTAGAGATACTTCATACTGTGTAAAATACTACCTGTATACCTGATTCAAATTCCCATGGGTAATACTAAATAGTATCTTAAACCACAATTTCATTATTGATACAAACTTTCATCTTATCTATATCATTTTAATTAAATTCTAAAAATTCTTGATCAGTGATTTGTATACAAGCTACTGACTGTTGTGCAAAATTCGTTTCTCGTGCGACGTTTCTTAACAACATAATAACTCAATTTAATTTTATTCTTAAGTACATCTACTCTACTTCTGATCTACCAAACAATAAGATGATTTTACGTCTATTAATTTTGTTTGTAAGTTCAAGTAAATTGCTAGTTCTCTGTAATTGCTAGTTTCGCCTAAATATAACGTAGACAACGCTTACGCTCAATGTGACCATGACGACAAAAATAGACACGTTCCAATAATGTTTTTTTTGCTTAAAACGTGAATTAAAAGCCTGATATAACTTGTTAGACTTCGTTCGCTTAGCCAACTAATTACTTAGGTAAATTATGAAGCATTATAATTACCTTACTAAAATATAAAAAGATAGCGACCCTAAACTGCCAGATAAAAAAAAAAGAAAATAAAAGTTCTTTTTTAAATTTTTACGACTTTAGAATCATACAAATCGGCAACTATTGGTTGAATAATAAAGGCATTTATAAACATCTATCTCAATTTTACTTATCGGATCAAAATCTAGAGTCCACTATCAAGTAAAACGCGTGCGAAAATGAAATTATTAAAGTATTTTAGTAGATCCCGCTGTGGTCCCATATATCCTCTGGAAAGCAATCCATTTAAATAAATAATAATAATCCCTTTTAATATAAGTCTCTATAAGTGTTATATATGTAGATGTAGTTTTATATGGTCTGTAGTGAACGTGTAGGTATAATAATGTATATATGTATATTTAGATACTTAAATATGTATATTCGACTATGAGTGTTTCAAGTGTCGGTGTACAAAAGTCGTATTTTAGTGTAAAGCCCAAATTTTTATACATGGTGTGTGTAACAGCATTAAAAATATTGTTATAGTCTAAAACAATTGTTTTATTATATTAAATCTTATTTATTGCCCTTATTCTGAATATTACTGAAGCAATCATACTAATCACCTTTAGTTGTTTCTAAATTCCTAAAATTCCACAAAAAACATTAATCATTAAACACACACAGTAAAACATTAAGTAGGATAATATGAATAAATTATTAATTAAACAATCTACTATACAATTATTATAAAAAATTAAAAGTTACATTCAAATAACTAAATTGTACAAAATAAATTGTAATACAATAGAATATATACTTATATAAAATATATATGTATATACATGCATAATAATAATAGTATTTCATATGTTATCATTACGTAAAATCGAACATAAAGGAGAAAAAACAATCATTAAAATATACCTAATACATCTTAAAATTTAGTATAAATTAAATCCAAAGCAATAGCTCTTCCAGTTGCGCTTAATTTGTTAACCTGTGTATACAGTTTTTAATCTTACCCTCTACTTGTAACTTGTCTTGCCTGTGAATTTTCGATGTACTCAATAATGTTAAGTTAAGCTTTAATGTAATATTTTTTTGAGAAATAAATGACCTTAAACCTGAAATTAACTGTTTGTATGTATGTATGTGTATAAAAATGTATTTGTTTTTGTATAATTATAATATTTAGTTGTTATATTTTAATATTAAGTTACCATACCATTTGATGCTGTAATGTACCTACACCGCTCTAAATTAACTTATTTTCTCACTATTGAAGGGTTTCTGGAAGAAATGTCTTAAAGAGATAAGTTATCCTTTGTCGACATTCTGTTACTTTATTTTTAATGTATAACATATATTTTATGGTACATAAATAAATAAATAAAAATATTACATAAATGATATAATTACATTATATTTACATACTGTTATTGTTTCTCAAATTTTTAGTTCGTTTTTAAAGTACTCCGATAACCCTGTCAATTATAGCTCTCCTTCAGCTGGTATTCACTCATATAAAGTGACAATAGTAAAGTTTCCATGAACACTTTCTCCTAGAGCTAAGGGATGTGATAAACAGACTTACTATAATATGAAACGCGCAGCGAGACAGCAAGACGAAGGTGGCGAACAGCACTTGTGGATCGTTATAGCAAAACGTTATTATAACCGCCTGAAAACAATTCAACCCTGATTTAAATGAAAAATACGCCAGAATGATCAAAAGGCAACTTATTAGAAATAAAACATTCTGTTATATTATTAAATATTGAATATAAGTTTAACATTAATTAAATATTGGATATGTAATTATGTAAATAATTTAATAACTGTAATAAATAGTAATTATTTATACAAAATAATAAAACACACGAGTGAATTGGAAAAATAATACAAATCCCGTTCGGAAACAAAACGCTAATCTATTTTAAGATATTTGAAATATAATTTAGTATTAATTAAACATAACAATTAAGTAAATATAAATAACGAATTAAATAGTCGATTGATGCCTACAACACTATTAATACGATTCTATTTAATAAAAGATGTGTTTAGAAATATGTTTTGTAACAAATATCTCTTCTCCTTGCCCTTCATTACTTGGTAATGGTTGCCCCATTAGTTCAATGTCATCTCAACCTTCGTTTATTGATCATCTTTCACGCACTTTATTAATTGCCATTAACAATAATTTTTCTACTAAAAATATTATACCGCACAAAGCTGCTCAAAGCTCTATAATAATTCCATCTTCACCCCTTCCAACAGGTCATCATAGATCTAATAAAAATTCTGCAAGAATTTGCCATATATTTATCAGATCCACCGCTTGCATCCGCCGTCAGTTCCGAAAAGTTATGTAGTTATTTTTACTAGGAAGAGACATATTCCAGACGTAAACATTTTATAAAAGGAACAAAATATTCCTAATCTATATTCTGAAAAAAATTTAGGTATTTCTCTAGACTAAATTATCAGGTACTTCTCATATCGATTACTTATATCTCCAAAAAATGTGAAAATAATATTCCAATTTTACGTGCATTATCAGGAGTGTGGTTGGATTCCCATCAATACTCAAAAAATTTTTTACCCCTATTATTCGTACCTATTTTCTTAATGGAGTATTTCTGTTAGATCAGCACTAGAAAAATTAAACAGAATCTAATATTAGGTGCCGTGAAAGCAAGCAAGCAAAGCAGCAAATGCCATGCAGGTTGAATGTGTAGAGCCTCCACTTCATCTTCGCAGACAATATGTTTCTGAACGCTTTATTTCGAAAGTTTTACAATTCTCATGTCATCCGTTATTATGTTCCCTTCATCATTTATAACAAACTAGCGATGAACAAACTAGGGACGAACTAGCTACGTTTTAACGGTAAGTATAGAATAGACTATATATGTACATGTACATATATATAGGTATATAAAAGTAGGTAAGTATTATATATATATATATATATATATATATATATATATATATATATATATATATATATCCTTACTTGAGAAATGATTGATTTTCCATTCAATTTTCTACACCCCGTTTCACCCCTTTATATATGATATGCTTTCCCGGATGAAAACTATCCTATGTCATTCCCAGGCTCTCAAAATATTTTTATACCAAATTTCATCTAAATCGGTCCAGCGGGTTAAGCGCGAAAAAGTGACGGGCAGACATAGAGACAGAAGGAGTTACTTTCGCATTTTATATTAGTATGGATATATAAAGTTGGCTTTTTTTTTTGCGGTGCTGGTCTATCATGCTGAACTGATGGCTGAACGTTGAGAAGTCAGTCAATATATAATATAATAATATATAATAAAAATAGTTATGCGAGTGTTCCTTAGTAAGTTCAGTAGTAATGAAAAAAAATTCTAAATTAAAAAAAGTATCTTGAATGTTGACCCATGTAATAAGTTATCACTACACAAAATTTAGTTTTTGCGTGAAACGCACACATCGATTTGACTAAGTTAGTTTGATTATATGTATAGATAAGTATAGGCTATATACTCTATATATGATCTGTGGTATAGGTACTTTAAGAGATAGACATACACTATGGCAGATTTTTCTGTAAACCTTTTCAAGACCTACAATTTTTAGTACATTGTTTTGATGTATGTCTTAAGGTTTAGCCAGCGGAAGGTTTCTAAGGAGGACTCGATAAAACCCTTTGTGTTTTCCCGTGGGAAAGAAAGATTTTTTCTAAACTAAAAGGTAACCTAAATGTTGACCCGAGTAATAAGTTATCACTTCACCAAATTTATTTATTTATACAGACAAAATTTTTAATAACTATTGTTTTAGGGTCTATATTGTATACATACATACAGTCATTGTTTTTAAAAAATATGTCATGTACAGATTTCGCTAAGTTACTGCTTTATTATAGTATCGATTATACTTGATAAAAAAAGAAACACTGAACTAACTTTTGTAAACCTCACAGCAATTAAATTTTTTTAATAAATAAAATAAAGTTTTATGGCGCTATGCATAACAATAGCGCCATATATGTAATAAAATTCTAACCGAGTCGAATCTGTACATTAAAGATTTTTTTGGAAAATCTTATTGAAATAGTCATTATTATCAATACAGAGGCCGAATCTATAATTTTTTAAAAATTTGTCTGTCTGTCTGATCTGATCAAATAACAAAAACTCCGACAGAGCTGAATTTTGGTAAAGACCTTGGGTACACCAATAGAAATAAAGTTCCAAAAGTCCCCATTGATCCCATGTGTACTAAAAAAGTTGTTCAAGGTCAAAGGTCAAAATTTTCGGTATTTTGGATTTTTCTTGAAAACGGTAAGTTTTATCAAAAATATAGACTAGACAAAAATTGTAGATCTTAAAATTATCTACAAAAATAGATATAATACTTTTTTTTCCTAACAATCACCATTCCTAAGATTTCGTGATTCTAAAAGTTGAAGATGTTACATTCTACATGATATGCATACTTTAGATTTTATTGATATTTATAATTTCGATTTCGTCACTGTCTCACTGATGATCATCAAAACTCTTAGGGTACTTTCTGAAGTCCTAGAAAGCTGAAATTTGGTATGTAAGTTAGTATCTTATATATTTAAACGAGCAATTCTTGTATATTTATATCTTTATATTTTTATTTCTTTATTTATTTATACCAGCGATCTCGGAAATGGCTTTAACGATTTTGCTGAAATTTAGTATATGGGGGCTTTCGGGGGCGGAAAATTGATCTAGATTAGTCTCATGTCTGGGAAAACGCGAGTTTTCGAGTTTTCATGCGGTTTTATTTTGCATTATTCTACGCAGAATATGTTCTATAATTTCTTACACTCGGATATTAGCATCGTGGTCAAGCGCTCAAGGCGCAAGTTAGGTAACACATATGCCCGGGATTGAGTCCCGGTCAGAATACAAAGTTTTTACTTTTGTTTTTATTCAAGTTTTTAGTTATTTTTTTATCTAAAAAATACGATATGACAAAAAAGAACTCCGAGCGAAGCTCGGTCGCCCATGTACTTAGTACTTAAACAAAAAAAAAAAAATCTAAAAGTTGGACCTTAGGTAGTCAATCATTATTTAAATGCTACATCGATGGCCATGTAAATTAAATATAAGACTAAAGGGATACTTCTTTGAAAAGTTTTATTCAGACATTACATCCATGATCTTTGGGGTACTTGGTACCCGTAAGATGTTCTATATTTATTACTAGAAAATATCATACAATAATTTGTACCATGGCTTTGGAGGTTCTGGCTTATAATATTCAGAATTTAATTTAGGAATCATATCATCAACTGGGTCTTCTTGAAAAGCATTTACAAACGCATTTTTTATGCCAAACTTCCAAATAGCAATATATGGAATAGAAGTTGCAACAAAAATAGACCATTTATGATAAAAATTTAAAAACATTCTGCCATAATAAGTTGAATACAAGCTAACGATGACATTATTGAACGCCATTTTGTATTTTCCTATAAATGGGAGTTTTTTATAAGCTGGTGCAGTATGTACAGAGTCGTAGTCACGAAGATAAAAGATGTTTTCTTGTCTCGGTACTGCAGATTGGCTTATAAGGCACTTCTCCATTAATTCAGATGCATACACTCCTGAAAAAGATTATAAGTTTAAAGTTTCGAAAAAAAAGGCTAAGTGCTTCTTCTAATTCTATTGTTTTCTATTTATAAGAATTTTAAAATAATACAACTAACATTCCTATTTTGTAACGTCACACGATGCACTTAACAATGTTTTTTGTGTATAAATTTCCCTCAACCTTTGTATGTATATTCGAAAAAAGTAGAGTGTGATAAACAGATACATGATTTTGTATAAGGGTTTTATATCACTTCTATGGCACGCTCAATTAAATCCTTAAATTAAACTTGGTGTTTACTTAGATTAGTTAATATTTACATCAAATATCATTTTTTAATCAAACTATAAACACTCGTGAAAAACGTTCAGTAATTTCAAAATTATTATCTCTTAAAGCAATATATCCTAAAGCTATATCTAAATTAATAAAAAATCTTTCACAGTATCAAGAATTCCAATATACCTGTATCTTCTGACCGCCCTTTCAATAGCTTTTTTTTTAGCTTATTTTGAAAAGTGTATCTATCTTCCTCCGTATATATATATCCAGGAACATCAGCTAGGTATTTAACCAAGTAGATCATTGATGAAGATTCTAGAGCCTTTATTATGTAGCTCATTCCCTCTATCATGACACGAGAAGAGTGTTCGAAATATTCTGGAACATTCTCTAAACATGGAGTATATACCCGTTCCAATATGATTTGCAATATTTGGCGCGTCTCTTCATAACTGTTTCGACATATGTTATATCTGAAAATATATTATAATGCATATTTTAAATTCTCTTCAAAATAAATTCGCGAAATAGTAAGAAAAGATAGATAGTTTAAGATAGTTCTATTTAAAATTAGCGACTCACCCTCGCTCCGCTCGGGTTCTTCTCTACGTACGTTTTAAGATTTAGGATAGATTTCTCAGAGATGAGATATTTTCTCGTAGTAAAAAGTATCCTATATGTTGACCCGGATAATCAGCTATCATCATTTTGACGTTGAAATTTGGTATTACCAAATTTCATCAAAATCCCTCCATTGTTTTTCCCGTGAGGCGGTAATATACAGACAGACAGACGGACAGACAGACAAACGGACAGACAGACAAACAGGCAGACAAAAATTCTAAAAACTGTAAATTCGGCCTCTGTATCGATAATAATGACTATTTCAATTAGATTTTCCAAAAAATATTTAATGTACAGATTCGGCTTTGTTACAATTTTATTATATGTAATATAGATAATAGATGTCAAATATTCGCCTTAATCTAAGAAAGTATTATATAATGCACAATTTAAATTCAGAGTACAAATATCAGATGATATTTTTTAGGTATTAGGCAAGCCATAAATACATCCGACCACACGTTCATATTATTTTCCAACTTGAGTGGGTCTTCTCGATTAATGGAAAGGAGTTACATGTGTACAAAGGACTTTCGAAATACTACCATATAAATTTATTTTAAAAAAGCTGAAGATGCAAGAGAAGACCATATACTAAAGGAAGAACTTAATAATATATCAAATATAAATAGTGTATCCGCTTATCATCATCTAATCATCGCTATTAACTAATTTATTACTTACTTAGATACATTAAAATTAAAAAATAGTTACTTGTCCTTCAATCCTATCATATGTCCGATAACTCTCCAAAGGTGATTATACGCGTCCCAGTCGCCTTCTTGGAGTTGAGTTATTCCAAATTTGTCAGGTTTCAGAAAAGAGAATCCAATGAAACCAAACAACGCGAGAGATATATCTCGCTGAGATACTGTTCCTATTCCCTTTTGCTTCGCGGTTCTACCAGCAAAAAAGTGCCGCTTTCTAACAGTATGTAGTGACTTCCATGATCTAAAAAATAAACGTAAAATAATTTCATTTACATTTATTCATATTATAAACAAATAATTGATAATTATTTATTGCTAAAATCAAATCAAAGCTTAACAAGATTAAACTTTTGATCGACTAAAAGATTCTATCAAGGTCGGGTAGTAAATCCGGGAATATTAAATTTTATATAATAGACAATATAAAACTTACTCTGAGCCAGGCTTAAGTTCAGAGTCCATCCATAAATTTATGTGTTTATATGTTGAAAAATATCTCCTGTATGCGGTGTAGACAGAGTTGGAACGTCGAGTAGAGACTAGAACGTCTAGTATCGTTTTAATTGAGAAAACTGCGACCAGACTGGCTACCATAGATGCTGAGAGCATGAAAGAGAAGTCTGCATAGAAACGTCTGCCCCTACAATAAAACATTACTTTTAAGGTCCATTCTAATTTAAAATTATTTGTAAATTGATACATAGTCAAATAAAATATTTTTAGAATGCGTGTGTATTGTGATAAGAGTATTATAACAAGATTTAATATTTTTCTCACAAATAATTGTGTATATTATTTAAGTGAGTAAAGTATTTTTGAATCGACAAGGAGGAGCTATTTAAATTGAGTGTTTTTTTTTTGTTACTATGCATCTGTGATACATTGTTTGTATCCACATGCTCTTAGGTATACTTTATCTTCCACTTACTTGTTATATTTTTTTTCATCGAACCATTCGGGTAGTTTCATTCCAAATCATTAACTTTTTGCTCATCGGAAGGCTGCTCATACGCCTCTTCACTGAACAATCCATCGATGAATTCTCTCACTGAAAAAAATAATATTTGTTAAAAAAAAATTTTAGGCCAATATAGATATTGATTGGTCGTTGTCGTCTCAGCCCAAACACGTCCACTACTGGACATAGGCCTCCACCAAAGATTTCCACAACAACCGGTCTTGTGCCATCCGCATCCAGTGGGCTCCAGCGACTTTGATCAAGTCGTCGGTCTACTTTGTGGGAGGCCTGTCTACGCTTCGCCTTCCGGTATTACATTTAAATATCATGCACTTATATACAGATACTATCACTATTAATTGATATAGTGTGATCAGTTACCTAATTAAATTGATTTTCATTACAAGTAGACTAGATAATAAGAATTTCAATAAGAGTCTGGAGTTTAAAAGTTTGACTTTTTGTCTCGAAGAGCGCATTAATCTTTCGGCCCTACGTATAATCTGCACTAGTGTTGAATTGTCACCCTACCGGACTTGTGCACTACAATTCTTCCTGCATATGGTCTGTCTCAATTATATTAGCCGGCGTGGCGCGTGGCCAACATCGACCACGAGGATATTTATGTATTTATTTATTATACTCGTACAAAAACTATCGTGAAAACAAAAAACTTAAAAAAAAAAAAAAACGACTTGCGGGTACTGAAAATTAAAAAATTACTAAACGGGGGTTTTCATTTAGAATAGATACTTAATCAGATATTTTCGAAGTCGGTGTGCTTTGATTTGTATTGCCTGGCACCGACTTAAAAATCCGCGAATAAACAATTGAGAACCTCCTGCTTTTTTTGGAAGTCGGTTAAGAAAACAATATTTGAGTCTAGATACGAATCAAAAAAATTAGGATGTTCTTTTTTTTCGTGAACATTCTTGCATTTTTGCATGAATATCAAAAATAGATAAACTAGCTATAGATGACTTATACATTTAATTAAAATACAAAATAAAAAAAAAAACAAAATTATCTCGTTATAAGGAAGTTTTATTAACTTCCTCGGTGGTGTAGTGGTTA
Organism: Argynnis bischoffii washingtonia; assembly: GCA_033884665.1. NCBI lineage: Eukaryota > Metazoa > Arthropoda > Insecta > Lepidoptera > Nymphalidae > Argynnis > Argynnis bischoffii. The sequence continues at coordinate 5,294,761 of CM066628.1, read as the reverse complement.
GCATGTCCCAGGTCGGGCCAAGTTTAGGCCTTTCAAATTCAATGAGTCTTTCTGTTTAGTAAGCCTCAGTAACAGCCCAGAGTTGAGAAGTTGGCGGTGTTTCACCTCCGTGCCTCGGAGAGCACGTAAAGCGTTTCTGCGCCTTAATTGTCATTGGTCGTGTCGAGTAGTCGTTCCACCGAAGTATGACAGTGATAAGAATAGAGAGTGCCCAGTTCTGTCTGCGCGTATACCTACTTGTATAGTATAATATCTTCTGCGCAGATGGCTAATTTCAATGAGATTGGCCACCGTGGCCGAAATCGGTTGGGAGGACAAAATATCTATATTAAAATTTTACTGTGTCTGTAAATTTATTTTTAAGTTAAAAAAATTTTTTTACTTAACGTTTTCAGTCATAAAATCAAATTTTCATAAACTATATGTTTTTAGTACGAAAATAAGTCTTAAAAACTTCTGTAAAAAATTGTAAGAAAGTTATGACTTTTGTGTGTTATAATGTAACATCATCATAGATGTAAACCTCAATATGTATAGGTACTATATTTTTTTTTCACTTTTTCGTAATTTATATTCCCATGGTCCATATAGCCCGTGGGCCATTTAAAAAATCAAGGTTTGAGATAACCCGAATTTATCACTTGGACCGGGCAGTATGAATACTTCCCTACTTCTAGCCAGGCAATGTGATGAATTCGGTCGTGACGTGCGACGTGTGTGGGGCGCGCGCAGGGGGAGGTCCGTGAGCGCACACAGCGAGGGGTTAGTTCGCAGTGATACAGAAATCAAACATTTCTTGCAATTTAAAAAAGCTCAAAAGCTCGGTCTTCAAGAATACATAATTCTTATATTAATAAAATTCTTGAACAATGTTAATATATCAAATATTTCTGACTTTTTCTAGTCTACCAACTAATTTTTAAGCTATTGTTCATATGTAATATTTTTATCAAAATCAAATTAAGGCAACTACTAATGTTATTAGGTTTAATTGTTTAACTTCTTTTGGACTACTATGCTGAATTATGTAAGTTTAATTTCATATAATAAACAAAAACACTACAGTTCATCCGTTTTATTATTTCGCCCAAGTCATTATTAATACTGACCGGGATAAGTTACTATTCATGCAGTTTTACTGACATTGCTCACATGACACGGGCGTTATGTTACATACAGACCGGTCATAGCGACCAGGCTTCTCAAGTTGCCTATAACGTATATATTTATGTACATATACCTAAAAAATGCAATTGTTTTTCCAGTGATCGATACAAGTTTTAAGTTAAGTGAAGCATAAAAAGATATTATGTTGAAGGAAAAATGAGGTAAACTGTACTATTTAGTATTCAGTGACTACTGACTGTTTTAAGCCTTTACTGTGTGTGTGTGTGTGTGTGTATAAACTGCGATAAATTACTCTGTGTATGCACATAAAATCAATAAAACAACTATGTATAATGCAAGTGACCTTTGAGCTTTAATTTCCTTAAACCTTTAAAGTATAAATTCTTATCACAGTTCACCTTTTTGTATTTTTATCATTAGTCAATTATAAATAAATAATATACAAATAATCTATACATATAATAAAACTGTAGAGGTCGAATGTCTGTACATATAAAAAAAATTGCTAAAAACCGAATCAGGGGAATGTAAGAAGAGAAATAGAACAAATCCAATTTTTTTTTAATTTTTTGTTTCTCTGTCTGTTTGTCTGTTTGTACGAGCTAACCTCCGAAACTGTTGGACCGATTTAAATGAAATTTTACATGGTGGTACCTTATATTCCCAGTCAACATTTTATATACTTTTCATCTCGGAAAATTAAAGAGTTCCCGTGGGATAGTTAAAAAACTATAATAACTTATACAGCGTAGTACACAACAACTTATGCACATAATTTAGTAAAATATAGCATGCTGATACCTCCTCTTCGGCCGATAATCGGCCTAAGGTACCGGTAAAGTATCGATAAAAATGTACGGTTATCGTAGGATAGATTTGTTTTTGTTTTCCTAGAGGTGAACCCGAACAAAGCAAAGGTGAGCTGCTAGTTTTTAATAATCATATAAGTGCGAGTCAGACTCGCGCACCGAAGATACGTGGTACTAAACATTCTTTTGTTATATTTTTTTTTTTTAACTTACATTATTTATTAGTAAAATATTTCTTTAAGTTCACTTTTAACTAATTGTCTGCTTCTGTAGATATGTCTTGAGATCATAACATTGACAACAATCAATCTAAATTATAACGAGCATTGTTACAATACTCGGGAAACTAATTTCAATATTTCGCTTTATACGAGTAAGATGTAAATAAACTCGCATTTACACAATTTTTAAGAACTTACTATTTTTATGATTTTTAATCATCATCATCATCATCATATTCAGCCTGCTTTCATCCACTGCTGGACATAGGCCTCTCCTATGGCACGCCACTGAGCTCGATCTTCAGCTCATTTTTAATCACTAAGATAAATTATGATGTTATTATTTATCATCTATTCGTTTTCTGTGTGCCTTTTGACGGCTGATACCGACTGCAAAAATGTCTAATTAGATATCTATTGGAAAGGAAAACAAACCACTTTCAGCTATGATGCAGACAGAAAAAAGGCCAAGTAATTGAAAAAGGGTCCAAAACAAAATAAGTGATTTAAACGGATACCGATGCCTGGTGTGTAACGAAATTTATGAAAATCCATCAACAGAAGAGTGGATTAAATGCGAAGATTGTGAAATGTGAGCTCATGAAGCTTGCACTTCATACTCAGGCAGAGGTTCCGACTACTGTGACATGTGTCAAGAATAATTTCTAAGTAAGTAATTTAAATTAAGGCTCAATTGAAGACTGTGATAATTACAAAACCAAAACCGTTATTTTTACTGCTACCCGTTTTACCCAAAAGTCTTTACCCACTTTAGACACCCTCCAGGGCAAAACGGGGTTTTTAAGGTTTTTGTTTTTTGATATATTTCTTTTGTTATGAATATATATTTTTTTAGTTTGAGACTGATTTGTTAAAGTTATTTAAGTAGGGAACTAGCTTACCCGTTTTGGACTTGTCTATATATGTAACTAAGCCGAATCTGTACATTGAATATTTTTTGGAAAATCTTATTGAAATAGACCGATATAGATAGATCGATACAGAGGCTGAATCTATAGTTTTTAGAATTTTTGTCTGTCTGTCTGTCTGATTGTCTGTCTGTCTGTCTGTCTGTCTGTCTGTCTGTCTGTTACTGCATCACAGAAAAACCACTGAAGGGATTTTGATGAAATTTGGCATGGTGATAGCTGGTTATCCGGGTCAACATATAGGATACTTTTTACTGCGGGAAAATATCTCACCCTTGAGAAATTTATACTGAACGTTATAACGTAAGTAGGGACGAACCCGAGCAGAGTGAGGATGAGTCTCCTCTTAAGTAGAGAAAGTATAGAAACTGCTAGAAATAAACCATATGAAGATGACCCCTTGAACTAATTTTCTATTAAACAGCATAAATATAAAAAAAATATTCATGTGTTCTATACACACATTAATGATTCTAAAATTAAATTAAATCTATCCAAACAGAATTGATTCTATAAGTACTTCATAGTTCAATATTTTTTTCATGATTTATATAATTTATATAGGTTTTATTAATAATGTCTATTTACCGTTTGAATCCATAATAATTAAGAAAGCCCTTCAAAAATTATAAACTAATCACTTTTAAAAGTACTCGAATGTCATGTGTATTATTCAATATTAAACAAATAACAGAACTAAACCAAAACTACCAAACTAAATGAGACCACGCGTATATTAACAAACGCAAAATTTAAATGAGGCTATTCCACACGACAAATGTCCGCCGGTTAGGAGCAGCAAGATACTGACTGTTCTGCTCCTCCATTATACATAAACTTATATATGTATCTACTACGACATAACCGTTAGTGAAACGATATAAAGTCGGGTCCACACGCCAACAGTCCAAACTGAAGTCGAGACAGTATACGCATGAAAAATTGATACGGATATTCGTGCTTTATCGCAATGAAGAATACCACTGGGTCTGTTAAATTATTTGAAACTTTATGACCATGTAGCCTAAATGTTTAGAAATATATCTGTTTCTGTTTCATTTAAATCAGGCAAGTAGTGTTGAAGTTACGATCATTTTAGTTTCCACCCTATTCAAATATTTCGCGCGAGCACGCCATGCTCGCGTGACGTCATTTTACAACGCAGTGTTCTCATCGTACACTCATTTATTGCTTTGCTTTTGGATGTTCCCTATGTTCGACAACAATAACGTTTTTATGTGAATCAGTGTTATAATAGCCCTATAAGTATAACATTAGATATAAATAAATATGTTGGCACATTAACACACAGTACCATCTAGTTCCATGGTAAGCTATGAGACTTGTCTTATACACACCAGATAGTTGATACATTACTAACTTTAAGTACATACATACACTCATCATCATGAGTACTCCATCGAGTACAAAAATTCGTACTCTTCACACAAATAAATGCCCCCAGCTGGACTCGAACCCACGATAGCACATTGGCATCGCAAGTAGGGTCACTAGAAACTGAGTCAAACGTGTCATTTATAACGATATGGATGATGGTTTTGAAAAAGGACAATAAAAATAGAAAGTGAAATAGACGTTTTAATGGTTGCCCGCTATATTTCAAATATCTTTTGATCCCTATAAGTACATATTTCTCATTACTAGTATTTTATAAATGTACGACATTAGTCACATTGATACTATAAACTTGACATTACGTTCCTGAGAAGGAATAATGCGTATTGTATTCAGCCCTATTTAACGTCCCATTACTGGGCACGGGCCTCCCTTCAGTCCGAGGGGAACCAGGCCATAGTCCACTACGCTGGCCAAGTGCGGGTTGGCGGACTTCACATGTCTTTTGAAAACTTGCTAGGTTCTCTCAGACATGCAGATTTTCTCACGATGTTTTCCTTCGCCGTTAAGATAAGTGGTAATCATGTTAGAAATGATTCGCACATGAAAATATCAGAGGTGCGAGACCAGGAATTTAAACTCGCTTCACTCGGTTTGCCAAGCGAACGCGTTACCACTGGGATAAATGCGTAGATACATAAAAACAATACTGTGTTATTGTACCTACAGTTTTGATCATGCCTTATATTTTTTATTTTTTTAATATGTAATGTAACAAGAAATTAACATAGTAAACTTAACCTAAGCATTATATACCAGAGGTACAAACCTTTTAAAATTCGAATCCATAAAATATTATTTTCAAGTAGGTTAATATTAGGATGCACGCAACTACACCTTTTAAATATTATTGAGCTAAGATAAAAAACCTCTCATTTTAATTTCCTATTTAATATGACCGTGGATAAGTGCATTTTTATGTATCTTATTTTTTACTAGCAAAACCCGCGGCTTTGCTCGCGCTAAAACTACAACCAAAAACTTTAAAAAGGTAGGTTTCATATAAATTTTCATCCCTTATTTTATATCGTTATGGGATGAATTTCAAAAAACGCTAAAACACGTATTTATTCAATTGTATTGAAGAGCATTAATACCAAGTTTCAAAAAATTGATTGAACTATACATTTGGCCTCTGTATCGATAATAATGTCTATTTCAATAAGATTTTCCAAAAAAATATTTAATGTACAGATTCGGCTTAGTTACAATTTTATTATATGAATAGATTTTCTAGTTTCTGAATTCAATATTTTTATCAATTTTCGACTCAAACTTCATACACAGGTCGGGAGCAGAGCACGCACTGATCACAGAATTGATTTACCTATTCCGAGGCACTGACCGACCATTGTAAAATGACGTCACAGCGGCCAATAACTCCGCGTCGTTGCACGCTAGCTAAACAATTAAATATCTCGGAAACTATTGAAAAGTATAAAAACAATTATGGTATATTTTTCATTTTTAATAGAGTGAGATATTTTCATTTTTAATAGTGTAAGATAAAGATCACAAATTAAATTAGTGATATTCTTTATAAACTTTTTTTTATATTTAGCTTAACTATTGATGGAGACCAAATTTTCTTAGTATCTTTTCGGATTTTTTCCGAGACTAACCCGTGACTATGATTGCTGTAACGTATTTGAAATGTCGCGAATCAAAAATCTAAAATAATAATAATCAAATGAAAATAAATTTTAATAATCAATATTACCGGACTAATAAAAATAGTATTAGTCGTATGTACAGTAACTATATTAATAAAAATAAATTATTTATACGGTTACTGTATCAATAGGGTCAGCCTAATTAATATACAAAATATGTTAAGGACTATGGAATCGTACATATTCTATGCATACATATAATTATAAGCATTGTTGAAGAAATCTGAACTTATTTAAGATTCTCTGGCGATTGTTACCAGTCAACCAGACTAGTGTGGTTTTAGTAGAACTGATTTGATTATACACTAAAAAAAACGTAAAAAGTCTAAAGTTGAAAAGTGGATTCAATTAATAAATAATTCTTTTCGACTTCACCCGATGAGGCACTAACTAAACTGCATTTCGCATGTTGTCGCAATTTAATATCCTGTTTTAATTAATTTATCTTAATTTATTACAAACTAATTATCTGTACAGATAAATAAAATTGAAGTGTCTGTTTGTAATGTATAAATAACAGCTATACTTATAAGAAAATCAATTTTTAAAATTTTTATCTATCTGTCTATTTATTCCGGTTAATCTCCGAAACAGTTGGACTGATTTTGATGGGACTTTCACTGGTAGATAGTTAATGTTATAAGGAGTAACTTAGGAAATTTTTATTTTAGAAAAAAGAATTAGGACTCCGTCCAAAAACGTTAAAACATAACTAGCGAAGCGAAGTCGCTAGTATTGTAAACTACAGTATAGTTACTAAGTAGTGCCTACAGTAGTGTTAAATTGAAAGTGGGTGAATAATGTGTGTTCGCTATAGTTAAGTATGCTGAGGGATAATCAAACGTCCAAAGTTACATATATATTTATATTCATTTCAAGTTAATAGTAATATCCCTAGCACAATATATGCTTTAATAACAATACATGTATGTGACAAACGAATCGGTAGGCGGTTACGGGACAACTGGGGTTCGTGGCGCGATACAATTGCTATATAGTCAAAATGTGCGCGTCAACACTGCCACTACAACGCCTATAGTTTCGTTAAATGGACACTAGCTAAATTAAATTTGATACTGTGCCATCTTTTATTAAAGAAGATCAAAAGTTATTTAAAAAAAATCTTTTTTCCTGTAAAGGCAATATATTCAATTTATTTTAAATCTACAGTATAGGTACCTAATAATATAAATTATAATTATATGATTCTATAAGTTTCTAGTTCTGATATAAAATACTTATTTGAGTTTTTTTATGTCATCTTGAGTGGAAAAATGGCGAGAAAAGAGTTGTGCTTTGTTTTATGAATTAATGCATTACGTCATTCCTTTACGTAATGTTGCTTGAGGCGGTTTTAAATCTGTACAAAATAATAAAATCTGTGCGCCCTTAAGCCGGCCATACATGGACTGCTCGAGCAGTTAGCCAGTGATCAACATAAACGGACTGCTCTTGCAGTCACAGTCAACTGCTTCAAGCTGCCATTGATAACTGCTGGAGCAGTTGATATCAAATGCAGCAATTGGTATCAACCGCTCAACAAGTCACGCTACTTTTGCTCAGACGACAACGACGTGGAATGAAGAGTGCTGGCGGAGGTAACTGCGGGAGAGAAGTCGACAGCTCGAGCAATAAGTGTATGCCTAGCGACTGCTTGACCATGCTCCTGATTTATGGATAGGTGTAACAAATGGTTTTTCTTACTGTGCTGGAAAAATACCTGATGCTAAGGACATGTTATAAATAAGAGAGAGTGGTTTGCATAGTTCACTCGCACACCGTTTAAGAAAGAGTGGCGATATAAGAGATCGGGTCCTGGACCTTTAGAGGAATTTAGTTTTGACATTTTTTCATAAACTTCATCTTTTGTAATTTTATAGTTCGTGATGGGTGCACCAGAGGTTAATAAACTTAAAAAAAAAAAACTTAATCTTGTTAGGCTGGTTGTAAGTTGAATATTATAATTATGAGCGTATACAGATTGAAAATGGTCAGCAAATATGTCGCATATTTCTTCACCTCTGCTGGTGATTATGTTTTTTTAATGAACATCTCTTTAAGAATGGTAGAGTGCCCCTTTTTACGTTCGTTAAAGCATTTTCAGAAATGGGTGGGATTTTCACGAATAAGCTCTGCTGCATGCTTTTTAAAATGTTCATAGCATTCTGAAATTAGTTCAGTACATCTATATCTTAATAATTCATACATAAAATCTATAGGATTATTATATATATTTTATATTTCTTATGGTACTTAGATTTTTCTGTTAAAGATTTAATTCATGCATTTCTAAAAAAACTTGTTTCAGTGTTATTACTTAAAACACTATCTAATATTGGTGTTAAGCTACCCGAATGTTCAGTCATTTCTCAACTAATATTAGGTAGATTAAAATCTCCAACTATAATAATATTATAAGATTTAGTACATCCCCGTTTAGTGTTAAAATATTGGTAAACTTATTACTTAAACATTCAATATAATTTATTTTAGCTGGTGAAGGAACATATACGCCAAAAATATTTACAGTGACACCATTCCTTAATTTAAAACTTACTTAAAGGTCCTCAAAGTTTATTTCCGTGAGGATTTTATTATGGCATTAATTTTTCTATTAATAGCTATGAGAACACCACCGCCATCTTTTTTTGAGGTCGATAAACAACGATCGCGTCTAAAAATAACATACCTATTGTCAAGCAGCTCACTTTTAAAAAACGGTACTATTTAACCAAGTTTCTGTTATGATAATTACATCAAAATCATGGGTCAATTCCGCTGTATAGACATTTTCAGTTTTTGTTCTCAAGCCCCTCGTGTTTTGGTAATATATTTGAATAGTGTATTTTATTCCAATATAAAGATATACATATAAACATGCTTTGAGAAGTAATATAGAAATTAGCTTTACGTAGTTTCCAAGTATTCAATATTTTGAAACCAATGCGAAACTGTATGTTTATCCTTTCGAACGAAAACACGACCATTTCTTATCCAAACAAATTCATATTTTTTAGTTTTTGCCAATTGTTTTGTGGAAGTATGGAATCTTTTATTCGCTATAGATAAATGTTCTTATATTTTTTATCTCCTTGTAGTCTTAGATGTAATGTGTTCAGTTTATCCTGCGTATCCTTTTTATTAAATTGCTTTACTGCTGCTAACACGTTATCGCGAACTTTAGGAGCGTACATTTTGAGTATAATACTTCTAGGACGTTGGGACTCATTATCAAGTTTTGCAATTCTATGACAAGCCAAAATTTCTTGCTGTAATATATCGCATTCAACAACTGATAGTAATTGATGAAATACTGTAATTAAGTTTTTATTCTTATGTTCCGGCACTGTACGGTAAGGTAGATTTCGACGTAAGAATCTCTAGATTGTTGATCTAATTGAGACATTTTAGTGTTCAAATTATTAATGTGTACACGCATATTATTATTTTCAGTTTCAATATTTGACAAGGTTGATTCGGTCTTCTTCTTGAGTTAGAGTAGAATTAAATTTATGTAAACACTCTTGCTGATTATCGAATTGTTCTTTCATTTCCATTCTTAAGTTACGGATTTCATTAAGCATAACAATCTGATATTTTAGATTTTCTTTGCATGAGAGCTGAGGTAAGTTATCTGGTAAGTTTTGTGTGCGATTTTTAGTTAGCAATGGCGTATTCGTGTTATCTTTTCTAAGTCTTACAGCTGTACATGCCGGACAGGTCCACTTAGAACGACTAGTTTCTGAATTGTCAATATAATTAACACAATCTGTTTGATGCAGAAGCGAGTAAGTACCATTTATACGTTTATTCTCTTTTGACTAACTAAAGTATGTACTAAAAACTTGTAATGTAGTTGTACACATCTACTTATTTATTTATTATTGTTTTTTGGTCTACAAAACAAATGACAATCAAACACATATAAAATAACAATTACTCGAAAAATTAATACACAGGATTGCATTTTTCTAGATGCAGACACAGCATACATATACAAACAAAACTTATTATTACAAAAACGAGACCTTCGGTAACAATAAGGAACGGTTTTTATCTACTAATAATAACTAAAATAGTAAAAAATATGAATTACTAACAATCGCTATTAAAATATTATACTTCTAAGTAGTTGTCTACAACTGCATTAAGTAAATTGGAATCGAAGGTCCCACATATCTTTGTTCTTCTAGCTCTTCAAATTGGTAATTAAGATCAGAAGCGCCGATGGATAGTCGACCTTGGCTTGGTTTTAAGGTGTAATAGAAATAAGTTTTTCGCGGACATCCAAATATAAAAAATTAAATAAGTATAACAAATATTACAGTTTTGATATAGACTCAACTTTATGATTATATCTATATAAAATTAGGCATTTATGTCATATCACGCTCATTATTACGCCAAACTCATAGGCTACAGTTTTACATTATTTGCATTTGTTAGAAGAAGGTTGAGATAGAAAATAATGTACATTTCGCTTAAAAACGATTTCATGATATCTAGTTACTATGAAACAACACGACCGGTGGTAGGACTGTCTCAAGCCTGAGGATTCCGACTGGACTGACCCCTTTATCTACATATTTCTCCCGCCAAGCAACAATGATTGCATTGTTGTGTTCCGGTATGAAGGATAAGGCCAGTGCAATTACAGGAAAGAAGCATATCATCTTCGTCCTCACAGTGACAACGCAGCTGCGGCTCTGCATTTTTGTTACATAAAACTAAGTGCCCCAACCGTAGGTGTTATGGACAACAGGTACCGGTGTCTATCAGATGGGCTGTCTGTTCGTTTATAGTGATAGGGTTATATATAGGTTTATATATAGGTTTCGAACTAACTAACCTAACTAATTATTTCTTCTAGTCTCTATCAACTTCAATCAAAAAGTTTTTATAGCATTTATTATCTGATTACTCAGATAATATATTTTTTTTATCTCCGCGCCATGTTGTTTTCGTTGTCTGTGTGTAGTGCGGCCGATAAACTAGTCTGTGGCAAATTCCTTTCGCCTTTTAGTTTTTAGTATGCTGCTACAGCTCGACGATTCACGATTATGTTGAGCGTATGGCAGGAATCCAGTTATTGACTCTTTTAAATAAATGATCTTAATATAATATAATCTTAATATAATCTTAATATCCTAAAGGATACAAACAATGGATTTAAGTGGTAAGTTTTTAATGATATATTTTTATGTTATTTTTACGCCAAAACTATTTGGCACTCTACTAGTATTTGTTTATGTAATTATGATTGACAGACGATCAATGCGACGTTCGGTAAAGTAGGCTTTAACTTTCACAGCTTTTTAATTTTAAACTTTATTTTGATCGGAATACGGCTATAGGTTGCATAAATGTTTAAAATATTATATTTATAATAATAAATAAACCAACATAATTATAAAAATATCAAAAATCAAGCTTTACTTTGTTGAGAAAATATTGATTAAAAGAATAGTTATAACCCAATAAGTTAACCAAAAATCTTGATTATAGATATGAGAAAATTATACCATGCTATTTGATGAATTCGTGGCGCGTAAATACCACTGGAAAATAAGTTCATTGCCGCGGTTTCCGCGTGGGCTTACTGTTATAATATTATGTGAAATGTGAAAGTTTGTGACTATGTATAGATGTTAGTTACTCTTTAACGCCAGAGCGGTTGAACGGATCTGGATGAAATTTGGCACAGAGATAGATTATAGTCTGGAACAACACATAGGCTACTTTTTATAACGGAAAAATGCACGGTTCCTGTGGGATAGGTTTGTTTTTGTTTTCCTAGAGGCGAACGCGATCGAAGCGAGAGTGAGCCGCTAGTTATTTATGTACCGTTAGAAAGTAGAGTAAGAAATAAAAGAGTATACCTACATATTCTTTAAATAATTCATTTCTTCTGTGTTTAGTGTTTTTGCCCACAAGAATACTATTGATATTATACTATACGTGTAAATATTATTTACTTACGACTTACAGCCGCTTCGCTTGGGTGCGTCCCTAGGTTTTTGCGTACGCGGATTTAGTTCATACGGTTTTAATTTTTTTGCGCCGAACCAAAATTCTTTTTTTAAAATAAAAGTAGCCTGACTTTTTAACGTTACTCCTTAGGCGCGCCCAGTTTAGGCTGAACCCTATTTAATATTATGCTCGACTGAGACATGATATATATGTAGACCAAAATATGAGCTGAACTTACATTGGAACTATCAATTTTTTAACTTTATTGTGTTCATGTAATCTTTCAATCATCATCGTTTACAAACTATAATATAGTTAATTTTTTGAACCGTTTGAAATAAAATAAGAGCGCGCACAAACGCACAGACAAACAGATAAAAATATTAAAAATCTTTGTCTTGGGTTCTATTGCTTTAATAAAGATCCCCAATAATAGTTTTTCCTTAAATATCTTCAATGTACAGAGGTCAGATAGCCATCAGTCACACTTTTATTGTATGTATAGATTTAATGATATACATATATATGTCAGTAATTCTTTTTATGGAAAATGTATACGATTTTCAACAGGGCCTCAGAAAACATTCAAAAAGCTTCTATTTCCAATTTACTTTTTTTTGTGAGGTAAAGGCGTGGAAAAAACGTTTTTCGAGAAGATAGTAACTCTTGGGAATGATGTGATTGCCTCCAGCATGTGAATTATTTAATTTTATACAAAAGTATACATGTATATCGTATGTGTATGTACAATATATGTAAATATACAGTTAGTTCAACTGAGTTTCGAGAGATCTTCGCCACTTTACCCGAACTGTTAGTAGAGATTTTCACAAACGATAAGTTAGTTTCTGAAATATCAATTTAAAATAAGGAATCTTATATGTTTATTACAAAAATAAGTTAAATTTTATAAAAGGAAAATCATATGTGAAGTTATAGAATAAATTATAAGTTTAAGGGATATTTTAATAATTAATTATTTAATAAATCAAGTAACGTGTAAAATCTGTTTTTGATGTGAAACATCTAATGCGCCGGGTTAAACCAGTTTTTGTCGTGACGACGTGGCGACGCGTACCTCTCAGATCTCATCCCACTCAACTCGGCGATTCCTGTCTCCCTCTCTCTCACCGCGTTGAAAAGTTTTTAAATAAAGTTTTTATTTTTTAATTTAATAAAATCTGAATATTTTGTTGAAGTAAAAATTCTTTACGCACACTTGACTAGGGAGGTAAGCTGGTAAATGCGTTACGAAAAAATGTACGTACGTTTGTTGCCATGGTAACCGTTGTTATTGTCTGATAAATAATAGAGGTTAAAGTATGAAATTGCCGATTTGTACTGAAAAATTTAAATTCGTTTTTTTTTTATTTAACATATTTATTTAATCAAAATAATTATTAAGTTTTAGTTTTCACGAAAATCGGGCCCGAGACTCCTTTGAGTACTATTCGCTATTCCTCATAGTTTCGGATTTAGCCATGCACGCCCACTTGAAAAATTCACCTGTATATATGTACTAGCAAAACCTGCGGCTTCGCTCGCGCTAAAACTACAACAAAAAACTTTAAAAACGTAGGTTTCATACAAATTTTCATACCTTATTTTATCTCCTTATGGGATGAATTTTAAAAAGCGCTAAAACACGTATTTATTTAATTGTATTGAAGAGCATTAATACCAAGTTTCAAGAAAATCTGATCATAAATAGTTTTTGGGTTGTGTTATAACGTGTATTCCCGTGGGAATGAGATAATCTCCCGCGATAAAGAGTATCCTATATGTTGACCCGGATATCCAGCTATCATCATACCAAATTTCATTAAAATCCCTCCAGTGGTTTTTCTGTGATGCGGTAACAGACAGACAGACAGACAGACAAAAATTCTACAAACTATAGATTCGGCCTCTGTATCGATAATAATATCTATTTCAATAAGATTTTCCAAAAAATATTTAAGGTACAGATTCGACTCAGAATTTTATTATATGTATAGATAGAGCTTAGATACGTCAAAAGAAGTCTTGCTAATTGTTATACGCTTTGTTATATTATGCAAGGTAAATTGCTTGAATGAAAAAACAGTTGCGCAATAGTAATATTATATTGAAATTAGTTTTTGTATGTATATGTAATCGTTCGGTGGTTTTTTTACAATACGAGTAGGTACTACCTATACCTTCTTTATAATCCGATTTAACATAATTTCTGTATATTTATTCATTGTTGTGCAGCAAATATTAGATACCTACCTATACTGTATTCACGGACTGAACCATGCAAACCGCTTTCTTTGTCCCACATTAGCATACAAACTATATGGACAGAAAACTGTCTCTAGCTCCGGCCACTAACGCTTGCAACTGGTTTGAAGTCATAGGGCTTTAGTGAGGAATTATTAATAATCTATACTATAATAAAGCAGTAACTTAGCGAAATCTGTACATGAAATCTATAGTCTCAGAGAGTGGACTGAAGTATTTCTTTGCCAGCCGTCAGCTAAAAATGGCGGATAGGCGCGACAGAGGCAAAACGAATGTGCAGCCAGAAGTCTTCTGTATTAATTGAAATACGATTAATGAAGATAGATAGGTATTTACAACCATCTACATTCCATTATAATATTAGGATTTTTAATAAATTATATATTTTTTTACATTCAATTTATAAATTCAAATTAGAATAAACGACAGGTATTGGCAGCACGTTCGCTGTCTCTCTTTCTAGAGAGTGGTCAATTTCATGACAGTATTGCTCAGTGCATTTTCTATGCCTTATGCCTAGTGAGCGAACTCTAATTTCCAAATTCAGCACATCTTGATGCTCAGCGCACGCTAGGCGTCCGCGACATTAGAAGATAGTGGTCGCCGAGACAAAAACTGTAGAGCACGTAGAGTCTTTGTATTATATAATCAAAGAATGTTGAACTCTCAGATAGACACTTAAATTTTACTTATATCATAGATTATACTTTTTCAGCGGACGAATTTATAGAAGGGCTCTTTTCTAAGAGTGCTTTTGAACAGCCCTCTGATTCAAAGAAACCTGAAGATTTGGAAATGAGAATACCAGAGTGGTTCGATAAGCAACAATTTAACAAGTAGGTATTTATACTATATATTGTACAGTAGAATTAAATAAGGGGTTAAGTATGTGAATTTGATTATTTCTGATCAAGCCCGGGACAATTTGACACGACCGACGAGAGATTAGGCGTAGGGACTAGGATCGGTGCCACGTGCTCTCCGAAGAATTGGGTTCTAACACCATCAACTTCCTTTTTATAATGATAATTACGTACACATGTACCAATATTTTTATTATGCGTATTTTTTAGTTATTTATTACAAGAAAGAAAAGACTTATTTTCTTTTTATTGTATTTTTTATATGTTTATTATGTTCCTTATATAGCTATAACATACTAATATTATATAGCTGAAAAGTTTGTTTGTTTGGTTAAACGCGCTAATTTCAGGAACTAATAATCCGATTTGAAAAAATATTTTTGCATTAGATAGTCCGTTAACCGAGGAAGGCTATAGGCTATATATCATCCCGGAAAAATGAACGGTTCCCTGGGATAGATCTGTTTTTGTCTAGGGACGAACCCGAAGCGAAGCGAGGGAGAGTCGCTAGTTTAATTATATAGATACATGGAAACAATCGCAATTGATTAGGTACGTATTTAATAAAAATACCTTCATTACTCATTACATTTACCTACACAAATTATTTCTTACCTCAGGTGCCTTCATTAACTAGTTGTAAGAAATATTTAATCTTAAAAGAAATAACTTATGACATTATACACGGATAGATATATAATCTAGAACAAGGTAGAAGCAAATCATTACAATGTGTGTATATCTACCATCAAAGATTTATAAATAATGGCTCTTTTTGGCCCAACACACGTTTTGAATCTAAGTTCTCATGAGGCAGTCGAACAGTCTAGTGAATCGCCATAGATACGCTGGACACCACACAATTAGATGTATTATAAACACTTGCCGAGGTTTTCCCAGAGGGCTACAGTATGGGGTCCTTTAAATGGGGAGTAAATAGGTTTTTAAAGGGTCGGCAACGCGCATGTGATGCCCTTGGTGTTGCAGGCGTCTATAGGCTATGGTAACCGATTACCATCAGGCGGGCCGTATGGTTGATTGCTACCGTCGTGGTATACAAAAAAAATGTATTTAGCCCTTTTTAATTCTTCAATGCAATACGTTAGTTCAGACATGCAGTTTTCCTCACGATGTTCTCCGTAATAATTCAAGTGGAATCGATAATTCAAGTGGAAATCATGTTAAAAATGATTACCTATAATAATAAATAAATTAATTAATTAATAGATACAAGCCACACTATAAATTTATTGATTTTTTGAAAATTAATATTTTACTTTGTATTTTAGAGCTCGTCGCTTTTACTGGTACAACTCTTATCAGTTAACAACGTCTATGCTGTTGGGACTAGTTGCAGTGTTCGCCATCCCATCGATATTAAGAGTGTTAATAAGTTCAAGACGATCGAATTCCACCTTTACAGCGTACAAGAGATATCTTTCTACGCTTTTGCATACGGTTTCTTGGTTTGAGAACGAATTAGAGCCAGGCAGTATGTAAGTAATATTTGTAATTTTTAATCAGTTTTTGCTCGGTTTATTTCTCCATGGAAATAAGAGTTTCTTGACCCGGCGACTTCACGTCTTCAGATGTAAAGTCGGCAAATGTCTTATAGGTACAATACATATATATGTGTGTTATCTTGTATGTCTGTACTTATTAATTTTATATTATTAACCGTAATTTTTATTTACCATAAACGTAATAATAAATTGCTTAATTTTGTTTATTATTTAAATAAAATAACATTAAAATGTTTTTACAAGAAGTCAGTTAAAATAACTGATTTTGGCATTAATATTATAAAATTAATAAAATTTATGAAGGCTAATGCAAGCGTCCACACAGCAAGATACTTATTTATTTGTGTGTGGGACTCATCAGCAAAACCAGTACTACCCTCTAAAACCCAACGAAACCTCCCCCGTCTTAATGGGGCGTCGCAGGGTCGCTTACGCACTTAACCACGACGCCCCTTAACCACAACGGCGGATCTGCCGAAGCAGACCACAACAAGCATGGGGTTGCTCCATTGTTCATACACACAGTAAGATAGGTATCAATCAAGTGGACCAAAATCGGTTTGATGGAGAACGGTGAGACCGTATAATCGGCATCGTGTGTGCCGACTATTAGGTGGTATAACTATACCGATAGACAGATATACTAAATAACTGAACTTGGCCCTACGCGGAACTCGAACCCAGGACTGCTAGATCTGCGGCCGTACATGCTAGCCACTAGACCACCGAGGCATTTAAATATATAAAGGATATTTAATTAATTTATGTTAAATCTACAAACGTTATCCACAGTTCATGGAGATCATTAATGACAGTACGATCGCGACATGTTAAAGCAAGTTTAGTGGCGAACCTTAAAGGTCAAGGTATCGTCTCCCAGAGAGATTTAGCTCTAACACAATTTGGTTTTGTGGGCTTTTCTTTATTGAAGCCAGATAAGTTTGGTATTTGCCAAATGGAGGATGGTGATTGGGAAGCTTACAATCATTTCTGGAGAGTCATTGGACACGCTATTGGATTAGAAGATAGGTGAGACGTTTAAAATTATCTATGTATAGCCTTACCTACTAACAATCTGTCGTTGTTTTATGTGAAATATACATGCCTTTTAATACATATTTAAGTATGTTTTTATTGCATTAAACAATTAAAAAAACAATTTAATTATATACAATAATATATCTAAAAAATTGAGGATTATTATCTATACTATAATAAAGCAGTAATTTAGCGAAATCTGTACATGAAATATTTCTTAAAAATAATGACTGTAACGTAGACGTACATACTACGTAACATAGACCCCAAAACAATAGTTATTAAATTTTTTGTCTGTTTGTCTGTATGTATGTTTGTGTGTTCGCGTTTCACGCAAAGAGTAATGAACCGATTTCAACGAAATATGGTGAAGTGATAACTTATTACTCCTACTCATTTATCACTCAGAATAAAATATAGAGCCACCCTTTAAGCGCCATCGAGTTTATACTATCAACATACTAAAAGACTCTTTTTTACATTACAACAGGTACAATATCTGCCGAAAGAACATAGACGAAACTCGACAAGTCTGTAAAATACTTCTGGATAAAGTATTTACACCGTGTTTAGACAACGTTCCAGAATATTTCGAGCATATGGCTCGGTCCATGTTAGATGGCCTCTGGTGTATTAATCCCACTATAAATGTAGATGGAATGATATATTTGACGAAGTATTTAAGCAATGTTCCGGGATACATCTATTTAGAAACAGACAGACAGGACCTGCAAAGGCTTATTAAAGAAAAGTTGAATGGCAAATCAGAATACACAGGTGAGTCAAGTCTAAAAGTTATGTTTTTTTTTATACCATTTTACATTGATTAGACTCATTTTTTAGTTAATGTACACGGTATTGAGATAACCCATAAAAACTTCCTTTTCGTACAATAGAGATTTATTATATAATAATTCATAGTTTTATTATATAATAATTCGTCATCGATTTATATTTCATAGGCGTACAATTGAATTGTTCATGGAATAGAAAAATGGCGGTTCCCATTTTACATGATATATATATAAAAAATTACTTAGATAATCTATATCAGCACTCCACATTCGCAGAGTTTGGCTGAAAAATCTGCAATGATTGCCGTAAATAAGAAAAATTTTTTTAGTAGTAGTTGAATAACAGAAACATATTTTAAAAGTTCAGTACTAACGTTCTCCCGTCTGTCTGCTTCCCGAAAATTATCTAATCCAACAGTTGCATCCATACTAATATTATAAAAAATACCAATCGAACTGAGAACCTCCTCCTTTTGAAAGTCGGTTAAAAAGTGAAAGTGTGTTTTTTTGTTTGTCCTTCTTTTACGTTGAAACAGAGTGACGTAATGGCGTGATTTTTTGTATGGAGATAGTTGGAGAGTGACATAGACTACTTTTTACCGCGAGAGATTATCTCATTCCCACGGGAAAACATGTCATAATACAACCCACAATTATTTATATATATATATATATATATATATATATATATATATATATATATATATATATAATATAGTCTATCTAGTCAATACTAACCTAAGCCGTAGGTACGTTACCTAGGGACGAACCCGAGCGAAGCGACAGTGACTTGCTAGTAATCTATAAAATGAGATGTCATATTATCATAAATGTATTTTTAGGTGTGGAATCTTCTTCACTGTTATCAGAAAACTTGATAGAAATACCAAAAAGGACACCACGTCTACTGTTTCTCCACGACTACGACAGTTTAGACACAACCCCTGCATACAAAAACTTGCCTATGGCGGGAAAATTTAAATTAGCACTTAATTATTATTTTGTAAATTTTTATAAATCGTACTTCGGCCGACTTTATCTCAATTTAAATTTCAAGTTTAGTTTACTTCTGATGAAGTATTTTCCATATTTAGCTTTCCCCAGATTTGGTATAATAGCGTCGTATGTCAATATCTTCCGCGAAGATCCGATAGATGACCAAAAACTAAAACCTAACTCTGAATATTACACAGTAAAACCTAAATTATCAAAGCTCGAAGAGTATTTTTCTTTAATTTGGTAATAATTACAAGAATAAATAACTGAATATTTATTACACATAATTTTAAGATTTTATGATGATGAAATAAATATTTTAATCTAAATAAAAAGTATAATCTATATTCTATACTATAATAAAACTGTAGAGGTCGAATGTCTGTACATAGAAAAAACATGCTTAAAACCGAGTCAGGGGGATGTAAGAAGAGCAATAGAACAAATTCTGATTTTTTTCAATTTTTTTGTTTCTCTGTCTGTTTGTCTGTTTGTACGGGCTAATCTTCGAAGCTGCTGGACCGATTTAAATGAAATTTTGCATGGTGGTACCTTATATCCCCGGTTAACATTTAGGATACTTTTCATCCCAGAAAACTAAAGGGTTCCCGTGAGATAGTTAAAAAACTATAGTAACTTATACAGCTTAGTACACAAAAATTACTGATTGGATTTTAATAAAACTCTACAATAATATAGTTTTTATACATCATAGATCAGAATAACAAATAAGCGTCTTTTTATTCCGGAAAATGAACGGTTCCCGTGGGATAGATTTGTTTTTATTTAGAGGCAACCCGAGCGAAGCGAGGGTGAGCCGGTGAGATTATATATACTCCTGGGTATGTACGTAGTGCGGGTATTGTGCGTAGGGCGGGTGAAGTGCATAGGGCGGGAAAAGTGCGTAAGGCCATAAAAGTGCGTAGAGTGGGCAAAAAGCATAGGGCGGGTAATGAGCGTAGGGCGGGTAATGCGTGTAGGGCGGTTTAGTGCTTAGTGCGGGCTACGTGGGTAGGGCGGTTAAGTGCGTAAGGGAAGAGGGTGAGGGGAGGGGGGAGGGGTCAAGTGCGTGGGGCAGTCAAAGTGTGTAGCGAGGTTAAAGGATGTAGGGGTCAAGTGCGTGGGGGAGTCAAAGTGTGTAGCGAGGTCAAAGAGCGTAGGGTGGTCATAGTGCATAGGGCGGTTAAAGTGCGTAGGGCGGGTAACGTGCGTAGTTTGGGTAAAGTGCGTAGGGCATTAAAAGTACAAAGTACGGGTACTGTGCGTTGGGCGGGTAAGGTGCGTGGGATAAATCTGTTTTTGTTTGATTAGAGGTGGACCCGAGCGTAGCGAGGGTGAGCCGCTATAATATTATAAAACGGAAAGACTTTTTTGTTTGTTAATTTGTTTTGTACCGAATAAGCTCCGAAACTACTGGACCGATTTAGATGAAAGGGTTTAGCCGGATAAGTACAGCGAACCAGCTCCGTAACGGCAACCTATATCGAAACTTATGTGTCAATAAGGGCTTGATGTAGAAAAGCGATTCATATGAATTTCACTGTCGTATTCCGCTTTGAACTTGAGATATGAAGAAAATGAGCGTACCTAACTATGACTTTCGTTCAAAAGGGCACAACCAAACTATAGAGGTCGAATGTCTGTACATAGAAATAAAATGCTAAAAACCAAGTCAGGGGGGGTAAGAAGGGCAATAGAACAAATCCAGATTTTTTTCAAATTTTTTGTTACTCTGTCTGTTTGTCTGTTTGTACGAGCTAATCTACGAATCGGTTAAAGCGATTTAAATGAAATTTTGCATGGTGGTACCTTTTATCCTCGGGCAACTTATTAAATACTTTTCATCCTGAAAAGTTAAAGAGTTCCCGTGGGATAGTTAAAAAACTGTAGTAACTTATACAGCTTAGTTCACAAAACCTACTGATTGGATATTAATGAAACTTTACAGTAATATAGTTCATACATTAGAATAAACAAAAGGCTGCTTTTTATCCCGGAAAGATGTACGGCTCCCGTGGGATAGATTTGTTTTTGTTTGTCTAGAGGCGAACCCGAGCGAAGCGAGGGTGAGCCGCTAGTCCATACTAAATGCGCAATTGTACTATAACCACAGATCATATAATACTATACTGGTACAGATAGTGCATCCCAAATATTAGGACATCGCTATCCGCGCTTCCTCAGCGGGCAACTTTTTTTGTCCTAAAATGGATAATAGATGGCGCTACTTCATTTTCAGTAGGTACTTAATATATGTTAATAAGTACTTAAAAATTATTTAATATTAAATAATGACTCAAAGAGTTTAGAGTAAAAATTGGAATCAGATTATATTGTAGAGTAAGGTATAGGCTAGTTTTTTTTTTCAATGTTACCAGTTATTTCCATCGTCCATTATGTATGTTGTTTTTATATTAAATTTCATGTATACTCAAAGAATTGTTATTGTTAAATATATTTAAAATATCTAGTAAATAATTATAAATACAAAATCAAGAAATATCGATGTACCTAATATTTGAAATATATTTTAATGTTATATAAAAATTTTATATTTATTTGTAATCAGCCCTTTTTTAACGTCCCACTGCTGGGCACGGGCCTCCCTTCAAGACGAGGGGGATCAGGCCATAATCCTCCACGCTGACCAAGTGTGGGTTGGCGGACTTCACATGTCTTTCGAAAACTTGCTAGGTTCTCTCAGACATGCAGGTTTCCTCACGATGTTTTCCTTCACCGTAAGGCAAGTGGTAATCAAGTTAGAAAATGATTCGCACATAAAAATATCAGAGGTGCGAGACCCGAGATTTGAACCCGCTTCACTCGGTTTCCCAAGCGAGCGCGTTACCACTGGGCTACCACTGCCTTATATTTATTTATTGTTCTTTATTATTTTTTTATACACGAAATTTATAGAAAATAAAAATACTTGCTAAAATTAGTAACTTAATTTATTATTACAAGAATTTTATTTGAAAAAGTCTTGCGCCTTTAACCTCGTTCTCTTTGCTACATTGATTTGCAATAGATTATCTGTGATATTATTGTTCTCTGTCACGTTTCCGCACACATTTGTGGCACTTGGCGGAATGGTGGATACTTTTTTCGTTGAACTTGACATATTTGGTGTCGCCACTAATGGTGTTTTGGGGGCTGGGGTTCTTTTTGGGGTCGTATGAGAAATACCCATATCGTTAGGTGTCAACTTGAGACGAGGTGACAGTAAATGTTTTGCCGCCAATTTTCTAGCAGCCGGTGACATACTTGCTAAGCGCTCAGTATTCGTCCTGAAACTGAAAATAATAAAAAAATAAAGTAACATGTATAAAAATACAATAAAGAGCTTGTATGTAAATACGGAATATGTGTGTGATTTAAATAAAGGTAATATATATATATATATATATATATATATATATATATATATATATATATATATATATATAAAATTATTAATTAAAGGTAATATATAATTATTAAAAAGTGCAAATATAGGTGGAAAATTCAAAGTAGATAAAACGCACGCCATTGGTCAGACCGAATATGACGTCAAAATATTATAATAATATACCAGAGCGATTAGCGATTTTGTCGCTACAAATTGAGTCGTAATTTCT
This sequence comes from Argynnis bischoffii washingtonia, assembly GCA_033884665.1. NCBI lineage: Eukaryota > Metazoa > Arthropoda > Insecta > Lepidoptera > Nymphalidae > Argynnis > Argynnis bischoffii. Next base: position 5,271,519 of record CM066628.1, on the reverse strand, counting down.
ATGTATATCATGCTGTGACGTCACGCCAAGCGCGCGAAATGGCGGATGTTTAAAGTATCCGTATAGGTATGATATATTTTTTTATACTAAATTTTACTTTTTTGAAGCTGAATATTTTTTTTACAATTATATACCTAACTATTTGGGTGAAAAGGGATACTGTGGAAATACTCAAACGAATTTTATAATTAAAAAAAAATAAAAACCGACTTCCAGGCACTGAAAAGTAAAAAATAACTAAACGGGGGTTTTCATTTAAAATAGATACTTAATCAGATATTTTCGAAGTCGGTGTGCTTTGATTTGTATTGGCTGGCACCGACTTCGAAAAAATCTGATTAAGTATCTATTTTAAATGAAAACCCCCGTTTAGTTATTTTTTACTTTTCAGTGCCTGGAAGTCGGTTTTTATTTTTTTTTAAAAGTTATTATTTTTCCATTTTTAGTGTAGACGTATCATCAATACAAATTAATCAAGCCCAAACACCAGGTAATTGCTGTAAATCGTTGAGGAGTTCCCTCGACTATCTTTCGGATGCATCATCAGATCGACTCCAGACCTTCATTAAATTGTAGTGCTATAAAATACCTAATGAAAATGTTATCAAACGCACTAGTCGCCGCTACAATTTTCGAAAGTTCCCCTCGATTTCTCTGGGATCCCATCATCAGATCCTGGTTTCCTTATCATGGTACCACTCTTGGGATATCTCCTTTCCAACAAAAAAAGAATTATCAAAATCGGTTCATAAACGACGAAAAAATGCCCGAACAAACATAAAAAAAAAAAAAAAACATATATACGGTCGAATTGAGAACCTCCTCCTTTTTTTGGAAGTCGGTTAAAAAATATTAATTTTGCTAAACTATGCCATATTAATAAATAACGTATTAGGTTTTTTCATTACATATTCGTACAAAAACGTTCAAATTTCAGTTATAACAAAATAATAAGGTAGGAAAAAGGAGGTTTGTAAATAAAGAATATTTATCGGAGTTACTATTATATCAATTAAAATTTGCAAATGATTATTTTTTTATACAGTAGCTTTGATGCTTGGTAAAAATAAAAAAAAACATACTGTGCGCTGAATGAGAGTTAGGATCAATTATAATATACTCTGTTAGATAAATAAATGAATTTTAACAGACTGATAAAAACTTGCGAGAGCGAGCGACTCAATATGCTACCATTCGGGGTCTTCAATTGGCTATTTGACAGTTTTCGGAAAGATATTTTAAAACATACGTAGGTTCATTTTATACCTCTTACAATTATTTTTTTCTGAAAAAAGCGTTATTTATTCGGAAAAAAATATATTAATCTTTCAGTAATTTGAAAGTCGCGCGAAAACAGCACATCACGTGACATTCCTGGCTGTGACGTCATATCTCAATAAACTAAGTAAAGCTAACTACGATGCATGGAGAATATAACATGTTATATATTTTCCATGCTACGATGCTCCAACTCTTAAACATATTTTAAGCTAAAAGTTTGCAGCTTTTTCATTGGCAAGCTCATATAAGTTAATATATATATATATTTAGAATATAAATATTTTTTATGAAAATGACAAGCTACAAGACGTGTGCCGTACCTATGTGTACTGAAAATAAATTAAGCTTAATCCAGTATTTTGTACATAAAACATGTCATAAAAACAATTCTTTTTATGACATTATTTTTATTAATTTTAAAAGTATTATTTTTATTATTCACCATACGACTGTCGCGAAGATCTAAAATTATCAACATAACCTTTAAGTAATTTAAAATTATTTTATAAAATTTTTACTACTTGACTTAAGAACTATACACATTAACTTTTACCAATAAATTATACATAATTACTTTGTTCATTTCGGTACTTACACGGAAGTTTTTACATTCCGAAACTCGGCTGAGCAAAAGTCAGGATTACATGCAAAAAAATTTGCAACCGTAAATGAATCTATTTTTGGTAAATTTGCACTATCAGCTTTTGTGTAACCCGGCTCCATTTCGTTAAACTTCTCACAAGCACTAATTAAAATATTTTAGAGTGATCTTCTCAGCAAACTGCAAACGATAAAACACACGATGTTTTGTTATGTGAGATGTAACGTCACACGCTGCACAAACATGGCCGCCAGCGTTTCAGTATTTGTAATCCACAGATAAAAAAACTCAAATTTATTTTTCAAAAATGAAATATTTACAATTTATTTTAATGCAAAAAACATATTGTATAATTATTGTGGACCCATAAGCTACTGTCTCCAACAGATTAAATATTTTATCGTTAGAATTGTCAAATAGCCAATTTAAACTTAATCATGGCTCAAGAGGCAATTGTAATCGTCTAACAATGTTAATAAATCTATACATATAATAAAAGTGTATAAGTTTCTATTAAATATATAATATATTTAATAATTGTACATATATTTGTAATAGATGGCATTAGAGGTATTATAAAACGCGCTATTGTTTGGTTAAGATATTTATATAAGTAATGTTGAAGAAATTAAAATTTTAACCACAATCCGATCACTGGAGTTTTATTCTATACCCAGAGGGAGCCCTCCTCCCACGGACAATGTTGGATTCTACAAAAAGTGTAACTGATTGCTGTCTGTACTTGGAAGATGTTTGAGAAAAATTATTATTGGGAGTCTTTATTAACGCAACAAAACACAAAACAATGATTTTTAGAATTTTTGTCTGTTTGATTGTGTATGTGCGCCTTAATCTCAGAAACGGCTTAATCGATTTGGGTGCGCTTTTCATTTACATGTAGTAAGCTTCACTTAACATTTAGTATTTGTTTTATTTCAATAGGCTCATAAATAAAAAAGTAATGTCAATTTAAAGAATCACCTAGATACGAGCGAAGCGAGGGTAAGTCGCTAGTATTTAATTTGTTACAACTAATACCAAGAATATTACCGGTGGTAGGACTCTGTCAAGCCTGAGGAGTCCGACTGGATGGGTACCACCCCCTTATCTATTTCTGCCGCCAAGCAACAATGATTGCATTGTTGTGTTCCGATTTGAAGGATAAGGTAGCCAGCGCAATTACAGGCAAGAGGCATAACATCTTAGTCCTCACAGTGATAACGTACCGGCGGTTCTGCAGTTTTGTTACATAAAACTTAAGTGCATGAACCGTAGGTGTTATGGGCGACAGGTATTGCTTTCCATCAGGTGGACTGTCTGCTCGTTTATCACTGAATACCATAAAAAAAAAAATGTCTGGCGTTATTGTCAAAATGACAATGCCATTTTTGGCCACTAGATGGAGTAGTGTCCATTCAATATAAAACACCATAAACGTTAAAGCAATCGTATATAGCAGACTCGGAACAGTTGCTAATGTTGTAAAAGAGTAATATTTAGCCTGAAATAGTTCAAAGTGACCACAAGGTGATAGTATCTGACTACTACTAGTGTGGTGCGTGTGATTGTTATTCGTTCACACAGAAACAGCTAAATTTAGATTCAAATAAAATTAGGTACACAGACAGTCGATTCACTCGGGTGCGTCCCTATGCTTGAATGGTTTAGGAACGCATAAAACACAAACATTCAAAGAAAAAAATCTTTTTTTTTTGGGGTCAAGACTTTCGCAGTCGTTTACAGTATAATCCACCAAACTTTCATCACTATCGGATCAATGGTTTAGGAACGTATAGGGGACAAATATAGGAACATTTATTTTTACTTATATAAAAAATTTTACACTAATATATATAAAGAGGAAAGATTCGATTCGTTTGTTTGTTTGTACTGAATAGGCTCCGAAACTACTGAATCGATTTAGATTAAATTTGATAAGAAGATAGTTTGAGACCCTGGGATGAGACATAGGATTGAGACATAGGATAATTTTTATCCCGGAAATCATCCCTTAAGGGGGTGAAAATAGGAATGAAAGTTTGTATGGGGAATAAACCCAGGGAAGAACCCGAGTGAAGCGAGGGCAAGATAAGTATATAAAATAATAAGATATATGATATCTACCTCTGCCTGGGCGTGAGCGTGCGCGGCGTGGTGGGGCGCCGCCGCCGCGCCGCCTGCTCCGCCAGCTGCAGCGCGATGCGCTCCCGCGCGCCGCCCTCCAGCATGCGGTACGCCGCGCCCGCGCCCACACTGGTATGTGGAAATTAAACACGATTATAAATAAATATAAATATTATACTTTCTTAAATTTACGCGAATATTTGACATTTTAAATAAAACGCGATTTTGATATTTCGGAAGAGACCTCTCCCGTGATTCGATATTTCGGGAGAGACCTCTCCCGTGACCATGATCGCTGTAAAGCATTCGAAATGTCAGAAACCAAAAATCAAAATAAATCCGCTAAATAATCCGAAAAGATAATTTTATTTAAATATGAATATATTGGGACATTAACACACAGCACCATCTAATTCCATAGTAAGCTCCGAGGCCTTTGTTATAAATACCAGATATATTATCGTTGTAACTATTCCCCGAGCGTGACCATGTAATATTTTATTTAATTTACAACTACAAAACATATCCTTGCCCAAGTTGCAAAATATTGTATTATTAAAATATTACAACTACAGACATCCACTAAAGGTATGCGAACAGACAGACAAACATCCTAAATACATGTCTTGCTACTTCTCGCTTAAATGCATGAATGAATTTGGCTGTAGTGTACAGATAAATTATGATCTAGAATAATCTAGGCCATATTAGGCATCTAGATACTTAGACACACTTAGGTCTGTTATAGCGCATAGCTATAGGTCGGAGTTTCTCAAAGTGGGGTCCACGGACCCCCAGGGGACCCTAATATGTGTGCCGCTCAGCTCAATTAGTTCTTAACATTAAAAAATTGTGGGGTACACTAACTCATTGTTTGTTTCATCCATCTCATGAGGTCTCATGAGCTCATTGAGGCCAAGCAACAGCATCCTTCTCATTAACTGTATTTGATAGTAATATTTAATTATGTGTGAGTAAATTACCAATTTAACTTTAAAAATTAAAAAAAAAATGATGTTTTTTTTTCCTACAATATTCTTTGACAGGGGATTTGATTGTCTGTGGAATTTTTGAAATTCTAAAAGTGCTCCATGACTGCAATAAGTTTAAGAGATACTGCTATAGGTGGAGCGCTGACCTAGCGCAGTACGCTGGCGTCACGAGGAGCGGAGTCAGCATTCCCACGTTTGCAGTCATTTGCATCATAACCTAACTCTACACTTTTGTTTGTTCGATAGAAGTTTACTTTAATATTAAAATTATTTTTATATTCAATTCTATTCGTTACATCATGTAGTATTAGACATATTAATTACAATTGTAATTTTATGTATAGTTTTAAATAAGTTTAAGTAAATTTTAGTTTCTTTTTAAGACTTCTGGCTGTGTCGCTCTTAACTGGTCTGTAAACGTGAGCAGTGTAAGAAGTGGCTAATCTAATATGACTAATTAATTATAATTAATTGTAAAGTGTATTACATATACTATGTATACACTATGCAACCCAGATAACTTACGCTGGCAAAGGTGTATCCCCACCATCCAGTCTGAAGGGGGTGCCCTCTATCTCCCCCCACGTCATTAGGGGGGACTGGTCCGGGCCGTCCCCGGGCCGGGGCGAGGGCGTCGCCACATAGGAATACTCTGAAGCTGGCTTCTCCGATGATATACTGACACCATCTACACCAATCTTGCCTTTAACGTTTGCCTCCTGTTGAAAGAATTATTATTAGAAACTGGACTAAATTTATATTTATACAACATACAAAGGACATTAAATAATAATTACATGTAAGTCTTCAATTCAATTCAATTATCTTGTTAATGGCTTCAAAGCATGGATGTTTACTATATATATTTTATTACGGTTAATGTATTTTCATATGTTTTTAATTTTTGTTATATTCAATATATTTTATTATATTTTATCATAAACTAATAAAATGATATTATAAGGAGAAATGATTTATTTTATGTATCTTTGTTTATAAATATAAACTCAAAAATTACTTAATCGATTATAAATATCTATACAAAATGTTAATATTATCAATGTGTATTTGTATATAATCTGAGGTATACAAAACTAGCCTATAAAAGTGTACATTTGACTTATTTACTTACTTGATTTCTGGCTAAAGCCGTTATAGCTTCTTTGTTTTTAGCGTAATCAAATGGTTGAATCCTTAGACGTGTATTGTGGTGCTGTAGTTCTGGCTTTGGTCCTGCTTGTTGGGACTCTGCTCCATCTGGCACATACATTATATAGTTCTTTGCACGGTAGCGCCATGTATCTAGCTGTAATATAGAAATCTATATATATGCACATAGTTTTCTAAGTCCTAAGCAAGTTAATTACACCGTTTATAGTTCAAGAACGGCTGAACCACTTTTAATGATCTTTGATCTGTTGGATTTGACTCTGCCCCGAATAGCGGAATAATTATAAAACTCAAGCGAAGCGAGTGTAAGTTGCTAGTTACTTATAGATAACATTTTTTTATGGAGTAAACCAATAGAAAAGAATAACATCACTAGTTATATCGAGACAAAGGCTGAGTAGTAGTTTAATTATTCAACTATTGTTTTAAGTTTTAACAACTCAGTCGAATGATTGTTACAGAACCCACAGAAAAATAACACACTGACTATTGGTTAATTAAAAATAGTGATGATAAATTATATTATTTACTAGTTTTAATGGGTCAAATAAAAAGTCCATATTCCTGAGATAGCAATGAGAGAGGCCGTGCTGGTCCAGTGGTAATGTGCACATTTGGGAAACCGAGTGAAGCGAGTTCAAATCCTGGATCTATACTTGTAATATTTTCATGTGCGAATCATTTTTCAACATGAATTAATATTCATCATAATATGTCTTGTAATCAGCCCTTTTTAACGTCCCACTGCTGGGCACGGGCCTCCCTTCAATACAAGGGGAATCAAGCCATAGTCTACCACGCTGGCCAAGTGCGGATTGGAGGACTTCACATGTCTTTCGAAAACTTACTAGGTTTTCTCAGACATGCAGGTTTCCTTACGATGTTTTCCTTCACCATAAGGCAAGTGGTAATCATGTTAGAAATGATTCGCACAAGAAAATATCAGAGGTGCGAGACTCAGGATTTGAACCCGCTTCACTCGGTTTCCCAAGCGAGCGCGTTACCAGTGGGCTACCACTGCCTTATGGTGATGGAAAACATCGTGAAGAAACCTACATGTCTGAGACAACCTAGCAAATTTTTAAAAGACATGTGAAGTTCGCTCACACTTTGCCAGCGGACTACCGTCTCATCCCCCTTGTAATAAAGAAGGGCTCGTGCCCAGCAGTGGGACATTTAAAAAAGGGCTGAATACATAACTCCTGAAATATGTTGAAGTTTTAATTAGGGAATATATTCTCAGAAAAAAAAGTTGGCCTATATGTGTAGCTTTGACCAGCCTCCCATTTCATTATACACAGAATCTATATATTATTTACATGAGTGCTTAGATTAAGGTGTTAAATAGTCATTGTGAATATAGTACACTACTAAGTTATATACCTCCTCGGGTCTCTTTGTTTGATCAGCCTGATCTTCTATAGACGGTAAAGCTAGTGCTGACTCAGCAAGGGTCAACGATGTAACTTCTGATTGCAGCTGTGAAGCAAGCTTTGTGGCTCTTTTTTTATTCTCTAAAGCTATTACACGATCATAACTTGCATTATCTTCACTTGTGTGGTTTGCGAGGAAGGAATCTGAAAACATAACTAAGTGGCTGAAAATTTACTTAAATAAAAAAATCTAATAATATTCTTATATATTATCAATACTTCTTCATAATGTTATAAAGGATTTTCAAGTTTACTTTTTGTAGTGTGGAAAAATCTGGAAGAACACATAAAATATTTTTAAATAGTAAGTAAAATTTTATATTAAGAGTTGTAAAAATTAAAAATAGGTTAAGATTCTATAGTGTGAGGTTTAAGCTTAATAATAGGTCTTGAGAGTTCAAATTATCTTACCTAATGAATGAGTATCTATATCTTTAGATTTATCTCCTTCATTATTGGAAGACTGAACAGGTGGAGTTTCTTCTGCTGTAGGTGAGTATGGTCTGTCAGCTCCTGGTGTATCAAATGTTGCTGGTGTATTATCTAAAACAATGAAAAAATACATTTTTAGCAATAGCATTATTTTATCCTTCTAAATTCCATTGAAATTTTATTTAAGAAACTACAATATATTTTAATATATTAACTAACATGGTTCTGTTGGTGGTCGATTTCCACTGTATTTTCTGGCAATCTCTCGAAGTCTAGCATAATCTTTATTTTCTGATGCCTCTAAGTAATCATTTTGTGCCTTTAGTTTTTCCAAATCAGGAAAAAAGTCTCTCTGAATTATTCTTGCTATACCCTGCAACACATAACGATATTTCTTAATAAGACAACACCATTATGACAAAGAAAGAGATAATTGTTTTGTTAATATGACATTATCCAAGCAAATATATTTAATCATGCTTTACCTCAACATAATCTTCTTCATCCAACACTTTGGCTTTTTTAGCTGTTTTCTTTTTTGGAGGCACTTTAGGAACTTTGAATAACGTACTCTCCTTTTTTAACAACTGCATGTTTTTTAATGCAGCTTCACCAGGTTTGGTGACATGATTTTCTTGTGTCATTGTCTCTTTGTTTCATATAGTTTAATTATAAAGTCAATATAATATTTTCTTACAGAAATACTTGTAATATCTAAATAAATACAATAATAATGAAAATTGAAAACAAAATCTCTGTATGCAAGACACTTGACAGTGACAATTAGGCTTGGGCAAAAAAGATCGATATATTAAAATATCGATATTTTTCCATAAAATTATCGATATATATGGTCGATATTTTTAATCGATATATCGATATTTGATATTAATTTTAAAGTATCGAATTCATATCAATTTCGATATATTTTTTAAACGCAACTCTGATTTCGTGTTTATTGTTACTCGATACTCCTTGCATGCTAATCGCGCATTGTTAACTTTAAAAAGTCCCGCCATAATCTTTATGAAATTTATAATATTTATAACAGTAAAACTATTGGCAGGGTGCACGAAAACACTAATACTATTAAACCAAAACCATCAATGTGAAACATATATGACCCTGAAGTTAACAGACAATTAACAATTATCGGATCTTTTTTCACCAAATCAATTACAAAAAAAAAACTAAAAATACGCACATGTAGAAAATAAAAAAATGTAAGCGCAAGCGCATCCACCATATTTTAAATGCGGAAATGTAAAAGTTTTGAACAACAGAAGCCACTGGATAGGTGAGCACATCAAACAGACAAATTCAGAATATATATGAATAATATTGTGAAAACTGATGATATATCGATTTATCGATATTTTTATTTCGGTAATTATTGATACTTTTAAAAATATCGATACGATAAATATCGATATTTTTTTCACTTGTTATCCCTAGTGACAATGACTTTAATGTCATAAAAAATTAAAAAAATTAAAAGCGACAAGATCAGTCAATTGAAATTGACATTTTGATATTTGCTAGCTAGCAACATTTAAATTAGAAGGTAGCTATACCTATACAGATAAATAAAATTGGAGTGTCTGTTTGTAATATTAAAATAACCGCTTTTTACTAAATGCATATGGACATATACACGGTACATATACCAAAACAACATTTTTTACATTAACTACAAATTTAAAAATTATGTATTACTAGCGATATTCTCCCGCTTTGCTCGGGTACGTTCCTAGCTGCTTTTATTTTTTTTGAGCGGAACCCTAATTTTATTTCTAAAACTAGCGACTCACGCTCGCTTCGCTCGCGTTCGTCCCTAGGTACGTTTTCACGATTAGCTATGTTTAGGTATAGGTACATAAATAGTAGCTTGCTACTCCTATGATATTTATTTAAATTATATAGCAATTTACCCTCGTTTTGCTCGGATGCGTAGCCGTACGCGGATTTTGTTCACAATTTCATGGGTTTTAATTGTTTTCGCGGAACTCTGATTCTTTTTCCAAAGTAAAAGTAGCCTAAGTTACTCCCTATAACATCAGCTATCTGCCAGTGAAAGTCCAGACAGACAGACAGACAAAAATAGTAAAAAATGTTGTTTTGGTATATGTCCCGTGTACACATCCATATGCATTTAGTAAAAAGCGGTTATTTTAATATTACAAACAGACACTCCAATTTTATTTATCTGTATAGATAAAAGTAGCTTAAGTTACTTCTTATAAAATCAGCAGCAGCTACAGTTCTCGAGGCGTAAGCGCAGCTTTGCATTAGTGTGAGTGATAGCTAAAAGTAAGGTTAGTCAAAAAATCACATAAAAATAAAATCAATATTTTATCAAAAGGAAGTGCTGACATTTTAATATCTTTGACATATCTTTTTCGTTTACGTATTTAAAATATTCGTTCAATTTGCACAAAATTTCTATCTTGCTGCTTAATGGTTTTCGTTTAGTCAATTTTGTTACAGTAGAAGCCATTTCACTAATGATAATAATAATATGATAATAATAATATGATAATAATAACATAATAATTCAAACACAACAACAAAATAATATTATACGTAAGCTGCAAGCGGTACAAGAGGTGAAATGCGGAAAGTGCAGGGCAGGGAGATGACACGTACGGGACGCGCCGCGCCTCAGGCCGCGCTCTAAAAACCAGTATAAACCGGATTAAACAAGCCACAAGCCGTACCTGTCCGTACACTATGCGTGTGCACTCACACAAATGCAAAGCTGAGCTTAAGGCGCGAGGACTTTGCCAGTGAAAGTACCGTCAAAATCAGTCCAACCGTTTCGGAGATTAGTCGGAACAGACAGACAGAAAGACAGTTTTTTTTAAATCGTGTTTTTCTTATAAGTATCACATAATTTTATATGTATGCATTTAATAAAAAACTATTATTTTGACAATATAAACAGACATTTCAATTTACGCATAAAATATGTATTTACTAAGTTCGAAGACGAAAGCTAACGCTATCGATTTGTCGTTAGTTCTGGTGTTTCATATTTGATTTACCCATCTACACTACCCCCACAGTAACTTCCCGGAAATTATGATACTAAAAATATCTCAAACAAACAAACAAGCAGTCTTGACTCTTGACGTCTGTTAGTTTATAAAACTAAACTTACAAAAACCTATAAAATTCCAAATTTCAATTCAAAATATTGATCCTATAAAACGGATCTGATGATGGAGTCAGGAAGGGATAGTGGAACTTTTTAAAGGCTACAAGTAAAATCATCATTCATTTTACAGCCGTGCAAAACCCATATTATTATTATAAGCACAAAAGTTGTCCGAAGCAGTTTTTTAATTTCTTAAAACTATAATTTTAATAAAAAGGCTTAATATGTTTTATTTAATCTATGTAATCATTTATTTACGTTATTCATTATAAAAAATATACTAATAACATAATATACTATTAAGAAATTAATAATGTTGAAACACTAGAAAATAAATAAATTGTTTTATTACAAACTAAATCATAATCGACTGTACAAAATACATACAAATTATTTTTTCTTTTTATATATATACTCTTTGATATAGAAGTCAGAAAATAGAAACAATATGAAAATATTATGAGGCAAGAACATGAATGATACCCATTTAGGGTAGCCGCACGATGGTTCGAATATAATATGTCCGAAGTGTAGGATTAACAGCAAAAACTGCAACTGTAACAAAAAATACAGTCCTTAATTCAGATCGAATATTAAAAGCTTTTTTTTAAAAGCTTAAATACGTAATAAATAAATATATTGAGACATTAACACACAGAACCATCTAGTTCCATGGTAAGCTACGAAGCCTGTGTTATGGATACCAGATAGTTGATACACTACACATATATAACTTTAAATACATACATATTATAAATATAAAGTGGTAGCCCAGTGGTACCGCACTCGCTTGGGAAACCGAGTGAAGCGGGTTCAAATCTCGGGTCTCGCACCTCTGATATTTTCATGTGCGAATCATTTCTAACTTGATTACCACTTGCCTTACGGTGAAGGAAAACATCGTGAGGAAACCTGCATGTCTGAGAAAACCTAGCAAGTTTTCGAAAGACATGTGAAGTCCGCCAATCCGCACTTGGCCAGCGTGGTGGACTATGGCCTGATCCCCCTCGCATTGAAGGGAGGCCCGTGCCCAGCAGTGGGACATCAAAAAAAGGGCTGAATACAAACACCCATGACTGGAGTACAAACATTCGTACTCATCACACAAATGAATGTCTCTAGCGGGACTTGAACCCGCGAACGCTGGCGCAGAAAGTAGGGTCACTACAAACTGAGTCAAACGTGCCGTCAACAAACAATAATAATGATATTAATTAGCCCGCAGTGCAGCTTGTTGCGAGCTGTTGGTGAGTGACACCACGGACCTGAGACCTACCAGAGGGGACAACATCTGTCCCCCGCCTCTGATTTACTTTCATTGGCCGTCCACAGTGGAGCGCAAGAGCCAAGTGCTCGAAAGAGTGGAAGTGCTCATTCTGCTAATAACGGGGAAACTCGTTCACGAGCACTCTCGCGATGGTGAAACCGGTGCACACCTTTCGACACAGTTGCGCCCAGGGCACTATGCCGCCGGGAGCCCATCTAGTAGGAGGCGAGTCACTGTCCGCCAAATATTCAATGTACGACTGTTGAGCAAGCGTCCTCATTCAGTAGCCCAGTTTTTAGTCAATCCAAACTCCATTCCATAACCCTATTTAGTTTTCTATATTTTCCATAGCCCCTACGCATTATCCGGAGGCCACCTTTGGGCAATTCTCTATGGGTTACTCAGAGATGGATCCCGGCTGATGCGTCACATTAAACAAACTTATATTTCTTAAGGGGCCTCTATGTGTTGGACCTGTGTTCCCACGCAAGCCTTCCAAAGGACCGGGCTCTTTCGAGTCCGTGAATTCTAAAGAGATATTAATTATACTATATTGCAAGCCACCTACATATAAAAGTTATTTAGAGTTTGGACTTAAGAGTAACTGCGAACATATTGCAATGTACCATAAAAATACTTACAATTTGCATTTGTGTGATGTACTTTTTCCACCATATCCTCACCCATTCCGGCCGCACTATTGATATTAAGTAGTAACTGTACATTACTGCATGCACCACGGAATTGATGAAGCCCAACATTACGCCATGACCACCTTAAAAAATTAAAGATAAACATTTAAATAAGTATTCAATATTTAAATTTTAATGTACCTAAGTAATGAGAATTCGTAGATGTATCCTTTTTTAGCCCTAAAGCAATGTATTGACATAATATTATATAAGTAATAGTGTTTGTTTGTCCTTCTGTCACACTTAAACGGAGTGACGGATTGAAGAGATTTTATTCATGGAGACAGTTGGAAGGCTGGATACTGATATTAGACACTTTTTATTTCGAGAAATCATCATATATCCACGGGAAAACACATGCACAGAAAATTTGCAACCGATAAAGTTTTCTGTATGGTGATACTCGGAGGAGTCGGAGTATGTGTAAAAAAAACATATTGTAATCCGACAATAATTATAATTTATTTACAACATGATTTTCTTGAAAACTATTAATATAAGAACGCTATTCTTTGTTGCAACGAATAAATTTTTATACTCTACTGCTTACGCCTACGGCAATAATGTTGTAATTTTAATCAACCTTCTAAATAAAATTGTTTTCACAAAATATAGAACTGCATGCTTTAAATAATAACAAAATTGGACGGATTTATATGTAACATTAAATATAGGTATTTAGTATTAAAATTATTTATTCCCAAGATCTACTATTACTTATGTACATACAATTTTATTTTATTTTAATAGATACATCAGTTTTATATTCAGTACGTTAAACAATACAATCAAATAATATGTATATTAGATCGCTCGTCGGAAATCCATGTAATATTCATACAGGAGATATACACACACGTACACGACCATTGATATTGGTATGATCAATACACACAAATATTTAAACAAGACTCATTTAGGCCTATGATATTCAAAAAACTATTAAATAGAGACAAAGTAGGTTACCTAGCAAATTTCGAAAATCATCGAGACGTGATAAAACGAGGGTACTAGTGAGCAGTAAACAAGATACCGATCGATCAGTCGGTCAAGATGTAGAAAGAAAATTACAATGTCGATAAAATTGTTCGTAGCCAATTAATATGTAAGACCCCTTATTTGCAAGCACGCGAAGGAAACTATAATATGCTTTCTTTTTATTAATATTTTCTTCAGCTTTATTCACATTATACTCATATTCTACTCACTCAGATAATATTCATTCATTGTTTTAGCTCAGAGATGAGATATTTTCCCGCACTAAAAAGTATTCTATATGTTGACCCGGATAACCAGCTATCATCATACCACATCAAAATCTGTCCAGTGGTTTTCCCGAGATGCGGTAGCCGGTAACAGACAGACAGACAGACAAGAATTCTAAAAACTATAGATTTGGCTTCTGTATCGATAATAAAGTCTATTTCCAAAAAATATTAAATGTAGAGATTCGACTTAGTTACAATTTTATTATATGTATGGATATATTATAGATAATTGTCATATATATATATATATATATATATATATATATATGACATTATTATAATATTTAATTAGGTATGTGTAAGGTATATACATTTATATTTATAAACATCCGTAAAATTTGGAAACAATTTAGCATAAATAATAAATATATCAAAATAAATATTTTTTTAAACATTTTAATTTTAGTTAAGTATCATTTAAAAATCCATTACTTTTATTTTGTCAAATCGTCCTACAATAAAACTTAAACGTTTGTCATACTCCTTTATATGAGATGAGATATTTATATGTTCTGTAGATAACATTTATTTAACTTAATAGTTAATTTAACTCTATATAATATGTAGAGATTATTAGATAGTAGATAATATAAAATCACGTTGAGATGAAAAACGTAATTTACTAAAAAAAATTGAAGCGCCTGAAAAATAAGGATTGAGCGAAGCGTTTACATTTCGACCGTAAAGAATAATTATAAAATTATTTTGAAACAATGCAGTTTCTCTACTTAACCTAGCCTTTGGTGATAAAAATATGAAATAAAAAAAAACATTCAGATCAAGGCTCATCAACAATTAAGTTATAAAAAAAATACATAACAATATTAATTATACCAGTGTGTCACTACATTAATTAATAAAATACAGCACATGACTATGATTTATAATATGAGTACAAAAATTGCAAGTATTATTTTAAGTAAAAAGAATCACTTCTTTAAAACGTAGGTACCTACCTATACATGAATAACTAAAACGGAAAACTAATATACCTAGCACGTAGGTAAATTGACTTCAGCGTACAGTTTACATTGAATATGTGAGTGATATTGTATATGCTAAAGCTTGTATGAGTGTATGTTTGTTACTGTTGACCCTGAAAAACAACTAGTTTCGACAGGGAATCGTTGCTATTTTGATTCTGGGTCAATCACCCTATAATCTATATAATATCTATAATCCATTCAAATTATAATAACACGCATTGAAGGGAGGCCCGTGCCCAGCAGTGGGACATCAAAAAAGGGCTGAATACATACATACATACATACATTTGTTTTATTAGGTATATGTAAATTAATTTTTTTTATTGATATGTCGAGGTTGAAAGAATATCAGGTCAATGATCGTGTATTTTGAAATGTCAAGACAAAATTTGAACCTTTGCAATTCTTCTTAAAAGTTTAAGGAAAAATTTTCGAACAATTAGCGATATAATAAAAATGAAATTTACAAAACATAAAAAAAATATTCTATATACCTAATGACATTAATGAAAAGAAGGCAACATAATATTTTTCACCGGTTTCAAAAAAAGACTCTTTTAAGGATTACTCGATATATTCTCCAATTGTAAATCGATTTTCACAATGTTTATATTATAATATACTATCGACTCACCCTCCCTCCGCTCGGGTTCGTCGTTCTCAGAGATGAGATATTTCCTCCCCCTAAAAAGTATCCTATATATTGACCCGGATAACCATCTATCATCATAGCAAATATCATCAAAATCCTAATCTAATATACCATAATATATAACCTAATATACCATCCAAATTCTAAAACTATACATTCGGCTTCTGTATCGACAGTAATGAATATTTCAATAAGATTTTCCAAAAAATACTTAATGTACAGATTCGGCTTAGTTACAATTTTATTATATGTAACTATAGATATATTAGGAGGCCCTCTATATATTGTGAAAAAATCCACCCGTAACCCTATAACCAAATTATTATACAAAATTATTTATTACTAGTTGAACTGAGATATTTTGACCTTTCTTCATTTTAATTAACGTGTTACTAATTTTAATATCGTTCAAAATCATAATATTTTTTCAGAATTTCATAATTTACCGGGCAATTGTTTATTTTTTTTTTTCGTAAATCCTTATTTGAGTTATTATTAAAAACAAATTTTAAAAAATAAGTAATATTAGCCGAATCGGCCCAGCTGTTTTCATTCAAAGCGCTTAACAACGAACAGAATTTCATTTTTATTTATATATAGATACTAGCAACTCACCCTCGCTCCGCTCGGGTTCGTCCCTAGTTACGTTTTAAGGTTTAGCTCAGAGATGAGAAATTTTCCCGCAGTAAAAAGTATCCTATATGTTGACCCGGATGACCAGCTATCATCATAACAAATTTCATCAAAATCTGTTCAGTGGTTTTCCCGTGATGCGGTAACAGACAGACAGAAAAAAAATCTAAAAACTATAGATATGGCTTTTACATAGATTATAAAGTCTATTTCAATAATATTTTACAATAAAATATTTAATGTACAGATTTCTCTTAGTTACAATTTTATTATATTATGTATAGATGAATACTAACCTGGCACGTATTTTGTTCCGATAAAGCCCAGCATACACATGCCCAAGTGATGGTACACATGCAGGAATGATACTTGCTTAAACTTTTTTCTTAGCACAAAAAATACCTATAAACAAAAATTTAAAGATTATTCAATCAAATTCAATTCATTCCTTTTTTTACATTGATTTATATTCACTGTTTATAACAAAATTAACAATTATAATAGTCCATTCGAAATTATAATTGTAAACTTTAGCTACTTATAGATTTTTTAATAAGTGCGAATTTGAGTCGTATGTTGATGGTTCCGTAGCATGACACACCAAACGTACTAATTTGCTACGTCAAAAGTAAAATAACTAATGTTGCCCAAACGCAAGAACAAGACTTGCGTCTTGCGTCTTGCGCCAATATACCTGGTCTTGGTCTTGGTATTGCGCTCCCAGACTTGGTCTTGGTCTTGGTCTTGCAGCAAGAGTCTTGCAAGTCTCGCAATTACCTATTAGCCTATTGCTATTTATTAAACGTTACTTTAGATCTTAGAACAACATAACGGAGTAGGTACATTTTGAGCTTGAATTAATATAGCCATAGTAAAGACCAACCAAATTATTAATAAATGTCTAAACGTTTAATGAGAAATTCGAAAAATCAACTGACACCGGGTGGGTTTGACCGCGTGCGGCGTACACACGCATGACATTGTAGCGTCCTGCCTTTCGCTCCTCTACCTACCTCATTATTATAAGTTAGATTGTAAATTAGTTTGTAAGATCTCTTTTTCGGCCTGTAACTTTTGAAATATTAAGAAAATAAACATTTTCTCGGTAACATACTACATATAATTTTATTACGCTTTATTCTACATAGTTTATTTTTCGTTTTTATTATTTTCATATTTTTATTTATTATTTATTTATTTTCATACTATATTTAATATATTATTTTTTATTTACTTATTCGGTCTGCGTAAATTCCCCCTTCAACGAAAATGCACTGATAGTCATTTATATCTGTACTTTACGTCTTCCTATTTTCTGCCTATTTTATTCTTCAAAATTCTATGTACTAGTACTTTCTTTTGTTTTGTTTCGTTTGTTTTCTATGTGTCTATTTCTTGTATTATAAATTAAGCCTGTCCGTTCCCTGAAACGACACTCAGTCCTAACTGCCAGACGCAAGAGTTTTGCAGACTTAGTCTTGTTCTTGCTCAAATCTTGCACGGTCAGTCTTGGTCTTGGTCTTGCTAAAATTAGGCGGTCTTGGTCTTGATCTTGGTCTTGATCTTGGTCTTGCAAAAGTGTAAGAACAAGACCAAGACCGATTTTGGGCAACTCCAAAAAACCAATATTAACCATCTACGATATTAATTTTATTGACGGCATAAATAGGTTTGTATTTGATAAATGATAGTATTATTATGAGAAACAAAGTTACTTTACGCCTGAACGCGTGCAATGGAAAATATCTCAATAACTACTCAACGTATTTCTTCCAAATAATTTTCTGTTAGGTATATCAATTTTCTTGATTTTTTCCAACCCATACTTCAAAAGTTAATTACTATGTTTACTTAACATATAACTCTGCATCTATGGCATGAACAAAAACTATCACTGAGAAACAACTATCTGAATTTTAAGGACCTATCTAGAGATGAGTATGTTACATGTATGAAATGTCAACTATCAGCCCCATCATTGGAATATTTTGTAATTTGACTTCATAATAATTGTCCAGCAATTTACATGAAATACCTACCTACTTAATTACACCAATAAAGCTATATAAGTCTTCAAGTAAAATGGTTGTGACATATGGGGAAATTAACTATATTGGGTTTATTATTGCACCTCATATCCGGTGACTTTATTTTATATGAATTTATGAATAACTAGTGCCTAATGTGGACATCTTCTATACCTATACCTACCTACCTACTATACCTACCTACCTACTATACCTACCTATAAAACTTAATCCCTATCGATTTAAATGATAAAACAATGATATTGTTTTTTTTTATCTTTTTTGCCAGTAGAACATAAGAGAATCATCAGATTAACAACAAAAAATAAAAATCCAACAAGCGCGATTGTGACTCGCATTAACTTGACTAGCTATTTATTATCCAGATAAAAAGGGTTCCTATTGGAAAACAGAAATTGTAGGAAAAAATATTTTCCAATTTTCCTATAAGTATTTATATTTTATTCCCTATGTCTTTCTATTCGATTGGTATTCAAAAAACACTTAGTATCCCTTTATTATGGTTATCTTTAGCACTTTAAAATAAAATAAAAATATTTTTTCTACTTACGGTGTCAAACAAATCCATTAGTTTAATAATATAGTACAGGTACACGTAGTCCACGACCAATCGTTCTACATCATTGTCCTCATAGTTGATCTTCTGACACCACAAGCTGTAGTGTCCGGGAAGATATAGCCATCTGAGGCACTGAAAAAAAATTCCTTTTTAGTATATAATATTTACGTGCGCATCCTGCTGCATCACTCTGCTTTGATTTGACTAGAAAAGGTCTGATAACAACACCTATAAAGGAGCTTGTGTGAGATTAGAACTCGCGTACATAATATACAGGAATTGAAGCATAACACACCGCGTTTTCATTTAATATCTTTAGACAAGAAAAACATTATACTTACATGATCAAGGTATATTATAATATAATGTGAAAGTGTGTTTTTTTGTATATAGTCGGAGGGCTGGCCATTGACATAAAATATTTTCACCGCGGGAAATATGTCATTCCCATGGGAAAATATATTATAAATAAAAAACATACAAAGGAAATTTCGATTAGTATGGACTACGGTATGGTTTTCTGTATGAAGAGAAAATAAAATAATAAATCAACTTACCTGCACTGCTAAAAGGCCATTTAAATATATCTGAAGGACATTGTATAAAACAATTAAAGATTTTAAGTTATACGCGGGACGGTCGGCCATAAAGGCTGGGCCCCATGAACGAACAAAACGATGGTACAAAAACATGATTGTCATGACTGGTATCGGACTAGATACAAGCCAGAAGCCCTTCGTTCGTGGATCTGAAAAATATTTTTATATATTTAATATCTATCTAGGTACCTAGGTATATTTTAAATAATATATATGATAATACATGTTATAACTTAAAACATAAGTAAATGAAGGTAACCGTAGTTCATTTTGTTAATTAGACCGCATAAATATTTTACTTTTTCTAATACATTCAAATTGTTAGCTTCTAGCACCTACTTCATATATGCATGTACTATCTATGTGGACTATTAGCAACGACGAATAATTATAACCCTCGATGTAAAGCGGTATTTCATAATTATATGGAGACGTGGAAAATAGGGAGAGCTCAAGCTGGGCCTTTGAATCTTCTTGACAGATTGAAATGATATTTAACTATATATTAATTTATATCGTAAAAAAAAGGCACATAATTATAAACTTAGTAACTTAAAGTAAAGTGCGTTTAAAAAAAAATAAAAAAATAATGATTAGGTAATCATGTCTGGCATCTTACATTTTAAGTTAAAAAAAACATAAATATTTTAAAAATATTATTCCTTAAACAAACATTTAACTGTATATATTCGTATATATTGTAATATTTAACGAATATTTGATAATTTCGGTATTTTATCCATATCTGCAGTGGTGGTCAACCACAGTCCATATCACTGAAGCGTTGCAACACAAACGAAATCTACACTCAAAGGATGCTATATACATGTATAAAGTACGTTTAATTACGTGACATTCAATTTATATTCATTCTCATATATTTACTATATATGTTTTTTTTTTCTCATAATAATGTCCTCCTGACCGATTTTGATCACGGCGGCCAATCCCACTGAGACTAGCCTGCAACTGCGCAGTAGATTTTACTGTGCACAAATGTACGTGAGTACACAAGTACACTCTTTATTCCTGTCATAGTCCGTTGGGACGACAATTCGACACGACTAGAGACCAGGGCGTAAGACAGAAGGATTTACGTGCTCTGCGAGGTACGGGGAAGAATTTTTAGAATAGAAAAGCTTTATAGTATATTTATACTTGGCCCGATCCAAGTCACGAACCCACGACCAAAGGGGTTCTGCAGCCGTACATGCTAGCCACTAAATCACTGAGGCTTTTCTGTTATAAAATTTATTTTTCATTTCATTAGCGTTTCGCTTCTGTCGCAATTAAAGTGTTAAAAAGAGCGGAACAGTATGTTCATTATAATTAATAAGCCAATATCGAACCCCCGAATTTTTACATAATAAATTACAAAAGTACAACACATAGGAACTAACGTATTATAAATATGACATAAAAATGTTTTCAGGAATATACACCCGAGATTTGATATAAAATATATAAAAAATATAATATTTTTATATTTATCTACAAAACTGTCTCTTATTAATTACCTACTTGTAGGCGCAAACCTATTGTAATTTAAAATGGCTAAGAATGTATTATAACTGGAACGGTACTCTTTGACCTCGTAAACAATCAATATTTAATATTCAAAGTTCTTTAAAAGTTGGGCCCTTACCAGCCAGGTCATCATTTACATATGTGTAATAATGCGTAACGTTTTTCATTATCGTCCCCATCTCGGCTCGTCTGGAACAAAAAGTTGACTTTTAAATATACATTTTTCCTAGTTTTCACACGCAATTCCGCTCGTTGGTAGATATGTCGATAAACGCAATCTCCATTTCGAATTTCAACCAGAGCCATTACAGCATCATGATGTAACAAACGCTCAAAAAGTTTAACATTAATAATGGATGAATTAAGTATATACATATTTATACACATAATAAAACTGTAACTGATCGCTGTCTGTACATTGAAGATATTAGAGAAAAACTATTATTGGGCGAAAATTTTTGTCTGTTTGTCTTTGCGTTGGCCTAACCAATTTGGGTGCGATTTTCTCAAATGTATCGTAGTAAGGTTCACTATTTATTTTAAACTAGCGACTCACGCTCGTTTCGCTCGCGTTCGTCCGTAGGTACGTTTTATGGTTAGCTATGTTTAGGTATACATAAATAGTAGTTTGCTACTCCTAAAATATTCATTTAATTTAAATTATATAGCGATTTACCCTCGTTTTGCTCGGGTGCGTATGCCGTACGCGGATTTTGTTAACAATTTCATGGGTTTTAATTTTTTTCACGGAACCCTGATTCTTTTTCTAAAATAAAAGTAGCCTAAGTTACTCCCTATAACATCAGCTATCTGCTAGTGAAAGTCCCGTCAAAATCGGTCCAGCCGTTTCGGAGATCAGTCGGAACAAACAGACAGACAGACAAAAATTGTAAAAAAATGTTGTTTTGGTATATGTACCGTATATACATCTATATGCATTTAGTAAAAAGCGGTTATTTTAATATTACAAACAGACGCTCCAATTTTATTTAACTGTATAGATAAAATAATTATGTCAATTTAAAGAATCACCAGGGACCAGCCCGACCGAAGCAAGAGTGAATCGCTAGTTTCCTTATAAATTGTATGTATTTTTTCCATAGTTACAAATTTTAAGTAAAATTTGTAACTATGGAAAAAATACATACAATTTTTTTCTTTAAAGGATAATAATTATATGCCATATCTTTTATTAGAATGCAAGTAATTATTATGTCACATTTTATTGAGATTGGATCGATCGGTAGAACCTGAAAAAGATACTATACATCAAAATTAACTATGCATATAAAAACATATAGTATATAATCAATAAGATCAAAACATTATGTTTTTAAAAGACAGTTGAATGATATGCTACTTACGCACATGGTAAGTTACACATTATAATAAAATATTGAATAGTAACGTAAATGCAAAGTTTATTGATTTATTGTAGGTATAGATAAGAATAGGTATTGCGAGTGTACCTTAAAAGATAGACATACTATTGCAGATTTTTCTGTAGGTCTTGAAAAGGCCTACAGAAAAATCTGCAATAGTAGGTCTCTGTCTAGTTTCAGAGGATGTGTTAAATTCGTATTGCTACACTAATAGAAAAAAATTAAACGGACGCCTCGTGCAATAACAAGCACGCTATAAAAAGGAAGGATTACAAATCTATCAACATTCTTTTGTACAAAGAAGCCTGTACCAATGTTAAAAACTAACTTATTTAAGATTCTAAAATAATGAAAACTACTCAGAAAATAAATGTTAACGTAATTGGATTTATTTTCAACTACATATTATATCTTTTAATATCTGCTAAAACTTAAGAAAAAAATTATCACGGAATAAAATAATATAAAATTGACATTTTATCTCTAATTAATTCGTTTCATCTAAAACAAAGCCTATATGAATTACTAGCGGCTCACCCTCGCTTCGCTCGGATTCGTCTCTAAAAATACAAATCTATCGCCCGGCAACTGTATATTTTTCCAAAATAAAGAGCCTATGTGCTATTCCAGACTATAATCTATCTCCGTGCCAAATTTCATCCAAATCCGTTTAGCCATTCTGGCGTGATTGAGTAACAAACATCGCCACATCCTCCTAAACTTTCACATTTATAATATTAGTTAGGTTTTGAAAAGCATTATCGGAATCTGAATAGCTAAAACAAACCTAAAGTACACCTTTGTAGTTAACCATACACAAGTAAATAAGTAGGTACTTCCTAAAATTTTTAAACAATTAAAAAAAATATGACTTAAATGTTCTTACTCGCGCATACACGATCAATTCTTTTTTAAAATTATTCCTTATTATAAAATTCATTCATACACCGTCTTCTTGCTATGTAAGCACAATAATTTGTATTAAGGCAATAAATCTCTAGTTTAAGTGGTATGCAATTATTTATGACAAAATTTTAATTAAAACAAACCGCATGCTGCAATAGGGAATAGGCTTTTTTGTCTTGTGAAACTCACGAACTATGACCATTTAATTTCATAATGATAGCCGCATATTTTTAACACACTCAGTTATGGCGAGTTTCACCATTATCTGACTCAATGGCACAGTTACATTATTTGTCTGGCGCTGCCTAAGACTATTACCGCAGAGATCACAGGTTCGAGCTTATTATGGAACTAATGGCATTGTTTCACTCACATAAGGCCTTTTTTGACTTTTACAGTAACCAGAAAATCTGTGACAAAACGCCTTCATTACCTTTTTATTTAGCGTTCGCATTTTTATTAGCAATATATTAATGCTGAAAAATACTTTTAATAATGAATAAATTTATTATATTTAAATAAAAATTATTACCTATCGATTTGTCAAAAAATTGATATTAATGTTAAAAATGTAGATAATATTACTGTGCAGCTAGCTAGCAGTTATCTATTGTTAGGTGCATTTACAATCACACGTATAAGCCAAAATTATTATTTTTTTGTTATCAACCACAAACATATCCTAAATATTACACCATATAAGTGAATAAATTTTAATATGCGAAAAAATATGATACCACAATAAAACTGAAATTCAATCGTGAGGAACTACTGAGAAAATACATATTCCAACAGATATTTATTGTAATATTATCAAATTATTAAAATTTTTAGGTAGAGATAAAATATTCGCATTTCATCAATCCGAAAAAAAACGCTAACACTTTTTAAAACAATGAGTACCTATTCGTTTAATAAGTGGCTAAGTTATATTGCAGGTGTTTACATAATTAGTAGGGTTGCTTATCGAAATTATTAAAACTAAATATTCAATTTAACCTGTTACACAAATCCATGAAATCAATTTCCCTAAATAAACTACATACATCGAATACAACTATTAAACGTATATAAAATATTATACCAATTTTCTTTTTCGCTTATATTTTATTAAGAGTTTAACTATTTTTGGTACAATATATCACTATCACTCGAAACCCTAATTTGAAGTAATTGTAACTTCATACCTGTATTTCTTGCAGGCTTATGTAGGTAAAGGCGACGCGTCTATGTGCCGCCGCCGCTACTATAATTGTAACTACACTCAGGTGCTGTTGAACCTGCACTGTATTATATTAAATTTTAAATGTCGATATTATAAAGCTATAAATATCGGAGATCCGTCGCGAGAAATTATCGATTTTACTTATATTTCATATTATAATCATTAACTTTAATACACATTTACTTTATTTCATAAGTTATTGTGTAACGTAATAATAAAAACATTGGTTATTGTTTAATATTTTGAAGGTAGATCAGAAAAAAAAATCTTTAACCACAGATAATAAAGGTAACATAATAAATTTATGAAGACATCGGGCCATTTAACGTACCTCTTTGTGTTTTTTTTTTAATTTTACTTCCTGGTTTTCTCAGTTCGAATTTGTTGTGTGTTTTAACCCTGATAGATGTTCTAATCTTACTGTCTACTACAGCGAGGGCACTCATCTATCAGTAGGTACATAATATATACCTATATTATACTTGCAACAAATAAGTTTTACTTTAATTTAAGTACATATTTATAATATAATATAATCTATCAGAGTTCAGAGTTCTATTTAAGTAAATATAATGGATATTTTATGTCATTTTTATAGTTTGTTATTATGACCGTTGACTTTTCTTTGCCACTTTTAATCCACTTTAATTTCATAAAATTCAGTTCGTTTGAAATTTTGTCACAGCGGTCAATCTTAATGTGACTAGCCAATGCATCTCTAATCTACATACTTTTTACTACTCCAATGGGATAGCAAATCCTTAATCCAAGACGAGAGATCATACTCAAAGGACGACTTTATGTGTCCTTATAACTCTTCTTGTCCCGACCCTAACCGTACCCTTACATAAACCGGGACTCGAAAGTTCAAAATCTATAATTATACATTTTAAGCACTAGACCATTGAAGTGGATATCGGTGGCGGTTATATTATGTACTAGTAACTAGAGAGTCACCTTCACTTCGCTCGAGTTCATTCCTAGGTACGTTTTAACGGTTAGTATGGAATAGACCTATATTATAAAAATTTAAATATGTACATTTTTAAGAATTTACATACAAATTCATTCATTACTATAACTAGGGACTTACGCTCGGTTTACTAGGGTGCGTCTCTATCCCGGGGGAGAGCTGACTCCTACCGGGCGCGTCCCCAGGTGGCGGATAGGGGAACGTCACCTGCTTAGAGAGGCGGGTGGTACCGGAGTAATCCGGCGCGGACCAACAGCGGGGGCATGTCTCTAACCGAGTTCAACCACGGTTAGAGGCACGCTCAGGACGGGGCCGCTCATCGTCGAGGCTTAGGCTTCCGATGTTGCGGCCGCCGGTGGCGGGACCGCTTCGGCGATCCTGCGATCGGACGCGGTGGGGCTGCAGGGGAGAGGGCTTGGTGTTTTGATGCCGTTTCCCTATCCTCTGTAGCCGTAGTGGGGCTCCTTCGGGGCTCCCACCAGACGGTGGTCTTTGGACCTGCCGCCGGGACGCCGTGGTAGATATGCGTAAGCGATCCTGCGGCGTCCCACTATGGCGGATGGGAGGGGAAAGTTGGGGTTTAGTGGGTAGTGCCGGCTCTTCTAGCCGGTGAGCCCGACATAACCACCTGGGGGATCAGGTGGTATGCGTTAATGCATTCCCCAACTATAAAAAAAAGAGGGTGCGTCTCTATGTACCTATGCTTTAAATTGATAAAAATAGTAATTGTGTGTTCGTTCCCAGTTACGTTCTAAAGTTTTATGTAGATTTCTCAGAGAAGAGATATGTGTTTGCCAGCACAAAAAAGTATTCTAAATGTTGACCCGGATAACCACCTATCATCATGCCAAATTTCGTGAACTACTGTCCAGTGGTGTTTCTCGTGATGCGTTCCCAAACAGACATAGAGACAGGTAGACGGAAAGATAAAAATTCTAAAAACTGTATCGATATAATACTTTCTTAGATTTACGCGAATATTTGACATTTCAAAATAAAACTATCTTTTCGGATTATTTCGCGAATTTATTATGAATTTTGGTTCCCGACGTTTCGATTGCTTTACAGAAATCATGGTCACGGGAGAGACTGTCTCATCTCAGTCTCTCCCGTGACCGAAGTAGCATAGTTATTCAAAGTATAATACAATTAAGTTTTAATACAATTACAATGCTTATGTTTAAAACATTACATATATAATCATGTGTACATTCCTCGATACTCACAATGACGCGACGTTTTAAAGGTATTTGTTTGCCGCGCTATGAATAGGGAACCACTAATTAATTATATACTTTATGACATCGTCACTATGTCGAATATTTTAATTTTAAATAAAACTAAAATAATAATATGTTTAATTATGCGTTATATGTGATTAACATACATATAGTTCTATAAAATCTATATACGCTCTCGGCGCTACAATCTCTACATACCTTTTTCTCTTGTCTTATTTTTTATACTTACATAGTAAGTACGTAAGAATTTATTTTAATAATTACTTCCTAAAAGTAGTGACTTTAATATTCAGAATCTAAATACAATAGAGGTACCTATAGTAAAATGTCACGTGAAAAAGTGATTGTATTGTCAAAATATGTATATATTCAACTTTCAAAAATCTGTCGTTTTAGTTAAAATTGAAATAAAATATGTAGCTGCAGTTCGGTATAGAGCCTTTAAGGTAACATCGAAGAATTCTACAAAGACGGCGGCGAATTTGTCGTACAAAATCTACGGAGACTACCATGGCTCAGATGAACCAACAATACTTCTGTTTCACGGCCTATTGGGCACTAAGAAGCACTGGGACAGTATTGGGAAAACAATGCTAAATGTAACTAAAAGAACGGTCGTTTCTGTTGATTTAAGGAATCATGGCGATAGTCCACACGTCAACTCCCATAAGTATGAAGACTTGGCGCTAGATATATTAAAGTTGTTAGAAAGATTGTCAATTGCAAAGGCCAGTCTTGTTGGGCACAGTATGGGTGGTAGAGCTGCTATGAGCGCTTCTCTTTTAGCGGTATGTACGTAGGTACTATGTGTTGTGATTGAGAAATTCATTTACCAACTTACATAACATGAGTTTTTTGAAACAATAGGAATAATTATTGGAGTGTAACTTAGTAATGTAAGAACTATATACTATAAAGATTATTATTATATATTGATTAAGCTTATATTAACATGATAATTCGGTATCTGCACTAATTAATATTTTTATTATAACAACAATTAATTATTTATACCAATAATAATGTCTTCCGCGTAAATTTTCAATAGCGTTAATTTATTTTCAGCCAGAAAAAATTGCTGGTCTTCTGGTAGTGGATATTTCGCCGATATCAAGTTCGAAACAACTAACAGAATATTTACCAAAAATTTTAGCAGCGATGAAAAAAGTGAGCTTTAAAAAACAGGAAAAAGTTGCTGGAGCCAAAAAAGAAGCTAAAAAGCAATTAGAAAATATTATAAATGATGATTTCTTAATGAAAGCGGTGTTATCAAACATAAAGATGAAGGCAGACCATTCAATCGGCTGGGCCTGCAACGTTGATGTCTTAGTCAAACATTTTAAATATATAGCATCATTTCCAGAAAGTTTAAAGTCAAAAACATTTTACGGTCCAACATTGTTTATTGGAGGCCAACTTTCAGAATTCCTTCCGTAAGAAACTTCATATTTTAAAAACATATTTACATATTTTTTTACTGTTTTTTTACGAATTTAGTACAGTAATGTCCATTACGAATGATTGATATAATATATTTTTACTGCTGCATATAAATTCTAAATCTTCTGAATCGAAATTAAAATCAGAAAAAAAAAATGAACAAATGCATCCAGTTCATCCAATACATGAAATAATATTTTTTCGATAAATCCAATAATAATAATTACGTACATGTAAATATACTGGAAAAGCCTTGGACATTAAATGATAATCACAATTGTAATAATTCATCTAATAATATCATGAATTTACCTACTATTAAGGTAATAGGTACAAAAAATACAAGGTTTATACTAATTTCTATCATAAATACTTTCCTGTCCAAATCGCAAAAATCACACATTCTATAATGCATTATTATTATTTATTAACCTACATACATACGAATACTTTTTCATGCGAATGCTTTTTGGTCAACTTCAATATCTTCGCCAATAATTATGAATCGATTTTCATCCTACTATTATTATAAACGCGAAAGTTTGTAAGAATGTATGTATGGATGTATGTTTGTTACTCTTTCACGCAAAAATTACCGAATGGATTTTGATGAAACTTTATAATAATATAGCTTATACATCAGAATAAAACATACGCTACTTTTTATCCCGAAAAAATGAAGGGTTCTCGTGGGATAGGTTTGTTACTCTTTCACGCCAGAACGGCTGGACGGATCTAGATTAAATTTTGCACAGAGATAGATTATAGTCTGGAATAGCACATAGGGTACTTTTTATCCCGGAAAAATTACAGTTCCCGTGGGATAGATTTGTTTTTGTTTTTCTAGAGGTGAACCCGAGCGAAGCGAGGGTGAGCCGCTAGTGTCTTATAAAAAGGTGTACCCCCTTAGAATCCCAAGGTTAAAGGTGGAATAACACTTTTAAAACATTTTGAAATTGGTGTAAATACAACAGGCGTAGCCACATTTGCTATCTCACATAATTTTTATATGCCCTATGATATCTAACGTTGTTTAATTGATAAACGAATATTTTATACATACTCAAGTTACTTTTTTTATTAAACAGTAAAATAAAATTTGTACGGCACTAAAATTAAGAGACATTAAATCAACCTTAACCTTTTATTTGGAGAAGTATAATCGTACTGCTCTTGTTCTTGATAAAACATCCTTTGGCATTTGACTTGAATGTCAATTTTTGACCGACTTAAAAATCAGAAGATACTCGATTCGATTATGTTTTTTTGAGTGTATGTTACGCGATATCTTTGCCATTTATGATTAATTTTTAAAATGCATTAGAAAAAAATCTAGCCTTAAGTGTGGCATAATTACTTTTAAATGGTTTTGAAGTTTATTTATTACTAGCGTCTGACCCTCGCTCCGCTCGGGTGCGTCCCTAAGTAATTTTTTTTTGAGCGAAACTTTAATTCTTTTTCTAAAATAAAAGTAGCCTCTTTTTCTAAAATAAATATTATAAGGAGTAACTTATACTCCTTATAATATTAGCTTTCTGAAAGTCAAAGTGCCGTTAAAATTGGTCCAACCGTTTCGGAGATTAGCCGGAACAAAGAGACAGACAGACAGACAAAAATTTTAAAAATTGTGTTTTTCTTATAAGTACCGTATATAATTCCATATGCATTTAGTATAAAGCTGTTATTTTGACATTACAAACAGACACTTCAATTTTATTTATCTGTATAGATTATATTTTTATTAAAAAATAATTAAATAGGTTTATTATACTTATTTACTAATAATATTATACTTTACGTGTTTATATTATAGTTCATTTATGTAAAATTGATCTGCTACTAAGGTTCGTAGAGCTATGTTAGATAGCATGTAACCTTCCTCAATAAATAGAAAATAATACAATAAAAAAAACAAATCTATGTAATACAATATTATTTTAGAGATTAACAAGACCATACCAAGAACTAACTATATAGCTTAATGATGTTAATAACTACACATCTACTATGTTTATACTGCATTAAAAATCTTTTTGTGTTTTGTATACTTTTACACCAAGTAGTATATAAACATATGACTTCCTTTATTGCAGTCCTGACGATTTAGTGGGAATCCGAGAGATGTTCCCGCGTGCTGTTATCACCTATGTTCCGCAGACTGGACACAACCTACATGCTGAAGATCCGAAAACTTTCCTAGAACTTGCTATAGCCTTCCTTCGTACCAATAAGTAAAAGTTAATATGCAAATATGGTGTTTACAAATAAATAAAATGTGAAAATTGTAATTAAAAACTATTATCTACAGTTTTGTTGCAGTTCATTTTAAATTTTAATAAGGATAGTGTTGTAAAATTTTAATGATAGACTATAAAAAATTGGATAAGCGCGGGTTGGAATCGTGCACCCAGGGTTCCGTATCTTTTACACTACACTATATTATCTAGTTCTGTTGAGTATTTACCTACTTAAAAACAAGAATCATATATGGTATAGAGGATAAATAGTTTCTCTAATCATCTACTCTTATTCATCTAATTTTTAATATATTTAAAAAAAAATATAGACACATTCCGCTTCATTGTTGCTTGCGATTGAGAAGATATAATTTAAAACATTTAAACGAGCAATTCTTGTATATATTTCTCATATATTTATTTATTTATTTATTTATTTATTTATTTATTTATTTATTTATTTATTTATTTATTTATTTATTTATTTATTTATTTATTTATTTATTTATTTATTTATTTATTTATTTATTTATTTATTTATTTATTTATTTATTTATTTATTTATTTATTTATTTATTTATTTATTTATTTATTTATTTATTTATTTATTTATTTATTTATTTATTTATTTATTTATTTATTTATTTATTTATTTATTTATTTATTTATTTATTTATTTATTTATTTATTTATTTATTTATTTATTTATTTATTTATTTATTTATTTATTTATTTATTTATTTATTTATTTATTTATTTATTTATTTATTTATTTATTTATTTATTTATTTATTTATTTATTTATTTATTTATTTATTTATTTATTTATTTATTTATTTATTTATTTATTTATTTATTTATTTATTTATTTATTTATTTATTTATTTATTTATTTATTTATTTATTTATTTATTTATTTATTTATTTATTTATTTATTTATTTATTTATTTATTTATTTATTTATTTATTTATTTATTTATTTATTTATTTATTTATTTATTTATTTATTTATTTATTTATTTATTTATTTATTTATTTATTTATTTATTTATTTATTTATTTATTTATTTATTTATTTATTTATTTATTTATTTATTTATTTATTTATTTATTTATTTATTTATTTATTTATTTATTTATTTATTTATTTATTTATTTATTTATTTATTTATTTATTTATTTATTTATTTATTTATTTATTTATTTATTTATTTATTTATTTATTTATTTATTTATTTATTTATTTATTTATTTATTTATTTATTTATTTATTTATTTATTTATTTATTTATTTATTTATTTATTTATTTATTTATTTATTTATTTATTTATTTATTTATTTATTTATTTATTTATTTATTTATTTATTTATTTATTTATTTATTTATTTATTTATTTATTTATTTATTTATTTATTTATTTATTTATTTATTTATTTATTTATTTATTTATTTATTTATTTATTTATTTATTTATTTATTTATTTATTTATTTATTTATTTATTTATTTATTTATTTATTTATTTATTTATTTATTTATTTATTTATTTATTTATTTATTTATTTATTTATTTATTTATTTATTTATTTATTTATTTATTTATTTATTTATTTATTTATTTATTTATTTATTTATTTATTTATTTATTTATTTATTTATTTATTTATTTATTTATTTATTTATTTATTTATTTATTTATTTATTTATTTATTTATTTATTTATTTATTTATTTATTTATTTATTTATTTATTTATTTATTTATTTATTTATTTATTTATTTATTTATTTATACCGGCGATCTCGGAAACGGCTCTAACGATTTTGCTGAAATTTGGTATATGGGGGCTTTCGGGGGCGAAAAATTGATCTAGATTAGTCACATGTCTGGGAAAACGCGTGTTTTCGAGTTTTCATGCGTTTTTCTTATGCATTATTCTACGCAAAATTTAATTGCGACATCTATACAACTTTGTCAGTAACACTTAGTCACTTAATGTAAAATTATTTTTAAGCCAAATTAAAAAGAAAATTATTCTTATCGCGACATCTATACAACTGTCTCAGTAACATTTAGTCACTTAATGTAAAATTATTTTTAAGCCAAATTAAAAAGAAAATAGTTCTTAGCGCGACATCTATACAACTTTCTCAGTAACACTTAGTCACTTTAATGTAAAATATACAATCTTTCAAGAACTCCGAGCGAAGCTCGGTCGCCCAGGTACTATAATTTAAAACATTCAATATTTTACTGAAATGTATCATGAATTTATGTTATTATTACTACGGTAATTTATTAATATTTGGAACCAGCTACCTAGCTACTATGGTTCAAGAGTCTCTAAAACTCTGTAAGGAGTCATTCAAGTATTACTTAAGTAGAATTTTAGTAATTATAAACCTTTTAAGTCAACAAAAGTAAGCAAACCTCTTACTCCCCCCTCATGTGTTTACGTAAACTTTACGTCTCAATTATTTTTGGGAATTCCAAAACATGCTTTTCGTTTGTGAGCATAGAGAAGTAGAGTTGTAACGTGTGTTTTATACACATTAATTTGTTGAATCAAAATTTACTAAATTTTAATTAATTATTTGAATAAATAAATATTGCTGACGTAATCACCATCCAGAACCCCCCCCCCCCCCAAAAATAAGCAAAGCTACACCCCCCTCCCCTCTTTGGTGTTTACGTAATACTTGAATAACCCCTAAAGGTTTAAAAACATCAGAAAACGGAGGACTAGTAATAGGGTTTGACCATAACCTTTTTCATACGAAACTATAAAAATTGATTGTGTTACCTACAAATATGAAATTCTCACCACACTTGTTATTTTTATCATATTTATGTGTATATATACTTGTAAATTAAACGTAGTGTTAATGATCGCATAAGAAAACTAATATTTATGTGAATAACTGATTGATAAATAATTTTTATTATCGTTGGAATCAAAACTTAACACCTTCCAAAAGTAATCTATATATACATACAATGCTTTGTCCTGACTGACTGATCGATCAACGCACAGTCTAAACCGCAGGTCGTAGAAACGTGAAATTTGGAGGACATATTATATACCTTATACAATGTAGGCATCGCCTAAGTAAGGATTTTTCGAAATTCATCCCCTAAGGGGGTAAAATAGGGAATAAAAGTTTGTATGAAAATGCACGGAAAGTGGTATTTAGCTTTAAGATGAAAAATAAGAAATATATGTATTAATTTTTTTTTTTTTTGTAATTCATCCCATAAAAGGGTAAAAAGGGATGATAAAGTTTATATAGGCAAACAATTATTTATGATCAGAATTGCTTGAAACTTGGTATTAATGCTCTTCAATACAATCAAATAAATATATGTTTTTGCATTTTTCGAAATTCATTCCATAAGAGGGTAAAATGGGGTATGAGATTTTTGTATGAAATTCTGTAATTGATGTACAGAAAGTGGTATTTAGATTAGATTTAGAGTAGAAAAATGAGTAAAAAATACAGATAGTGGAGCGTACTAAATACCTGAAATGAACATTTATTTACAGAATGTGTTATATATGTTTAACATCTTTTAAGATACTGGATATTTTATTTTTTTTCCTTATATCTTTAAAAACACAAACTTATTTTTGCAAATAATAAAGTATGCATAGTGAAAAAAAATATTTTTTCCGTAATATATTGATCGCGGGTGAAGCCGTGGGTCCTGCTAGTATCATATAAAGTAATATTATCTATACATACACTCTCTGTCTGTTTGTTTGTTTGTACGGGCAAATCTCCGAAACTATAGGACCGATTTAAATGAAATTTTGTATGGTGGTACCTCATATCCCCGGTCCAAATCTTAGATACTTTTCATCCCGGAAAATTAAAGGATTTTCTTGGGGATAGTTAAAAACATATAGTAACTTATACAGCTTAGTGCACAAAAACTATTGATTGGATTTTAATAAAACTTTACATAAAACCTATAGTTCACACATCAGAATAACAAATAGGCTACTTTTTATCCCGGAAAAATGTACAGTTCCAGTGGGATAGATTTGTTTTTGTTTGTCTAGAGGCAAACCCAAGCGGAGCGAGGGTGAGCTGCTAGTATATTAGCTATATAAAAAATATATAAAGCTCAAGTATAACAGGCAATAACCATAAACTAGGGAACTATGTCGAAGAAATCAATTCCGTTACAAACACTAACACAGATGCGTAAAAGTCAAGTCTTGGCCTCACGTATCGAGATGTACCTAATAACTAAATTTTCCTCCCAAGCCGCAATTATTATCCAGTATAGAAGGCCTAGCTGGCATTTTAACGTTACCTATAGCAAGGTACCGTTGATTGCGATAGCTTTTAAAACAGGTTTAACGTTGTAACCAAAATAAATTCAAATAGATAGTCAATCTATTTATATTTTGTATGTAAAGAATTCATTTTTACTTCAATAATATTAAGTTAACATTAATAATATTAAGGTATCACCTTTATAAATAATTAATTATATATTAGGCTGATTCAAAAAATCTACTTTTATATATATTTTTTCGAAATCCCCTGTGAAATAGATACAGGGAAGTGAGAAAAGATACCTGTAAAAATTGGATTTCTTAATATTAATATCCTCTAGTAGACCTCTAAGGTCACGCATCGCGGATGTCTATTTTCTATAGAAATAGTATGAGAAAAATTATTTTTCAATTTCAAAATTTTATATCTCAAAAACCAATAGGTGAATTCGAATGAACAAACACATTCTTGTAGGGTTTTAAACACTCTACAAAAAAACAAACATTTTTCGATAAACCTATTCGTTAAAAATTATTCAAACTGAAAGTAAATTTATGTTATATTTCCGGTAAAATGAATGAAATTATAATTAAATATTATTTTTTTTCTTGGAAATCCTACTAATCCCTATCAAAAAAGTCATTTTTTAAGCGTTTGATTTACTTACTATATGATGTTCTCGGAGCAGAATAAGCTGTATAAGTTACTATAGTTTTTTAACTATCCCACGAGAACTCTTTAATCTTTCGGGATGAAAAGTATCGAAAATTTTGACCGGGGACATAAGGTACCACTATGTAAAATTTCATTTAAATCGGTCCATCAGTTTTGGAGATTAGCCCGTACAAACGGACAAACAAAGAAACAAAAAATTAAAAAAAAACTGGATTTGTTCTATTTTTCTTCTTACATCCCCCTGACTCTGTTTTTAGCATTTTTTTTTCTATGTATAGAAATTCGACCTCTACAGTTTTATTATATTTATAGATTTAGTAAAATTTGGCATGCTGATACCTTATACCGGAAAAATATACGGTTCCCGTGGAATAGATTTGTTTTTATTTTCCTAGAGGTGAACCCGTGAATATTCGGCGGTACGGAACCCACGATGCGCGAGTCAAAATCATATACTCATTCACAATCATACACATTTGAAAATCATTAGAGCCTTTAAATTATTACTAAGAACATAAAGCTAAATTAATTTTTTTGAAGTTTTAGCGCGAGCGAAGCCGCAGGTTCTGCTAGTTTATAATAAAAAAGGGAAGATATCCACAACGACTCGCCCTTTGTTCATTTTTGTTGCATGAGATATTTGATGAATATTTATTAACATGAAAATGTCAAACCAATTTTAATATTTTGTTTCTTTTTTCTCAAGATAAGATGAGAATGAATTGATTATTTTTTCTTTAAACACAAGCCTATTTTAAATTCAATAGAAATTCATATGAGCAAGGATAGTTAAATTGTGATTTTAAATTGTGCTTCTTTAAAACATTCTTTCAAGTTAAGTATTTTCCACTTTTCCAGTCTTTATAGATAACTTTTAAGTCACAATGTATTTAACACTTTAGTTTTATGTCTTAACCATGGATGACAATTAAAATAGATGAATTAGCTGACTGACAACATGCTACGTCAAATGTCAGTTGATGACATGTTGACAGTTGATCATTGAATTTATCAATTTAGTTATTTGCGTTTGGTCTGTGCTAATTTGCTAATTTCAGAGGACAAAAATGTCAACTTAATAAATTACAAATTTTTTATGAAGAATAAATAAATTGCATGAAAAGATGTTACTCAATAGAATCATAACAAAAGATATTTCTAAAATATGCTCATATAAACTATATACAATACTTCCTCGACATGCAACTTGCTCTGCCACTAATGCAGAAACTGTGGACTTAGCTTATTCGTCTTACGAAAGCACTGATAGCCATTCTTCTACTAGACCTCCAGTAGTAATTCTTCATGGTTTATTAGGTTCAAAAAATAACTGGAACAGTATGAGTAAAGCTATACATAGAAATACGGGAAGGAAGATAATCAGTATAGACGCTCGTAATCATGGGGATAGTAAGCACTCGCCACAGCATACGTATTTACATATGGCTCAAGATGTAATGAAATTACTAAAAAAGTTAGAGATATCTAAAGTATCTGTTATAGGGCATAGTATGGGTGGTCGTACAGCTATGGTGTTGTCACTACTATGTGTAAGTTGTACGTAAATTCTAATATTTTAGAGAAATTGCGATAAACAACAATAAATAGCACTTGCTCTAAGTGTAGTTTAATATTTGTCATTTGCT
Organism: Argynnis bischoffii washingtonia; assembly: GCA_033884665.1. NCBI lineage: Eukaryota > Metazoa > Arthropoda > Insecta > Lepidoptera > Nymphalidae > Argynnis > Argynnis bischoffii. The sequence continues at coordinate 5,234,086 of CM066628.1, read as the reverse complement.
TTTTTCAGTCTGATTTGGTTTCAAGTCTTATTGTTGTTGACATATCACCAGTAAAAACAAGTCCACAGATTTATTCTATGGTAAATCTGTTTGATGCTATGGCAGCTGTTTCAATCAGGTCAGGAATTCCCATGTCTAAGGCCAGGAAACTTGCTGATGAACAATTACAAGCCGTAACCCCTGATGTGAATCTAAGGAATTTTTTAATTACAAATTTAGTGCAAACCAATGCTGGCTCGTATACTTGGAGAGTTAATATACCTGTTTTAAAAGAAAATTTTCAGCACAATATTGCCAGTTTTCCTGCAAGTCTAAAGGGCCTTCAATATTGTGGGCCAACATTGTTTATAGGAGGATCACTCTCAGATTATATTAGGTACAAAACTTTGATCTTACAGCTTACCCCATGTACAGTCTATAGTTTTTTTGTAATAGGGTTAATAGAAATTACCACAAAAAATATGTTACTCTAAATTCCATTTACTTCTAATGATTATTATGTAGTTTTTAAACAATGTATATAAATGTTTGATCTGACATTTATCTTGATTGATATGAAATAAATTAATCTATCTTTTATTGCAGTAAAAATGAACTCCCTGAGATTCAAGAATACTTTCCACTAGCTGAATTAACTTTTATTGAAGGAGCTGGTCATTGGGTGCATAGCCAAAAGCCAGAAAAATTTCTTGAAGTTACATGCAAATTTCTGACAGAGAAATAATGTTTTAAAAATTGAATAGATAGCCAAATTGAATATACTCTTCATAGTCCAATAATATAGTTAATTTTTTTGTTATCATTATATTCTTTGTTAAGTTTGAATTATTAAATTTATTAATAGTAACTTGACTTTATTTCATCATTACTTATAGTATAGGTACATATTTTACAGTGAAACTTAAAATGTGTTACCTATGTAATATTAATATACCAATATAATGGTTTGCACTACCTTCAATCACTGAAAAAGATGTTTAAAATAAAATACTTCTAAGCTAAAGCAGTGGCAGCCCACTTGTAACGCGCTCACTTAGGAAACTAAATGAAGCGAGTTCATATCCCTGGTCTCGCATCTTTAATATTTTAAATGCATGTCTGAGAGAACCTAGCAAATTTTCGAAAGACGTGTAGTCCGCCAAATTCCACTTGGCTAGCGTGGTGGACTATGGCCTAATCCCCCTCGTATTGAAGTCTGTGCACAGCAGTGGTACGTTAAAAAGTGCTGAATACAATATTCATTATTCATAAACGCTTTTTGGCAAAGACGGTCTATCTTAATAAACATACCATGTAGATGTCATCGACAAGATCACGCAAAAGATTAGGCGTGGCATTACGAGCTCATCTAGTCATGGTCTGCAAAACCATAAACTTTTCAACTCTGAACTGCAACAGATATTTTCTTGTCTTATAGGCCCAATAACTCTCTTTAGCCCTGTCCAGAATTCGAACTTAGGACCTCCAAAAGATCCTCTTCGCCAACGCGGTAATGATGTTGCAACAAAAGTAAATGTAAAAACAAGACTTAGATTTTGCATTTGTGCATGATTATTATAATGTAAATCCTATACTACTGTTAAAAAGATACTAATTTATTTAAACCATTAACTAAGCATTCATAGAAGATAATTGATTAGAATAAATACCATACGAGTCTAATTTAAACAATTAATAATTGAAAACAAACTTAATAAAAAGATGTTTATACCAAAATAATCACATACAGTTATCATTTCCTCCTTGTGGTTTTGCACTCATCTATATTGCACCCGGTACTAATTGGGGTAAAATATATAATTCCTAACCGAATGCAATCCGCTTCACTATTCAGTCTAACATATTAGACTGATAACAATAAATTAGTAGTGTCATAATGGACAAAAACATCGTCAATAAGGGTCTGAATCTCCTTTTCGATCGCCTGGGAGAAACCCTACTTTCCCCAAAGGGCGACGAAGGAGCCGTATTTCAACTAACTGAAGATCATTTGGTAAGATCATTTTATACTACTAGCGACTCACACTTGCTTCGGTCTGTTAATCTGGTGTATGAGCTATATTATTGTCGTTTCATTAAAATCCATTCGATCGTTTTTGCGTGAAAGAGTAACAAACATACATATATCTATACATCCAGACATCCATACATCCTTAAGTACAAACTTTCACATTTATAATATTATTAGGATTGGTTCACCTTGTAAATGTATGTATTAATAAAAATACATAACTTACGATACTAGATTTCGCCCATGACCGCTAACGTGCTAAAAATATTGATGCTTTTTGACTTTTGAAATTTGAACTCGCACCTACCAAGTTGTAGTACAAACTACATACTCTTAGTGAACGTTATATATATATATATATATATATATATATATATATATATATATATATATATATATATATATATTCAAATAACACTGTACATGTAAAAATGTAATATTTTTTTGTAGGACGACCAATATAAAAGCAATGGGCTCGAAATCAACAATCGCTTTGGCGAGGGTACAGCTGAAGTTATTCCCCTAGCGTCGTTAAAGAAGCAGCCAAACATTTCTTTGGCAAAACAACTACCACATGACGCCGAGTTCTCTGTCTTCATACCTTCTCACCGGCAGATGGCTGATGAAGTCATTAATGCTTTATTAGGTGAATATTACACAGATATGTGTCAACTATAAATATCAAAAACAATTATATTTTTTAGTAAAGTGCAATTAATATAATCACATAATAAGAAAAATAAAACAAATGTATTAAAAATAATGAATTTATTATTAGTATTTGTTTATAATAAATTATTATTTACATATAAAAAATTATATAAATTGTCTGCTGTTTATAGATGTTCCAGAAAATGAACTTCCACAATTTCTATCAACATGTGTGTTCGCAAGAGAAAAATTAAACCGTCAGTTGTTCTTCTATTGCTACTCTGTTGCACTAATGCATAGGTCAGTATCATATCTCATATACCATTATCATAATAAAACAATGATATAAATCTACATAGAGCAAAATTTATAAGTATAAAATAAATTCCACAAACGTTTTACAATGCTCATAACTTTGGAAGGGTATCAAGACATAATTTCCACTTCTGAATAATGAAAAAAATTATGTAATTTGATTTGATATCTTCTTTACATTTCCTGAAATATTCATGAGAGAAAAAAACTACTATTAATACTACTTGTGAAACACCAAACGTTGCTCTAACTGGGATTTACCCTTCCTTTAATTTGAGATAAATATGTCTGATGTCTTTATTATTTCAGAATTTATATATTATTTAAGCCATTATATGTCATTTTAATCCCAGTAATTTTGTTCTAGGCGGGATACAAATAATATCCGAATTCCAAATCTCGCAGAAGCTTTCCCCTCAAAACTGGTTGATTCACAAGTATTTGGACAAGCTCGGGAAATAGCAGCCACCTCTGCCAAAGGAGCTCCAGTAAGTCAATTTCTTTATTTACCTTTACCTTCGCAACAGTTTTCACATTTTTTATCACTACCTGAACACAAAATAGGCTTATAGTTTGGAGTCCAAGGTCCTAAACTATTATTCGAATAAAAATCCATAGGATATGTTCCGTCATCTTTTAGCCATTTACTATTACCTAAAGATACTGAAAATTCATAAGGCGATAGCAATGGTTTTGGAAAAGCTGTGCCCCAGTCAATAGATAATCTAGGGCAAGCTACTTGCACAAATGCATCCAGATTGAATAAAGTCAATTTACTAGGGAATATTTCTGATAATAAAATTTTCACATATTTCTTTTCTGTGTTCTGTATTTGTTTCTCTAAATTACTTAAAACTTTAGTACTTCCTTGTCGCCCTAAAGTACCCAGAATAAGACCAAATTTAGATCCATATTGTGCTATTGTCAATTGATTTTTTCTATTTGACTGCATTAATTTATGGTCATATGTCTCAGACGTAAATTTTTTATCATAAGGATCATATTTGTAAGCAGTAATGTTTGGATTAGCTATCATAATTGATTCAAGATGAAATCTTCCATCACCCAAATAAACTATAATATCCGAATCCAACTTTGGAGCTGTACAGCCAAGTATTTCACCAGGAGATAAAGGCTTGCATTGAGGAACTGAAACTATGTATTCTTCACTCCGAAGTGTTTTAGCTACAGAGTGTAATGTTGTAACAAATTGAATTGTACTAACTATAGCTAAATGGGTTTTTACTGGAAAATTTAACTTAATCGTGTTAATAAAGTGAGAAGGATCTATTTTAATATCTACAAATATATACAAAACCTTTATATTACTAGTTTGATCTATAGGTATAAGGCAAGAATGTCCATAATGTACTAGCAGATCAACACCTAGTGCTATCGCTGTAAAGTCATCAATACAGCAGGCTCCATAGGTTACATCACCCATTATTACTGTGTCAGCTTCAGTAAATGTTTCGATTATGTCACATAGCGTCGTAGCAAACATTGTGAGACCTAAAATAATAATATACACTTAAATACTGTTTGCAATAATAAAATGAATATAAAATGTAAACATTACATTACCTTCTGGAAATTGCAAAGCTACCCTTTTTGAACCGAGAGATTTTATTCTCCATATTGTTTTATGCACTTCGAAATTATAGTTTGATGGTAATGTTTCACATGCTCTATTGAGAACAGGGTCATTTAGTAATTCATCAGGTATTTTATTTACCGAACGGATATTTGGTTTAAATGTCCGTCTTTGGCCTTCGGGCTTAGCACGCACAACAACCACATTAGGTTCTATACTATCCATTTTTACAAGGACATAATTATTTATTTTTGTATGACCTAAGGTTATGTTTTTATAAAAATAAAAAACACGCGCGAAGGCCGCCGCGAACTATTCGCAGGGCCTACGTGACTTTTCGCAAGATAATACGATTCGTTTTAGGTTTTGATCCTTAAACATGATATTAAAATTTAAAAGATTATTTAGACTTAAAAATATATTACATTGATTGAAATTAGTATTAATTTATTAATAAATAATGAATTGCTAAAATGTTATTTAGGAAAATATTTAGATTTTTAGATTTCAATTTTTTTTTAAGATATTTCAATTTTACTTTACAATTTACGTAAAATGAAACACAAGACATTGAATAGTTCGTTCCTTTACACGATAGTATTTTCATATCAACTGTTATTTGATATATTTTTTTTGAGACAATTGATTTGATTTAATCAAAATATACCTACTTTATTAGTTTTAATTATTAAATTTATATTTAATCTCAATATGTATTTCAGTGTGAAATCCACCACCAGCGAGACACTTAAGCGTTGTCCGTTGGTCTTATAAAAAATAATAGGTACTTGTTAACAATATTCCAATACAATAATCATTGTGCCTTATTCTACGCGAATATCAACTAAAATAGTACTTAGTAGGAAGAAAATAATTAATATTATGTACATTTCTTTTTTCTTGTAGCGTCGTCCAATCATCATTCCTAGAGATTACACGGCTACTGACTTAGATATTGAGCACCGACTAGCCTACTTCCGCGAAGATCTTGGAGTCAATCTTCATCACCGTTACTGGCATCTTGTTTACCCTTTCAGTGGTAGATTTGAAATCGTCAACAAGGACCGTCGAGGAGAATTATTCTTCTATATGCATTCACAGATTATAGCTAGGTAAAATATGTTACATTTACATATAAAAATGAATATATATTTTTTAAATAGTATACACATACACACAGGACAAAATCCTTTTTTTTAACTCCCCGCAAACTAAAATATAGGCAGCATTTAATATTTTTTTATTCGATAAATATAAAAATGCTTGTAGTATTTAACTAGGTTGTTTTAATTATTTTAGGTATAATGGAGAACGACTTAACAATGCCTTAAAGAGAGTGAAGAAATTTAATAACTGGGACGAGCCTATCCCTGAAGCTTATTATCCAAAGCTGGACAGTCTAACAACCTCGCGTGGCTGGCCTCCGCGACAGGCTAATATGCGTTGGCAAGATGTTAACCGCGTCCCTGACAATCTTAGAGTGTCTGTTGCTGATATGAAGCGTTGGAGAAAAAACGTCGAAGAAGCCATCGCAACTGGGATGGTCAGAAATGTAAGTAAATAACTACGTACATTCAGCCCTATTTACCATCGCAATGCCGGATAATGCCTGATTCCCCTTAATAGGAGAGGACTATGGTGTACCCCCGCTAGCCAAAAAAAAGGCAGACTTCATGTAAACAAGTTAGCTTTTCATAAACGTGAAGGTTTGCTTGCAAAAAGTATAGGCCAAACCCTCCTAGCCCCTTCCCTACTTCTCTATCAAATACCTTTTGATGGGCTAAAATTTTCCGTAGGTCACTCAGGTATATAAGTTATCTTTAAATAGGCATTTACGCATATAATTTAAAGAACATTCTATAACTTTCTCAAAATATTGTATGTCTTATTAAATATTAACTTTATTAATTGCATTTTCTGAAGAAATTTACCATGGCAATGTATTTTTTTACACCATCAGAAAGTAGAGATTTCAACGAACAAATAGTCCACGGACTTTTTTAAAAAAGCAGATATTTTGACGTGAGAATCTTCTATTGAAAAGGTGCTTTTTCGATTATTAAGTCGAAATAAGATGAAAAAATTAATATTTTATATCAAAAAAATTACAATGTGTTTTGGACATGAAAGGTAGGTTTTCACCAAATTTCGTAAGAAAAATTTTGTTTTTGTAAAAGATAAAAATAAAAAACTAAAAACTTGGTTACTTGAATTTTTAACATAAATTTTCGGGTAATGTGAAATAGTATAAATACTAAAGATGTAGATTTTTTTATTACCTACAACTTTGAATAATGATAAACCGTTTTTTACTCTTAAAAACTCCCCCCCCCCCCCCCCCCCCTCCCCACTTCCCGACCTCAGATCGCTAGTAAATTATTTTTCCTTTAATTTTTGTTATATTCTCTTTCTTTTCCAATGGGTTTAATCCTACTATAATTTTTTTGGTTTCAAAAATTATCGACACTGGTCTATTATTCACATTTCAGATTAATTTATGATTTATTGAATTGTTATGTTTACCTCATTAGTTTATCGTGACATATATATAGCTATAAAATAATATAACTTTAACCCTAATTTTCCTTAAAACGTTTACAAGGATAAGAAAAATAAATTAAAGGTTTTAAATATATAGATATTTCCAATGAAATGTTTTTTTACTGCATCAGCTTCTGGACGAATTTGCACAAAATGAACATGAAATATTTGTTTTTAGCGCGATGGTTCCATGTCACCACTGAACATCAACTTGCTGGGCAACTTGATCGAGTCGAGCATACTTTCGCCCAACCCCGAGCTGTACGGCGCCTTGCACAACAACGGCCACGTCCTTACAGGATACATTCACGACCCTACTAATCGTTATCTTGTAAGTAAAGTATATTTTTAAGGAAGAAAAAAAAAGGATGAAAGTACGATTTTTTTCTATTTTACATTTCTTAAATATTATTCTAATTTAAAATAGGTAAAATTATTTATTTTAATCGATTAATCCTGAATCAGAAACTATTTCTGTATGAATTCCTCTTTAGAACTTTGAACTTAAAATATTCTTTAAAAGCTTTGTTTTATTAATCAGTGAAATTCATCTTATGTATACTATACCATCTGTGGCTGACTCACATTTATAAAACATTATATATTTAACATAAATACATAAACATAACAATTTTTACACAAAATATATAAATAAATTCACACACCTTACACACATACACCTACCTAATAGTAAATAAATAATATTAAATAAATAATAAACAAAATACGCATATATATCTATTTTGAATTTGAGCCTCACGGACAGATGGTCGAGGTGACGTAACACCGATCTTTCCTCCCGCGCACCTCAGTGTTTACCGTTAGCGGCGCCCGCGCATCAGCTGACAATCTTTTAATCAAGTTAAAAGTTGTAACTCCAGACAGTCGCAATCCGCACGCTAGACGAGAGACACGTACTACTCGCTTACTCGCCATTCCTAGCTTACGTACCTAACCTTTATAAGCTCCGTAATTTAATGTATTTTTCTTCTATTATCTTTGTGCTTTCGTTCTTTCTGTCGTGTAAACTATATGAACTGTCTATCCGCTTTGCTCTTTCTCCTTCTATCTTTTGTGGGTGTAAAAATAGTGCAATAAAGACTGTGAATTGTACATAGACTTTTAATTAATTTCTCGTATATATACGCCAACTCGACAACACACAGACAGCACGCACAACCCCCACAGTGGTGACCCCAGTTGAACATTAAAATGAGCAGTGACGACAGTGCAACGGCAGAATCTGGACCCTCTGCGAGAAGTCCACGTGTTCGCCAACGTGTTAAGAAATGTGAGCGTGTTTCAACGGACCGAGATGTGACGTCGGAGTTATTTCGTGTCGGCGTGCGTGTACCGCCATTTTGGATTGAAAAACCTAAGATTTGGTTTGCACAAATTGAAGCGCAATTTAACTTAGCACGGATAACGGATGACAACACAAAATTTTATTACGTTCTGGCGCATTTGGACGGGCAATATTCTGCAACGGTCGAGGATATAATTGAAAATCCACCCTCTACTGACAAGTACGAAAAGCTTAAATCAGAGCTTATTAAGCGTGTTTCTATATCGAGACAAAAGAAGGTGAAACAATTATTACAATCTGAGGAATTGGGAGATCGCACACCTTCTCAGTTTTTGCGACGCTTACAACAATTAGCAGGACCGAATATGCCTGACGAGTTTATTATGGATGTGTGGACTAGTCGTTTACCAAATAATTTACAGACTATTATCGCTTCGCAACCCAATATGGCTCTTCAAGATTTAGCCGAATTAGCGGACAGGGTACATGATATAGCACCTAGCCAGCCTCAATTGGCAGTAGCATCGATTTCAAGGTTAGAATCGGTGATGGATGTCATGGCTCGTCAAATAACGGCATTGACGAAGCAAGTGAGTGAACTGACTACCCAGAACTTCGATCGTGCGCGTTCAAGGCATAGGCAAAGGCCACGTCAGCGCAGTCATTCCAATTCAAGGAGATCACATTCCAACTTTAGGAAGTTTCCAATATGCTGGTATCACTCCAAATTCGGCAATAAAGCGACTAGATGTACATTACCATGCGATTATAAGTCGGGAAACGAGACGGGCAGTCGGTGATGGCGGCTGACGATTGCCCTCCGTCTTCTAATACTGGTCGCCTGTTTGTGACAGATCGCAGTTCAAAAGTGCAATTTTTAATTGATACAGGAAGTGATGTGAGTGTTTTTCCTCATAACGCAATGCAGCAACGACGTGCTAAAATGGATTACCAGTTGTGTGCGGCAAATGGTACTACGATCAACACTTATGGTTATGTACAACTTAATTTAAATTTAGGCTTACGTAGAGATTTTATGTGGCGTTTTGTAGTTGCAGATGTATCTAAAGCAATTATTGGCGTAGATTTTTTATCTTATTTTAATTTAGTTGTAGATATTCGCAATAAACGCTTAATAGATAATACAACTAATTTGTGTACTGTAGCCATGATTTCTAGTAGTGTAGATAGTTTAGTGTCTAGCGTTAAGATCATGACTTGTGATAATAAATACAACCATATACTTTCTGAATTTTCTGAGATCACTCGACCAGCTGGCCCAGTACGCATCATAAAACACAACATTACACACCACATTCGCACCACACCAGGCCCACCAGTAGCTTGTTCACCAAGACGTCTTGCTCCAGATAAGCTAAGGATAGCTAAGGCTGAGTTTGAAGCCATGTTAGCTAATGGCACAGCTCGACCTTCAGAAAGCTCCTGGTCCTCACCTCTTCACCTAGCCCCCAAAAAGGACAACAGCTGGCGTCCTTGCGGTGACTATAGGATGCTCAATGCTAGGACAATTCCTGACAAATATCCCATTAGGCATATCCAGGACTTCGCTCATAGTCTATCTGAATGTAAAATATTTTCTACGGTTGACTTAGTTAAAGCATATAACCAGTTACCAGTTTTTGAGCAGGATATTCCGAAAACCGCTATAACTACACCCTTCGGACTCTACGAATTCCCATATATGACTTTTGGTCTACGGAACGCCGCTCAGACCTTCCAAAGGTTTATAGATGAAGTGACACGTGGTTTAGATTTTTGTTACCCATATCTCGATGACATATTAGTGTTTTCAAAGGATGAGTCACAACATCAGGACCATCTTCGTCAACTCTTCACGAGGTTAAGAGACTATGGCATTTTAATAAATACCTCTAAGTGTCAATTTGGTGTAACAGAAGTCACTTTTCTAGGCTACCATATTTCACAGGCCGGCACTAAACCATTGGAGAGTAAAGTAGAGGCAATAAAAAATTACCCCGTACCTAAGACGGCTAGGCAGCTTAGGAGATTTTTGGGTATGGTTAACTTCTATAGGAGGTTTATACCCCAAGCAGCTCATATCCAAGCCCCTTTAAATGCCCTATTAACCGGTTCCGTAAAAGCTTCTCAGACTATAGACATATGCGGAGATTCGTTAAAAGCATTCGAAAAATGTAAAGACAGTTTGTGCAATGCAGCTATGTTAACACACCCTGATCCTAACGCAAAACTAAGCCTTGTAACTGACGCTTCAGATTTCGCCATTGGTAGCGTTTTGCAGCAGTTAAAGGATGGTAACTGGCAACCTTTAGCTTACTTTTCTCGTAAGTTGAGCCCATCGCAAAGGAAATACTCACCTTACGACAGAGAACTTCTAGCAATTTACGAAAGTATTAAATACTTTAGACATTGGCTAGAGACAACAAGCTTTACTATTTATACTGACCACAAACCCTTATGCTATGCGTTTAGTGAGCGTAAGTATAATTGCTCACCGCGTCAATATAGATATCTCGACTACATATCTCAATTTTCTACAGATATATGTCACATTTCTGGCAAAGACAACGTAGTCGCAGACACATTATCACGCATCGAAGAGTTACAGATCCCTGTAGATTTCAAAGTGTTAGCTCAGGCTCAAAACTCTGATAGCGAACTTAATAAATACCTAAAAGAAGATTCTTCTCTGCGTATTGAGAGGATGACAATCCCAGGTAGTCGCACTTATCTGTACTGCGATGTTAGTACAACGACACCTAGGCCTTTCATACCTCAATCATTACGCAAACAAGTTTTTGATAGCCTGCATTCATTAAGCCATCCCGGCGCTAATGCTAGTGCTAAACTCGTAGCACAACGCTATGTATGGCCGCAGATGAGGAAGCAGTGTCGCGAGTGGGCTAGGGCATGTTTGGATTGCCAACGCGCGAAGGTGAATCGACACGTGTCGTCTCCTCTGGGCACGCACGATATACCGAAGGCGCGTTTCAAATATGTGCATCTAGACCTCATCGGACCATTACCCCCATCTGCCGAGTATCGGTACTGCTTAACAGCCGTCGATCGTTTTACACGATGGGCCGAAGCTGTACCTCTTACCGATATTACGGCGGAGTCTGTAGCCAAAGCATTTTTATCCGGATGGGTTGCACGTTTTGGTTGCCCTACAGACATTGTCACTGATCGTGGTAGACAGTTTGAGTCTACGCTATTTCAGCAGCTTTCGAAGTCTATTGGCTTCCGACATCGTAAAACAACTGCTTACCATCCTCAGTGCAATGGTCTAGTCGAGCGATTCCATCGACAATTAAAAGCAGCAATAATGTGCCATGCTGATTGTAGATGGTCGGAATCACTACCATTTATACTCCTTGGAATACGTAGTTCATTCAAGGAGGACTTACAGTGTTCCTCAGCAGAGCTCGTTTATGGAGAACCTTTACGTCTTCCAGGCGATTTCTTTGATCAGAGCATTGACAAGTGTATAACTGATGTAACAGATTTTTCTTCCCGTATCAGATCATTTGCCAATCACTTACAACCCGTACCTGTTAGACATCACACATATAATAATAAAATTTTTATATACAAAGACCTCTCATCATGTTCACACGTATTTTTACGCGAAGATTCTCTTCGAGGTGCACTTCAAGCAGCATATACTGGCCCGCATGAAGTAATCGAAAGAGATTCGAAAGTTTTTAAAATCCGTATAAAAGGTAAAGATGTCACAGTATCGATAGACCGTATTAAACCAGCCTACATACTGTCAGACAAAAACGTTACACCTAAAACTTTCGATGATAAAAATGTAATCATCACTCCAATTTTAAAAACTACTCGATCCGGTCGTCAAGTTAGATTTCCAGACTACTTTCGCCCGTGAACGGTCTCTGGAGGGGAGTGATGTGGCTGACTCACATTTATAAAACATTATATATTTAACATAAATACATAAACATAACAATTTTTACACAAAATATATAAATAAATTCACACACCTTACACACATACACCTACCTAATAGTAAATAAATAATATTAAATAAATAATAAACAAAATACGCATATATATCTATTTTGAATTTGAGCCTCACGGACAGATGGTCGAGGTGACGTAACACCGATCTTTCCTCCCGCGCACCTCAGTGTTTACCGTTAGCGGCGCCCGCGCATCAGCTGACAATCTTTTAATCAAGTTAAAAGTTGTAACTCCAGACAGTCGCAATCCGCACGCTAGACGAGAGACACGTACTACTCGCTTACTCGCCATTCCTAGCTTACGTACCTAACCTTTATAAGCTCCGTAATTTAATGTATTTTTCTTCTATTATCTTTGTGCTTTCGTTCTTTCTGTCGTGTAAACTATATGAACTGTCTATCCGCTTTGCTCTTTCTCCTTCTATCTTTTGTGGGTGTAAAAATAGTGCAATAAAGACTGTGAATTGTACATAGACTTTTAATTAATTTCTCGTATATATACGCCAACTCGACAACACACAGACAGCACGCACAACCCCCACAGTGGTGACCCCAGTTGAACATTAAAATGAGCAGTGACGACAGTGCAACGGCAGAATCTGGACCCTCTGCGAGAAGTCCACGTGTTCGCCAACGTGTTAAGAAATGTGAGCGTGTTTCAACGGACCGAGATGTGACGTCGGAGTTATTTCGTGTCGGCGTGCGTGTACCGCCATTTTGGATTGAAAAACCTAAGATTTGGTTTGCACAAATTGAAGCGCAATTTAACTTAGCACGGATAACGGATGACAACACAAAATTTTATTACGTTCTGGCGCATTTGGACGGGCAATATTCTGCAACGGTCGAGGATATAATTGAAAATCCACCCTCTACTGACAAGTACGAAAAGCTTAAATCAGAGCTTATTAAGCGTGTTTCTATATCGAGACAAAAGAAGGTGAAACAATTATTACAATCTGAGGAATTGGGAGATCGCACACCTTCTCAGTTTTTGCGACGCTTACAACAATTAGCAGGACCGAATATGCCTGACGAGTTTATTATGGATGTGTGGACTAGTCGTTTACCAAATAATTTACAGACTATTATCGCTTCGCAACCCAATATGGCTCTTCAAGATTTAGCCGAATTAGCGGACAGGGTACATGATATAGCACCTAGCCAGCCTCAATTGGCAGTAGCATCGATTTCAAGGTTAGAATCGGTGATGGATGTCATGGCTCGTCAAATAACGGCATTGACGAAGCAAGTGAGTGAACTGACTACCCAGAACTTCGATCGTGCGCGTTCAAGGCATAGGCAAAGGCCACGTCAGCGCAGTCATTCCAATTCAAGGAGATCACATTCCAACTTTAGGAAGTTTCCAATATGCTGGTATCACTCCAAATTCGGCAATAAAGCGACTAGATGTACATTACCATGCGATTATAAGTCGGGAAACGAGACGGGCAGTCGGTGATGGCGGCTGACGATTGCCCTCCGTCTTCTAATACTGGTCGCCTGTTTGTGACAGATCGCAGTTCAAAAGTGCAATTTTTAATTGATACAGGAAGTGATGTGAGTGTTTTTCCTCATAACGCAATGCAGCAACGACGTGCTAAAATGGATTACCAGTTGTGTGCGGCAAATGGTACTACGATCAACACTTATGGTTATGTACAACTTAATTTAAATTTAGGCTTACGTAGAGAATTTATGTGGCGTTTTGTAGTTGCAGATGTATCTAAAGCAATTATTGGCGTAGATTTTTTATCTTATTTTAATTTAGTTGTAGATATTCGCAATAAACGCTTAATAGATAATACAACTAATTTGTGTACTGTAGCCATGATTTCTAGTAGTGTAGATAGTTTAGTGTCTAGCGTTAAGATCATGACTTGTGATAATAAATACAACCATATACTTTCTGAATTTTCTGAGATCACTCGACCAGCTGGCCCAGTACGCATCATAAAACACAACATTACACACCACATTCGCACCACACCAGGCCCACCAGTAGCTTGTTCACCAAGACGTCTTGCTCCAGATAAGCTAAGGATAGCTAAGGCTGAGTTTGAAGCCATGTTAGCTAATGGCACAGCTCGACCTTCAGAAAGCTCCTGGTCCTCACCTCTTCACCTAGCCCCCAAAAAGGACAACAGCTGGCGTCCTTGCGGTGACTATAGGATGCTCAATGCTAGGACAATTCCTGACAAATATCCCATTAGGCATATCCAGGACTTCGCTCATAGTCTATCTGAATGTAAAATATTTTCTACGGTTGACTTAGTTAAAGCATATAACCAGTTACCAGTTTTTGAGCAGGATATTCCGAAAACCGCTATAACTACACCCTTCGGACTCTACGAATTCCCATATATGACTTTTGGTCTACGGAACGCCGCTCAGACCTTCCAAAGGTTTATAGATGAAGTGACACGTGGTTTAGATTTTTGTTACCCATATCTCGATGACATATTAGTGTTTTCAAAGGATGAGTCACAACATCAGGACCATCTTCGTCAACTCTTCACGAGGTTAAGAGACTATGGCATTTTAATAAATACCTCTAAGTGTCAATTTGGTGTAACAGAAGTCACTTTTCTAGGCTACCATATTTCACAGGCCGGCACTAAACCATTGGAGAGTAAAGTAGAGGCAATAAAAAATTACCCCGTACCTAAGACGGCTAGGCAGCTTAGGAGATTTTTGGGTATGGTTAACTTCTATAGGAGGTTTATACCCCAAGCAGCTCATATCCAAGCCCCTTTAAATGCCCTATTAACCGGTTCCGTAAAAGCTTCTCAGACTATAGACATATGCGGAGATTCGTTAAAAGCATTCGAAAAATGTAAAGACAGTTTGTGCAATGCAGCTATGTTAACACACCCTGATCCTAACGCAAAACTAAGCCTTGTAACTGACGCTTCAGATTTCGCCATTGGTAGCGTTTTGCAGCAGTTAAAGGATGGTAACTGGCAACCTTTAGCTTACTTTTCTCGTAAGTTGAGCCCATCGCAAAGGAAATACTCACCTTACGACAGAGAACTTCTAGCAATTTACGAAAGTATTAAATACTTTAGACATTGGCTAGAGACAACAAGCTTTACTATTTATACTGACCACAAACCCTTATGCTATGCGTTTAGTGAGCGTAAGTATAATTGCTCACCGCGTCAATATAGATATCTCGACTACATATCTCAATTTTCTACAGATATATGTCACATTTCTGGCAAAGACAACGTAGTCGCAGACACATTATCACGCATCGAAGAGTTACAGATCCCTGTAGATTTCAAAGTGTTAGCTCAGGCTCAAAACTCTGATAGCGAACTTAATAAATACCTAAAAGAAGATTCTTCTCTGCGTATTGAGAGGATGACAATCCCAGGTAGTCGCACTTATCTGTACTGCGATGTTAGTACAACGACACCTAGGCCTTTCATACCTCAATCATTACGCAAACAAGTTTTTGATAGCCTGCATTCATTAAGCCATCCCGGCGCTAATGCTAGTGCTAAACTCGTAGCACAACGCTATGTATGGCCGCAGATGAGGAAGCAGTGTCGCGAGTGGGCTAGGGCATGTTTGGATTGCCAACGCGCGAAGGTGAATCGACACGTGTCGTCTCCTCTGGGCACGCACGATATACCGAAGGCGCGTTTCAAATATGTGCATCTAGACCTCATCGGACCATTACCCCCATCTGCCGAGTATCGGTACTGCTTAACAGCCGTCGATCGTTTTACACGATGGGCCGAAGCTGTACCTCTTACCGATATTACGGCGGAGTCTGTAGCCAAAGCATTTTTATCCGGATGGGTTGCACGTTTTGGTTGCCCTACAGACATTGTCACTGATCGTGGTAGACAGTTTGAGTCTACGCTATTTCAGCAGCTTTCGAAGTCTATTGGCTTCCGACATCGTAAAACAACTGCTTACCATCCTCAGTGCAATGGTCTAGTCGAGCGATTCCATCGACAATTAAAAGCAGCAATAATGTGCCATGCTGATTGTAGATGGTCGGAATCACTACCATTTATACTCCTTGGAATACGTAGTTCATTCAAGGAGGACTTACAGTGTTCCTCAGCAGAGCTCGTTTATGGAGAACCTTTACGTCTTCCAGGCGATTTCTTTGATCAGAGCATTGACAAGTGTATAACTGATGTAACAGATTTTTCTTCCCGTATCAGATCATTTGCCAATCACTTACAACCCGTACCTGTTAGACATCACACATATAATAATAAAATTTTTATATACAAAGACCTCTCATCATGTTCACACGTATTTTTACGCGAAGATTCTCTTCGAGGTGCACTTCAAGCAGCATATACTGGCCCGCATGAAGTAATCGAAAGAGATTCGAAAGTTTTTAAAATCCGTATAAAAGGTAAAGATGTCACAGTATCGATAGACCGTATTAAACCAGCCTACATACTGTCAGACAAAAACGTTACACCTAAAACTTTCGATGATAAAAATGTAATCATCACTCCAATTTTAAAAACTACTCGATCCGGTCGTCAAGTTAGATTTCCAGACTACTTTCGCCCGTGAACGGTCTCTGGAGGGGAGTGATGTGGCTGACTCACATTTATAAAACATTATATATTTAACATAAATACATAAACATAACAATTTTTACACAAAATATATAAATAAATTCACACACCTTACACACATACACCTACCTAATAGTAAATAAATAATATTAAATAAATAATAAACAAAATACGCATATATATCTATTTTGAATTTGAGCCTCACGGACAGATGGTCGAGGTGACGTAACACCGATCTTTCCTCCCGCACACCTCAGTGTTTACCGTTAGCGGCGCCCGCGCATCAGCTGACAATCTTTTAATCAAGTTAAAAGTTGTAACTCCAGACAGTCGCAATCCGCACGCTAGACGAGAGACACGTACTACTCGCTTACTCGCCATTCCTAGCTTACGTACCTAACCTTTATAAGCTCCGTAATTTAATGTATTTTTCTTCTATTATCTTTGTGCTTTCGTTCTTTCTGTCGTGTAAACTATATGAACTGTCTATCCGCTTTGCTCTTTCTCCTTCTATCTTTTGTGGGTGTAAAAATAGTGCAATAAAGACTGTGAATTGTACATAGACTTTTAATTAATTTCTCGTATATATACGCCAACTCGACAACACACAGACAGCACGCACAACCCCCACACATCCATCATCTTAATATAAACTACTAGCAACTACCCTCGCTTCGCTCGGGTTCGTCCCTAGTGAAAGAAAAACTGATCTATCCCACGGGAACCCTACAATTTCCGCAATAAAAATTAACCTGTGCACTATGCCAAACTATACTGTATCTCTGCGCCAAACACCTAGATCCGTTCAGCCGTTCTGGCGTGGTTTAATAACAAACATCCATCCATCTAAACTTTCGCATTTATAATGGGATTTTATATAATTTTATTCTTTATAAAGATGTAAAATTTAGGACGAGAAAATAAATGAACATAGACCGCCATTATAATTATTATATGTTAGGTACTTCAATTTTTGTGTTGATAATCAGGAATACTTCGGCGTGATGGCGGACGAGGCTACCACCATGCGCGACCCGTTCTTCTACCGCTGGCACGGCTTCATCGACGACCTGTTCCAAAGGTACAAGGAGTCAGCAAATGTCACTCCCTACGTACGATCTGAGGTTAGTTTATTGTTTTTATTGGTATAATTATAGTTTACGTTTTGTTATAGTCTTGTATACTTAATGTAAAACAGTGAAACACTTTTCCTGTTTTAATCGTTATATTGTCAGTCATTGATAAAATTTATACACACAATAGAAAATCATACGTCCCGCCCAAACGTCAAATATATTCGTCGTCATACTTTTCCTACTTGCCTGGCACCTGCGTAGGCCGTAGGCCGTAGACGAACACCACAGAGGTTGTACGAAGGCGCTTGACGTATTTGACTGAACTAGCGGCGCGTAACACTAAATAACCATTAACCGTTACAATATATTTTGAGGACGTGAAAATTTTTATATATAATGGAACTTTCTGTTCTTTCATCTACTTATATTACTTGTCGATACCTTCATAATATTTTTTTTGTAAATAGAAGCTTCCTAAACAGAAAAAGATCATTCACATAAAAATCTTAATACGATTTTTTTTCGATTATACATATAAAAATATATTATTTTCGTATAATTTTTATTCATTGTCACTTTAAAATTAGTGTTAGCTCTTTACATATCTTACTTTATTAAACGATCAATTCTTGTATTGTATAGATAAATTTATTTCATACTAGCGACTCACACTCGCTTCGCTCGCTTTCGTCCCTAGGTACGTTTTCACGGTTAGCTATGTTTAGGTATGCATAAATAGAACTTGCTACTCCTAAGATATTAATTTAAATTATATAAGGATTTTCCCTCGTTTTGTTTGGGTGCGTACGCCGTACGCGGATTTTGTTCATAACTTCATGAGTTTTTTTATTCGCGGAACCCTGATTCTTTTTTTAAAATAAAAGTAGCCTAAGTTACTTTCTATAACATCAGCTATCTGCCAGTGAAAGTCCCGTCAAAATCGGTCCAGCCGTTTCGGAGATTAGCCGGAACAAACAGACAGACAGACAGACAAAAATTGTAAAAAATGTTGTTTTGGTGTATGTACCGTGTATACATCCATATGCATTTAGTAAAAGCGGGTTTCAGGGTTTTAAGTTTTTTTTTTTTTTTGCGAAACCCTGATTCTTTTTCTAAAATAAAAGTAGCCTAAGTTACTCCCTATAACATCAGTTATCTGCCAGTGAAAGTCCCGTCAAAAAGCGGTTATTTTAATATTACAAACAGACACTCCAATTTTATTTTTCTGTATAGATGTCTCGGAAACGGCTCTAACGATTTGGATAAAAATTTTATATTTATGATTTTCATTTTTAAGTTTCTGAAAAAAAAAAAAAAACAAAAAAAGACGCCCATCAACCTCAGTCGCCAGATACTCACCACTTTAGGTACCTGTATAATAACTATTTATATTTATGTATAAGTAAGAATTAATAACGTTTTTTCAGCTGGAAAACCCTGGAGTACAAATAAGTTCAGTGCGAGTGGAAAATATGAGCGGTGGCGACGTGAACACGCTGAACACGTTCTGGATGCAGAGCGACGTGGACGTGTCCGGGGGACTGGACTTCTCGGACCGCGGAGCAGTATACGTGCGCTTCACCCACCTCAACCACCGGCCTTTCAGATATGTGTGAGTATACTTCTTATCTTATTATACTTCTTATATTGAAGAAATCTGCAAGTCTGAAAGAATAAATCGCTTGTATAGTGGTACCTATTTGTTCAAACGTGCAAACGTCAATGTAAATCCAATATGGCGGACTGTTTTTTATTGTACCCCCATGATATGGATATGAAATGAAAGCGTTGCTGAGAATAAAACGAATAAAAAACAAAACTAAAAAAACAAGCCTTTTTTCAAATGCTCTAAAAAAACAAAGAAGTACTTAGGTATATATGTAACTTCTTACGTGCGTGCTTATTGTACCTACGTTAGTAGGTAGTAGTGCGTACTTACTGTAAACAGTAGTGTTTTTGTCTTCTATTAAAATACAAAGCTTTAATTTCTAAGATTTATGTACATACTTATGTAGATAAAATATATCTTTCGGCTTTATTAAAGTAAAATTTGTATTTAATATTTATAATATTGACATTTAAAAATCGATAATTGTGCATTAAAACTCTTTCCGTAAATTGGTCATTTGGACAAATAAGCATTAAGACAACCTACACTTGGCCAAAGTGATGGACAACGTCTTGATCGAACTCTTATTTAACTCGCCTCATTAAGGTCGGGCCTTGAAAATGTCGTTAGGAGGACATTATTATAAATTATAAACTCCTAAGAGTGTTTGTTCATATGTCTTTATTTTATACTGTATTGGATAAACATCTATTACAATATCTTTTCCATATAATTAATAATCTATTATTAATATTTTTAAACCTGATGCAAAAAAACTATAATGTAGGTAACATTTTTGTCGTTCAGGATCGACGTGAACAACACTGGGAACGCGCGCCGCGCCACCGTCCGCATCTTCATGGCGCCCAAGTTTGATGAGCGGAAGTCAGCCTGGATCTTCTCTGACCAACGCAAAATGTTTATCGAAATGGACAGATTTGTTGTACCACGTGAGTAACTTATTATTATTATCTAGTGTTTTTGAAGTTATACTTGTTTTGACACGTTTGGTAATAAATTATTATGAGAGCAAAATTTTTACGATGCGCGCGCACACCGACAACCAAAAAGCCGCATTCCTTTTACAAATAGAGAATTGTGACATACGGGATGAAATCTTAGCAATCTTTGTTCTGTTACGCCAAAGAAGTAAACTTCTTACGTGCGTACATAAGTACACACACACGTTTTTTTTTTTTTATAATTAATTGTATTTTTTTTTATTAAATTTATTATGACTCTTTGCTCTAACTCCTATTGGGTTTAATACAGTAACAATATAGCCCATTCAAAACTTGTGTATATTTAATGGACATAACTTTGTATTTTATTTTATAAGCTTTTTATAATTTGTTTGTTAAGTTTCTTAATTAGCTTCTCAAAGCGTCTCTTAAAATGCTGGCCTATCTAAACTTTTTTGTGCAGATTCATCTTTCTTTGATTGCTGCGATATTTATCAACAATATTAAAAATGAATGCCTGAAAAAAAAATATTACACTGAATTCGATTTTCAATATTAATTACTAGGTAGTTGGCGCTTAAATTCGCCGCTAGGGACGCTAGTGTAGAGCGAGGTCTTTAGAACTGTCAAATGATACAGAATGTTAACTGTTTGCGAGATTTTCATCACGGATCTTCGCTAATTAACTATTCATGTTTATTGTAAACATTGTGCCATTCCTGATTAATTATGGAAGACACGGTACGGCTCAACAAACGTTATTGCTTTAAGAGAAGAACTAAGAAAAAGTCAATATTTTATCTATTTGGTTATTATATATTAATTATGTGAAAAAAAATCTTAATAAACTGGCGCCGCACTAACAATTATTATTATTACATTAAATGTATGCCCCTGGCGCACTAAGTATATAACAAATACTTTTTAACGACATCGATGGGACCTTACTCGCCAGTGGTCGAAACTTCATTCGCTGACCTTTCATTGATTTTAAGCAATTAATTATCTAATTCCCAGTGAAATTAAATTCGATTTTCAAAATCACAATCCCCAGTGAAATTAAACTCTATTTTCAAATTTAAACATTCGTAGTGAACGCGGGGCAGAACCAAATAGTGCGAATGTCGACTCAGTCGTCGGTGACGATCCCGTTCGAGCAGACGTTCCGCGACCTGTCGGTGCCGCGCGACCAGAGCGACGCCGTCGCCTTAAACTACTGCGGGTGCGGCTGGCCGCAGCACATGCTGGTGCCGCGCGGCACGACCGCCGGCGCGCAGTACGACCTCTTCGTCATGTTGTCTAACTACGACTTGGACCGCGTAAGTGTTAAGCAACTTGGCCCTCTGTTATATCACAGTCAGGATAGACCACTACGGTCTAACGAAGGTTTCTAGACAGGACAATCAGGGTGTGCGAGGGAAGACGCAGGTAAGGCGCACCCGACTATTATATGTTATTTTATATAACATTCGGGAAACGCCTTTAGGGTTGACGATTAACTCTAACTTGCCACGTGACGACACAATAAGTTTGAAATCGTTTTTTTTTTTTTTGAAAATTCGTTTTTTTAGATACATAGTCCTCGCATTTAGAATTTGCTGTATGAATTTTTATATGGTGGTTAAATTTAATTTATTTACAAATATTTGCTTCTTTCTGAAGTATGTTAGTCTGTTTACATTTATTAAAAGTTTATTTTTTTAAATAGAGTAGTTATAAACTGTACAAATGTTTATCCTGTTCATCTTAATTAATAATTTAGACGGAAAAAGGATTGTTTCAAATAGATGAGAATGAAAGAATATTAATATAAATATATTTTTCAGGTTGACAACCCTGACGGCACCACTATGACCTGCGTGGAAGCTTCCAGCTTCTGTGGATTGAAGGACAAGAAGTACCCCGACAGACGTGACATGGGATTCCCCTTCGACCGCCCTTCGAACACCGCGGCCAACATCCAGGACTTCATCTTACCTAACATGTCTCTTACTGACATCACAATCCGTTTGCAGGATGTCACTGAAGTAAACCCACGAAACCCGCAAAATTAGACCCAATTGACATTTTTGTAGCAAAACTCTTATATTTTATTCAAATTCATAGATATGCCAAAGTTCCTTATTTATATTTAAAATGTAAGGCTGATAGACTAAGTGTTATGAATTTTTAGTATTGTACATATAATTTTAAATTTAATGGCTATAACAAAGTGACCTCTTAGATAAGCTTAAATAAATTACTAAGCAATATGACTGGTGGTTTTTTTTTCACTTTATATACACGAGCAATTTGCGATTATCCTCTTTTGCCATTGGGCACAGATTACACCACCAATGTTTTATAAAACCTTTCTAAAAAAGGCAGAGTGGTCGGTAAATAATTAGAGTTATAATGAACAAGCGACTTACCCTCGCTGCACTCGGATGCATTCCTATGTGTCAGACAACAGCCCATCAAACAACTTTAAAGACCAGTTTTTTCCAGCTTCGATTAGTTATTATGATTTTTAATAGTAAACACATCTTTATCGAAACAAATACATTTACAACATCCAATCTTACAACTTACAAACTCACAATCTTTACTTCCTTAATAGTACCTGGGTAGTAGTACCTGGGCGACCAAGTTTCGCTCGGAGTTTAAAAAAACTAAAAATTTAAATAAATACAAAAAAAAACAAAAGTAAAAACTTTGTATCCGACCTGTATTCGAACCCGGACTATGTTGATTGTCAACGATTGACACGAACCTGTGATTGTCAATTTTGCGCCTTGGCTGCTTGACCACGATGCTTAAGCCCGAGCGTGCGAAATTAGGGACCATATTTTGCGAGGAATAATGCGAAAGAAAACCGTATTAATCCTCGAAAATACGCGTTTTCTCAGACATAAGACTAATCTAGATCGATTTTTCGCCCCCGAAAACCCCACGTACCAAATGTCTGCGAAAAAGTTAGCCGTTTCCGAGATCACTGGTATAAATAAGTAAATAAATATACCAGAATTACTCGTTTAAATAAGTAGTAGGGATTCCAGAGTTCTGGCCCACCCTTCATCCAGTCCAGGTCTATCCTACTAATCTTGGTGTTCTATGAAATCTTCTCTTCTTTACTCCTCTCTCATTACCCAAACACTCATTAAGTGCCATTACTTAATCACTCTTTGTATTCCCAAATGCTTACTCTTCTCTCATTAACCCAAACACTCATTAAGCGTTATTACTTAATCATTGTCACCATCCCTACCATCTGATAAGTACATACATGGAATTTATGTAAATCTAAATAGATAGGATGCTCCCTAAAACAGTTGCTATAAAAAAAAAAACTTCACTTTACTAGCATTCCTTTATTACAATATCAATTAAAATAGTATTTAAACATATCACACAACAACAAATCATTTGCTATGGTATCACTTTCTTGAAACACATGTGTAAAATCAAACATTCTTTTAGTATTGAATTTGTAATACAGATACACTAAGCAGGAGGTACTCGCCACATACTACAGTCCAATCATTTTGTAATCTTTTATTATTAAAGTCCCATAGTCGACAGTTTGTCCAAAAATGTTTTGTGAAACCCGATTGATGATCTGCCAAAGGAATCAAAATACTGTCCAACTTTATTATTATCGATGTGTATGGCTACCCAGTGGGACCCTGGTTGTGTATCAACATCCAAATTGCTTACTAAAAACACAGGCGCTTCTATATGAATAGGTAACTTATTTGCTGCATAGGTATACATTATGTTTTAAAGATGGGTGAATCTTATACAGACATTCCTGTATCATGTCATCTCTAATGTGTTCATATTTACTGTTGTGATGTCAAACCTAATGGTGTGTTACTATGTCAAGAATACTCATGCGAATGTCCAACTACTTATTATGTTTATAACTTATATTATTGGGTACTTACGTAGGTTTTTCTTTTTTTTCGGCGGGTAGACGCGAAAGTGTATAGACGAGTTTTTATGAGCTCTATATTATTTAATTACAATATTATATTTTAATATATATATGCTAGATCTTGATTACCTGTGCTAAAGTTAACTGTAACTACATTCTCTCACACACTTTCAACACAATGGAAACACCTGTTGAACAACTGTTGAAAAGTATGGAAGAGCTCTCCTCTATGTTTACCACCAGAATGGGTGAGTTTGAGAAAAATCTTTCAACCTGCCTCCACTGCTCCTAACTTGACTGTGAAAGCCCTGGCCGCTGAATTCAATGCATTTAAAACCTTTGTTTGGAAGTCACACGACATTTTGAAGTCCCAGGTTGAACTTGTTGCCCTTGGATTAGATCGCTTGGAGACACAGTCCCGCAAGAAGGTTCTTCTGTTCCACGGAGTTAAAAAGTATAAAGAAGAGGACGTGCTGAAGAAAATTCTTCACATATTGTCCAGTCAAATGAAGGTGTCAGATGCTAACTCTAACGCAATTGAATCCTGTCACAGATTTAAGAGAGATTCTGCTCGACCAATTCTTGTTCGATTTTGCAATGGCCAACTACGTAGTCATGTTTGGAAGGCCAAAACTGCACTAAAGGGTTCCAAGATTACGCTGACAGAGTTCCTGACTAAATCCAGACAAGAAGTTTTTATAGCTGCTGGCAATCATTTCGGTATGAAAAGATGCTGGTCTGCAGACGGTGTGGTTGTTATACTTCTTCCTGATAAGTCCCGCATCAAGATTTCATCTTTACCAGAGCTAAAACAATTGATATCTCAACACCCTAAAAATCCTGGATCAAACAACGACGCATAGTATTATGTTCTCACTATTTTAATTTAGTCGGGTTATATTTTAGGTAATGTAACAACCTTAGGGTACTTTAAATTCCACAATCCGTTTGTTTTGCTACTCAAAATTTAAAATTATATCAATGAACCTGATATATTATCACTGTATGACACGTCCAGCTATCCTGAAAATAACATTCATGGTTATACTCAATTAAATAAGAAGAAATTAGGATGTTTTTAAAGACGAAAATAATGGTGAAATAGTTACAGAGTTCGTAGGATTGAGATCAAAAATGTATGCTATAAAAACAAAGAACAAACTAGTTACTAAAGCTAAAGGTGTTAATAAAAATGTCACTCGAGCAATATCAATGGAAAACTACAAGTCTTGTCTTATAAACAAAAACATTCATTGTAACAGTATGTTTAGATTTAGATCAATCAAACATACAATTTTTACACAACATAATATTAACAAAATATCTTTGTCGTACAATGACACCAAGCGATTTATTTTACCTAATAATGTTAACACGCTCGCGTGGGGTCATTATAAATTGCAAGAATGTAATAAGCACAATGTCTAAATAAATGTGTGAGTGCGACATCATGCTTTTGTAAAAGTTAATTATTATACTTATAAATATTACAATAAATGACTTTAAACTTTTTGTCAATACAATAAAATTAGTTAAGATATAATTTTACTATAAGTTATTATGTTAAGCTTAAGTTTAAAAATAAGTATATTATTTTTAATATCATTGTACATATATTTTAGTTGAATATATAATGTGTATATAACCTTAAACAGTCTTCAAACCTCTTAGAGACTACACGTATCAGAATGTTTCACTTTGTTCATCCTTTTACTGCAATAGTTGCTGGACCAAGTGATTGTGGGAAATCAAATTTTGTTACAAATTTTATTAAATATACTAGTTATATTTGTAAAATTACTTTCAAACAAATAACGTGGTGCTTTGATGAAATGCAACCATTATATAATTTACAAAACGTTAATTATTATCAGGGTATTCCAGATCTCAATATCTTTGATGGTAAAGAGCCCAATCTTATAATTGTTGATGACCTTATGAGAGAATCAGATGGAAGAATTGTTGATATATTCACTAAAGGTAGTCATCATAGGAATTTAAGTGTATTTTATATTACACATAATTTATTTTATCAAGGAAAAGGACAAAGAGACATATCATTAAACTAAAGTTATATTATCTATTTTAAAAATCCACGTGATAAAACACAGATTCGATTCTTAGCACGTCAGGTTTCACCAGAAAATCCTAAGTTTATTGAAGATGCATATAGAGATGGTACAAAGGAAGCACATGGATATTTGATGATTGATCTGAAACAAGATACTAATGATTTATGTCGAATCAAAACAAACATTTTCCCTTCCGATGGGTACAGCAATGTATATGTATCAACAAAGGGCTATAAATACGCTAAGAGTCAGCAAATTCCTATCATTTACAAATAATGTCACGAAGTCTAAACACATATAAAGATTTACTAACAGCTCTCTATAAACTCAAGCCAAAATATAGAATTGCACTTTTGAAATCGTGTAATGAAGATGAAATAAATTGTATTTGTGAATGCATTCACAACGTTCTGCAAAGAAAAGTTCCATTGGAAGAAAAAAAGAAAAAAAAGTTAGTTAGATATAAAAGTGTTCTTCGTGAGTTACTTCGAAAAGGACAAATAAATTAAGGAAAAATATTATTACACAAAAAGGGAGTGCCTTTTTACCATTTATATTAGGAACAATATTAAGTTCATTACTTGGATCTGTGTTTTCAAAATTTTAATTAATATTACTGCCCTTTTTATAATATAGAAAATAAAAAATAAACATATTATTTTGAATTGCTTTCTTTTTAAATTCAAAGTATTAAGCAACACTGTTTTCATATTTATGAATGTTAGCAATTAAAAATTAAAATATTAATTTGTATTGTTATTATTTGTATAATTATCTACACAGTGAGATTTTATTATATTAATTACAAGATCCCATCAGGATGGTAGCACCCAGCCATCGTTCCTGTTGAAATTTGAATAATAATAATAATAATAATAAACAGTTCAGTACCTTTTTTTCTTCTCTATTTGTCAACCGATTTCCTTTTTTTTTTGTTTAATAGCTTTTGACGTACTTTAGTATTATAACAAAAAAAATATTATGGTCCTATTTCGATTTTCGACCACTGCGCTACTAGTAAGAATAATCCTTCGATTTATTTATTTACAGAAATTAACGATACGTAATAAATTAACGATAGAAATAAGAAATTTTTAAAGTCAAGGTTCCGCATGTTACGCATCTGGAGATCACATAAGAATAAGTCTTTTCTCAAAATTTGTTGGGTTACTTCTTTCAATTGTTTGCAAACCATTGTAGCATATTTAAGTTAAGAAATCGAAAAATAAAGCTAGTTATACATGTTCTTTCGAGGAATAACGTTGTTTCATTACAACACGCCCCATTATTATTCAAAAAGCTTTCAAACTGGGCATCTTCTTTTTTTCAAGTTGGTCAAAAGGTATAACCAGGGGTGGGACGTAAAATGGCCTAAATACATACAAGTATTAAGCCAAGTGAGTTATTGCATAATGCATATACCTTCTTTATTATATATTTAATAGATTTTTTATTTCTTTTTAGTACTATGGTAATTTTTTTCTATACATACTTATCAATACATACCTATAATAAAATTCTAACTGAGTCGAATTAAACTGTACATTAAATATTTTTTGGAAAATCTTATTGAAATATTCATTATTATCGATACAGAGGCCGAATCTATAGTTTTTAGAATTTTTGTCTGTCTATCTATTTGTCTGTCTGTCTGTCTGTTGCCGCATCATGGAAAAACTACTGGAGGGATTTTGATCAAATTTGGTATGATGATAGCTGGTTATCCGGGTCAACATATAGGATACTTTTTACTGCAGGAAAATATCTCATCTCTGAGAAATGTATACTAAATGTTAAAACGTAAGTAGGGATGAACCCGAGCGGAGCGAGGGTGAGTCGCTAGTTTGAAATATTATCCTATAAATTTGATATTTTGTTACCTACAAAGAGTTTAGGGAATTTACCCCCCACTAATAGATGAAAATATTTTTCCTTGTAGGAAATAAATAAATAATAACAATATACCTAATAAATAATATTTACATCGTTTAGTGACACATATAGACTCGCGCCTGGATATGAAATAGCAAACTTTCAACGTATCAATAATTTTATTGTCTTAGTAATCTACATGATATCGTCCGTGAACTTCTGAGATCTGCTATCTACTTACAAATAAATTTTACAGGAGGAAAATAAATTTAATTAGGTAATATTATTACTTAAAAAAAGTCGTGAAGAATTTTGGTAAAAGAAATAAGTAGTTGACTGGTATTTACGTCTTTTTATGATATAATTAAATATTATGTTGCTTTTGCCAAATGATGGCATTAAAATAAAGTTTTGTGCAAAAATACCAGTTAGAAGGTATCGGAATTTCACGGACGATATGTCATAAGCCATAAGTACCTAGGCGACCGGTTTTTCGTGATAGCGGACAAATATTGTATTAATGTGAAACCTTATCTTATATATTTAAACGAGCAATTCTTGTATATTTATATATTTATTTATTTGTTTATTTATTTATACCGGCGATCTCGGAAACAGCTCTAACGATTTTGCTGAAATTTGGTATATGGGGGCTTTCGGAGGCGAAAAATTGATCTAGATTAGTCACATGTCTGGGAAAACGCGTGTTTTCGAGTTTTCATGCGTTTTTCTTATGCATTATTCTACGCAAAATTTAATCGCGACATCTATACAACTCTGTCAGTAACACTTAGTCACTTAATGTAAAATTATTTTTAAGCCAAATTAAAAAGAAAATTATTCTTATAGCGACATCTATACAATTGTCTCAGTAACACTTAGTCACTTAATGTAAAATTATTTTTAAGCCAAATTAAAAAGAAAATTGTTCTTATCGCGACATCTATACAACTTTCTCAGTAACACTTAGAACTCCGAGCGAAGCTCGGTCGCCCAGGTACTGTATCTAATATATTTAAACAAGCAATTCTTGTATATTTATAACTTTATTTATTTATACCGGAAATGGCGCTAACGATTTCGCTAAAATTTGGTATATGGGGTTTTTCGGGGGCAAAAAATCGATCTAGATTAGTCTCATGTCTGGAAAAACGCGTGTTTTCGAGTTTTCGTGCGGTTTTCTTTTGCATTATTCTACGCAGAATATGCTCAATAATTTCTTACACTCAGCATTGTGGTTAAGAGACCAAGGTGCAAGATTAACTATCATAGGTGTGTCCGAGTTCAAATCTCGATCGGACACAAAGTTTTACTTTTTTTTTTGTAATTATTCAATTTTTTTGTTTTTTTTTTAAATCTAAAAAACACGATATAACAAAAAGAACTCCGAGCGAAGCTCGTTCGCCTAGGTACTTGAAATTAATATAGATATCTACTTTTGCATTCTACGACGACAGAGTAACATATTAAGTTTAGATTAAACTAACTTAAAGTGAAACAATAATAATAAAGAAAAATATAACAATGAAACACATAGATGGATATGTATGCACCTATCCTAAAACTATATTGCTTACATCCGTAAACAATGTGATAAAAATAACTTTTTATCACATTGTTTTTGTTTTTTTTTTATTTTCTTAAATTCTCACGCAAGTTTATCAATTTGCTGCGGTCTTATGTATTTTGCACCCGAGACTATAAGGAAATTAACATATTATAAAATCCATGTTATTCTGAAAAACTATTATTCCACTTCACGCTTTGTGAAGTGAAAGGACGTTTACAGTTTGTTTTTTTATTAAAGACTTTCACATAGCCGCAAGATGGATAACGTAGTCAATAGTCTCCTATTGTTGTTCGATCGCCCAAATGAACCCATGATTTCTCTGAAAGGTGAAAACAAAGCTTTATTCCAGCTGACCGAACAGCATCTGGTGAGTAATTTTACTGTCAGAAACACTTACTCAAAATTTTTATGTGTATATAGCTTAATTAACAATGAATCTCCGAATAATCCGAATCTCCGAATCTTGCTAATCTCCGAAACGGCTAGACCGATTTTGAAGGGACTTTCACTGGCAGATAGCTGCTGTTATAAGGAGTAACTTAGCCTACTTTTTTTAGAGAAAGAATCAGGGTTCCACGAAAAAAAATTAAAACCCATGAAAATGTGACCAAAATCCGCGTACGGCGTACGCAATATCGCACGTACGTATCGTAAATCGCTATATAATTTAAATTAAATGAATATTTTAGGAGTAGCAAGCTACTATTTATGTATAAACATAGCTAACCGTGAAAACGTACCTAGGGACGAACGCGAGCGAAGCGAGCGTGAGTCGCTAGTATACTATATTTTTCTAGTACCTACCCCGACCCAACTCGAAACCGAACCCAGGACCTTCGGATCTGTAGCCATAGATGATAGCCACTAATGAGTTTAGCAATCGAACTTTTTATCTAAAATCTTATAATTAATAAACTTAAAGTTCTAGTAGATACAGATGTTATCTTGTGTAAAGGTTGTTGTGGAGAATAATTTCATTTCCCGCTTTCATAATTTAAAATGTCACCATAAACAGAAATGTGTACCTAAATTATGTTAAATCAATAAATATAAAAATTTGAAACATGGATTCTTTACAAAACAGTAGTATTTTCAATGTTATCGTAACGGAAACTATGTTATAAATTAACATGCATGCGGTTCTAAGTGAACAGATAAACAATTAATTTTTTATATACCTTATTTAGGTAGATACAAATCTACTTGTATTTTTACTTAAGAAATTATGTTTTCCTTTATATTATAAGTATTTATGTTTTTTTACTTTGTATTAATTAAAAAAACCATGAAATTAAAAAATTGAAAATACTTACCTCATCTCCGGCCCTCCTGAGTCCTGACCGATTTCGGCCACAGCCAACTGCCCATATAGTACACAAGTGTATACGCAGATACAACGACCATTCTTTATTCCTGTCGCTCTCATACTCCATTGGTAAAAGACCATTTATTCACAACTAGCGAGAGTTAAAGAGCAGGACCGACAGCTTTACGTGCTCTACGAGGTATAGGGGTGAAACACCGCCGATTTCCCAAATCCGGGCTGTTACTGAGACATTCTAATCTTAACAAAATGGCTGAAAAACTAAACTTGAACCCGGGACCTCCGGATCTGTAGCCATACATGTTAGCCACTAAAACAAAAAGGCAGTTTAAAACAAATGTACCTTGAAAATGTACACTGTACAGCCATCTCTAATTTGTTTTTCTGCCTGCTATACCTACCTCTTGTCACCAGCAAAGGCCGTAAGAAGGAATTGGATGTAGGCATTTCCAATATACATGTTCCAATGGTTTTTAGCTTTCACTTTTTTTCTATTAAACAAAAAGTGAAGATATACATCATACTGTTATTATTTATACTGTGGATAATGGATATATTACATGGAAATATTTTTAACTTTTTTACATATATGTCATATAATAGGCATATAATATATACTTAGTCTATCTATTCCATTCTAATTGTTGAATCGTACCTAGGGACGAATTCGAGCACAGTAAGGGCGACTCGCTAGTTACCTGATAAAACTAAACCACGAACTTAAATAGATGTTATTAATTATTATTATTTCCTACTAATTATAATTGTTGTGTGTATGTACTTATGTTTAAGGAAAATCGCGTGAAGTTGAATTTTTATAAACTACTAGCGGCTCACCCTCGCTTCGATTGGGTTCGCCTCTAGGAAAACAAAAACAAAACTATTCCACGGGAACCGTACCCTTTTCCGGGATAAAAAGTAGCTTATGTGTTATTCCAGACTATAATATATCTCTGTGCCAAATTTCATCCAGATCCGTTCAGCCGTACTGCCGTGAAAGAGTAACAAACATAGATCCATACATTCATACTTACAAACTTTCACATTTATAATATTAGTATAGATTACTAAGTCTAATGACTCAATTATGAATTGATTTGATTATTAAATGTTATAGTTTTTGTACATTATAAACCCAATATATAACTTCATGTTCTAACTACTTCAAAAACGCTTTCTTGGACATCTTGCCTTTACATACGGGAAACTAAAAAGTTATAAAGGTAGACTTACTTAGTACTATACTCTATTCACGGACTGAACCATGCAAAGCGCTTTCTTTGTCTCACATTAGCATACAAACTGATATGGACAGAAAACTGTCTAGCTCCGCACACTAACGCTTGCAACTGTTGAAATCATATCACTCCGTGAATAGAGTGAATAGGGACGAACCCGAACGAAACGAGGATGAGTCGCTAGTACAAAATATTTAGTAATAAAGTTCACGATGCAGAGCTGCTTTAACTTATATTATATATCCACCTAAAAGATGCCACAGAAAGTCTATCAATCTTCTCTCATACTCTCGTTGCTCAGCAGTTATGAGTAACTCTCAAATTCAAAGAATTTGCAACATCTTTAATAGTTCTAGTAACTTAAATTGACTCATTACTCATTAGACTGATTGTAATATTTTTTTTAAATAACTTATATTATTGCTCTCTGACCATAAGTCTAAATAATGGCTGATAAAAATATAAGTTTCAATAACATTTTTTCAACGAACAAAAATGTTTTAGGGAGAGGACTACAGGAGAAATGGAATTGAAATAAACAACCGTTTCGGGAAAGACGCGAATGAAGTTATACCTGTAAAACAATTAAAGAGAGTGCCCCAGTTTCAAAAGGCAAGGCGGTTGGCACAAGATTCTGAATTCTCTATTCTACTGCCAGCCCACCAGGAAATGGCTGATGAAGTCATAGACGAGATGTTAGGTAACTATTATTTACACTTCCAACATCCTAATACTTTTAATGTTTAATTATTGTTGTTCGCGATGAACAAAAGAAAAATTTGAATATCTTCTCAAAGATTTATATTAACCTGTTTTCTTTTTCTTCTTCTACTTTTATTTGGATGGTGTAGGTGTCGTATACAAGAAGTAGAATGAGGGTTGTATTAGGTGATGTATAATTGACGAAGTGAGTGACAAAGTCATATTTGAGAAGTATATAATATGATTAAAGGCAATAGGGTCGACGATGCAGAATATGGCGTGGGTGATTGTGATTTGTACGAGTAAGTGTAAACACTAGAACAAAAATATACGTATAATATAATGTTTCTCTTGATGTTTTGTCTGTAATTTTAAAAATATTTTAAATTACCGACATAAAACATGTCATCACATTCTCATGCAGGAGCCATTCCTGACCATCGTTTTATATTCGCTATATATGTATGTATATTGTATCATGTACCCATAAAATAAAAAGTGTGACTTGCGCTGAGGATTCTGTACTGTATCTAGTACTTGACTGACTCACTCTTGATTGTATTAGATCTGTCTGTTTTTGCGGCTAATCTCCGAAACGGCTGGACTAACTGATTGGTGAGACTTTCACTGGCAGATAGCTGTTGTTATAAGGAGTAACTTAAGCTAACTTTATTTTAGAAAAAAAAATACGGTCCCGCTTAAAAACATTATAACGTACCCATTATCCAGGGACGCACCCGAGCGAAGCGAGGGTAAGCTAGTAAATATACACTATAGTAGTGTAGTATGTATACAAAAAAAGAAAGACGGTTTACTTAGCCCATAATACCTAAGTAATTTTTATTAATTTTCCATAGCCGTCCCTGAAAACCAACTACAAGATTTCCTTTCAACGTGTGTATTCGCAAGATCTAATTTAAATCCTCAATTGTTCAACTACTGCTATTCTGTCGCCTTGATGCACAGGTTAGAGGACAACTTAATTGATTTTACTTGTTTTATTTGATGTACCTACAACGATGTGATACCATTAATATTATTTCAGGCAAGACACCAAAAATGTTCCAATTCAAAACTTTGCTGAAACATTTCCTTCAAAGTTTGTAACTTCTCAAGTATTTGCTAGCGCTCGTGAAACTGCTGCAGTTGCTGCTCAGGGCGCTCGGGTAACTTTATCTGGACATTATTATGAATTATTTTTATAATTTATACTTAATATGTTTATATATCGATACTTCGATACTGATAAACAAATGTAATGAGTATTTTTTGAAAACGCTAATCTCTGGAACTACCTGCAACCAGTCCGTTTGTGTTACACCTTAAAAAAGTATAAATCTCTAAGTAGTGTTCCAAAACGCAATTGCTTATTCTTTTAGAAATTTCTATATTTCAATCTTATTGTTTCTGTTATAAATTTTAAGCTTTAACGCAATTTCATGATCCCTATCTTTACGAAATATGTATACAGCCGCATTAACTGAGGCCTCAGTGGTCACTAAATGTCCCTGCAACAGTTGCTATTAATTTTCTGATCATCGTAAATACGATCGATCGATGCCTCGATCACCGACGTAGGGTTGCCAGCCTATTGTGTATTTTATAGGTTACATTTCGGAGAGTGTGCGCAGGAACTACACAACTTAATTCCCCCATCCCCTTTCCATCATCGGACAACCCGACGAACGGCTGGTCTCCATCCTTATGTCGTGGACATTCCACGAGTCCGGACAAAGCGCTTCGCCACGTCATTTATTATACGTGCGGCTAAGGATTGGAACAACCTGCCTGCGTCGGTGTTTCCGTCCGATTACAATATGGGTGTCTTCAAGGCAAGAGTGAATAGGTGGCTACTGAATTAGTGCGACTTACCATCTACGACTGCGTTACCACTTACCATCAGGTGGAACGTAGTCAAGCACTAATTCGGAATAGTATAAAAAAAAAAAAAACTTATCAATACTACACAAACACTCTTTGTAATGTTTGCCTGGGGCTTGTGAGCATTTCTTGAATTCCCCCGTGTATTAATCCTAGTATAGACCATTTACTTTACAAATAACTAGTTTAGGAACCTACCAAATTATAATAGTATTATTTTTTCTCTCACAGCGTACACCAATAATAATTCCGGTCGACTATACAGCTACTGACCTAGATATCGAACATCGTTTGGCTTATTGGAGAGAAGACATTGGAATAAACCTCCACCACTGGCACTGGCATCTCGTGTACCCGTTCACTTCTAACCAGCGCGAGATCGTGGCGAAAGACCGTCGCGGAGAACTATTTTATTACATGCATCAACAAGTTATTGCTAGGTAAATTAAACGAGACTATCACAGTCGAAACGCCGGGAACCGGAAATCATAATAAAACTGCGAAAAAATCCGAAAAGATAGTTTTCAAATGTCTTTACCGCGCAAAAACAAAGTACCTAATAGATGCTTATTACTAATACGATGCAGTACTTATTGATGCATAAGAGATTATTTATCTATGTATATAAAAGGCAAAAGTGATTGACTGATGTATCAACGCACAGGCCAAACCCTTAAGGCTAGAAAATTGAAATTTCGCACATGTATTCCTCTTATGACGTAGACATCCACTAAGGAAGGATTTTCCAAAATTCAACCCCCAAGGAGGTGAAATAGGGCATAAAAGTTTGTATGAAACTTTTTATTCCTTGGACATATTTGCATGATATTTCGTATTTTTCGTAGTTTGATCGCAAGCGAAGCCGCAAGTTCTGCTAGATTATTATAACAAAATTCTATGTATTATCCAGTTTCCATTATAAGTATTATGATTTATATGTAATAGGTATGTAATAATCTATTTAAATGGTTTTCTGTTAAGTGCGACTCAATAGCTTACTTATTTTGATTATCAAAAAACACATAATTTAATACTTAATATAATACTGTAACAAAGTATACTTTTTTTTTCGTCAGATACAACGGAGAGCGTCTAATCAATCTGCTACCCAGAACAAAGAAATTTAGCGACTTTACGGAAGCAGTGCCAGAAGCCTACTTTCCTAAATTAGACAGCCTGACGACCTCCCGCGGCTGGCCCCCTCGCCAAGCGTTCATGCGGTGGCAGGACCTTAACCGACCTGAGGATGGTCTGGTAGTGACCCTGGCTGATATGAACCGCTGGAGAAGGAATATTGAGGAAGCTATAGCCACTGGATTAGTTAGGCTGGTAAGTATTTAAAAATAATCAATACAAACTGATTGGATTCTTGAATATAATTCTGTTTAGATATGAACATATATAGAACGTGACTATTAATCCAGTTACTGTACTACTTACTAATATATAATTGTGTGTCCAGCTGGTTTTTTTTTTAATTTTAAATTTAGAGCATCTGGATTAAAGCTTATTTATTTGTAAGTTCTAATTTTCGATTATGTGACAGACCCGACTTGGATAGCGTAGGTTGAAGTCTTTTTTTTTATTTCAAACCTAGAACCCTCAATATCATAACTATTATAAGTAATTTAAGATTTGATGATTTTTGACTCGAAAAAAAATAAATTAAAGAGTACTTGTATGAATGTGTACACGCGCAAGAAGTAAAACTTTTGTAGGTTATCGGTATTCTTTATGAAATTCAATTTATGTTTTAAATAATTAGGATAGGTGAGATACTAAAAATGACGCATATTAGGCAAATTACAATCATATATTTATAGAATACCATTTAAGGAAAGAATATAATATTATGTATCATTTGTCAGACAATAACAACGGTTACCATGGCAACAAATGTACGTACATTTTTTCGTAACGCATTCACCAGCTTACCTCCCAAGTCAAGCGTGCGTAAAGAAGTTTTACTTTAATAAGTATCTATTCTAAATGAAAACCCCGTTTAGTTATTTTTTACTTTTCAGTGCCTGGAAGTCGGTTTTTATTTTATTTTTTTTAGTTTTTATTTTTCCATTTTTAGTGTAGACGTATCATCAATACAAATTAATCAAGCCCAAACACCAGGTAATTGCTGTAAATCGTTGAGGAGTTCCCTCAACTATCTTTCGGGTCCATCATCAGATCGACTCCAGACCTTCATTAAATAGTAGTGCTTTAAAATACCTAATGAAAATGTTAACAAACGCACTAGTCGCCGCTACAATTTTCGAAAGTTCCCCTCGATTTCTCTGGGATCCCATCATCAGATCCTGGTTTCCTTATCATGGTACCACTGTTGGGATATCTCCTTTCCAACAAAAAAAGAATTATCAAAATCGGTTCATAAACGACGAAATAATGCCAGAACAAACATAAAATATACATATATATATATATATATATATATATATATATATATATATATATATAGATATATATATATATATATATATATATATATATATATATATATATATATATATATACGGTCGAATTGAGAACCTCCTCCTTTTTTTGGAAGTCCGTTAAAAATATTTCTCATAATAAATAATAGCTGAACTAATAAAAATAATATAGTCATAGATCGTTACTGTATCAACAGGCTCAGCCAGATATATAAGCCCTTCTCTATATCACCCCTATAGAGTTTGCGTCATTTAGTATAAAAGTACATTTTTATCATAAGAGCGAACTAAATTTTATTATTTTCTTTTTATCAGCCCAATGGATCAACTCAACCTCTTGACATCGACACGCTGGGCAACATCGTGGAGGCCAGCATCCTGTCCCCGAACAGAGAGTATTACGGCACTCTACACAACAATGGACACAGTTTTGCGGGCTATCTGCATGATCCCACAAACCGCTATCTTGTAATTTTAAAGTTTTCTAATATACATGTTTATGATTAGATATTTTTTTGAATTATTATAGGTAAAATATTGACGTACGAGTACAAACTATTTGTTATACAAGTTTACGTTTCAATTTAACCAATTTATGCCTAATTCTTATTTTAGGAATCATTCAATGTGATAGCAGACGAAGCAACTAACATGCGTGACCCCTTCTTCTACCGCTGGCACGCTTTCATTGACGACTTGTTCCAAAAGTTTAAGGAGTCTTCAAACAATCCTCCCTATGAAAGATCTGAGGTAATCAAGACTTTTTTACAATGAACATAATATCTTAGTGTAGTTGTAGCTAAACGTAAAAGCAGTAGAAGTATCTAGCTAGTCTTAGCATAAATAGGCCTTTCGTATAATATTAAAATATAAATATGTATATTGAAAAATTAACGCAGTACCTACCATCTAGTTCCATGGTAAGCTACGAAGCTTGTGTTATGGATACGAGATTGTTGATTTACGACACATATATAACATTTAAATACAAATTATAAATATTTAAACACCCATGGCCATGACTGGAGTACAAGCATTTGTGCTCATCATACAAATGAATGCCCCCAGCGGGACTCGATCCCGCGACCGCTGGCACAGCATGTAGGGTCACTAGAAACTGAGCCAAACGTGTCGTCAAAGTGAATTATAATAGTACAATTATAGTTACATCACTAAGGACTAAAGCCCCTCTACCCCACTCCTCTGGTTTAGTAAAAGTAGGTAAATAATATATAAGTTTAACAAAGAATACTTTAATTAAATTAAGTCGGTTTGTACTTACTATATTTCATGTTATGTTATCTGTACTAATATTATAAAGAGGTAAAATTTGTGAGTTTGTGACGTTGTAGAGGGTAATCTCTGGATCTACTGAACCGATTTAGATGAAATTTGGTAAGAAGATAGTTTAAGACCCCTGGAAGGACATAGGATACTTTTATCCCGGAAATCATCCCTTAAGGTGGTGAAAACGGGAATGAAAGTTTGTATGGAAATTCCAGCTAGGGACGAACCCGAGCGAAGCGAGGGTGAATCGCTGGTATTACAATACAATAATAGTTAGATTTGAGCCTTATTAAACAGTACATATTTTTATAGCTAGTACTTAGTTCTATTCATGTAGACGTGATGTTCATATCTTAGAAGACATCATTTATCTAATTGTATACCTTATAATAAGTATAATTAAGCTTGTTTATTTCATTTGTATATCAGTTTTATGAACTTATAAATAAAAAAATATATTTTTGCAGTTAGATAATCCAGGAGTTCAGATAACCTCAGCACGGATCGAGAGCTCCACCGGCGATGTGAACACGCTCAACACTTTCTGGATGCAAAGCGACGTGGATCTGTCGCGTGGACTGGACTTTTCGGACCGCGGCGCGGTGTACGTGCGCTTTACTCACCTCAACCACCGGCCTTTCAGATATGTGTGAGTAACATTTAAAGTATTAAGTGGTCACTTACTTAAAGTTGATTTAAAAA
Organism: Argynnis bischoffii washingtonia; assembly: GCA_033884665.1. NCBI lineage: Eukaryota > Metazoa > Arthropoda > Insecta > Lepidoptera > Nymphalidae > Argynnis > Argynnis bischoffii. Next base: position 5,194,474 of record CM066628.1, on the reverse strand, counting down.
TTAAATAGATACTTATAGTTGCTTGTTGTATGAAGACGGCTGACGCAGGATATTTATATTCTATTTATTTTACTCGGAGTGGTTAATCTATACTAATATTATAAAACTGAAGAGTTTGTTTGTTTGTTTGGTTGAACGCGCTAATCTCAGAAACTACTGATCCGATTTGATAAATTCTTTTTGCATTAGATAGCCCGTTAACTGAGGAAGGCTATAGGCTATATATCATCTCGGAAAAATGTACGTTTCCCGTGGGATAAATTTGTTTTTGTCTAGGAACGAACCCGCAGCGAAGCGAGGGTGAGTCGCTATAATGTATAAACTTGTAGGCATAAATTTATTTTGGCATTGTGTGGCTTCAAAAATCTTATGTGAAGTTCATAATCGAAATGAGGTCGAGATCATGGAAATCATGTAGAGCGTAAAATTGACTACAAAGGTCATATATACAATATTTCATAATATCAATCTTTCTTAAGATAGAGTACAAAGGACAAAAGTACATAAGTCTACTGTGTAATTCACCGAATGAGCGCTCATTTGAACATTTGAGCGCGCTTTTATTTTATTTTTTATGAAAACAACTTTAAGCATTGCCTTTAAGGTTCAATTTACATTATTGTATACATATTTATTTCAACTAGAATAATTTCCTAAACACAATTGCTGACAGTTTTAAGAGAACTTTTGCATGGAATTGTGTATCTAGTACTTTTTTGATCGATGAGGTTTATGTTATCTATTCTAATCTACGAACAAATTTATTCGTAGATTCTAATATTATAAAGAGGAAAAATTTGTTTTTTTGTTTATTCATATCGAATAGGCTCCGAAACTACTGAACCGATTTAGATAAAATTTATTAAGAAGATAGTTTGAGACTCTGGGAAGGACATTGGATAGTTTTTATCCCAGAAATCATTCCTTAAAGGAGTGAAAGTTTGTATGGGAAAGCAACCTAGGCACGAACCCGAGCGAAGCGAGGTTGAGTCGCTAGTATTATGTATAAGAGCTAAGGTAATTTGCATAATGATAATAAATACATGTTATCCCTAGAATTAACGTCAACAACACCGGCAGCGCACGCCGCGCCACTTGCCGCATATTCATATCTCCAAAGTTTGACGAGCGCAACTTACCCTGGATCCTAAACGACCACCGCAAGATGTTCATCGAGATGGACAGATTTATCGTACCATGTTTGTATTACATCGCATATCTTTAGCTTGATAAATCATATCTACAATGAATGAAATTACAAGATAATTTTTTTGTGAAATCATTAAAATATCCTTAAAAAGATAATTTATTTTAGTCTTAAGTGGATTATTAAATGTTGCTACATTAAATTTTAAATTTACTAGAGCTTTTAGTTTACACTTATTTCCTTATATCATTTACCTATTTCATTAATAACAAAAAACGGCATCAAAGCAGCCCAAGTCCATAGTCCAAAATAGTTTATCCGTCAATAGTTCAAAAACTTGCAGAACCTATTAGTCTTAATAATTATTCGGACCATCCAGCGTATTTTATCACCAAGTATCCATTTTTATAATTCTGTCTGCCTACAGTAATTTTATTTTGTGTCCAATAAACTTTATGTGGTCTGCACCGGCTTTTAATCCTTATTTTTATATTTAGTGAACGCAGGACAAAACACAATAACCCGTCTATCAACGCAATCCGTCTTGACAATCCCGTTCGAGCAAACCTTCCGCGACCTGTCGGCTCAGGGGAGCAACCCGCGCGCCCCGAGCCTGCAAAGCTTCAACTTCTGCGGCTGCGGCTGGCCGCAACACATGCTGGTGCCGAAGGGCACGGAGGCAGGCAGTCGGTACGAGATGTTTGTGATGCTATCCAACTATGACTTGGACCGTGTAAGTACTAAAAATTATAATAATAAAACGTAAATTATTTTTAATTCTTATGGGAATCAAAATTGGGAGCTTGGACAAAATTTCATTCTGCAATCATTGAAGAAATTAAAAATATAATAAACTAGCAGACCCGGCCGCGCATTGCTGTGGCATAGGTACATATAAAAATCGTTAATATTTGTAATAAAAAAAGGAAATAATCGGGATAAAAACTATCGTATATTTTAAGTTGAAACAATTATCACACATCTTGAAAAAAAATACGTTAAGTTCGGATAAGTAAGTAGTTTCAGAGTTCATCGCGGACTAACATCGTGACACGGGAATTTCATATATTAATGAAAGCACGTAGAACACGGTGCTCGAAATAATAATAATTAAGTATATGTAATATGGGTATCTTTTATTAAAATCGATTAAGCCATTCTGGAACGATGCGCACGAAAACAAGCAAAAAATGATTTTTGTCGTTATTTTAGATACATCTATTATTTAAAAAAAAAAGATTTTACTGTTCTATATTAGAAAGCGTGATAGTACCATCGAGATCTCAAATCAAATACCAACAAATTGCTAAACACAAGTATATAAAAATTTAAATAAAAATAATATTTAACGTACAGCTTGTACTTATATGTTGACATAGATAAATAAAAAATGGTAAATCGTATTAAATGAACTAAATGAATACAAAATTTTCAGGTAAACAATCCTGAAGGGAATCAGTCCAACTGTGTTGAAGCATCCAGTTTCTGTGGACTTCGGGACAGGTTGTATCCCGACAGGCGAGCCATGGGCTACCCATTCGATCGTCCCTCTAAAACTGCGACTAACATCCAAGATTTTATCCTCCCTAACATGTCTCTTACTGACATTACGATCCGCTTACAAAATGTCACCGAACAGAATCCAAGGAACCCTAAGACATAAATCTGATTCCAGATAATGAATATTCATTATATTTTTATGTTAAAAATTGTAATTGTAATAAGTATATTAAAAAGAAAGGCTAATAGGTTAAGTCTAGTGGATTAATAAGTATAGAACATATGTACATAGCATTTATATTTTATAGCTGTAAATAGTGACCCATTATAATAAAATAGTTTTATTTTCATGCAAAAATCTTCTTTTTATTTACCTCTTCCTTGGTAATGATAAATGTTATACTTTCTTAGATTTACTCGTAGCATTTCTATATAATTTGTGGATTTACTTTTCCTAATGCTCATAATATCATTCACACGCCATAAAAACAAATATTTTGAACCGACTTCGTAAAAAATAACTTAAAAAGTAAAAAAATATTTTATTTTTAGTTTCGTAATTAAGTATTATCTTTTTTATTTACATCTTTGTAATTATGGTCAGTTACACAATTTTAGTTTTATTTTACAATTTCTTATCCTAAATCACATACTTTTAATCATATACGTTGTTACATATATATTTTTGTAATCACCTCTTAAAAATCGGTATTTTGATACCCCACTCCTTTTATTCGGACGAAGTTTTTTTTTTCAAAACACGCCTTAGATCCACCATTTTGATTTTAGGTGATAATTAAAAGCCGTTTAGCAATTAGAAGGGAACATAGGGTCATACGTACAGGTCAAACACATAATTCTCCTTTGGGCTTCGCCGCAGTCGCCTTATTTAAAAACTCCAATAGGATTTCATCAAAAGCGACAAAAGCCACGTAGAAACCAATAAATATTTATTGGTTTCTATATGCCTTTTGTCGTTTTTGATGAGATCCTATTGGAATTTTTCAATAGGGCGGTTAAAAGGAGGGGGTGGTACTAATATGTTGGTTTGTTTTGTATCTTTATTTTTACGTATTTTCATTGTTCATTTGTCGGTGATGGCTAGACCGATATTGCTACTTTAAACTGTATTCTATCATGGTCCTGATGTGGACCCATAAAATTTTTATTGAAAGTTTTCCGGTTCCTTTGAGAAAATTTGGTAAAACTAGTCTAGTAGTGCCTACTTCTAATTGTCACATCGACTTGAAACTTTGTAAGTGTTTGTAAATCCGATGATAGCACAGTGATTTAGATCATCAAGCAGATTGATGGTGAAGCCAAACAATGGATGTGGAACTCTTCAATGGCTACTAATAAATACTTTGAAGTTTGGGCTTATGTGATTTGACTTCATAAGCTCAATATGTTAGAATTGGATTTTATTGTTACTGTTTTTTAGGTCTCATAAAAATTTGCATGAAACTAAGTTTGGCTGAAGAAAGTATTTTATTAAAATACTTTCTTCTTACAAAGCTACTAAGTCTACACTAAAAATGGAAAAATGTAAGCTTTTAATAAAATATAATTAAAAACCAACCTTTTAGATGTTAAATAGTAAAAAAACCTGTTTCCAGACTAAAAAGTACAAAAATAACCGAAAGAGTTTTATTCACGATAGATACCCGATGAGATATTTTTAAGTCAGTGTCAGCCGACGAGTTAAAAATATCTAATATGACAAAGTATAGTTAAAATATTATACATACAGGTGATGTATTTATATATATTGAAATAGATTTACTTTCCGTTGCATTGGTGCATATCAATAAGATGTTTACTTTTTTGAATAATTTATAAAGGCATCAAATAAAATTATGACATAAGAGAAAAATAAAACAACACCATATTCTTATATTTTTATTAATTAATAATGCATTTCTTAATATATAAAATCATACTTGACAAAATATTTATTTATTTAAATATCAATTTTACAAATTTATCATTTTTACTTTATGCGGATGACATTAATAAAAAATATTAAAAATCTGTATTATTTACAACACAAACAAGCAAGCACAAAACTTTTACTAACAAATTTATAACTACAACTCCTATTATAAACTATTATAAATGATAATAATTAATCTTATGTATAATATCAATTAAAATGTATTAAATATTAAATAATTATTATCTTACCAAAATCCAAGAATTACTCGTGTGATACACCTAAAAACAAACAATTCATGTAAATAAAAAAGTAGAAACTATGCTTACTACTAAGATTAATGTAAATTAAATCAGACCTATCATTAAGTAATTATCATATAGTTATCATAAATACACATTCGGCTCGTGTAAATTATCATCATATTATAGCTTTTATGTTATTCAAACTATATTAGATAAAACATGAGTCTTACCTCTATAATCCAAATTAATCCTAGCAACCTGTAAAGAAAAAAAAACATTTTGATATTATTTTGGTTTTATTTTTATCTTAATCTTTAAAAGTGAATGATCTTTATCAGACCTATCATTAAATATCATGTGTTAATCATTTAAACACATTTCGGCTCGTGTTTTTTGTCATCATTTATCATTTAATAATGGATAGTAGGACTTATCTTTTTCAAATATTGATATTGCAATTGGGAGGACGTCAAATACCGATAAGGTTTATCGATGAACGTAAAATAGTACATTTTACAAGTAACAATCTTATCTTTATAGGAAGAAGCTCAAGCGTGTGAAATTTAAGCTTTTTATTTTAGATTTTAAAAATAGAGGTTAAGTTACCACGTGCTGTGTAAATTTTCTGACATATTTTTTTAAGGAATAAAAATAAAGATTACTTCAAACCTGTTTCATCTCGATATATGTCTTCAAATTGACTCTCAAAAACTAAATCAAATAAAGAAATAAAGTTAAGTCGAAGAACAATCTGCTGTTCCCATGGTTCCCTGCAACACTTCAAAAGTCAAACTGAAATTGTAATTTGAAACTTTGAAAGGCGAAAGCTAAAATGAACGTCGAACAGTGTTGCCGCTAAGGCAAAAAAGAAATCCCCAGATATATGGAAAATTTAGCTAGATGTCGCTAAATTCTTTTTAAAGATATTGCATGAGTAAAAATCGATTAAGATAGTTTTGTAGTCGCAATCTGAGATCAATTTAATGTCTTCTTTACTGGTTACCCGACTGCGGCATAACCCAAAGGAGCGTATTTTACCTATATGTATGTATGTACATATTTTATACTAGCTGTGCGTCTTGCTATGTGTGTATGTCTCCAACTGCATAATATTATGTTCCTTCGTGAACTTGTTCTCATCTTTTAGTTGGCTTTTTACGCAGTCGGGTTTTTTTTTTATTTTAAAACTGAGGTGACAATTAATTAAAATAATTCATATTAGAATTTTATTTGACAAATAGAAGCAAATGAGAACGAACGAAAGTAAAAAGAAAACAAATTTCAATATAAAAAAACATAAATGGGATATTAAATAAATTATTTTAAGAAGCCCATGAATTGAATATTTATTATGTTCTTAAATAATTTGGTAATGACTGAGAAAACTATGCATATGAATTATAGTTTCCTCGTCAGAAAATTATTAGTTACATTTTTAAACAATAGTGACCAATAGTTAAAAATAAATTTCTTGTGAATGGGGAAGAATTTTACCTTTTTCTCCCGCCAGATGCTGCGATCACTATAGCCCTCAGTATATTATAAAGTTCTATAGCGCGGATGGATTTTTTTTTCATTTTATTTAAAATTTAATTAAAATGAAAAATTGTGCAGTGCCAGCATGCTAAGAAAATGGATGATATCATTTGTTTGCAAAAGACAAAAACTAAAGAAATTGTGGGCTAAAGCAATAAGACGAGCAAAATTGGCGAAATCCCAATCTTCATATTTAGGGCTGTGTGGACATCATTTTTTTTTAATGAAAGTGATTTTAAAACTCTTAAATCGTCTATAGATGAATGATTTTTTTTATTTTTTGTACTTCTTTACATATTAATTACGGAATCTCATACAAACTTTCATCCCCCATTTTACGGTATGGGATTGGATTTCGAAAAATGCTAAAACACGTATTTATTCAATTGTATTGAAGTGCATTAATACCAAGTTTCAAGTAATTCTGATTATAAATAATTCTTTGCCCGTAAAAAGTTTATTACTTTCTTTTACCCCTTTAAAAGATGAATTTCGAAAAAAAGCAAAAAACTTTATTTCTTATTTTTTATCTTAAAGCTAAACACCACTTTTTGTGTATTTCACATTAAGAATAACAGAGTTTCATATAATCTTTAATCCCCTATTTTACCCACTTAGGGGATGAATTTTGAAAAACTTTTTTTTGTAAGCCTATTATAGGTATCATATAAAGAATCCGTCTTCAAATTTCACGTTTCTACGAATAGCGGTTTATGGTGTGTGTTGATCTATCAGTTAGTCAGGACCACTACAGGATGCACCTCTCCTTCTCAATTCTTCCTTCAGCTGATCTAACTTCCAGATGCAATAGAAGCAAAAATCCAAGTACAAAAGAGATATCATAATAAATTGCTTAACCTCAGACTGAATGTAAAAAGGCGATACATGTGGCACTCTTTTTAACCGGTGGTAGGACTCTGTCAAGCCTGAGGAGTCCGACTGGATGGGTACCACCCCCTTATCTATTTCTGCCGCCAAGCAACAATGATTGAATTGTTGTGTTCCAGTATGAAGGATAAGGTAGCCAGCGCAATTACAGGCACGAGGCATATCATCTTAGTCCTCACAGTGACAACGCACCTGTGGTTCTGCATTTTTGTTACTTAAAACCTAAGTGCATGAACCGTAGGTATTATGGGCGACAGGTACTGCTTTCCATCAGGTGGTTTGTCTGCTCGTTTGTCACTGAATCTCATAGAAAAAAAAAACTCTCCTTTCGAGAAATCTTCCCCATTATCGTTAAAATTGCTGCTTACACAGGGCGATACTCTGTGTGCACACGGTGTCACGCTGGAGTATTAATAGAACAGCAAGCCTCGCGCACTGTGTTACACGTGCAGCGACTGTGCGTATAATCGAAAATCAAAGTTTGAATAAAGATCAACTAACTACTCAGTTATTTTAAAAAGTCATTAGATGTCACTTTTTTTTCTTGTCGCTAAATCTGAAAAAATGTCGCCAAAAAAGTTGAAAATCCCCTAGATCTAGCGACAATGTTGCTAAAACGGCAACACTGACTGTCTTCAAATTTCGAAGTAACCGCTAAGACCAACAGTGATGTAGGTACATATTATGATCGATATAATACAAACCGATGTTAAAATAAGCTTGTAAAATAACATTGATATTACACCATGACTTAATACTCTTATTTACATAAAATGTACATGTATTTATAATTGAATAATATTTTCAGGCTTTGTTGACCTTTATATATTTGTAGCCGTTAACTGTACTAACTATACATTGTGTGTTAGCTTTAACAGTATTGTAGTTAAAAAAAATTTGTAGAGGCCTACAGCAATTTATTGTAAACCTTATTAATAAGCATTGAATATAAAATAATATTTATTTATTTAAATTACATTATAGCATTACTTGCATGCGAATCTATTTGTCCGACTTGGCACGAGTGTTAAAAACCGATGATGGAAATTGAGTATTTCGATATTATGTTTAAAAGTTTTATAGGTAGGTACGGTTGCATAAATTTAGATATAGTTTTATAAAATATGTTTGTCACACATATTTTAAAAAACTGTACCTAAATTTATGCCTTACTAGCTTATACTTAAATTTATTCAGTATATATAGTCTTTTCTGAATATGCACCTTTGTTTACAACTTCGACGAGATTCTATACAGGCTGTCCCAGGAAAGACTGTCAAGCGGTGGCCCAGAGGTAGAGCATCCCTTGGGCTACCCGAATCATCCCCATGTATGTTCTGCGATTTTTCGTAGTTTAGAAGTTATGATTTTTGTGATATTGAAGTGAATAATTGAGATAAAGCCTTGATGTTTTTTTTTTATATTTAGCTAATAGTTAGGTCTCTTTAATAAAGAGATAATTTACTTCGCAACCCATACACTTCCGTCATAAAATAAAAAAACTTAGCATAAAAGGAAATAAAGAAAAAATAACCAGTAATTTTAAGAGTATTTAAAAAAAAGTCACATAACATTTTTCAACCAAAAGTATTTTAAAAACTTCCTTGTTTCATCAGCTATTTACTCTCTAAATTTTATCGAGCTATCTCTATGGCAACCTACCTAAATTTCACCTCAAAATGTACAAAGTCGTATTTTTCAATAATTATGTCATAAATAAAACCAAGTGAAAATGTTTAAAATCACTGTATTTTTATTTATTACAACCAATTTTCTAGGTATCGACCTTCTTGTTCAATGCATAAGCGACATCGGCAAAAAAAGTTTTCTTTTAGGCGACTGAACTCTGTCTCCAAACTTCCACTTGTCTCCAAACCTCTGGTTTAAATGCTCTCGAACATTTCTCGCATAGTGACATGGTGCTCCGTCGTTTTGAAATATCATGTCCCTGCGAGTCTCCAGATCAACCTCTAATAAAAACCCGTTGAGGTCTTCTCTCAGGAAATGTAAATAGTTCTCACCATTCAAGCGATCTGGTATTTCAAATGGCCCAATCAGTTGTCCGTTGACTATCTCGGACCAGAAATTTACGCTAAACTGTTCTTGAAAATTTGATGGTCGCGCGAGGTGAGGATTTTCTAAACTCCAGGAATGGTAATTGTGCACATTAAAAATGCAATTTCGTTTCAAATGGGATTCGTCCGTCCACAGAATTCTTTTAAAAAAGTTATCATCTTCTGTTTGTCGTCTGAGCATTTCTTGGCAAAATTGTACCCTCTTTGGGTAATCCTCTGGTTTCAATTGCTGAACCTTTCTAATGTGATACGGATGATATCCCTCTTGCGAAGTATGCGATGAGCTAACGATTTAGAGATTCCAGTTCTGCGTTCAATGCCCCTGACACTAACACTTGGGTCTCTTTCCACTTCTTCGACCATAGCATCTAACAAATCCAGGTCACGCAGTCTTGCTACACGTCCGGGGATGGTCCCTGGTAATCGACTTTCCCTGTAGGCATCGCGAACTGCGGAAATCATCCGATGATCATGCCACCTCTCGGGTGAAGCGTCACCTCTGCGTTCCCATTGCGCTCTAAATAATCTCGCTGCTTCGGAAAGATTTCCTCTTGCATACCCATAAAAATAATGCATTTGCTTATAATCTTCATGTGAAAAAGCAGGTGATCTTCTTGCCATGATTATCAAAAGAGAATAAACTTTTAGGAGCAAATCACTGCTGGAGTTTTGAAAACTGATCCAAATCAATGTGCACTCAAAGTCCGTGTGGAAAGCCAGTTTGTAAACATAACACAAAAAAGAATCAAATCAACAATAGTCCAAATTGAGGTGCTATCAAAGTCCGTAGGCAAGCTAATATTCAGAGTAATTCACCAATAAAATCGTATCGTACTGGGAGCGCAAAGACAAGCAGACGACTGGCGTGGCGTGGCGTGGTGTATTCAGAAATGGTAGTACAGAAAAAAACACAATACAGCTCTCTATCTCACTCTAACATACGAAATTAACGCTGTCTCTTTTGTTATCCTGTAAGACGATAGACTGACCCCAGCTCAGGTAGGCGCGTCAAGGTCGAATCACGCATTTATCTATACTAATCTATAGTAATGTTATAAAGCTGAAGAGTTTGTTTGTGTGTTTGTTTGGTTGAACGCGCTAATCTCAGCAACTACTTATCCGATTTGAAAAATTCTTTTTGCATTAGATAGCCCGTTAAGTGAGGAAGGCTATAGGCTATATATCATCCCGGTAAAATGTACGGTTCCTGTGGGATAGATTTGTTTTTGTCTAGGGACGAACTCGAAGCGAAGCGAGGTGAGTCGCTATTTATCATAAAACGGGTTCATCGCATCATGTTCTAAGTAACTGAAAGCTTAACCTGCTTAACACTGATGTTTTCATTGAAAAAAAGCAGAATCTGAACCAATTAACAATTTTTGGTTTTTAGATTCGATACGCTTAAATTCGAATTTTAGGTAGGTTGCCATAGAGATAGCTCGATAAAATTTACAGACTAAATAACTGATGAAACAAGGAAGTTTTTAAAATACTTTTGGTTGAAAAATGTTATGTGACTTTTTTTTTAAACACTTTGTATTTTACGAAAAAGTTAATAATACATAAAATACAATTAAAAGTTAATAAAAAGTTGTAGTGATTGCGGGGGGGGGGGGGGGGGGTGCACAATCACCACAATTTTTTATCACGGCAAAATTTAGTCTTCAAGTCGAAAGTTACGAATATGTATGAAATTCTTAGATGTCTATAATCTAAGGAGAGACAAGAAGACGACAAGACTACAAACAGTTACAGCGGCTGACAAAGCAACTTGTTCCGTTCGACCAATGTCATTACATTGTGCACTTTTGTTTGCTAAACGTTTCTATTAACATTGAAAAATGTTTTTGTCGCTTTGATTTAGGCCCGACTTTCAGTGAAAGTGCGACATCGCCCTGGTGTCGTGAGTTTTGGGACTAAGGCTGATTGGGACATCAAAAAACGCGTCTCGACATGGGCTACAAAATGCATTTTTTTTTTTGTTGAAAAAACAGAAAAACTTTTTTTATCGTAAAAATGTGAAAGATACGGTCGTTTTACGCCCGATTTCGGTCAGAAAAAAAATCATATCTCGAAAACGAAATGAGGTATCGGAAAAATAAAAAGAACCCTATAGATATGACCGTGGGCTACATTTAAAAAAATATTAGAGGTGATTATCACTGATGGGTTATTCAGAAGTTATACTTTTGTACGTGGAGTTTACGCGCGGAGAACGCGTGAGCGCGGTAGTGACATGTTCCTTGGTAGTGACGGTGATAAATGTTTTAGAGCATTTTTTATCCCGAAAAATGTACGGTTCCCGTGGGATAGATTCGTATTTGTTTGTCTAGAGGCGAACCCGAGCGAAGCGAGAGTGAGCCGCTAGTAGGTACTTATAATAAAATTGTAACTGAGTCGAACCTGTACATTAAATATTGTTTGGAAAATCTTATTGAAATAGAATTATTATTATCGATACAGAAATCGAATCTTTAGTTTTTAGAGTTTTTATCTGTCTGTTTGCAGTCTGAGAACACACCACGAGAAAACCACTGGACAGATTTTCATGAAATTATGGTATATATATATATATATATATATATATATATATATATTAAGGTATGATGATAGCTGGTTATCCGGGTCAACATATAGGATATTTTTTACTGGGGGAATATCTCATCTCTGAGTAATCTATACTAAACCTTAAAACGTAATCAGGGACGAACCTACACGTACATATAAATTATCGGCTCGTTTGGCTCAGTTTGTAGTGACCCTACTTTCTGCGCCAGTGGTCAGTGGTCGCGGGTTTGAGTCCCGCTGGGGGCATTCATTTGTGTGATGAACACGAATGTTTGTACTCCAGTCATGGGTGTTTATATTTATACCTAATATGTATGTTTTTTTTTTTTTTTTTTTTTGTGCTTATCTGCAATCAGTCCCAAACTATAAGCAGATTTGTTCCCTGTCATCCTTATCGTGCCCGAGGAGCTCCCCAGCAGGAGACACCTCATCCTTCACCATCTGTCACCAAGTTTTTGTATATCATGGCGCTTCAGTCGTTTAGTGTAGCTTATATTTGCTAGCGCGGTAGCTAGGTCATTTGGGTGGTTTTCCAGCCGTGTTTTATATTTATTTCCTGTTAGTTTTAACTCCTCCTTAACAGTTCTTATGCTCAGAGCTTCATGGATCTCGGTGTTGGTGATGAACCATGGTGCATTTGAAATAGTTCTTAAAATACCATTTTGCAGCCTTTGTATTATGTTTAGACTGGAGTCGCAAGCACTTCCCCACAGCTGTGCGCCATACATCCATATTGGTTTTAGAATCGTTTTGTATATCAGCAGTTTGTTGTCGATTGACAGTTTGGAGTTACGTGCCATCAGCCAGTAAATGTTTCTGAACCGTAGGCTCAGCTCGTCTCGTTTTGATTTAATGTGTTTTTTCCAGGTCAGCCTTTTATCTAGATGCATACCCAGGTATCGGACAGAGTCACTCTGTGGCAGAACATTGCCCCCCATTTTTACCGGAGCACAGCGTCCCCTCCTCAGCGTAAACGTGACATGCACGGATTTAGATGTGCTGGCTTTGATTCTCCATTTCTGGATCCAATCGTCGACCTTATCAAGGCTATTCTGCAAGACGGAGGATGCTGCGATCGGGTCCTTGCTACTTGCGAGAATTGCTGTGTCGTCAGCAAATGTAGCCGTAGTTACACCTTGTGTTTCTGGGAGGTCAGAAGTGTAGATGGTGTATAGGACGGGGCCAAGGACAGATCCCTGTGGAACTCCTGCCTTTATGTCTTGAATGTCAGACAGCTCTCCGTCCTCTCTCACCTGAAAAATTCTGTTTGTGAGGTATGACTCCATCAACAAGTAGTAACTGTGCGGCAGAGACGTTTTTATTTTATGGAGTAGGCCTTTATGCCACACCTTATCGAAGGCTGCCTGGATGTCCAGAAATACGGCGGAGCAATATTCCTTTTTTTCCAAGGACTGTCTTATCTTATCACACACTCGATGCACTTGTTCTACCGTAGAGTGGTGTGATCTAAAACCAAACTGATGTTGAGGTATTACCAGGTTTTCATTGAGTATGGGTGATATTCTACTCAGGAGGATCCTCTCAAACATCTTGGACAGCACAGGCAAGAGGCTTATAGGTCTGTACGATGATGCGTCTTCTGGAGGCTTTCCAGGCTTATGTATCATGGTTACTATAGATACCTTCCATAATCTGGGAAAATATTGTACTCGAAGCACCCCGTTAAAAAGGACAACTAAGAACAACAATGCTTTCTTGGGTAATTGCATGATAACTTCTTTTGTGATAAGGTCGAATCCAGGGGCTTTTTTTATTTTGCATTCTATTTATGGTCCTCTTAATTTCCCTAACTGTAACCGGTCTTGGTGGAATGGACAGTTGTAGATCCTGCTGCAGAGTACGTTCGACTTCGTTTTCGAACTCCGTATTATTGCCTTCATTAGGTGTAAAGATGGCGGCTAGGTGTTTTGCAAACATGTTGGCTTTTTCTTTACTTGTCTTAGTCCAACCAGACTGAGTTCTAATGGGACATTTATATTGCTGTGGCCTGTTTAACCTCTTTGTAAACTTCCAGAGTGAGTATTCTGTCGATTTAGTGGCAGTTAGATTTTCCAATTTATTTTGCAGTGTGGCATTATTTAGGTCATCTATTGAGTTTTTCAGTTCTCTAATAGCTTTATTAAATGCAGTCTTATCACTTTTATGTCCACTTTGATGCCAAATGCGACGTAATCTTCTCTTCTCTAGTATTTTGTATTTTATCTCGAGAGGTACGTTTCCAACCGATTGGCAGTTTGCTTCTTTACTTAAGGGAGTGTTAATCCAACAAGCCTTTTGTATGAGGTTAGTGATGTATTGAGTCGCATCATCTATCTCGTCAGGTGTTTTCAAGGAGATTTTTATATCGATGCTTTCCTCAATGTACTCTCTGAAGCCTTCCCAATCAGTGAGATTGTTGCACAAGGTATCAGGCCTCTCATAATAAATAATGGATGTACTGATAGTTAAGAGAACAGGAGTGTGGTCGGAACTACTGTCTAAGCAGGATTCAGCCTTCAAGTAGTTTGCGGAGAATCCTTTTATTATGAAGAAGTCCAACAAATCTGGTTTTTTATTTGGGTCTGTGGGCCAGTAGGTTGGTTCTCTTGATGAGATACAGTTGAGGTTGTTTTCATCAAGGCTTAGTTTTAGTTGCCTGCCTCTAGTTGTTGTTAACCTTGAGCCCCAGTATGTGTTTTTGGCGTTCCAGTCACCACCAGCCACAAATCTTCCTCCCAATGTTGAGAAGTATTCTGTGAAGTTTGTTGCGCTAGTTGTATGTCTCGGTGGACAGTATATTGCTGACAGGTTAAATTGTCCACAGCTGCCTTCTACAGCAACGGTCGTAGCCTGGATATGGTTTGTCCTAAATTCTGGGAGCACTTGGTGTTTGATGGAGTTTCTTATTACAACGGCTGTTCCTGCATGGCCCGTTCCATCAGGATGATTAGTGACGTAAGTATTGCATCCTTTGATATTGATTTTGCTTTTGTCTGTACAATGTGCTTCAGAGATTAGAACAGCATCAAGTTGATTATTGTAAATCAAGAGTTCTAATTCAGCTTTGTTTGGGGCAAGACCGTTGATGTTCCAAGTGCCTATGTATGTATGTATTTAAAGTTATATATGTGTAGTATATCAATTATCTGGTATCCATAACACAGGCTTTGTAGCTTACCATGGAACTAGATGGTGCTGTGTGTTAGCTGTGTGTTAATGTCCCAGCATATTTATTTATTTATTATTTATTTATCTTTTTTTAACTTTATAAGGTGACTTAATAGTATACATGTAATAAGCACCTAGGATCCTAGTCATACTTACTATGTACCTATACATTTACTTACGTTAGAAATATAAAGTACATCTCTAGACTAAAGTGAATGAATTATGAAAAATAACACTTTCAGTGTTCACTTTTCTGTACTGTAAATAAGCTGCAGGGTTTGCTTAGGGTTCCACTCCATGATTTCATCTGGGCTTAGAAATTGTTTCCCTAGATGAATACTGCGCTTTTGCATGAGCGGTATACGGTCCCCTAGAAAGCGTTTAAACTGCCTTCATTCATCTACTGTAGGTTTGCATGTCACACAACCTCAGGTTAAGCATGTACTTGTTTCAGCAGCAGTGTCCTGTAAGGGCCCTTACCAATATGCATAAGGTTATAACTTTTTAAATTATCGCGTTTCATATTTATATGAAAGTTTATACTACGGGACTTAACGCGTGGATAAGCGGCTATATACCTTGTTCCCGACGTTTCGACTGGATTACACCAGCCGTGGTCACGGGCAGACCTCGTCTGTAGTATAAACTTTCATATGCATAAGGTTTTCCTATTTAGCGCTAGGATAAGGTTTATATTCCCTTTGTCGTAGGCTTTACCACATAATGGCTCAGATCCCTGCTGCATATCAAGAGTCCCCACTCTTGCAAGCTCATCGGTACGTTTGTTGCCAGTGATATCACCATGACCTCGTACCCTTCGTAAAACTACTCTATTTCTATTTCCTAGAGAGTTTAATCGATCCATGTATTGATCTATTAGTCTTGATGAGACTAAATCTGGCGCTAGTATTATAGTGATGTAAAACGTGATATTTACCATGTTTAGCACTTACTTTTGAGAGTTCCCGATATTTCGACACTGTTACAACCACCATGGTCACGGGTATAACCGTAACTTTCAAAAGTAAGTGATAAACATGGGAAATATTCCGTTTTACATAACAATAACATTATCAGCGACCATGATAGCAGCAACTTGGCTGTACCCGAATTAATACAGATAGTTTGATTGATATAGTGCTTACGCACATTAGCTTTTGCATATTCTAAAATGTAATAATTACCATTCAGTGAAGAACAAGCAAAAATATATACATATACATAATTAAATAGTAAAGTAGCTATTAATTATTTATTGATCCAGCTGCACCGCGTTCGTTAAAGCAGACAGAAAATGCAACTTGGTTATTTACTGATTCATTTTTAAAATGAAATATACCTATGTATTATGTTAACACATTTCATGTAGCCTTCACTTAATAATTAATTACCTAAGTAATCAAATTTGTCTAGGATTCGAGAAAGGCGATTTTAGCTATGTGTTAATTCCTTTAACGTATCGATTTTAAACTTTTAAAGTATGTAATATCAGGTGACATATATATATAATAATCTGTTGCCATTCAGTCTAATCTCTTTAGACGTGTTTACGTAGCCAGAAGGTCCATAATGAATCTCCTCAATAAATACTTACTGAAAAAACCTTCGACTTCGGGCTCATTTAAAATTGTTTGGACGAGCCCCATACATTCTTATAACACAGTTAGTCAAAGTGTATTTATGTAGGTTATTAAACGTATTTTTTTATATAAGCGTCTTAAAATTGTGTATTTTATTATAGGTAGGTACTTACGTTATATACATATTACATAGGTACGTAATTATAGTATACGTCACCTAAACTAAAAAGCATAGGACTGATACCAAAATGCTTAACACTGCAACTTATCTAATTTTTTGTTCTTTATAATATGTTATATATATTGAGTTTGCCTTAGAAGTTGCAGGCGGCAGAGTGACCACCGAACTTAATAATCAATAGTCATGGCTGGCTTCAGCCTACTCTAGTTTACTTTTACAATATAAAATGTAACCATATTATATCATATAACTACCTAATTAGATAGAATTACAATTGTCGGTATGTTTCTTTCCACGATGTAACTAACTATAACGTACATTTTTTTAATAATACTTTAGTAAAATAAACAAAATAACAATGGGAATTTAAAAGTAACCTAGTAAAAAATTTAAATATAGATAAATAGATGTATTTAGAATGCATTATTCAATATTTACTATAATTTGTTACGTTACGCCTGAATAAATTAAGACAACATTGTGAGTACTAGCGAGTGTACAATACTGGCGCGAAAATAGTAGTTCGTAGCTAATAAATTCTATACCTACCTTAATACCTACTTAATCTATAGGTAGGTATTATACATATAACAGGGACTGCACGATCGGTTGGTAGTATAAAAATGTTAAAAAGAGATGGCTATACATCATTGTGTGTCTGGTTGAGCTCTCTCTCTCTTTCTCTCAATCTTTTATACGTAGACTAACGGGTAACGGTATGTTATGAAATAGTTATAGTGGCTTATATGTATGTATACAGTGCTACGCCTTGATCTCGAAAATTCGAGAACAAAATGGCGAAATCGACGCGTAACTTTTTTTGTCAGGAAACAACTTTTATCTTTCAGGACTAACATGATGGTTTTATTATATTATTTGTTTATAAATATTCATATATTGTATTATTTATTTCTAGATATAGAAAATTTAAATTATACTTTAACGAAACTTTAAAAAATATTATATTATGAATAATGGTAAATAAAATGGCAGTTTACTTACAATGGTCTTTTTTATTAAATAAAAAAAATACATCATTTCAGTTCTATAAGTACGTTAACAATTTAGTAAATTTTTACCAAATCAACACTCCAGTCTAACCTGAGATCAGAATTAAATAAGACCGATGTGTTTTGCAAATTTGTATCCAAAATGCAAGCATTTTGGCGGGAGTCGAAAAGGTCAGCGGTTTAATCAATACATTCTTATGCACTTAAATTTTAAAACTACAATATAATCTTAACTAACACCTTACATCATACATCATAATTGATTTACATTTATCATTAATGTCTACCTAAGTTATATTATAATACATCTTTCTGAAATAAATTCAGGTGATAATAAGTATTACATATTAAATAAATTAGGCAGACAATAATTTATAATTGTCACAGATTATACAAGAACAAGTTGCAAATAAATTACTTATCAATGATTAATGGAAACTAATGCCTAACTTGCGCATTCATATCTTTCACTACCTATTATACAGCAATGTTGCAGATCTTAGATTTTGAAGGTTTTTATATTTGTGACACAGAAACCACAGCACACAGTCACAGTTACATAAGGATACTAAAACATTGAGGGATACAAAATACTTATAACTTGATTATTTGATTTTTACATTGAATTTACAACTTACATTGTATTTATTTATTCCTTTTTCAGTTTTAAAAATAACACATTTGTTTGGTTAATGAAAATAGTCACAAAATCTCTCATCTCTCAACATTATTATTGTAAATATGTAATGGTATTAATAGCTCATTTATTTACACAATACTGCCTGGAAAAATGGAAGTGCATCACTGATGAAGACGTTGGGTAAAACATGACAGCTCTAATTCAGTACTCACACTTCCAGATGTTAATGTTATTTGCCCTTTGCAGTGATAGTCACTGATGATTTAGCAGGTTGAGGTATTATTGTGATCTCATCGCTTATTTTGAGTGGTTTGAGCAAAGGATCAGTTTCTGAAGTCTTAGTAGGTGGGGTGGAAGTCTTGCTTTTGTCTATAACACGTTTTGCCACAACACTGTGGGCCGAATAAACATGATTTTCAAATTGCTTGTACATACCAAATGTTGCAGTGCATACAGTACATTTATAAGAAAGGTGAGCTGGTTTTAGAGTCATATTATGATCTTTGGACACATGATTGAGCAACTTCCACTGATAAACACGTCCACACACTGGGCATCTGCCTGCATCTTTACCTTTGTTAGCTGCTTCTTGCATGGAGCTTGTAACAAGACCATGTGCACCCAATAAATGCCTTTCCAGGCCCTGGTCAGTAAAGAATCTAAACTGACATTTTTGACAGTTTAATGGAGGTCTGTTATAAATCATCTTAGGATGAATCTTAACCTTGTGTATCCACTGCATATGATTTCGTAATTGTTCCAAATCTTTGATATATCCATCACAAATTTCACAAATAACAAAAGTAGCTTTGGAGTTTTGTGTAGAATTAGATGAGGAAGGTTGTGGTGCACGAGGTAGAGGTGTAATAGATATCTTAGGGGTCGCAGATGATGATTGGTTTGCTTGATTATTTTGTATAATTGGATAATTAGAAATTGTGGTCCCACTGGCTGGAGTATTGTGCATAATCATTACACCACTGCGAATAATAGGCACTCCCGAGACAGGTGCACGAGCAGGCCCTGCTAAGGGTGGTCGGCCTCTCGGTCGACCCAGAACTGGCATACTCGGAATAGGAGTGTTAGACATAGTCAGAGGTGGTCGCCCCAGAGGGCTCATCCCCACCTGTGATCTATTGAAACTTGACTGATATGCTCCAACAACGCTGTTGCGCGCTCTAGACAACTTTGGTATTTTTGCTGGTGGCTCCCATTCGAGAGGAGGCCCGAGATTAAATTCAGGTTTAAATTTCTTAGCACACGCAATAAGATGACGTGCCAATTTTGTTTTGCTATTATCTTCAAAATGACAATTAGGGCACTGCTGGTACGCTGGAGCCCTTTCAAGTCTCCCTCTGATATTGTGCTCAGCTTCCATGTGGTATAAAATATCATGAGGACTTCTTATTTCAAATGGGCATGTATTACATTTATATATATTATTTTTCATATGGGGTGCTTCTAAGTGATGAGCCATAACTAAAATAGATTCAGTTTTAAAACTACAAAATTCACATCGTTTTTGTTCGAGTGCATATGGAGCATTGAGTTTTTTACTGTATGCTAAATTCTGGGTTAAAGATGCGATAGCAGTTTCAGTAGCTCTTGTGCTACGGCCTGACTTCTTTTCCTTATACAGCTTTCTATTTTGTGTTTTTAACAAATCACTTTGAACATATTCTTGCACCAAATTAATACCAATGTTTATAAAAAACTGACCTAGAGAACAATCAAAATAACTATCTGATTTTCCACCAATACCTTTAATAATCATATTAATTGGATCTTTTACATCTTCTATACCATCATCTTTGTCTTTAATAACCACAGTTTCATCATCACTCAGGCCTTCTTCCTCAGATTCACTGGAAGACTCACCATCCCAGGAATCATCATCTTCTTCATTTCTACGTTTTCTATGCTGCTTTTTCT
The DNA here is from genome assembly GCA_033884665.1 of Argynnis bischoffii washingtonia. Taxonomy (NCBI): domain Eukaryota; kingdom Metazoa; phylum Arthropoda; class Insecta; order Lepidoptera; family Nymphalidae; genus Argynnis; species Argynnis bischoffii. The sequence continues at coordinate 5,174,071 of CM066628.1, read as the reverse complement.
CTTCTTTTAATTTCTTTTCTTTTGCAAGTTCTTCTGCCTTTTTGGCCTCAGCTTCACTATCATTTTCCTCCTCAATCTCTTCCCCTCTTTCAATTCTTTCTTTTTTTAATTTCTCTTTTCTTTCTTTCTCTGCCTTTTCTTTTTCTAACTTTTCCTGATCCTCTTTTATCTTAATTTCTTCTAACTCTTTACCTAACTTATCCACAAACTCCCTAAAAGGCTTTACAGATGGTTTTTCATACACATAAGGGACAATAAATGAAGGGGCTTCTACTACAAACATATCATCTGTCAAAGATGGTAAAATATTAGTTTGAGGAGCCGGGGTATTATTTTGCTGCTGACTAGCTCTGGAATTTGAATTAGTGGTGGATTTGCAGCTAATAGGAGTAATTGTTGTGCCACGAGCAGCAATACTTTGACACAAATTCTGAGCGTCAATAATGCTTGAATTTGTTTTGTTTTGTACGGGTGTAGGGCCTTTGCCAGATAAAATTGAATTTGTATCAATTATAACAACAGTAGGCTCCTTGCTTTGCTCCCCATCATTTGAATCTGTTTGTTTTGATGCCAGTTCTGACAAATTTTTTGTGTCATTAATAATTAAAGGTTTAGTCTTACTATGAGATTGATTTAAAGGATCTTCAATGGTAACTTCCTCAACATCTGATTCTTCACCACCATTTTCTAATGGTTGTTCATCTTTTTCTTTATCTCGATCTTTATTGCTTTGTTGTGATCCTTCTGAACTATCGTTTGATTCAGTACTAGAATTTGAAGAGTCATCATCATTTGTCACTACACAATCTTCATCATCACTAGTAATTTCATGAACTTCAGGACTACCAGAGCCTCCATTTTGATTTTGAGGCTGATTTTCACTTTCTGAATCACTGGTGTCATCTTTTGGGTGGCTTCCTTGTGATGTATCATCATCACCTTCTGTGCGTTCATCTGTAATAAAGAAATAATGGTGTTTATAGTTTCAGTATTTCAGTATTTTCATTTCATTAAATATGTTAATATTGTTTCAAATTTCATATTAAAAATATGAAGTAATAATATAATTTTACAAATAGCTTGAATATTTAAAATAGTAAAGCAAAATATTCTATAGTTACATTAAAAGTAAAAATAATATTTGGATACTAGAAACATTCATTTCATTTTATTTGTGAATATAAATATAAAACAAATCAATACAATTAATAAACTTTATACAATAATTTAAATATTTTTCTATTAATGTACATATACAAAGTATTTTTTACAGACCTCTATATAAAAACACTATTTTATAGTTACTTTACTACCAGAATCTAAAAAAATACAACTAGGTTTGCGTATACTTTATTTATGAGTACGACTCGAATGTACTTATCCGGCGTCAGCACTCAGCAGACGCCAGAAAGTAAAAAAAAAAAAGTATAATATAATATTAACCTAACGTAATTTACTTTAGATTTAACCTATAAATTAGGTCAATAAAAAAACGTATCCGCCTAATTCTAAGAAAGACCTACAAAAGAAATATATTTTTTCGTTACGTAGCGTCATTAAATCATGTGGAGTAAGGACCGCCATATGGGATTCCATGGCATTACTCCGAAAACATAGTTCCATCATGTTTGATTACAAATATAGTATAACACAAGAAATTTCAAATATAGTTATGCATAAATAATTAGTGCATGTACCTGTAGCTGTTGATATAGACATTTTCTTAAGATTTTTAACGAAAAACCAAAAAAATAGCACAATAGCACAGTAGCGGAAACCAAACCAAATCAAGCTGTCAATTTAAAAGGTTTTTAACAACGTCATTTTCTACGGATAGAATAGACGCCGCCGCTACTTTTATAATAACATATCAAGATTTAAATTTATTGAAATAATTTTATTCTCAATAGGTAATATTAATATTTTTATAATAACTTTCTTAAAATATCTATAATATTAATAATATTTTTCACAATATAAAGGTTGCACACGAACGAAAAATCGACACAGAAAAGACCTTTGCTTAAAAAGAGGGGAGTGAGAGATTTCGGCGGGGAAAGGACGCGGTACTTTAATGAGAATAGGGAAGAGAGAGAAAATATAAATTGAGGAGATCGTCTTTATGGTTAAATATAGATATACAATACCATTTTTTACCATTTTATTTGTCATCCATGTACAATACTACTTTTATGATATTTATCATTTATTCTCTTCACTAGACTTAATATTTTTTTATAATTTAAATTGTATATATTATAAAAAAATAATAAATCTAGTATATAAAATATAACATACTTTACTTAAAACTAGACAAAGCTTTAACTCTAAAACCCACCTCTTTTAATTTAAAAAAATCTTACTACGCGAAAAGAAATTTTGAACAAATATGTATATTTTACATATGAAAGTATTATGAAGTGTTATAAAATGCACTTGTATATAATTAAATTATATAATAATATTTAACCTTACATTATTTATAATAATCTTAGTAAATACTATAAATGTATTCGAGACGATACTTTTATTCTTGTGAAAAGGTGGACCTACACTCTCGATTCTTTCATATATACACTTTATTAATAGGTAGGTACGTTTTTAAATTTGCGGAATGGGTAGTTGGTTATGGTAGACTTAGATAAAATTAGAAGGGCTACTTACCTGAGCCGTTACGAATTAAGTAACTCTTTATTAGTATAAATATCAAGTCTTATTGTAATCAAGTCATTAGTCTTTAAACTGTCGCAAAATAAATAAGTCAGTTGGAAAAAAATCAAAAAATAATTATTGGAATCTTCCAATAAAGAAGAACAGCTCGTAGGAATGGCATGATTCAGCGCAAGACGGGTGCAGAAAATACTCATGCCGTCTCAAAAACAAAGGCGCGTGAAGTGTTCTCACGAGTTATTGGACCTCTATAGTAAACATTTTTATTTTAAATTGAAAACAATTTGAAATGATCTAGCTCCCAGAGATTATTACATATTCCCAAATAATTTCAGCGTACTTTTCAGCACGTGAATATATTAAAAAGAAAGAATAAAAATGTATTTTTATTTCCATTTCTGCCACCCATGCCGCGAACATAAAAACGTAAGATAAGTCCTTCTAACATAGGATACTTACTTCATGATCGAGAAAAATAGACATCAAGAACAAATTTCCCCGATTTGTCGGGAAACGTCCATGGTACTGTAAAAAATGTACCGATCGTGTAGATGAACTGTATTCATTCACACGCCACATACCCAGAATCAATAGAGGTGTAGACTGCTAACAGATCTATAAAGCTCTCAACTAATGCCCATCTCAAATATTCACAAGTTTCTGTGTCTCACCCTCGCTCGGGTTCGCCGCTAAGTACGTTTCAACGGTAAGTATAGAATAGACTATATATGTATATATTCATTCCCAGGGTCTTCAGTTCAGCGGAATATACGTGATTAGGTGGCGGACAAACGGACAGACAGACAGACAGAGACATTTAATATTAGTATGGATGTATAAAGCTGGCTTTTTTTGTGGTGTTGGTCTATCATCATCGGCTTGGGTTGATAAGTCAGACAGTGAGTTGCGACATAGTCTTTATTCTTTAATCTATACAGATAAATAAAATTGAAGTGTCTGTTTGTAATTTTAAAATAACCACTTTTTACTAAATGTCTGTATGTTCTGGCTAATCTCCGAAACGGCTAAACCGATTTTGACGGGATTTTCACTGGCAGATAGCTGATGTTATACGGAGTAACTTAGGCTACTTTTATTTTAGAAAAAGAATCAGGGTTCCGCGAAAAAAAACCCCATGAAATTGTGAACAAAATCCGCGTACGACGTACGCACCCGAGCAAGACGAGGGTAAATTGCTATATAATTTAAATAAATGAATATCTTAGTAGTAGCAAGCTAATATTTATATATAAACATAGCTAACCGTGAAAACGTACCTAGGGACGAACGCGAGCGAAGCGAGCGTGAGTCCTTAGTATATAATAAAAATAGTTATTGCAAGTGTACCTTAGGAGATAGACATATACTATTACAGACTATTCTGTAGACCTTCTTTTTGAGGTTTAGCCAGCGTTAGCCATGTAAATTTCTAAAGAGTAGTCGAAAGAACCATTTATTGTGTTTTCCCGTGGGAAAGAAAATTTTTCCTATAGTAAAAAGTCTTAAATATTGACCCGAGCAATATTTTATCAATACACAAAATTAACTTATAATCAATTCAATACTTTTTGCGTAAAACGCGCACATCGATTTGATTAAGTTAGTTTTATTATATGTATAGATAAGAATACGTATGTATATTATGCAAGAATTTAAGAATCTTCCCTCTCTACATGTCTGTTAGAGCATTTTTTCAGACACGTAATCTATACATATCTTCTTTCTTCTATACTATAATAAAACTGTAGAGGTCGAATGTCTGTACATAGAAAAAAAATGCTAAAAACCGAGTCAGGGGGATGTAAGAAGAGCAATAGAACAAAACCAGTTTTTTTTTCAAATTTTTTTGTTTTTCTGTTTGTCTGTTTGTACGGGCTTTTACCGATTTAAATGAAATTTCTTATGGTACCTTATATCCCCGGTCAACATTTTAGATACTTTTCATCTCGGAAAATTAAAGAGTTCCCGTGGGATAGTTAAAAAACTATAGCAACTTATACAGCTTAATACACAAAAATTACTGATTGGATTTTAATCAAACTTTACAATAATATAGTTCATACATCAGAATAACAATTAAGCGACTTTTTATCCCGGAAAAATGTACGGTTGCCGTGGGATAGATTTGTTTTTATTTGTTATTATATGTACACCTGTGCGTAGTGCGGATAATATGCGTAGGGTGGGTAATGTGCGTAACGCGGGTTTCGTGCGTAGGGCGGGTAATGTGCATAGGGAAGGAAAAGTGCGTAGAGTTGGTTAAGTGCGGCGGCTAATTTGCATTGGGCGGGTAAGGTGTGTGGGATAAATCTATTTTTGTTTGTCTAAAGGCGAACCCGAGCAAAGCGAGGGTGAGCCGCTAGTAGGTAATAAAATTGTAACTGATCGCTGTCTGTACATAGAATATATTTTAGAAAAACTATTATTGGGGGTCTTTATTAACGCATTAGAACACAAAACAATGATGTTTAGAGTTTTTGTCTATTTGTCCGTGCGTTTGTGCATGCTAATCTCAGAAACGGCTTAATCGATTTGGGTGCGGTTGTCACTAATGTATTGTGATAGGTTTCACTTAACATTTAGTTTATGTTTTTTTCAATCGGTTCATAAATAAAAAAGTTATGTCAATTAAAAATATCATTCAGGGACGAACCAGAGTGAAGCGAGGGTGAGTCGCTAGTTGAAGCGAACTAAATTTCATCTAAATTAGTTCAGTAGATCCAGAGATTACCCTCTACAACCTCACAAACTTTACCTCTTTATAATATTAGTATAGATGGATTACTTTAATTCAGGCATAATTTTTGAATTAAGAACATTAAGCAGATTCGAAATTTGATTGGCTATAATTATTTAAATATAGATACAAATAAAATCTAATGTTTCGAACATTACTTACAGACTTATTTTAAGTTATTAGCTAATTTTGCAAATAGACATTAGATGATTAGACCAAAAACGTAGATAGATATTTAAAAAAAAACTTATTGGCATTCTTGAGTAATAAAGGAGGTAAAGAAATATAAAAATAAGTACAAAGTTTATTTCAAACATTAATAAATAGGCAATCTCACACTTTTATAAGTTATAACAGTTTTCTTAATTATATATTATATTACTTAAATTTATTGAAAATAGAGTTAGAATTAAATATTTCATGTTTATTCATCATCCTCTTCTAGAGGTTCTTCTTGAAGGGAATCATTGACAGCACCTTCGACTGGTTTTCTGATAACTCCCAACTCCTCTGCTGCTACTAAACATTTTTCAGCATACTCTTTAGTACGTTTTTGTTCCGCCTCAGTTAATTTAGTAAGAGCCATTAAAATTTCCATTACATCTGTTTCAAATATTTTAGCAGCAATATCTTTATCACCATTAATGATATTATAAAGCATATATACTCCTCTATATTGAATTTCATAATTTGGATTAGCTAATAAACATCTAAGTGATTCTACCCAAGACTGAAGATCAAGTAATTTTCTGCAACAAGTTTTACTAACAGATGTTAGAATACATAGTGCACCAGCTCCTGCCATAACTGTATCAACATCTTCTTCCTGACACAGCAAGTACAAATATTTTGTTTTATCATTATTGCCTTCATATGTTTTTATAACTTCTTCTGATTGGACCAAATTGCATATACACTGTGCAGCAGCTCTCTGTAACATCATATGGTCTTCATATAAGTAGAGTTCAATCTTCGACAAACCCCCTTCTTTTAATATTCTGTTTCTAGTAGTCTCATTCATTCCAGCTAAATTACAAAGTGCCATTAGTGCTTCAAAGTTTTCCAATGCAGTACAATCAGGATGCAATAGGGACACTAGAGGTCTTACAACTTCTAAATTCCTTTGACCAGGGAATGCAACTTCTGGATTAATTGTAATTCCAATTCTTGCCAACGCTTGTGCTGCTTGTTTCTTTCCGTTATTTGTACCTTCTAAAGCCATAGGAATTAAAATTTTTGCACCTCCTTGTTGTACTACAATACCTCTTAAATCTTGTAAACTACATATAGCATTAAGCACTCTAGCAATAAGTTCTCTTGAATTATGACTTTCTGTCTTAGACAGAGCTACTAAACCAGATGTCACTCCAGCCTTACAAAGAACTGTTAATCTTTTGTTAACAAAATCAGGATCATCTAATTCATGTTGTTCTGGTATATGATGTTTTGCAAATTTGGCTAGCTCTAACATTTCAGGCATCATTTCCTGTTTTTCATATGCATTACATAAATTAACCAAAGTTGTTACTACACCATATAAGCAAGATTGATCTCCAGTTTTAGCTAGTTCAATAAGAGCTTGTATGGCTGACTTATCATCAACTAATTTTTCTTTTACGTCTGCATCTAAGGTTAAATATGATAAGCCTTCTGCAGCCCACTTTCTCATATCCTTATCTTTTGCGGGATTAACTAAAAATCTTCTACAAGCTTCTGCTAATTTTTTTGTTGAACCATCTGCAAATGGACGAACAGATGCATCATCACCTCCAAAACTTCCAATTTTACATAGGCCAACAAGTGCTCTTACCCTTACAGCATCATTTTTACTAGAATATAAGCTTTTTAATATATCCACACCTTTATTAATAATAGCTCTTGCTTTATCCTTTTTGGATGCAGCAGCAATTAAACATTCACAAGCAACTTTCTGTTGTAATAAATCTTCAGTTTGTGCCATAACCAAAATCATCTCCATGATACCTTCTTTAGAAATAACGTAGTTGCCAACATCCAGTGGTCCCCGAAGTAGTGATGTTATTGCCACTGTCACTCGTACTTTAGATTCCAAATCTGGAGTTAACAGTTTTTCTTTAATGAAGTCATCAATTTGATTGTTAAAGTTTTCTCGAGCTTGGTCATAATACATATTTTCATAAATTCTTGCTAAGCAAGCAGCGGCTATAGTCCTAGATGAATCAGTTATATTCATTGCAGACTCATACTTGTATTCTTCTAATTCACTACAAACTTCAAGTAAACGTTGCAATCCTCTGATTTCTACAAACCTTTCTGCCCAGTTTAAAGTACTGTAGTGGCAATTTCTCATAATTAATTCGATTATTGCATCTCTAGATTTTCCAGTAATAACTCTATTAGTTATTGAATATGTAAGACATGTAAGAAGTGTATCAATTTCACTTTTGTATTGCTCACATAATAGTTTATCAGGTTTTGTTTCTTTTTTAGTATCCATTCCTGAAAATGTATTCAAAATTACCTGTAGACAATATTGGGCAGCTGTTACCCTTTCTTCATCTTCACTGTCAATAATTTCTAAGAACCAAGGAATGCCAACTACATTAATAATCTCCTTCGTGCGTTCAACACTTCTTTTACAAAGTTGTCCAATCACTCTTATAGCATTAACATATATTTCTAAATTCTTCTCTACCTTAACTAGTTTCTGAATTTTATGAACTACTCCGTTTTTAACCATGATGTCAGCACCAGTTGATTCTTTAGATAAGACAAGTAAATTTGACATAGCTTTTTCACGCTTTTCCTTATCTTCACTTAATTCAAAAGCAAGTTTAAACATTTGTTCCACCTTACTGCTTGTTTGTGCTGCATTTTTCATTCTTTCCTGAACAATCGTATAGAGGCGAGCCAACACTGGTTGCACAGCTTTATTTGATGGGTCCACTGTAAAAATTGTTTTAGCATCTCTGTATGCTTCTTCAAATCTTTCTAGACTCTCTAGAGCTTGTGCTCGCCGAAACAAAGCCTTCGGATCTTCCGGAACAATTTGTAAGGCTTCATCACAATCCTTAATTACTTTATTATATTCTTTCATTTTAAGATAAGCGGCAGCTCTATTTTTCAAATACGTAGCCAACTCACGTGAATCTTTTTCCGCTAAATTGATAGCTTTACTGTACAATGATATGGCTTCCTCATAGTTTTCATTTTTAAAAGCTTCATTACCTTTGTTTTTAAAACTCTCAGCTTCTGTTTGGTTGATCATCCTGTGTAGCTAGTTTTCACGTACGTTTAAAACTTCATTTAATATTACAACAGAGTTTCATCAGCGCAGCGTTTATATACTTGATGAAATTTCTAGTAACCTCTCGGCTCTCACACCAGTTTAAAATAGAAATTTATTTTTAAACTACACAAACCTAATTCAGAAATAAATTGACACTGACATTATGACTGCTGACATATAACATAACAGCTTTTATTTGTCATCCATGATAACAGCGTTCAGTTCAGAATTTTATTTGTCATCCATGGTTCAGAAGATATGAAAATGAAATTACATTACAGTAATATGTAGGTACCTTATTGAACGCTGGCATTGCTTTTGAACGTAGTCACCACGCATTTTACACATTTATTTAGCATTATTTGCTTTGATATTTGAAACTCATTGTTAATTATTTAATAGACATAAAATACATATATTTTACCGTTTACGTAAAGATATCTTTTTGAGAGAAATAAGTGAACCTGAAAATTGTTAAAATTAAAATAATTATTTACATCTGAGAAGATTAGACGCCAAATTTAAATTATCTACGTGTTTATTAAAATTATTGTTGCCTCTTCACGTGATAAATTAGTATGTAACATGGATGACAAATAAAAGTATGTAACGAGACTTAACTCTGCATCTGTATAAAGCGTTATGCATTATGGTTTATATTTATTATTTGTATCTGTGATTTGTGTCTTTGACTTTCTATTCACAAGTGTGACTTAAAAATTTAAAAGTTACTTTGTGTTCCAAAAATCTTAAAATATGTCCGCAATAAGTTTATTAAACCCTAAAGCTGAATTTGCCAGAGCAGCGCAAGCTTTAGCGGTAAATATCAGCGCTGCGAAAGGAATTCAAGATGTGATGAAAACTAACCTCGGTCCTAAGGGTACAATGAAAATGTAAGTTTTATTCTTTTATATATAACTAAAATTGTAATACAATTCTTAAATATTTATTTTTTTACTATGTCTTGTTATTGTTCGCAAAATTATATGACAATTATTTAAACTCTCGTAACTATGGACGTTTAAAAAAACATGTGTTGACTACCGGTTTGCAATAATTCTAAAATATTAACTCGGTATAAACTATATCGTATGTATCTTTTTATTTTGTTACTTTAATTCTTTATCGTATATAGGTTGGTATCCGCCGCAGGTGACATTAAAATCACTAAAGATGGTAACGTGCTATTACATGAAATGCAGATTCAACATCCTACTGCCTCCCTTATAGCTCGCGCTTCCACAGCTCAGGACGACGCAACAGGCGATGGAACTACTTCTACTGTATTATTGATAGGAGAGCTGTTGAAGCAGGCTGATATTTATATTAGCGAAGGTAAATTAGGAGACAGACACATATATCTAAACAACTTTTAACAAATAATGAAAAAAAATTATGTACGTTTCTTAAAAGGCTACGTACATAAATGTTCTTAGCATTGCATTCTAAAATAAATTATATGTTTAATAAAATAAGAGCTAGTAAAGTTTTTATTGTATTTAAGACTAGCGACTCACCCTTGCTTTGCTTAGAGGTTGTCTCCAAACAAAAACAAATCTATCATGGGAACCATACATTTTTATAGGATAAAAAGTAACCTATGTGCTATTCCAGACTATCCATGTGCCAAATTTCATCCAGATCTGTTCAGCCGTTCTGGCATGAAAACGTAACCAACATCCATCTATCTAACCTCACAAACTTTCACATTTTTAATATTAGTAGGACTTATAGACAACTGAAAAAATATCAAACAAATAACTAGTTATTTCATTATTGTTTTAGGTTTACATCCAAGGATTATCACAGAAGGTTTTGATGTTGCTCGTACTAAAGCTCTTGAAGTTTTAGAATCACTTAAAATTCCTATTGATATTAATAGGGAAAATCTGATTGATATTGCTAGAACTTCCCTTAAAACTAAGGTAATTTATTATGACATGTGCAACATTACATGTGTTTATACTAAATTTTTTGTTTATTAAGTATATAGTTTGGTTTAGAAGACAATATCATAGTTTTAACTATGGGTACACTGTAACAAATTCATTCATTAATATATTTTTCCAGCCTAACCTTTATTTATGTTTGAAAAGTGTGAATTTAATAACTATGAAGGAATATGTATCTTCAATAATAAGAAATCAAAAAAAAAAAAAGAATAATATAATAGTAAAATGTTACTTCTTGTAAGACTTAGTTCATTTACATTTTTTTAAAGTCATCATCCAAGTTCATCATTACATTTATAAATAAATTATGCTTATTTCCAAATCAGGTACATCCTAGTTTAGCTGATGTGTTAACTGATGCTTGTGTGGATGCAGTACTTGCGATCCGTACACCAGGCAAGCCTGTGGATTTGCACATGATTGAACTGATGGAAATGCAACATAAAACTGCAACTGAAACAACTCTTATTAAAGGTATGTGCTATGTATAACCAAAATAAAGCTAAGCTATTTCTTTACTAAAAATAATTGGCTCAAGTTTACCATATGGGATACAGCCTCTGGAGGAGTGAGTTATGTTTTTGAAAAGAGAATGATATTTCCTCAATATCTTGACCGTTTTTAACTTTTTGCAAAAAATTATAATGACTAAAAAGTAATGTTTAAAATTATTTAGAATACTATGAATAAATAATAATTAGAATATAATAAATATTTTAATTAAAAAATTAATAAATGTTGAATTTTTAATAGGTATTGTGATGGACCATGGTGCCCGTCACCCTGATATGCCCAAACGTGTGGAAAATGCTTATATACTTACATGCAATGTGTCTCTGGAATATGAAAAAACAGAAGTTAATTCAGGATTCTTCTACAAATCAGCTGAGGACAGAGAAAAGCTGGTTGCTGCTGAAAGGGATTTCATTGACCAGAGAGTCAAAAAGGTAAGGTTTTAATTTATTTTTAGTTTCACCCATGGTCCTCCTTATGTAGGTTATCAAAGAAAAATATATGTGTATTAGTATTAAATTAAGGCAGTGGTAGCTCAGTGGTAATAATCACCTTTGTGTCTGAGAAAACGTAGCAAATTTTCACAAGAAACAAAGTCCACCTATCTGAATTTGGCCAGCATGGTGGACTATGGCCTAAACCCCCTGGTATTCAAAGGAGGCCCGTGTCCAGCAGTGGGAGGTTAAAAAGGGCTGAATATATACAGACACAAACACAATAATACTCAATATAATATAGAAGAAACTGGCTTTTAACATTGAAATTAATATAAAGTTTGATTCATCTTTGTCATTTTCATCTATTTACATTTGGTTATGTTCATTTAACAATTTGAATATAATTGTTGATTGATTTATTGTTGATATTTATTATCTGAAAAGTTTAAAATATTGTAAATGCATGCCACATATTTATTACTACAATCCTTTTTTTCTGCTTATTCAAAAAATGCATCCACTATGCATCATCTCTCTTGATCTAATTTGCTTTTTTTTCTTATATTTCAGATTATTGCCTTAAAGAAGAAGGTTTGTGATGGGACAAACAAGTCATTTGTGGTAATAAATCAGAAGGGCGTGGATCCTCTGTCACTGGATGCTTTTGCAAAAGAAGGCATCATTGCTCTGCGTAGAGCTAAGAGGCGTAACATGGAGCGTTTGGCTCTAGCTTGTGGCGGCACTGCCATGAACTCTGTTGAAGAGCTCACTGAAGAATGCCTAGGGTACGCTGGTGTGGTGTATGAACATATACTTGGTGAAGAGAAGTATACTTTTGTTGAGGAATGCAAAAATCCCCAATCAGTAACCATTCTTATGAAGGGCCCCAATAAGCACACACTTCTTCAAATCAAAGATGCTGTCCGTGATGGTCTCAGAGCCATCAACAATGCAATTGAAGATAAATGTGTCATTCCTGGTGCGGGTGCTTTTGAAATCAAGGCTAATATGGAGCTTCAAAAGTTTAAAGATACTGTAAAGGGAAAAGCTCGTCTCGGCATTCAAGCATATGCCGAAGCATTATTAGTTATTCCTAAAACCCTTGCAGTTAACTCTGGATATGATGCCCAAGACACAATTGTGAAACTGCAAGAAGAGTCTCGTTTAAGCCCAGACCCAATTGGCTTAGACCTCAGTACTGGTGAAGCCTTCAAGCCTACCGACTTAGCAGTCTATGACAATTATATTGTTAAAAAACAAATCCTGAACTCCTGCTCCGTCATTGCTAGCAACCTCCTTCTTGTGGATGAAATAATGAGAGCCGGGATGTCCAGCCTTAAAGGATAATTGCTCTTCATTATATGTTCACAACTACTTGCTTTACTTATCTTTAACATTTATTTTCATACATTTATTGCACTCTATTTGGTTCTTTAAGTTACATTATTTGTATTTCCATTGGTAATAATTAACTATGCTTTGATAGCTTAAAGAGTATTCTATCATTATTCTAAATAGAATTAAAAAAATACTAAATATTTATTATTTTTTTATTTATTATATACATACTACATAGCATAATAAAATTAAATATTATTAGTTTAAAATTTAAAAAAAAATCATAGAAGTTAGCCAACATAATTGCAAAAGAAATTGAGATTTTACTTCCAAAAAAAAGCCAACTTCATTAAAAATTGCCAACATTTTGACCTATAATAAACTTTAATATTCCAGACTGCTCAAGGATCCTAAGTACACATATACACATTAATCTATTTTTGAAACTAGTTATAATAACTTAAATTTTTAAATTAGTATTATCACTATATTATATATAAAACAAAGTCGCTTCCCGCTGTCTGTCTCTATGTATGCTTAGATCTTTAAAACTACGCAACGGATTTTGATTAGTTTTAATAGATAGTGATTCAAGAGGAAGGTTTATATGTATAATACATGCATATTATAGTGCAGAAGTCAAGAAAGAAAAATTCAAAGATTTGTATATCATACTAACCATTAAAACGTATCTAGGGACGAACCCGAGCGAAACGAGAGTGAGTCGCTAGTACGTACTATATTTAATTTAATTTTTCGAAAGACATGTGAAGTCCGCCAATCCGCACTTGGCCAGCGTGGTGGACTATGGCCTGATTCCCCTCGTCTTGAAGGGAGGCCCGTGCCCAGCAGTGGGACGTTAAAAAGGGCAATTAATGAGTTAAAATTTACAGTACCTATTTTTATTTCATCTAGGTTCAATATTCGGGGTAAAGAATAATAAAAAAACAGTTCACACATGACATTGATCACATTTATTGAGGATAAATGGTACACAAGACACTAGCTCAGTAGGTACCTAAGTTTAAAAATATTTTTGTTGCTTAGCAGTGACTAGTCTCTGAATTTGATTATTTTAATAATTATATTTAACAATAACAAAAAACATAGATAGTTTCAAATATTTGTTGTATTAAGAAACGATAATAAAATTTGTAAAAACAACTAATTATAATAAGCCTTAATAAATAAAATGTTAAATGCATTTTCAAAATAACATACTTTTAAAACAAACTCGTGCGAATATGAGACATTACATATAAACAATACTTTTCTAGTACATACCTACATCTATTATTTATATCTAATTTATCTATACAGATAAAATTGAAGTGTCTGTTTGTAATATCTAAATAACCGCTTTTTACTAAATGCATATGAAATTATTTACGAAAAACACAATTTTAATTTTGTTTGTCTGTCCGTTTGTTCCGACAAATTTCCGAGCTGGCTGTAACTCAGGCTATTTACATTTTAGAATAAGAATTAGGGTTCCGCTAAAAAAATTAAAACGTACCTAGACACCCGACCGAAACGACAGTAAGTCGAGTGATTAAGTAAAGATTACTGTTCTACCATGAAATAATTTAGCATGGTTTTTAGTATTGTTTACTTAAACATTGTCACCTTGACTTTTATACTCTTGTATATAAACCGTTCTAGTAATTATATTAAAAACATATTACTGACATAAGCAGCGAATAGTACTGGAATTAAATAGTGAAGTGACCGATTATACAGTTTAAGACGTAATCACGCGGATTCCGCAGATTGAAATTTTCTTGTTTCCAAGTAAAAGGGAAATAAAAATCGATTATCTTTATTACACAGTCAAGGTTATTTTTCAACTTGAACACAAGTCATTCACACATTCGGCACTTCAAAGCATGTTTTTTTATCGATTATTTCGAGATATTTCGAGACTGCTTAATTATACATTATTAACTGTTTAAAATTTCACGTTATTCTTATTAAAAAATTGCTATTACTAATAGCTTTTATTATTTAACTATGCTATATAAACTTCAGGAATGATACTATATTATGTAATAAACATACAATTTTGGAAGATTATTATAAAACATTGTCAATACCACATAGGGTAAAGCATGGTAAAAATGTTAAACATGTTTACTTGTATGGAAAAATAATATTTTTAAGCACTATTTAAATCTATAAATAGTAATATAATTCAAATAATTAATTTGTGTTAGCTATATTATATTTTGAAGTATCAAGTATAATTCTTTTAAAGTAATATTTGCAGTGATTTTTCATTTTTATTGATTTAATCAAGCAGAATTTACTTTAAGGAATATTATTCAATACAATCAATTTTCTTAATATCTATTATTGTTTATGGGAAAATATTTTTTTTTAGTAAACCATATAATTTTCTATAAAATAAATTAGATTATTTACGTTGTTTTAAAAACTAATACACAGTTAATTAGTACTTATTTTGCCACAATTAGTCAAGGAAAGAATCAAGTATCACAATGACTTGCTAAAAGAATGGATATTAATATGTATTATGTGGTAAAGAATGTATTTAGTTGTTTTGTTTCTGAGCAATAGCTGCTCGCTCATTGACATCAATAATGGACAGGTTGATAGATGCAACAATGCCGTGGAGAACAGAGATGGCGGCCTTCACAACAGCTACAGGCATTGATAGCAATGCAATCAGTTTGAATAAACCCATTCCCAACACTGAAAATAAAATATGATCATTAATAACTGTATAAGTATTCACAAAAACCAACAAAGCATTATGTTTTTTTACCGTTAACATAGATTCGGTATATTTAAATATTGCTTAGATTCTTAATTTGATTTATCTCATTAATATTATAAATGTCAAAGTTTGGAAGGATGGATGTCTGTTGCTCAATTGCACCAGGATGGCTGAACGAATCTGGGTGAAATTTGACACAGCGATAGATTGAGTCAGAAAAATTTGTGGTTCCCTTGGGATTTGTTTTTGTTTTTCACTAGCTAGTTTGTCATAAACATGTTTAGCTAGCACTATACAGTAAGTTAATTTAACATTTGGTAATTATGTAAATTTTAAATTAAATGTTAGATTTTCATTTACATTTTTTCATTTGTTTTTCTTAAATATAAATTGTAGAGATCTTATTTTTAGAACAAGTGAGTAAAATAAAGCTCTACAATACCTGTTGGTCCTGAATGGAAGTACATCACATATAGAGCGGCATAGAAGGCCTCATTTCCAGCACACATAAAGAATAGGACATTCTTGTTTGTGTAATACAAATGCATTATTGGGTTCTCAGACATATCAATAAATTTGTGTGAAGTTTTCCCTTGCAATGTGGATGTGTGCAAATAGAGCCAATGGCATGTGATGTCAATAGCCATTGAGATTTGAAACCAGAAAGTGTATTTTGGGTAAAATGTGGCTAAAGTCATCATGAGGCCAGCAGTTCCTGCTCGATCTGTTAGTTGATCTAACATTGCCCCAAATTTAGTACCTAAAACCCAATATTTATGAAATGATTAATATTCAAATTGATAAATATTATAATGATATGACGATAGATGATAAATATTCAAATTGGCAACAAATTCAAATCAACAGAGGCTACCATATCTTTTGTATCGACACAGCTTAAATTGAGCTTAAAAACGGGGATTGTTCTAAATAATATATATATTTGTTTGTTTTTGTATGTAATATTGTTTGCTGTTTATGTGTTTTATTGCTCAATACATTATTATTATTAAGTTAAATATTTATAAAAATGAAGCGAATTATTACAGTTTTCATTATATTTCATTTGTAGGTTTTGTACAAAGTACATAATTATCGTTTTCATTGATGTTAAACAAATAATTACAATATATTTGAGCCTATCAAATATTGTGCAAAAAACGTAATATCTATACTTTGTCAAAAGCATTTATTTTGTAGTAAATTGAGTACATTATTTGAGATCTAACAATGTAGCAGACAGTATATCAATCTTATAATAGTAAATGAGCTGTTCTGGTATGTGTATAAAATTAATTTTGTGTATCTCAGAAACTGCCCCGATGCTTTGGATCAAATTTTGTATTTAGATAAAGTTTTGCTTTTTTAAGTTTATTTAAATAGGTATCTTTTGTAAAAAAAAAAACACATTTTTATTTATATTATATTCCCAAAAAGCCGAGCTAAGCCCGCCCTGTATATCTAAGATCTTTTTCTTATATACGATTATTTAAATTTAATAAATGTGTAGCTTTTAGTTTTCAATTAAAATTGCCTAATAGTAATAAAGTACTCCCAAAAAGTAATATGTTGTAAAGGTAAAGCTATTTTGCCAAAAACACTACCATAATAATTTCAATCTATATAGAGTAAATAATAATTGGATTTAATGATGCCATATAACTTACTTTGATTAAAATACCGTGCGGCATGTCCGTCAAAAGCATCAAGCAATGCAGATGTAATATAACAAGTACACGCTAATACGCAATGTGTTGGCATAAAATAAAACGATATTATAGCTAGGACGACTCTCCCGAATCCTGAAATAACATATGTAAACAATGACGTAAATTGATCTTTCCAAAAACATGCATTCATTTCATAGAAGAGAATTTAAATAACATACCAATTATATTAGGAACAAACAAGAAGATATTTTCTTTAATTTCAGTCATTTTAATAGTAAGCTTATACAATTTACATATAAATTAAAAGGATATAATTGTGAAAGGCGTAGAAACAGTCACTGTGAAACTCAAAATAACGAAGTGATCACTACACTCCAAGTGCTTGAAACCAGATAAAACTACGACAGACGACTGATTCCGGCGTTTCAAGAACTTTGAAGTTTGATGTTTAGAGTTGTCAAAATTGACATTTATAAATTATTGAATTTTAGGGTTGTGTACACGAAGTAAAAATAAGAGTGTAGTTTGTAGAGGACCCACGGCGGCGGCGCGGCGCGGCGTGCTAAAATATTTGACATTCAAAATTTTTTGTGTAAACAAATGATAATATTGTCTCATATACATTATTTATAAAGATTATAGATGTTACGATTATTCGTCATCCAGTACTTTGTTGTCCAATGTAAGAAATAAATACAATTAAATTTTCTTGTTAATGGTTTCAAAGAATATAATATGAAAAACAAATGTACATATTATCTATTATACATATAATAAACATTTTATTTATAAAATCTTGTGTGATAGTCCACATGGATAGATATCCGGAGCGGATCAAATCCAATG
Source organism: Argynnis bischoffii washingtonia (assembly GCA_033884665.1). Taxonomy (NCBI): domain Eukaryota; kingdom Metazoa; phylum Arthropoda; class Insecta; order Lepidoptera; family Nymphalidae; genus Argynnis; species Argynnis bischoffii. The sequence goes on along the minus strand of CM066628.1, from coordinate 5,155,903 downwards.
TAGCATACACACAATGAGGAACAGACAAAGTTTGATGGATGCACGGACCGATGTGTACCAACTACAGCCTCAACACCTTATATATATATGCACAGAAAAAATAGTGTTTTTATCGGGCTTGTCGCAAATTTTAAGTTCAAAAATTATTATACAAGGAGTTGAATTTATGCTTGAAAATATACTTTATCTTTGTTGTAATTAAAAGATTGCCTGTGAATGAATTAGGCTTTATTCATCTTAAAAACACTACTTACATTTGTTAGAGACTTTTACAAAATACATATTATGACAGTTGTTTCTAATATATCTATTGTATAAATAAACGGCCAGTATTATTACTACATTCTTCCCCCCTTTAAGAAATATAGTCCTTTAAGTACTGTGGTCGGTATTTAGTACGATTTGACCATCGAAGTACCGTTCCAGTAGATGGTATTGGTTCTACTTCTTCAGATGAAGGTATAGTGAATTCTGTGTCTATATAGTATGTATCTGAATCCTCTTCAGAGCTTTCAGTTTCACCTCGAGGTGCCAAATGACGATTTAACACGGTTTGTTCACGCCCGCTTCCAAACCGAATGAAGCTGTATTCCTGATTGGGCTCTATTATCTCTACCTCTTCTAGGCAAGGGTCATATTTCGATATCATTGAGTATTTTTTATAAAAGACATTTTTGCCTGACTCTAACCATGTTGGCATAGATTGGCCCTAAGATGATCTTCTTGGATAAGAGAACATACGTTCATGAGGCGTTTCATTCGTTGCCGTGTACAATAACGATCTGATACTATGTAATGCTTATGTTAGTACTGTCTCCCACATTGTTATAGGTAGGCCCTTTTTTTTCAAAACAAGTCGGACAGTTTGCCATAGAGTGACATTAAGGTGTTCAACTTGTCCATTCCCTCGTGGATTATAAGGCGTTGAGCGACTGGCGACAATTCCTTTATTAGTCAAAAAATCTCTTATTTCTGGTGACATGAACGCCGTACCTTGATCTGTATGAATACATGCAGGCATACCGAATATAGAAACTAAGTCAGTGAGACAACGAATAACCGTTACTGAGGAAGTGTCTGGGCAAGCGTATGCAAATGGGAACCTCGAATATTCATCAACTATCGTCAAAATATATTTATTATTAGTGATCGAAGGAAGAGGACCTTTAAAATCTAAGGCTAATCTTTCAAAGGGCGATGTCGCCTTAATAAGGGATCCTTTGTATTTACAAAATGTTGTTTGTATTTACAAACTTTCTTTATCTCTTCAATAGAAAAAGGTAGATTTTTGTGTTTTACCCAATGATTTAAGCGCGTCACTCCTCGATGGCAGAGAGATTTATGTAGTTCTTTCAGATTATTAATTGTTACAGAGGCGCATATTTGGCGTGACAATGCATCAGCTACAAGATTTTCTCTTCCAGGTCTATATTTTATATCAACATTATAGTTAGATTATTCTAATCTCCATCTTTGAATCTTTTCGTTCTTAATTTTACTAGCATGATCTTTTAACATAAAGGCTACTGATTTTTGGTCAGTTATTAATTGTCTACCTAGTAGTTAATGCCTCCATTTTTTAAGACTTTCTATGATAGCATAGGCTTCTTTTTCTATTGCTGGATATTTCTTCTCACATTGATTCAGAGACCGAGAAAAGAAAGCAATCGGCTTGCCATTTTGTGTAAGAGAAGCTGCAATAGAGAATTCGGATGCATCAGTTTCTACGGTAAAAGGTTCTTTAGGATCAACAGCATCTAATGAGGACTGTTTTTAGTTCTTCGAATGCAGCTTTTTGTGTCGTGTCCATTGGAAATTTTTCTATTAGTACAAGAGGTGTTTTTTTTTTTTTTTTAATTTTGTATCCATTTGGAATAATGAGAAAATAAGCCGATAGCACGTTTTAGAGAAGAAGAATCTTCCGGAACAGGCATATTTAATAGTGCCTGTAAACTTTCCGGATCAGGTTTAACAATACGATTACATATATTATAGCCCAGAATATTAATTTCCTTTAAGGAATATTCACTCTTATCTTTGTTAATAGTTAAGTTATAATCTTGAGCTACTTTCATGATTTTTTGCAATTTATCATCATGATCATTATGATCAACCCCGCATATTGTTATGTCATCCAAATATGGGTAACAACCTTAAAGTTTTGATTTTCAAATTATAGTATCGATCGCTCTTTGAAAACAAGACACACCATTTGTCACTCCAAAAGGAATTCTACGGAACTAATATAAATTTCCACATGCTTCAAAAGCTGTAAAGGGTTTATTTTTATTTAGGATAGGAATCTGATGATAAGCTGACTTTTAATCTAATTTAGAAAAAACGTTGTATTGAGACACTTTATATACTACTGTTTCAATATTTGGTAGAGTTTATGCATCTAGATATGTGTATCTGTTGATAGTCTACGAGTAATCTATACACATACGTTTTTTATGATGAGTACCTGATGTCACAAGTACCTACCTGAGCACGCCACGGTGAAGTACTTTCTTGGATGATACCGTCTAATAACAACTTCTTTACTTCCGATTGTATAAAATCTGCATCTTCTGATGAGAATTTTCTAGATTTAATAGCTATGGGCTTTATTTCATGAGAAAGATGAGGAAATAAATTTATTGGTTCTACAGCTACCTCTTTCAGAGCGCATAATCTCAAAGGAGGTTTGGAACCATCAAATTTTATTTCTAAAGAGCTGTAAAGTTTTAAAATATCTTGACCTAATATAACATCCATGCATAATTTATCTACGACTCTTAGTAACATATTATAAAATTTTTCATCGTTTATTTGAAGAGTAACCAAACATGCGGATTTTATTTCAGATTTTAAGGACGTTGTTGCCATTAAAACATTTTGCTGCCAGGGCTGAGTTGATATATTAATTTGACGAACAATATCTTCATTAATTAAGCTAACAGTACTTCCAGTATCGACTAACGCTATTAGTGGTATATTATTAACCAAAATATTTATGGAACATTTTTGTAAACCAGTAGCAGCCAATACCGTACTAAAAGACTGTTCATCCGTAGCTGCCACAGTAAGACTTTTACAGACCTTAGAAAAATGTCCTTGTTTACCACACTTGAGACATTGAGACGTTTGCTGTTATTATCACAATAATAGCATTCTTTTAATTTTTGTTTTGACTTTATTGCGTCATATCTGGAAGGTTTAGTTGTAGCTGCTGATAATGATGAAGTATTTGGACTTGAATAACAATCCGTTTGAATTTGTGTCGATTCTAAAGCCCTAGCTTTATCTACGGCATCTTCAAGGCTTAGATCTAAATTTTCAAGTATTCTTTGTCGTATAGATGATGAAATAAGGCCCGTTATAAATGCCTCCCTGATAGATTCATTTTCATTCTAAATAGCGGACACCGCTTTAAAATCACAATCTTTAGCCAGTAAATGTAGAGCTAGTATGAATTGATCTATAGATTCTCTTGTCTGTTGGATGCGTGTATTGATCTTATGGCGAGCAAAAATTATATTTGTGGGTTTTACGAAAATATTTTCTAACGTTAACATAGCAGAATTAAATATAGTACAACAGGAGATGTAGTTGTATATGTTTGATGATACATTATATACTAACATTTTTAGTTTTATTTCATCCGACAATTGTTCTTCCGTCGATATTTTTGTTTCTTCAAAAAAAATTCGGAGGTTTTTCTCCAATGTATCCATTTCGACGAAGCATTTGTCTCTGTGGACGGTTCGACTTCGAATCTATAAGGCTTGAGATATCGATACATAATATAATAGATTTCTTTGGCATTCTATTTAAGACTAGCGACTCACGCTCGCTTCGCTCGCGTTCGTCCCTAGGTACTTTTTCACGGTTAGCTATGTTTAGGTATACATAAATAGTAGCTTGCTACTTCTAAGATATTCATTTAAATTATTAACGATTTAACCTCGTTTTGCTCGGATGCGTACTCCGTACGCAGATTTTGTTCACAATTTCGTGGGTTTTAATTTTTTTTCGCGGAACCCTGATTCTTTTTCTAAAATAAAAGTAGCCTTAGTTACTCCCTATAAAATCAGCTATCTTCCAGTGAAAGTCCCGTCAAAATCGCTCTAGCCGCTCCGGAGATTAGCCGGAACAAACAGACAAACAGACAGACAAAAATTGTAAAAAATATTATTTTGGTATATGTACCGTGTATACATCCATATGCATTTAGTAAAAAGCGGTTATTTTAATATTACAAACAGACACTCCAATTTTATTTATCTGTATAGATGAATAAATTGTTGTAATTAAAAGATTCCCTGTGAACGAATTAGACTTTATTCTTTCTAGACTTTTACAAAATACATATTCATTTCGTATATATCTATTGTATAAATAAACGGCCAGTATTATTACTACAATCTTCTTAATTTTTTTAAGGCAACTTCATGAAATCACTTCATGAAACCGGTACATAGGTATTTGTAAAATTAATTAATTAATTTCTTTGCCACTTAAAAAAACATTAATTTGGCTCTTTCTAAAGATACAACATATATATTTAAATATATTTAAACTTCTTTTAAATTTATTGTTAATAAAATTAGTAATATAGTACATATTTCTTTGTCAATCAAAAAAATATAAAAATATGTTCCAGTCAGTGTTGCTGGCTGGAATAAATAAATTACAGATTACTTTTTCTCCGTTTTAGATTGGGGGCGCGAGTGTAGTAGACTAAAGTCACCATTATCGCTAAAATCGTAAAAATGTTAGCTGAAACCTGTCGAAAATGATGAATTCGGTTTCGCGAAGTATAAGAACTATAGCTATAGTTTAGATAGCACATAGCAAAATGGCTTAATGATTTATTTGTGTACATATTTTCAAGAAGTAGAGTGATTTCAGTGTGCAAAAGTCATAAGACTTGTGTCATCTGTCTGCTCTTCCTTCAAGATGGCTCCTCCACCGGAGTATGATAAGGAACCAAAAGCACCGGATAAAAGTATCACTAATATTTCTACAGACGATTCAAAAGTACTATATAATCATATTAAGGATCATACAACGAACCCTGACCACAAAACCGTGACAACGGGTGCCAACGAAGTAGAGGTAGGTTGACCTTTTCCGATATTTACGCCTGTAGCAGTTCTGTGACTATCTTTCTTTTATTTATTTGTATGCAAAGTTAAGGAACTTTATTGACATTATAATAACACATTAATATTGAATGTAAGTACTTTAAAAGTGATCTAAATACTGAGTAATGAAAGATGGCGAAGGATAATATAAACGTCAAAAAATAATCTTTTAGATTTATATTTCAATCTTTCTATGTATTATATAAATCTTCAATATTTCTTATTTATTGTTTGAACATTCTACTTTATTACATTTACAATCGTATTTTTCTTTACTAAATATCCTTAATATATCCTGATGTTTCATAATATAATATTAATTTTCATAACTGGTTTATATCAATACTAGATTTTAGCTGCGGCTACCCTCGCATGGCAGGTACATCAATAAAATTTAGCCTAATAGCTGTGAATCCAGGCTATAATTTCCCAATATCTTTACCAAATTTTCTTGATTATTTAAATGTGTTGAGCTGTTACAGCATGAAGAAGTACAAAACACACACTAACTTTTGCATATGTATTATAAATTATTTGTGTGATTAGATAAACCACACAGTTTGCCCTATATATGGTTTAATGTACATGTTAAATGAAATAAGAGTACCATAAAAATGACAAAAGTAATAATGAGTATTTAATTATTATAATTACTATTTATAAAATTATTCATTTATATAGTTTTTTATTTATAGCTAATTCCATATTATTTAATATTTTATAAAAAAATAATTACTATATTTTAATATCTTTAGTTGTATTTATCTAGTATAAAGAATAATTTGTAAGTTAATTGATGTTATTCAATCATTTTATATTAACATAATATTAAATATTGGAGTGATTAGGCAAATTGAATCTCATAAACTTAATATCTTTTGGGTTTCCTAATATATTAAAATATTGTTATAATGAACTTATCAAAATGATTTAGTTATTTATTTATCAAAGTATCATGATAGAACAATTTAAATATGTAAAAATTCTTGTATATTTATATATTTATTTATTTATTTATTTATACCGGCGATCTCGGAAACGGCTCTAACGATTTTGCTGAAATTTGGTATATGGAGGCTTTCGGGGGCGAAAAATTGATCTACATTAGTCACATGTCTGGGAAAACGCGTGTTTTCGAGTTTTCATGCGTTTTTCTTATGCATTATTCTACGCAAAATTTAATCGCGACATCTATACAACTCTGTCAGTAACACTTAGTCACTTAATGTAAAATTATTTTTGAGCCAAATTAAAAAGAAAATTATTCTTATCGCGACATCTATACAACTTTCTCAGTAACACTTAGTCACTTAATGTAAAATATACAATCTTTCAAGAACTCCGAGCGAAGCTCGGTCGCCCAGGTACTAAATAATTTAATTGTGAAGGATGAAAAACATTACCATGATGTCAATTGTCAATTATTATATTTTGGCTATTATTCATTAAACATTGTAATATAATGTTTATTGCTAATTATTTATGACATTTACTGTAAAAATTGCTACAACATATTTGATAGGATTATTGACTTTAATAGGATTCTACAGGTGGCATATGGACTAGGTGAAAATTGAGTGGCTTCAGAGAGATACATAATGAAAAAATTATTGTATATATTTACATTTTTTGCTTTACATTTGCACATTCATATATTCTATTTAATATGTGACAAAAAATAAACAAAAATAATTGCAAATTTTTTTGCGTTTTCAAACTTTCGTAATAACTGTAAGTTGTACACCTTTACAAGCACTTTTGAATTATCAAGTCATTGTAGTAAGAATATCACTAGCCCTTTGCACTAGCCACAAACTACTTTTGTCGAGAAGAGTAAAAAAATAACAAAGTTGCTCTTTTGAAATTTTTAATTCCTCAATTATATTGATTATACAAAGTTATGTTAACAAGTCCAAAAGTATCATACATTTTTTTGGACTTATCATTATGATTTAAGAAAACTTTCCTCATCATTATGTTGAGTATGATTTAAAAAATTGCACTCAACTCAATAATGAGGAAATATATTTATAAAAGTAAGAGACATTTTGCAAACCATATTGGTAATTCCAGAGCTTGTCATTTTCTTTCTATTTTTACCTATTAATTAATGAAATGGCAAATATAGGAAAGATTGTGAGTTTTTATTAATATATATACAACACCCATAGAAACAATATTCATGTTTTTGATCTGAAAACTAAATGTTACAAGATTTTCTTTACTCTTTCAATTTAATTTTATTGTTAGTAATTTTTTTCTTAACATAAATACTAAACAAACAGCTAACTACTATCAATAATAGAAATACAAATCTATCAATATTTTTACTAAAAAATTAAGAATTAATACATTGAATTCTCTTTTAAAATGATGTTTTAAATACACCATAATATATAATAAGTAGCCTATTCTTAATTATAATTATATATGAGACATAATAATTACAATATGTTTTTGATATGTAATCATTAAATATATATTTTTTAGTTTATCACACCAGATGGTCTTAAACATACAACCATATAAAGTAAGCCTATTGAATAACAAAGCATGTTTCATTTGGTATTGTTGCTGAAGTTTCTTATTTAAATATGGGTTTGATTTGATTGTCAAATTGATACCCATAGTTGAGTATACATCTGGTTAGAATACAGTTGATATATTTAATACTAGCGGCTCACTCTTGCTTTGCTCGGGTTTGCCTCAACACAAGCAAAAACAAATGTATCCCACAGGGACAGTACATTTTTCTGGGATAAAAAGTAGCCTAGTAGTAATTAAGTAAAAAGTAGTTATTCTTGATGTATGAAATATATTATTGTAAAGTTTCATTAAAATCCAATCAGTAGTTTTTGTGTACTAAGCTGTATAAGTTAGTATAGTTTTTTAACTATCACACGGGAACTCTTCAATTTTCCGGGCTGAAAAGTATCTAAGATGTTGACCAGGGATATAAGGTACCACCATGCAAAATTTCATTTAAATCAGTTCAACAGTTCCGGAGATTAGCCCGTACAAACAAACAGAGAAACAAAAAAATTGAAAAATAACTAAATTTGTTCTATTTCTCTTCTTACATCCCCCTGACTCGGTTTTTAGCATTTTTTTTCTATGTACAGACATTCGACTTCTACAGTTTTATTATGATTATGTATAGATAAACTTTTGACTTTCTTTTTCTTTCTATCCAAAGAGAATCTCACTATAATTCTTCCACATTTGAAAGTTCTGTTATTATTGTTTTATTTATTATAGTATAAGCAGATCCAAGTATATACAGATATTTTTTTTTGATAATTGCGAATTTCTTATTTTATACTTATTTTTTAATTATATCTAAATTAGATTTACGCGAATATTTGACATTTTAAATAAAACTATCTTTAAAAAAAAAATCGCGGATTTATTTTGATTTTTTCGAATGCTTTACAGCAATCATGGTTACAGGAGAGACTAAAAATCAAAATGGCAAAAAATCCGAAAAGTTAGTTGTATTTAAAATGTACCTAAATTATTTAAGATTTTTAAATTTATAGATTTACTTTAAAATTATTAATTGACCAGATTGAATGCATAGAAAAGTGATATCTGGTATTTTTGACATTGGTAAGTGGTAGTAAAAAAGGTGGTAAGTAGTTGTAAAAATTGTTAATTTAAATTAATTAGACCGCGGCTACATTCGCTAGGGACCAATATAACTTAACAAACTGAATATTTACATTACACATGTTATATTAAACATTGCACACTATGCGAACAAAGCCTCTGCGACCATTGTCTAGACTAGAATCTAGATCGCGGTCGCCTAGCCCTAATGTGTGTTAACTTTATGACATTTTCTACTATTGATTTTGAGATCATTCATATTAAAAATTATTATTCAACTTTTTTTTATTTATGACTCCATGCGGCATTAAAAAAAAAGAATCATCGAAATTGGTTCACAACTGGCGAAGTTGTCGCCATGTCTGGCGACAATCTACACAAAAAACATACACCTTTCATTGAGTACCTGTTTAGGTAAGGCAATTGTGTACCATTTTGAATTTGGTCATCATCGACTTTTTTGCAGTTTATACTTTTTGCAGTATGATCATGTATTCAAATTCGTACGCAAAATATATTATGATCGTTCCGAATCTTTCAATCTCCATAACAAAATAGAAAAATAATATTACGTTAAGTTCATTTTGTCGATATGAAAATTAATAACAACAGACTTGAGCGAGCCATAAATTTCTTTGTTTTTTTATTTACTTTGCTAATATTCAAATAATACTTGTTACAAAGGGACTTCAGGTAGGTCTTGTACTGGATGGCACTCTGCAATGACTTTTTTTATAGTTATTCATTTTAAATTATTACGTATTTTTATTGAAATTTGCGTACAATTTTTTTTCTGGAGTTTCTATCAAATAAGATTTTTTATAGTGTATGGTATAATCCCCTAGAAAATAAAGTTGGCAATCGTGTCCTCCACATAAAAAAAAAATACAACTGTATGATGTGTCGTGAACCCAGCTATCGACTTGCGTAAAAGTTTTTACGGAACCTACAGAATTTGAAAGTCGGCTGATGAAATATCTATCTGCTGTTTACAACAAACAGTTGAAACATTGACAGCTTTGAAGCTATTAACAAAAGAATTGAGTTGAAATATTATCAGCCTATATTATAACAGTTCAGCACAGATGAAGCACAGGCAAAGTCTGTATAAGAATAATAACTATCCTGGTTGCTACTTTAAAAAAGTAACCGTAAAAGCCGTTGTAATTGTGGATTTGTTCGACTAAATTCTATGTTCTTTCCATGTTTCGTACAAAACAAGGTGAATTCGTTTGATAATCTTATTAGGTATCTGTCGTGAGCTAATATTCTAGTCAACAAAATATGCCTTTTTGATCAACCTTTTTCAGCAGTCTTAGAAAAATATGAACGAGGTGTCAGGTGTCAGGTGACTATAAAAGCGCAAAAATAGAGTTAAAGCTCTATATTGTGTTAGATATATGACGTACATGTACATATTCACTTTTAAAACATTGTTGGGGTAGATTTTTACTTTTCACTTTTCACGTACCTAATATGATTCAGTTCCACGCTAATAGACCGCACTATTTCCCATGTAAACTATAAAATAAAAAAGAATATTGAGATAATGACGTACTTTTAAAAATAAAACCTTACGCCTTATACCGATTTCTGATTCGTGGTGCTTCTGTAACTCAAAGGACCTGGGAAGATGCAACTGATGAACGTCATAATAATGGACGTGTCGTGAAAGGTTCACGTGTCAAGCGCTGCACTTGATGAAGAACAAAAGATACTAGAACTGTAGGACTTCACCGTTACAATTTAGATAGATATATATGTACCTAATTGTCCTATGTTAGTGACATTCTTCAATCATCATAAATCATTATATAACTTGGTTTTTTCCTGATACTTTTTTTTTGTATGTGACAGTTTGGTCTATTGAATTTAATTGCTTATTTATATGGAAATTTTAAGGAGTTTCCTAAAACTTAATCTATTATCTCTCATCTCCGTCAGTCCATCCGAAATAGATGTTTCGATGTTTTGTTCGAAATTGTTATAGCATTATTATTTTTATATACTGATTCATAAATCTGAGAAAGTAATGTATAGTAATTAGTGAATGACTTTCACATTATTTAAAAACTTGGCTCCAGTCTGTGACTTTCCGGCTAGTGGTTGTGGCATAGATATCGTGCGGCCGGGGTATCGCTCTGCGGTGGTGGACAATGCGCGGTGTTGGCTTACGCTCGGCGAAACGGAAGCTTGTACGGGCACCACATTGTTTGACTAGACAAATTCATAGATAACTTTTCAAACACGTCATGTACGTATGATATTGCTTGCTATACTATGTAGTGAATCATAAACTTTCTACATGGTACGATGTTGCAGTATTTCATCATCAAATTTAAAGCAATTTGCAGGTAGGATCTAAATTAAAGTGAATATTGTATAAAACTCTGGTGATATCTTAAATTCAAGATATATTAATGTAAGTAATATAATATAACTGCCAGTGATAAATACATGTTACTTGTTCCTTGCAATAAAATGGCTATAACATTAGAGGAAAAGTTGGATGATATTATCCTGCAGTTATTTGTTATATTATTTGTTCACACCCTTCCACTTCACACTTTGCTAATTCCTACACCTAAAGGTTGCCTGGAAGAAATCGCGATGAGGCTGCCTCTTGTACATTTTTCTACTGTATTATTCGTTTCTTATTTCTTCCTCTTTTGTGTGTGTGCAATGAAGAGTTTTTTATTATTATTATTATTACTTTTATCCTCTATGTAATATTAAACTAATTTCATTTTCAAAGAAATGTCCATTAGATTATTTTTCTTAGTGGAAACGAGTTTTCATCGAATACATTTTCATCAATTGCAAAAAGGCTTTTGAAATATGTATTCGAATAGCATCTAACGTACATGGAGCACGTCACATAACTAGACCTGTTTAAATATTTACAAACAGGACTCCCAATTTCCATGCTACATGCCTACACATAAAGGCAACTCTAGCATTAGTATTAAACAAAAAAAGCATTAGTATTAAGCAAAATTTCTTATTCAATTATGTTTTCTACTTTGTAATGATAAAAATATAGAAATTTGATGAAAAATTTAATTTCCAATTTTACATTGGAATTACATTTAATATTACATTACGCGCTCCAACCTAGACCTCATCAGTGCTTTAGCGTTGATTGTCGTCAAGCGCAAGCCTATCTAAGAATAAAAAAAAAAAAATACATTAGAGACGAGGTCGCAATTATCTAAAGTACCTACTTTTAAATAATTAATATTAAAGAGTACTCAATTAGTTTGTTTTCGAGGTTCGTCAATACATATACGTATTCGCTATTATTATTAATATTAAATTTGCCTTATCTTGACCTTATCCCACTTATGTGTGGTCGTCACATTATGTTCATATATACGTTTCCTCCATTCATCTCTATGATTTGTCTTGCAATGTCAAATTATAGCTAAAATTTAGAATAATCAGCAGACCTTAAAAAAGATAGGCCAGCTCCAAAAGGTTGCGAAATTATATCCATAATGTTGAGGTACAGTTTAGGTTTCTCTTATCATCTGTTAACCAAAAGGTTGTTAGTTGATACATTATTACTTAGGCTTATCTACGACATAACAATTTCAAATCCAGTAATTTCCGTTTATGAAACTATAAGTGTACAACAATTTATATTGCCAATATAAACAATGTTATACTTGAAGGACATTCTGAAGTTGCGTTTCTTACTTTTTAATAAATAAACTTGTTATCAGCTGTATAATACAAAAAATGCATAACGTTATCAATATTTATATATTTTTTTCGTGAACGAAAGTATTTTCTAAATAATAAGTTTCTTCCATGACCATGATTACTGTAAACTCTGTTGCACCGAAGTTCGAACCATACAATATCAGCTCGTTCCGTTTTTACATTGCTACGTAAAAGTATATCAATAAACCCACTTAAAATTTTAAAATATTATAGGTGTATATCGTATTTTGTGAGATAGGTAATAGCGATTTACATATTACATGAATTTATACAAATATTATAAATGTGAAAGTTTGTGAGTATGGATGTATGGAAGTATGTTTGTTACTTTATCACGTCAGAACGGCTGAACGGATCTGGATGAAATTTGGCACAGAGATAGATTATAGTCTAGAATAACACATAGGCTACCTTTAATCCCGGAAAAATGTACGGTTCCTGTGGAATAGGTTTGTTTTTGTATTCCTAGAGTGTTATAATAATGAAAATGATAGATATACAGGTTGTGGTGTTATTTTTTCGTCCTGCGCATATTTCCAAGAAGTAAGAAAGCTAAACGTCACAACGTAACATAGTCGAATGCAATATTTAATGAATCAGCCAATGAGTAGCAAAGATAGTGTTTTATTTTTGTCTCGGTCGGGATGTGTATTATTTTGCCGTACGTTTGTAAGTATGCCTCAATGAGTTGGGTGCGATATTTTGGAAAGATAACTTAGTGATGTTAATCAGCATGCGTGACATGGTCAAATAATATATTGTGTTATTTGACCATGTCATTAATTATTTGTTGCAACTTATATTGAGTATTGATATGTAAGTGAATATTATTCATAATCAATATTATTTCGTTACTACCTAAAGATACTCATAACTATGCTACAGTATTTTTTTTTTGGAATCTATGTTACCATTTCATAAAACCTACGGAACCCTCAAAAATATTTTGGCATCACTCCAACACTGCAGGTTGTCGTAAAAATAGCGCATCATTTTCCACTGCCACAACTTTTAAGAAATCCTGTAATAAACCCAACAGAACTTACTTGCTTTAATATATTCTGTAAACAAAGTATCAATAAAGAAATAGGATATTTAAAAAAATATATAACAACACATTAGAAATATCATGTATCAAGTCAATATAGCCAAGTAAGACAAACACGTGCATCGATCCCGTTATCTCCCGGATATCCTTTCTGGTTCGTCCCTGACCTCTTCGAGCGTTGTGTGCTTCTCATCAAACTTCTGCTTACGCATTGTTGCTGTGACATCTCTATCATAAATACATACTTTAGCAAAGAAATATGTATAAATAAATAAACATAGACAAAAAAATATTCAAAGCCATATAAATTACAAAGGAAATTACTGAATGTACAACTTATTCGAACATATCTTTTAACATTTTCTTAATTATGTGACTTGACCTATATCTATACAGATAAATAAAACTGAAGTGTCTTTTTGTAATTTCAAAATAATAGCTTTTGACTAAATGCATGTCCGTCTGTCTGTTTATTAGCTGATCTCCGAAACGGCTGGACTGATTTTGACGGGACTTTCACTGGCAAAGAGCTAATGTTTTATGGAGTTCCCTAAATCTTTTTCTAAAATAAAAGTTTATTTTAGAAAAAGAATTAGGGACGCACCCGAGCGAAGCGAGAGTTAGTCGCTAGTATTATATAGTATTTATCCTTTGAGTCATCTCTAATAAAGCTTGATTAAAAAAGTTTTAACAGCGTTAATACAAATAACGTTATTATAATGTATATTGTCCATCGTTCAATCGACAATTCTTGGTGTCATTTTTATGCTGGGCTTGACCTCATCAAGCGTTGAGTGCTTGCTATAATTTCAATTTTCATCATAAATTGACAATGGGATGTCTATAGGCCATTAACAAAGGATAGTTTCGAAATCAATAGTAATGAAAAAGATAAGTAGGTACTTGGTGCATCATCAGAGTATTGTGGGTATATTGTTTGTATTTATTTTACAATGTAGATATTTTTTTTTATGAAAACCTGAATACGGTTTTATTTTCTTCAGTGAAAAATCTTACTAAGCCACGTAAGGATGATGTTAATAATAGCAATAAGTTATATGTTATCTTCAGTCTGCGTCATAATATGAAATTGAGGCACATCGATCCCAGTGCCTCCCGGTTATCCTTGTGCCGACCCTGACCTTTTCGAGGCTTAGTCTCTCTGTAACATCCATATTATCCACTGGACGTACATGTTTTAATATACCACACCTACATTTTAACACTCTTTAATATTAATAATATAAAATCACTAATCTTTTTTATAGGACATTAATATTTTTACCGTTTCATGATTTACGTAGTTAATTAGGTATATTTTATAAATTACGCCTTGCGCGTAATTAATGTTTCATTTCGTAAGAATAAATTTATAATAATTTATTTATATTTTATATACTATGTCCATAAACTAACCGTTAACAAGTAAATGAGCAATTAATAAGCTTTTGTTTTACCCTTAATTAGTTTGTTTACCCAACTTATAATATTATTTCGTTTCGTAATCAACTTTTTTCGAAAATAACAACAGATATGGCGAGACAGTATGTCGCATCGGAGAATTTGGCTCGTAGCCATTCGTCACCACCACGAAGAGCTGACGTGACGCTATGTGTCGCTGTCAAGAGCCGCAAAATGGTGTATCTACTGTTGACTGTCGAAATTAACACCGCGACGTAAAGAACAAAATGAATTTACCGCAAAGCGTCTGCCGCGGGGCATCTCTGATGCTCCGTTATCGCTAAGCAGAACATTTTATACCGTTTTTTTGTAAAGCTTACGAATTGTTAACTCGACTTACTGTGTGACTCATAGTGTTATGCTTTTATATTCAGATAATTGCATATTTACATTAACTGCAAATTGCTTTTGCAAAATAATTTGATTGAAATAGAAAGGCAATTCAGTGACATTCGCAAAGTGCATATGTCATTGGGTACAAACAATACCTATTAGATTTATTCTATTATAAAATTATAATAAAATAAAAGTTATACTAAGATCCATTAGGTCCTAGGACATAATTTTGTTTGCGGCTTGGCGAAATCATTCTTTGGGGTTAAGTAGGTAGCATTAAAATAATAAATATTTTAAAGTATATTTATTAATATGACGAAACATTTTACACATCGTCATTTTTGTTACATCTATACTTAGATTAGGCTAGTAATTGAAATTTAATAAAAAAAAAAACCACATGAATTATACAGCAAGATGTCTTTGAATTGGTTTTGGTAATACCTTTAAAAAATAGAATGCGTGACTAGCGGAAATTGAAGTTTACCTAGATAACAAAAAGTAGTATCTAGTAGTAGTAGTCTGTTTGTAATATTAAAATAACCGCTTTTTACTAAATGCATATGGATGTATACCCGGTACATATACCAAAACAACATTTTTTACAATTTTTGTCTGTCTGTCTGTCTATCTGTCTGTCTGTCTGTTTGTTCCGGCTAATCTCCGAAACGGCTGGACCGATTTTGACGGGACTTTCACACTGGCAGATAGCTGATGTTATAGGGAGTAACTTAAGCTACTTTTATTCTAGAAAAAGAATCAGGGTTCCGCGAAAAAAAATTAAAACTTGAAATTGTGAACAAAATCCGCGTACGACGTACGCACCCGCGCAAAACGAGGGTAAATCGCTATATATATTAAATGAATATCTTAGGAATAGCAAGCTACTATTTATGTATACCTAAACATAGTTAACCGTGAAAACGCACCTAGGGACGAACGCGAGCGAAGCGAGCGTGAGTCGCTAGTATATCATATAATATATAGTCTTCTTATTCCATACTAGTCGTTAAAATGTACCTAGGGACGAACCCGCGCGAGGCGACGGTGACCCGCTAGTTAAGTAAATATAGATAGTTTAAAGTCTAAATGGTAATTTCCAACTATTTAATTTGACCTCGTAGCTCGTGAGCGATGAACCTGCAATAAATGCACTACGTTAAGTCAATTATCTATGATGATCTTATTACTAGACAAGATTATAAGAAAATATGTATTTCTGATAGTAACTAAAAGTTTTGAAAGACGTGTCAAGTCTGCCTTTCTGCACTTGGCCAGCGTGGTGAACTGTGGCTTGATTTTATCTTAGCTTTGAAGTAAGGCCTGCGGAAGGCCCAACAATGGGACGTTAAAAGACCTTAAATAATAAGTCTTATTTATTTATAATATAATAACTACTAATACCTATCTCGTTTTTATGACAATAGTTAAGTATTATTTCTAGGATTTGCGCGCGGAACCTTGAATTTAATGATTCAGCATCCAATCGACCGAAACATAATTACGAAATTAGTTACGCGTCTGTAACAAACATTGGCTTCTTTAATGTTTTCTGTGCATCAAACCTATTGACCTAGTTTATTTCTAGTTATAAAATTGTTTTTAAATTTTTTTTTGTTTTAACTTTGTATTTATTATTTATATTTTTTTTCACATTTAATAGAATATATCCCATGGGAATCCCATAATGCTTTATGGTAAAATGTAATCCTTGTCATTATCCGCCCGCAGCTATCTTTCGTATAAATGCGAAAATATCCGTTGCTTTTTTTGATGGTTTAAAAATACAACAAATGACAAGTCAATAAAAAAGAATAAATAATTTAATATAATAGTATCCCTAATTATTTCTATTATCTATTTTCGACTTTTTATTTTATCTGTGAGAACATGTGTCGGTAGTGGTTTGTTTTTTCCAACGCTACAAGTTACGACTCACTTTGTTCTTGCCCAGAGATTTTATACAATTTTATCTATACTTTCCTTTCAATTTCTATCTCAGAAGGCTCTGCTAAAGCAACAACTTATGTATTTAAAAGTATAATACAGCAATCAATACAATAATTCTATTTATGTGGTTATCAAAGAACATACAAAAAGATTATTAAAACTAGTTAGATATTCAGAAGAAAGTAAATATTTGAAGTATCTTTGTTTTAAAGTAACTGTCATTTTGTAATGACAGTTACTTTAAAACCACTCTAAATAATGTGACTAATTAATATGTAATAATACTTTACCACGATGAACGTGGCAGATTATCTTATCACTAAATTACTTGTTAACGAACTCAACTTTTAAACATTCTTGAGTGAAAATGAGACCACTAATTTATTTTTAAAGTACGTAGTATTCTTAAGGGAAAATAACTGGATTTATTTTAAGTCAGTGAGGTAAGGCTTTTTGGCATAATGCAAGAGTAGTGACGAGTCGTCACTATCTTCTATACATATAAATAAACTTGAAGTGCCTGCTTGTTATGTCAAAATAACAGCTTATACTGATATGGAATGCATATGGAATTATATACGGTAGGTACCTACTTATAAGAAAAACAATTTTTAATTTTTTTGTCTGACTGTCTGTTTGTTCCGGCTAATCTCCGATATGGCTCCGAAACCAATTTTAACGGGATTTTCACTGGCAGATAGCTGATATTATAAGGAGTAACTTACGCTTATTTTATTTTTAAAAAGGATTATTATTTCGCTCAAAAAAATTAAAACGTACTTAGGGACGCACCCGAGTGAAGCGAGGGTAAGTCGCTTGTCTAATATATAAATATCTCGTGTCACGGTGTTTGTGTTCGCATTACTCCATAACGGCTCGACAAATTTTAGTGATTTTTTTTTATATTTGGTAGGTAGGTATGAGAATAGATCGGTAAAGTATTTTTTATCCTCCTACCCCCGATTTTTTAATCGCGATTTTAGTATTTTTGTATGAATAATATTATATAAAAAATAAAAAAAGGCGTAGCCGCGGATTCTGCTAGTAATAGTAGATAAACATAAAAATAAAAGTTGTTTTTCATCGTAAGTACATAAATAGACCAACCTATATGGTGGATGGTTTTTTTAAGCTATACCTTACCTATAGCTTTCCTATGTATATTATATTACGGTAAGCCTTTGGCAATTGTTAAACGTTTTTAATTATTCTAGTAAATTGGACTTAATGGTCTTAAATGATCTATGTATATGTAAATATATACGTAGGTAACTTATAGACAAATTTAAGAAGTTTCTTTTTATTTATGTATTTGTTCCTTATTTATAATTTTTTATTCTTGGGAAATGCATATGCGCATACCACTTTCATACATGCAGGTGGTTATCTGGAACTCCCCAGCCAGTACCTAAAGCAAGTATTACCCACACCAAACAATAGGAATTTAGTATTAAAACAGTAGGCATAAACTTAAGACAAAATCTTCTAAAACATCCACCCTTAATCCCACGGGAAAGGGAGTAAAAATTCCATTTAAATTTCTTATATCGCTAAGGGACTTAACAGGATGCAGGAAGCTATTTTTAAATTAGGAACTTACAAATCCAATTTTATTTATAAGTAGGTAAAGATATTAATTGACATAAATAGAATATTAACTTTATTAGCGAATTCCCCTTGCTTTGCTCGGATGCGTCCAGAGGTACGTTTTAGCGGTTAATATGGAATAGACTATGATGTCTAAATAGGTATAGAAAAGTACCTACTTTAAAAAAACTTGAAATCTTCCTCTATTTTACCTAGATTGATCATAAACGCCGAAAGCTTCCTCATTTCTTTTCAAAATTATAGGATATAATGATTTTTTATATAAAATTTGCACTACGGGACTTAAACGTGTGACTCACCCTCGCTTCGCTTCGGGTTCGTCCCTAGACAAAAACAAATCTATCCCACGGGAATCATACCTTTTTTCGGAATTACCTATATATATAGTATATAGCCTTCCTAAGTTAACGGGCTATCAAATGCAAAAAAAAAAAAACAAATCATATTTGGTGTTCCTGAGATTAGCGCGTTCAACCAAACAAACAAACTCTTCAGCTTTATAATATTAGTATAGATTAGATTATAGGGATATAATATATATTAGTATAGATTAGATTACTTTATAAGATTAGTATAGATTCCTGACGCAATCATTCTAGCTGTCGAATGTTTGATGCTAACTCTGGCCCGTACCGGTTTGCAATACAACTTTTAAAATTTTCGCATCAAACATTTTTAACGAATTCACGCGTTTAAATCCCGTAGTGTATAGATGATATATAGGCTATATATCATCCCGGACAAATGTACGGTTCCCGTGGGATAAATTTGTTTTGTCTAGGGACGAACCCGAAGCAAAGCGAGGGTGAGTTGCTAGTTATTATATAATTATGGAACGCGAAAATTTCAAAAGTTATAATGAATTTTTTGTCCTTAACTTGAGAAATGATTTGTTCCCAATACAAACTTTCAACCCTTATTTCACCCATTTTAAGTTTCATTTTTGCGGCGTGAAAACGTTACAAATTTATAATGTTAGTAGTTTATAAGTAGGTAAAGATAATAATTGACATGAATAGAATATTAACTACGTATATTTATCACAATGACGATTATTATTGATTAGTATAATTTACACCTTCATCTTATTGCGGATCTGTGGTTGCGGTATTAAAATATCTATGCTAGTAGTTATGAAACTGATATCTATAACGATTTCAATAGTTTTATTAATTAGATAAGTACAAATGAAAATATTTATTTATATAAAAATGTTTCTTTTTTGTTTCAGAACAACAAACATGTTGAAACACTCGACGATGGTCAGCTGCGTGCGCTACTAGATGAGGCTATCACATATAAATGTCCCAAAGACCGTGAGGGGAAGAGTATACTTTTCAAGGTAAATTTACCTAACAACATCAATATTTTAAATTAGAATTATGTAAACCTTTTAAATTCTATTATCCGAGACGTCTATAATATATAATAAAATTGTAACTGAGTCGAATATGTACCTTAAATATCTTTTGGAAAATCTTATTGAAATAGTTATTATTATCGATACAGAGGCCGAATCTATAGTTTTTAGAATTTTTGTCTGTCTGTCTGACTGCATCGCAGAAAAAACCACTGGAGGGATTTTGATGAAATTTGGTATGATAATAGCAGGTTATCCAAGTCAACATATAGAATTTTTATACTGCGGGAAAATATCTCATCTCTGAGAAATCTACTAAACGTTAAAACGTGAGTAAGGACGAACCGGAGCGAGGGTGAGTCGCTAGTACAGATATAATAAGCTTGAAAATTGTTCTCATGAATGGTTATTATTAATTTAACATTATTCTAAGTTCTTTTTATATTGTCTGCTAATAGTGTACTTAAGTATTTTTAATTAATATTGTTTAGTAATTGTACATTATTGCCTCAAATAAAAAAGAAATAATTCTCCAAAATTCATAGTATGTAATTCATAAATCACTGTCGTTTTGCCACAGCTCCGCTCGCGCAGTTCATTTATGTATCTTTATGTATTATAGTTTTTGTTATTGTTAGATGTATAAACTATATTAATGTAAAGTTTCACCAAAATCCGTTCAGTAGTTTTTGTGTGAAATAATAACAAACATACATTCTCATAAATTTCTGCGTTATGATATTAATAGGATTATATATTTAATTTCATTATAATATATTTCGTTTTATTATTAGTTATGAAATGTATTCACAGAACCTTCTGCAAGAGGTGGAACAAGACGAGCAGGCGTGCGAGGCGGCGGCGCGCGAGCTGGGTGCGGGGCGCGGGGGCCGGCGTGGGCGCGGCCGCCGCGAACATCACTCGAGCTTACAGGTAATTTAACTATTGTCATGTTTTATGTGAAATACTATACTATAGATTTCTCTATTTGCCCTTGGTTTAAATCTGATTCAAATAAAATGTTTCTTTTTTTTTATTAGTGTTTACTGTGCTTGCACTAAGGTGGGCCTTGGTTTGCTCAGGCCCATTACGTATTTGCATTATTTTTTGGTACAATAATAATTGATATATTAAGATAAAAGAGTAGCTTATGTCATTTCTTGTTAAGGTGCCACCTTCCAAGTTCGAAAATCATTAAGGCTACGTCTTGTACTCTTGATACCGCAACACTTAGCTAGATATGTTTATTTTGTATTAATGCATGTAATACAGTAATATTTTAATTATTATTTTATAGGAATAATAATATTACTATAGAATTTTCTATAGTACAACTTTAATGACTTTCATATTTTGAAGTAAGAGAAATATATGTTAATGTAAATAAAAAAGAAACTTACCCTAACTTATCTTGAATTAACTAGCGACTTGCATTCGCTTCGCTACCTAACAGTATCCGTGTACTAAATTTTATCCAAATCCGTTCAGCCGTTTTAGTGTGAAGGATTACCAAACCTACACACACACACATACAAACTTTCGCATTCATAATAGTAGTCCGAAAAAACCATGTTGCCTTTTTTATTCAAACTTATATTTGAAAAGTAAAACCTTATATTATAATGTACAATATGTTGTTTCCACGCCAGGACCTAGTGGCGGCGATGGCGGGCGAGGCGGTGCCGCGGCGCGGGCGCGCGCACGCCGCGCACGCCGCGCCGCCCGCCGCCAGCGTGTCGGCGCGCGCGCTGCACGGCGGCAGTCTGCCCTCCGGCGTCGACACTTGTATGTTGCGTTACATTAATGTCATCATCGATCAAACAATAATTTTGATGGGAATTTCACTGGCAGATAGCTGATATAATAAGGAGTAGGCTACTTTTAGAATAGATAATTAGAGTTAAGCTCAAAAATATTATAATGTACCTAGGGACAAACCCGAGCGAAGCGAGGATAAGTAGCTAGTGAATGTTTTGATTATACGTTATTGTATGGTGAAAATAATGAAATACTAGCAGCTCACCCTCGCTTCACTTGGGTTCGCCTCTAGGAAAACAAAAACAAACCTATCCCACGGGAACCGTACATTTTCCGGGATAAAAAGTTGCCTGTGTGTTATTCCTGACTATAATCTATCTCTGTGTAAAATTTCGTCCAGATTGTAAGTGTAACAAACCTATCCCACGGGAACCGTACATTTTTCAGGGATAAAAAGTAGCTTATGTGTTATTCCAGACTATAGTCTATCTCTGTACAAAATTTCTTCCAGATCTGTTCAGCCGTTCTGGCGTGAAAGAGTAAACCTATCCCACGGGAACTGTACATTTTTCCGGAATAAAAAGTTGCCTATGTGTTATTCCAGACTATAATCTATCTATGTGCGTAATTTTATCCAGATTTGTTCAGCCGTTCTGGCGTGAAAGAGTAACAAACGTATCCCACGGGAACCGTTCATTTTTCGGGATAAAAAGTAGCGTATGTGTTATTCCAGACTATAATATATCTCTATGTAAAATTTCATGTACATCCGTTCAACCGTTCTGGCGTGAAAGTGTCACAAACCTATCCCACGGGAACCGTATACTTTTCCGGGATAAAAACTATCCTATGTCCCTTTTCAGACTCTAGATTATCTGTGTGCCAAGTTTCATTTAAATCGGTCTAGTAGTTTTGGCGTGAAAGCGCGACAGACAGACAGACAGAGTTACATTCGCATTTATAATATTAGTAAGATATTCATTTAGTATAAAGCTGTTATTTCGACATTACAAACGGACACTTTAATTTTATATATAGTGCGTACACGTAACAATTGCAGCGTTCCTCCTGAGCGAGGAGGCGAGCGCGGCGGGGACGGCGGGGGCGGCGGGCGGCGCGGCGCGCGGCGGCTACCTGGCCACGGTGCGCTGCGTCAACCCGCCGCCGCTGGCCGAGCGCCGCGTGTCGGCCGGCGACGCCGCGCCCGAGCCCGCCGCGCCCCACGCGCCCCACGCGCCCCACGCGCCCGCCGACGACGCGCTCGCCAGGTACGGACCGACACTTTTTGAAGTAAAACTTCTTTACGCACGCTTGACTTGGGGGGTATGCTGATGAATGCGTTACGAAAACATGTACGTACGTTCGTGCCATGGTAACCGTTGTTATTGTCCGACAAACGATATATAATATTTTTCCTTAAATGATATTCTCTAAATATATCTTATATATTTAAACGAGCAATTCTTGTATATTTATATCTTTATTTATTTATTTCTTTATTTATTTAATACCAGCGATCTCGAAAACGGCTCTAACGATTTAGCTGAAATTTTGTATGTGGGGGCTTTCGGGGGCGAAAAATCGATCTAGATTAGTCTCATGTCTGGGAAAACGCGTGTTTTTGAGTTTTCATGCAGTTTTCTTTTTGCATTATTCAACGCAGAATATTGTCGATAATTTCTTACACCGACATAAGCATCATGGTCAAGCGGCCAAGGCACAAGATTGTCAGGTGTCCGGGTTCGAATCCCGGTCGGATATAAAGTTTTTACTTCAGTAATTTTTTGTATTTATTCAAGTTTTTAGTTTTTATTTTTTTATTTATAAGCCAAATTAAAAAAAAAATGTACCTTTGACCAATAACTCCGAGTGAAGCTCGTCCGCCCAGGTATTTAGAAATTAGTCAAATACGAAAATCGCGTTATCTATACAACTCTCTCAGTAACACTTAGTCACTTAATGTAAAATATGCCATCTTTCAAAGTGCCATGACAGGTAACATCTTACTCCGGTTTCGTAGATTATAATTACGAATTTTAAAGCTTTTTCCCGCTACCAGTATTAATTTTTAAGAATAAGAACTAAATACATCAAAAAGAATTGCAACAGCTACCTACCGACATCTGCTCATTCCTTCCGTAAATCCTAATTATTTTACTTAAAACATAAATTGAATTTCATAAAGAGTACCGATAACCTACAGAAGTTTTACTTCTTGAGCGTGTAGGTACACATTCATACACGCACTCTTTAATTTTTCATTTATGAAAATTTACTCTCACCGCGAGTGTCGGAAGTATCGAGAGTGACAGGAATAGAGATTGCACTTGTGTCTACACTATAATTTGTCCTGGGCATGCTAGTCTTAGTGAGATTATTATTATTGTGTGTGAGAATGTCTGACGCAGCATGGTGGCTGCTACGGTGCTGCTGGGTTCGAGTCCTAGGTTGGAGCCAGCATTATTAGATTTTTTTATCCAGTAAGCTTCAATGACAACCTAAAATAGGGGAGTTGACGGTGTCTCGGATATTACGTAATAGCCAGAGCCAGAAACACAACGACCTTCACCGATCTGTTAACCAGATGAATCATTTTTTATAAAGTTTCAATAATAGATAAATATGCCTAAAGTAGCTTGCCTGTCCAAATCGTGACCAAGCTATTTTTAAATTAATAAATCATTTTTTATTTTTACCGTTTTGTTAATCAGCCGAATTTTGTTCTAACCGGTAGTAAATAATACAAAGAATATGCCTAGGTTTCTACCTAGGTATAAGTACCTACGTATAAACTATATACTCAATTTAACGATATTTGTTTTTCTACATTCCGAAATATACCTAGATTTTTTTTGTAGTGATTTAAAGTCGCGTCGCGTCGGGGTATCGCAATGTAACAATCTTTAAATATCGATTTTTCTTCTATCGCATCGACGTCATATCCGTTGTCAAATTGGTCCAGTACGCTGCCTCCTTGATTCCTTTCTCAGAGGCGCTCATGAGCTCCTCTGGTGTACATGTATGTGGACAAGCAGCAATATCGATTCTGAACAAGCGATACCCCGCCGCAAATTTAAATCACTAGAAAAAATCAAGGTTACATATTAAATAAATGTGAAATTAAATAAATAAATGTTAAATTGAGTATATAGTTCATTGTTAAGTTTCATCAGAAAATATAATGTTTAGAGACGGCTTGTTGAATATTTTTCAATTCACATTTCGATATAAATATTTGTTTATTTGGTTTCTAACGACTGATAAAGGACAATTATATTTTACTTTTTAAGGGTTGTTCCTTAAACTATAAGTATTTTTGTGTGGGAGGTTTTTTTAATTTTTAATTTTAGCTTCAATTTGTTGAAGACTATGTTATTAAACGAATGCCGGTTAATTTGAGAGATGTAGTGTGTTTCAAACACAGACACTCTTTGATATCTGTCTAGTTAAGTTGCCCTAATATCCGGTCGTAAATAAAATCTAGGAATAACGCCTATATGTGCGAAAACTAACTGTTCAATTCTAACATGGTAATGAGAATTTCGTAAAAAAGACCTAACCTGGAAATCAACCTGGAATCTCACTTATATAGGTACTAGAAAAACTAGCGGCCTCTTCTTCAAATCAAACTATTTTCTATAATCTTCACATTAATTAAAAAAATCTTTCATAATTAATTCAATTCACTTTCAATGGGGGCTTCTTGTCCTTTCTTTCAGTAGGCAGATACATCATATTTTCGCAATCTGGAATTAAATAATATTGAACAATATTACTTGACACTAAAGTTGATTAAATAGTTTTTAAATACAAATAAATTTCTATATTTTGTTCCAAATCAATTGTGTTTTTTTTTCGAATTAAAACTGCCATCTATGTTTGCCTTCATAATCTGTGTTTGCATTTTGCACATTTTGATGCAAATTGAAAAATGAAACAACATCGCCAACAGCAGCTTATATAACACAGTATAATTATTAAGCTGTATTTTGTCCCAGCAGTGTCCTTGAAACGATTATTACCTACGGCCGCTCGGTAGGCAAACACGCTATAAGGTTGCCCACTTATGTTACGTATTTGATAATATTATATTACCACCACATTGATCTAGTGGTTAGCATGCACGGTTGCAGATCGAATAATCTTGGGTTCGAGTCTCAGGTTGAACCAATAATAGTTATTGGATTTTTCTGTAAAAAACTCAGTAACAACCCAGAGTTGGGGATTTGGCGATGTTTTACTCTAGTGCGATGGATTGCACATAAAACATCTCGGTCTTTCGTATTATCTTTCACCGATCGATTTAAAGAGAGTGCACTTGTTTTTAACCGGACTTCCAAAAAAAGGAGAAGGTTCTCAATTCGACCGTATATATATATACGGTCGTATTATATAATAATCAGATTTTTTCGAAGTCGGTGTGCTTTGATTTGTATTAGCTGGCACCGACTTCGAAAATATCTGATTAAGTATCTATTCTAAATGAAAACCCCCGTTTAGTTATTTTTTACTTTTCAGTGCCTGGAAGTCGGTTTTTATTTTTTTTTAATTACGACTACACTTGTGCACTATAATATCTGCGCACATGGCTGGTTAACGTGACATTGGTCGCTGTGTTTGAAATCGATCAGGAGAACTATAATGACACCGGATATCTCTTTCATTTTTAGGGTTCTGTACCCGAAAGGTGTACTAAACCTCCGCTGTCCTTCCGTTCGTCTGTATTTCATGAACCGTAATAGTAGTTGAAATTTTCACAGAGTATGTAGGTATTTCTAAAAATAAATGTAAATAAAAATTCAAGAAACATTTTTTTAACGTTAGGTATATACATATAATATACAGTGGTACGGAACCCTTCTTGTGCGAATTCGACTCGCGCTTGACCGATTTTTATTAGTATTTAGTAACTTATAGTATGTTCTAAGAATGCATTTTTCGTATTTAACATTGTATACGGTATAATAACTATTCAAAATTTCTGAATAAGAGATCAGGTGCAGAATCAACAATTTAACGTACTCTTTAAGTTACGGGGCTTTAAACTCGGGTCTGCTACTGAAAATTTCTTTACAAAAACAAAAAAAAAAACAATATATTAGGCTACACCGGAGATTCGAACCCAGGATTTCTGGATCTGAAACTGTTTATGGTAGTCAATAGTCATTAATGGCAAATGAAATAAATAATTAGTGTCATATTACGTCTCGGTAAACACTTCATGAACCACAATGCGTATAAGTATAAAATAAATCTTTTATTATTTATTAAATAAAAGCTTTTAAATAGGGCACCTTGTATTTTTCACAGTATCCTCAGCTGATATTCGTACATATTCGTACGCTTTAATTATACCAAAATTGTGGAGACGAAATGCTACTCGTGAAACATTTTTTATAAATATTAGGCATATATTTGATATTTCGGTTCTGTGATATATAAAACGGCCGAATCGTCCGGCTTTACTATCGTTTTATGTCCATCATAATATACTCTTTAGTCCGTAGAGAGAATGATAAAAATATAAAATATATAAACGTAGAGCAAACGTTGCCCGCAGAAGGAGTAAGCCGGTGTTCCCGATGACGTACACGGCGCGCGCGACGCTCGAGATCGGCAGCGGCAGCGTGTGCTCGGGCCGCGCGGTCACCACCACCACCGCGTCCAACCAGGTGCGTACCCACTCCCCCTCCCCGCAGGCGCGCCTGCTGCACGCGCTGCGCGGTGGTGACCCGCGCGGCCCCGCGCCCCGCGCGCCCCCCGCACCCCGCGCGCCCCCCGCACCCCGTGTGCCTCCCGCGGCCCCCGCGCCCCGCGCGCCCCGCGCCGCGCTGTGGGCCGACAGCGTGGCCGCCTGGTACGGCACGCTGGGCCGCTACGCCCCTGTAGACCGCATCAAACACAACTCGAGTGTCGCTCATCGAAATGTACGGTCGAAGAGCCCTAATAAGTCACAGACTGATAAACAACTTCACGTAGATAATCAACATTTATCGAAGAATAAGTATGATAGTAATAGTGTTAATAGCGCACAACATAGAACACCTATTATTAATAAACAAATTAAAGACTCGTTTTATAAAGATATTTCTAGTAACATATATAAAGCTAAATGTGATAATATTGGAAACGTAACAAATGTTTTCAATGATAACGAAAGTGATATTAGTTTAAGAAAAGAGTATAGAGAGAGAGTAGGCCATGACTTAGTGGCACCAAGTGTATCGACAATAAACCCAAAGAATTTCAGAAGTATGACTATAGGCAAGCCTTTACATTTACCTATACAAGAAAGTAATACTAAAAAGAAGTCTCAGAAAAAAAAACGTAAAGAATCTCAAGTGGAAATTGATGGCAACCGTTCTATTGTATGTAAAGATATAAAAGGTCAAGATAGTAAAATTATCGCCACAAACAGTCTTCAATATATTAATGAGTCTGAATTCCCAATAACACAAGTAGAAAAACAACCTAATATCGAAATAGAAATGTGCGAAATGATCTCAAAATGTTCAGAAACAGAAACACATTCTAACATAGAAATGACTGAAATGATCTCAAAATACCCGAAAGAAATTTCAAATAATACCGACATTGAACTTATAGATATTTCATATAATACAGTTCCTGATACATCTCATTCTTTTTCCGAATTCGTCGCTAACCAACATAAACTAATGGAAATTATAGAAATAAATAACAATAATGATATTTCTGCACAGAATCAAGTCAATATCGAAAACGAATTTAAAGAAATTGCAGAAGTCGATGATAAAAAAGTAAATACCGATGATTCAACTGTAATAGATGTTGACACTAAACTATCAAAAGATGTTGCTCTTTTACCAACAAATGAAGACGCACAAAAACCAAATGAACAATTTGTCATCACTGAATTACCAGATAACGCTTATATTTTTCTAACACTTCCAAAAAGCTTTCTCACAGCCGCTTGTAACAAAAACGAACAAACCGTTATAATTAATAAAATCGCCAATAACAATACTAACGATGTCGATGCAAACAAAAACACTAAAAAGAAATCCAAGAAAAAACAAAACCAAGTAGCATCGAATACAGCCAACAGAAATATGAGTAAAAACGCTTTGAAAATGCTTCTTTATAGTGATAGTGACAAATATAAATCTGTTAAAAAGAAATCTATCGAGGATCTCGAGGTAGGAATGGAATGAATTGTTCATCGACTATGAATGATATGTTGTCAATACTTTTATAAATAATTTCGTGTGTTCTTTTCTTTTTTTTAAGTAATTTTCGAAATGTATTGGGATATTGCCAGCATGTTATTCTGTCGACGATAGTGAAGTAAATCAGTTTTTAAATAATCTTTTACATAGTGTTTCGTTCTGCCCCAGGTTGACTCGGCTATACCGTTCAGTTGCATCACGACGCCCGAGGTGGTGGCGAGTTGCAACACCACCTCCTCCACTTCGCAGTCGGCCGTCGCTGTAGACCCTAAGGTAATGTTTTATCGCTATGCCGGGATTACACTCACTAGTGCTGGCATTATAATGAAGTCAATGGTCAATTATGTGTTTTTTTTTTTATTTTCAATGTTGAAGACAATTAATTTTTATGACTATCAATTGTTATATATAATATGACACGTATATCTATGATTTGTTTTTATAGAATATTTAATACAAACTTGTTTTCATTGACAAAGCAAATTATTGTAATTGTAAGTTTTTTACCGTATTTCTTAAACCTCCCATTGTAATGAATGAAATAAAAAAATCAATGTTTAAAAAAAATAGCCTGCAAACGTGTTTGTTAATACGTTTTATGGTTTAAAAAATATATTTCATCAAGGCGAAATATATTTTTAAAAGAGTGAGGAGTCTACCACGTAGATCGGGATCTTTTAGACTGTAGGGTAGTTGTATGGTAGCGAAATATTTATTGATCTACGATCTTTACAACTCGCACCATTTACAATATATTATTATTTATTAATATAATATCGAACGTATTACTGATTCATTTTATAAGTAATTTTTGTATAATGATAATTGCTGTCAACCAGAATTCTCATTGTTCATACATCTGCATCGAAACATATATTTTCTATCGCTTTTATATAGTTTATGATATATTTTGCGTTGTACAATTATTTTAGAATGATCGAGTTAAAATAAATCTTACATGGTTCGCTGTAGTCGACCTTTTCAGGTTGCTCCCTTACATTACGTATCGTACATACATACAGCTCTTTCATTAACTAATGTTATACAAACATACGTACAATTATTAACTTAACGTGAGCAAACCGCGAGCAAAATCAGTGTTACGTGCCATGCCGGGAGGGCGGCGGTGGCACGCCACACGTGTCGATGTGCGCAGCCGCTGCAGCTGGAGTCATGCTACCGCGCCGTGGCGTGCCTCACGGGCGACGCGCCGCGCGTGCCCCGCGCGCCCCCTGCGCCGCCCGCGCCCCCCGCGTGCCCCGCGCAGCCGCGACAAGTACTGGGAAACGACTCGACTGATGTAAGGGGCTATCGCCTACCGGTAACATACTGGTGTCTAATAACGCCTATGAACGCCTAGGTGTACACCCAATTTTGATGTTATCACAAAAGTTATCAATGAGGTCTCGTAAAGATGGATGGACGTTTGTTATTGATAATGATAAATATGGAAAATTAATCATTTCTATTTATACAAAAGCGCATAAGCAAAGAAAAAAGAAATAACGTTTATTTTATACGGTTTTTGTGAATATAATTTTCTAACTTGAAGTAATACCAAAGCATTTATTTAGATTAACGCCATCTATCATCTTTTCAAGATAAATAAAATAAGTCAAATTAGGCGTATATAATATTAGATAATATAAGATTAGTCGAAAAACCCTATCCCATACACAAAAATTCATATTTATTTATGTGTATGGGATCGGGTTTTTGGACTAATATTATATTGTCATCTGTGCTATCGATACTGTGTGAGGAACCTCTTTACGGTAATTAATGGTGTCTTTTGACCCGCAATACTGTAAATAACAATGGAGAAGTTTCACATTTTTTTATTAATTATAATAATTTAAGTAAAATATAACAAAAATTTGTAAGAATTATTAAAATATCTCCGGAAATGAAAGCTTTAAATTTGCGCTTGTAAGAATAATTTCGTGACGTCACTCGTCCTGAACGGCCGAAACATAAATTAATTCCTCAGTCATTTATTGATAGATTTAAAAAAAACACTGATTTATTAGTTTTGACCTACATTATAATTCCATTGCGTTATATATGATATCATCAACAACAGGAAACTTCTCTATTATTAATTGTGCATTTTTGATAAACATTAATGTTATTAACAGTTTATTAATGCCTCACACGGTATTAAATAGTTTCTGGGTTGCGCGATAGCCCCCTGTCATAGTAATGACAATATATCCAGCGTTGCCAGAAGGTTACATTTCTTACATTTTTCGTAACTTTTGACCCCCTCGCGTAACATGTAAGTAATTTTTATATTTAAGGCAATTTTCGTAACTTTTGAGAACGAGATTTGTAGTACTAGATTTTTATTGTAAACAGTTTACAAACGCATTCAAATTGAACGCATCTGGAACTGGCGCGTTTAAAAAGTTAAAAGTATTTACTATTTCATTCCATATCATAGTCAGAGATGGCTCTGAATGCTTTTTTTTTTAGAAGTCGGTTAAAAATTACCATTACGTAACTTTTACTTTAAAAATGTAACTTTTCATGGATGGCAACGTAACTTTCGACGAAATCACTCTGGCAACACTGAATATGTCGAAGATCAGTCGATACCGTTTCGTAAAGAGCTTTGCACGTCGTCAATTTCAATGTTAAAGTCCGTCTCACGAAAGAAGTCCCTCGGCGTTAAGTGGAACTAATTATGAGAGATCAGCAATGTTGTCGTTGTCAGGTGCTGATATCGTGTTCGGATGTAAAAAGATATATTGTAGTATGTCTAGAATATACCCAATCGATGACCTTAATTATATAATTAACTTTTAAAATGTTTTTTTCAAGTAAAACTTCTTTACTTGACTCACGCTTGACATGGGGAGTAAGCTGGTAAATGCGTTACGAAAAGGGTAATTGGGCGAGGCGAACGTTTGTTGACATGGTAACCGTGGTTATTGTCTGACAAATTATATATAATATTATATTCTTTCCTTAAATGATATTCTATAAATATATGATTGTAATATGCGTTATTTAATTATTGTTTTAGTATCTCACCTATCCTAATTATTTAAAACATAAATTGAATTTCATAAAGAGTACTGATAACCTACAGAAGTTTTGCTTCTTGCGCGTGTACACATTCATACACGCACTCTTTATTTATTTTTTTCTCTACTACTATGTATTAAAAATAATAGACGAGTTCTTTGTTCTTTATTACGATTACTTGAGGCTCGGGTCTTGAGCAAACAAAATGTGCGAAATATGTGTACGATGTTTTATTTTATAACGTTTATCAATTTAATTAACAAAAACGATAAAAATTAATTCTAAAATTATATATTGAAATTTTAAGGGAGTCTTAAACCATAGAGGTTAGCAACATTCCGTCGCATGACCGTAGCGCCGCGTCTGCGGGACTTCTTTCGCGAGACGGACTCGTGAAGGTGTCGTGAGCTCGGACTTTTATATGATATACGGGTGGTGGACACATGAGGTTTCGAACGATGTATCCTTCCAAATTATAACGAGGTTAAGAAAATAAAATGTATTTTTGAAGTAAATCTTCTTTAGGCGTGACTGAGGTAAGTCAATAGACAAATGAGTGTCGCGGAAGTGAGTCAGATTTGTTATTAATAATAAAAATATATATATATTTACATTTTTATAATAATTATTATTTATAAATATATATATTTATTAGTAATAATTTTATAAATATTACTTTATTTATATTGTGATTAGTTTTAATTTAATTGCGATATCTGTCACAGCGCCAAAGAAGTTTTACTGAAACCGCGCGTAAAGATTTCACGCACAATTTTTTTTTTATATATGTTATTAGTTTATCGTATTGAAATAAAACTTGTTTTCCCA
The DNA here is from genome assembly GCA_033884665.1 of Argynnis bischoffii washingtonia. NCBI lineage: Eukaryota > Metazoa > Arthropoda > Insecta > Lepidoptera > Nymphalidae > Argynnis > Argynnis bischoffii. The sequence goes on along the minus strand of CM066628.1, from coordinate 5,122,852 downwards.
CCCTATGTCAAATATTTGCCAGGAATACAATGTTCTTGTAATGTGTTTTATAAGAATGATTTAAGTGTTGCGACGACGGGTCAATATTTTTTTTTTTGCAAAATGTTAATTTGCATTCAAATAGACTATTTCAAAACAAATAAGTCCATTTTCTTGTATTTGAAAAACTAAACTTCGTAAATCTCTATTTAATTACTTAGATCTTTAGTCTTAGATCATTCATTTTCACTAAACTACTAATTTGTTTTTTACAAATCTTGTATTATAATAATTAATAAAGCATTTCTTTTTAAAGATTTATAATATACTAGCTACTCACCTTCGCTCCGCTCGGGTTCGTCCCTAGTGACGTTTTAACGTTTAGTATAGTTTTCTCAGAGATGAGATATTTTCCCGAAGTAAAAACATCAAAATCTGTGTGGTTTTCTCGTGATGCGGTCACAGGCAGATAGACAAAAATTCTAAAAAATTCGACCTCTGTATCGATAATAATATCTATTTCAATAAGATTTTCCAAAAAATATTTAATGTATAGATTCGACTGAGTCAGAATTTTATTATATGTATAGATTAGATTTTTTTTGTATATAAAAAAGGCAAAGATTTTTTTGGTAAAAAAACCTATTTTTTATCATTAAATCATGATTAAATTTAATCTTTTGTATTTTTACTATTTGAATTTTCTTCGTTGACTCATCATAACTTTTTACACTATGCCCTTATTTGTAGTGAATGTGATATGGTAAATCAGACAGGCTATAATGTCTGTTACGTTGATTTCATACGATGATGTGACGGTAAATCTGTAAATCCCTATATAACAAGCCTCCTTGCAACAAAACATTGCTTCGAGAGCCTTAAAAATATAATGATTTAAGGTATTAAACTGATGCCAGAAAACTCAATCTTTATCACTAAATTGGTTAGAGAAAATGATTGAAATTGCGATAAAAGAAGCAATCTAAAACGCATGTCGTTTTCTTCAATTCAGATTTTAAATTACGTCCTATATCTAGGTTTCATTATTCGACTTATTTTTATTGGCTTTCTCAATGTCGAAACTATTCTACATACCATATTATTAGTAGGTACCTACCTACGTAAAGCATATTTAAAGGAATTTCGCATTTTAAATAAAGCTATTTTTTCGAATTCGATTTTTTTTGCGGATTTATTTTGATTATTGGTCCCCGACGTTTCGAGTGCTTTACAGCAATCATTGTCACGGGAGAGACTAAGGTTTTAGACGTCTCAAAGATCATTATAAATATTGAATGTTATTACCACAATGATTTTAATTATACAACTATGTTAGTAATTATTCTAGTGTCTCATTTATAATAGTACACTATATTCTCCTACGATGCCATTTTTAAGCTATTAATTTTATTTATTGTATTGTATTGTAAATGGTGGGAGCATTTTTTCTGAATGTAAATAGGGACTCGTAAGAAAGTAATTACTAATTGTTTGTGCTCGCCGCAGCCCCGCAGCGTGATATCGAGCAACTTCAACGGTCTGCCGCTGTCCCGGCCCGGCTACGCCTCCACCACCTCCTCCAACACCGACGAGTACAAGGTAGCGCTGCACTCCGCCCCGCACCCCCCGCCACCCCCCGCCACCCACTCATACCGCCTAGCTTTGTGCCACACACCCACACCACTCACCATCATACTAAATGTTTAACTCATCGCGCCCTCCGATTGCTGCCGTCGACTCTATTCGCCTCACCACCCTCCGTATGTCTACCCCGTGTTCTAAAGATCTAACATTGATTTTTCCTTTCTATTCAGGTGCCTATACTCACTGTGCACTACCGTTTACAGAAATCTCTTGATGAAAACGGCAATGCAGTACAAGGATTCAGTTCACCCCTCTCAGGATCTAGTCAACACAAGAAGCCGCGGAGGAAGAAGTCGTCCAAAAACGAGACGGTGATCAAGTCGCACCAGATAGACGGCTACCAGGGCAACAAGGACCTCAACGAGGTGCTGCGCTTCATCGAGTCGAACGCGGACGGCGCGCGCGCGCCCAAACTGCGCGCCAAGCACCACGACTGCGACGACAAGGCGGGCAAGAAGCGCTCCACTGAGCGCCGCAAGGACAAAGAGCCCAAGCTCAAGCGCGCCACCTCGCTCGAGGAGCTGTCGCGCACCACGCTCGAGGACCTCACCGACGCGCGCCGCCCCGCGCCCGCCCCGGCCGGCGCCGCGCCCGCGCCGCCCAAGCCCGAGCGCCGCTCCTGGGGCGACGACGCGCGCACGCTGCTCTACCGCCCGCCCGCCCCCGCTCCCGCCTCCGCCCCGGCCCCGGCCGACGCCGCGCCGCAGGAGCTCACTGACTTCCAGACCGTCACCAAGAAGCGCAAGCCGCGCCGCCGCGCCGATGACGCTGACCGCGACCCCGCCGCGCGCCGGCCGCGCGCCCCCTCGCCCGAGCCTCGCCGCGCGCCGCCGCCCTCCGCGCCCACCTCCGCGCCCGCCTCCGACCGCAGCAACGACTCCAACGACGACATGGATTCCGTGCACTCGTTGCCCGCCACCGCCACCACCACCGCCATACCGCCTGCCCTCACTGCGACACCCGCGCCCCCCGCGCCGCCCCCGCTGCCGCCGCCCGCGCCGCCGCACGCCTCGTACGCGGATATCGCGCGCACGCGCCATAACATACCCGACCTCATCGAGTCTTGCAACTTCTACGCGGAGGGCGAGGTTGAGCAGCGCGCAGACGCGGGCGCGCTCGCCGGCGGGGGCGGCGGTGGTGGGGGTGGCGGCGGCGCGGGGGCGGGCGACGCGGGGCAGTATCCGGTGCTGGCGGCGCGGCGCAAGCCGGCGGCAGCGCGGCCGGAGCGCGCGCGCAAGGAGCGAGACGCGCGCGCGCCCGAGCCCGCGCCCGACGTGGTGGCGGACCGGCGGCCGCCCGTCATCCTGCTGGACTCGGCGGCGCGGCCGCGCGACATGGACGGCGTCACGTTCGGCTTTGACATCAACGAGCAGCTGCTGGGCGGGCCGCGGCGCGCGCGCTGCGACCTGTTGCGCGACGCCGAGCCCGCGGCGCTGGGCGCGCCGCCGGCCGCGCTGCCGGCCGCGCTGCCGGTGCGCGCGGGCTGCGGCGCCGCGCTGCGCTACGTGCCGCCCGACGCGCCGCCCGACACCGCGCACCTGCACCAGATCATAGACTACGTGGGCGCCGGTCTGTCCATTTTATTATTTAGAAGTTCTCTGAAACTTTGGATACATAATAATTAACTAGTAAACTTATTACTTTCAAAATATCTATTAAAATTTTCTTAAAAATTAGAATTAGTACGTAATATTAAATAAAATTTAAATTGTGAACAATTCTAATGTTATCGTAATTCGCAGCCTGGGACGACGTGGTGCGGTGCGGCGGCGGCAAGGTGCGCTACTTCAGCGAGTAGTGACCTTCGTTGCGCGCCATAAACTACATAAACAATATGTGCACTTGGTGACTACCGTGTAAGCGCGCGGACGCCTTCATACAAACACGACACCGAGAACTCGAAAACTCGATGCTAGTGATGGTTTTGTGTAACCGTTTACTGTGTTCCAAGACGTGGTCGCGGTCGCGCGACGTGTTCAGTGTTCAAAGTGAATCGGATTCAGTATGAGCTGTGCCGGGCGGGGAGCCGTCGGCAGCGACGCTCGAAGCTTCGCTCTGCTGGTGTTCGTTGAACGAGCAGGCTATTATTTTATTCAATGTCACACTATATTATGGTATTTTTATTGATTTATGTGAGACGCTATTGTCGTTGCAGCCAGTGCCGTTGGGATTGATAGGGGTTTGGTTAAGTTATTTTATTCTATCTTTTTTAACTACAAAAAAAAATATTGATTATATTTTTTTTTTAAAACATACAAAACAAAGCTTAACTTATGACATAATACATATAAACACCCAATTACACTGGTGGTAACTAAAATTGATTTCGTTTTCGCTTTGTTTTTAAGATGGTCTAGAGCATTTAATTATTATAATAAAATTTCATCCTTATATTAGAAATTTTATATTACAATATGAGTTATACATAATTTTATAATTTATCGTCTCGGTGCGGTCTGGTGCCGCTTCGCCGAATGCGCTTGGTGCTAACGAATGAAGCATTTATACCGGCACGAGGTTAGAAACGTGGGACTCATTTCTATAAGTCACCATAAGTTGAAAATCAATCTTACTTATAATATGACAAGTATAATGCCTTGTTAGACTAAAGCGCGCGGATTTTTCCAAACATTGAGTATTTGCCATGACTCGTGCCGGTATTTTTAATGTTGAATTTAAAATAAGAAATTTGTGTGGCTCATAACTGCCAAGAACAGCCGAGCGGGGCCGGTCGGCGGCTCCGAGCGGGACGAGCTCCGCCGAGTCGAGCCGAGTGGGGCCAAGCCGAACCGAGTAGGGCCGAGCCGAACCAAGTGGGGCCGAGTCGATCCAAATGGGGCCGAGCCGAGCCGAGTGAGGCCGAGCAGTGCCGAGTGCGGGGCACATGTTTTGTTTCTGTTGATGTTTATTGTGCTTGAGTTTGTTGTAATCACGATGATAGATTCTCTCTAACTACTTAGCTACGTTTAATTTGTTATGTATTTTTAAGTTTTACTATTTTAAAATGTAAATAGGATAATGTAAGTCGTAACTGGCCATGAGTGAAAAAAAGGGTCGTAATGTCGTACTAATGCACTAATTATGTCGGCTAACTGAGTCTTAATAATATCAAATAAATTATATTTGTTTTACAAATGATTTATGTTAAGTTAATCGGTTGCACATTATTATGATAAATATTTATTTTATATTTCTCGAAAACTGGCTCTTTCATTTGATTAGCCACGATCTTCGAAGTGAACGAGCATTCTTTATTTGATATGTGAAAATATCACTGTAAGAAATGTATTGGCTAAAACATTAGGTAAAAAGCTCTGGTAGTCTTAGTTATGAACGGAATTGATGCATACAGGCGAAGAAATATAATGGCAAAATGTTGCTATACAATATGTCAATTCACGATCGTTGAACAAATACGATAGGTGTCCAATGTAACTTTAGCTACCGAGCACTATGTTGGCATGTTTTTTTATGATATGCTTTAATAACTATATTATATAAATCAAATATTTTTTTTGTCAAATCTCATTATTTTATTCTTGACAAATAATAACCATGATGAGTATAATAACCAATACAATTGTTAGATTTGATTGTTTTTTCTCTTATATTCATTTAGGTACTGAATATAGTTATTTATATATTGCGATTACATTGCCATAAATAAAAAAAAAATCTATATTTTTTTCGTCAAAAGATAACTACTATTAGTTTAATCTTTAAACGGTTTCGCTAACTTTATGCTCTGCTTCTTGCGAAAAATTTGTTTGTCCTTTGAGAATAATCAAAATTTTATTTACATTGTATTACGAAATAAGTTGGTAAATGTGCATGCGATAGCTAAAGTTTATTCGACACCCGAACACGGATACTGAACTATAAATACTTTAATATGTTCTCCCCCAATCTCTCTTGTGTCTTCCAAATATATGTAAGAAGTCAGAATATTCATTACATAGACTAGTATTTACTACGAAATATTTCGGTTTTTTTTTTAAATTCCAGAATGATCTGTAATTTTTTAATAGTGTATGAACATACCTTATAGCAAATACAATTAATTGCAATTTGCAATTATTGTAAAAATTGTGATTTTTATTAAAACGTCTATGACAATATTATCTATATAATTTTTGATATTATTTAAAATGTATTGGAATGGATATATTAATTGACACGTAACTGCTTAGATGGTTTTTTTTAATATGTCACTTAATGTATGGTCATTGGTCATACACTGTGTAGTTTAGCAATGGGCTTAAAATGAACCTCATAATGATGGTATTTTAATATTACATCATAATTGTATGTAAGCCTACGCGATATTAGAAAATTACAGAAAAGTCCTGGTCCATTTCATCCTACTAGCTTATACACATCTACTATAGTATTTCGTTTATATTATTGTGTCACATGATTGTATTTGGGCTTACGAAATTGTTCCTAATATTTATTTTGTATGAATCTGAGACCACAAGCCGTTATACTTGCTATAACGTTTATGTATGTGATGCTCTCATACTCGCATCGATCACGCGGCAGATGCCAAGCCATTATTGGGGCTCAAAATTTTTCCAATTTCTCACGAAATTCCGTTTTTTTTTTTTTAATTTCTGTTTTTTTTTTTTTTATTATTTGTGAGTCCACCTAGACTCGTAAGGCTGACTGAATTTATAAGACCCAAAGCTAGTCCAGAAAAAAAAAAAAAGTAAAACCATATTTTTGTGAACGTAATTATTAATCGCTAATTATTGTCTCGGTAAGTAAGACGTACGATTAGTGTTTAAATGTTTGTCATTATATAAATTATAATTGTAAAAGTAAGCCTTAATTGTTTGCACTCGACTGTGTATATGATAATTGTAAATAAAATAGCATTCGCCTTCAGGTCGCTTTGCAAGTTTATTCGGTGAATGTATTTGGATTTTGGATGTATTTATTTCGCGCTTAACTGCTCATAGCTGATAAGTCCATGTTCATCTTTAAATATTTGTATCTCATCAGTAATCACTCAACTGGTTCACTAGAGATTTTGTTTTTGATACTTACAGTCTTTAATTGCGATTCACTTTTTAAACTTCATTTTTTTTTTATTACGTTATCTTTTATTACTCACTGTGTATGAAAACCTGTAAATTTCCATTACATAAATCCTAGTACTGATAAAAATTACTGGTTTTACATATAAACACGGCTTTAGGCCTTATTTTTTTCAAAATATCAAATTCAATTAAAATCTTTTTTTTTTTTTGTGAAACCTCTAAAAGATCTGGGTAAAACACATGTAACAACAATGTGTAGCGACTACACTATACGAATGCATAACTATTTACCTACTAACAATTCTTTGGTGAAGAGATAATATTATATTCACGTGTTTCTAGTTTACAATTAATTATGCACAGTACTTTACTTCTTCACCGATTCTAAAATATTTTTTCCAAAAATTACAACATGCTAATTGCCATCATGTATCTTGACGCCGCGCTGGGTCGAAGATCCAAAGGGGCTATTTTACACGTTTTTCTTTTACGACATACATAACGACGAAAAAAGCCACATAGAAATAATTATTTATTGGTTTCTATGTGGCTTTTGTCGCTTTTGATGAGATCCTATAGGAGTTTTAAATAGGGGTGGTAAAAGTTATATTCACGAACATAAGCTCTCAGCGCTCAAGATACGCGTAATTTGTTTCAAATACTATTAGGTATATATTTTCAACTACATAAAAGCTATTCACTCAAATCATATCCTATTCTGGCGTCTGGTAGAAGTGTTTGTTTGTACATAAATGTGCGTGTTACCACTCAGTGTACAAAGTTGTCGTGTAGGTGTTGTGTATTTATGAATATTAAGGAATTATGCGGTTCGTAAAATGGTGGAGAGACGTCAGATATGCACAGACATTAAGCACTCCCTTAAGATTCACACGCATGACACATATGTCCCCGAACAGCGATCAGCCTCACGTAGACTGAGATTAGAATAGTTAAGCGGTGTATAAAATATATAAATCCAAAAAATAATATTAAATTCTAAGTAGTCGAATGTAAGATGTGATTTTAATTTTCTCATTAATAATTATTTTCCTAAAGTGTTTAGTAAATATTGGGAGTATATGTACCTACTGTAAAAACGCTCATATCAAATATTATTTATTATCTCATGTCCTTGTAAAATATGTAAATAGCTGTGCAAGATTGTTGGATTTAGTCGTTTTTCATGGATTCTAGGTGTTAAAATCGAAAGTCTGACCCTAAAACTATTGATTCATCCGAGCGCCTTCCTTTGCTTTTTACGATGCCGAATCTAAAGATTGTTGTTGTACGAAATAATTAAATATATAAATATAACATGATTAAAGCCAGAATAACGATTTAAATAATACTTATACAACTTACAACGTCGAGTTTGACGAATATTGACAATATTAGAACAAAGAGAAAGCTCAAACATCAACACTCCATTATATTTTATTTATGCTAGCTCGTCTATGTCATTTAATAGTAAATGTCTACCATCAGCGAGAGGTCAGCACTTCGCTGTTGGGGCTCTTCAGAGCTGCTCGTACGATGTAAAATGAAAAAAAGAGTGCTCCCTTTTGCCTTCGCTTAATTACGAGTTGCGATACCACTTCATTATTCTTATAGACTTATTATTTTGCGAAATGCCTCGAGATCGAAATATATTTACTTATAATATAATGTTCTTCTTTGAGAGTTCAGTTCCTAAGAACTGGAGTGATAATGCTTAGAAAATATTGGCAAAATGTAAATGTATAAATAAATTATTGCTGAAACGTAAGTTTCAACAATTGTCTCTTTATCTGATTGAATATTATCACATTAATTATGTAACTAGAATATAAAACATAGAACTATTTACTTTAAGGTAGATCAAAAGTAGAAGATTGCATAATGGCTGAGGGTTGCAATTTTATTTTTTATTATTCAGATATTGAGACAATTGTCATGTATCATATATTATACGTCAATATAAAAAAATATATTTATCTGCTTTACATCTTAACTCTGCGAGCTACATTTTTATTCTGTTCAAAATTGAGTTTATGATTTGTGTTAACATTATTGTTCACAATTTCTTATTTAATACATAAATAGTTATTTAAATAATAAAGTATTATAAAATTGTTATTCCAATTGATCTTTGCTACTGAACATTAATCTTCGCATTTGTTTTGGATTTAACATTTGTTTGTAACGTGTACGTTTGTAATGTGAGAGCAAACAGAATAAAAATATAGCTTTGCTTTAACTGTAAATTATTTGTTTATATAAACTGTAACCAACTGCAATTTACAGTTATGTACTTTTTCACTGTTTCCGTTTTCTTAATAAAAATGTTGAAAATAACAGTAAATTTTCATTATTACCAATTCTTTATATTAAAAAGAATCTTAATAAGATACATATTATTTGTCTCTTGCGCTGCTACTGACGTTTGACGCGCGTTGGCTTAAATATGACAGTTGCGTTATACATTGCTGCTTCTGTTACAATTCCCTGCAAAGTAGAGGGCGTAGAAATAGCTGCATCTATAGCGATCTTTTGAGTTTATTCAATGAGAAATACGTTTTATCGAAAGAACACTCAATAATTAATAAAGTAGAAGAACTTTATAACATTCGTCACCTACTCTAGAAGAGTTGAATTGGTGAAATAATGATAGTTGAATGAAAATGATACCTATTTATTTATGTAATTAGGATCACCAACATGATACACAGTAACTTAACAAAAATACACAAATTATACAAAAGAGGTCTAAATCCAACTGTTATCATACTTATAGGTAACCACAACATGCATAAACAGTTACACGGAACATTAAAAATTAACAGTACAAAAATTATAAAAAAAATTTAGGACACTATTACAATTAGTTTATACTTGATCTCTCCAGTATAATTTCTAAGAAATCCGAGCGAATTTTACACGCCGGCGTGTATGCGGTCCAAAAAAAGAAAAAAAGAAGCAATATCTATCACGAGAAAAATTAGCAATACAATAGAAAGCTATCACCCATAAGTAATCTTAAGCAGTTTAATATCAGACTTAATTTTTTCAATTTTATTATAAAACCAGCGACTCACGCTCGCTTCGCTCGCGTTCGTCCCTAGGTACGTTTTCTCGGTTAGCTATGTTTATACATAAATAGTAGCTTGCTACTCCTAAAATATTTAATTTAAATTAAGCGATTATCCTCGTTTTGCTCGGGTGCGTACGCCGTACGCGGATTTTCTTCACAATTTCATGGGTTTTAATTTTTTTCGCGGAACCCTGATTCTTTTTCTAAAATAAATGTAATCTAAGTTACTCCCTATAACATCAGCTATCTGCCAGTGAAAGTCCCGTCAAAATCGGTCCAGCCGTTTCGGATTAGCCAGAACAAACAGACAGACAGACAGACAAAAATTGTAAAAAAAGTTGTTTTCGTATATGTACCGTGTATACATCCATATGCATTTAGTAAAAAGCGGTTATTTTAATATTACAAACAGGCACTCCAATTTTATTTATCTGTATAGATATGTCGATATCCGAGTTTTTGTGTAAGATATTATATTGTTTTAATATTCGATTTATAGGGGAATAAAGGCAATACATTGAATAACAACACGTCCTCAATCGACACTCTCACCAAAATTTTCGATTTCATCGTTTCATCCTGATTATGTGCGTTAAAATTTATTTTAAAAGTGCACAAGTTCAGATGAAATAATTCTATACTAGTACAGGTGCCCCTATAATATAAAGATTCTTAAGTTAATAGAGCAGTACATATTTTTGTTTGCTTCAATAAATAATAGATGCTCTGCAATCTTTCGAATTGTTTGTTTTATAAATATGGGAAAACTAACTTCCGTTTACCTTCACTTTTTAAAACCATAGTATATCTATATGTGATCTATTTTTTATCTTTTGTTTATTTTGCGCAGTTCAATAACAAAGATGCATATAATGCCATCTACTGACATTTATTTGAATCATTTTTCAGAATAATAATAGAACAGGATTAACAATAAAAAAACATAATTCCTTTCTGCGACATATTTTATTTTTATAATCAACATGATACAGATGTTATGGCTTTGTATTGAAATATTTTCTAATATATATAATAAAACATTAACTAATTATCTTACATCCACTTGAAAATGTACAATTTGTAATCGATCTTACAAAATATTGGAACCCTCGGCGAGTCCATACCAACTCAGCGTGTCCGCACTCCGCGACGAGCGCCGGACGGTTGGTATCGACTCGAGGTCATTTAATAACACTTACAAAGATAAACAATTGCTCCTACGATAAGGCATTGCAGACAGACGCGAGACACCGCCAGTTCGGCGGCGAAAGCTCAACGATTATTCGATTAGCTTAAATTAGTAGATGAGACTTTCGCCACAAAACAAACTATCGGCTATTTGCACGCAAGAGCAATTTCTTTTGTCCCGGAACTGTCATTAAAAATCTCTGATCTATATAAAAAACTTAATCCAAATCAGATTTATGTCATAGAAAAACTTAAAGAACTTACAATTAAGTTTCGGATCTATTGGAGACGTATTGGATACGTCAATCATTAATTGTTAGATTCACACAAGCATTTTGTCATAAGAAAGTAATAAAAGTCAATGACCATGTTGTAGTTACAGAATTATTTTACATATTACATAAAGATATAAAAAACTGTTTTATAATAATAATAATGAAGTAGACGCGTCTAGGCGACGTGTACTCGAAGCGAACATCACACATGTACCGAGTATCGTATTCGGGCAACACTGGCTGTTCCTGCTCAGCCGTCGGTGCCCGCCATTATGTCACTATAGTATAATATCTTAAGATGGAAGCGTTATAAGCATGCTATTTAAAAGAAAATAGCACCCGATAAAACTTTATACTGTTTCTAGATTTGAATACATTATGAAGCTAGACGTTAAATATTTCAACTGCTTCAGTTTATTCTAAGTAAAAATAAGTGATCTTCCACACGATAAGTGGTATGACAAGAATACAATATTAACAGTTATATATGTGCTTAACATGGAATAAAAAATATTTTAAAATTATATGTAATATCATATAAATATATATGTATGTTCATAAAATAATCGGTCAAGTGCGAGCTGTCAAGTAAGCTTGGTTATTTTATTTTTCACTAGCGACTCACCCTCGCTTAGCTTCGGGTTCGTCCCTAGACATAAACAAATGTATCCCATGGGAATTGTGCATTTTCCGGGATGCTATATAGCCTATAGCCTTCCGCAATTAACGGGCTATCCAATGCAAAAAGAATTTTTGAAATCGGATTAATAATTCCTGAGATTAGCGCGTTCAACCAAACAAACAAACTCTTCAGCTTTATAATATTAGTATAGAAGTATAGATAAGCGATATCCTAATCTAACATCCATCATTTCATAATCCATATTCTTTTTAAGAATTAAATTAATCAATTCGGTGATTTGACTCTTTCCTCATTTTGAAAAGAATGGCGCAATTTTCGTATATTTTTTCCTTCATTTTATAAATAGTGACTTAAAAAAATATAAAAACTATATATTTTTCATGCATTTCTCACCCATTATCTCTCATTAGTCATAACAAATCCTCCCATTTGATACTTTATAAGATTTTATTGTAAAATTATATCTAGCTATATGTTTATATCATTATAATGCATTTGCAGGAAATTTTCGACTGTTGAAATTAAGCTGTAACAGAAAGACACGCGAGTTCCTCACATGTCACATCAGGTGTAAGGAAACAAAATACCATTGTGTGATTAACTGTATATCATATGGAAGATCACTAAGGAATTTAAAACAACTAAATGCCACAAGGCTAAGATCTTACAGCATATGCAATTTAATCCACAGTCTATGGGAACCAGCTGCAGTGATTAAAACTAAATTTAGGCCCAAAAAGCGGAAACGCTCTTGAGTCGCATCACAAGTATTAACACGCATGTCACCTACAGACAGTTGTTGATAAAATAAATTACAGTAAAAAAAAATGGTTTTAATAATTTAAAGTATAATTTAAATACATTTTGTGTCACACAGATGTCACACTCCGATACTGTGATGTCAATAATTATTATAACCATAAAAAAATATAAAATTATCGTAATAAGACTGTAAAATTGTTACTATTTATAAACCAAAAAAAAAAAAAAAAACCATCCATCGCTAACGTCTGACAATACTTACTACATTTATCTTAAACTCATTATAGTATAAATATATTATTCATCTTTATTACATAAACTCACCGAGTGATAGAAAAATAACAAGAAAGAAACCAACAATAGAATGGAATGGGTACCAAAGGCTGTCAGAGCGGAGCTGCGCGCCGCGCCAGTGAGTATGTACACATACATTGAGACTCCAAAAAAGAAATAATTTATATTCACACATCAGTCCGTGCGGGCGGGCGCGGGGCGCGGGGCGCGGGGCGGGGCGCGGGCGCGGGCGTTAGAAGATGTCCGGCAGCGCGGGCCAGTCCTGCCGCCGCTTGCAGTCCCAGTAGCGGTCGTTGTACAGGTGGCGCAGCAGCGGCTGGCCGGGCGCCGCCTGCCGCGTGAACCACACGGGCGCGGGCGGCGGCGGCGGGCTGGCGCGCCGCGCGGCCGCCGCCTCCGCCGCCGCCTCCAGCTCGCGGCGCGCCACGCGCTGCTTCTCCTCGAGGCGCAGCTTCTCCGCGTTGGCCTCGTCCCAGAGCCCCTCCTCCATGAGGCGCTGGTCGGGCCGCAGCCGCGAGTCCGTGGGCGCCACGCCCGGCTCCGGCTCGTTCAGCTGCGCCGCCAGCAGCGTGAAGTTGTACCATCTGTGGGGGTTTCAATGTTACATTCACATCTAACCGTAAACATTTATATAATATCCTAGCGACTCACCCTCGCTCCACTCGGTTTCGTCCCTACTCACGTTTTAATATTTAGTATAGATTTCTTAGAGATGAGATATTTTCCCGCAGTAAAAAGTATCCTATATGTTGACCCGAATAACCAGCTTTCACCATACGCAATTTCATCAAAATCTTGCCAGTAGTTCATCCGTGATGCGGTAACAGACAAACAGACAGACAAAAATTCTAAAAACTGTAAATTCGGCCTCTGTATCGATAATAATGACTATTTCAATTAGATTTTCCAAAAAATATTTAATGTACAGATTCGGCTTAGTTACAATTTTATTATACCTATGTATAGATTACGCAATCTTATTGCCTAGATTCACATCAGTAGTCACTGGTTAATTGACTCACTTAGTCTCAAATGAATGAGACGTATAACGTATAACTCTCTATCTCACACCTCTTGCACAAATCTCATTCCAACATGAAGGAAAACAACGTAAAAATTGCGTATCGAAAGTCGCATGAAGTCACTTAACCCACATTTAGCCGGCGTGGTAAGGTAAGACCAACAACAAATATCGTAGTCAAATTTATTTTCGTAATGTCTTCACAAATTACAGCTTAAACCCTATATTTCTAGGTAATCAGTCTCCGTCTAATAGTTTCCAAGCTTAGCTCCAACAAACACAAACCACACGGAGACTTTTAATTTACAATATATCACTATTGTGTCAGTATAATCTTCTATACTAATATTATAAAGCCGAAGAGTTTGTTTGTTTGTTTGAACGCGCTAATCTCAGGAAATACTAATCCGATTTCAAACATTTTTTTGCATTAGACAGCCCGTTAACCGAAGAAGGCTATAGGCTATATATCATCCCGAAAAAATTTACGGTTCCCGTGGGATAGATTTGTTTTTGTCTAGGGACGAGCCGGAAGCGAAGTGAGGGTGAGTCGCTAGTTGTCATGATATAGCAGCAGGTACTGACTTGTCGGAGTCGGGCGGCGCGGGCACGCGCTGCCAGGCCAGCACGAACTTGCCGGTCTTGCACACGGTGTTGTCAGGCGACGCCGACGTCACGGCCGCGATCTCCACGCGCGAGTCCCAGTGCCCCTGCAGCACGTAGCGCGGCTGCACGCGCACGCAATTCATTATCATTATTATACTATTGTAATAACATTTAAATTGGAAAAAATATATTCAGAATTGAATTATTACATTTTTTTTTACTAAATGTCATGACTCATGAGTCATCAAGCAGTTTGGAGATAGAAATTAGTACTGAAAAGAATAAATAAAGCTTCTGAAATAGACGACTGTTTGGATTAGTAGACTGTGGTATATATCATTATCGATCATTATATAATATAATTCATATTCATTTTAAAAGCTATAATTAGAGCACAGTTTACTTCGTCAATGTTACGTAGAATACAGCAGGAGTATGGAAGACAGGAGATAAACTATAAATGTAAGGGGAGAGTAATCTCTGGGGTGACTGACCACGCCCTGCGGGTCCTTGATGACGCCGGTGACCTTGCGCTGCGTGTCCTTGCTGAAGTACCCGTAGGGCAGGTACTTGAGGTGCGCCACGTAGCCGGCCGCGGGGCCCGCCTCGCCCACGATGTCCATGTCGCCGTGGTTGTCCACCCACAGTTTACCCACTATTATATTGTGCACTGTCGTCGTCACCTGTACACCATTACACACTTAAAATATATTCATTTAAATATATTTAATTACACTCTTACTAATAAAATATACAGATAGGGTGAATTTTTCAAGTGGGCGTGCATGGCTAAATCCGAAACTATGAGGAATAGCGAAAAGTACTCAAAGGAGTCTCGGGCCCAATTTTCATGAAAACTAAAAGTGCATCATTGGGTTTTTGAAAAATCAATTTTCCTAGCCAGGAATCGAACCTGTTGATTTTGAAAAAAAAAACACACACTGTATAATTACACCATTCGATAGTGTTGCTAATAAGGAACGCATTCTGGGAAGTCATGACATACGGCAAACTTAAGGAAAGAGCTCATTTTTAACAAAATGTTTTTTATTGTTCTTTGTTATTTACTTAGTAAACCTTAACAGATCAATTGTTCAAAATGATAGCCGTTGTTTTCAATACATAGCTGGATAGTGTAATTATACAGTGTGTGTGTGTTTTTTTTTCAAAATTAACAGGTTCGATTCCTGGCTAGGAAAATTGATTTTTCAAAAATCCAATGATACAGTTTTAGTTTTCATGAAATTCGGGCCCGAGACTCCTTTGAGTACTTTTCGCTATTCCTCATAGTTTCGGATTTAGCCATGCACGCTCACTTGAAAAATTCACCCTGTATATGTCGGAGATGGTCATCAATACGGTCGCTAAAAGAGACGCGGCACGACACCCGAGTGTTGGCAGCACCGTCGGCAATATCGTCGACACTCGACACTCGGCGAACTTCGTGCTACGACGGAGACTAGCTAATGGAGGCGTGTGATGAGGGCCGGTTACTAATCTTCGAGCCGAGCCGAGATCAAGACCTCTTCACTAGGAATTGTCCAACGTTTCGTGTAAGATAATTATTGTGAAAATTATTAAATAAGACAGCCGATGACAGAACTAAAAACGTTTATTATAATACGTAAGGAAGCTACTAGATAGATAATATGCAATCGCAGATTTTCCTGTAGGCCTTTTTAAGACCTACAATTTTTCAGTATATTATTTTGACGTATCACTCTTAAGGTTTGTTTAGTCAGCTTTAGCCATGTAAGCGGTCGAAAACAGTTTTTTTTTACCAAAATACAGCAATAGTTCAGTTATTTAGTACAAAATACTTACAAATTATCCTCATTCACGCATCACTCCACCAACCATCACTCCAATTGGGACGAAGCTTCTAATTACCTACCTGGTCGGACTAGAGGGGGTGTACGTAGCTCGTATATTACACAGACAGACACACCTTACCCCAGGAGTAGGTATTGCCGGAGCTGGGGTAGCGCAGGTGCGCGACGGCGTCGGGTCGGAAGGAGATGCAGTGTCCCGCGAAGTGCGAGCGCGCGGCGAGGCTCTGCCACGACGCCCACGCGCCGCCCACGCAGTGCAGCGCGCTCGTGGGCGGCGAGTGCAGCACCTGTGCACGCCTGACTCGCGTTCACGGCTCGCGGGGGAGTGGGGGGAAAGGGGGGGGGGGGATGGGTTGATGGAGGAGTGGAGGGGGATTGATGGGGGAGTGGAGGGGGGTTGATGGGGGAGTGGAGGGGGGCGGTGATGAGGGAGTGAAGGTGATGGGGGGAGGGGCGCACGCGTGTCTTTTTGGTGGATGTTTGAGTTAAGCGGCACTAGTGTGTCTTTGAGGCAGGAAGCTCGAGTTATTTCATCGCGGGAGTACATTTGAGCTTGTCATTTTTGCGGGAAGTTCATCGCAGGTTCGAGTCCGGCGTGAGACTAATAATTTTTGGCAATAAATAGAAACGCGATCGTGCGGGTTTCTTTATTGGCAGGAAATTATCAGTATTAAGTATTTGGAAACTTGGCGTGACATCATAATAGAGGACCTAGCGTGAGGAAAATGGCAACACTCGTGTGTGTTTCGTTATGGCAGGAAGCTCATCGCGGGTTCGAGTTTTTGTCTCATTGGGATGAGAAGCTCTTAGTAGAGGTGAAGTTGGTGTGCTTTCGAGTTATATCATTATGAACGGAAAACTTAAGCCCTCAATATAAAATGAATTAGGATGTTAGTGATGGAGAAGGACAGAACACTATGCTTTCATAATAGTTGACTAGCGCCAATCAATAAAATTAACCCGCAATGAATATAGATTTGTTAGAGCTTTACCATTGTATATATATATTTCCAGTGATAAAAACTCTGGGTCTCATTTCGTCTTACTTGATTTTAAATCGACTATTTAAAAAAATATTGAAGATAATTTCAACAATCATTTATGAGAACCTTTAATCTACACAATAAAACTTTTAACATATTTTTAATATGTAGGTAATAAATATTAATTTACGACATTAGAAATACTAATAAATAATCAATTAACTAAAAGATATCTACTCCCTGCCTCTGAGTATTATTAAATGAATACCAACCTTACATATCGAAGTCCGTACATTCTCAGCCGACTGAGAACTCGTAGAACTGCCGTAGAGACCCAAATAATAATATTTTTTTACTTACCGCTGTTCTAAATATGTTATCCATATACAAAAATTATCTTTCAAACGTAATTTTATCTCACTCAAATATAATGTCATACATAAAAAAATTCTTAATATCTATTTTAAAAATGAAAGGAAGACATTTTCACCATAACTAAAATGTACTTATGTTCAAAAAATGTTGTTTAAGTAATATATACTACAAATAAATAAAATTGGAGCGTCTAAATGCATATAAATTTGTCCATCTGTCTGTTGCCTTTGACTGCTACACACTTTCAGTGGCAGATATCTTATATTAAAAGGAATAACTTAGGCTTTTATTTTAGAAAAAGAATTAGGGTTCCGTGCAAAAAAATGAAAACCCGTGAAATTGTAAACGAAACCCGGTAAATAGGGATACAGTAAGTCGCTGGTTAGCGACAAATGATCACAGGTACATCAAAGTGGGGCGGCGGCGCGGCTCACCTTGCGCCAGGTGTACTTGTTGCCGGAGGCGGGGAAGTGCGCGAAGGCGCCGCCCAGCGGCACCACCTGCAGGTACTTGCCGCGGAACTTGGTGGTCATGGTGAACTCCTGCCAGCACTGCCAGCCCGCCGCGCCCTCGCAGAACTGCGCCACCATGGGCGGGTGGTGCGACACCTGACGCCGTCACCAATTTTGTTTATCATTTCGTTAATTACGCATATATTTTTGTTAATGTAACGTAGGAATATCTAAGTGTGTTTATAGTTTATACGTTAAATAAATTATCACTTTTTTTTCAATATGAAATTTCACTTTATTTCAATGAAATAGAAGGCAAGAGTTAGTATACCAAAAAAGATCGAAAGCTATAGGCGGGTGTTAAAGGTTAGGCGAGTGCTGAGAGGAAGGATGTAGAAGAGGCAGGAAGTTAGCTAATACATAAAAAAACATCATATAACTAAACAAATAAATAAATTAAATATTAAGTCTAAATTAAATAAATAATATTCCCAATGACTACAATAAATTATAAAGAATGTACCTGTTCAGATATCGAGCGCCAGCCGAGGTCTGTCATACGATCGCATTCATATGTCTCACCCAGTAACGGGTTGAAAGGCTTTGTGGTTCTGAAAAGATTACATCAAAATAATTACTTCAAAAAATATCTTACACAAAATGAAACTGAAGATATGTTACTTTAACTATATATAAATAAATAACTTCATACAATATAATTCGTTTTGGCAGATCAAGCTTTGCCACTAGACTATCAGGGGCCACACATACCATACTAAATATAAGATATTGTCAATTAATATTACAGCATTTAAATAGCAAATTGATGTCTACACACAAGAATATGCCGGGGCGAGGGCGCGAGCGCGGAACCTCATTGAGACAATCACTGCATGTAACATCATGTCAAACATCTTTATTATACAATCTCGACATTCCATATTTCTTACTACCGACATAGACGTCCCTAGATGCCTGTCATACTTCAATTTAGAATATATTATTTGTATATAGAATTTTAAGGCGGCGGTAGCCCAGCGGTAGCGCACTCGCTTGGAAAACCGAGTACAGCGGGTTCAAATCCCGGGTCTCGCACCTCTGATATTTTCATGTGCGAGTCATTTCTAACATGATTACCACTTGCCTTACGGTGAAGGAAATCATTGTGAGGAAACCTGCATGTCTGAGAGAACCTAGCAAGTTTTCGAAAGACATGTGAAGTCCGCCAACCCGCACTTGGCCAGCGTGGTGGACTATGGCCTGATTCCCCTCGTATTGAAGGGAGGCCCGTGCCATACTGAATTTTATTCAAATCCGTCCAGTCGGTTTAGTGAATAGATTGATGTACCTGCATGCGGTGGTCGCGTAGGAGGAGACGGTGAAGGCGGCGACGTAGGCGAGCTGCTGCGCGGGGTCGGCGCACGTGGCCGCCTGGTCCAGGATGGACGAGTACTCGTAGTCCTCCGTCAGCCGCTGCAGCATCGACAGCGGCTCGCTGAAGTTCACCGGGATAGGGATCTTCGACAGCTCCTTGCCTGGTGGGGAATGCTGTGTGTAGTGTTCATTGACCGACTACAAATGACCTCCTCATTTCGTTTTTATATTACGCATATTCTTCTAATTTAGGAAATTTCAGATTTTTATGTTTCTTTTTTTCATTTACCTATGAATACATTTTGAATAACTCTACTTATTTGAGCCGATTTCGAAGTTAACTGTAACTTCTTAGTTATTGAATTAAAGTATGAAACAAATGGATAAAACGATTTTATACATAACATTTTTGGAAAGGTTACATAGATGCATGTACCTATTCACTTTCTATGTCAGGTGATGTCTGAACAAACCGACCAAAAAAGACCTGAAGATATTCACAAATCATAACATTTAACAAAACATAGCGTCTACCTGTCTGTTGTAACTCAAGAACCACTGGGCGTGTTACATAACCTTTGTAACACGCTTTTATCAGTTACTTCTAATAGTCGTATAGATTTAAAACCTTACCAATATGTAAAATCAAGGTAAAAATATAATAATTTGAAACTATCAAGCTAATATCAGATCAACTTGATCAAAATAGACAAATGGGGCACTATACAGCGTGATTAGAAAGCAGACTCTATGCCTAAGCGAAGTAGTAGATGCTTAGTAGTAATTATATGAAAAAAAAAACTTGTATTTCATTTCACCATAGATAAACCATAGATTTTAGAACCATAATAAATCAATTAACATTTGCTATGAAGATATATCAATTTATATACTATAGATGTTAAACAATTTGAAAATATGTAATATCACTTGATATGCTGAAAAAGAAAATAGACAAAATAGGATATATTTGATGTCTGCTAAAAGCCAATTAAGGCCAAATAAAAAACCAGCCTTAAATTAAACACAAAAACACCGACAGTTGATTGAGTTTAGGTGTAGGCGGTAAACTCTTGTACTGATCCGATAATAGAAATACTTTCACTAATAAAAAACTACATTATGTACGAGGGGCATAGCTAGTACATGTGTGTTATCTGCGAAACATTTACTTATGTACATATCTATACTAATATTATAAAGAGGTAGTTTGTGAGATTGTGAGTTTGTGGAGGGTAATCTCTGGATTTACTGAACCGATTTAGATGATTTGGTAAGAAGATAGTTTGAGATCCTGGAAAGGACATAGCATACTTTTTATTCCGGAAATCATCCTTGAAGGGGGTGAAAATAGGAATGAAAGTTTGTATTGGGAAGCAAGCAAGGGACGAACCCGAGCGAAGCGAGAGTGAGTCGCTAGTATAAAATAATTTCCACGAGATATTAATGTAGTAGGTAATATCAGCCCATTTGAAACGTGCTTGCGAATGCGAAACCAAGACAAGTTAGTTCAAACCACCTTGAACTTCTGAGATTTCATGTGCGAATTTCTTTCAATCATATTACTACTTTTAAATAAAACTGATCTTTATTTTATTATGAAGTCTTTTTTTCAAATCCATAACCCTCAATAACTTAGTGCTATGTTATTTTAAATTTGGTGACAGTCGACTCGGAAGTTATAGGTGTTGGACATTAACAGAAGAATTGGAAGTGTCACATGACAGCAAATGTCATAATAATAATATATGGAAAAATTGTAACTTTGTCTCTACTCTCAGTAACTTTTGGCTCTTTCATTTCCTTGAAATAATTTTTATATAACAAAAAAAAAACATTTATTTTTTCGATTTTGAGTAGGTATCTATATCTCGAAAACAAACCGAGATATCGAAAAATTTTATTCTTATATTTTGTTTTATTTCTTCAAGATCAATAAGAATTCATCGTCGCATTACGTCGCCACGGAAACCAAAATGTTGCCTGTCTACACGAAAACGCATAAGCATTCGAAACGTCGGGATCCAAAAATCTAAATAAATCCGCGAAAAGATAGTTTTAATTAAAATAAATTAGTATTGGCCAAAAAACACCTCAGCGGAGCGAAGGTCGCTCACGGCATATGAAATCATAGATAGAAAATGAAGGCCATGAATATTTATTATGCAGTATTGGAGTAGGTCAATTTCCATACTGTCGTAACACAATACCGACTCAACAGGTCACCATATTAAATTCGTGACCTCATTATTTTATTTGTCAGGTGTTTGATGAAATTGTTAACTTTAACAATTATACGTTTTGTATTAATCTACTACAACTATCAAATAATACGGTTTATACGAGTTTTTTTTTAACCTTTAACAAAAATGTCGCAATAACAATACTTCAAACGCTAATAAATCGATTATTGCAATATTTTAATTATTTGTTCCCACGATTTTATACTTTAAAATGGGGTTTAACAAAAAAATCATTAACACATTGATGCGTGGATATTTACAGTACGTTTTAATTATGTATTATCATGTACATGCATTCGGCGATGCAAAGCGCATTTATTCAGAAAATATTATCAACAGCTAAAGCTGTCCTCATCCTCTTTATATTAAGAGGTAACTAAGGCCGTTCATAAAATACGTCACGCTAAAATCAGCTTTTTTTGACCCCCTGCCCTATTGTCACGCTGTGTCACACTTTCTGTGACCCCTCTAGAAATATTTTGTCATAAGAACTAAGACAATGCCCCCCCCCCTGAGATTCTGAGTTTGATAAATTTATAAATGAGAAAAAGTATTTTCATTTGTTACTGAATCGAGAGCGCAGGGTACGTGGAAACGATACTCTCTAGTCTCTCAAGTATTGGAAAAACAAAGAAAAAAGTTGCGACGGATCGCAGTGCCGCGCCACAGAACTAGCGCTCATGATGAAAAACAATGAACGGCGAACGTCACGTTGCCGTAGACCTCCCGTCCCCCCTTGTCACATCTTGTCACACTCAGCAAGACCCAAGTTTCTCAAACAAGTCAAATACCACTGGGCTACCATTGTATTATTAATTGTCGACTAAAAAATGAGCCCTTTATCTTTTTTAGTCAGTCAATAATCATACTTATTTACTAATTAAATCACCCTACCAGGGCGTAGATTATATATATATTCGGATTGTACTATATTTGTTATATTATATTATATTGTTATGTTATATTATAATACATTAATAATTAGATTTAATTTAATTTAGCCTTATTAAATAGTTTATATTTTTATAATTAATACTTAGATCTGTTCATATATGCACGTGATGTTCACATCTTAGAAGACATCATTTGTCTGATTGTATACTTTTGAATAATAATAATTAAGCTTGTTTATTTCATTTGTATGTCGGTTTTGTGAACTTATAAATAAATAAATAAATAAAGCAATTGTAAACTCGACACTGTTGTTACTCGAACTGTAATGAGTGATAAAGAAAACAGGCGGATTACTCACCAATGCAGTTCTTCATGATGGACCAAAGCGAGAGCGGGTAGTTGGGCTTGTCGGGCACGCGCGTGCGGCGCGGTCGCCCGTCCACCGTGCCCGTCGTCTGCGACACGTGCGGCTGCGGCGGACGACACACATAATATACTATTTCATATTACTTATTTATATATTTGACCAACTTTAAGAAAAGAGAAGTTATGCGAATAGTTTTAGTATAATACAGCTAATGTGTAAAATCTCGCTCCAATCGGATGCGCCTCTAGATTTACAAAACGCTCATAATATATAACCTACCTAGATGATTCCTTTTTCTATTTGAGAAAATTGTATGAAAATTCGTACAGTAATGTTTGAGATATTTTCGAACAAACACAACATCAACACATATTACATAATGATATAGATTATTTTTTTACATAGTGTTTTTTTTATTAAATTAAACTGCTACTGTTTTTAGAATTTTTGTCGGTCAGGGAACGCATCACGAGAAAACTATTAGACAGATTTTGATGAAATTTGGTATTATGATAGCTCGTTATCTGGGTCAACATATAGGGTAATTTTTACTTCGGGAAAATATCTCATCTCTGAGTATGTATGTATGTATGTATTCAGCCCTTTTTAACGTCCCACTGCTGGGCACGGGCCTCCCTTCAAGACGAGGGGAATCAGGCCATAGTCCACCACGCTGGCCAAGTGCGGATTGGCGGACTTCACATGTCTTTCGAAAACTTGCTAGGTTCTCTCAGACATGCAGGTTTCCTCACGATGTTTTCCTTCACCGTAAGGCAAGTGGTAATCAAGTTAGAAAATGATTCGCACATGAAAATATCAGAGGTGCGAGACCCGGGATTTGAACCCGCTTCACTCGGTTTCCCAAGCGAGCGCGTTACCACTGGGCTACCACTGCCATTACTTGCCATTACTTGCCATCTCTGAGTAATCTATACTAACCGTTAAAACGTACCAAGGGACGCGAGCGGAGCGAGGGTGAGTCGCTAGTTATTATAAGTACCTGGGCGAGTTCTTTTTTGTTATATCGGATTTCTTAGATAAAAAAAAACCAAAAACTTGAATAAATACAAAAAAAAAACAAAAGTTAAAACTTTGTATTCCGACCGGGACTCGATCCCGGACATATGTGTTGGTTTAACTTGCGTCTTGACCGCTTGACCATGATGCTTACATTCGAGTGTAAGAAATTATCGACCATATTCTGCGTAAAATAATGCAAAAAAACCGCATGAAAACTCGAAAACACGCTTTTTCCCAGACATGAGACTAATCTATGAGAATGAGATCAATTTTTCGCCCCCGAAAGCCCCCATGTACCAAATTTCAGCGAAATCGTTAGAGCCGTTTCCGAGATCGCTGGTATAAATAAATAAAGATATAAATATACAAGAATTGCTTGTTTAAATATATAAGATATAAAAACCAAATATTAAAAAATGTGACCATTTTCCCTTAGAACTGTGTGAACAACTTATAGTGGTAATGATTTTTTAATGACGCAAATATAACAACACATTAGTATATTATTATAGGGCCTTAACTCGACCTTTAATCATTATACCAACAAAATTAATCATAGAGGTTTACTGTAATAAAACATTGGAAGTATATACCGCCCAAATACAACACCCCTTAATTTAACATTCATAAAAACTTAAACTACACTTTTATATCTTTGTGTATGCGAAAGTTTATTAGAAATAATTTTTTTAAATAAAGTTTATATAATATTGGATCTACAGATTTCCATTATATTGTGTATAAGTTTAGCGGGTATAATATTTTTTTTTTTTTAAATAAAATGGTATTTTAATGGTTGATTTCTGTTTAAAAATTTAGATTAACAATGTTTTATATCGAAAATAGCAAATTATTTCTGTTAATCCATCCTGCTACATTTTTTTATTATTGTTAGTATGATATTAAGTTTCACATAACTAACTACATACATAACACAAAACAATTTTTGTCAACAATTAACTTTGCCCACAAGTGAACACATATAAAAACAATTTAATCAAGTTGTGACTAAAATAATATTTTATAGTTATCTACAACAGAGTTTAAGATGACAAAAAAAATTAGTTGACCAAAGTTTGATCTTCAAGACAAAAGTTATATATTATAAAAAAAAAATACAACTAAAGACAATAAATATTAAAATTATTAAATCATTAGTGTCAACTCACCCATATTTTAATATCCTGGTGCTCCTTATCCTCAGACTTGCTAACTGCTGCTGCCTCGGCACCACCCATTGTGCTTTCTGCCCTTTCCTTGTCTTCCACAAATATCACCTACAGATCATTACTTTCATTGTTTATCTGTTATTTACAATGATAAGATACATTGGTGAGTATGAAAGAAAGAACATATAATAATATAATATAAGAACAAAGAATTATGCCAACCAATACCTTTAAAAAAATTAATTATTATTCATATATCTTCTATATTAAACTTCTATATTATTTGACATAAATAAATATAGAAGTTTCGTTTAATACATAGCATTAAGAAGATTTTTAGACAAAAGCAATACTTATATGTCATTAACAAAAATAAATATAAAAAGTATAGAAAAAAAAAAACACTCATAAAAAAAAAATGTCAAGCCAATATTAAAGCGAATGTTAAATTTCTCTGACCTGTTGAGTTTCAGTTACAGTTTCACCCTCTGATTCATCAGAACTTTCACCACCTTTTGCTTTGTTTTTTCTATTTACCTGAAAAAGAAATCAAATACGTAAAACAATTTCTTATAAAAAAATATCAAATATATATTGTTAAATAATTTGTATATTAACTGAGTCAAATAAAAAAAGGAATGTTTGTTACCTCCGTAACAACATTATTATTTAGTGAAATAAGTAAACTCACAGGCACTTTAATTACAAACGAAGTCTTGTCCTCCATAGCAGAAGAGACTCCCTCTTCCATAGCATCAAAGAACTCATGATCCTCATCTTCTGTATCATTACCTTGCCCGGATCCGTTGCCACCTGCCCATATGAATTATTATTAAAATTCACTATAACTATACTGACTTTAATGTGATTTCTAATTAGAAACCTCAGTGTTACTATTACAATGTTTCCTTATCCATGACCACCTTTATTATCTTAATGACTTTGATTATAAGATAATAAATTTGAAATATGTTCTTTGTGCATAAAAAAAATAATTTCTTCATATATTACATTTTGTGCATGATATAGTTTAAATAAATTACCCTCTGTTCAAGTGACTTTAAACACTAAAACATCAAAACATTTAACCACTGATACACAGGCTATTTATTGCACATGTGAGGTAAAGCAAACTAAACTGTTGTCACATCTTACCAACGAAATCTATGAAGCTGCCGCTTGCTAATAATGTTGTGTTCAATGAAACAAATTTTAAATAAAATAAAGCATTATGTTATACATAGCGTCATCACTAATATAATGAGACTTGAGAGGTACTTGTACTCAATTTAGATAAGCAACATTGGTAAATGACTACTATTCAAGTTTTTGTTGACACTTATACATTTAATTCATAATTATTGGGTATCAACTCAATGTAAGTATTAGCATAATACAACAGTTGTCTACATAATACAAATGACTAAGAGGACTGACTGCTATCATTTATTACTGTATCTATTTCTATATTTTCTTATACAGAAAACTGTTATCTGCTTAGATTTCAAACAATAGGTATAAGATAAATTAATATTAGATAAAATTTTATGTCAATCAGGAAAATCAGTCAAATGACAAATACTCTACATTATTTTTATACTTTGAAATAGAGCAAATTCATCGAAATAGTTTTATAAATAGTAATCTAAACAAACATTTGTTTACCACATGACAGCTAATATATATTATGAGTGATATAAAAATGAAAAGCATGAAATATTGAAAGCAGTGGGTACATCACTTTGAGCAATCCTCGGTGGATAAAATATTTCATATATGTAATTAATACACCATTGAAAAAAACTGGTCATTTCCTCTTAAGTAAGTTATAATACAAAACACCTAAAATAAAGTTTATAAATGTTATTTATTAATGCTAAAAAATATTAATGCCTGACTAAAAACATACAATTGTTTAAAAATGCTACCTAACCTCTTTGGGACAAAGTAAGTTACAACAGTGTTCTCATCCTCTGGACACCTTTTATTTAACTCATTATAATTCAAACTTCTGAAATTATTTAACTTAGAATGTAATGTTCCTAGTAACATCACCATGCAGCAGCAAATTAATATATAGCGAATATATAGAATGAGTGAAGTTTCTGAATATAAAATGTATGTTCACAATTCATATTCATCCTTGTGCTATATGACTTGCAACAGAACATAATCTAACGATAATAATAAGTATTTTCCTTCTATTTTGTTGTTCACTTACCGCCCATAACGTCTACTATTGAAGAATTACGTACTTGTCATTACAAACTAACCTAAAGTATTAGTATTTGATGCAAGCCACTAATTACACAAGGCCAAGATCACGATACACGTATTTCACAAAATATATAATAATATTTCACATTTGCTAACACACCACTGCAGAATGCACTGCCAAAAGACGACACTTGGTACCTACCAAGCAGACAATAATTAAATAAATGAAGACGTAACAACCCGCAACGTATCAATTTTTGCAATACTTTTGTAATAGAAGACAACGTTGAATTTGCCAAAGGCCGTGAAATATAAAATGATATAAATTTAAAATCATTGCGGTATTACGTACGTACCGTAATGAATTGGGCATTTAATTTTCAACTTTCATTTTTTTTTTATTTTTTAACGACACTCCTAATTTTTATTTAATACATGGAAACAAAATAAATATGTATCGGAGATCTCAATTTAAGAAGTCGCCCATCTATTTCCGATTATCCGTCACCAGCGTCATACAGTCATGCGTCAATTTTTGTTCATAAACGTTTCGTTTTTCCTTTTGATATTAAACTTGCGTATTAATTAACAAATGAAGTTAAATTAACTATTTTATATTTTAATATTTCCAAAAAAAAGTTTTTGTAATATTTTATTTTACAAATGTGAAAACAAAAGAAAAAGTATCCAATGATTGACAAATTTATAAAATAATGTACACTGTACACAATACGAGTATTGCCATTGTAAAAAATATATTATTTTAATAAATTTCAATCCATTCATTGAGAAATGTGTGTAATTTATATTGATGTCAGTAAAAAAAAATGATTTATTTTCAAATAAATAATAAAGGATATAGCGGGATAAGTATAACGAATCGGCCCCATAATGGCAACATATATATCGAAACATTTTTGTCAATAAGGGCTTAAAGAAAAAAAACTATTCATATCAATTTCACTCCCGGTTTTTTGCTTTAACCTTGAGATATGAAAAAAAATTGCGTAACTGGTTTCGTTCAAAAATCGCATATCTTAGAAACCTTGAAAATTAGAAATTTAAGAATAACGCGAAGTTTTAGGTAACCTTTGAGAGCATATTATATTTATTTTTTACTAGCGACTGATACTCGCTTCGCTCTTGTTCGTCCAAAGGTACGTTTTAACGGTTAGTATGGAATAAATAGACTATATATATTACACATGTACATAAGTATGATAAGTTGTTGTGAGTTGTATTATAACGTGTTTTCCTTGCTTAGTTTAGTGTTTAGTAGCCTATGTCACTCTCCAGCCCTCCAACTATCTTGACACAAAAAATCACGTCAATCCGTCACTCTGTTTCGACGTGAAAGAAGGACAAGCAAACAAACACACCTTCAGATTTTATAATATTAAGTATGAATTTTCATGTCAGTATGGTAAGCATTTTTTAAAATAATAGGAAGGACTAAAGTATAAGGAAGATATATACCTATATATTTGGGGGGAGGGAGGGGTATGTTGATACCCCCCCCCCCCCCAAAAAAAGTGGAGGAAATGCTTTTTTTTATGAATTTTTAAAAATCTCGTTTTGAGTATGTTTTGTTAAGTGTTTACTTCAATTTTGCGTGAAATTCGATTTTCTAGTTTTCTAGTTTTATGGAGTTCAGAGTTTATGGCTGTAACTGTTCTAACCTAATCACAAACAAAATCAAAATTTTCGTAGATATTTCCCCAAAAAAGGTCAGAAATCACTGTGAAATTGTTAAAACCAAATAAAATAATGTAAATTTTCAAATAAAAATTAAAATGCGCGTCAACTTATTATTTGCAAAATCAAAAAGCATAATTAAAACTCCATAAAATAGCTGTCAAAATTACGTCAAAAGCAATAAAATAGTGCAGATTGAGGTCATATTTATCAAATTTCGATATTTTTTATTTCCAAAAGTTTTTAATTTCCTCCACTTGAAACGTTTGTGGGATTACTCAAGATAATAAGTACTTTGCACAAAAAATAAAATCAAGAATCTACTGCACCTCCCGTATACTAAAGCTGAGCCAAATAATAATATTCAAAAGATAAAATCCGTTTAACAGCTTCTTTTTGGAAACTCGGGAGATTTTTACTTACTTTTTTACAATCTCAACATTTCACCTGTACAACTAATGTTTACAATATTCATAAGATGTTTTTAGTACCTCACTAATTAAAAAAAAAAAACAAGGAATTAACCTGTGTGTGGAGTACTTCTAGCCGTGACAGTTTTCTCCAAATTATCATGTTGCCTTGCAAGTTGTTCGACTACTTCTTGCAATCTCATTTTCTGGTCGCGTTCGTGTTGTAGCGCGCGGCTCATGCGTGCGCTCGACGCCGCCGCCGCACTCATAAATTCTGAACATGCCTGGACAAAATTATATTAGCATTTATTATGCTCATTGATAATAAATTAGTTTCTGAGTGGGTGTAGATCTGTAATCTCATACATCAATAGCTAGGTTATTTTTGATGTATTTTAAAAAATTGCTATTACATAGTTTAATTGTTTGTCTTTTAAAACTCAGTATGAAAATATTTACATTCCATCAACAATCAATGCTTACAATGATTAATTTAATAGATATAGTACATGTAAATCCTTCCCTGTTTTTGATTATTGCAAATTGGAATTTTGAATATCCTCGCTCTAAGCCAAGTCTTCAAGTTTTACTCAATTTGTTCGTCGTTCATTAATTATATTTACGTTTTCATGGTTAGCTGTGTTTAGGTATACATAAATAGTAGCTTGCTCTTCCTAAGATATACATTTAAATTATATAGCGATTTACCCTCGCTTCGCTCGCCGTACGCGGATTTTGTTCACACTTTTATGGGTTTTAATTTTTTTTCGCGGAACCCTAATTCTTTTTCTAAAATAAAAGTAGCCTAAGTTACTCCTTATAATATCAGCTATCTGCCAGTGAAAATCCCGTCAAAATGGGTCCAGCCGATTCGGAGATTAGCCGGAACAAACAGACAGACAGACAAAAGTTGTAAAAAAATGAACTTGACGACACGTTTCGCCGTTTGTGCCAGCGGTCCCGGGTTCGAGTCCCGCTAGGGGCATTCATTTATGTAATGAGCACGAATGTTTGTATTCCAGTCTTGGGTGTTTATATTTATAATATTATGTATGTATTTAAAGTAATACTTATATGTGTATTGTATCAACTATCTGGTATCCATAACACAAGCCTCGTAGCTTACCATGGAACTAGATGGTGCTGTGTGTTAATGTTTAGTACATTATTATATTACAGTTACTACGCGCGTAATTAATGTTAAGTTTTTCCATTAAAAGGGCATTTTTAATACTAAAAAAAATTGTAAATGCAGCAGCAAACATTATAAATTATGTTGAAAACTTTTTTTGGATATATCACTATGAAAACGATATATCGATAGATGGTGCCTGCCAAGTATATTCGTCTGCCAAGTATCAATTTGCCGCTCTCTGAATCTGCCGCCCGGGGCATGGCCCCGGCTTACCACCCCCTAGATCCCGGGCTGATTCTATACTTACCGTTAAAACGTACCTAGGGACGAACCCAAGCGAAGCGAGGGTGAGTCGCTCGTACAAAATAAGTAATAACATATCATACAGCCATTAGTGAATACATTTCTGATTTATACACTATATTATTAGGAACCTATTTACATTTTTTTCATAAAAAAATCTTTAAAAAAATACGTATCATCATCATTATTAGGTCTAGGTATATTCGGCAGCGTACGGACTCGCCCACGCAGTTCATTGAATTATTTATAAAATTAATGTAAGTCTGTGTCGCTTGTTGCATGATTGTTACCGTCTCATTCGTGTCCTTGATGTAAACTTGAAATTCTCAAATAATAGCTGTATTCGCTTGTATAAGATATGAAATAGGATTTCGCCTAGAGAGAAGTAATATTTGTCAAGACGTTTTCTTTTGCGCTTGCGATTTCTTTTTGCGTATAATAAATACTAATAATAATAATATTGTAACATAAATGTTTGTTTTTTTTTTTAAATCATATTTCTTTTGTCACGTTTGGAAAAAATTATGAGAGTAAAATTTTTACGATGCGCGCGCACACCGACAGGCAAAAAGCGACATGATGAATTTAACTGAAAGCGACATGATGAAATTAGCTGCATTCCTTTTACAAACAGAGAGTTGTGACATACGGGATGAAATCTTAAGCTATTTTTGATCTGTTACGCCAAACAAGTATAACTTCTTGCGTACGTAAGTACACATACACGTTTTTTTTTATAAGTATTAAGCGAAAGGGTCGACAGTATAAATCCTATCAATGTTGTTGTTATAAACTTAAACAAATATTGTTTAAGTTTATAAAGAAATTACTTAATTAGAAATTATTTGGATTACATTATCCACTGGTCATTGGATATTCTAAGATAAAACTTTGATGATCTGACACACAGATAAGTTTCCATGGCGATATAGTTCAATTTGTGTTATTTAAACAACATCTTAGTTCTGCAGTTATCAATAAATGGCAATGCTTAAAAACTTTGTTTAAATTAAGAAATTACACCAACTCTTCTTGGAAAGTCAGTAAAAAAGAAAATAATTTTCAAGTGTTTTGTTTTGGGCGAATAAAAACGACTGTAGACTGTGGTTTGGATGAATAAAAACGACTTTAGCATAGACTTACAAAACTTAATATCTACCAACAATTATTTATTGTAATAAATTGATAGTTCATAATCTAGTGATGTTCTTAAAATATAGTGTATAATAAAATTTTTTAAGGTGATATAAATTATCATGTTACAGATT
Source organism: Argynnis bischoffii washingtonia (assembly GCA_033884665.1). Lineage (NCBI taxonomy): Eukaryota > Metazoa > Arthropoda > Insecta > Lepidoptera > Nymphalidae > Argynnis > Argynnis bischoffii. The sequence continues at coordinate 5,090,591 of CM066628.1, read as the reverse complement.
TCAACGACATATATTTCAATGTAAAAGGAAATTAAAAAATAATTATATATGTAGATATTAGATAGCATCGTTTTTATAAATAAATTACTTACTAAATCTATACATATAATAAAACTGTAGAGGTCGAATGTCTGTACATAGAAAAAAAATGCTAAAAACCGAGTTAAGGGGATGTAAGAGAGAAATAGAACAAAACCAGGTTTTTTTAAAAATTTTTGTTTCTCTGTCTGTTTGTCTGTTTGTACGGGCTAATCTCCGAAACTGTTGGACCGATTTAAATGAAATTTTGTATGGTGGTACATTATATCCACGGTCAAAATCTTAGATACTTTTCACCCCGGAAAGTAAAAGTTCCCGTGGGATAGTTAAAAAACTATAGTAACTTATGTCTTATACAGCTTAGTACACAAAAACTACTGAGTAGATTTTAATAAAACTTTACAATAATATAGTTCATACATCAGAATAACAAATGGACTACTTTTTATCCCGGAAAAACGTACGGTTCCCGTGGGATAGATTTGTTTTGGTTTGTCTAGAGGCGAACACGAGAGAAGCGAACCCTGAGCTGTTAGTACTTATTATAAATAAATTACATACTTACATTCATCATAGCATTACAAGATATCCTGAACAGTGTTGCTCGTTCAGAAACTTGTTTAGTTGTATCGGTTGGTGGTATTTCTAAGTCCACAAGGGATCTTTGTAGAGCTGCCCCATGTCTTGCCACTAATTCAGAACATGTCCTGAGGTCATGGAACCTCGCGGCCAATTCCCTGGCTATGCCTCCAGCATCCTCTCCTTCACCATCTGATCCTCCAGCAGCCGCAGGTCCAGATGTCATCTGATCTTCATCATCATCTGACTCTTGTGCTCTGCTGCATAAAATTAATTAAACAAAACCATAAATCTATACTAATATCGTTTTTTTGTAATACTTTGAGATTTACGCAAATATTTAAAATAAATAAAAATATCCTTTTGGATTCTAACCAAAAATTAAAATAAATCCATGGAAAATTTGAAAAGATTATTTCACTTAAAATGTATGTTTGTAAACAATATATGTACTTTGAAACTACTGAACCGATTTTAATTGTACATTCACTAATATATAGCTAAATTGAGAGTGTTATAAGTTATAAATTGTTTGTTGTGTTTAAGCCGAGCTTTCACAGTTTTTTCTAACATGTTGAGAGAAATACAGAGGTATTTGTGTCGGTGCGCCGCTGGCCCAAGAGGTGTTCTGGTAGCCTAAGCTATTCTAGATAAGATAAATAGAGCGATACAATCAGATAAAGATCTGAAATAAGAAATTGCAATGGATCCCATCGCACATAGGTTTAGAGGGAACTGAGGAGGCTGACTAACTAGCTCAACTATGTACAAAAGGGTATAATTAAAAATATTCTGAATTATTCAAATATTACTCTGAAGTTTTTATGTCACAAAACAGTTATTTAAAAATGGAACTATGTAGAAGCCCACAAATACCATTGGTATATTATTTATATTTAAGCAAGGATGTGTATTTGTTTTTATGTTAAACAAACATATTTCTTTGACTAAGTTATGTTTAACTAGTTATTATACACCAATATAATATAAAATATAATATTAATTGCTATAAAAATAAATTATTTCATCATCACAAGTATATAATAGAGATAAAATCAGACCTTTACAGTGTTCAATATGGTTTAGAAGATAATGAAAAATGAAAATATATTATGAGTTGTACATAAATGTAATTAGGGTTGCTAATTCTAAAAAAAAGTTTTATCTTTTAATTATTGTATAGACAACTATTTTGAAGTGAAATTTCCTTAGGATCGTTGAGATTTTTAACGCGATTAATCGAAAATGCGACATTAAAACGAGAAACACATAATTAAATAGGATAAGGCAGTAGTAGCCCAGTGGTAAAAGCAGTGGTAGCCCCGTGATATCGCGCTCGCTTGGGAAACCGAGTGAAGCGGGTTCAAATCCCGGGTCTCGCACCTCTGATATTTTCATGTGCGAATCATTTTTCTAACTTGATTACCACTTGCCTTACGGTGAAGGAAAACATCGTGAGGAAACCTGCATGTCTGAGAGAACCTAGCAAGTTTTCGAAAGACATGTGAAGTCCGCCAATCCGCACTTGGCCAGCGTAGTGGACTATGGCCTGATTCCCCTCGTCTTGAAGGGAGGCCCGTGCCCAGCAGTGGGACGTTAAAAAGGGCTGAATACAATACATACAAATAGGATTAAGCCAGCGAGAGAATGGGATCGAATACATTGCCATATTGCCATGGTAACCGTTGTTATTGTTCGACAAATATATAATATTCTTTCTATATATGATATTCTATAAATATATCAACAATATGCCTAATATGCCTTATTTAATTATTGATTTGTTTTAATTTAATTGTGAAAATTGCTAAAGAAGTTTTACTTCAACTGCGTGTAAAGGTTACACGGAGCAATTTTTTATTTAAAAAAAAATATACAAAGGTTTAATTTATATCTATAGATAGACCCTAAAGTTAAGGTGATAACCTTACATAACCTACTTATATATTTATATTTGGTTTGAGACATATTAAGGTGAGATGCTTTTTTTAACACTCAGAATAATAATTAAAATCCAATTTTTATCTAAATAACTATATACATTATTAATTAATTAGGGATATAATATTACATTGTTAGTAAGCAATAATTTAATATGACAATATTTAACAATACAAATCATAAATATTTAAAGTTACTTTTACTCTCTTGGTAATAACACAATTTTATAATTCACAATAGTGTGTTAATTAAGTCCAAAATTATTTAATAGAATCATCAGCAAATATTGCTACAACATAAATATGTATAATAATATGATTGTATTGCATTGAATAAAGATCTCCCAGTTTCCCCAGCAACAGATCAATGTGAACATAGCTAATAGATAGTTTATAGGCTGGAATGTTATCTTACTCTTTAGTAATTTTTTAATCATGTCTATTAATTATTATTTACATGATATATATAGAGTGACTCACATTGCTTTAGCCTTGGCTAATTCCAAAGCAGTGACCCAGCTTTGCCGTTCTACTTCATCATGTGCACGAATATGAAAAGTTTGCGTTCCACCATTGCTGATTACAAATGTGCATGAATCCGCAGTATGGATCAATGCACCTAAAAGGGAAATTGTGCCACGACATGTGTGCGCCATCTCTGCTTGGTTTCTGAAAAAAAATTTTTTTTATCAAAAACAAAAAGTAGGTATATGTTTTTATATTTTATAGTAAAAAATTAATACTATTCAATTATATAATAATTATAAGATACTAAACATAAATGTTTTAATGCTAATAAATGACAAGTAGATTTTTTCAAATAGGATAGTAGTCTAACATAATGAAAAATAAATTGAAACAATAACAAAGAATTAAGTATAATATTTTCCACCAATAAAAAAAATCTTATTTGTTAAGACTGCCAATTAGAGTATAATAATTATAGTAATTAAATGTCATGGTTAATACGTACCAACTTATGCATTATATCATATAGAAAAATATAAAATAAAATTTTAATATGATATTTAGAATTAACAAATCCCATTAATTAAATACAATAATTTAAAAATATGTGTAAAATGTTTAAATTGCACATAATAATAATATTTTGAATACATACAAAGTGTGGTGATAATTAACTGTTAAAAATTCTATACTAATACAATTTATGAACACTAATAAAGGTGTATAAGTATTTTTGGATTAAAATCTCAAAAGACTAAACAATAAAAAAACGATGTATTACATAAATATTAACATAGCATTATTAGCCATTTAATTTTTAACTAATGTATATTCTATTATGATAAACACTTAATAAATATGTATATTTGCTATTAAAATCCAATTTCTATATAAATATTTATAATTTACCTGTAATACGATAATAATCCATTTGACAACACGAACCATCTTCGTTGGTATCCCTTGAGGTAATTTGTCCATTTAAAGAGCCATCCCTTTTTTTCTGGTTCACCAGGAACAGGTTGACCCTTGGGTACAATTACGTCGGACATTTTTTATATATATTTAGCTTACGAAGATAAGAAAACCATAATATACCGAGTACCGACTAGGCCACGTTCATCAACCACCATAATCAAAAGTAGAGATGCAACCATATATCGGATAACCGATATAAATGTCGATATTTATCGATATTGAAAATCTATCGATAACAACTCAAAATATCGAAACAAAATATCAATAGAACCCGCCCAAAAGTACCCATTAAAAAAGACAATTTGCTTTTTTTAGGATATACTGTACCCAAAGGATGCAAAAGAAACCCTATTACTTAACCTCCGCTGTCTGTCCGTCCGTCTGTCAGAGGGCTGTACCTCATGAACCGTAATAGGTAGAGAGGTGAAATTTTCAAAGAGTTTGTTTCTATTGCTGCTATTACGATAAATAAAAATGAAAATTAAGATGGCAATTTTCAAAAAAACTGGCAGGTAAATGAAAAAACATCTATTATGGTACGGAACCCTTTGTGTGCTAACTGTAGCCGCATCAGTTTCATCAACATCTTTAGAGGACGAAGATAACACCATAAATCTCTTGCTCACACACAAATAAAAAGAAAAAAAACCAATGGCGATGACGAGCTTACTTTATATCTTGCTGCACGTGTAAGCAAAATCTAAAAGTAAACGTTCTCAAAACGTGGCAAGAGATGCGAGGTGTATACTGTATATATCCCAATCTGTTTAAAGTGGCAATGATTCACTTACCAATTGTAGCCACAACTGTGCACTCTTAACGCCTTTTTTCAAAGGCTGGAGCCATTATAACTTAAAGCAGAAGCCGATTACATGGAAGTAAACTATCAAAATTATTGATTTTAGGTTCGCTGACTAATAAAAAATACTGGGCTTAGTGTTTTTTGTAATAAATTTATGATACAACAATATATAATGCATATTTTTTTAAGAATTTTATTTCTTGATTTTTCATAGATAAAAAACTACATGATCGATGAACGCTTGATACATTAAGTAAAAGATTTTTTTGGATGTACGCTTTAAAAAGTATCGATCTAAATATCGAAATATAGATATATTAAGAAGAAAAATCTATATATTGGTGTTCTAATCCGCTATATCGATATCGACTTAAATTGATATATAACCATATCAATATATCGATATTTTCTACACTTTGCATCCCTAATCAAAAGTACGTAATTGTGTTGCCATTATATATATATTTTTAATATAATATTCAATCAATTGATTAACTTAAAATATTATAAAATGTAATATATATTTATAGAGTTAAAGATTTGACAGAACACTACACGTGTTTTACAAAGTAAGCCTTCTATATTTTTCATAGCAGAAAGTCTCAATAACTAAACTTGGTCTGACCTAGGACCTCTGTGTCTGCAGCCGTACATACTAGCCACTGCGCAACCAAGGCAGTTAGTGACTTAGGATATAACAGCAACAATGTATTATTACATATAATACGTATTTTGTAGTATTACTGACGTCTGGAGCTATGTTTACTTCAAAATATTTATATAAATATACATTTTTCTAAAACTAAATTTATTGTTGTTTCATTATTATTGTATTCAGCCTTTTATAATGTCCCACTACTGAGCAGCAGGCCTCCCTTCAATATTATAATTGTTATTAGTAGTTTGTTAATAAAACTAAATTGCAACTTCAACTTAAAGAAAAATCTCAAAACTCATCATTCAGTTTTATGAGAACTTTTTTAAAAAAAATACTTGTTTTTATTTAAGAATCTATAATATTCAATTTTTTCCTATTTATTTTAAAGGCTTTTATTTCAAAAATATGCCAGCCCTATCGTACCTTAATCTACATAGTTACATAAACCGGTTACCGGATAGTAACAAAATTGTATACCATCTTGGTCTCCTCGAAAGTAAAAAAGGACAGAATGGTGTTAAAATTACCTATATAGAAACTATTTAGATTCAATGCTTTAATTAGATTTTTATTTGTTGGTCGTACTGGACACATTCCATTAAAATAAATGATAAACATCTTCTTATACTCCATATATACGTCACAGTTTGCTGAGTGATTTTTTCATAAGAAATAGAAAATATTTATTTATTGGCATGTGTCCGGAACGCAATCTATGTGCTATTTTAATTATAGTTCTATTGCTAGAAATCAAACCAGGAATTACGAGGAGGCTGACGTTGCAAAGTTCTGTACCAGATTCCTTTTCCTTTAGAGCGTTCATCGAAATATTCTTTCCATATATTATATATTTTATCTTTTTATGACATTAAAACTTCAGAGTAATATTTGAATAATTCAGAATATTTTTAATTATATCCTTTTGTACATAGTTGAGCTAGTTGGTCAGCCTCCTCATTTCCCTCTAAACCTATGTGCGATGGGATCCATTGCAATTTCTTATTTCAGATCTTTATCTGATTGTATGGCTCCATTTATCTTATCTAGAATAGCTTAGGCTACCAGAACACCTCTTGGGCCAGCGGCGCACCGACCCAAATACTGCAATGCACTTTTAATGTTATATTATAATAAATGTTATATTATATTAGTCTTCGGCTTACTGCTTAAGCACCTGATACTCAACTACTGTACTTAGTTACACAATGTAATTTATCAACAAGTTACTGATTTTAATATTTAAAGCGTATCAGCAAAGTTCGAAGGCGAGCTTTAGCATGAAAAAGCACTCTTTAAATCTGTGAGATTAGATTTCGATTAAATATTAAGTACTAGCGGCTCACCCTCGCTTCGCTCGGGTTCGCCTCTAGACAAACAAAAACAAATCTATCCCACGGGAACCGTACATTTTTCCGGAATAAAAAGTAGCTTATTGGTTTTTCTGGTGTATGAAGTATATTACTGTAAAGTTTCATTAAAATCCAATGCGTAGTTTTTGTGTAGTAAGCTGTATAAGTTACAATAGTTTTTGAACTATCCCACTGGAACTCTTTGATTTTCCGGGATGAAAAGTATCCTATATGTTGACCGGGGATATAAGGTACCACCATGCAAAATTTCATTCAAATCGGTCCAACAGCTTCGAAAATTAGCCCGTACAAACAGACCAACAGACAAACAGACAGAGAAACAAAAAATTTGAAAAAAATCTGGATTTGTTCTATTGCTCTTCTTACACCCCCCTGACTCGGTTTTTAGCATTTTTTTTTCTATGTACAGACATTCAACCTCTACAATTTTATTATAGTATAGATAAGCTGGCAACATCGACTGGAGTGTCATTCTATAATGTTTTTATTCAACAGCTGTCGGGGTGTGAATAAGGTCGTAAAGCGGATTGTTCAAGGTGATACATTCTCTTTATGTGTTTTATTTCCAAAATAACCAGTTTGATCATTTTTGATTATAATAATAGGACGCTTAAAATATTTTACTTAACCTCTAAAATTATGACCTTCTAAGACAGGAAAATAAGTTGTCTTTAAATATATAACAACATATTATTTTATTTTCCGTTAAATTTATTTCTTGTTTAGGTCATAGATATTTAACTACAGGAGAAAAAATGGGTAGCTCGTACTCTAGATCTTACTCTCCAAACAGTGAACAACCAAAATCGAGTTCTGAAAATCGTAAGTGGATTTTTTTTTTTAAATTGTCGCGAAAGTACTATATACTTTTAAATACTATCCTTGCACAGTTGTAATACCTTATATGTTTTTATTTATTACAATTTTAAATTGTAATATTTTATATAAATTATATTTCTTTTAGCTGGAACAATATCGCGTACAGATTCAACTACCCAATATGTAGAATCTGTTGTTTGTAAGGTTAACGATTTACAAGAAAATGAGATGAAAGTATTTGAAATAGGAGAGGAAGGTAAAGTTTTAGTAGTAAAACAGAAGGGAGAATTCAGTGCTGTTGGAACTAAGTGTACTCATTATGGAGCTCCTTTAGTATCAGGAGCATTAGGTGATGGCAGAGTGAGGTGTCCTTGGCATGGAGCATGCTTTAACTTGAAGACAGGTGACATAGAAGATTTCCCTGGATTTGATTCGTTGCCATGTTATCAAGTAACTGTAACAAAAAAGGGAGAGGTCAAGGTAAGATAATAAAAATACTTTTTGATTAACTATAATATTAAAAATATATAAATATTTAACTTATAGTATAGTATATATACATATACATATACATATATATATATATATATATATATATATATATATATATATATATATATATATATATATGTATATACAGGTGAATTTTTCAAGTGGGCGTGCATGGCTAAATCTGAAACTATGAGGAATAGCGAAAAGTACTCAAAGGAGTCTCGGGCCCGATTTTTATGAAAACTAAAACTGCATCATTGGATTTATGAAAAATCAATTTTCCTAGCCAGGAATCGAACCTGTTGATTTAGAAAAAAAAACACATGCTGTATAATTACACCATTCGATAGTGTTGCTAATAAGGAACACATTCTGGGAAGTCATGACATACGGCAAACTTAAGGAAAGAGCTCATTTTTAAAAAAATGTTTTTTATTGTTCTTTGTTATTTACTTAGTAAACCTTAACAGATCAATTGTTCAAAATGATAGCCGTTGTTTTCAATACATAGCTGGATTGGACGTTTCAAGGATTGTACTGCATTTAGCATTACAATATTATTGTACAATATGCATGTGTTTTTTTTTCTAAATCAACAGGTTCGATTCCTGGCTAGGAAAATTGATTTTTCAAAAATCCAATGATGCAGTTTTAGTTTTCATGAATCGGGCCCGAGACTCCTTTGAGTACTTTTCGCTATTCCTCATAGTTTCGGATTTAGCCATGCACACCCACTTGAAAAATTCACCCTGTATATATATATATATATATATATATATATATATATATATATATATATATATATATATATATATATATATATATATATATATATATATATATATATATATATATATATATATATATATATATATATATACCACATATATATGTATATATATATGTATATTGTATTCAGCCCTTTTTAACGTCCCACTGCTGGGCACGGGCCTCCCTTCAAGACGAGGGGAATCAGGCCATAGTCCACCATGCTGGCCAAGTGCGGATTGGCGGACTTAACATGTCTTTCGAAAACTTACTAGGTTCTCTCAGACATGCAGGTTTCCTCACGATGTTTTCCTTCACCGTAAGGCAAGTGGTAATCAAGTTAGAAATGATTCGCACATGAAAATATCAGAAGTGCGAGACCCGGGATTTGAACCCGCTTCACTCGGTTTCCCAAGCGAGCGCTTGACCACTGGGCTACCACTGCCTTGTATGTATATATATATATATATATATATATATATATATATATATATATATATACATAGGAATGATGAATTTTATAAGGGACGACTCACTCTCGCTTTGCTTCGGGTTCGTCCCTAGACAAAAACAAATCTATCCCACGTGAACCGTACATTTTCCGGGATGATATATAGCTTATAGCCTTCCTCAGTTAACGGGCTATCGAATGCAAAAAGAATTTTTCAAACCGGATTAGTATTGCCTGAGATTAACGCGTTCAACCAAACAAACAAACAAACAAACTCTTCAGCTTTATAATATTAGTATAGATGACTTTCGGGATAAAAATTATCCTATGTCCTTTCCAAGGTCTCAAGGTCTCAAACTATCGTCATGCCTTCCATCTAAATCGGTTCAGCGGATTTTTAGTTTATCCATTACAAACAAACATACAAACTTTCAAAAAAAGCGCTGGTTGGTACACTCAGCGCTCATTCTAGATGTTTTATTTCTATAGTATTAAGGTATTTTTATAATAAATTAAAATAATACCATGATATTATATAACAAGTCAAAGAAGGCGAAAAATTCGTAACTTTTAAAAATAATCACTTGCCAGTTGCCACATTCATGTATTTTACGGCCAAAACAAATCATACGTAATTCGTATGTGACTAATATATACTGACGGTGAGTAATGCGTTTAGCTCATAGCTTTTGTACACCATACCAACCTTGCCTTATATTTTTTATCAATTCCATGATACTTGTTTTCCTTGAACAATTTCGTAATTGCAAATGTAATAACATTAAATTGTATTAATCTAACATTAAGATAATAACAAATGCTGATAAGACAAATTTCCATTATTAAAAACTAGCGGCTCACCCTCGCTTCACTCGGGTTCGTTCCTAGCTTGCTTCCCCATACAAACTTTCATTCCCATTTTCAACCCCTTAAGGGATGATTTCCGGAATAAAAAATAGGTATCTTATGTCCTTCCCAGGGTATCAAACTATCTTTTTACCAAATTTCATCTAAATCGGTCTAGTAGTTTTTGAGTTCATTCATTACAAACATACAAAAATTAGCTAAACAGTAGGCAAGACGGTGCAGGGGGAGAGTCGGCGATTGCATCAAGCGAAGCGAGGCGCTTGAATTTTATTCTTGCGTACGTAATTTTTTTGCGATTACTCACTTCTAAGATATTCATTTAATTTTTAAATGAATAATGTGCATGAAACGCTTAAAGCCTCTAACTTATTTAAAATGATAAGGATTAATACCGTATTTGTGTAAATAGTTTTTACATTATCGTATTATATTTGCCGATTTTTTAAAGTATTAAAATAGATATAGTATGTTATCCTTAAGAGATACGCATATGCCATTGCAGACTTCTCTGTAGACCTATATAAGATATACAATTCCACCATACATTATTTTGTTATATCTCAAAGGGTTTTCGTTGAAAGCTCCTAGACGGCTTTATTTTTCGACACCTCCAACAAATATCGTTATATTTTAGCCAATGTATACAAAAACTTAACAAATTTCATACTAAAACCTTCCTCGAGAACCACTCTATCCATTGCTGAAAACAGCATGAAAATCGGTGCAGTAGTTTTTGAGTTTATCACGAACAGACAGACAGACAAACAGTTTTATGATATGTAGTGATTCAGTCTAAAACTTACTACTGTAGGTTGTCATTTATAAAAGTTCGAGATATTCTTTGCATATATTCTTATATTCAGAACATTATTTTAATTCTTTTATAATCGTCGGTACGTCTGTCCGTGTGAAAACTACTACCGGCTTGGAAAGCAGTTCTGCTGAGAGGAGCCGGCAAGAAACTCAACACTCACTCTTGTAAATAATGAGTTATGTAATTTATAACAAAAATTTACAGTATTACCAACAATTCATGTCTAGTTACTACAATGTGGTACCGTTATCTCTGTTAAAAAGCGCGGGAAAGAAATGAATATACGCGTCTTTTTTTAACCGATTTCCAAAAAAAGGAGGAGGTATATATATATATATACGGTCGAATTGAGAAAAATCCGCGAACAAACATATATATATATATATATATGTTTGTTCGCGGATTTTTTCGTCGTTTATGAACCGATTTTGATAATTCTTTTTTTGTTGGAAAGGAGATATCCCAAGAGTGGTCCCATGATAAGGAAACCAGGATCTAATGATGGGATCCCAGAGAAATCGAGGGGAACTTTCGAAAATTGTAGCGGCGACTAGTGCGTTTGATAACATTTTCATTAGGTATTTTAAAGCACTACTATTTAATGAAGGTCTGGAGTCTATCTGATGATGGACCCGAAAGATAGTCGAGGGAACTCCTTAACGATTTACAGCAATTACCTGGTGTTTGGGCTTGATTAATTTGTATTGATGATACGTCTACACTAAAAATGGAAAAATAAAAACTTAAAAAAAAAAAACGACTTCCAGGCACTGAAAAGTAAAAAATAACTAAACGGGGGTTTTCATTTAGAATAGATACTTAATCAGATTTTTTCGAAGTCGGTACCAGCCAATACAAATCAAAGCACACCGACTTTTTTTTTGTTTTTTTTTTAAGTTTTTATTTTTATTAATATATTCCTATTGTCTAAGGTCACATAAACAAATGCTTTATACATAAATCATTACAAATTAATCAATTTTTTTTTTAATAAAACACATAAAAAAATGCAGCTTTACACTTCTACATCTTTTGTTAACTTTACACTTCTACATCTTTTGTTAACTTTAGAAAACGTACTATTACGCTTGCTCAAAATTAATGTTTTTGTTTCAATGAGATGTAAGAAAGTGAATTAATCTAACGAGGTCAGTTTGACCTCGCCAAAGATATAATAGGTCTGAAAAATGGTTTCTAGTAAAGAAAAGAAAAATAGTGAGTTATATTAATATCTTTATCATACTTATTTAATAATATTTAAATTCTTCCTATTTACACGTGTTTGTCGGTATGTCCTTTTTAGAAATGGAAAAACGGTTGACAATATTTTGAATTTTTTTTTTGCATGCCGATATAATATGCCGTTATATTAACTGCCTCGGTGGTGTAGTGGCTAGCATGTACGGCTGCACATCCTGAGGTCCTGGGTTCGAGTCCCGGGTCGGGCCAAGTTTAGTTATTGAGTCTTTCTGTATAGTAAGCCTGAGTAACAGCCCGGAGTTGGGAAGTTGGCGGTGTTTCACCCCCGTGCCTCGGAGAGCACGTAAAGCCGTTGGTCCTGCGCCTTAACTCTCACCCGTCGTGTCGAGTAGTCGTCCCACTGGAGTATGAGAGTGACAGGAATAGAGAGTGCACTTGTGTCTGCGCGTACACTTGTGCACTATAATATCTCCTGCGCAGTTGGCTAGTCTCAATGAGATTGGCCGCCGTGGCCGGAATCGGTCAGGAGAACATCATAATATGTATTCTTTATATCGGTTCACTATTATATTTAAGTAATGCATATTTAACGAAACCAGCCTTTACAAATACTTATCGAAAAATCGTTATGTGGGGCTCAAAACAAAATAAAATTATGACTTGATGAAGGAAAATTAATTCAAAATAGCAGGCAAAATTCTATTCTATCAATTATGTATATGTATCGATGTGGGTAAAATCTTCAGCTTTATAGAATAACTAGCGGGTCACTCTATAGGATATAGGATGGACTTAGCTTTTTAGTCTTAAAGTTTATAGGGAATTTAAAACTTAAATCGATTTCGAATTTTAAAAAGATTTAGTATTTTTAAATCATATTTCTTAGAAATAAAAAAATAATTAAAATCCATTTAAGTGTTTCCATGCGCTATAGGTGCAAGCAAAAACAAACATTCAACTATTGCTTTCGCACCAACAGTCTGTTTTTTCAAAAATATTTGACCTCGATACGACTTTATTATGTGTTAAGATAATCGGTATAATTCGCTCCATGAAATTTTAAATAATGTTTGAATACAGCCTTGAGGAAAAATGTTCTGAAAATAATTAAAAATGTATTCGTGGCTTAAAGTATACACTTCAAGAGGTTTTAATTCAATAATAAATTATATTGAAAAACATTTTTTCTTACGGTATTTATGCCAGGGGTTCTAAATCATTTAGCGCAGGATGAAACGGAACGTTTACTTGAACTAGTTTTTGTCTACAGCTTAGCTTGTAGTAGATCGAAATAATTATTAACTGCAACAAAATTTCATCTCTCTCAAATGAACTCTCTCCCGAATTTCAATAAAATCTCTACATAATGACTTTCGCATAGATTACAGAATTTACAATATTGCCATGACTAAAATCATAATTATCTCCTTACTTTCTTAATGCTGTACCTACTAATAAGTCACATATTCCTTAGATATTATTTAAGTTGTATGTCCTGTTCCCTTAAATAATAATCGTTAGATTAGTCTTAATAATAAGCAAGGAAAATTCAACAATACAGTTGGGTTTTTTCATTTTTGTAATTTATCTTTAATATTTTAGTACATGATAAAATTTGAAGTTAATACCAAACTTATCAATTTTCGTAACATGAATTATGCGTTATGACATCATAAAGATTTTTAAAAATGAGTACTAAAGGAAATATCGATTATAATCATAAAATCATATAAATAATCTAGCGGCTTACCCTCGCTTCGCTGGAGTCCTTAGGTAAGTTTTAGTTTTTTTGAGCGGAATCTTATTTATTTTTCTATAATAAAAGTAGCCAAGTTACAAGTACCGTATATAATTTCATATGTATTTAGCAGACAGACAAAAATTTTAAAAAATTGTGTTTTTCTTATAAGTACCGTATATAAATTCACTTACATTTAGTAAAAAAACAGTTAGGTATTTTGACATTACAAACAGACATTTCAATTTTATTTATCTTTATAAATAATTAATCAAACAAGTATATTTGTTGTGTTGTTCAGGCTGATTTTATCAGAATGCTTGGATTCTAGATATTGAATTCGTGACGCGCTTACAATGCCGCCTATTTATACGACGACTTGGAACTTCTTGTTAAATAGGTCACAATGTTAAATGGGAAAATCTATAACGAATAAGGTTTATATTTTATAACCATAAGTTCCAGATATGAGGTAGCTTTATATGTACTTTCTCATCATATCACTTATATACATATCTATACCATACGGTGTATTTTTTATTTTTATAATAAGAACTAAATAAAGGTATAATTAGTACCTTCTTATTTTGGGATACCTAACTATATTGGTTATGTACCTATAGGGAAAACAGCATTACTTAAAATTCTTCTCATTTATATATTAGAAAAAGCGACTCACCCTCGCTTCGCTCGGGCTCGTCCCTAGGTACGTTTTATTTTTTTTGAGCGGAAACCCTAATTCTTTTTCTAAAATAAAAGTAGCCTCAGTTACTCCCTATAACATCAGCTATCTGCCAGTGAAAGTTCCGTCAAAATCAGTCCAGCCGTTTCGGAGATTAGCCTGAACAAACAGACAGACAGACAAAAATGTTAGAAATTGTGTTTTTCTTATAAGTAACGTATATAATTTCATATGCATTTAGTATCATATTGTCCAAAGCGCTAAGGTTAGATTAGAAATAATTTTATATGGTGGTTATATGGCTGCGCAATTTTCTTAATTTTTTCTTTCATAAGAACCTTCTCCTGACAATAACAAACACAACAAAAAAAGTAATTAGTAAAATCGGTCCAGCTGTTTACGCGTGATGGCGTGATCAAGGGATATATATATATATATATATATATATATATATATATATATATATATATATATATATAGCAATTTTCATGACGCGATTTCGGAGTTATAATTGACATGTCTCGGGAAGTTACAGTTATACCCTCAACCCTAAAGGCTACTTCCCAACTTTCATCTATACATATAATAAAACTGTAGAGGTCGAATTTCTGTATATCTATAGAAAAAAATTTGCTAAAAACCGAGTCAGAGGGATGTAAGAAGAGAAATAGAACAAATCCAGATTTTTTATTTTTTTTATTTCTCTGTCCGTTTGTCTGTTTGTATGGGCTAATCTCCGAAACTGTTGGAGACCGATTTAAATTAAATTTGGCATCGTAGTACCTATAGGTATCCCCGGTCATTATTTTACATATCTCGGAAAATTAAAGAGTTCCGGTGAGATAGTTACAAAACTATAGTAACTTATACAGCTTAGTAGACAAAAAGTTTGTCTTTGCTAGTATAAAAATATGAATGACAGTCGGTTGCACCTCAATCGCGCCTGCTCCCTGCCTCGCCTGCGCCCGATTGCCCTTTCTAGGCGCATTTGGTAGACTATGGATTAGTAGATTGTGTCAGCCCTATACATAAATATTTTTGGAATATTCAAGACTTTTTCGAGTTTAGTAAGTACATAGACTAGAAACTATTTAAAAGTACGTTTTAGAACGTTTATGAAAAAATAGAGTATAAAAAGCAAATACTTTTTTATTTGTACAAAGACTGAAAGTTCAGTGATAACGAGTTCAAACAAACAATAATTTCAGATTTATATTTATTAATATATCAAGTAATATTATAAATACAATAGGTTGTGTCCGTTACTTTTTACGCTGCAACGATCATACGGATTTGAGTGAAATAGATAAAATTTTAGTAAAATTAGAAATGGTGATAGCTTATCTATATCCTGTACTACCACAGGCTATTTTAAATTGTAACTTCTTTATAATCGTTGTGATTTAAAACTACACTAGACAAAAAGACAACCACGTAAATAGGTATATAGGATTAAACCGGCGAAAGAATGAAATAGTATACATTACACAGGAAGTGAAAAAAATATATAATGTAATAAAATGTAAAGTAACTTTTAAACTTTGTAAAAAAATATTATAAAAAAATAAACCTTATAATTATCCTACTCCTGATACTCTATATTCATCTCATTCTCTCGACGTATTACTGTTCTGAAGTTTCACTTCTACCGTATTTGAAATGCACAGACATACACTTTTAATATGTATAGATAATGCTCTAGAAGGGTTATTGTGTAATTTGTGATTTATTTATATATGTATCTATGTATTTTTTTTCAGGTACGAGCGAAGATAAGCGACTTGAAATCTAACAAAAGAACAAAAGATATGGGAATGGTTTCTTCTTGTGAGGATTCAGCAGTAGTGATCGTAGGCGGCGGGCCGTCAGGTGCGACTTGTGCTGAAACTTTGCGAAGCGAAGGATTTAAAGGACGTATCACCCTCATAGCAAAAGAAAATTATCTTCCATACGACAGAATCAAGGTTTCCAAAATTGGTACAGTAACAGATATTGAGAAACTTCAAGCCAGATCCTTGCAATATTATAAAGAAGCAAACATTGATATACTCAAAGGTATCGAAGTAACAAAGGTAAATACCGAAAATAAATCGATAGAATTAAGCAATGGATCGAAAATGTCATTCAATGCTCTCTATCTTGCCACTGGCGCTAAGCCGCGTATTCCAGACATTCCCGGTATAGATCTAAAGAATATTTTTACAGTTAGAAACTTTGACGATTCAATTAATATTCTGACAACATTGGGTGCAGAGAAAGACAAAAACGTTGTTGTTTTGGGCTTAAGTTTTATTGGATTGGAATCAGCTTCGTCGTGTGTTTCTAAAGCTAAATCAATGACTGTAGTCGGAAAAGACACCGCCCCGCTCGGGCAAATATTCGGAAAGGAAATAGGGCAAAGTCTGCAAAAACTCTTTGAAGATAATGGTGTTGCATTCCATTTTGAAACCACGATAACGAAGTGTAATGGCGATAATGGGGTAATAAAATCAGTTGAATTAACAAATGGTATCACACTTCCTGCTGATATGTTAATTTTGGGTGTGGGAACTACATTCTACACAGAATTCCTTAAAGATAGCGGTATCTCTCTGACACCGAATGGCGCTGTGAATGTCAATGATAAACTGGAAACAAATGTAAAAAATATATACGCCGGTGGTGATATAGCATTCGCCCCAGTCTTCGCTCTTGACAATGCACAAATGAATATTGGACATGTAGGTTTAGCTCAATATCATGGCCAAGTCGCAGCCAAAAATATCTTAAATAAAGAGACACCCCTGAGAACTGTTCCATATTTCTGGATGATGGTGTTCGGCAAATCCATCCGTTACGCTGGTTGCGGCAAACCCACTAGCTTCCAAATTGAAGGCGACGTATTAGCGTTGAAATTTGTCATATTTTTCTTTAATGAAGCAGATAAGGTTATTTCAGTTGCATCTTGTATGAGAGATCCAGTCGTGTCGCAGTTTGCAGAACTACTCTATCAGGGTAAATCACTATATAGAAAAGACCTAAAGGATGATCCATTTGCTTGGACAAAAACTATCAATTAAAAATTTACATGAAAATATTTAAGACCAGTATTAACCAGTAATTTATATTTTATAATATTGATGTGATAATTAAAGAACATGCTTTTCTCGTACTTATAATATTTTTATATATACTTATGATAAGTAATATATTGTATGTTAGGAAGTTAAACGTTATATTAAAAAAAATATGCAAATAGTTTGTGTATGAAAGACAAAAATTCCCAAATCTAGAATCTCTAATAAAAAATATAATATCTGTCTGTACATTTTGGTTGATGTTTAAATATTTCAATATATACATCACAATTATGTTGTGTAAAAAATTAATGTATACTTAGGTACAAAACATTCCTAACATGTGATTATTAAATTATCTTTAAACAATATATAAATTATACATTTATTGAGTGGGAACAAGTAACAAACATTAACCACCATTTGTAAAATATTGTGTATATCATAAACATAAATGATCTAATTAAGACAAATTTAAATAAAACGTTTTTATTTGGAGAAGGATTAAACTTTAAAATTTACTCTTTGAAATAACCTGACAAGTAAAGCACAATTAAGAAAATATATTAAAAATAGTAACTGCTTTTTCCCCAAAATTCATATATCCACATTGTACCAGTATAATTATAAAATGTAATAATAAGTAAAATTGTTGCATACTACATATATTCAGTGTGGATTTGATTGAGATGTGATGAGGTCCTTGCTGATATAAGTACATCCTTTGATCTTTTCTGTAAAGCATTTATTTTCAAGACCTTCTAAAATGTTGACAATTTTATTAATTTTAAATGGTATATGTAAAAATCACTTTTTTTTTTAATTTAATTCATGTACCTACTTAAAAATCACAAATGTAAATGTGATGTTTTCGTATCTAATATATCTATATTAAAATTTTTACTGTTTACAAAATAAAGGTTCATTATTGTGCATATTTCTTTTTTTATCATAAGACCCAAGCAATAATTACAAATAAGTTTTAATTAAATAGAAGAATGTATAGTTTTATTTAAAATGTTAATATCACGTAAATCTAAGAAAGTATTAGAAGAAGAATAGTCTTTATTAAATTTTATGAGTTTGGTATTAACAATATTTAAAAATATCCTTTTCAGAGATTTTATTAAAAAAATCTTTATTGATTGATTGTCATTTCCTGATTTATACAGTACTGACAAGTGTCACCTGCATTATTGTACAATGAAAATAGTGTAATACAGATGCCCCACTCATTGCTAATCTGTGGGCTATATTTGTTTACCTGAATAAATAATAGATTTCATTGGTTTGCAAAATTTTAAAAAATTATTTTTTAATACATATATGTAAATTAAATCGTGTTAACTATTGCAAAACTCATCCATTCAATACATTAATAACAGAAATTTCATGATTTTAATAGTTTTTTACTATAATAATCGGTTCATAAAAACTAAGTGTCATCTGTGAATATACACTACAAACCCATTACTCAATTGATTCTTCAATGATCAGTAAGATTATGTGAATTTGACTTACAACCACATTGTTTTGGTTCTCTTCTTTGTTCACTTATAATATTTTTAACTATAATATACCTTTCATAGATCTATAGGGATCTATTTATTATGTTTTGTAAATTTTACATAAACTTTAACAACAAATTGTTATCTATATCTACTGCCATCTTTTCATTTATTTTTCTTTGTGATGATAATATGATAATATTATTAAAAAAAAACTACATAAATAAAAAAACTTACACTATAACTACTCATATCTTTATTAAAATAATAATTTAAAAATAATACAAATCAACTAATTATCCCACTTTTCATTAACGCGAAGATGCTGTAACCTTTCAAATAATGTAACATCTTCTTTGAAATATCTTGCTGAAATACTCTGAAACTTCTTCTGTCTCATTTCTTGTTTACCTAAAGCTTTTGAGTGTCCATGGCTTTCAGCCTGTGAAATAGGTTCGCAATAAGTATAAAGTACCTAATTAGGATATGTCTACTTTAGATTATTAATAAACCATTTTCTAATTTAATTATTTAAGTGCATGAATAAATATTTAAATAAGTTATAAATAGTTACCTCAGTAAGATACGGATGTCGTAAGTAGAACATGTTTTGCTCTTCTACGGCGAAATCTTGTTGTAAGCTTCGAATATGTTTTGGTTCCACCTTTTTTACTAAACGATCTTTTCCTCGGAAAATATGTCCATTTGGGAGCCTGTTACGTCGAAATAAAATCTGCGTTAATTTCATTTTAACAATTTAATTTTTACACCTTTGCACTTTGCACGTTTTGAGGACTCAGGTTGTTTTTATGTGTCAAAGTCAAATGTCAATATTGAAATAGTAAACAGTTAAACGTTTGTCATAAATACGTCACTCGTCGGAAAATAAACTCGCTTTGTAAAAACATCTGTGATTCAAAAATATTATAATAAATATAAATATAAAATAACAAATTATTAAAATAATTGGTTAATTTATTATTACTGTTAAAGTAATATTAACATCATATACATTATAATGCGTTACGGGGACGGGATCGTTGCTGATAAAGTTAAATTGTCTATGTCTAAACTATGGCTGTCGATCGACAAGCGTAAAGTAGTTTTAGTTTAAGTGAATATTTTTTTGATTAAAATAATACTCTAATGTAAATTAAATATATATTGTTGGACAATTATTAAGCATGGCACTGAGAGGCTAAATTGTGCTTAGACTTGGGGGCGGTCGCCGTCCTTGGTTCGTATATTATTGTTGTGTATTTTTCTTCCGCAAATGCTTTGCTTTCTATAAATTTCATTAATGATGGTCTTGAAATTTCAATAAATAATAAATAGTTTATTTTATAATTCATCACTTTGTTGACGCGTATTTTACTTCTATCTTTAACAGTTAAATCAGGGTTCCCTTTCACTTCAATTCGTTCACTGTATTCGTGCTCTACTTATTTTAAATGTTTTACTTCCTTTTTTCTTTACTCTTGAACATTTTATATCAAATAGAATTAAATCTAGTAATAAAATAATAACAGTAAGTACTTTTTGAATTGTAGGATTATTATTGTTTTTGTGCTTGACTTTATAAGTGACCTACTTTTAAAGAGCTTAAGGGTTTTGATAAGGCCTGATTACTATTGAGAAATTCAAATATACTCATAATAAAAATAAAACTTATTTTTTTTATAATGTTTTAATAATAAAATAAAAAACTAATTAAACTTTTCTAGTGTTTATTTTTATTATTTTTAGATGTAAAATTTTAACAATTTCAATTTAAAATGGTTTATTGCAAGAATGGCATTAATCAGTTTATTTTGTTTCATCTTGAGTATGTTTATTTTACACAGTGTCAAGTTTCCTTCCACAATTTTGTCTCAGTACATAATATTGTTTGAGAGCTTCATATTTTTTGTTATGACTTATGAGTTACTATGAAATTTAAATTATTATGTTTTCACTTATTAATTAATTTTAGATTCACATTTACATTTTAATTACTCTATTTGTTTATCTTATAAGAATTTTTCATAGTTTTTTGGTATTCTTTTAGATCATAAATATTTTTATTGTAATTAGTTACTATAGGTATATCATTTTTGTATGTCTTGTATATAGTTGATTTTTTGAATATCTCATTTAAGTAAATTAAAAGAAATAAAATTAATTTTTTTACTTAATACAACTATTTATATGGTACTTATAATGTTTAAATATTTTATTTTAGTGACCTCCATAATCTTCCCTCTCTATAGTACAGCTGGCTGACAGTAGTAATTGATAACGAAGATGGCACAGGTTGGGGCTAACATGGAGTATCAAGAGTATAAATGGGCTTACTCAATCATGGATTCTTCTAAGTAAGTTTAATTAAGTTAGTAGTTACTAGTTATTATCCTCTCCGATAGTTTCTAATTTACTGAAATTAAAAACAAATATTACTTTACCAATTTTTATTGACAATTTTGGTTTTTTCAATTTTTTAAATACTAATTAACTATTTTATCACTGTTATCTCATCATAATTCTATGCTTCACTTAGGCCAAATACAATTTTTATTTCATATACTGTAACTAATGAACCACTCTTGCTTTGCTCCGACAGACCCAGCATGGTACCCACTCATTAAATATATGAAATACTAATATATTTATAGAATATCTTGGAAGGGCAATAATACTAATATATATATTTTAACTATATAATATCTAGTGCCATATAACAAAAAAAGTTAACAACTAAACTCGGCCAGATCTAGGTCTTGAACCTAGGATTTCCGTATCTGCAGTCATAAATGCTAGCCACTAGACACTGAGCAGTTAAAGTTATGTACATTACAAGTATAGTCAAGTCAACAAGTGCTTTTTAAGGCAACTTTTTTCAGCAGTCTCAGAAAAATATGAATGAGGTGTCATTCGATTCAGAATGGCATGTACATGATTTTTGAAAAAAATCAAGTTCTGCTTGCAAAAATTGCAAAAGTTATAAAAAATTAACTAAAAATAAAAAAGGGGATTTAGTGTTTTGCAACTATCTCAAAAACTAATTGAATTTTTTCAATTCTTAATTTTCATATTTAATAAGTTTAAATAATACTTATTAATAAAGTGTCCAAAGTACTTGCGCAAGCCACACCGGCTTAGACCAACCGTTTTAGGCCGTATTTTCATCCCTCTGAGAACATTATATATATTGGTACTGCAATTCCGAAAGTTGAAACTTTTTTTTTAGAAAATTTTCTTTTTGAATATTTTTTCAGATTTGAAAAACCTCAATTAGCTTTTGAGATATTTGCAAAACTATATTCTTTTTTTTATTTTTAGTTAATTTATTATAACTTTTGCAATTTTTGCAAGCAGAACTTGATTTTATTCAAAAATCATCTACATGCCATTCCGAATCGAATGACACCTTGTTCATATTTTTCCGAGACTGCTGAAAAAAGTTGACCTAAAAGGCACTTGTTGACTAGACTCTGATTCTTTTTCTAAAATAAAAGTAACCTAAGTTACTCCCTATAACATCAGCTATCTGCCAGTGAAAGTCTCGTCAAAATCGGTCTAGCCGTTTCGGAGATTAGCCGGAATAAACAGACAGACAGATAGACAGATAGACAGACAGACAAAAATTGTAAAAAATGTTGTTTTGGTATATGTACCGTGTATACATCCATATGCATTTAGTAAAAAGCGGTTATTTTAATATTACAAACAGACACTTCAATTTTATTTATCTGTATAGATAATGATTCATTTGTTTATTTGTAAGGAAAATAAACAATTTAAATGTGTACAATCATAAATCTAAAATCGTTTTAGCTAGCTTACTGGCCTAATTATAGCCTGTAGGTCCCAAAATTCAATTATCACATAGTTTTAATAATAATAAATAATATATACATATGTTGGGACATTAACACACTGCACCATCTATGTAGTTCCATCTTAAGCTACGAGGCTTGTGTTATGGATACCAGATAGTTGATATATTAAACATATATAACTTTAAATACATACATATTATACATATAAACACCCATGACTGGAGTACAAACATTCATGCTCATCACACAAATGAATGACCCCAGCGGAACTCGAACTGGTGACCGCTGGCACAGCAAGTAGCAACAAACTGAGACAAACGTGTCGCCTAAATTTTATCTTGATCTACCCCTCGTCACAACATATAGTACACTAACGTTGCCTACTTTTGATATTATGATATTATCCTTGGTGTATAGGGAAAGTTATTTAAATAGTACCTACTAATTTTTATTCCGCAATGCGTGGATAGTTTTTTATAGGCTTTAATTTAAAATAAGCGACTTACCTTCGCTTTACTCAGGTGCGTTCGTGCGTTACTAAGTACGTTTTAAATATTTTGAGCGGAATCCTAATTATTTTTCTACAATAAAAGTAGCCTAAGTTACTCCTTATAAAGTAGCCTAAGTTACTCCTTATAATATCAGCTATTTGCCAGTGAAAATCCTGTCACAATCGATCCAGCCGTTTCGGAGATTAGCCGCAACAGACAGACAAGCAAAAATTTAAAAATTGTGTTTTCTTACTTATACCATACTAGCGACTTACCCTCGCTTCGCTCGGGTGCGTCCCTAAGTACGTTTTAATTTTTTTGAGCGGAATCCTAATTCTTTTTCTAAAATAAAAGTAGCCTAAGTTACTCCTTAACTAAAGTAACCGACATCGCGCGCAGAATAAGCTCGCTAAAGTGGAAGTGGGCCGGTCATGTCTCCAGACGTACCGATGGTCGATGGAGCCGAAACGTGTTAGAGTGGAGACCGCGTTTAGGCAAACGTAGTGTAGGACGCCCTGCAGCACGATGGACAGATGACCTAAGAAAGGTGGCTGGCAGTGGATGGATGCGGGCTGCCCAGGACCGGGATGGTTGGCGTTCATTGGGGGAGGTCTTTGTTCAGCAGTGGACGGCGATAGGCTGATTGATTGCTTGATTCCTTATAATATCAGTTTTCTGCAAGTGAAAGTCCCGTTAAAATTAGTCCAGCCGTTTCAGAGATTAGCCGGAACAAATAGACAGTCAGACAAAAATTTTAAAAATTGTTTCTTATAAGTAGCGTATATAATTCCATATGCATTTAGTATAAAGCTGTTATTTTGACATTTCAAACAGACATTTCAATTTTATTTATCTGTATAGATATACTTTCATATGTATTTAGTAAACAGTTGTTATTTTGACATTACAAACAGACACTTTATTTACCTGGATAGAATATGATATATTCACTTAAATCTAAGAAAGTACCTACATATTTCTATCATTCTTTGTTGATGGCATTTAGGCGTTCGATTTCAGCACATTTTACCTGTCAATGTCACAGATTAGTTCACTTTTCTTTCTATGATGGCAAAATTTAGTCATTGACAAATTAACTTTTTTATATATAAAATCTAATTTTAATGTAAATAAGGGTCGAGTGAGTGTATGTGTAATTAACTCCAGGGTCATTTGGTTACGCATTGTTTGGCTCCTGTTTATTCATACCGTTTTAACTTGTAACGCAATCAATTGTTATCGCATATTTGCATAAATCTGTTGCGTGAATGAAATGTCGTTGAACCGATATCCTATTTGCTTTGTTTTGTCGTTGCGTTAAAATAGGAAAATTTGTTTCACGTATAACTGTTATATTAACAGTACAAAAGTCATTATGGTATAATACAATAAACAAAATATTTACGAAGTTATTGTAACATGCGACGTTGCGCAGTTTTTTTATTTTTATTTATTTATTTTTTTATTTTATTTTTATGGTATTTAGTGATAAACGAGCAGACAGTCCACCTGATGGAAAGCGATACCTGTCGCCCATAACACCTACGGTTCATGCACTTAAGTTTTATGTAACAAAACTGCAGAACCGCCGGTACGTTATCACTGTGAGGACTAAGATGTTATGCCTCTTGCCTGTAATTGCGCTGGCTACCTTATCCTTCGTACCGGAACACAACAATGCAATCATTGTTGCTTGGCGGCAGAAATAGATAAGGGGGTGGTACCCATCCAGTCGGACTCCTCAGGCTTGACAGAGTCCTACCACCTGTGTTACTTTTATTTAAACCTTGTTAATTTATCGCTGAATAAATATATCATATGCAAACCATCTGCCCGTGCAAGTTAGATATAATTTCATCCGATAGGATTCACCGTCTAAAACTCATCGGTGGGTGCCTTTATCGTGAGTATTGAGATCGTAATCGATCACGACGTTCTGATAGCTAGTCCGTCTTAGCAAGTTTCCTCCTTAGCGCTATAGTTAACTATTAATTAGAAAGTCTTTAACTATAAGTGTTGTTGGCACGACTGGTATTGGGATTTGGGGTTGATTCTACTATTAAAAATTCAAATATTAGACATATACGAGTAAGTCAATTAAGATGTAATGCATACAAATTTAAAATATGTATTATAAATATAAATTCGACTAGCGACTCACCCTCGCTTCGCTTTTGGTTCGTCCCTAGACAAAAACAAATTACCCCACGGGAACCGTACATTTTTCCGGGATAAAAAGTAACCTATGTGCTATTCTAGACTACAATCTATCTCTGTGCTAAATTTCATCCAGATCCGTTCAGCCGTTCTGGCGTGACAGTAACAAACATCTATCCATCCTCACAAACTTTTACATTTATAATATTAGTATGGATTACTAGCGGCTCACCCCCGCTTCGCTGTAAAATAAAAACAAATTATCCCACGGGAATCGTACATTTTCGAACGGGATAAAAAGTAGCCTGTATGTTATTCTGATGTATGAGCTATATTATTGTAAAGTTTCATTAACATCCATTTAGTAGTTTTTACGTGAAAGAGTAACAAACATTCATACATCTATACATCCATAGGTATATCCTCACAAACTTTCGCATTTACAATATTAGTAGGATAAGGAATTACTAACTTCAAATACTGAAATAATATTAGATGTGGTACATCCACATTTAGCCGAAAATATTAGTAGTTAAACGCAAATGTTGACATTCTTTAGGTATACAAGTACACCTACAGCTACTAAATTTAAAGTAGTTTTTGACACGCAATTATGTACTAACAATAATATAATACTCGTGAGAATGTTCCCAACGAATAAAATAGGCCTTATTATTGCCTGTTTTCCATTTTCCGAATGTAAATATATGAGGTGTTTGAATATATTAACTCACGAGAAATAACTAGTATACAATACATATTATACTTGCGACGTACCTTTGCGTTGCTCGTGTGCGTCCCTGATATGTAATTCTTAAGTGGGTTGTCTATGTGTTACTTCAGCTCATAGTTTACCTACCTCCCTCGATTATTTTTTTATGAGATTCAGTGACAAACGAGCAGACAGACCACCTGATGGAAAGCAGTACCTGTCGCCCATAACAGCTACGGTTCATGCACTTAAGTTTTAAGTAACAAAAATGCAGAACCACAGGTGCGTTGTCACTGAGGACTAAGATGATATGCCTCTTGCCTGTAATTGCGCTGGCTACCTTATCCTTCGTACCGGAACACAACAATGCAATCATTGTTGCTTGGCGGCAGAAATAGATAAGGGGGTGGTACCCATCCAGTCGGACTCCTCAGGCTTGACCACCGGTAAAATGTTTACCTTGTCGTTGTGGAGGCTCATCAGCGTCCTCAATCCAGCCGGGCGTGAAGCCAACAAACGCATTTGGGATGTGACCTAGTGGACTATGGGAGCAACCCCGTAGTTGTTGTCTGTTTCGGCAGGTCAGGACGTTGTGGTTGTGCGTAAACGATCCTTCGACGCCTCATTAATACGGGGATGGCTCCGTTGTGTTTAAAGTACCTGTATATAAGTAGGTGGTATGCATTAATACATTTCCGAACGGTAAAAAAGTCATAGTTTATTTAAATGCTTTACTTAAATCCGTCCAGCATAAACACGCTTGAATAGCGTAAACCTATTTTTTTTTTTAATTTTGGCAAATGTAGTTACGCATACCACCTGTGTATATGCAGGTGGTTACATTAGACTCACTGGCTAGAAAGACAACACTACCCACTAAAACCCAATAGAACCTTTCCCGTCTTAATGGGGCGTCGCAGGATCACTCACGCACTCAACCACGACGCCCCGACGCGACGGCAGACCTGCCGAAGCGGACCACACAACCAAGGGGTAGCTCCCAAGGTCCAGTCTGCTATCATAGAAATGCCAGGAGCAACCCGTATGGTATACCGCCCACCATAGGTCGTCTACCATTACGTCTTTTGGCTTCGCGCCTGGTTGGATGTTTTTATTTTTTGTGAGTGATATCGTTTATAGATAGAATCAATTTATGTAGGTATTCATTTTCACATACCTAATAAAATAATCATGTAAATAGGACTACTGGCTGTCAAGAGACGTAGAGATCTTATCTTATCTTATATATTTAAACGAGCAATTCTTGTATATTTATATATTTATTTATTTATTTATTTATTTATTTATTTATACCGGCGATCTCGGAAACGGCTCTAACGATTTTGCTGAAATTTGGTATATGGGGGCTTTCGGGGGCGAAAAATTGATCTAGATTAGTCACATGTCTGGGAAAACGCGTGTTTTCGAGTTTTCATGCGTTTTTCTTATGCATTATTCTACGCAAAATTTAATCGCGACATCTATACAATTCTGTCAGTAACACTTAGTCACTTAATGTAAAATTATTTTTAAGCCAAATTAAAAAGAAAATTGTTCTTATCGCGACATCTATACAACTTTCTCAGTAACACTTAGTCACTTAATGTAAAATATACAATCTTTCAAGAACTCCGAGCGAAGCTCGGTCGCCCAGGTACTGTTAATTATATGTGTAACTTTACATGAAAATTTATAACGGTGTATCCTTACATAATATGGAGAATTGGAATCATAACTTTAGAACAATTTGTTCCAAATTTAAAATTTACCATGCTACATTAGTCAGAAAATATTATTGTGTTTACTTCAATTTCCTATCTCTACCCATAATTAAACCTATAAGCATACTGTTGGCGACAAAGATAATATTACGTAGGAAATCATTTTTACTGTTGTACATAATATGTATTTATAAGTAAAACGAGACATATTGCACAAAATGAAAACCCACTCAATGTTTTACTTGAACACTAACTCGCTTCACCGTTTTATTACAAAACATACAAGCAAAAATAATTACTATAACTTATATGAGACGTAAACAGAGGAAATAGATGTATTTCACCCGGTAGCTGTCCCTCTTATCCCTGTACAGAAGGAAGACTAAGAAATTTCAATCGAAATCTCCGGTTCATGATGTGTATTATAACGTGTTTTCCCGAGGGAATGAAATATTTTTCCGCAATGTGTAACTCTATCAGTCCTTTAATTTTCTTCATTGAAAAAAATTCCTTCGCCCTGTTGGGTGTTAAAGAACGACATACATTAGAATTTTATATTTATATTATTAATACATATTATAAAGAGGCAGAGTTTGTTTGTTTATTTGAACAAGCTAATCTCAGAAACTACTGATTTTAATATTTTTTTTGCCTCAGATAGCTCGTTTTTTGAGGAAGGCTATATGTATCAGTAGCCTTCCTCAATAAACGAAGTAAAAAAAGCTATTTGTAATATATAGTGTATCTATACCATACTAACCGTTAAAACGTACCTAGGAACGAACCCGGTGCGAGCGAAACGAGGATGGGTCGCTAGTTATCTTATAAAACTAAAAAACTAACTTTTGACTAACTATAATGTATCTATGGGATTCGTCAAAATGAATCAATTGAGCTTAAACTAAAAGTAAGCATCAAAAGTTCAGCTTGATTATATCAAAACACTACAATACTAGGCTCACCCTTGCTTTGTTCTGGTTTACCTCTAGAAAAACAAAAACAAATTATCCAATGGGAACCGTACATTTTTCCGGGATAAAAAGTAGCCTATGTGCTATTACAGACTATAATCTATCTCTGTGCCAAATTTCATCCAAATCCGTTTAGCCATTATGGCGTGAATGTTTGGATTAGTAAGATTTATTGTTTTGTCCCTTAGTACACACAACTTTTCAAATAAATAAGAAGGAATAGAAGAAATTTAAAATCGACTTCGAAATTAAATCTAAGTAAGTTACCACTTAAAATTCTAAAAGCTCGCTAAATATTTTTGCTCAAATAATATTTTCCTCGTCAAAAGTAAATTTTGCGGTTATTTAAATTGACTGGTTTCTTAGTTAATTATTTTACTTATATAAAAAAACTAAGAACTGATCTAAATACTGGTTTCTACAACAAAAAAACATTTTCCATAGTACTGATGTCTGCTTTGGATACTTGATTACTTTATAAATTTAAAAACTATCAATTTTTACCAATTTCAAAGACGAAGGCAGTGGTAGCCCAGTGTTAACGCGTTCGCTTGGGAAACCGAGTGAAGCGGGTTCAAATCCCGGGTCTCGCACCTCTGATATATTCATATGCGAATCATTTTCTAACTTGATGACCACTTGCCTTACGGTGAAGAAAAACATCGTGAGGAAACTTGCATGTCTCAGAGAACCTAGTAAGTTTTCGAAAGACACGTGAAGTCTGCCAATCCGCACTTGGCCAGCGTGGTGGACTATGGCCTGATTTCCCTCGTATTGAAGGGAGGCCCGTGCCCAGCAGTGGGACGTTAAAAAGGGCTGAATACAATACAAGACGAAGGAAGTGCTTAATTCGGTTGTATATTATCTCCGCGTAATGTGAACTGGTTTTAATGATTTAATAACTAAACGTGTCTAAAATAAATTTAAAGACAAAATTCCATCCTAATCTTAGAGTAATTATTTTTAAGTTTATTTAAAAGCTATTGTACATTATTTGTTAATTATTATATGTTTTGTAATTTTCAGAGTATCTGCCTGCTTAATATCCATGTTATTGATAGTGTACGGGAGTTTTCGTTCGTTAAATATGGAGCGTGAGGCCCGAGAAAGGGCTGATAGGGAAAGGGAGGCTTCGCTACTCGGTGGAAAGCCGGTGCCGGGCACATCTTCTTCGAATAGTAGTGAGTTATATTTGTTGTACTAGGTAGGTATCAATTGTTATAATGTATCTATAGAAATGATGAACTCTATATAGAAGAAGTTTTTTTTTCTGGCTGAAATTATTGGTGGGTGTTCCATAAAAATCAGCCAGCATCTTAGTTTTTTAAAAGCAATAAATAGAGAGTATTTTATACTATACTTAATAGACTTAGCCGATCTCAATTATTTTACTATCTGTGGTTATCCATACAAGAGATGTGACGCTTTTTATATAATTATACACACTATGTCACATTCTTACCGCTATTAAGCGATATTGATGATTGATAAGTTATTGAAAGGCCAAGAAGAACTTTGTTGTTGTTTTGGTTAGTTATATTAAAATAGTCATAAGGCACATTTCTATGAGTTTATATTTAGATTTTTCTTTCTCTGTTTGATTAGTTCTTCAACCAGATCCATTGGTTTTTCTTCATTTTTCATTTTGAGGTTAGTTCGTGATTATATACCTACTGTGAAGTTGTTAATTAAAATACTGTCGTCTTAGTATTGTCCACATTAACTCACTTTTTGGGGTACTTTTCACGTGGTAGCCCAATGGTAGCACGCTCGCTTGGGTAACCGAGTGAAGCGGGTTCAAATCCCGGGTCTCGCACCTCTGATATTTTCATGTGCGAATCATTTCTTATATGATTACCACTTGCCTTACGGTGAAGGAAAAACATCGTGAGGAAACCTGCATGTCTGAGAAAACCTAACAAGTTTTCGAAAGACATGTGAAGTCCGCCAATCCGCACTTGGCCAGCGTGGTGGACTATGGCCTGATTCCCCTCGTATTGAAGGGAGGCCCGTGCCCAGCAGTGGGACGTTAAAAAAGGGCTGAATACAATCCAATGTGCTCTTACGTGGGTTCGTACCCTATCCTCGTCGCCAATGTTATATCTCGTTAATATACTTAATCAGGTAATTAGTTAATATACGCAAATTAAATAAAACTATCTTTTAGGATTATTTCGCGGATTTATTTTGATTTCTGGAGAATCTCTCCCGTACCATGATTGCTGTAAAGTGTAAAGCATTCGAAACGTCGGGTACCAAAAATCTAAATAAATCCGCAAAATAATCCGAAAAGATATTCTTATTACAATATAATATATTTGACATTTTAATCAAATATTCGCGTAAATTTTAGAATTTTATTGCAGTTTATTCATACTTGAAAAAAAATACAAGAATATGGAAATGTGCCTTATTTCCTATAACTAACCAAAACAAGGTTCCCACAAACTTAATATTCAACAAGATGATTACTTCGATAATAGAAAAAAATACGTTTTTATATTTATGTATGTTTCGTCTAGTGATTGACACGTATGTCAAACATAGTACCACCTTTATTTTTATTCGAGTAACTTAAAGAAAGTAATTAAATTATTAAAATAGAATCTAGGTCTTCTAACACAATATTCAGTGACATGATGCTAAATTATATGATAATATTTCCAGATGTACAAACTCTGAGCACGATGCAGGCGCTGTGCTTCCCGCTGGGCTCGTCCGTTGCGTTGCTTATAATGTTCTTTTTCTTCGACTCCATGCAGACCCTCGTCGCCATTTGCACAGCCAGTGAGTACGAGTTTGTGATCGACTTTGGTTTTTAATATTTTAGTTCTTACTAGCGACTTACCACTTAGCTAGGGTACGTTCTTAGGTAAGGGGATTTTGTTCAACATTTCATGGGTTTTAATATTTTTGCGCTGAACCCTGTTCCTTTTTCTAAAATAAAAGTAGCCTAAGTCACTCCTTATAACATCAGCTATCTGCCAGTGAAAGTTCCGTCAAAATCGGTCATAACAAGTAGGGCTACTACAAACTGAGCCAAACGTGTCGTATTGATGGTTGATGTTATTGCAAATCGTCCGCAGTAATAGCGTGCGCGGCGCTGGCGTTCCTGCTGACGCCGCTGTGCCAGTACGTGGCGGGCGGCTGGGCGCGCGGCGCGCTGTGCGGCCGCTACTCCGCGCCCGAGCTGGCCGCCGCGCTGCTGGCCGCCGCCATCGTCGCCGTCTGGGTGCTCACCGGGCACTGGCTGCTCATGGATGGTGAGTTTTTTTTTTCATGTCACACATCTATTGGCTCGCCTTGGGGATTGTCCATTAATCACGTCATGTCTTTTAGCAACTTTATAACTCTCCCCTCCCTCCCGGTGATACGTGGTGAAATTTTAGACTAACCTCCCCCCCCTCCCCCTTCCCCCATAAAAATCACAATTTTTTTTGCACAAAGTATTTTAATTTTTTTAAAATATTACTTTAAATACGGGTATAAAGTAATATAATTCTAGAAATTTATACACCGTGATAAAAATGTTCAGACAGACATTAAGGTTGCAGTACCTGAAACAAATAGCTCCCTCGCACATGCTCGCTATACCACTGCGGAGTAGACAGGTCTGGAACAAAGCTTTCAGCATTGTCATCGGGCTCGACATATTCTGCTACGATGTCATGGCCATCGGTAACCATATTATTCCATACTTCTGCGGAAACTCCTCCAGCCTACTAAATTCAACGGAAAAACGATAACCGACGAAGTTCAAGGAAAAATATATACATGATATTTTACTGTTATTAATTATAGTTTGGTGATTTTTCCGATTTAACATCTATACAGATATATAAAATTGAAGTGTCTGTTTGTAATGTTGAAATCATTTTTACTAAATGCGTACCGTAAAATTCGCATACCTAATGACGCACCCGAGTGAAGCAAGGCTATGTCGCTATTTTTAAATAAAAGTATAGTTTCGGATATTTTTTGCTGATTTATTTTGATTTTTGGTCCCCGATATTACAAATGCTTTACAGAAATTATTTCGGTTTTTTTTACTGATTCACGTTGATTTTTGTTGCCGACTTTTTATTTAATTTTGTTATATATTCGCCTGAACTGAAAAAAGTATTATTCTCATGTAATATATAAATATCTCGTATCGCGATGTCTTTGGTCGCACTCCTTCGAAACGGCTCGACCGATTATAGTATTTTTTTTGTATATTTATTTGGCAGATATGAAAATAGGTCGTAAAGTATCCCCCCCCCCTCCCCTCCTCCTACTCCCAACCAAATACATTTTTTAATCGCGATTTTAATATTTTGGTATAAACAATATATTTAAAATACATAGCGACGATCCGAGCTAAGCGGGGACGAATCGCTGTATACACAAAGCCGAAGAGTTTTTTTTTTGTAGATTAAACGCGGGCGCAGCCGCGGGTTCTGCTAGTGTTAGTTAATAATATAATAATTCGACGGCACGTTTGGCTCAGTTTGTAGTGACCCTACTTTCTGCGCCAGTGGTCGCGGGTTCGAGTCCCGCTGGGGGCATTCATTTGTGTGATGAGCACAAATGTTTGTACTCTAGTCATGGGTGTTTATATTTATAATATGTATATATTTAAAGTTATATATGTGTAGTGTATCAACTATCTGGTATCCATAACACAGGCTTCGTAGCTTACCATGGAACTAGATGGTGCTGTGTGTTAATGTCCCAACATATTTATTTATTTATTTAATGTGATTGTATTCCGCCAGCAATGGGCATGGGCCTGTGCGTGACGTTCATCGCGCTGATCCGCCTGCCGTCGCTGAAGGTGTCCACGCTGCTGCTCACCGGCCTGCTGCTCTACGACGTGTTCTGGGTTTTCTTCTCCTCGTACATATTCACTACTAACGTCATGGTCAAAGTCGCTACCAGGTTAGTGTACCATAAGTATATCATTATGTTTAGAAGATAAATTATGTTATGTTTTTTTTTTGGTACTATTATTATTATGTACTAGCGACTCACCCTCGCTTCCCCCTAGACAAAAACAAATCTATCCCACGGGAAATGTATATTTTTTTGGGATAAAAAGTAACCTATGTGCTTGCTATTCTAGACTATAATCTATCTCTGTGCCAAATTTCTTCCAGATCCGTTCAGCCGTTCTGGCGTGATAGAGTAACAAACATCCATACATACAAATTTTCATATTTATAATATTAGGGGGATATAAGACATTATTAAATGGTATAAAGGATAAAAACACGAGGTGATACGATTGAAAATTTTTAAAACTTAATTTTTATGTAGTTATATCTTAATCTATACTAATATTATAAAGCTGAAGAGTTTGTTTGTTTGTTTGTTTGTTTGTTTGGTTGAACGCGCTAATCTCAGAAACTAGATCCGATTTGAAAAATTCTTTTTGCATTTGATAGCCCGTTAACTGAGGAAGGCTATAGGCTATATATCATCCCGGAAAAGTGTACGGGTCCCGTGGGATAGATTTGTTTTTTGTCTAGGGACGAACCCGAAGCGAAGCGAGGGTGAGTCGCTAGTTTTAAATATATGCCATAATTTTTTGAATTTTTTTAACGCTAATTATCTATTATAATATATACAAATAAATAATATTTTTAAGTTTATGTAACTGTTTTTCACATAAAGAGTTTCATCGACTCCAGAATTGCTTTAATATTAGTGCAATACAACATATCTATACTTATTATTATTATTATTATTATTATATTATAAAGAGGAAGAGTTTGTTTGTTTGAACGCGCTAATCTCAGAAACTACTAATCCGATTTGAAAAAATATTTTTGCATTAGATATTCCGTTTATTAAGGAAGGCTATGTATCATCCCGGAAAAATGTACGAGTCCGGATAGATTTGTTTTTGTCTAGGGACGAACCCAAATCGAAGCGAGGGTGACTAGCTAACCAAAATATATAATTGTAACAATATGAGCAGGCCAGCCGAGAACCCCATGAACGTGGTGGCGCGGCGCCTGCAGCTGGGCGGCGCCATGCGCGACGCGCCCAAGTTGTCGCTGCCCGCCAAGCTCGTGTTCCCCTCCATGCACCACCAGGGACACTTCTCCATGCTCGGTCAGTGCACCCCTCGACACCACCATTGCTACTACACATGAAACGGATATCTGGTATCCAGCATAACCGGATAGTAATTAAATATCCGAGAATACTGCATGTTTAAAATTTAAAAAATAAGATTTATTTCCTTAATAAACTGCGAGAAAAAAAGGTAAGGAGGCAAATAATACGAAATTGTCATGAAAAGGCAGCGAGGTGTTAAATGGTTCATTCTGCCATATTTTGACAAGTATGATATGATATAATACTTTTTACTGCGGAAAAATATCTCATCTCTGAGAAATCTATACAAATAAATAAAATTGGAGTGTCTGTTTGTAATATTAAAATAACCGCTTTTTACTAAATGCATATGGATGTATACACGGTACATATACCAAAACAACATTTTTTACAATTTTTGTGTCTGTCTGTCTGTTTGTTCCGGCTAATCTCCGAAACGGCTGGACCGATTTTGACGGGACTTTCACTGGCAGAGAGCTGACGTTATAGGGAGTAACTTAGGCTACTTTTATTTTAGAAAAAGAATCAGGGTTCCGCGAAAAAAAATTAAAACCCATGAAATTGTGACAACAAAATCTGCGTACGGCATACGCACCCGAGCAAAAATAGGGTAAATCGCTATATAATTTAAATTAAATGAATATCTTAGGAGTAGCAAACTACTATTTATGTATACCTAAACACAGCTAACCATGAAAACGTACCTAGGGACGAACGCGAGCGAAGCGAGCGTTAGTCTCTAGTCTATACTAAATGTTAAAAAGTTACTAGAGATTAACCCGATTGAAACGAGGGTGAGTCGCTAGTTGCTAAATACAATATATTAATATAAATAAACATGAACAGGTCTTGGTGATATCGTGATGCCGGGCCTGCTGCTGTGCTTCGTGCTGCGCTACGACGCGTACAAGAAGGCCACTCTCGTCTGCCAAATGGGCCAAGTGCCCGGACCACGCTCCATGGTAAGAGTTTCATTCAATACATTAAAATAAAGGTTTTGAAAGGGACTCCACGGAAACGGCTGATCCGATTTTGATGAAAATTATAGATCAGAATGACATATTTCTAGGTTATAATTAATAAAGATTTATAGTAATTGAATTACGCGGGCAGCGTCTTCTATATGAATATAATATGATGCTAGTCTTCTATATATGTAAATAAAATGAATGTTCATTTGTATGTATGTCCACTATGTATTCCTAAACCTAAATAGTTTGAATCGATTGTTATGTGGTGAGTTTTTCTACGTATTCCCAAGAAGAACATACAAAAAAAAATGTTTATCCTATTAACGATATGTTCCTCAGTCGTTACTCCGAACGGATGCACCCAAGTAAACCAAGGATACGTAGGTAGTATATAATGAAAGACGTATGATGGTGCAGGGCTCCCGCCTGACGTACTTCCACTGCTCGCTGCTGGGCTACTTCCTGGGGCTGCTGACGGCCACGGTGTCGGCCGAGGTGTTCAAGGCGGCGCAGCCCGCGCTGCTCTACCTCGTGCCCTTCACGCTGCTGCCGCTCCTCACCATGGCTTATGTTAAGGTATACTATTATATATATAAGGCAGTGGTAGCCCAGTGGCAACGCGCTCGCTTGGGAAACCGGGTGAAGCGGGTTTCAAATCCCGGGTCTCGCACCTCTGATATTTTCATGTGCGAATCATTTCTGACATGATTACCACTTGCTTTATGGTGAAGGAAAACATCGTTAAGAAACTTGCATGTCTCAGAGAACCTAGCAAGTTTTCGAAAGACATGTGAAGTCCGCCAATCCGCACTTGGCCAGCGTGCTGGACTATGGCCTGATTCCCCTCGTATTGAAGGGAGGTCTACCCCCAGCAGTGGGACGTTAAAAAGGGCTGAATACATACATCCTATTCCATTCCGTTCATATATTTATGAAACTTGGTATATAGATAATTCTGTATTTAAATTATATAAAAATAGTAGCATTTAGTTTTCTTAAATTCACAACAAAAAAATATTTTCGTTAAAAAAAAATTAAGGAAAAGGTCAAGTCAAAAGTTAGAATTATACACTTTTAAAGTTGAAAATAGATGAATGTGTGTTAATACAACAAAAATAAATAAACAATCTTAATATTTTATTAATTAAGGTTTTAATATTTTATTTTACTCCATTACAAATAAGCATGTTAAATAATTAAATAAATAAATAATTTTACGCTATGGTACCCTCGGTGTGCGTTAGACGCAACAATTAATAGGTTAATATACTCATTCCATATAAAAATAAAACTGACAACGTCAAAACAAAATTTATTGTGTGTTCAAAATGTATTTTCAAAGTATATCAGAAAATCACATTAAAACTTTGAGTAATATTATAATATCGAATGTGCATATTACAAGACGTCCGCGATGAACAATAAATAGTATCAAGGAGGGTTGATGTCGACCAGGTCTTTGAACTTTTGCCAAATCCTATCATGATTTGATTTGATCACACAAATGAACGCCCCCAGAGGGAACCCGCAACCGCTGGCACAGCAAGTAGGGTGTCACTACAAACTGAGCCAAACGTGTCGTGGGAGATGATGATGACTCATTCAATGTAAACATTCGCAGGGTGATCTCAGAAGAATGTGGAGCGAGCCGTTCATAGCGCCGCCCGCGGGCAAGGGCGGCGCGGACTTCGACGTGTGACTGCCCCCCGCGCCCGCGCCCCGCGCGTCGCCGGCCCTACTCGCTGGGTAAACTGATATAGGTATATGCAGAAGTTGTACCGTCATCATAGTAGCTGAGTGGCGGTTTTGTTTGTTGTAAAAATGATTTGGCCTAGCTTAGCTCAGATTTCACACGGATGGTACTACGTTGGAAACGTTGTGCGAATGTCCGTTATAACTGTGTAAATTGTTAACTTTGGATGTGCGAGGAATAAATTAATTTATAAGATTTGTAAGACAAATTGCATTTTTTTAATTTTATATTATGGAAAAAAACGTTCTCATTATTGGTTAAAACTGTTTTTAATTTAAAAAAAACACTCACTCAGCTGGTATTGATATGTTGTTTCATTACTTTTATATAAATTGTTTTAAATTTTGTAAAAATGTTTAATTTTAAGTACATATATCAGTTACGACTAGGCTTGAGTTGCGTAATATCACTATGAAGACAATCTACTTCTTTAGAATCCCTATATGTTCAGTAGAAACTCGACGTACTGTTCTGTGAAGAAGTAGCATACAAATAGCCAAGTATGACTTGAGTTAGAGGGGCGATGATGCCTCGTATTATCGTAGTTCGGAATAAATATATATATTATTATGTTAATAGATAAATCAAATATTCCAAATAATGTTAGAAATACTATCTTAGTTGTCACAAATGAAATTAATAAAGACCGGTCGCGGAGCAGAAAGAATTTCGTACAATTACCTCTTTGCCCACTGACAGTGGTGACAAACATTTTTCTAAGTCAACTTGCCACTTTCACTGAAATGTGATATTTTTCGTTTATCCCGCGGAGAAACAAATTTCTTGAATGGACGTGAGATAGACGGCGCTGGTTCTATTTTAAAACTGTAAAGAAAACTTAACAACAAGACATTGAAAACTTCAGAAATAATTTCGCATCTCAGAATAAAATGTCGTTAGATTGAATTGCATAACAGTAGCAAGGCGTGAGTTTTTTGACTCAAGGTCAGACAAGAATAGACGTTACTCTCGTAGACAAAAGGCTTGCAATCCCGTAGAACGGTGGTCATTGCATGTGTGTGAGCGCGACGGCAATATATTTAC
The DNA here is from genome assembly GCA_033884665.1 of Argynnis bischoffii washingtonia. Lineage (NCBI taxonomy): Eukaryota > Metazoa > Arthropoda > Insecta > Lepidoptera > Nymphalidae > Argynnis > Argynnis bischoffii. Next base: position 5,051,619 of record CM066628.1, on the reverse strand, counting down.
TCGGAAACAACATAGACAGATAATAGCAAGTTTATGTACTAAATTCTTCCTGCGTCGCGACTTTAGTATAGGTGTGATGTATGTGTTGCTTACCTAACTGTATTGCACTCGGACCTCTGTACATTGATGTTGACATAGCGATGTAAAGATAACATGTTAGGTTAGTGGCTTTCCTTTGATTTGTATATGAAAGTTACAACACAGGGTAACTTTAAAGTGAATAAGTATCTAATTGGTGTACGGAGAGATTTTACAGATTATATAAACACTATATTTAAAAACTTATATAAAGTATTTAATTCGAGTTCTAGATGAAACATTTATTTTTTATTTTTTATAATAAATTGTTTTGTTTAATAGTGCTTTATGAACTGTCACATCTCTTCCTATGACAATTGGGATATGGGCAGAGCAGGTTTTTTGAATATACAACTCAAATAACATTTTCAGTGATACTTACATACTGCTATATCTTAAATACTCAGACTTGGTAGTGTTACATTCTTTTAGTAATATGTAAGAGGGAACTCTGTTTTGGTACTTTTTTAATTGTCATGAATACTAAAAAAAAATTCCTATGAATGTTTCTATGAATTTTTACATAAAAGATTTTTGATAAATAATGAAATCCATATGTTCAGCATAAAGATAACATGGAAAATTGGGTATAGGTTTGATTACATAGAAAAGTAAGGTGCCAAATATCAATAACGGATGTTATCGATAGCTTAACAACGATTTACATAAGGGCATCTCATTGCATACAAATCGATGCAACATGTCCTTATATAATTTTTACTATATATATCTTCCTGTGAATTATCAATCATTTTTATATTCGTTTCTTAATGTCTATATTGTAAGAAAACATCAATAATGAACCAAATATTAGAGAAAATCTAAGGTTCAGAACATTCATTACTAAATATAGGATTTTGTACGAGTTTTTTTTTTCTTTTTAGTTAATACCACCATTATGAATCTCCCTTGTAATTAATTATGCTTATACTTGTTTAATGAACATTTTCACTATAAAATAATTAGTTTAAAAAAAAATTATTATTTTTTTTAAGTCTAAATATGAACAAATCCAGTGACCGATGAAGAATATTATAAGTATGTTCAAAACAAATATATTGAACATCTGGTGAAGTAATGCATTACTGATTACAATAAAAATGAAAACTATGAGAGATTTTAGGTTATTTAAAACCGATGGCATGTTGTAAATTAAAAAAAAATATATATATATAATATAGATTTTACATTTCTATTCTTGTAGTGTTTCTAAACTCTAAAGTTACTTTACCATGAACAAACTTTGTTATCACTGCCTTAGACTGATGTTTTCAATGAAGATTTTTTCTATATGTTAATGGAGTATTATAGAAAAATATTCGTCTATTTAGAACTTAGGCTACTGTTGTAACAGCAACGGTGTTGTTGTAAAGAATTTGATTGAATTTAATGAATAATGTTATGTTAGATTTAAGTGTCAGTAGCAGGAGTGATTCGAATTTTTGTAAGTTTTTATTTTACTAACTTCTTCCTTTTTACTTTTTTATTATATAATTATTAAGTTTATCGTGTGAAAGATGTAACGACTAATATTGAACAGTATTGTTTTGTAATGGAAAAGTGATATAATTTTATTGAGGCTTATGATATAATGTGATGGTTTTTGAATAGTTTTTCAATATTTTGTGTTGAAGTAATGTTGTCTGGAATTAATATTAAGATACAGTATACAGTGACTCGTTTCTAAACATATTTGCTGAATGCCCAAACAACAACGTCTCACCAAATTTAATTAAAATTTGGTGGTTTGTTTTTGGATATTTATATAAAAAACTTCATGTTTTTCCATTGTGTATATAACTGAATATTGTGAATTCGATGTAAAATGATTTAAGTCACTGTCTCATCACACATTTAAAAAGTAATGTATATATTGCCCTCACATGACATTCTACTTATCCACAAATATGGAAAAATGCATTTAATATTTTTATATGTATATGTGAAATTGTAACAATACTTAATAAAAATATTAGATGAATACTGTGTTTTTTATTTCACAATTTGTTTTATCAAGTTCCCAAGAGTGTCGCACCCCATCTACCTGCTACACCTACATACAAAATGAAATGTCGTTTTGTTAGTTTTTCTAAATATTTTGTTTTGAACAGGTTAATAAAATATTATATATTTTAAATAACAATATATTTTGATTATCGAAAGCAGAATTCATTAAAAAAATTAAACACTAATCAAATATTATGACATTAATTTAAAATAAAGAATTATTTTTTATATTGCATCCAGAACTTCAATTTATTCTTCAAAATTAAAAAAAATATATATTTGAGCTAACAGAGTACATGGAACATATTGGCCACAGGCAATAGTGTATTTTCACATATTACTGTGTATTTTGTACTCAAGCAATTTCATACAAACTTCTCTCATGCTTTGTCGTCTACCTTTTAGATGTCTAGATTTAATTAATACATAAGAATTGCGATGATAAGTTTGGCAGGAGTGCCTTTAATAATATTACATTAAACATAGTTTGCTGATTAAATATTTGTGAAAAGGTAATTTTTTTAGAATAATTTAGTAATTACTGTCAGAATCTATTACATTAGTAATTACTGTTAAATATTGTACTATGCACTAATAAGATTACAAATGTGCTAAACTGTAGTTCATCTTATAATATAAACTAAAATGTAATAATAAAAATTCGGAATAAAATATGACATCATTTATTACTATTAATTGCATTATTAGTATCTCTCTTTTCAATAAACCTCAGTTGCTTCTTTTTCATCCTCTTGAGCTTAGCAGTATTTGTTATAACTTGTACTACTTCTGATTTCTTTTTGTTTTCTTCTGCCCTTTTTATATTTTCCCGTCTCCTTTCTTTTTTAGCCTGTTCTTTTTCTTTGATTTGTTCAAGTATTTGTTTAGATAAATCCTTTGTCCTTTTAAGTTCTATTCTCAAAGAAGTTTTCCTTTGGAAATCAGGCCGTATCCCTTTTGTTTTTACAATAGTTGAAAACCTGAAAAAAATATAAATAGAAAAAAATACACAACATGTTTTATTAATATTACAAGTTATAATTTAATTTTGGTAAATAATTAACTTTTAGTTTTAGTGTTTTAACACATATGTTGTCATTAAGTTTGTAATAAGTAAGTCACTAAATACCTTTCTTTCTTAGACTTCCAAAAACGCCCAGACTTTGGTTTTCCTCTAATTTCATCTTTCTTATCTTTTTTATTATCCTTTTGATCGAACGTGTCTTTGCTTGGAGTAACAACTGAACTTTTATCATCAATGCTATTTGTTTTCTTGATGTCTTCTAATATAGATAAAACTTTATTATCGACATCTGTAGACATTTTTGATTTAATATTTTGTATTTTCTCTTTACATATATTTAAAAAATAATAATTAATATTTAAATAAATAAAAAACAGAATTAGTATCCACTGTCCACGTGCAAACTGCAAAACCAATTGACAAATGACACTTGACAGACATTGACATATGACAGTTCTAACTTCCAACTCCCAGTCATTTATGAAAATATTCTTTTCATTTAAATGACAAAAGTTTCATACATGCAAGCAAGTGTAACATAATAAGAAGCAAACTTACATTTATATTATAATATATTTCGCAAGAAATTATAACATTTTTTAAAATATCTAAAAATACTGGGGTGTGAATTGTAACTGTCAAATTGTCCATATTGACGTTTATTTATCAATACGCGGAGGCCGATGACCAATTTATGTGATTCATATTCCAAATGATAATAAATTTATCTATTTTTGGTGAAAGAGAATACTTTAACTATTAATTAGTATTTTGTAATAAGTTATAAAATAACTCGGTGTAACAATTATTTAAATATGCCAGTAAGTACTGCTATCTTGTACCAACGCTTTCAACAGTCAACAGGAAAAGAAAAGTCTAAACTTTTTAACATTTACAGGCCTATCATTCAACATTGGTGGATTACACTCAATCTGTTGGTAATTTAGCTTTACTTCCGATCCGTACGACTTTTAGAGGGCCGGCGCCTGTTAGTCCCAAAATAGAACTAGATATAATTGATGAAGCACTTAATTATTTTAAGGCCAACGTATTTTTTAGGTTTTATGAGATTAAGGTAATTTTTATATGTATTTCTAGAATTTGTTTAAATCTAGTTTATTTTTATTATTTACAAGAAATTAAAATACTTTACACTTTTTAAAGCATTAACTTAATGTCTTACGTAGCTTTTCCAGCTACTGTCACAGTCGAATCTCTCAAATAGTCTAATAAACTTAATCTTAGCCAAATTGTATCTCCTAGATGTTAAAACACATAATATAACTAATTTAAAAAATTATCACTTTTTCAGTCTGATGCTGACAGAGTGCTTATTTACTTGACACTTTATATTTCTGAATGTCTGAAGAGATTACAAAAGTGTTCTAATAAAAATCAAGGCCAGCAGGAGATGTATATGTTGGCAATATCAAAGTTTGACATTCCAGGAGAGCCAGGATTTCCTCTGAACTCTGTATATGCTAAGCCTTCTAGTCCTCAAGAAGCAGGTTACTTTGTCTCTTTTTTCAATATTACACAATGGTCATTCCATTTTTATGAAAGATAAAACTGTATAAACCTAATATATTTTATAATTATTTTATTTTCACATTTTAGAAATTCAATGAATATTCTAAAAACTTGTAAACATAATTTAACTGTATGCATTTTAGATTTAATGAGACAATATTTGCAACAATTGAGGCATGAGACAGGAGCAAGAGTCTGTGAAAAGGTATTGAAACATTTATTTCATACATTTTAAGCCAAAGATTTTTTTTATTTAATAACATTATACAAATCAGTTAAAATAATGTTAAATTATTTTTTAAGGTGTTTGCAACTGAAGATGGAAAACCTAGCAAGTGGTGGTTGTGCTTTGCCAAAAGGAAATTTATGGATAAATCTCTCTCAGGACCGGGACAGTAATTGCAAACACTTTAATTTACTTATTATAGCATTTATTTAAAAAATGTAATAAAATTTTGTTCTTATTATAATGATTTACATTTTCAAATACACATTTAATAGACATTTTTGAATATAATACTGTCTGTAAAAATCTCTGAATATATATGTTTCTTACTTCATATTTTCTTTTATTATAGCTGCATAAAACCAGTTTCATAGTTAATTATAAATAAAGCTGATGAGAATTTATTATTTTTTGATCTTTAACAAAACATGCTGAAAGTTCTCAGTAACATAAGAATACATTTTTAATAATACCATTTAATATAACAATTACAATCTCTAAATAAATATAGTCCAATCAAAAAATCTATACTAATAAATATAAAGAGAACAAGTTTTTTTATTTGAACATGCTAATCTCAGGAACTACTAATATGATTTGAAAAATTCTTTTCATATTAGATAGCCTGTTTATTGAGGAAGGCTAAAAGCCATATATAATATAATGTATAGTCTATCTCTTCCATATTAGTTGTTAAAACATACAGGATATAGGATAGTTTTTATCCCGGAAATCATCCTCTAAGGGGGTGAAAATGGAGATGAAAGTTTGTATGGGGAAGCAACCTAGAGATGAACCCGAGCGAAGCGATGGCGAGTCACTAGTACTTTATATTTCTGGTAAATCCTAGTAGTGTAATCATAACGTTTCAGTGTTTATTTGTCCAAATGACCAATTTACCAATAGAGTTTTGAATAAAGAATTATTGACTTTAAATGTCAATTCTATAGGAATAAATTAACATTTTACTTTATCTATGTATGTTTAAAAATCGTAGAAATAAAGTTATGTTTTTAAAATAGAGGAAAAAAACTCTACCTGTAAAGTACAAAGAGTAAATTTACTTTGAACAAATAACCACTAATGCGATGATTTGTGAAAAAAACAATTTATTAAATATGAAATTTTATAAACAACAGTTTAAGACAGAAAATAACTTGAATTAGACAAACATATAACAATTATACTCAGTCTATACAAATTTACATTAATAAATTATACTCCATATTCTTTAATAAGCTGCCCAGCAATAACAAGCCTCTGGATCTCTGAAGTACCTTCATATATCTCAGTTATTCTAGCATCTCGGTAGTGTCGTTCTGCAGGCATATCAGACACATAGCCCATGCCACCAAGAATCTGAAATACATAATAATAATAATAATAATAATCATTTATTGCAAGCAATTGAAAATATACAGAGTACATATATAATATATACAAAGAAAAAATAAAAACTAAGTAAAAATAAAGATTGGCCTTTTTTTTACTATCAGTATTCTGACTGTAATAAAGAGATAATAATTTAAATTGTAATGGTAGCTCATTTTCTTTTTATAATTAATTCATGGGTTAAAGGTCTCTTGGATGTGGCTCCCAATTATGTTGACTATTCATTGACTCAGTGCTTTTTTGTACTAATGACAATGATTGCCCTGATATAGGATCCTTCCTTCCTCACAAAACTAGCTCATTCCATTTTGGTTCAATCATAAGACATTTATTTGAATGAGAAAATATGCAAAAATTATGCAAAGAGTAACAATTGTAAAACTTTATTTGCTAGCTATGTTAATGAATTAACGTAAATTCAAATAGATATGTATTAGGTATAGAAATTTCCAGTAAAATTTAGAATATTAAATGTTTTGTCATAAAAATTTGTCAAAACATACAAATGAGAACTTAAAATACTGGTTAAATGTGATTCGGGTTCCATATAATAGATATGAGAGTTTTTGCTCAAAAAATAAGGCATTAAATTTTGAATTTTGGCCATTTTGGATATTCACCATTTTGGTTTTATATCATTTGTTGTTATAGTGGCAATAGAAATACACACACTGTCAAAATTTCAACAGCAGTTAGACGGCTCTAGGTAGGGAACCTATTTCAGTTCATGATATACAGCCTGCTGACAGACAGACCAACACATAGCGGAGGCTTAGTTATAGGTCCCATTGGTACCCTTTGGGTATGGAACCCTTATAAATTGATAAATGTACCTGTATGCATTGATGTGATGTGAATGTTGCTGCTTCAGATGCAGCTAATTTTGCCATAGCTGCCTCCTTTGTATAAGGTTTTTTATTATCTTTCAACCAGGCAGCTCTCCAAGTTAACAACCTAGCTGATTCTAATTGTAGGGCCATATCTGCAAGTTTATTCTGTATGGCCTGTAACTTCATGATTGGTTTACCAAATGCCATCCTTTTAGATGCATATTCCACAGCTACATCTAGAGATGCCTTAAATTATAAGTTTTCATCAGTATAATATAGTACATACATAGACAGATTTGTATTATCATATTAATATAATAACTTTACCTACCTGCGCTATACCCAATGCTTGTGATGCGATACCAATTCTTCCTGCATCTAAAGTCATCATGGCTATTTTAAAGCCAAATCCTGGCTCTCCCAATATATTTTCTTTAGGAATTGCACAGTCTTCAAACATGAGGGAACATGTTGAAGATCCTCTGATACCTAGCTTATCTTCTTTCTTTCCCAATTCTAATCCATTTATAGGTTTAGGTACAATAAATGCAGATATACCCTTGTGTTTTAAACTCTTATCTGTGGTAGCAAATACTATTGATGCTTTGCTCTCATAACCATTTGTTATCCAACACTTGGTACCATTAAGAACCCACTTGTCACCACCATCTTTAGCAGTAGTGGATGCCGCACCTGCATCTGATCCATTACCTGGCTCAGAAAGTGCAAAGCAACCAATTGTTTCTCCTAAAATACATGAAATGTGTACAATTTTCTTATATCATACTAGCATATTATGAATTTGAAAATAATACAAACCTGTACAAAATGGTGTCACAAAATCTTTCTTCTGTTTATTATTACCCCAATGAACTATAGGCCCAAGATACAAGGAATTATTTACAGACATTATCACACCAGCTGAAGCACATCCCCTGGAAATTTCTTCTAATGCAATAGCATATGCAAGGTAGTCTAATCCCGAACCCCCTATGTCTTCGGGTGTAGCTATCGCCATGAGCCCTAATTCACCCATTTTTTTAATCGCATCTTCAGGGTATAAATGGCCACGATCGTATTTTGCTGCGTTAGGCTTTAATTCCTGTTCTGCAAAATCTCTGCATGTTTTATACAGCATCTGGTACGTATCAGGTAAAGACGAAAGAGAAGCTATACATCTAGAACCACGTAACGTTAAAGGCACTGAAAAGTATAAATAATGTTTACATAATTTTTAATTAAATAATTTTTTTTTAAAATAATAAAGCTTTACTTACCAAACGATAAAGCACTTTTAGTTAATAAACTTAACATATTATATGCCTTAATAAAAACAAATGAAAATAAAAACTAATTAAAATAACATTTACTAAATTAGTACTTGTTGTTCCTTTTCTGTGATTGATTGATACTTTGAAGTTTGAACTTTATCAAGTTCAGAAATTTTAATAAACGAAATTATCAGTTAATGATGGTCATTGTTAGTTAAAACAATAAAGTTAAAAAAAAATGTAGTGGAGCGCGGGGGTTTTGAATTTGGGCTTTCGTTACTGTGAAATGTGAATGAATATTATATAAGGTCAAGGTGGTATTTTGTTTTTTATACTATAAAGTGTATAGTTTACAAAAAAAAAAAAAAATGTGGTTTTCTTTTATCTTTAAAAAAAAAAAAACTATAAAAAAATTATATTTGACCATATAATAGCCAGGTCAGGATTTCGATAGACAAGCTATTTTAGGTGTATTTATCTATTATTGAAACTTTATGAAAAATATGGTTCATCTGGTTAACAAATCAGTGAAGGTCGTGGTGTATCCGGCTCTTAGACAATAAGTAAACTTTTTTATATATAATAACGATTTTTTATATATAATATATGTAACATTGACCGGGGATATAAGGGACCTTCATGCAAAATTTCATTTAAATCGGTATAACAGTTTCGGAGATTAGCCCGTACAAACAGACAAACAGACAGAGAAACAAAAAATTAAGAAGAAACTGGATTTGTACTATTTCTCTTCTTAAGAAGCCTATTACATTATGAACATGATTTTGAATAAAATGCCCATTTTTGACGTTCTTATTCAAAGAAACTGAAACTCTTCGACAGTTTTGACTCATTGTATGGTCGAGAATAGTTATTGATATACATAGTTCATAGCGGCCTCGCTTTTCGCAAATTTTCATTATTAATTGAAATAAAGTCAAAATTCCGAAGCTAGTTTCCAATAAAATGCACGACGGCACTTTTCAAGCTCATGGATTGAAATACTATACTAAGCAAACGAAATGAAAAATATATAATTATATCTCGTATATAGTGGTTCAGTTTATAGCGGCCTCGGAATTTAAAAATATGTATTGGATTTCTACAAAAAAAAAAACCTTTTCAAAATCTTAAAAACTACTAAAAACGTTCCGAATTAGCTGTAAATATATCCTTACTACATTAATATTGTTAAGTAAAATTCATACCAGACGACACGTCAGTTCAAAAGCAAAGTAATTACATTTTTTTTATATTTTATTAATTTATATAAACCTAGCAAAACCCGCGGCTTCGCTCACGCTAAAACTACAACAAAAAAACTTAAAAAGGTAGGTTTCATACAAATTTTCATCCCTTATTTTATCACCTTATGGGATGAATTTCAAAAAACGCTAAAATACGTATTTATTTAATTGTATTGAAAAGCGTTAATACCAAGTTTCAAGAAATTCTTTTCAAAATATTTTTTGGGTTGTGTTATAACGTGTACTCCCGTGAAAATGAGATAATCTCCCGCGGTAAAAAGTATCGTATATGTTGACCCGGATATTCAGCTATCATCATACCAAATTTCATCAAAATCCCTCCCAATGGTTTTTTTGTGATGCAGTAACAGACAATCAGACAGACAAAAATTCTAAAAACTATACATTTGGTCTCTGTATCGATAATAATGTCCATTTCAATAAGATTTTCCAAAAAATATTTAAGGTACAGATTCGACTTAGTTAGAATTTTATTATATGTATAGTTTAAATTACAACTGCATAAATTATAAAATGCTTGGTCGGTCAAACTCAGTAGTCAGTACCGCGCGACTCGCGAGTGCTCGTAAACGTTGGTTCTATGTCATTTTTTTCCGCGCCTAATGACAGAGAGAGAACATAGCGTACATTGCGACTGCCAACTACCTAGTTTTAATCATGGAAGTATTATTTTCCAAAAAATATTTAAGGTACAGATTCGACTTAGTTAGAATTTTATTATAGTATAGTTTAAATTACAACTGCATAAATTATAAAATGCTTGGTCGGTCAAACTCAGTAGTCAGTACCGCGCGACTCGCGAGTTCTCGTAAACGTTGGTTCTATGTCATTTTTTTCCGCGCCTAATGACAGAGAGAGAACATAGCGTACACTGCGACTGCCAACTACCTAGTTTTAATCATGGAAGTATTATCTGTAAATTTTGTTATTAATAAAAAAATATTGAACATTTTTTTATATGGAAAAATTTATGTTTACTCGTTATAATTTCATTATAAGATTTTTATTGATTATTTGCTATGTTTATTTTTAGCATGGGTCGAGAAAGCGACGTGTATAGATGTATGAAAAAGAAACGATATATATCAACATTTAAAAATTCAAATGAAGCAAGTTACAGTATAGCCTACTCAATAACATAACAAATTATATTTTTAGATATTTATGTTATACTTAGTAAATTATGGGAATGTTTCAGAAAGTACAAGCATTCCATTAAAATCCTTTTTATCTCTGGTGGATATAGAAAACATTGATCTAGTGCATACGGTAAAACCCCTTTTCTGTTACAATAACTATCATACATTATGTCAATAATTTTGCTATGATGTTTTTAATGTAGCTTATATTTTAGGTAGGTACCTACCGGCGACGTTCCTTCATCGTCTACGAATAATTTAAATATAACAGACGAACCGCCAATACGAACACTTGCCGAGTTAGATATGCCGTTAGTGATAGAAATGGAATCCGGAAACAATACCGTAAGAAAAGACCTATTGATTTTTACAAGTTTTTTCTTTGCTTCACCTGTCCCGGTGTCCGTGAGTCTGTCTGCTTGTAGCTTATCAAATATTACAATTTAAATTTAATTTCCCGATGTTCGATTGAGCTAAAATTTTGCTTGTTCGTTTCTTGCATATTTTAAAAAACTTTGATGATTCTTTGAACATTCTTGAGAACATTTGAACATTATTGAGAAGGTTGTTAATCCCCTTAACAACACCATGTTCAATAACCAAGAATGGTTCTTCCAGCAAGACTCGGCGCCGGGTCATAAAGCTTGATCCACGCAATCTTGGTTAGAAACCCACGTACCGGACTTCATCAGAGCTAAAGACTGGCCGTCATCTAGTCCCGATATTAATCCACTGGAATATGATTTATGGTCAGTTTTAAAAAGTATAGCTTGCTCTAAATGCCATGATAATTTGGAGTCCCTAAAACAATCCATACGATTTGCAGTGAAGAATTTTCCCATGGAAAGAGTGCGTGCTTCTATTGATAAGTGAAAAAAAGTGAAAAAAAAAAGTGAAAAGTGTCGCTGAAAAGTGTCGCTGAAATGTGTCGCTGAAAGTGTCGCTGAAAAGTGTCGCTGAAAAGTGTCGCTGAAATGTGTTGCTGAAAAGTGTCACTGAAAAATGTCGCTGAACAGTGTTGCTGAAAAGTGTCGCAGAAAATAGGGTCGCTAAAAGTGTCGCTGAAAAGTGACGCTGAAAAAAGTGTCGCTGAAAAGTGTCGCTGAAAAAAGTGTCGCTGAAAAGTGTCGCTGAAAATAGTGTCGCTGAAAAGTGTCGCTGAAAGGTGTCGCTGAAAAAAGTGTCGCTGAAAAGTGTCGCTGAAAAAAGTGTCGCTGAAAAGAGTCGCTGAAAAAAGTGTCGCTGAAAAATGTCGCTGAAAAGTGTTGCTAAATAGTGTCGCTGAAAATAGGGTCGCTGAAAAGTATCACTGAAAAGTTTCGCTGAAAAAAGAGTTGCTGAAAAAAGTGTCGCTGAAAAAAAAGTCGCTGAAAAAAGTGTCGCTGAAAAATGTCGCTGAAAAGTGTTGCTAAATAGTGTCGCTGAAAATAGGGTCGCTGAAAAGTGTCGCTGAAAAGTTTCGCTGAAAAAAGAGTTGCTGAAAAAAGTGTCGCTGAAAAAAGTGTCGCTGAAAATGTCGCTGAAAAGTGTCGCTGAAATGTGTCGCTGAAAAGTGTCGAAAGAAAAAACGCGTTACTCGGTGAGCAAACGTGATTCGAACCGAATGACTCGTTTGTCACTCACACTCAGACCTACTCACTTTACGCCGTGACCAACGTATGTTCGATTTACGTTGTGGTTAAGTCATTCGATTTGCTTTATGAAACTCACACTAAGCCCACTGGTTAACATAATACTTTCATAGATTTACGCGAATATTAGACATTTAAATAAAACTATCTTTTCGGTTTTTTTCGCGGATTTATTTTGATTTTTGGTTCCCGACGTTTCGATTGCCTCAAAAGCATTATATACTTAGTTGTTACAAACAAGCATTATATAGTTGTTACAAACAACTATATAATGCTTTTGAGACATCTAACACCTTAGTCTCTCCCGTGACCATGATTGCTGTAAAGCACATTATTATCGCTGCAGAGGCTGAATCTATAGTTTTTTTTGAGTTCTATAGTTTTTTAGCATTTTTGTCTGTCTGTTACCGCATCACAGAAAAACCACTGGAGGGATTTTGATGAAATTTGGTATGATAATAGCTGGATATCATTAGGATACTTTTTATTGCGGGAAAATATCTCATCTCTGAGAAATCTATACTAAACGTTAAAACGTAAGTAGAGACGGACCGAGCGGAGCGAGGGTGAGTCGTTAGTCTATTACTAAAAGTATTTTAACAAACATAGTATCTACAAAGTACTTCGATACCAAACAAAAGGTATTTAAATGCAAGATACGAAATGAATTTAAAAAAAAATAGTTACAAGATGAAAATACGTATTTCGTATCTTGTATCTGTATTCAGATACTTGTATCTTAGATAAGTTACATCTCTGGTAAACTAACATTTGTTACCAAAAAAACAGCAATCCTATGTACCTAATATTATCCAGTCTATATGAGCAGGGCCGAATTAGCACACGCAAAAACAATCTACAAAATTAAACATATTACTTCAAATTATATTATTGTTACTAATCTAAACCAACCAACCACCAACCAACCTCGAAATAACCAATATGAAATATGCAATAGTTGTTAAAATTAATGCAAACATGAATAAAAAATTTGAAAATCTAGAAAGAAAAACCCAGGGCCTAGAGAAAGTGATTGAGGAGCAAAAGACTCTTATAGACAAAATAGAAAATCAATTAAAACAAAGAAATGTAATATTTTTGGTATGGAAGAAAAAGAAAACCAGTATAAAGAGCTAGAAGAAAAATTGTTTCAATTATTAACACTAATATGAACATTTCTTGTGAAAAATGAGATATTGAATATGTTAAGAGAATTGGAGTAAAACATGATGGGAAAAAAAATAATAATAATATAATATAATGTCTATCTTATGTCACTAGTTTAGACATGATTTAGTATTTGTAATTTTGTATAAAGTTTTTGAACACCTTTATAAAATTTTTTTTTTACTACTATGTTATAGGGTTTTATCTTGGTGTATAAAGACATTATTATTATATAAACCAATAGATTTTTTGTGATACTTATAATATATTATATTAATTAATACTTAACAACATTCAAGTAAATGTGTAAGGAAAATATTATATAACTCAATACATAATAGAAAAAGTAACATTTTTTTTTCATCGTAGCTACTACCAGTGTAGTAAATGTTATTTTTTATCAAAATAAGGTTTTAATGTATATGGTCTTCTTTTTTTTTCTCTCTATGGCTTAGAGTTGCGTTAACAGACGCAATACATTCTGCCAGTGTCACGTTTTGTGAGGAAGACACAAATGAAATTGAGCGGTAATTTTGAAATTTAGTCGCTTCAATATGAAATTAAAACTATAAATGAATGATCGGTCTACAGGAGAAACCTACAACAATAAAAAATAATAACGTAATACAAAAATGGCACAATGATTGAAAATGAAAATATATTATAATTTAATTTTATTATCTACTATAAATTTAACTAATTTTATAATAAATGGACTAAACACAAGGGCTAACAAACATTTGGTGTTAACTGGGCGGTGAATTTGAGGAGGGATTATGTCATGCCTGTCATTTCAATTTGGGGCAATTAAAAAGAATAAATAATAAATTAATATGGTCTTCTTAAAAATAAAAGTAATAAATGTCACTCATAGAAAAAGTCTAACTGCGTTTCAATAGGTTATGGGCCCAGTCCTATATTTTAGCAAAAATAAATAGTAAAAAGTTAGAATAATTTGTGTAAAAGTGTAAAATGTCAGAAAAGTGTAAAATGTCGGGAAGCTTTTAATGTTCCTAAGCTTAAAGGACGAGAAAATTATGACGATTGGGCTTTTGCTGTGAAAAATTTCTTAGTACTAGAAGGCATTGATCTTGATAAGCCGTCGGGACAATCAAGTACTGAAGATGATAAAAAAGGTAAAGCGAAGCTTATTATGACAATGGACCTTTCTTTATATGTGCATATAAAAAACGAGGCAACGATAAATGACTTGTGGATGAAGTTAAAACAATTATTTGACGACTCCGGATTCACAAGAAAAATTACCCTACTTCGAACGCTAATATCTACACAAGCACGTTAATCAGTTAGTTGAAACTGCACAAAGGTTGAGAGGAACAGGGTTTGATATAAATGACGAATGGATTGGTTCATTATTGTTAGCGGGACTACCTGAGAAGTTTTCGCCCATGATAATGGCAATAGAGCACTCAGGTATCACGATTAATGCGGATGTTACAAAAACTAAACTACTCAATATGAGTTATGATGTTGTTAGTAGTGAATCAGACAAAGTCTTTATTTCAAAAAGGACTGACAGTAATACTTCTCATTATAACACAAAAACAAAAACGCAACCATCTGTCAAGAAAATATTCAAATGTTATCGATGTAAGCAATCTGGACATTTTAAAAATCAATGCCCTGAAATGAAACAAAAGCAAGAAAATGCTTTTAGTGCTGCTTTATTGAATGGCAATTTCAGTACATAAGATTGGTATGTGGACTCGGGAGCGAGTGCCCATATGATTACTAACAAAAGTAAACTATTGCGTGTTGAAGAAGTATCTCATAAGAAGGAAATACTTGTGGCAAATCAAACGTGACAAATCAATCTGTGCCGGTTTTATGTGTAGGTGATACACAGATTACCACAGTAGTAAACAATTCTCAGTTTGACATCAAGGTAAAAGATATTTTTTGCATACCTACTTGATAGCGAAAGGGAATAAGGTAACATTTGAGACGAATGTTTGTCATATCTTTAATCAACAGAACGAGCTGATTGGAGTTGCGGATTTAATAAATGGTGTGTATAAGTTGAATATTCTGAAGTCAGAGAATGGATTAGTTGCGGCAGTTCAGACGGTTGATGCTAAACTATGGCATAGAAGGCTGGGTCATATTAATTGTACAAAAAATGGTGCTAAACAAAAGATGGTGCTGTACAGGGTGTATTTTATGACGATAAGGCTGATGTTCGAAAATCCAACTGCGATGTATGTTGTGAGGAAAACAGTCTCGTCTACCTTTACCTTTGAAAGGTCATAGAAGTGATAAATTGTTAGATTTGATACATTCGGATTTATGCGGGCCGATGGAAATTCGCTCGATTGGTCAAACAAGATATTTTCTTGTTTTTGTTGATGACGCAAATCACATGGCCTTTGTATATTTTTTAAAGGAAAAAACCCAGATATTACAGTATTTTAAGGCATTTCAGAGATTAGTTGAGAATCAAACGGGAGTAACGATTAAAACATTGAGAACTGATAATGGAGGGGAGTTTTGCTCGAATGAAATGGAGAAATACTTAAGAAGAGTTGGCATTGTACATCAAAAGAGCAACCCGTACGCTCCAGAACAGAATGGTCTTTGTGAGCGTCTAAATAGGACTGTGGCGAGCGAGCACGATGTTTACTATTTGACGCAAAACTAAATAAATCTTTTTGGGCCAAGGCTGTAAACACGGCAGTTTATCTTAAGAACAGAACGCCAGCCTCAGGACTAGATCAAACCCTATGAGAAATGGATAGGGCGGAAGCCTGATATGAGCCATATTAGAATATTTGGTAGTTCTGTTATGGTCCATATTCCAAAGAATAAAAGACAGAAATGCGATAAGAAAGCTTCCAAGTATATCTTAGTCAGATTTTCAGATAATGTAAAAGGGTACAGGCTGTATAATCCAGAAACAAAACAAGTCACTACAAGCAGAGATGTCACTATCATGGAGGAAAAGGAAAACTCAGACATGGTAAAAGCTATAGTTGACAGTAGAAGGAAGAATATGTACAAACAGAGGAACCACCTAATATATCTGAAAACGACCTAACAGCAGACAGTGATCCTACTTATGTATACGATGGATCCAGTACTAGCACAAGTGAAGAAGATTACTTTAATGCACATTCACAAGAAGATAATGACATAATTGAACAAGCCATCAAAACGTGAAAGGAGACAACCTGATAGATATGGTTACAGTAACTTGTGTGCATTGGATGATCCAGAAATCTATGGAGAAATTACTTATGATGATGCTGTGAATGGACCAGAAAAAGAAAAGTGGAAGAAAGCAATGGATGAAGAATTGAAAGCTTTCGATGAAAACAAAGCATGGGAATTTGTGGAAGCAAAAGAGGCAGATAGATTAGTAAAATGTAAATGGGTCTTTAGAAAGAAATATGATAGTAAAGATAATGTAAGATATAGAGCAAGATTAGTCGCGAAAGGATTTACGCAGAAGGAAGGTGTAGATTATAAAGAGTTTTATTCACCTGTCTTGCGATATTCTACTTTAAGACTTTTATTTGCACTAAATGTTAAACTTAAGTTAGATATTACTCATCTCGATGTAACCACGGCATTTTTAAATGGCTACTTAGATGAAAATGTTTATATTATGCAAGTTCCTGCTAATTTATATTGTAACAAAAATAAGGTATTTTATATATTTAAACGAGCAATTCTTGTATATTTATATCTTTATTTCTTTATTTATTTATACTAGCGATATCGGAAACGGCTCTAACGATTTTGCTGAAATTTGGTATATGGGGGCTTTCGGGGGCGAAAAATTGATCTAGACTAGTCTCATGTCTGGGAAAACGCGTGTTTTCGAGTTATTATGCGTTTTTCTTTTGCATTATTCTACGCAGAATATGGTTGATAATTTCTTATACTCCGACATCAGCATCGTGGTCAAGCGGCCAAGGCACAAGATTGCCAGGTTTTTAATTTTTAAACCAAATTAAAAAGAAAATTCTCCGAGCGAAGCTCGTCCATCCAGGTATTTAGAAATTAGTCGGTTTCGAAAATCGCGACATCAGCTATACAACTCTCTCAGTAACACTTAGTCACTTAATGTAAAATATACCATCTTTCAAAGTGCCATGACAGGAGGTAACATCTTACTCTGGTTTCGTAGATTATAATTACGAATTTTAAAGCTTTTTCCCGCTACCAGTATTAATTTTTAAGAATAAGAACTAAATACATCAAAAAGAATTGCAATAGCTACCTACCGACATCTGCTCGTTCCTTCCGTACTAGCAAGTCGTACTATGTTCATTATGTAAACTGTAAAATAATTATGTTTAAAATAAAATATTTTACTAAAGTGTACCAATGATTTTTTTATTTAAATGATTGAATGATTAAGAATATGATAGGAAAGGCCTATGTTTAGCAGTGAACGTTTTATAGCTGAAATGATAAATTCTATACCAATCGGAAATGTCCCCTTACGATTAGGATGAAAATTTTATTATATCAGTTTACGTTTTGCTCTTTAAGTTATGTAGATTATCATCTAAAAATACGATATAACAAAGAAGAACTCCGAGCGAAGCTCGGTCGCCCAGGTACTTGAAATTAAAACGTGCAATATATGGTTTAAAACAATCGGCTAGAACTTGGAATAAAAGAGTTGATGATTGTTTGAAAGAACTTGGTTATGCAAAATCTAAATTAGAGCCATGTTTATACACTAAAAATGTAGATTTGGATAAAATAATTGTAACGGTATTTGGAGATGATTTCCTTATATTTTTTAATAGTAAAAGTATGACAGATGAGTTAAAGAGTTGAGAGCTAAATTTAAAATTAAAGATTTAGGTCAATTAAAGCAATGCCTAGGGATGTGTGTAAAAATAAATTCAAATTCTATGTCTATTGATCAGGAAAAATTTGTATATCAGATATTAATTAAGTTTAATATGATGAATTGTAAAACTTGCTATTCTCCTTTGGAAACGAATTTAAAACTCTAAAAGGCTGTAAATGTTAACAAATTGTATCCATACCAACAATTGATAGGAAGCCTTATGTATTTGTCGGTATTAACTAGGCCAGATATATCTTATAGCGTTATAGTTATCTTAGCCAATTTAACAGTTGCTATAATTCTACTCATTGGGTACAAGCTAAAAGAGTTCTAAGATATTTAAAGAAAACAAAGTCGTACGGTTTACTATATAAAAAAAGATAGTTGTGATTTAGAAGGCTTTGTAGATGCAGATTGGGGATCAAACATAATAGATAGAAGATCTTACACTGGGTACTATTTTATTAATGTCAGGAAGTATTGTATCTTATGAAAGTAAGAAACAACGCATTGTAGCATTGTCAAGTACTGATGCGCAATAGATGGCCATATGTGAAGCTAGTAAAGAAGCGATTTATTTAAAAAATCTGTTGATAGAATTAACTGCAGGTTATGTAAATTTACCTATTATTTTATATA
Source organism: Argynnis bischoffii washingtonia (assembly GCA_033884665.1). Taxonomy (NCBI): domain Eukaryota; kingdom Metazoa; phylum Arthropoda; class Insecta; order Lepidoptera; family Nymphalidae; genus Argynnis; species Argynnis bischoffii. Next base: position 5,032,589 of record CM066628.1, on the reverse strand, counting down.
ATGACAATCAGAGTGCGAAAAAATTGACTGAAAATTCAATGTTCCATAAAAGAAGTAAGCATATAGATATAAGGTACCATTTTGTCACAGATGCTGTTTCAAATAATATTAAAATTATTTATTTGGAAACTTCAAATATGCCAGCAGACATTTGGACAAAATGTTTAAATTCTGCTAAACATGTTAAGTTTTTAGATTGTTTAGGTGTTATATATTGTATACTTCATTGAATTTTTTAGTTAAGTACCTTGTTTTATTTTTAAATATTAGATTATTTTGATAAAGGGAGTGTGTTATTTTTTATCAAAATAAGGTTTTAATGTATATGGTCTTCTTAAAAATAAAAGTAATAAACATCACTCGTAGAAAAAGTCTAACTGCGTTTTAATAGGTAGTAAACTCGTGACCTCGAGCGAGTTGTCACCGTGCTTCAATATACCTACCGAATCTTCTAGGACGGCATTTTGTGATAGGCCTCTAGGCCTGAGCTAGGCCTCTTAAGACATTCGACCTCTACAGCTTTATAATATCTATAGATGAGCTAAACATACCTGTTTGAATTATTAAATTTCATTCACTGTAACTGAAATCCGAGGTTTGCATGTTTTAAATGCCCCAGGCACTCCACTAATGGTCATATTATTGTTGTTGGAGTTGTTATTGGTGTGTTATATTAGATGTCCCAACACCGGGCTGTTACTGCGACTTACTAAACAGAAAAACTCAATAACTAAACTTGGCTCGACCCGGGACTCGAACCCAGGACCTCTCGATGTGCAGCCGTACTTGCTAGCCACTACACCACTGAGGTAGTTTCCCTAAGTACCTATGATGTGATAGCGGAACTATTGCATATTCATGATTAAATAGCGGAATAAAAAATATGTATGTACATAAATATATTTGAAGCTATCTGACGATAACACTTGCTTATGGGTTATATTGTGTGATCATTTTAACATTTTATAAACTATTTTATAGGCATCATGATATAACTTATGAATCTATTATTTTATACTTTTAATAATTTTATTTAGATTGTACTCATGAATGACAAATAAATGTAAACTTATCGGTATTCAACAACTGTTATTGGTTTTATAGCAAGGTTTAATTATTATTGTACTCCAGTAAAAAAACTAAATTCTAAATAGTGATTTGTGTCATTTGTATTGAAGATCAAGTCAAGAAGATCGTTGCTTAAAAAATAATAATCTATAATCTGTTATATCAAATAAATGTGACAATTGACAAATTTGTCAGTGTCAAACAAAAACCAAAAACATTTAAGCGTTACGAAAAAAATAATATTTTACAATGATAAAATGGAGATATTCTTAAGATTTGTCCCTACAAATCCATTAAGATTAACAGCATCTAGAATACTTTTAACGCATGTAGCTCATTACACCCGGTAAGTAGGAAATTAATAAAGCATTTGCATAATTAATTCGTATTGCGTACTTAACCTATGAATATTTTTGTCTTTAAGACTTGCTGAAGTGGGAAAATTAGAAGCACCGAAGACATCTGGCAAATATGAAACTGGGCAGTTAATTCTGCATAAAGTATTTGGATATCGAGGTGTTATTTTATTTCCATGGTTAGCAAGAGTGTATGATAGAGATGCTACTAATAAAAAGGAAAGCCCTGAATCCTCTGGAAGTGTCGATTCTTCGAGAGATGCTCTCTCGAATGTTGGCAAGGAAGTTAAGGGCAGAACTCATACATTCTATCAAGTTCTAATTGATACCAGAGATGCACCCTACATAGTAAGTTCATAATTCTTCCTATAAAACTTACTATTTAATTTAATAAAGTTATATCATTTGTTTTACTTTGACCATTTGCTATTCTGATAAAAATTTGGACAAAAAGAACACTAGGGTGTAATTTTTGCAAAACCTTGTTTGCCTTGGTAACCTGGTCTTAACCATTTAAGTCACAGACAATATCACAGTACAGTGTATATGAGGTCAATCAATATTAACTTTAACCTCTGTTAAAAGGCATTAATTTTTAAAGTATGTGTAACAAAACCATACACAATTCTTTATATCACAATGTAATTAAATTTTGTTACTTGGCATTTGGCAAGGTCAGTTTGTTAATAAAAAGTTAATATTATATACAAATGGGGTAGTATAAATTGAGTATAATGGAAATAAATGCATTATTTACAGCATTTATTTTCTATAATATATACAATGAATGCTGCTTTGTTAAAACTATATTGAAGAATTCAAAATACTAAGTTTTTTGCATAATTATGAGTTACGAGAGAAAATATATTTTCAATTTAAAATATAGTAGTTATTACTCTAAGCTTGATAAAACATGCTCATCTTTTACTTTAGAAAGCATTTTTAAACTATAATAAGGCAGTTGATGATGTAGTTTTTCAAGAGAGAATGAATGAAATTGATGTATGAGTAGTTATGCAAACCAACTTTAGTAAAGTAATTTTTATTTTTATAGTGTTTTATTTTAGAGATTTACTTCTTTTCATACTACAATAAATATTTTACTTCTGGAAGATTTATATTTAAGTACCATTTTAAACATAGTTTTTCAAAATGTTTTTTTTTTTAAATTGTATACAGTAAAATTAAATTATATTGCAAAAAGTATTAAATAAAAATAATCTATTTTTGACCGTGCAAACAAACATCGACATGAGACCTGAATGGAAAAAAAAGGTATTTTTATATGAATCTTTAATGTGGATTTTGTCATAATAATAAAACTAATTTTCAGGTTATTTAAGTTCTTTTTAATTTCATACATTATAAACTTAATAATTATAATACATTATAAAATTACTAATGATGTGCATTTCATTGGTTTAAAACAGCTTCTTCTTGTACTGTACAATTATTAAAATTTAAATAAATCTTTTTTTTACAAAACATCAAAATTATCATGCATGTATTATAAATGTTTATAAATATTGCAAGAAAAACAATAATAATGACATATACTATATAATACATAATGTTCGTAATAAAATTAAGCCATAATTCAATAGTAAAATTATTTTCGTGACATGTAATATGATTATGCTTCTTGCATTAAATAACATAATTTATGTAAATATTGTCATTTAGATACCATTTAGCAGGATTTGATTGATATCACTTTTAAAAATATAAATATGTACATATTTTTAATAATATGTTTTAGAATAAGTTATAATTAATTAATAATGATTTATTATTATTATATAAATAATGACTGCTTATATATTATTATTGAAGAAATGAACACAAGCGGAATATGTATGTGTAATAGAAGGGTTTTGTAATAGAAAACTAGATTTTTGTTGTAATCATATGAACTTATAACTGATATATAAAAATACATTTAAATAATATAAATTGGTAGTAATAATACAAATATAAATAATGTAATATTGAAGAAATATGATGATAAGGACAAATAATTCCAGCGTGCTCAAACTGAAGCAGTAACATTCCTCGGTAATCAAGAATCAAGCCGCAGTTTGTATGCAATACCTGGTCTGGACTATGTGGCTCATGACGACATCATACCCTACACGTCAATGGAGCGCGTGCCTCTGCAGCATGAGCTCTTCGATAAGTTTCTCATGCACAATCCTGATAAAGGTAATATTAAATTCTTCTTCTTCTCAGATAAGTTAATCGGACTGGATCATTGTAAATGCAAAAAGTATTTATGTAATACTTACTAGATTTACGCGAATATTAGACATTTAAATAAAACTATCTTTTCGGATTTTTTCGCGGATTTATCGGATTTATTTTTCGCGGATTTATTTATATATATTTATATACAATCATGGTCACGGGAGAGTCTCTCCCGTGACCATGATTGCTGTAAAGCAATCGAAACGTCGGGAAACAAAAATCAAAATAAATCCGCGAAAAAATCCGAAAAGATAGTTTTATTTAAAGTATTTATGTGTTTGTATGTTTGTTACTCATTTACGTTTGCAACGACTCGGATTTTAATGATATTTAATAAATTGATAGACTATGAACTAAAGTGAAGTAGTTAGAAGTAACATATAGGCACCTAGAGATGCATTCGAGTGAAACGAAGTTGCTAGTAATTCATATGGCTCTAAAGAGTGATTGTTTTTATCGTCACAGAAATTTAGAATAGAAACTCGTTGCTGGTAAGTTAGTGGTGGCACACCCTCGTTCCTTATAAAGCATGGAAACTTGTCGGCTTTGAGACTAATTTTGGCACTTGCATACATACACGTGTATGCAAGTTAAGGCAGTGGTAGCCCAGTGGTAACGCGCTCGCTTGGGAAACCGAGTGAAGCGGGTTCAAATTCCGGGTCTCGCACCTCTGATATTTTCATGTGCGAATCATTTCTAACATGATTACCACTTGTCTTACGGTGAAGGAAAATATCGTGAGGAAACCTGCATGTCTGAGAAAACCTAACAAGTTTTCGAAAGACATGTGAAGTCCGCCAATCCGCACTTGGCCAGCGTTTTTTTTTTTTTTTTTTTTTTTTTTATAAGATTCAGTGACGAAAGAGCAGACAGACTACCTGATGGAAAGCAGTACCGGTCGCCCATAACACCTACGGTTCATGCACTTACGTTTTAAGTAACAAAAATGCAGAGCCGCAGGTGCGTTGTCACAGTGAGGACTAAGATGATATGCCTCTTGCCTGTAATTGCGCTGGCTACCTTATCCTTCAAACCGGAACACAACAATGCAATCACTGTTGCTTGGCGGCAGAAATAGATAAGGGGGTGGTACCCATCCAGTCGGACTCCTCAGGCTTGACAGAGTCCTACCACCGGTATCACAGCGTGGTGGACTATGGCCTGATCCCCCTCGTATTGAAGGGAGGCCCGTGCCCAGCAGTGGGACGTTAAAAAGGGCTGAATACATACATACACGTGTGTATTTTTCGGGATATATTTGCGTATTGCCTACGTCATCTTACAATCAAATATTTTAAAGAGTTGTGTAATAAAGTAACAGGTGACCGACCGATATTTTCATAGAGTACGTATTATTATTATTAAATGAAAAAAGCGAAAAGAAAAATACTGTCTCAATGCGAAATGAAAGTGTTTTAAACAATCCTTTTAATATTGCTCCATTGCATCGTTGAAATTGTAATTATTCATATACATAACTTGGTGTGACTATATAAGAAACTCTAAAATTAGATTATAAGCTATCTCTGTGCCAAATAACTTGAGGTTTGATCAATGGTTTGATAATTGATCGTGAAAAGGTCAGGGATGTCACACTATTGTCATTTGTAATATATGGAAATGTAAATCTTTTAGAGCGCTGACGTAATATTATGTATTGGTTTTATATTCTTAACACTATATTCCATCGTTTCCTTACGGGAGGAATTCATACGACTTTCGACAACTAGTTAAAAATGGTGGTTTCCATCCGACGTTTTTTCTCACCGTAATCATATTTAAAACAATACTCGCACATCGCATGACCCGACATGAATCCTATGCCCTCTATTTCCAAATCGAAAGTCTTCCCTATGGGTTGCTACAGCCTTAAAAATATAAGTACAAATTTATTTCATGTCCTTTTGAATAGAACTTATGTTTTCTGATTTTTTCGCGGATTTATTTTGGTTTTACTTAAAACTATTGGGAATGAGATAACCTCCCATGGTAAAAAATAGTCTATGTCACTCTCCAGCCTTCCAACTCCACACAAAATCTCGCCAATCCATCACTGTTTCGACGGAAAGAGGGACAAACAAACAAACAAACACACTTTCACATTTATAATATTAGTATAGCAAGGATAGTAAATATTCGCATAAATTTAAGAAAGTATTATATTTCAGATCCGCCATTTATAGCCCAAGAGACGTTAAGAGCTTGGCAGAAAAAGAACCACCCGTGGTTGGAGCTAAGTGACGTGCACCGTGAGACCACCGAGGGCGTGCGCGTCACCGTCATACCCTTCTACATGGGCAGCCGCGAGTCGCAGAACTCGGCTGTTTATTGGGTAGTGTATATGTAACTTAATTTATTGTTAGTCTTTGTCGGTTTTTTACATTTTTCACCTACATTGCATTTACGATGTAGTATGGTAGATTTGAATTCAATTTTGTAAAAGTTGATTTGTTATTTTTGTAGATTTTTTAAAATGACGAGTTTTTTTTAAATAATTTTAGAATGTGATGTATTAGTGTTTTCAAGGTAGTGGTATCAGCGAGCTTGAGTAGACATTCAACTGTTATTGCTAATAGCAAAGGGAAAAGGGAATAACTAATCAGTAATTACACACATTCATTAACACACAGTCTTTAGTAACGATGAATATTGGTTGTACAAATCAACTTTTTCTGATAAGGTTGATGAAATATTCATTATAAATCATAACTAATACATCATATCCTTCACACTGAAATTCCTGGAACGATACGAATGAAATTTAATTTAGTATTCAGTTGTTTTTAACGTCCCACTGCTGGGCATGGGCCTCCCTTCAATACGAGGGGAATCAGGCCATAGTCCAGCACGCTGGCCAAGTGCGGATTGGCAGACTTCACATGTCTTTCGAAAACTTGCTAGGTTCTCTCATGACATGCAGGTTTCCTCACGATGTTTTCCTTCACCGTAAGGCAACTGGTAATCATGTTAGAAAATGATTTGCACATGAAAATATCAGAGGTGGAGACCCGGGATTTGAACCCGCTTCACTCGGTTTCCCAAGCGTTACAACTGGGCTACCACTGCCAAATCTGAAATTTAATACGTAAATACGATATGATCTGGGTAACACATAGGCTATTATTATGAGCCTCGAGACGTACCCCAGGAGGGTAAATCACTAGTAAATAATATAACGAATCGAAACTCCAGTGGCGGTATTGCATCCGCCTGGAGAACCTGGGCTCGCAGGCGGTACAGCTGCGCGAGCGGCACTGGCGCATCTTCTCGCTAAGCGGCACGCTGGAGACGGTGCGCGGGCGCGGCGTGGTGGGGCAGGAGCCGCTGCTGGCGCGCCACGCGCCCGCCTTCCAGTACAGCAGCCACGTCAGCCTGCAGGCGCCCAGCGGGCACATGTGGTGAGTGGGGAGGGAGTATAGCGGGCTACTCACACACCTGCCGCAGGGGCGATCTAGGGTGTAAAAGTGGGGATGACACTTAATTGCCACCTTAATTGTGTGTAGAAAAGCAGGGGTAATTTCCTAAATTGGCCCTATGGCAAGGCGGCAGGGCGCGAGACTATCCTTGGTCCCTAGATTGTCCCTGCCGCCCTGCACGTTGCCGTTTCTTTTACATTTCAACATTTCTTTATACATGTCAGTATAGATATTTTAAAGCTAACAAAAGTTTATAATTTTATAACAGGGGAACGTTTAGAATGGAGCGCGAAGATGGCTACACGTTCGACTGTCGCATCCCGCCCTTCTCGCTCGAGAGCAAGCCCGACGAGGGCGCTCCCGTCGCGCCCACCGCCGCCGCGTGACGTCACCACATCCACCCACCCCCCACCTCCCCTCCCCCTGGCGTGACCCCCGCGCCCCACACATGACACAGACTAAAAATGATAAATTGCAAACAAACTAGTACGAGAATTACAAATGTAATATTGTTAGAATAATTATTATATTTGAAATTGACGTGACTGTGACAGAATAATTTTCAGATTCATTAGCATTTTATCTATGGCTATTAGTTGGTTGAATCCATAAGATTGTTACATTTTTTTTTATTTGTCATTCCCTTACTTTTGATTGGGCAATTATATTATTTTTGTTAGAAATCAAAATAGATTTTTTTTGTAAAAATATTTATTTAGGTTGATAATTTATCATCTTTAGCCGACTATCTATTTCTTGACTCTTCTCATGCTATTGTGATGCTCGCGCCCAAGTCATTATTGTTAGCAATTATAGACTATTTATTATGAAATTGAAGCCATTAACGTCTAGGCTATGATCAAAAAATTCTTAGTTATTGTAATAAAGTTTTAGATCTTTAATAAATTACAGTATTCTGTTGATCTGAATTTTATTTTCAATTTTTTCTTATATATTTATGTAGATTGTCCAAAATGCATGAATCTTAGGTTTAAGCTAGTGACTCTGTGATCTAGTGGCAGCATGTACGGCTGCCGATCCGGAGTTCCTAGGTTCGAGACCTGGATTTACTTAACTGGGTATTTCTATAACGAAATATTATCATTAGCAAACGGACAATGACGTGGCTTAAATCTACGTGTTTCGGAGAGCACGAAAAGCAATCGAATGTAATATTAGTAAGGATTAATATTAGAGCTGTTTTCTATAATCCTATCTAGAATTGTTTATTTGAATGCAGGTTAAAAACCCCCAATTAAAAAGGTACAAACGTAAATGTAAATACCCCTAACTTATAAAATTATTATTATTATTTTCTTTCTAACTATTCAATCAGATGGATACTATAAATCTTCTATCGTATTGCATTGATAAGTATTAATAAATAAAATAAAACACAACGCATTTTCCTCATTTTATTCAAGGTGACAACTTTATATTATTACAAGCGACTCACCCTCACTCCGCTCGGGTTCGTTCCTACTACGTTTTAACGTTTTGTATAGATTTCTCAGAAATGAGATATTTTCCCGCATTAAAAAGTATCCTATATGTTGACCCGGATAACCTATCATCATACCAAATTTCATCAAAAACTGTTCAGTAGTTTTTACGTGATGCGTTCCTAGATAGACAGACAAAAATTCTAAAACCTATAAATTCGGCCTCTATATCGATAATAACGACAATTTCAATAAGAGTTTCCAAAAAAATATTTAATGTACATATTCGACTCGGATATAATTTTATTATATTTATACATATTGTATTCTTTTGCCACTTGTTTCTTTTAATCCTTCACTTATCATTTGTAGGGGGAAAAATAAAATACTATTTATAGATCTAAGCTTTATTATCTTATAGGAGTTAAATTGGAATTTAAAAGAATCACACTCCACCCATAAATTAAAGCTGTACATGACATTTGTACATGATCCTTAGATATATAATAAATTAGTTCGCTTATTAGTTGAAAATTAGTCTATTATAACCAACAATAATCTTCATACTATTTTACATAAGATAAAACTTCAAACATAATGTGCGATTTTTGATGTTAAACTTCTTTACGCACGCTCGACTTGGGCGGTAAGCTGGTGAATGCGTTACGGAAACATGTACGTACGTTTGTTGCCATGGTAACCGTTGTTATTGTCCAGCAAACGATACATAATATTATATTCTTTCCTTAAATGATATTCTCTAAATATATGATTGTAATATGCCTAATATGCGTCATTTTTAGTATCTCACCTATCCTAATTATTTAAAACATAAATTGAATTTCATAGAGTACCGATAACCTACAGAAGTTTTACTTCTTGCTCGTGTACACATTCATACACGCACTTTTTAATTTTTTTTAATATTTGAAGTCGCGTTAACAGTTTATTTTGTTCTCAAGTTATGCCTGTTCTAATATAAAAAATAATTAAAACTAGATATTTTTATGAAGGTTGTAAGAACTCAGTTAGTATGAAAATACTTTATACCAAGAGTTTTCATTAAAAAAAAAACATCTCTTTAAAAAATAAATTCAAAAAAGTAAGTCGATTGAACGTTTCATCTTATGTGTTCAATAAACATAACCTATACATTTACATTCGACATGCCTTCACCATTACATATCTATGGGTTTAAATCATTCATAGTAAGTATCTGCAGCTTGAGTACTTACTAAAAATAGTAAATTTATTAAGGAGGGGAGACTTTCGCCGTTCATTATTTGTCGACATGAGCGCGTCACAACTGGTTTCTTTGTTTTTCCAATACTTGAGAGAGTAACGTTTCCACGTTCCCAGCGCTCTCGATTCAATATATATATAATAAGCAAATAAATATTTTTAATTCACAAAATTTGTGTACTATCATTTGAAATGAGGAGAGGGGTGGGGGTGTGCCTTAGTTTTTGTGACGAAATATTTCTAGGGGGGTTACAAAAAGTGTGACACAGCGTGACAATAGGGGGGGAGGGGGTCAAAAAAAGCTGATTTTATTGTGACGCATTTTGTGAACGGCCCCTTACTAACTTTAATTGAATTTTAATGAAATATTCACACGCAGGTTTCACATTCTGAATAATGTGTGTACATCAATATTTGTTTTAGAAATATCATAAGTATGTCACGACAAAAAGGTACTCAGGCTACAGAGATAACGCTCTTACGATACAAAGGCACTTTAATTTTTCTTTGGTTTAGCACTCGTGTATCGATACAGGATCATTTCACTATTTACAAACATATCTACATACATACATGCACGTATTTTACAATATTCTTTCGCTTTAATTTTTCTATATTAAATATCTTATTTAATCTACAAACAACTCTTAAACAGACCAGCTAACAACAATGTTCAAATATGGAATTTAAAATTATATTGACGACTCCTACATTAATTCAATTTTCTTTTTAATGACTACAAGGTGTGCCAGTTGATCACAGATTACTTCGCCAATACGTGGAATGGTGAAGACACAAAAGGTCGGTTGATTTTTATTTAATTTTATGTCATAATATGTATAGTAAATGTCAAATAAATAAATATGTTCGGACATTAACACACAGCACCATCTAGTTCCACGGTAAGCTACGAAGCCTGTGTTATGGATACCAGATAGTTGATACACTACATATATAACTTTAGATACATACATATTATAAATATAAACACCCATGACTGGAGTACAAGCATTCGTGCTCATCACACAAATGAATACCCCCAGCGGGACTCAAACCCGCGACCGCTGGCGCAGAAAGTAGGGTCACTACAAACTGAACCAAACGTGACGTATACAATAATAATACGTTAAGCAAGTATACAATTCAATTCAAGTTCAAAAATTCTTTATTAAGTGGCTTTAAAGGCGTCCTAGTTGGGCATAGATTGCTTCGCAAATGTCGTGTAAAATGGAGAAAACCAATTCTCTTATTCAAGGCTTCAAAACGTGATTTGACTAAAGATTAAATTATATGGAACAAGAATTTGGTCCAAATAACCTTAAAAATTATTAGTGCAAGTGTTCCTAAGTTTAGTTTTTGATTTAGTTTTGCGTAAGATTTAATTTAAATTAGGATTGTTATACCTATGGTAATATAAAATACCCGCCAGGATATATAGCAAGCTACGCATGTAGTCAAAATTTAATACGAGAGAATCGACTTTCATATTTATCATATTAATTAATTTTGTTACACATTATTATTTAATTATGGCGAAGGAATCAAATCAACCAAATTAAAGATAATTTTCCCTAACATCTAATCGTAAATAAGATTTTGTTGGAGTCGTCAATATGTATCTACCATACATCTAATACTACTATATTGCTAGTGCTAAAAAGTTTAACTATAGCGGAATAAGTGGGACAGCAAGCTATCTATCTCTTTTTTTCTTATTAAGGCAGATGTGCGCATGTGTTGAGCGTATTTCGGCATTTTTGTACATCATTTATAACGCACACATGTAAGCTTAATAAATTCTCGCGCATGCGCTAAACTATCAGAAATAATCAAGAGATATAGTCAATTTGCACTGTAATTTTGCCTTTCTCAAGAAGTATTAGATATATGGTAAACATTTTTTTAAATAATAAAAATACTGATATAAAACATTACTTAAGTTAATGGCCTTGACTGGCATGTGAAATACAATAAAACAGATAATATTAAAAATAAAACAATGCTATAAATATTAAGTTTCGATCGAAAATTTGTTTTCGTGCATATAAAGAGAATTACTTTATTTAGTCATCTTAAAATAATTTAGTAATTATTTCAAATAAAACAATTCAAATTCAAATCTTTTGGTAATGGCTTAATTTTTTTTAATATGTACTCATTAGTAGAGTCAAACAGCCAAATATCAATATTTTGGCAGCTGTCAATTATTTATGTCAAATCAAACGTCATCATTGAAATTTACAAAGGCTGTATGGGAATTTAGTTTTCTACTCATTTGAAAAGGTAGATAATATATTAGCATTTAAGCGCCAGCGCGATTATATAACAGTGAAAAATCTAATAAAATCATGTACCTACACTCTGCACTGGTCTCTAAAATGACGAATTCGAATCTTAAATAAGCGTTGACGTCATAAGTTATATAAGTTGCTAAGTTATTGGAGATTATCTCTTCCGACAGATGCATACATTCGGCTCGGAGTTATTTCAAAACCAAAATATACATATCGGATACATGTAATTAAATATCCGAAATTCCAAAACATATATATATATATAACTACAATAATAACAGTTAATCATATATTTAATTTTAAAAAGCCATATCAAATAGCTTAGAGTGGTATGATTAGACGAACCTAGAGTGAATGAATGAATGATTGTTAATGAACCATTTAATCCGTTTTCCAATGCCGAGCTGAACGCATCCTACATCATAGTAATATCAGGCAGTAAGCGCAAAAATGGCATAACTCATATTTTTGAGTTTTGGTACAAAAATTATACACGAATATTCCCTTTGTAAATAAAACAATAAATAATAATCATGCCAATAATTAAATTTTTAGATTTTAATTCAATAAATGTACATATCACTTTATCAATCAAAATCATGTATCGAAGTTAGGCCACTTTTGCCCTAACAGTCCCTATACTCCAAACTCATACATACATACATACAAACAAAATTTGTAGGTAGTCAGTATATAGGAAGCGCTACATATTACCTAGCTAGTTGTATAATAAGGGCTGCACACATTTCAAAGAACTCCATAGTGTGGTGGCCTTGGGGTTGTGTGGGAGTGAGATGGGGGATGCAGGGCGAGGGGGAGGAAGCGAGAGGGGACATCTCGTCGTCTGGCTCCTCCTTCTCCCCAGAGAGGGATTTGAAGTCCAGGAGATATGACTTGTAGTCCACTTGGTATAGCTGAAGCGACATCTTCACGTGTTTCTGAGTCATTTTGTTTAAAGTACGCACCCTGGAAGGAAACAATTAATTGTTATTTTGTAACTGTCAGTGTTTAAATTCAACAGTGACTAAGCTCGAATCGATTTCTTAAAAGCGGTTCCACAACCACTTTTAAGATGGTTGTGACCATTCACAACCATCCGAAGCTCGGCTAAGTACGTTTCGGAGTATGGACTCACTCACTTTCGTTGTTTCCTCTACATAGACTAGAAAACAATCTTTCCGCGTTATACAGATAGAGACAGACAGACACAGAGAGAGTCAACAGTATTCATATAAAGGTGTTTTTTTTATTTATTAAGGCATTAGATATAACATCGTCTATTTAATGTAATTTCTTTAAAAATTAAGAAAATAATTATTAAAAAGGTAGGGAATTGAAAGTAGTTAAAACGCACGCCATTGGTCAGACCGAATATGACGTCATAGTATTATCATAAAAGCGATTGCTTTTTTCAATCGAAGAAAGGATTTTGACTTTTTCTCCTGAATATAAAACGATATAAAATTTAATTTCCTACACTATGATTTTAATTCATTACAAAAATTAAGATATTTTTTATAAAAAAATTAATTATTCTTTACTTATTGTGCATTTCTTTTGATTTGAGTTATGCGTCATATACGAAGTCTACTAATGCGCATGCGTCATGAAACAAAGATAGAAACTAGGCAGATATTTTCTATCTTTTTTTTTTTCTCCACGCCTCCTGCCACCTATAGTGCTGAATGGCAGTTGCCTACTCTATGTGTATTACCTCTATGATGAAATCTCGTTACCTAGTTGTTTAGGCGAATTATATGTAAATACAAAAACCACTCTTATAGATGTGATCAAGCTAAGCGAAGCGGATTTTTTCGTGGGTTTATTTTGATTTTTGGTTCACGACGTTTCGGCACTGTCTGTAAAAACTATAGGTATACAGACCAGGAGTTCCCAACCAGAGTTTATTATGTATAACTTAAAATTAAAATAAATAAAAATCGTTACAATAATGTGTTTTATTATAAGAATAAAAAAATATCAAAATATTTTTTATAATCCGGCGAGGCTCAACAGAAAAAAGGTTGGGAAACCCTGGATAACAGACCTTTAAGAAGAAATCTGAAAAGATCCATTTAAAATGACAAATATTCGCGCCAATTTACGAAAGTATGATGTTTAATTAATTTAAAGCTTAAAAGTTAGTAAATTTCAAAAAACTTACCTGACATGATAAGGGTTAATGACTTTCCACTCATAGTCCAGCGCCTTCATGGCGCGGAACACTTCGAGCATGATGTCGTTAGGCTTACTCTGCGACCTGATACCTAAATGCCATTTAGCCCTGGAATAAAATTATTTAGAGATAAAAACAAAGCAATTTCAACTTGACAATTTTTTTTGAGTAACCAAAAGAAGTAGTAGCCCAATGCGCTCGCTTGAGAACCCGAGTGAGGCGAGTTCAAATCCCGGATCTCGCACCTCTGATATTTTCATATGCGAATCATTTCCAACATGATAACCCACTTGTCTTGACGGTGAAGGAAAACATCGTGAGGAAACCTGCATGTCTGAGAGAACCTAGCAAGTTTTCAAAAAGACATGTGAAGTCCGCCAACCCGCACTTGGCCAGCTTGGTGGACTATGGCCTGATTCCCCTCGTACTGAAGAGAGGCCCGTGCCCAGCAGTGGGACGTTAAAAAGGGCTGAATACTATACTACTATACTAACCAAAAATAATTTTAGTTAAAAATAAATAACAGAAAATAAGACGTTTTTGACTAACTGAAATTAGTAGGATTTGTCAAAACGAATCATATTAGACCACTCTTAGAAATTTATTGCTATTATTGCTAATTTATTAATTAGCTATTCAAGATTATTCCATAAACACCACTATCCTTCTTTCGTCCGATCAGCTAGATGTTATTAAGTAGTAGGTATTTTTATAGATGGTATTTTGATTCAGACTTCTATACAGAGTTTCAAATCGATGACAATTAGGTTTTTAAGTGATTGAGGAAATGAGTAAGTGATTGAGCGAATGAGTGATTAAGTGAATAAATAAGTGATTGAGTGAATGCGTAAGTGTTTGAGTGAATGAGTATGTGATCGAGTGAATGAACAAGTGATTGAGTGGATCAGCAAGTGATTGAGTGAATGAGTAAGTGATTGAATGTGTTTGAGTAATTAAGTAAGCAAACGTTACCGTTTAACAGGCGTGCCCTTCTGCTTGTCCTGCGCGGGCTGTGCGGCCGGCGACGTCTTGTCGCGCAGAGGCGCGATGCGCTCGGGGTGCGGCCGTCCGCTCTCCGAGTGCGCGGGCGGAGAGCTGCCTGGGAGTCGACATTGTTATAGCACTATTGTTACTGGTAACAATGAGACGTGGGTTCGACTTGAGTCGTAGGTTCGATTCGACTGTATAAATTACATTTCAGAATTTATACAAAATATATTTAAATTTGTATTTTTTCAGTTTGCGTATATGTACAAATCACAAGAATGTATCCTCTCAGTTTATAAAACTCGCTATAATCGGTCCGTATCAATATCATAGATCAGCAGGCATAAACAGACAGACAAACTTTTATTTTTGGTTTTCGTATCTCCACTAATGGTGGAATTAATGGAATTACTTCACCGTATACTATACATTAAAGTTGAGCTTGTGTTTGTTCGGGCTAATTATAAAAATAATTTCAATTTTCATACAGTTTTCACCGATAGAAAAAGAGATTATCGATGAAGGTAATAGCCTATCATCTATAAACATTTTACAAAATTAATATACAAGTATGATGATATTTGTAAATTACTCGAACAGAGCAAGGGTAAGCCACTAGTTTAAGCCAATTTTGAAATTATTATTAACTAGGGTGCGACCTTAGATATGTTTTAGATTAAAAAAAATAGGTATCACGAATGTACTTTAGGTAGTTAGTTCCTCATACAAACTTTCTACTTCTATTACACTGCCGCCTATTACACTGCAAGTTTCATTTTCGCGACAAAAAGAAACTCATATCCTTTTCCAAGATCCCATATATTACTTTGCTAAAATTTATCAAAATTTACATTATACATATAGGCGTGAAAACGTAACAGTCAGATAAAGTTATATACACTTATAATATTATTATTATTTTTTTTTTTTATGAGATTCAGTGACAAACGAGCAGACAGACCACCTGATGGAAAGCAGTACCTGTCGCCCATAACACCTACGGTTCATGCACTTAGGTTTTAGTAACAAAAATGCAGAACCACAGGTGCGTTGTCACTGCGAGGACTAAGATGATATGCCTCTTGCCTGTAATTGCGCTGGCTACCTTATCCTTCAAACCGGAACACAACAATGCAATCATTGTTGTTTGGCGGCAGAAATAGATAAGGGGGTGGTACCCATCCAGTCGGACTCCTCAGGCTTGACAGAGTCCTACCACCGGTAAAACCGGTATTAGTTTGAATTAGTAAAACTCACTGGCAACATAGAAGTCCTTGATCTCAGCTTTGGCCGCTTCATCGGCTATCCTTTTGTTATCTATTATTAGATGGTAAGCGATAGCGAGTTGGTCGTGAGGGTCGCCGCTTAGCAACGCGTTGTGTACTTCATTCTCGCGGACACCGAACTTGTCACAAACTTCCGATATGGCCTCAGTGTCTATCACGCTGCTGTCCTGTAGAATTTGTATTGTACGTTAAACTAGCTTCTGTTCTTGGCTTTGCTTGTTTAGTTTTTAGGGTTCCGTATGGTTTTATATCAGCAAACGTTTTTGGTTCAGATGGACAAAGAAATACATTTCGTTTTGTAAATAAATTGCATTATTATGAAGGTCGCTATGTCTCACTATTCTTACGATGATTCAATATTCAGAACTTATATAACAAGCATAAATTATAAAACGACATTAAAATTGCAAATAAAACCTATGTTTACGATTTCTTTGATGCAAAATGGCTTAATAGTAGTGTGATTTTACACTACTATTAACTGATTTAATTATACCGATTCGAATATCTCTACAATACCCTACGCGGGAATCAAACCCACGGCCACCAACGTAGCGACAGGGGAGTAAGACACATATGTATCTATGTGTTTACTAACACAAGTGCAATTTTTTTTTTTACTCTCATAGTCCAGTAGGTCGGATCTGGTACAATCACCGAGAAAATAGGTGTAGACGGGACACGACACGTGCTTTGTCTTGACACAGAAGTGTATCATCACTAAATTTCTTAACTCCAGGCCATTTTAGTATGACCCGAAACTCATATCTGGGATTTTTTGATTTGCAGCTGTCCATGCTAACTATTATATCAACAAGGCATTCCAGTTATACATAAATATTATACACAGAAGACCCACTGCAGTTCTAGAATACTTATTTAAAAATGAATGTACAGTAATATTAATAGTCAAAGCATTCAAATAATAAACAAATACACAATTTAAAAATCATTATCTACTCTCATACTACATACTACACATATATGTATATGTATTATAATAATCTACCCCAAATAAAAACTCTGGTGACCAAACAGTTTCTTCCCCTTTTTAAAAATCCGGCCAAGTGCGAGTCGGACTCGCGTACAAAGGGTTCTGTACCATCTATAAAAATGGCAAAAAAATCATGTCTGTTGTATGGGAGCCCCCCTTAAATAATTGTTTTATTTTAATTTAATTGTTTATTTTTAAAGTGAATATATAAATAAATATTCTGTGAATATTTCAAGCGTCTACCTGTCGGTGTTATCAACATCGAGCAAAAACGAGCAAAAAATCACGTTTGTTGTATGGGAGCCCCCTGAAATATTTATTATATTCTGTTTTTTAGTAGTTGTTGTTATAGCGGCAACAGAAATACATCATCTGTAAAAATTTCAATAGTCTAACTATCACGGTTCATTAGATACAGTCTGGTGACAGAAGGACAGACAGACAGTGAAGTCTTAAAAATAGGGTCCCGTTTTACCCTTTAGGTACGGAAACCCTAAAAAAAAGGTTCATAAAAAAAACTTATTGTTAACTTCAATTGAGAAGTCAAAGTGAACAATAGCAATTATTAAATTTTATTCTTTTTTTTGCGATCATTTTGTGTCAAGGATTTACTTTTAAGTTTTTATTCGGATAGCGAACATAGTGAATAAAAATTTATTCAAACATTATTTGGTCACACTTGCATACTCAAAATTTAAAAAAAACCTTATTTATTTCTTACAAAGCATGCAAAAATACAATCATGCCTATTTAAAATCAATTCCAAAAATAAACCTAGTCCTACATAATAATAATTAATATATTAATAAAAAAAAAAATAAGGTTAGTTACCATTGACCGCTATTCAAACCTATAGTTAGTGAGAACTCAATAATTTTGATTACCACCTGCTCCACTGGTGAGGGGAATAAATAACCCGGTAGATCTTTCTGGAACCACTCATGTTTTTTAACATCTTCAATAGTTGACCTTTTCATTGGATCAACTTGCAACATGTTGCAAAGGAGACTCACAACACTCTTGTTTAGATACTCTGGTATTGGAAATATTCCAGATTTGATTTTCCTAAATAAAGTAGGCACATGTTCATCATCAAATGGTAGTGTACCGCACAGTAAAGCATAGAGGATGACTCCACATGACCACACATCGACTTCTGGTCCAGCATATAGTTTTCCTGATATGACCTTTAATATAAAAAAAATATATAATTTTATGTTTCATATTATTACTTATAAGTAATGAAAATGTACATTTATTGCTGTTGTATGTATTTCACTACAGTGAAATTTGCCAATGGTAAGTAAAATGTACATGAACATAATAGAGAGATAGATGACCATATATGATTATATAAGTATTAGGTTTTTAATTGCAAGTCTATAAGTTCCATATCATGATATTACATTACTTGTTGTTTTTAGCAGTGATAAATCAAAACATACACATAAATTACACTTTAGCCATGATATGATAATTTGAGAAATTAAAAAGTTAGTATTAATATATTAAAATTACCTCTGGAGCAGCATAATTTGGTGATCCACAGGAAGTCCTCAAAAACTCACCATCCATCATCATATTGGATAAACCAAAGTCTGCTATTTTTACATGCATGTTGTGATCCAGCAATAAGTTCTCTGGTTTCAAATCTCTATGGACAATCATGTGTCTATGGCAGTAATCGACCCCTGATATGATTTGTTGAAAGAAGCGCCTAGCCTCATGCTCTTGTAACTTGCCTCGTTTTACAATATAATCAAACAGCTCCCCACCAGAGACATACTCCATAATCATAAATATATCTGTTGGTGTGGATATCACCTGTAATATGTGTTTATAAATAAGTACACTATAATGTATTGGTATACATATTTATAAACAAGAATATAACAAAATCTTCATTTGTTTGAGGTTAGTTTCAATTTCAATATGTATGTATTAGTTCATACCTGATATAATTTAATTATATGGGGATGCCTAAAAAGTTTGAGGTTCTGTATTTCACGCCTAATCTTTCCGACGACATCTAGCGATTTGATCTTTTGTCGGTTAAGGATCTTCACAGCAACCTTGTGTTTTGTAAGTTGATGTTCTCCAATTTTTACTTTACCAAATGTGCCTACTCCTAACGTATTTCCTAATGTATAGTGTCCAATCTTCACAATAGGCTGATTGCCACTCGCTACCACAGGTTTATCAGACATTATTTACGATTAATTTTTCAAGATCAAGGAACAAGGTTGTAATAGGTTAGTCTTACACTAGGTAACAATCACATAGCAAATTAAATTTATAAAAGCATAAAAGTCATGTGAGGGAATAATTAAAGCAGTAAGTGAAAAATAAACACTGAGGAAAAATTATTGATAACTTGAAGTACAAATGACAAAATTTTTGTCCCTGATTTAGTTGTCAATGTCAATTTTATATCAAATCAAAACATGAGAGTTGAGACAACCATAGGTAAATAATAAAACTTTAAACTATTTATCTATAATGCGACATAAATGTCATTTGCATTCTTTAATCAGCATTTATAGTTCCTATATAATTCGAAAAAGATTAAATTGTACCATATTTATTTCATTCAATACTTATAATAAGAAAAATTGTCTTTAGGCCTTTTCTGATTAGGATTTATGTAATATGTGGTATAGTTTATTTTTATTACAAGAAAATTTTGTAAGTCATCACTTGCTTTAAATATGTGTTTTATTAAATAGACTGTGCTATATACTTATATGGATAGCAGTAAAATGTTATATTTTACTTTTACGAATCATAATTTTATGTTAAAAACGTTGAATAGGTATGTCGAGCGTACGTCAATAAAAAAACAATAAAATTTTAGGGGATATAATCTATGTTTGCCTGCCCCACTGTGCCCCACCCCGCTTCTGTCTGTCTTTTCACTGACTAGCTGTCGTATAATGAGTAAAATACTAATATTGACGGAATTATTGTTGTTTTTATTAATAAATTGAAAAATATACAATTCCACAATGGATAAATGTGGAATCTGCTTAAAACCTACAGTTGTAAGTACTCTTTAATATTTATTTAATGGCTATTTCGCTGATTGTATTTTTGTTTTCTTTTTGGAGATTGTTACAAAAATAACGTCTGAAATCAGATTTCCTAATATAAAGGCGTCAATGTTATTTATTTGTGGCCACTTTCCATTTCTATTTAACTACAATCTAAAAATGTATCACCTTCCTGCAGTTGTAATAAAAAACCTGCATTCGAAACCTGCCCGCGGTATTTTTTTTACTTCCCTCGACCGTCGGTCTGTTTTTTTTACGTCTGGCTCTGCGTCGTATAAAAAACATTTGTGTTTATTTTTTTCTGTTCGACAGTACTGAATGCTAGCTTTCTGTTTTTCGATATCTCATGGTAATAATTTTATAAATTGAATTTGTTGTTTTATTATTTACATAAAAATAGCGAATGCCGGCTTCGGTGGTTTTGTTATTTTTAAATGTTATGAATTGAAAATTATATACCTACTGTGTATTATAATTTTTCATAAGAAATGTTTTCTTATTATTTTATATCTGTAGTTCTTCGCACCTTAAAAATAAGATTTGTCTAAATAACAGATAAGCCATTAGAATTTTTCATGTGTTTAATTTTTTAGACATTATTTGAGACAGGCAAAGATGGTGTATATGCTTGTTTTAAATGCCAGCCTTTGGTACCAGAAGTAACATTAGATGATGCTAATCCTGAAAGTTCAGATCAACAGCCACAGTCTCCAGTGAAAGAAGAGGTAAGTTGTTTAACTTGTACTTTAAAATAATTAACAACTGACTATAAAACTTTTTTATTAAAATTATATGTTTTTGTGCTTTAAAGCAAAAACTGTTTTCCATATCTCTATAAATATTTGGTCTTTTCTAAAGAGGAAGGACCTCTGTGATTTGAAATTACAGATAAAAGTAAAACACATTTGTAAGGCTGAGAGTGAGTCTAAAGAAAGACTGCCATTTGAATTATATAACTATATTTTTTTGTATCTTTCAGTAGAATTAAAATGACCAAATCTACAGTATTTATTTCATAACTGTGTCTATATTTAGTACTGTTGCTGAGTTATCAAAAATAATATTATTTAGGCACAGGCCTCCAATTAATGCATTTTACAGTCTATACCAAGTCAAGCCACCAAACAGGATTAATGCAGACTCAACTCGGCCAATCTATATTTGTTTCCTGATAGTATTCTGTATTATTTCCACAACATTGTACAGCTTGCAAATTATAAACTAGATTAATTTCTGAGCAGCAAAGTTATATTAGGAATATTGTTACTTCCTGAATATAAATATTATGTCTTTCGATGATTCAAAAGTGCTTTTACAATTCAAAAGTGCTTGTAATATGTCTAATTGAATTAAGTTTATTTCATTTCATTGTACTGCTAATGGTATATAATAATTAGTATTATCATATTACTTCTTAATAAAATATATTTACTTTTGCAGGAAGGTGAAGGAAACCTATACTGTGGTATTTGTAATAAAACATTCCACAAAAGCATGCAGCTGCAGAATCACATGCGCAATCACCGTGCTGAAAGAAGATTTGTATGCACTTATTGCAATAAAGGTATAATTTTTTAACATTTATATTTAATTATTGGCACTGGCAATAAGACGATAATTATGAAAAATGTACTGGCTTTTATACAGAAAAAAATCTCGTAGGGTATCCCGAGCTCCGATGTTATAAATTACGCGAATAGCCCTTTTTTGGAGGATAAATATAGAGTTTATATCCATTGCATTACCCCACAACAAAATTCCGTACGTGAGGATGCTGTGAAAGTAGCTGAAATAAACAAGTCTAGCAGTATCAACATCTGTTAGCTGCCTGACTTTCCTAACAGTGAACAGAGCGGAGCTCAGTCTACTCGCGAGAGATGACAGATGAGGGCTCCGCTGAAGATCTGAGTCCAATGTTATACCAAAGAATCTAGAGTATTAAAAATCTCATTATTTAAAAACAAACTAAAATTATGTGTCCTTACATTAGGTAGTGTAAATTGAAGACATTTAGTTTTCTTGGTGTTTAATGCTAAATTATTAATATTAAACCACTTAAGTATACGAGAAAATGCACTTTTTACTTTGTCATAATCAGTTATATTTCTATCAATTTTAAAAATGAAAGAGTTATCATCCTCAAACAGTACAATGACAGAATGTAAAGTAGAAGCCTAAGTTCTGTAAAGAATTGGTGAAAGAAACTCAGACGGACAAATTTTTTTTTTTATATTTTTTTATAAGTAAAACTATAAATCTATATATTAATACGTAAAGCAAAAACTTTGTACCCCTTTATACGAAAAGTGCGCGGACAGAGGAGTATGAAATTTCCCACACTTATAGTTTATATAGAGAAAGAGTGCAGAATGCTAGTAATTTTTTAATTATGCCTAAAATATACATTAAATCAATAAAAAAAAAAATACACACACTACTATGTATTTGACACACAGACGCATATATACTCTTTTGTTTATTGTTAAAGTCTGTGGTCAAATTGAGAATAGATTAATATTGTAATATATGCAAGACAATAAATATATAACTTTATGAATTATGGTAGAGTACCTGAGCGACCGAGCTTCGCTCGGAGTTCTTTTTTATTATACCTATCGTTTTTTTAGATAAAAAAAACTAAAAACTTGAATAAATACAAAAACAAAAGTAAAAGAACTTTGTATTCCAACTGGGATTCGATCCCGGACATATGTGTTGTCTAACTTACGCGTTGACCACTGGACCACGATGCTTACAAGCGAGTGTAAGAAATTATCGACTATATTCTGTGTGGAATAATGCAAAAAGAAAACTGCATGAAAACGCGCGTTTTCCCAGACATGAGACTAATCTAGATCGATTTTTCGCCCCCGAAAGCCCTCACATACCAAATATCAGCGAATACGTTAGAGGCGTTTCCGAGATCGTTGGTATAAACAAATAAAGATATAAAGATATAAATATACAAGAATTGCTCATTAACCGACTTCCAAAAAAGGAGGAGGTTCTCAATTCGACCATATATTGTATATATATATATATATATATATATATATATATATATATATATATATATATATATATATATATATATATATATATATATATATATATAATGTTTGTTCGTGGATTTTTTTGTCGTTTACGGACCGATTTTGATAATTCTTTTTTGTTGGAAAGGAGATATCCCAAGAGTGGTACCATGATAAGGAAACCAGGATCTGATGATGGGATCCCAGAGAAATCGAGGGGAACTTTCGAAAATTCTAGCGGCGACTAGTGCGTTTGTTAACATTTTCATAAGGTATTTTAAACCACTACTCTTTAATAAAGGTCTGGAGTCGATCTGATGATGGACCCGAAAGACAGTCAAGGGAACTCCTCAACGATTTACAGTAATTACCTGGTGTTTGGGCTTGATTAATTTGTATTGGTGATACGTCTACACTAAAAATGGAAAAATAAAAACTTAAAAAAAAAAAGACTTCCAGGCACTGAAAAGTAAAAAATACCAAAACGGGGGTTTTCATTTAGAATAGATACTTAATCAGATTTTTTTCGAAGTCGGTGCCAGCTAATACAAATCAAAGCACACCGACTTCGAAAAAATCTGATTAAGTATCTATTCTAAATGAAAACCCCCGTTTTGTTATTTTTTACTTTTCAGTGCCTGGAAGTCGGTTTTTTTTTTTTTTTAATTAAATATATTAGATTAGATTATTATTATTTATTATTGATTAGATATTAGCTACGCGGCGATCACTAGTTACAATAATTCTACAAAATTGAAGTAGCCTGGAGGCGATCACATAGTTCCCAATAGTTTAATTTTTCTAAACAGGACACAGTAGCACAGGACATGTATACAAGTGCGAGCACAAACTGTTTTGCAATGATTAATATACCACTAAAGTTATGTGAGCATTTTGCTGCATTTTGAGGAGCTGTTCTGCTCATCTAGCTGAAGATCCTCATCAGATCTTCACCAAATATTTATGAGACCAACTTAAAGTATTACTTTTCAAATAAGAAAAGAACCATCGAAATCGGATCTCATAAAGCGGAGATATCCAGTTGCACCCTTTTTACCCCTTCTTGGAGGAAGTACCCCTCCAATTAAAAATCGTCAACGACAAAAATATTCTATAAATTCGTAAAACCTGTATACCAAGTTTCGTCCAAATCGGTTGTAAAATATGACCTGTAGACCAACAAACTGACAGGGGAAAGCAAATTTTGTCAGAATTGAAGTGGAGACGCTTCGTTTGCTCGGTTAATGGATACCTTCTGTCAGATTCAGATTTTTCAGTGTCAGATTGCAATTTTTAGATAAAAAAAATAGTGAAGTAAGCAAGAAACCTGAATTCAAATAAAATTATAAATATTTTTAAACCTAAAACAAATTTAATACTTATGTCTGATTTATTCAATGTAGGTTTCATACCACGAAGTATTGCAAATGTTGAAACCTTTAGTGCTTGTGTAAATCATATTTCATTTATTTAGTTGTTTTATGAAAAAGTTAACTTATTTTACATTGGGCAAGCAAAAAATATTATTTTTCAAAGACATGATTTGAAAGCAAAAAGACACGACGAAGTGTTTATTTACATTGTATTGTTCTAGCATTTTCTCAATCAAACAATCTCCGTGCACATCTTCGTATTCATACAAACGAGCGACCATATAAATGTCAAGAGTGTGGGAAGGCTTTTACTCAGGTAACAACATCTTATCAAAATATAACATCGTCTGACATACTTTAAAAATATATTTTTTTCTTAACACATGGATAATATTGTTGGGATATAACAAAAATATTTTGTTTTTTTTTTCTATTGTAATATTATAAAGAGCAAAAAATTGATTTTTTTTGTTTGTTTGTTTATATTGAATAAGCTCCGAATCTACTGAATCGATTCAGATGAAATTGGGTAAGAAGATAGTTTGAGACTTTGGGAAGGACATAGGATAGTTTTTATATCGGAAACCATTCTTTAAGGGGATGAAAGTTTATATGGGGAAGTAACCTAAGGAGGAAGCCAAGCGAAGTGAGGGTGAGTTGCTAGTTTTATATAAAATTACAAAATACTGTCAAAACTTTTAATGTTTCTGAGATTTTTCGCTAATCTATACATACACAAATAAAACTCAAGTTTTCTCTGTTTGTCCTGTGTGATCTGTGGAACGGCTTAACTGATTGTCATGGGACTTTCACTGATAAGATAAAGGAAAGGAGTTTATAGGGATATGTATACGGTATGTTTTATTCTAAAAACGTTGAGGATTCTACCGCGAAAATCGAAAACTTTCGCAAATTTCGAATTTACTATTTCACGATTTCATCGTATGGGATAGACACAAAAAGTTAGCTACTATCGATTACTTTTTCGTGTGTATCTCATAAGGTACACTCACAATATCTATTTTTATCTATTGAAAGCGCGCCTAGTACTGAAAACGGATGCACTTGAGCCAAGTGAATATAAGTCGTTAGTATAATATACCATACGTCAGTACAATAGAGAATATACGTTATTTTATTGTTAATTTTTTATACAATAGCTTACATTGTTATATAATTACTAAAAAAAAAAACAAAGCCCAAAAAAATGTTATACCAATACAGACACTTTAAACGCCCGCCATTTTGCGCGCTTGGCGTGACGTTACAATATGATACACAGAAAAATGCGAGCCCATTTTTTAGTGACAAAATCGTTAATCGGTCTGTTATGATAATACTCTGATGTCATATACGGTCTGACCAACGGCATTTGTTTTAACTAATTTGAATTTCCCACCTTTATTTGCACTTTATAAATAATTATTTTCTTAATAAAAAAAAAATGACATTAAAAATATTAATATAGGCGTAATTCAAAAGCAATAAAGTTAAAAAAAAAGAATAAAAAAAAATATTTCAACTGTTCTGTATATATATAATATGTATTGTGTGATAGTTATTAGACTCTTTGAAACAAGAAGACATTCAATTTAATTGCATGTTTTATTGCTTTTGTTTGTAATTAACGCAAAAAATAATAACTACAATATACAATATATATCTTTAAATAGTTTACTTAATACAATATATAATACCTTTAAATAGTTACAAGCGAAGCTAAAAAATAATATTTATTTTCAGGTTACAAATTTAAACAACCATGTCCGTCTTCACACTGGAGAGAGGCCTTTTGTTTGTCCAGAGCCCGGTTGTGATAAAGCTTATGCTCAGGTTAGGTATCTAACTAAATTGAAAAAAAAAACTTAGTACTAAATACCATAATCTTAACATATTATTCCGTTTTAACTAACATAATAAGTTACATAAAAAAATCATTTTCCCATACATAATATTTATTTTATTAATTGTAATAGTCACACTAACATTGTGAATGCGAAAGTTTTATATTAATTTTAGCAGAACTCGTGGCTACACCCACGTTCAATCAACAAAAAAAAATACTCTTTGGCTTCATGTTACACAGCTATGTATGTATATTTTATATAATATTGTTCATACAAAAATCATGATTAAAAAATGGAGGGTGGGGATACGAGGGTGAAAATTTTTTTACTACCTATTATGTTCTCATACCTACCAAATATAAAAAAAAAATCATTAAAATCGGTCGAGCCGTTTCGGGGGAGTGCGACCACAAACACCGTGACACGAGATATTTATCATTTATATATTCGATTTTTCATATTAACACCTTAATAGATTTGGGAATTGGATGATATTCAAATTGAGCTATATTTACATATATAGGTTCAATATATTTTTTATGGACTTCCAAGAAGGAGGAGGTTCTATTTTTATTTGTATATATAATTTTTATTATTAAGTATGCCGGTGGTCCAGTGTCTAGCATGTACGTTTGCAGATCCGGAAGTCCTAGGTTCGAGTCCCGGCCTCGGGTTAGATAGCCACAGGTGAAAATGTTTATAATATATTATTGCTCATTTGGCAGGTGACAAATCTAAACCAGCACCGAAAGCGGCATATGACGGGGCGGCCCGTGGAGCAGAGCTACGACTGCACAGTGTGCGGCGAGCGCTTCTCGCAGCGCAACCACATGTACATGCACAGGTATCAATTGTGTTGCCAGCATCGATCAAAAAATTACTATACTGTATTCGCAGAATGAACCAAGCACTGAGATTTTGCGCTTCCACGTGATTAGTTGCAGATGAGACGCTTAGGCCGCGATCACAATGCAAGTCATGATTAGTCCGACGTTGCATTCCGTACCGCTCAGACGTCTCTCGTGTAGTTGCCTGATTTATTATCAATGTAGGAGATGACAGTGATACGGCGGAAAGTTAAAATTAATAAATAATGTATATAAATATTTGAAAATAAAATTAATTTTACTTTAATGTTGATTTTATTTTATTAAAAATTATTAATAATTCCTCACTAAAGCGTTAGCAACATGAACGAGCCCTATGGCTTCAAACCAGTTGCAAGCGTTAGTGGGCGGAGCTAGACAGTTTTCTGTCCTTATCAGTTTGTATGCAAATGTGGGACAGAGAAAGCGCTTTGTATGGTTCACTCCGTGAATAGAGTATAGATACACAATCAGCAACAAAAAATGTCTTTATTGAATGAGCGCTCATTTGTACATTTGAGCGTGCTTTTATTTCTTTTTGTGAGAACAACTTTAACCACTGCATTTAAGGTTCAATTTACATTGTTGTATATTTATTTCAAGTAGAATCTAAATACAACTGGTGACAGTTTTAAGAGAACTTTCCCATGGGTTTTGTGTATCTAGTACTTTTTTGATCGATGGTTGCCAGCGATGAAATTTCAAATTAAAACTTAAGTTTATTATTTAGGAAATTTTGGACTTTTGAGAAGATGATGATGGGACAAGTCTTTTGTTAGGTTGATTTGTGGAATATGAAAAAATTAAAGATTTTTAATATAATATATTGATTTTATTAAAGGAAAGTTTTTACTAATTATGGATTCTAATATTAACATAGATGTTTCACATCTGCCGGGCGTTCCGTGACGGTCAATTTTTTTTTTATTATTTTGCATATCCTTGCCTAGATAATAAAGTTATAAGAAAATAAAGTGTTGTTTTAGACAAGTTATGTCTCGGTATTGTTGATTAATGGTGTCACCAATAGGTAATATGTATGTGATTTAAATAAGGGTGAAATATTTTTTTTTATAATATTTATTGCTTTTGAATTTACCTATCGATAAAGAAATATCAATATTTTCAATTTAATTTCTTTTTGATTAAGAAAATAATTATTAAAAAGTGCAAATATACGTGAGAAATTCAAAGTAGATGAAACGCACGCCATTGGTCAGACCGAATATGACGTCAAAGTATGTAATTAAGTTAAGTATGAATAATTCATAACAGAGCGATTAGCGATTTTGTCGCTACAAACTAAAGTCGTCATTTTTCTGTGTGTGATACTGTGACGTCACGCTTAGCGCGCGAAATGACAGACGTTTAAAGTATACGTATCGGTATGTTTTTTTTTTTATACTGAATTTTAGTTTTTTTGGAGCTGGATATTTTTTTAATATTTATTCATATAAAAGATGTCAGGTATTGTATAAACACTTTAAAAAAAATCACGCATATTCCCTATTATAATGTGTGCAACCCTGTACTCGCCAGAAGGGAGGCCCACGACGTGAAGTCCCCGGTGCGGGGCGTGGGGCGCCCGGGCGAGCGCCACCTGCTGCACGCGGCGCACGCAGACGGGAAGGACGAGGAGGATAGCAGTGAGTTATATCTAAATATTTATTTAAAATACTAACGGACAGACAAAGACAAATCTATCCCACGGGAACCGTATACTTTCCCGGGATGAAAAGTAGCCTATTTGTTATTCTGATGTATGAACTATATTATTGTAAAGTTTCATTAAAATCAAATCTGTAGTTTTTGTGTACTAAGCTGTATAAGTTACTATAGTTTTTTCACTGTCCCACGTGAACTCTTCAATTTTCCGGGGTGAAAAGTATCTAAGATATTGACCGAGGATATAAGGTATCACTAACAGTTCGGAGATTAGCCCGTATAAACAGACAAATAGACAGAGAAACAAAAAAATTGAAAAAAGTCTGGATTTGTTCTATTTCTCTTCTTACATCCCCCTGACTCAGTTTTTAGCATTTTTTTTCTATGTACAGATATTCGACCTCTACAGTTTTATTATATGTATGGATATTTGTTTGAGTTAATTTATTTGAATTTATTTATTTAAGGGGTAACACCACTCAAGGATTTTGAAAAAATCGTTTCTTTTTTCCCGCTTAAACAATACTTTAGGATCATAAAAATAATATCCAATTGGCCCAATAGTCAAAAACAAATGTAACAGGTTCAATTTTCAATCTTACGGCCGCGTCTCGGAGTGTGCATTCAGAGCATATGCGCTATCGCTACGATGTTTGCCATTATTTGTTGAAATATTAAATGCCTCTCTTAATTACAGAGTAGAAAGTTATTAGGTCACCTTTTGTGGTCACCAGGATGCAATAATATTATAATATACCTCTGATTTACTTTAGTCATTGATCTTTCTATTTTTTTTGTATAATTATACTCATTAGAGTTTGTCTTATGGTGAATAATAGATAATAAGTGCACTTTACACACTCGCAAACTTTCATATTTATAATATTAGTATGGATATAGAAGATACATGTGTGTGTGTGTGTGTGTGCGCGCCAGAGTGGGGCGTGTCGTGCGTGTTCTCGTCGTGCGGCGCGCGGCTGTCGTCGGCGCGCGAGCACACGGAGCACCTGCTGCGCGCGCACCAGCTGCGCGTGCTGGCGCAGCAGCGCCGCCACGCGCCCTCGCGCCGCGGCCGCCCGCCCAAGGTACGCTTTCGTTCGAAGTAAAACTTGTTTACGCACGCTCGACTTGGGGGGCAAGCTGGTGAATGCGTTACGGGAACATGTACGTACGTTCGTTGCCATGGTAACCGTTGTTACTGTCCGACAAATGATACATAATATTATATTCTTTCCTTAAATGATATTCTATAAATATATGATTGTCATATGCCTCATATGCGTTATTTTTAGTATCTCACCTATCCTAATTATTTAAAACATAAATCGAATTTCATAAAAAGTACCGATAACATATAGAAGATTTACTTCTTACGCGTGAACACATTCATACATGCACTCTTTAATTTTTTTGTATTGTTTACATCACTATGGGAATGCAAGGGCTGTATTTTCATCAGTGTATGTACCATAGTACCGTGTTTTTTTCTTTTTTTTCTTTTGTTTTGTTTATTCCACTATCGGAATGCGAGGGCTGTGATTTTATCAGTCTGTGTGTCGACCGCTTGTTTGATTTTCTTTTTTTTTTTTTTTATTTATTGATGGCAAACAAGGGTAATGTTTTTAGCAGTCTATAACTATATATACATGTGATGGGGCATTAAAAGGGGATAATTACTGTCAAGAAATTTTCAGTAATAGCTTGAAGTTGGGAAGTTGGCGGTGATTCACCCTCGTATCGAAACAGAGCACGTGAAGCCGTAGATCTTGCCCATGATCTCTCTACGCGAGTGTCAAATTGTCGTCCTATTGTTTGAGAGTAAAAATAATACAGTGCACTTAAATCTGCAAGTATACTTGTGTACTGCAATATCTCCTGCGCATTTGGCCAGTCTCAGTGAGGTTGGTCGCTGATACTTCTAAAAAATTTATTATCTTAAAGAGTATATATTTGTTTTGTTTGACATCTTTTTTCTAAATTTTTTTATATTATTTCAGATTCTAAAAGACCCCCTCGAACTCTCCAACTCGGACTATGATGAAGTAAGTCAAGATATTTTTTATTACTATTTAATTTTATTATTACAATTAAATAAAACTATCTTTTCGGATTTTATCGCGACTTCATTTTGATTCGTTTCGAATGCTTTAACAGCAATGCGTGTTCTCGTCATTTAAAATATTAAATATTCGCGTAAATCTAAGAAAGTATTACTTCAATAAAAAAAATATGTGTAATCCAATTTATATAAAAAATATGAAACAGCGACCGAGCAACCTCGGTTTCGACCGGATACTTTTTTCAGTTTGATTTAAAAGAATATTATGTATTTTAATTATTTTGACCATCGTTTTTCAAGCGTCGCAGGGTCGCAGTCTGTTGAAAAATAATAAATACAAACTACATATAGGTACAAAAGATTCGTTTATTAAAGGTATGAATTTTAAAGTAGTGTTATAAAACTAAATATTAAGATTTAATATTGTGACGGGGTCGCAAGACTTTTTACTTAACTTTTTGGCTTTTTCGTGGGTCGCGACATAAAAATGGTTGAGAAACGATGGTTTAAACCATTTGTCAAACGCAATGGTTTTAAAAAATTCCAATTTTCGAACAAACAGACACTTTCTATTTCTATATATATTATTGAGTATAGCGATATGTAAATATTTTTGATTTTCAGGTAAAAATCATTAAAGAAGAGCCACAGTACTTGCCCAAACTAAAAGTGCAGAGTTTGTTTCAGTGATAGCAATATATAAGGACTATTTTGTAACCGTAATAAAAACATAATGAATTAAATATTTTAGCCAGATTATATTGTAAATCTGTAACGAATAGGATTGATTCGATATTGAAATCGATTTTCGAATATCGTGTAAATCTGTAACGAATAGAATCGATTCGATAATCATTGAGGGGGAGTAAGTGATTATATATTTATTTCAAAACATTGGTAAAAAATAGGAATATCTTTATTTATTGGTGGTGAGGAGATTTCTAACAGGAAGTCGCAGAACTATAATAATAATTATAAATCATATATTGCAGGCAAACACTTATATCTACAGAGAAAAAATAATACCGATGACTCGCTATTTTCTTAACGCGAATGAACTATACATATAGTGCTCAGTCGAAGTTTGACTTCACAATCAGATGAGCTTACCGGAAAGCACCAGATACCGTACCGAACGCGCTGTCATATAAAAAAAAAATCAGTCATTATCTATTCTCCCCATAGAGATAGAGACACTTAGAGTAGGCAAGCCGATCAAAACTGACGTCCCGATAGAAAGGGACAAAGAATAAGCAGATCCCTTTCTATCTATTTCTATTTTATACATTTAATACATGAAAGTGATAAATTAAATGACTCAAAATGTAGAATTAGAATGTACTATAATAAATTAAACATTTTTATTGGGCAATAAGGATTGTGCGTGATAATACATAAAAGATTTAAGTTATATTAAATGTTTAAAAAACTTAATAAAATTCGATTTCATGAACTATAATTTGAATTAATACAAAAATTAAGATATTTTTTTATGAAAACTTCATTATTCGTTACTTTTTGTGCATTTCCTTTGATTTGAGTTATGCGCCATATATGAAGTCTACTAATGCGCATGCGTCATGAAACAAAGATAGAAACTAGGCAGATATTTTCTCCACGCCTCCTGCCACCTATAGTGCTGAATGGCAGTTGCCTACTCTATGTGTATTATGATTGATTCTTCCGCTATTCTATTTCTATGATTCTTCCGCTGTTCTATAAATGATAAAATCTATTTAGTCTGTGTAATGTGTAAAAAGTATACATCAAAGTAGACACAGACTATAAAGTGATTAGAACTTTTAATCTTACTGAGTAGTGTCATAAATCCTTGCCATTAATTCCGAAAACTGCCACCAAGGGAATCGAATCTCCACCAACATACGATCGCTGTCAGTATTCGATATTTGAATATCGATATTTTTATCGAATATTCGTTACAAGTTTAGTGCTGTACTTAATTGGTTTATATGTTTCATATAATTCGGATAATAACCGTAATTTTAAGTATGTTCAAGAGATCTATAGATATGGTTAACTTTTTTTTTTATGAATAAGTGATACATGTAAGTGCAATTTACTTTTTAAATATATAGATTAAATAACTAAATATAAGATGTAAAGTTTTATCATAGTGTAAATGATATGTAGGCAATAATTTTTAGGGCGACCAAATTTTATCCAAAAATATTGATTTTCTTTGAAATTCATAAATCAATTTTATATAGAACATTTTTTCTTTAAAAATAACTTTAAATTTATTTCGTCAATTACATGGACAATTTGAAGGTTACAGCATGATGACAAAAATTATGTATTGCCAGATTTTAATTGTAGTGACTAATATATATTTTCTTATACATACCATAGAGTTATTTTGGATAGATTAAATATCAAAGACATAATATACATAGATAATTGTTCTAAGTTTAATTATAAAGCCCTTTGGGGAATTATAAACTTGGTACTAGCCAACTATCGCCATTTAATTTTTTTTAAGATGTGGTTCTAGATGAAACTGATATAATATATGGATAAAGGATTAAAAAAAAAAATGGTGGCGAACGATTATAGCGAGTTTACAATGACTAACGAAGACTTTTATTTTTTTAATTTGTGATACATAGGATGAATATTTCTATTTATGCTTTACAGTTAAAACTTTAAAACTTTCACTAAGTTTTGATCACTATATATTTATTTTTTTCAAATTTGTTTATACTGTAAATGCTTCAATATGCGATACTGGCGACATTTTTTTAATTATATTATATATTGAGTTATTTGCCAGTTCTATTGTATATTATGTCTGTAGAATAAACTAAATACATTATTTATACACTTAAATCTATATTATTATTCAGTTATATGTATTTGGTTTTACTTGATTGAAATTATATTTTTTACAATTCATCTTAATACTTTTAGATCTTCCAGACGACATGATTTAATTTTCAAAACTAAATAACTTTACATATTCCATTGCATTTAATTATATACAATGTGAAGAATTAAAAAAAAAAAGTTGGCGCCATTTTTTTTATCAACATGGCGTAAAACATAGCATTTACATTATTATTTACCGTACTACTACATCCTAAATTCGAAAATAAAAAATGTGTACAAACCTTAAAAAGTTAGCTTTAATTTTGAGTTAAATGATGTCATCTGGAATAATTCACAGCTTTTTGTAATAACAATTTTAAAAATAATGCATTTTCTATAGTGTTTGTTCTAGATTAATAATAACTAACGGTAAATGAATATGTTTATATTAATTTGATAGAAACATACATCTCAAGATGTTATATCATTATCTCATTGTAAGTTCTTAATATGGAGGATAGAGGTAAGGAGAACTATCTCTGTGATGAAAAAGTGTCAGTCGAAATGTGTTAAATTAGGGTGGCGCCACTGTAGCAAGAGGGTACATTTGGGAGAAAGCTCCAAAAGTATTATAAAAAGTTCCCAAAAAATAAATCACTCTACGTTTATATCACCAAAGTGTTTTCGGTTATATTTCCTTCATTATTTTGAAATACATAAATAGTTTCAATAACTGCTCGGGTTACCTAAAATATAAAATTTTTCTACTCTGCACACTTCACTCCGTTTACAGCTGCTAAATTCATATCATGTCCTCTTGCTACGCTGGCGGCATTCTGGTGGGTTTTTAAACTGTTATTTACCGTTCACAGATGGACACATTTTCAACTTGTCTCCCATATAAGATGGTTCTCCTTACCTCTACTCTCCATAGTTCTTAATAGTTAAGTACAGATTAATAATAGTTGTCTGCTTGATTTATATTGGTAAGTATTTTTACATTATTACTCATACTGAAAGTATTATGAAGTTTGTGATTGTTGATATTAGGCACAGAAAGTGAGCGATTCGAATCATTCAAATATAAGCGGTGTTTTTTTATTTGACTTGTGTGTAAATAAAATATGAATTTAAAGAGGTTGTATATGAAGTCGGGTCTGTCGTATGAACGTTGTGAGTCTGTCATTAGTTTGGTGAGAAATAGCTTTACTTAAGGACTTGGCGAGAAAAAAAAATTTTTTTTTTTTTGCCTTTTTTTTTAATTGAAATTATTGCTTAATACATTTAATATAGCCTAGAGGCGATTGCATTATTCCCAAGGTGTGCTTTATAAAATTATTTTTTGTATAACATTCTTAGCACATGAACGTTCTTTTTTTTTTTTGTAAAAGTAGTTTTTTGAACTTTTTCTGGTTTGACGTTTCTTTTTATAAAAACGTATACATAAAGAATCATCTATGAATTCTAAACTGATTTTGTTTATAGAAAATCGTTTACAACTGAATTATATACTTGGAATAATGTAAATATGAAGCCGTTTCCGATCTCAAAATACACTATTCGGCCTCAATCTTTCCTTAGTTTTTTTTTAATTTAAACCCAGAACCTAGAACCCTTATTGGGTAATAAGCGTAGGAAAATGCTGTTATATTGAATTACAGTAATAAAAGTTCCCGAGTCTCGCACCTCTGATATTTTCAAGTGCGAATTATTTCCAACTTGATTATCACTTGCCTTACGGTGGAGGAAAACATCGTGAGGAAACCTGCATGTCTGAGAGAATCTAGCTTCGAAAGACATGTGCAGTCCGCCAACTATGACCTGATCCCCCTCGTATTGAAGGGAGGCCCACTCCCAGCAGTGGGACGTTAAAAAGAGTTGAATATATAAACGGTGACAGATCCGACGTGAACATGTTTTACTAATCTTTAAATATTAATTTTGCAAAAAGCATTTCTATCAATTTTTGGTAGTTTTATAAAGAAAATATGTTATAATAACGTATTAATCGTAATGTAGAGAAACATGAGTGAGAAAACAGCAAAGTGAATATGAATGGCGGCAGCACATTTTAATATGGCAATAATTTTAATTATTAGTAATATTTTTCTTTTTTTTCCTTTTTGAGCTACATTTCTCGTTGCTCAGTGCTTCCATAGATATTATTGAAAAAAAAAACTAAGAAAATGCCTTTTACAATTATTGACTATCACTACACAGTCGGTTAGTTGGTTTCGATGGCTGAGAGAATGATGGCACACTGTAGCATATTATATTATGTATGTATATTTTATATTTTATGTGTATAAGAGATGTTATTTTAAATATCTAAAAATATTATTGTCATAAAAAATATTATTTATCATTTTTTATTATTAATTTTATTAATTATTCAACATCTGAAATATTTGCTAATGCTTTGTTTAACAGTTGGGTCTATAACAGTTTTCGAGATATTTGAGATATAAAGTTGAAAAATGATGAAAAATAGTAAATTTTGCATAACTTTTGAAAAAAAGTTTTTATTTTTTTCCTTTGGCAGAACTTTGTTATATGATAAAAGAAAACTTCTGACCAAAATTCGTCCAAATCGAAAGGGGTCGATTCCAAGATGGTCGATTTGACATGGAATGAACCAGTTTATTTTATTTATTTAATATATTTAGTTCTTAAAATGTAGCAAGAAATGTATTATAGAGTGTAATTTATATTAGCGGATTTTATTTGGAATATATTGACGGATCTTGCGTTGTGCTGAAATCTTAAGGTTTCGAATGCTTTACAGCAATCGTGGTCACAGAGATTTAAGGTTTTATATGTCACAAAGGTTACAAATCTAACAAAGCATAATGTTTTTTTTTCAAGCTTTGATTATCATTTAATATGCAATAAAACTTGTGTTTTAGTGTATTAAAACTTTTCTAAGTATAATTAATTAACTGCCTTACTCATATATTAAGTACTAAGAGAAGCAATAATGCATTACTCATACATATGGCAATTAAAATTAATTTTGAAACGATTGTTCGTTTTAAAAATCTTTAGTACTTTAGCATACTATGGGATTCCTTCAGTGACCACTGTTTATATTACACTATTATTTTATTATTGATTCTTATTTCTTATAGGAATCGTTTTCAAAATTTTAATATTCCAAATTTCCATAGACCATAAGTAAAGCAATATTTCTTTGATATATCTCTATGAACAATGTCATCCAATTATTTTCTTTTTTAATTATATATTTCATCTATCCTGATAATATTCGATTTAGATTTTATTAGAAAAAAATTTTTTTGGTAATGTAGTTACTTTCGTTTCATTTTTTGTTCGTTTAAGAATACAAATATTCAGACAACTGCAAAGAAAACATTGTACTCACTCATAGTGATTTTGACTTACGACCATATATATATATATATATATATATATATATATATATATATATATATATATATATATATATATATATATATATAGTTATTTGCAGTATCAACTCGTTTGGATTCTAAATTAAAGCATAAAATGCTCTGAATATTTTTAAATCTATTGGCGTGATTTAGATTCCCTAACGGCAAATCGCAGAACTAACTTCAAACGAAACTAAACTCACTATCAAGTCTGTTAATGTGTGTCAAAGTATCCACATACTATAAAGTAATTAAAACTTTAAAACTAATACTGTCAATTGCTTTCGTTAGTTCCGTAAATAGCCACCAGGGGAATTTAACCTCCATATTATCTAATACTGCATGTCATTATGTTTATTTAATATTATTATTTCATTTTGTCACGATTGAAAATTGTATTATTGTGTATTTAATATCCATTATAAAAGCACTTGTTTATATTTAAAATATATATGTATATTGTATATCTTTATTAATGTTTTTTATAAAAAAAAAACAGTTTTAAAAATAGGCACAGATTCAAAATAAGTTGGAAATACAAACACGTGATAGAATATTCTGTTGTCAATGATCAACTTTTCATTTCTCTAGTGCCTTTGTTTAGTTTTGTGAAAGAGTTTCATTATTTAAGGCTTAGTAAATGTTGCGTGTAGCCTCGTAGGTATTATAGTATAAGGTGCAAATGTTCCTAAGAGTGTCAGATTATCGGATCGGTTTGTTGGTATGAAGCATTGTATGTAGTGTATAGTCGACAATTTCAATATTTCTAGCCTTGTTAAGTGACAATGGCGGAGATTTTTCTATTAACATACACTTATCTTAATAAAATATACAATTTTCAACTATGATGTCGTTTTTTTTGTTTTTTTCCTTTGCTTGTTATTGTGTTTCCTGTAAAATACTAGCGATTCACCCTCGCTTCGCTCGAGTTCGTCCCTAGGTAGGAAAGTTTTAACGGTTAAAATGGAAGAGATAGTCGATCCTTTGCTCTGTGTAAAACAAAAACAAATCTATCCCATGGGAACCGTATGTTTTTCCGGGATAAAAAGTAACCTACTTGCTATTTCAGATTATCTCTGTGCCAAATTTCGTTCAGATCCGTTCAGCCATTCTGGCGTGAATCATGCCGCACTAATATATACTTTTTAACGACAGCGATAGGACCTCACTTGCCAGTGGCACCAACTGGTGCCACTGGCAAGTTACATTGTTACTTCTGACTTTTAGATTTAAAAGCAAAATTAGGTTATTTTAATTTACAAATGTAAACGTAATGTAGTATTAGATCCAAATTATTGTTACTTCATCATTGAAATTACACATATTACAAATAAAAGCAGGAAAGTACTTCTGTGTATAATATGTATGTAAATAATAATAATTATTCTTGAGAAAATTTAATATGTGACTAGCTTTTACCGTTAGCATCAGACACAGACACACGTTTTAAAGTTGAGTTTGAGAAAGTACATAATTGATAAACAAACAAAAGGACAAAACCAATCCCCATACAAACTGGGGCCCGGTATTACAGGCTTGAAAATTAGTCATAAAATAATACATTTAGAAAAACGTCATAGGGCCAATTTTCATGGGCTCCAGCGATGGCCAAGTTAGTTAAATCGGGTTTTAAATACGCTATTTTTAGGTTAGATTTTACGTTATATTTTGACACATGAGACATTACATGACAAATTAAGGTAAATGACAGAGTATGTAACTGCTTTTGTAAATGATGAGCTCACGGGGTCTCTTACAGACACTTCTATAATTATATCTACAACATGTTACCGCGTTTTATGTTAAAACGTAGAAAGCGCGACCGTGTCTTGTACGTCATACTACTATATAAACAAACTCAAGTGTTTTAAATTAGATAAATCATTGTAAGATCTAAATTGTAAACTATAGTTGAACGCACAAAACATGTTTATTTAATATGGACAAATCTGTTACACCTACCTACCATCCATGCCAATAAGACAGCTCGGTGCAGTAATATGTAGAAATAAAAGACATACTTAGATGCTATAATTTATTTTATAAATCATCATCGTCATCAAAAAAAACATTGTCTAATAATTGTACAGGAGGTGTTATAAAACCTTGGTGTCGTGCCCAACCAAGAAACCATATTATGCTCATGTGTGGGTACAGAAACCCACTGTTCTTTTCCCCACAATACAGTTGTATTAATATCGCATTATTGCATTTCTCCCACTTAAAGAGCTGTCAACTAAAATATGAACAAAATATATTTTATTGCTTATATATAGGTCTTGATTTTATTCTTCCTCTTAATAACCATGTAGTTTCGGATATAGACAGCTCCTGTAATAACCCCCTGTTCACCTCCCTGTGTATTTCTATAACATAAGAGCCATTTGCCTGTTCGGGCCTGTTTTATTTGATACATACTTAACAATACAAGAATTACATCACTATAACATAACTCAGGAAAATCTTTTAAATTATTTGTATTGACATCTATTAGTCGGAATTGCATCCTACGCCGATATTTAAGTTATTACTTATTACGTATGCAATCAATAATAATAATCGATATATGTGCAGAAGTACAAGAAATTCGATACAGATTAGGATTCGGATTAAAACACATTTACTTGCGTACAAATATGAAAAGCAAATGACAATATTATGTCATACGATTTTCGTATTCAGATATTTAATATCTAAGGAGGTTTTTATTTAGCGTTTAAAAATAAATCATATTTCAGATTTTCGTTTTAATGTTTAACTTAAAATATAATTGAACTTAAATTCAAAAAAACGTACGCAAACCGCACAGCACCAATTCTCAACTAAATTGATCATAATTTTTTATAAAACAGTTCTATAAAATCATTTCATTTTTAAAGTCATTGACGTTTTATAAAATAAGACAAATAAATAATATTCGTTTATAGGAGCATTATGCAATATCGAAAAATGCATTTTTTCTTAACTTGGCCATTGCAAATAAAATTAAGATTTTAATGGAATAATAAGAAAAAAATTAGAATTTTTTTGATATATATTTGGTTCCTAGTTATCAGGGCCCAAAAATGGCTTTCTCCTTTTGTGGGTATCTGTAAAAAATATAACAATCATAGGAATCCTATAAAGAAATGATTTAATTACGTGTTTTTTTTTGCTTGGAAGTGAAGTCTAAAACCCTTTTTATTAGGTTTCGTATTTTTCAACACATTTCTTTACAAATATTTGTATAGGTTTTTAAAAAATAATAAATATATTATGTGCTTAAATATCTTTATTGAAATTAAAATAGAAGTGCTAAAATTATATGCTAAGTTTAGAATAAAATAAAATTATATAACTATTATAGTACAATTTTATCAATCTCAAATAGTTACTTGCTACTTCTCTATTTATAATATATAGCGTATTATATAACGTAAGGACATCCGATTTTGAGCTCAATTAAAAAATACCAATAAAATGGTCGTAACGCCACCGATGATCTGTAATGAAAAATAATATCAGTATAATGCATGAACACCCTAGCACAAGTACGACTCGCACTTGGCAATTTTTGTTATATTTTGTTGTTACCTATAATCACATGAAGTTTAACTGTACTTGTACCGTTGATGTACTACTGCTTTTACGATAAAGCAAAAAAGGAAACGTAATGCTTGTATTATGAAAATATTACTTTAGTAGCGACTCACCCTGATTTTTGAGTTTCAAATCACAACGATTCGAAAGAAGTTTCACTTTAAAAATATATCAAAAGTTAGGACAAATGGATGGGGTCGGTCGGAAGGATAGGTGGAGAGCATTGTTAGAAGTAGGGGTCCGTCGCGTGTCATGGTAACGGAAGCTTAACAGTATATCCTGAATTTAATTTCGAATTTCGAAACATTACTAAATCTTTTAAAATTCGAAATGAAAAATATAAATATTGTAAAAAAGGTTATTAACCTTCAATATAAGGGGTCTTCCTAGATACAGCACACCAAGAGCAGTATAAGATACGTCGTTGAGCAATATATTATTATAGAAAGCATCTAGTTCATCTCGCAATGGGTCGACTTTAGACGTCACGTAGCACATCACCTTACCGACTAAGAGTCGAGTATTTGCTACCTAAAATAAAACGAAGTAAGTTTTTAATATGAACATTATTATTTAACTTGAATTTTAAGTTGATGGACCACCTGGACGACTAAGCTTCGCTAAGCATTTTGTAAAATCGTTTCTTGTTGGAAAAGATGTAAAACTTGCGTTTTTTTCCAGAAAATACACCTGCTACACCTGCTATAGATAAGATTTGATCTAAATCGTTACGAGCCGTTTCCGAGATACACGGAGTAAATATATATATATAAGATACGTCGGTACATTCGGCTAATAAAGATATCGAGAGAAAACAATCATGTGAGACATGCGAGGTTAAAGCGGATAATCCACTGACATGGCTAAGCGAGGCGAACGAGCTGTATACGTTATGTCATATAATATTATGTGATATGCCATAAAAAACACCGCACCGCTTGTAGGTACTGAATATGTATCGCGAAACATCAGTGTGGTGGGGAAGTTAGGCGAGATGCTTGCACCGATTTCACCGTCACGTGAAAGTTTGTAAGCGAGTTTCCCGTTTTTATGCTAATTGAACATTTCCTTGCACTCTATTCGGGATGGCTCATGAAAATAGAGTAGAAGGCTGATGCTTCCCCCAAGAGATCTCAGTTCCGCGGTGAAGCCACTTACCAACAGTTCGCTACAACGTCCCTGCGGGCTTATTATTATTATTATTACATGCCTTAAGACTTAAATTTTATTATTATGTATTCTATTCATTTTTCATAATTGATGACAATAAGTGTCCATACCTGACACCTGTCGTATATTTAGGTTTGTACAATTTAAGTAAACTTAGAATTACTTACCTAATATTTAATTCAATTTAATTCGTTAGTTTCGTGGCTTCTAGGAGTGCCTTTGGACACAATTTACTTCGCCAATGTCGCGTAGAATGGAGAAGGCACGTTATACCTATATAGAATGACCGGTAAAAAAGGAGAAAAAAATATATTTAATTTACCTCTTGTTCAGTGCGACAACAAGGCTCCACTAGTACTATTATTTTCGAAATAATGTGTGCGAACCAAATAGTCTGCATTATTACTAAAAACCAAAGCTTCGAACCTGTGTGAACGAGATACGTATTTAAAAATAAAGCTCATATTATTTTCCAAAAACTCATTTAGGGATCTAGTGAAAAAATTCCTAAAATACATTGTTTTCAAGCCAAATAAAAAGCCGGCTGTCATTGCATTACAGTGTGTATTACAAAAAGTCACAATAGTCTAAGTTCCCGATCTATGTGGTGGACTCCTTATTCTTTTTCTAGGTGAAATAGAGTTTTTAACCATAAAACATATTAACAAACACGACCCAGAAGGGTTTGTCGCTAAAAAAATGCTCCAGGCTAGTGTTGCCAAAATGCAACTTGGTCTTGCAGCAAGAGTCTCGCAAGTCTCGCAATTACCTATTA
The DNA here is from genome assembly GCA_033884665.1 of Argynnis bischoffii washingtonia. Classification (NCBI taxonomy): domain Eukaryota; kingdom Metazoa; phylum Arthropoda; class Insecta; order Lepidoptera; family Nymphalidae; genus Argynnis; species Argynnis bischoffii. The sequence continues at coordinate 4,989,432 of CM066628.1, read as the reverse complement.
GCCTATTGCTATTTATTAAACATTACTTTAGATCTTAGAATACCGTAATGGAGTAGGTACATTTGGAGCTTGAATTAACATAGCCATAGTAAAGACCAACTAAATTAATAAATGTCTAAACATAATACTTTTGAGATTTACGCGAATATTTAAAATGTCTAAACATTTAACGAGAAATTCGAAAAATCAACTCTAATCAACTGAGATATCTACCGTGGGAGACTCTGACGGGAGTCAGTCTGTTTCTTAATGAACGTTTACATTTGATAACTTGCATGTGCTAAAACGTGGTTAAAACATATAAAAACAAATTAATCACATTAACTTCCTTTCCTTTTGCTCCTATAGCTACCTTATTATTATAAGTTAGATTTTAAATTAGTTTGTAAGATCTCTTTTTCGGTTTTTTTTTTTTTTTTTTTTATGAGATTCAGTGACAAACGAGCAGACAGACCACCTGATGGAAAGCAGTACCTGTCGCCCATAACACCTACGGTTCATGCACTTAGGTTTTAAGTAACAAAAATGCAGAACGCAATCATTGTTGCTTGGCGGCAGAAATAGATAAGGGGGTGGTACCCATCCAGTCGGACTCCTCAGGCTTGACAGAGTCCTACCACCGGTCTGTAACTTTTGAAATATTAAGAAAATAAACATTTTCTCCGTAACATACTACACATAATTTTATTACGCTTTATTCTACTAGTATAGTATATATAGTATAATAATATTAGTTTATTTTTCCGTTATTATTATTTTATTTTCATACTTTTATTTATTTTTACTTATTCGGACTGCGTAAATTCCCCCTTCAACGAAAATACACTGATAGTCATTTATATCTGTACTTTACGTCTTCCTATTTTCTGCCTATTTTATTCTTCAAAATCCTATGTACTAGTACTTTCTTTTGTATTGTTTCGTTTGTTTTCTATGTGTCAATTTTTTGTATTATAAATTAAACCTGTCCGCTCCCTGAAACGACACTCAGTCCTAACTGTAAGACGCAAGAGTCTCGCAGGCTTAGTCTTGTTCTTGCTCAAATCTTGCACGATCAGTCTTGGTCTTGGTCTTGCAAAAATGCAAGAACAAGACCAAGACCGATTTTGAGCAACATTTCTCTAGGCCATATATATAATTAAAAAACCTCTAGTCTAGAGATGTTTTGGTATATCAATCCTAAATCACAAAATTTGTAATATCAAAATCTACATTTTTTACTTGGTTGGTTCCGGAAAATACGCTCCAATACGAGCAATTAACTCCTTCAATTTGCCTGTTTATATCTGGATGTCAGGTAATGTCGATTCGAAAAAGGCTGCCGACCGTGTGATGGCATTTTCATTAAACTTTATTAATAAACCGAGGAGAGCTATTTGACAGAGAGATATTTGGCATATTCGCATATATGTATCTATGCCTAGGATAGACAGATTAACATGCCGTCTGAGGTATGACCAATATAGTAATAATGTTAAATTTTGCAGCTCCGGGATGTTCCTGAAAATTTTTTGACATAAAAACCTAATACTTGAACCGACCCTTGGGCTCGAACTTTTCAACCTCTGGTGGATCTTGAGTTGTACATTCTAGCCAATAAACTAAATAAGTAAGAAAATAGTTAATTACCATCATGTTCAAGCGCATGTATCGTTTTTAGTAAGTTGAAGAAAACTATAACTAATTGTACGGTTAGTATTGCAAGTAAATAGAATATTGTGGTGCTCTCGGAATTGTTGAACTCCCGTAATACATTGCAAACACTGACGTAAGATTGGCTAATTTCTCGAATTTTATGTGCCAACTTAATCTTTTTCTTGATTGTCGCATCTGTAAATGAAAAATAATGCATATAAAAACTTTTTAAAAATAAAATTGAACATCGGCACCAACAATCACTTTTTAAGAAAGAAGACTCCACATAGGGTAACAATTTCGGTGGGCAGTGTACCATGCGGATTGCTCCTGGTGTTTCTCTGACAGCAGAGTGCACCGTGGGAGCAATCCCATTGTTGAGTGGTCTGCTCCGGTAGACCTGCCGTCGGGGCCTTGTGGTTGACTGCGTAAGCTATCTATACCCCTATCTATTATGCGATACCCCATTAAGATGGGGGAGGTTCTGTTGGGTTTCAGTGTGTAGTACTGGCTTTTCTATCCAATTAGTCACACATAACACATAACCTGTATGTATACAAGTGGTATGCGTAAATGCATTTCCCAAGATTGAAATATTTTTTGCAACTATAAGACATTTTTGAAATTTTAATCTGTTCATTAAAAATAGGATTATGAAAATCGATTTACAATAGCTGACGAAGATGTTATGTAAAGCCCACAAAAACAGACGAATTAAGTATCTTCTCTCTATCTATGAGATATTTTTAGAATCAATGTGAGATACTAATGCATCTTTTTATAGTTATGAGTTTCTTAAGTTTAGTGCCTAATTTAACTAATTAGCTTAATGTAGTTAAATTAACTGAACTCTAACAGTCATATTTAATATACTGTAATAAATACCTGGATATTGTTGATTCATCATTCCCATCAAATCGATTGCTATATTGATTGAATTTAATGGTATTTTGAGAATATTTGATTTTACGTCATGTTCTAAGTTTTCTTGTTGAATACTTGCTAATTAAAAAAAGATTAACAATGAATATGAATAAAATATAAATAAAAGGTCTTCGTGTTGTTAAGCCAAGTAAAATACATATGGTAATGACTAACATGTTAAAACGTGTCGTTGGAATATGTCATTACGATATATTTTTGAATTTTTATTAGGGAAAATGGCTAACCATTAAGTAACATTATCTTACCAAGGATGATGCGAAGATTTTCGTTAATGGCTTTAAAACCAGAGTTGATGGACATTGCGATGACCATAAACTGTAGCTCCATCATAATTAACACAGAGTATGTCACAAAATTTGGGTACGCGTCAACATTGGCCCCTAAAAATGATTAGAATAAAAAAAAAGAGAATAATATTTCAAAAAGTAAGAGATGGTTAGTTATTTTATTTCTTACATTGGTTATAGCGTATAATGTCTATAGCTCTAAGGAGCCACATACCAAATATAAAGATCACAGTAAGGGAGACAAACGGCTTTCTTAAAGAATCGTCTTGTTGTTTGCATTTCTTGTTTTTAATCTAAAATTTAAAAGATTTGTATTAAACTTTGAAGAGACTTCTACCAAGCTGTCCTTGGTTTTTTCGGGCTAAAATTACTCTCAGAAAATGTTGCTCTAGTGATATCATATAAGATATTTGCTTAAGTAACAATACGAAAGAACACTTATTATTGTAAATAAAATGAAAGATTGTTTGTAATTTGAAAATAATAAAAAAATTTAAAATTTAATATTCGTCATAAATAGGTATTTATATAACAGAATATTTTTAAAATAGTATTAAACCGAATTTACAAGAAACTAGTTTCAGTAACCACAACGTTTCTTCCATGAATAATTAAGTATTAAAGTATTCAAACTGACTGACAAATCAAAGAACACTGTTTACAAAAGTTCGTGACATTATTAATAATCTAGTAGATACACTTGAGTTGCTTATAAAATTTCATGAAAGTAACTAATTTTGAAATTAAAATTAAGTCTTAGGATCTTGAGATACTCCACAGTATTAGAATACCATTATTCTACCTTACTTATTTCCTCAATGCAATGCATGAAGTGTCTAGTTCTTCTGATGCCACCAATAACGCCGTTGCTCATTAAGCCCACAGTCAATATGAAGTCGGTTACTTGTAAAAATATATGTATATACACTTCAGCTTTAAAATCCACTAATATTTGCATCTTGATGAACCAAATTATTCTATAGAGGCATACAGAGTCTGCGAATACAAAGGTTAGATACATTAAAAAGAAGAGTTATAAGATTCGATATACATATGTATATACTTTATTGCACATAAACATTATTAAAATATACAACATTATGAGAAAATTCAGGGCAAAGGTAGGACTTATCTCTAACACAGATTTCTTTCAGTCAACCTATGGGGGTTAAAAAATTGTCACTTAGCAGAGCAGTAAAGTGTAATACAATAAGAAAATAATAATAAAAAGTCACAGTAGGTATATATAAAAATAAGAAACCATATACATCTCGTAACACAACTTAAATTACTAAAGTAGTACCTATTTAAATTTTTATTTTTTTTTATTACTATTAATGATAGTAAAGTTTTTTTTAAATTTATTTTCAATAAAGAAAATTACAGATATACTTAATTATATATACAAAGCAAATGTACACTTATGTTAGTTATTACTGTACAATTCATGTCCGCGTGGAATAGTGGCAAGAATGCTGGCTGCATTCCCCCGTTGAATGGCAATGCCGATTTTTTGGGCGAAAAATGCGCCAGCTCTCCTGTGGCGATAAGATGAGGCGTTATATGTCTTTTAAGAAGTGCTTAAAATAAAATAAAAGTAATAATAATATAATATAAATAATAGTAATATAATTATAATATGTTATAGTTATTTTAATATTTAATAACGTAGAATTTTTGTAAGAGCATATCGCTACGCGATCGGAAAAACCGTCTCTACGACGAAAGCAAGTGTACCAGAACAAGAACAGAACAACTGACAGACATGGCTGTAGCGACACCTTATACGTCTATAAGGTGATGGCATGGTGTACTACATTATAAAAATAATAATAAACACTAACTGACGATAGCATTTAATATGATTCCGTAAGTGTAGAATTTACGTGAGATAGACATAAAAGTTGCGGTACGGCTTCTCGAGAAGCGGACAGGAGCGATGCCGCAGAAACGCGATATTCTCATCACAAGTAGAACTGCATCGTCGACTGTACACTGGTCTCTTACAAAATTTGCCATATTCTGAAATACGATAAAACCTATGTATTACTCCAGGATTTGCTGTATCTTACGCACTTAACCACGACGCCCAGACGGCAGGTCTGCCGAAGCAGACCACAACATGAGGGGTCATAGCGGATTCTATCTGTTTTAACACTTCCCCATTTAATACTACACTATTATTAACAAGTTTGACATTAGGTATCGTGAATTTTATTCGTCGTCTTTTTATTATTTAAGTTTTAACTTTTTTTAATTTTATGTAATGGAACCCCAGGAGATCTTTTACCATTTACATTAACCTTCTGTATTTTTAAATTATTTAAATACAAATTCTGAAAGTCGGGTGTTTCATTTCTAACACCACAGTGATGTAGTTTTCTCAACAATGCCTCATGATGTACATAATCAAAGGCCTTGGATAAGTCACAGGATATAGCAAGTAAATCCTGTGACCCTTCCCAAAAAAAAATGAATGAAATGAGATTGAATGAATTTATCTGTTGATGAAAGTTCTTTAAACCGTTGTGTACTTTATTGCCATAGCAACAAACCTTTAATTATAATTAGGTACTACTATGAATTCTATCAATGTAAACCTTAAAATAAAATGCATTATAAATTATAATGTTTGTATTGATTGCTTGCGTAATTTACAATTTGTAATTATATATAATAACATTGTGGAAAAATTATTATTTGTAATTTTGTTACTTAAGTTTTAGATTTCCATCAGAATTAAATTAAAACTGACATCATACTTTTCATTTGACGGCACGTTTGGCTCAGTTTGTAGTGACCCTACTTTCTGCGCCAGTGGCCGCGGGTTCGAGTCCCGCTGGGGGCATTCATTTGTGTGATGAGCACGAATGTTTGTACTCTAGTCATGGGTGTTTATATTTATAATATGTATGTATTTAAAAGTTATATATGTGTAGTGTATCAACTATCTGGTATCCATAACACAGGCTTCGTAGCTTACCATGGAACTAGATGGTGCTGTGTGTTAATGTCCCAACATATTTATATTTTATATTTTATATACTCTGAATATTATATTATTGGCTTTATCGATGAGTTTCTAACGCCATACTTTGAAAATGACTTTACCGATTTCAATCATCTTTTTTTTAAAGTTTTCTCATACTTTGTAGAAGGTTCTTACAGAAAGAAAAATATAGACAAGTGCGAGTCGGACTCGCCCACCGAGGGGTCCACCACCGCCACCGGGGGGTATCTACACCATAAAAGAAAAATATATATTGGACAGAAAGTGTTGTTTTTCAATACTCTTATCAGATTGAATGCTATCGGCTCTGTTTATTTTTGGTTGATTGATGTTAGAAGCGATTGTTGTTTTTAAATATAGTTTACGTACTTAATTATTACTGTAAATAATTTGCTTGTAGTATAGGAGCCGACGATCGTCTATAGTCTACATATAAAATTGCTTCTATCTTCTATCTAATTGACTCATAAGCGTACACATCTTTGGATCTACGGGCTAAAATGTTGCTAACCTTTTCCTGTAATAAAAGTTATCGCTAAGAAAGGGAAGCGAATATGGCTTTCAAAACTTAGTAATATAGTTTTAAAGCACTTGTTTGAAAATAATGTAGTTTGCTTTTCATCCCAGCATTAAGCATAATATTACTATCTAATTTTTTTAATATGCAGAAACTATAAACCTAATACGTACGTAATACCCAGTTGTTCTTTAGATACTCTTACCCAATTTTCTTCATTACAACCGAGGATGTCTATAACATTAAATCCCTGCTTAATTGCTACATTGAAGTCGAATCACTTGGATCAAAATCCCTCTGTGCCCCAATGGTGAACAGTATACGAAAAATTTCTGTCACAGAAAGCCAAATGTATTAGATGCGCTGGATGATTCAATGAAATTTCTCAGGCAATGCAACAGCGTTTAGATTAAGTAAAGTGTGGGTATTTCAATACATATAACAAGCTCTTGACAAAATGTGGCATGAGGGATTATTATATAAAGTAAAATTTTTATTACCTGACTATATTTATAAAATTCTGATATCTTTTATGGAAGTCAGACATTATTTATATACTAGGAAGCGCGATACTGCCAATTCTCTATTTGATCTACACATCCACCCATTCATGTTTATATTATATATTTATACTTGTGTTTATGTATTTATACTTATGTTATATGTATGTAAATAATATTTTGCATATTTTATTTATGTTTTTACTCTTATTTACTTTACAATTTTTCTCTGCATTTCTCACATACATGGGTTGGCTGGATGAGATCTCTTATAGAGAGCCCACCTTTGTCCACGTCACTTTCCATTTGTATTTTTTATGTATGACACATGACACATGTACATGTATGACTACATTTTTTGTGCTATAAAGAACATAGTATCCAATCTATCCACCTCAAATAATATCATCACTGGAACATTCGCTGACGATACTGCGATCATAGGTTCTAATCATGACCCAGCAGCGAAAATTCTACAACATGGATTGGATGAAGAAGAAGACGGTTAAAGAAGTACAGTGATGTTCTGCAGAATTAGGCAAATGAATCCAAATGTAAATGTAATCTTCACTGTAGAAGAGGCACCTACTCGCTAGTGAAGCTAAACAATCCAGAAGTTCCAAAATCAGATTTGTTTGCTTGTTTTGAGAAGCGACTTACCCGGCACGCAACATATCATTGCCAAAAGAAAACAACCACACTACAAATCCGGAAAATATACGGACTAATTAGTTAGCCGTCTTAAATCTCAGTAACCTGTATACTACTCAACCGTGTAAAGCAATTCTTAAACTAATCTGGAGCTATAGTATCCAACTGTGGAGGACAAATTGTTAAAAGACTTCAGAACAAAATGCTAAGGATAATAACCAAATTGCGTCTAGATTTGTAACAGACGAGTCCACCAAGTTTTTTTTCTTTCTCTCTATGGCTTAGAGTTGCGTTAACAGACGCAATACATTCTGCCAGTGTCACGTTTAGTGAGGAAGACACAAATGAGATTGAGCGGTAATTTTGAAATTTAGTCGGTGAAATGATTGAATAATATGATGAAAAAAAAATGATCGGTCTACAGAAGAAACCTACAACAATAGAAAATAATTACTTATTACAAAAATGGCACAATGATTGAAAATGAAAATATATTATAATTTAATTTTATTATCTACTATAAATTTAACTAATTTTATAATAAATGGACTAAACACAAGGGCTAATAAACATTTGGTGTTAACTGGGCGGTGAATTTGAGGAGGGATTATGTCATGCAGGGAATATTTCAATTTGGGGCAATTAAAAAGAATATGATCAGTCGAACCCTCATCTAAGCCACATTCACAGATAGAGCTGTTTCTAATCTTTAATTTAGCTAAATGTACCGGAGTACACGCATGGCCCAGACGGAGCCTACATATAATTGAGGTGGTTTTACGGTCAGCCCGGCGAAATCGAAAGAACCACGGGGAGACTGGAACCTCCAGTTGGATTGAGGCATAATATTTACCTTTAATTGTTTTAGAAACGTTCCAAAATTTATTCCAGGAAGTGTAAAGATTTTTTTTAGACAAAGAACGCAAGTCGTGGGAGAAATTACAATAATGACTTAAAGTGCCGCTAACCGTTGCAGATTTTGCGCAGCTATCAGCAATTTCATTGTCAATCAAAGTCAGAAAAATAATCATAACTCAAAAACTATGAACAATCGCATTTCAATACATGGGGGTGACTCGGGTACCCCAAGGGGTATTTATTCTACCTCTAGACTTTCGCTTGACACTACTTTCTAGGACACCTGTATAAGCACTTTTGTATGTGAATTTCAAACATGCACAAACAATTCTTGAGTGAAATAGTAAGCTTTTATTTATATCTCCGTCAGCGCTTCTTGTGTTTGAATCTATGAGTTTAATGTGACTGATCCTAAAATAAAAAAATATCTATATTGTTTACTTTTACTCTTATTTATGTCTTAAAATTTATTTAAATACTAGCGACTCACCCTCGCTCCGCTCGCGTTTGTCCATAGTTACGTTTTTACGTTTAGTATAGATTTCACAGAGATGAGATATTTTTTCGCAGTAAAAAGTATCTTATATTTTAACCCAGATAACCAGCTATCCATTATAAGGAACTGAGTACAAGGGATTAAGGTTTAGTTTAAAAATAGGCGCAGGAAGCTCTGTAAATTTTTGGAAACTTTTAAGAATACACGGAATTTTTTGATTAGGTTTAATAATTTGTAATAAATGATTAAGGGAACATAGTAAAGGATGACATGAGGATTGTAAAACTTTCGAAATAAAGCGATCCGAAAGATATTGCCTGCGGAGATGAAGTGGAGGATCTACACATTCGACTTGCATAGCATTTGTAGGCGATGATTTCATGGCACCTAATATTAATCTTAGAGCCTTGTATTGGATTTTGTTTAATTTTTCTAATGCTGTTTTGTTACAAGGATCTAACAGAAATACTCCATAATCAAAATGACTACGAATAATAGCGTTATATAAAATTTTTTGTGAATATTGATGGGAACTCCACCATACTCCTGATAATGCACGTAAAATTTGAATATTTTTTTCACATTTTTTAGAGATATACTCTATATGAGTAATACCTGATAATTTAGAGTCTAGAAAAATACCTAAAAATTTTACAGTATTTACAACAGGAATAATTTGTTCCTTAAATAAAATGTTAACTTCTGGAATATGTCTCTTCCTAGTAAAAACAACTACGCTACTTTTTGGAACTGACAAAAGTAAACCATGCGACTGTAGCCATTCCCCCAGATAATACAAAGCAGAGTTTAATCTAGACACAATCTCAGTCATATTCTTTGAACTATAAAATAAAACAATATCATCTGCATATTGTAAAATATTACAAAAACTATCAACGGATTTATCAAGATCATGAGTATAAAAGCTATACAAAATAGGACTAAGAACCGAACCTTGTGGGAGACCCTTCCAAATTGTTCTGGGAGGAAGAAGTTCACCCTGATGTCTCACTCGAATCGATCTTCCAATAAAAAGATTAAAAATAAAATTACATAATTTAGGCGGTAAATTTAAATATTGCATTTTAGATTTCAAAAGCGGAAGAAGTACACAATCGTAAGCAGAGCTGACATCCAAGAAGACCCCCACAAAGTATTCTCCTCTTAAAAAACTAAGACGAATTTCTGATATCAGAATACTGAGACTGTCAATTGTACCCATGCCCTTTCGAAAACCAAATTGTGTCTTGGAAAGGATTTCCCTGCTTTCGATTATCCAGTCCAGCCTATTCTTAACAAGATGCTCCATAACTTTGCACAAAGATGATGACAAAGCAATAGGCCGGTATGATGAGGGTCCTTTGGGATCTTTGCCAGGTTTTAAAATAGGAATAATAACTTGGGATTTCCAAGAAGGGGGGATATTTTTGGACTCTAAAATTGTATTTAAAATGGAAAGGAAGATCTGTTTGGCTGAATTACTTAGTTTAATTAAAAAGGAGTATGGAATGCTATCTTCACCTGGAGAAGAATCAGATAGACCATTTAAAGCACATTGTAACTCAGCAAAAGAGAAGGGAATGTCCATTTCATCATAACGAGATGGAGAATCAGAGGGGAAACAGTCTGAAGAAGGGACAAAAGGTGGAGCAAGAGTACTATAAAAAGTTTGGAGCCAGTGTGACTCATTAGAAGAGATGTTATACAAAAAATCATTAAAGGAGGATCGGAATTTTTTAATGCATTGCCAAACAATTGAAGATGAGGTGCCAGGATGTAAAGATTTACAAAATTGTATCCAGCACGATTTCTTTTTTTTTTTAAAAAGCCGTTTTGTTTGTGCTGCTATATTTTTATAATTTATAAAATTAGCGCTAGTCATGCATTGCTGATAGTTGCGCTCAGCAAATTTACGCTTTTTAATTGCTCTCGTACATTCTTCGTCCCACCAAGGAGGAGACAAAAGTTTTTTAGAACCTGAGCGTTTTATTGGAATGTGCGAATTAGCTGCCGAAAGTAAAATTTTAACAAAAGTATCATAGCAAGACAAAGAATTTTGAGGATGCACAATTGGAAAATTAACTATCTGTAAATCAATAAAAGACCGAAACGCGGACCAGTTGGCTCGATTGAGATAAAATGGAAACAGCGGATTTAATACTGGGAATGGGGATGATTTCATGCTCAATGACATAAGAATGGGAAAGTGATCGCTGCCATAGGATGAAGCGAGGACCTTCCAATTTAAACAAGATGCCAAACTGGGAGAGCATAGGGATAAATCAACAGCACTTTTAGGATTTTGATTAGGATAAACTCGTCTTGTTGGAGATCCATCATTAATGAAGCAAAAGTTAGCCTCATCTATTATGTCCATCAGCCATTGAGAAAATAAATCACAATAATAACACCCCCAAGCAGTGTGATGGGTGTTAAAATCGCCCATTACAATGATTGGACGCGGTAGGGAAGAGAAAATGAGCTGAAGTTCCGAAGCAAGCGAAGGGTGAGGATGAGGAATATAAATAGAAGCAAATGATATGTTAAGAAATTTAATAGCTACAACGTTAATTTCATGGCTGTGACTGGGAATAGAAATTTGTGAAAACGAATATGAACGATTAACTAAGATAGCACTACCTGCATAACCATCATCCCTATCATCTCTCAAACAGGAAAAACCTGGAATACGAAAACGGCTTCCAGGCCTCAACCAGGTTTCAGAAATGGCAAGGACAGCAGGTTCAAATTTATTAATAAGATGAATTATGTCTGATTTACGAGCTGAAAGACTTTTGCAATTCCATTGCAGGATTTTTATTAGATCCATGATGAGCTGATAGAAGGGAGGAAGATGGATTTATTACAGAGCTTTGAGCAGCGTTGTCCGGTAAAATATTTTTAGAAGAAAAATGATTGTTAATAGCAACTAATAAAGTGCGTAAAAGATGATCAATAGACGAAGGTTGAGATGTGATGGAATTAATGGCGCAGCCATTACCAAGAGATGAAGGGCAGGGAGAAGAGATATTATAGTGAGTCTGTTTATCATATCCCTTAGCTCTAGGAGAAGGGGGGCGTGGAATCTTTACTATTGTCTTTTTATAGGAGTGAATATTAGCTGAAGGAGAGCTATAATTAATAAGGTTATCGGAGTTGCTAGTGGAAGGATTTGATAAGGAAAACATTTCTTTTGCAACCTCAGCATATGATCTCCTCACAGGAGGATAATGTGTGGCAGCTTCCGCAAAAGAAATATTTTCTTGCGACATGGCAGATTTAATTAATCTTTGTCTTGTCAGCTCAGGGCAAGTCTTGTCATCCGCAAAATGGTTACCACTGCAATGTAAACAAAGAGCGGCTTCTTTGCTAACACGACACGATTCTCCTGGGTGAGATTGGGTACATTTCGAGCATCGTGGTTTTGACCGACATATATTTTTAGTATGACCAAATCGGCAACAGTTCAAGCACATAATAGTTGGTAAGTTATAAGTTTCAACATTTAGAGAAGAATAAAACGCGAATATCTTATTTGGAAGCATCTGACCTCTAAACGTTAAAACGACAGATTGAGAAGGAATCCAATTAGGAGATCCCTCTACAAATTGTTTCCGATTCAATCTTCGGGCTTTAAGAATTTCACCGCAGCCATTAGGAAGCTCCAGGCTCCTAGATAATTCTTCCATAGACCAATCTATTGGAATTCCTCGGACTAGGCCCATGCGAGAGATGTTAAATGTAGGTATAAAAGCTTTATATTTATGTAAGGAAAGTAACGGATTATGAATAAACTTGTTAGCAGATGTGGCAGATGAAAATTCGACACTAATTTTGTTACGGCCAATACTTTTAACTCCTTCCTTGACTATATCCTGGAATTTATTTTTAAAAAGAAATTCACCAAATTTGATTGCGCGAATAGTTAGCCCTGCAGACGGATCTGGTTCTTCTCTTGCAACATGAATAATAAAAGGACCGATGTCAGAATCAGAATAAGAATTAATTAATTCGTTGAAAGCGGGGTTCAAAAAAACTGTTTGGATAGAGGGGTTAGCTGTCGAGGGATCAACGATCGTTTTTTTGTTTAAGACGAGATTTTCGTGTTGTATTCCAGGGCGTTTCCTAGAGTAGGAATTGGATGGAAGAAGTTCTGATTCTGGCATATAAAAAATTTCGCCTGGATCCGGAGGGTCCGAATGTGTTACTTTTTCCATATTCGCCTTGTCACATATAAGAAAATTTTGAAAATACAAATCTAAAATATAAAACTTACCACAATATCTTCTATATATATACTAAAACTATTTATATTTACTAATATATACAACTAATTATTACTACTATTTTCACAATGACAAAAAAAATTAAATCCTGCTCAAAATTTGTGTGTTAATCACGTCAAACGCGATGACAGCAATTCGTCCACCAAGTTAATAACTAGAAAGAATTGAAAGAAATACAAAAGTCAAAATCTAGAAAGAATTGAAAGAAGTATTAAAAACTAAATACAGATACACAATTTTCTAAGTACCATTAAGTTACATTAATTTATAGGAATCATATCAATAAAATTATAAGTTTTTATGAAGCATTCAACCTTTTTTTTAAATCCTCGTGCCCATCACGACTCTTAATTTAATACTGGCCAAATGCGTATTGGTGGATTCACACGTCTTTCGAAAACTTGCTAGGTTCTTTCAGATATGCAGATTTCTTTACGGTGTTTTCCTTCACCGTAAGACAAGTGGTAATCATGTTGAAAATAAAGATTTAGGATTTGAACCCGATTTACGTGGTTTTCTAGGCAATCGTGTTACCACTAGACTATCTACCACTGGGTTTTTATACCATTTTACAAAGAGGTGTTCGTGTTTCTTTTCTTTACAAAAGATTTTGCATAGGTTTTAGAAATAAGAAATGCATCATGTGCTTAAACAACTTTATTAAAATAAATAGGAAATGATGTTCAGGACTTTAGAATAAAGTTCACAGCAATTACAATAACAAATGTAACCGATTGCAAATTCATAATTTTTTAATGGAATAAAAAACCTATTAATCTTTTTTACTATACATATCCGTGGTCGCCCTAATCGGAAGAAGAAAAAAATGATTAATATTAATATAGTACAATTTTATTAAGCTCAGATACAAACTTAGCACGCTACATTTTTTATCCGCGATGGCTACGGAGAGGATAATATATGTATGTATATGCGACGGATAGGTTACGCACGACGGCTATTGTTAATATTCTCTATTACCCTTTAATGTCGTCGGTTTTGGTTTTTTTATTTGAAGTTTTTTTCATGACACAATTTTCCGTCGTGTGATTTTTAAATTTTTTTTTGTATAATTATAACAATTTATAAACTTTGTAACCTGAAGCGAGCTGTCACATTTTGTGCTCAATTAGAAAAACAATAATAAAATGGTCGTAACGCCACCGATAATCTGTAATGAAACATTATTTTAGTATAGTATTTGAAACCTCTAGCACAAGTACGACTCATACTTGGTGCTATAGTTATACCAAGTTTGATTGTAGTTGTACTTTATGGTATGGTTTTTTATGGTAGGGCAAAAATATAATGAAGAGAAGATCTTAAGAATAGGGATCCGTCTTGCCACTTGGGTATAAAAGCTTAAAAGTATCTCCTGAATGAGCAATGTTTCGAAATAAAAAATATAAATATTAAGAAATGTAATTACAACCTTTGAAATAAGGGGTCTTCCTAGATATAACACACCAAGAGTAGTATAAGATACGTCGTTGAGTAAAATATTATTATAGAAAGCATCTAGTTCATCTCGCAATGGATCGACTTCAGACGTCACGTAGCACATCATCTTACCGACTAAGAGTCGAGTATTGGCTAGCTAAAATAAAACGATGTAAGTTTATAATATCAACATTATTATTTGACTTGAATGTTTAGGTTAGCTTTAGCATAGCTAACTAATGGAATATGCTCGATTAATAAAAAGTTAGAGAGTTCCCCAGTTGAAAGAGGGCAATCGTGAAAGCCTAATGAAATGGGAAGAGATTGAAGTGATATTACATATGACATTCTGGACGGTGGCTTGTACGTGATGAATGTCGTGTTGTAAATATTCATGATAATATAACATGAAAAATTTAAGAGTGCGTGTATGAATGTGTACACGCGCTTCTGTAGGTTATCGGTACTCTTTATGAAATTCAATTTATGTTTTAAATAATTAGGATAGGTGAGATACTAAAAACAATGCATATGAGGCATATTACAATCATATACATATTTATAGAATATCATTTAAGAAAAGAATATAATATATCATTTGTCAGACATTCACCAGCTTACCCCCCAAGTCAAGCGTGCGTAAAGAAGTTTTACTTCAATAATATAATAATCATGTATGTAGTTAATGTGAGACGCATCATCAGCTTGGCGGAGGATTCTGATATGTAGATACTAAATTGAACACTGTTTGTTAAATATGTCCTTAGTTAGCTCTTTAGCTCCACTCTGGCCAATAAAGGAAAGCCAGAAGCGGAAGACAGATGTTGATTCTACCTGGAGATCTTAGATCATAGATCCATGGTGTCGCCAGTTACTAACAGTTTGTTATAAACTATTTTGGGCATATTATTACTGTCATACTTTATAGGTTCTTACAATGTAACTATAACGGATTTGTTGATTATTTATTAATATTTTATTCACCTCTTGTTCAGTGCGATAACAAGGCTCTACTAGTACTATTGCTTTCGTAATAGTGTGTGCGAACCAAATAATCTGCATTATTGCGGAAAACCAGATCTTCGTACCTTAATGAATGAGAAACTAGTATTAGTTGTCTAAACATCATATAACTTTCTCAAAATACTTAATTTCTAGGCCAAAGTGCCTAAATGGCGATTGTCATTGCATTACAATTAAATTACGACTATAAGTCACAATTAGTAAATAAATTAATATTATTACTTTCATTCATGTGTTCAATTAAATAAGCTCAATTTTTTACATAGGACCTTACCTGTTCTAGAGCATTTTTTTAATCTTAACTGGAGGTTAACAGCAATATTACTTATATATAATATTTAACCGGAACTTAATGAAGCTTTAATTCAATTCATTTTTTTTGTTAATGGCTTCAAAACATGCTAGTTGAGCTCAGATTACTTTGTGAAGGTCAAATAGAATGGAGAAGACACAAAGGAGATCGGTCGATAACGGAGAAAGTTTAGGTATACATAATTATTTGTCATTAACTAATACAGATCAGAAATTAGTTTTACATACATATGTATATACATATTTAACTGTTTTATTTTGAGTGTTTGTTCCCTGCGTTCTAATGCTGCGTTTTTTCACTTTACAGCAAACGGAGTTATAGAAGATAATTAGGTATATAACGTCATGATAATTGCCGTGTAAATTATAGAAGGCAAGAAGACGAAATTTGGAGTAAATAAGCGATGAAATACCTTATAATTTTAAAACTTTTACTAGTTGATTGCTTTATTTATATTATGTAACAATATTACTTTTAATTATGTATTATTACTTTCAGAATAATTCAAATCTAGACCAATGCTATTACTATTGTACTAAAGTTTTCATTTTAAAGCTTGTTTGATTGGACTATAATATAATTGTTAAAAAATATATGATTGATTTATTTAGTTATTTGAAGTTTCAAGTCGACTTAAGTAGTTGGCGTGACATATTCTTTAAAGTAACGGTTTAAGGCTCCATTTTCCTCCTGTAATTTGGCTTGAGGTGCGTGGCTATCCCTCTACCCTTGTTATGACTGATTTTACTGTTTTACCAATAAAAGTATAAATCATGTACATTGTACAGGATCAAACTCGCAATTTTTACTATCTAACAACAGTGTGAAAAGAATTTATACATATAATAAAACTCTACAGTTTTATTAGGTGTATAGATTCTTTTCACATTGTTGTTCACCTGTACAGGTCGAATGTCTGTATATAGAAAAAAAATGCTAAAAACCGAGCCAGGGGCATGTAAGAAGAGAAACAGAACAAATCCAGATTTTTTCATTTTTTTTTGTTTCTCTGTCTGTTTGTCTGTTTGTACGGGCTAATCTCCGAAACTTTTGGACCGATTTGAATGAAATTTAGTATGGTGGTACCTTATATCCCTGGTCAACATCTTAAATACTTTCCATCTCGGAAAATTAAAGAGTTTCCGTGCATAGTTAAAAAACTATAGTAACTTATCCTGCTTAGTACACTAAAACTACTAATTGGATTTTAATGAAACTTTACAATAATATAGTTCGTAGATCAGAACAACAAATAGGCTACTTTTTATCCCGGAAAAATGTACGGTTCCCGTAGGATAGATTTGTTTGTCTGTCCAGAGGCGAACCCGAGCGAAGCAAGGGTGAGCCGCTAGTTGTACGATAATAATGTAACACGAGTGCTTCTCTAATCTTTTCACTCTTAAATTCTGGTCCGACGACAATGTGAAAGTTCAGGACAGGCAGCTTTACTTGCTCTCCAAGGTACGGGTGTAACACCATCAACTTTCCAACTCGAGCTGTTACTAAGAATTCCTTCACAGGAAACCCCAATAGCTATATTTAGACCGATGCTGGGACTGGAACTTTAGACCGTACTTTCAACCGTACATGTTGGCCAATTGAGTTTAGAACTTTTTAAATTTTTAATTATGTTTAAAATATGATTAATCACCATGTTTGTCAAGCGCATGTATCATTTTTAGTAAATCAAAGAAAATTATAACTAATTGTGTCGTCGATATTGCAAGTAAAAAGAATACAGTGGTGCTCTCGAAATTGTTGAATTCCCGCAAAATATTGCAAACCCTGACGTAGAATTGGCTAATTTCCCGAATTTTATGTGCCAGCTTAATCTTTTGCTTTATTATCACATCTGTAAAAATAGAACATATATAACAACTGTTTAAAAATAAAAACTGAACATCGGTATTCATTATTTTTTTTTAAGAAAAACGAACTCCGACTGCAAAATTACTAATGTCAACACCTGGAAGACACTCACCGGTAATTACTAACATGGTCAGTATCGTGTCAAAAGTACTCGTTGTTATTATTCAAATTAGTTAAGTTGTTTCCGATGAATCAGTGACATATAAATCAATACACGTCGAGAATAGATCTACCTCCATTTTTGAAGTCAGTAAAAAATTATCTGAATGCTTAAAACTATTGTCCTTAAAATAATGTATTAAATACCTGGATATCGCTCATTTGTCATTCCTATCAAATCGATTGCTATATTAACTGAATTTACTGGTATTTTGAGGACACTCTTTTCTTTTCCATCTTTTTCTAAGTTTTCTCGTTGAACACTTGCTAATCAAAAACATAGGGAGATTAGAAAATAATAGGTACCCGCTACAAAAGTTTAAGCATTGCAATGTATATTGTGTAAACAGAATAATGACAGTATGCGTAAACAGAATAATGATTAAAGTAGGAATATGATAAAACTACATGAAATATTAGATCTTAGCTAAATTTGTTGTATTGAGAATATTACAAAATATATAGTAACGCGTTTAATCATGTCGTTGGAACATGTAATTACAATATATTTTAAGTTTCTTATCTCACCAAGGATACTGCGAAGATTTTCATTAATGGCCTTAAAACTAGACTTGATGTACATTGCGATGACCATAAACTGTAGCTCCATCATAATTAAGAAAGAATTCATCACATAATTTGGGTATGCGTCAATATTGGCCCCTAAAAATTGTAGGAATTAAATAAAAAAGTATAAGACTAAAAAGTAAGATAAGTAATTATTTTTTTCCTTACATTTGTTATAGCGCAAAACATCTATAACCCTAAGAATCCACATACCAAATATTAAGATCACAAAAAGAGAGATAAACGGCTTTCTTAAGGAATTGTCTTGTTGGTTGCATATGTTGCTTTTAATCTAGAATTTAAATGATTTGAATTAAACTTTATATTAGTACAGTGCAATAAGCTAAAAACAGCCTAATGAATAAAATACTAAAAACGTATCATTGGTGTCAAATATTTAGGTACTTACAGAAAGTTTTAAAATAGTATAAAGCCGAATGTATTAATAAAACTAGTTTCAGTAACCACGACATTTCTTTGTGAAGTCCTCAAACTGACTGATAAGTCAGAGAACACTACTTTGCCTCTCAGTCAATACGCATTTTCTACACTAGTTTCACGATGTCTTACCACCACAAAATTAGTGCGTGGCATTATTTTTATCAAAAATCTTGTAAATATAATTTAGCTAATACGTGAAATTGCTTGTGTTTCATGAAAGTAACTAATTTCGTATTGTAGGTAGGCTCTTGAGATGATCAAAAGTATTAGAATACCATTATTCGTACCTTACTTATTTCCTCAATGCAATGCATGAAGTGCCTAGTTCTTCTGATACGCCCGATAACGCCGCTGCTCATCAAGCTCACAGTCAATATGAAGTCGGTTACTAATAAAAATATATGTATATATTCTTTGGTTTTATAATCCACTAATATTTCCATCTTGATGAACAAAATGATTCTATAGAGGCATAAAACGTCTGTGAATACAAAATTAACATTATTACCGAGAAATATAATATTCTATATTGTCATCAGTAGAGGCGATAACTTGTACAGTAATAATTGAGAGTACGTTTGTTTTGTATATATAACTAAATACTTTTAATAATTAACACTGTGATATTATGTAAATAAATCACTATAACATTTTATACTAATTTTATGGATAATGTAGAGTTCTTGTAACAGCATATCGCTACGCAATCAGAGAAACCGTCTTTACGACGAAGTGTAAAGAGCACCGATTTTTATTGTTGCAGATTGCGAAAGCTCGCATTTTCAATAATTTCACTATAATACTATGTGTTTAGTAACAGTGATGTAGCATGTGTTATTGCCGCTCAAGGCGGAAGTTCAATTACCGTCGCTTTTTGTAAGAAATTGTATTAAGGCATACATATGATTTGAAGATTTTTTGATTTTTTAATCTTCAAGAAGCTTGGAGGACTCAAGACTCAAACCATGGCATGGCATTAGTACCATATTCTTAAACGAAATAGTGGAAACGTTGAAGCAGGTCTTGGAATAGCGTTTAGATTGGGACGAACATTTATCCACTGTTAGTGCTTTCGTATTATACTGCTGTACACGAAAGTATACATTTATGCTAGCTTTTGCCATATTCCCGACATCACGTTACCAATTTGTTACTAATACTACTAATGATTCACATGACATAGTCCAGTCATATTAGTTAAAATAGGGCAAGTATCTCGGAGTAGGAGATAGTCAGCTATAAACTTGTATAAACCTTTATTTTAAAACCCTGAAACTTGTCTCACTCATCTGATTAAATTTCAGGATTATCTACAGAACTTGGCACCCATTTAGACCTCAATTCTTTTGTCGGCGATGTCGACAACCACGCATATTCTTAATAGTGAACTTGACTTCCATTTTCATATTTAAGTTTTTGATGGGATATCATTACTTTTTCTATAGGAATTATTATTGTTCGTAATTCAAAACTGACCTGTGAAATCAATCTTTTTTTCACAATTTTGCAACTACTTCTTACAATTAGTGGAACAAGCGGCACAGGAAAAATTTATTTAATTATTTCAAAGTTAAAGTTACAGTCTATTAAAAGTTAGGTTAAGAAGCGAAAAAGTAAATAAGTTGCAGTAGCTGCACCTCTTGGTATCTGCTGCCGCTTTTAATGTAAACGGTCTAATACAGCTACCAGTAGAACACGGAAATTGTTCCAAGTATTCTTCCTTATCAGACCAAGTACAATTTTTTTTAAGAAGTGATCTAAATAATGTCGTCTTTTAAGTATTGATGAACTTTCTATGATTTCTAATATAACGCTAATGTATATTCATCTTCGTTTGACAGAAATTTATGATACCGGTGACGTTGATGACGGATGGTTTGGTAGAATTTACGACTTTACCTATGCTTATTTACTAATTTGAAAAAAATACCTTTCATCATGGAACCTATTCTCCAGCGAAAAAAGTTTTTGCTATTACTACAATTACTATTGCTACTATATTTTGAAAGGCGCTATATGTTAAGCTATTGCAATTATGTTTTGGAAGGCGCAAGGTGTTAATAAAAATAATTTGAAAAATACTTATTTCAAATCTTAAGAATTCACTATTTTCGGATTTTTTCTTTTCTATAAACACAATTACCCATTTGTACACCAAATTTCAACTTTCTAGGTCATCTGGAAGTGGGTTAGGTTTTACTACTTTATGTCAGTCAGTGATAAAAATGCCGATTTTTAGACGTTAATAGCTCAATAATCGTTTGAGTTGTATTTATAAAATTAAGGGTTCTAGTTTACCTAAGGGAATTTGAGAAATGAACCAAATTTAAGGTGTTTATGTTAAATAAATTTTGAGTTATTAAGAGGTCATAAGTGGCTCTAAGTGGTTCGTCTGAAATAACACATAGTGCTGCGTCGAAAGTTTCTTTGGCTTGAACTTGGCTGAACACACTACTGCGGGTCTTGATTTAAGAAGTAATACTTCTTTGTTTTTTAGAGCATTTAAATAAAAACATGTTTTTTTAAATGATCTAAAAACTTTTATTACTTGTTTTCGTATTATTCTCAGCAAACCCTTCCATTTGATATCCATATAATAGGGGTGCATGAAAAATCAGTCCGCCGTCTTTGGGAGTCCGCCATATTGAATTTTACAATTGCAGGTTGCAGGAAAGCGAGAGGAAAGATGTTACATATCAATATTAATGAAGACTAACTGAGGATAGCATTTAATATAATTCCGTAAGCGTAGAATGTACGTGAGATGAACATAAAAGTAATAGTCCGTGTTCTCGAGAAGCGTACAGGAGCTACACCACAGAAACGCGATATTCTCATCACAAGTAGAACTACATCGTCGACTGCACACTGATTTCTCACATAATTTGCCATATTCTGAAACATGATAGAAATTATTAGTACAGTAGCGACATACCCTCGCTTCGTTCGGGTGCAGTCTTACGGGCTTAACAGTTTTAACCTGGACTGCCACAGGATACTTTGTATCCTTGTAATATGCTTTAGTTCTTCTCCATTCTACACGACATTGGCGAAGTTATCTGTGCCCAATGGGCACGTCTAAAAGCCAAATAATAAAGAATTGAATTGAATATGTTTTAGAAAGTCAATAGTTAAAAATTGAGTTCTGAATTTATCAACAGATGGCTAGGTATTTGAACACAGACAGAAAGAAAAAATCTGGACAAGTGCAAGTTGGACTCGATCACCGAAAATTTCGAAAAATAAAAATAGTTGAAAATTAAGGTACATTTTGGTACTTACAAGTTTTCGCAAAAATCATGAATTTGCCTGAGAAAATCGGCGGTGACACACGGACAAACAGACGGACAGACGTAAGACAGACAGACGGATAAGAAAGTGATCTTATAAGGGTTCTTTTTTTACCTTTTGAGGTACGGAACCTTAAAAACTAGCAAACAGAAAGAAAAAACTAAGTACACAAGCACAGAGTTGACATCTCCTTCGACTTCTCAAATATTGTGGCAAAATAGCCTATAGTTTATCTTT
Organism: Argynnis bischoffii washingtonia; assembly: GCA_033884665.1. NCBI lineage: Eukaryota > Metazoa > Arthropoda > Insecta > Lepidoptera > Nymphalidae > Argynnis > Argynnis bischoffii. The sequence goes on along the minus strand of CM066628.1, from coordinate 4,966,907 downwards.
TATTGAAAGTTTTTAAAGAGCTGTGTACTTTATTTTCATTGCCACAAACCTTTAATTATAATTGTTACTATGAATTCTATAAAGTGCAATATAATAATGGATGTATTGATTGCTTTCGTAATTCACAATTCAATATCATGGAAAAATAATTATTTGTAATTTTGTTACTTAAATTTTAGATTTCCATCAGAATTATTATAAAACTAGCACCATACCCTAGCGTTTTTTATGTTTTTGATTATAGTAACCTCTTTAGTCACTGTTTAGATATTGACTTATTACTAGAAATACTAGGGATACTTTAAAGCTCTAACAGTGACATAGGCTTTTTCTAATAGATTGTCCATTTAAGTTCCCTTACTACTTTTTATTTTAATTAATTCTATCAACTCAAACTTAAGATTCGTAAGTACGGAATTAAGAGAGTCGGAGTCGGAGTTTATTATAACTAGTCTTCGCTTAGCGGTTCCAAATAATCATTATGAAATCATACATATGCATATGAATAATAATAACGGCTACTAAGCAACGAAAAAAAAGTCGGCTGACAAAAAGAGGAGAAAAAGGTACTGAACTGTTTGTGGTCTTTGCCTATTTGTATATAGATTTACTATTCAAACTTACCTTTACTCTGTTATGTAATAATTACAAACTTCAGAACTGATGTCTTCTTTATTCACGTCTAATTTAAGATTAAGTATAGTACCTATTACCATAAAACGAAAAATTATTGTAGAGAAAGTGTTGTTTTTTAATAATCTTATCAGATTAAATGCTATCGGCTCTGTTTATTTTTGGTTGATTGATGTTAGAAGCGATTGTTATTTTTAAATATAATCTACGTACTTCATAACTGTTATAAATAATTTGTGTATTATAGATGCTGACAATTCCTCAGAGCTTTTTGGGTTTGGGGATAATAATAATAATTATCTATATTCGTTCAAAAATCTGTAAACACGAAGGAGGATATTTTAACGTGTATTTTGTAAAATAGTTATGTCCGTTTTTAAACGACAAATAAGAAAACTGAAACTCTGATGAGTTCTGACTCGCAGTCATCGACTGTAGCAATGTTACCCGCTCGTAGGTAAGCGAATTCGTGATTAAAAAAATTGCTGCGACCGTAATCTAGGTCAAAATCATCTAATGATAGATATATAATAGCTATGTATAATAATAATAGATGAATAGATAGATACATTAAACATATAATATAATTGCAATTAAAATACATGCAATTACATTTCCATATTTATATTTTATATAGAAGACCAAGAAGTCAGTAACATTAGTTCAACTAATAACCTTTCCAAAGCCTTTGACTTGGTTTCATACGATATATTATGGCAAAAAATGTATGAAGCTCGAATGCCAGTATCAGTCATTAACCTTTTTAAATATTGGTACGGGAACCAAGTCAACAGTGTGAGATGGGCAGGGGCGCTATCACGTCCGTACAGTTTGGAATGCGGGGTGAGACAGGGGGGGTTGACGTCACCTACGCTTTTCAACCTGTATATAAACCAACTTATTGTTGAGCTCAGCAAGGCTAGGATAGGATGTCATATAGATGATATTTGCATAAATAACATCAGCTATGCAGACGACATGGCGCTGTTAAGCGCGTCACCTTGTGGCCTGCGGAGGCTTGTAGCCATGTGTGAGAAGTATGCATTAAGTCATGGGCTTGTTTACAATGTTAAGAAAAGCGAAATCATGGTGTTTGAGTCCAGGAGGGGTAAAAGTAAAGACAAAATGCCTTCTATTTTATTATATGGTACGCCATTGAAACGAGTGTATTCATTCAAATATCTAGGTCATTATTTGACTCCCGGACTCAAAGACGATGACGACTTGGAGAGGGAACGAAGGGCGTTGTCGGTTAGAGCGAATATGCTGGCTCGCAGGTTTGCACGTTGTACAAAAGAAGTTAAAATCACTCTCTTTAGAGCATATTGTACCGCCTTTTATACGTGCAGCTTGTGGGCCAGATATACTCAAAAATCCTACAGCGCTCTTCGTGTCCAGTATAATAATGCATTTAGAGTGCTGTTGGGACTGCCCCGTTTTTGTAGTGCATCAGCTATGTTTGCCGAGGCTAGGGTAGACTGTTTTAACACAACACTGCGTAAGCGATGTGCGTCTCTGGTGCACAGGATTCGGACCAGCTCCAACAGCATTCTTAATATGATTGCGAAGAGATTTGACTGTTTGTACATGAACCACTGTTGTGCTATATCCCACGGGAAGCCACCAGTGAGTCATGTGCACGGTCAAATACATAAATCTTAATTCTTTATTTATTATAAAATTACATTTACTAACATTAGAATAAGTAATCTTCAATGTAAACTAACAATAATGAGTCATTGATACTCGAAATAAATGAATTTATTTATTTATTTATTTTAATAAGACAATAAGTAGGTATAGCTAAATCTTAAAATGTAATAAGATCTAATAATAATAATATGTAATAAGCCAATCCTCATGACAGCATCTCGTGAGCTGAGTAGTGACATAAACGGCCTTAGATCTGCATGATGCCTTTTTGTAATGATAACACTGATATTTTATATAATTATAACTAATATTGCTGTAACACCACCAATAACCTGAAATGAAAATTGAGTTAGCTTAATGTCATATACTACTCTGGGCAAAGCATAGTGGGCAATATAGAAAGTACTTCCAGTACGTATGAATTGTAAGTGCGTTAGATTTAACTTGATATCGCTAGCAATTGACCGAAATTGCCCCTTGCATTGAGGGGTGGTCGAAATTTTGTCCAACAGTTTAAAATTAAAGGCATGCCTGCTAACTTGGCAAGAATACAACACATGAATTACAATCGGTTAATAAATAGTACAATAATAAACCATAGAGATCAGCCAAAATAGTCAGATCAACTCAAATCATATTACATAATTAAAGAAAAGGAACCGATTTCAAAAAGATTCTTTTCTTATACAAGTAATTTAGTCCTCAGTAAAAATATCCACAGTGACGTGAGCTCCTCTTTATGCACGCTTCTATACAAAGCGGGGTCATATTTATTGGCTTTATAGATTATATGTTAGTGGTATCATAGGCAATAGTAAATTTTTATTTTAGGTTAATATAATTAAGAATACGTCCAGCAACCTTTAACATGAGCGGCCGTGATAGAGAACAAAGACCAAAAGCTGTGTATGAGATGTTGTTAAGTAAGATATTGTTATAGAAAGCTTCTATTTCATCATTCAACGGATCGACTTCAGACGTTACGTGGCACATTACTCGTCCTAATAAGATACGAATACTTGAAACCTAAAACAATTGACGACAATTATTTTTTATCTTAATTGGAAATAAATGAATATAAAAAAAATCATTTTTTAAAAAAGCTTTTATATCATATAAATTGTGTAATGTAATAAATGGGTTTGATTTAATTTAAGCTTCATTTTTTAATTTTTAGGTATTTATTCATATTCTTTTCAGCGAATACTTTCAATCGATATCCATATTATAGGGGTGCATAAAAAACATAGTCCGCCATCGTTGGGAGTCCACAATGTTGGATTTAGAATGACGTTCTCGTTCAGTAATAATATTTGACCCGAACAAACATACATACAAACATTGCAAGTAAAATAAAAGCTTGTAAAATGAGGGTATTCTTATTTCGAGTGATTTTTTGTAATGATTTTTAGATTTTTTTGAGACTAAACAAGACCGCAAGGGAGATCCCCTATAAATGAAGTATCTAATAGTTTTTGAAGGGTGGAACATCTAATTTAGAAGTTTTTAATTTAAAACGTAATTAATTATTTAAAATATCATTGACTTTGTTTTCCTAAAATATTATAAGCTTATTTAGAGCGGATTTCAATTTTAATTAAAATCTTAAAAAAATATTTTTCGAAATTGAACTACGTATTATATTTTCTTGGTTTATATTTTTCTTATGTTGCCATCAAGAAACACCAATTTTCTATTTACGTATATTAGAATATACCGCATAAAATGGTCAGTACTTACCTGTTGTTCTGTGCGACAACTGGGCTCTACTAAAATTATTGTCTTCATTACGTGGAGTATAAGCCAAACGATCTGAATTATTATCATTGTCACTGGTGAAGATAAAAATGAAAAAAAAATGTAAATAGATTATTCTAGTATTGTTATTTTTGTAGTCAAAGTTACGTTGAAAGAGATTAACGGAAGGAAGGGTTAAATTTAAATATTTTTGTTGATTTTCAGAAACCACATTATTAATTTCTTTCGAGTTCTCATACTTATACACGCTAATTACGAAAAATTATTGTAAAAGTAAAGTATACTCATAAAAATCCCTATATTATGTGATCGCAGGGGGAATCCCGTGTAATAAAAAAAAAATAAAAAACAGCAACAATTTTAATTGCGATGAGTTTACAAGCGTTGTAATGTCATCTCATGGCAAGTTACAACAAAATAATATTTTTTTTTTATAAGATTCAGTGACAAACGAGCGGACAGACTACCTGATGGAAAGCAGTACCTCTCGCCCATAACACCTACGGTTCATGCACTAAGGTTTTCAGTAACAAAAATGCAGAACCACAGGTGCGTTGTCACAGTAAGGACTAAGATGATATGCCTCTTGCCTGTAATTGCGCTGGCTACCTTATCCTTCAAATCGGAACACAACAATGCAATCACTGTTGCTTGGCGGCAGAAATAGATAAGGGGGTGGTACTCATCCAGTCGGACTCCTCAGGCTTGACAGAGTCCTACCACTGGTTCCATAAATATGTTATTTATAGAATACTACAGTGAATATACCCAACAACCATAAAGCGTTATCTCAATTATCACATAAAAGTATTTACGATAGTCGAGATCACGGTGGGCGTGCTCTAGACGATGAGCTCTCGATGCTAAGTTACCAACCCATGTTCAGCCTTCATTATAGGACTTTATGAATTACTAGGCTATGAGAATAATATTCGGTTTGCGAATATATGAAAAGTCCAACTCTGAGCTACCAGGTAATAATACATTATAATACAAGTATTATACTGTCATAGAATTAGGAGTTTTAGCAACGTAATTTGTTATAAGCGTAGCTGTTCGCGTTTAATATTTGAGAGCAAGATAGTCTTGAAATCAAGATCAGGTTTTTCTATTCTATTCTTAATTTTATTTCTTTTTATGACTTTCTAGACCATTATTTACTTTATAAATATTTACTGTCGTCAAGCTCTAACTCATCTTATTTATCATTTTAAATTGTAAGTATTATAATTAGTAAAATATCATTTTAAAGAATTAATAATCTATGGGAGAAATGAAGAAGTAGAGATCAGAAATCATTAAGTTTTTCGCTTTTACCTCTATATCGAAACCTCAGTATTTCTATAAAGGGCTTTAAGTTAGACCTGTCACTCAAATATTTGTATTATGTATGGAAAGTTACCATTTTTATCCTTTATTTTAATAATTTTTACTAGATTGAAGATAGTTATAATGATGTGTAAAACTGCTACTGTAACAAGAAGGAGCATTGTGATACTCTCGGCCTTGCTTAATTCTCGTAAAGCATCGCACACGCAGACATAATATTGGTTAATTTGCCGAACTTTAAAAGCCAATTTGACTCTTTCTTTGATTGTGACATCTGTAAAATTAAATTTTAAAATATAAATGAAATTGAAATGCTGTTCATAAGTAAGCGCATAACTAGTTCTCACATCATTTTTTTACAACTTAAAATCTGCGTAATAAGGCAGTGGTAACCCATTGGTAATGCGCTCGCTTGCGAAACCGAGTGAAGCAGGTTCAAATCCCGGGTCTCGCATCTCTGATATTTTCATGTGCGAATCATTTCTAACATGATTACCACTTGCCTTACGGTGAAGGAAAACATCGTGAGGAAACCGGCATGTCTGAGAGAACCTAGCAAGTTTTCGATAGATACGTGAAGCCCGCCAACCCCACTGGGCCAGCCTGGCGGACTATGGCCTGATCACCCTCGTATTGAAAGGAGGCTCGTGCCCAGCAGTGGGGCGTTAATAGGGCTGAATACAATAAGTTAGTTTTGAGGGAAAATATAGGAAAGGGAAAGAAAACGGAAAATTGGGAAATTAGGGAGGAACTAGAAACTTTCTATAAGGTTCTAATATGAACTCAAAATTCTACAATTTTATTGAAATTTGGACAGGCCAACGTCTAATAAATCAGTTAGTTTTGTATAAAATGAGCAGAAACCTAGATTATTATAGTAGTAGCATAATATGCATTAGGGTAGGCACCTGGATATCGTTGATTTGTCGATCCAATCATATCAATTGCTATGTTAATTGAATTAATTGGTAATTTGATAACATTTGGTGGCAGGTTGTTCACTATGTTGTCTTCATGAAAATTTGCTAAAACATATATTGTAAGTTTTAATCATTATTTATAATAATCTTACTAATCAATTATAAATAATTATGATAAATGTGAAATTTAGATGGATGTTTGGATATTTGTTACTCAACCAGAACCATGCCAGAACTGAAACAGAAATTTGGCACACACATAAATTATAGTCTGGAATGTTATTTTTATCCCAGAAAAATGTACGGTTTCCGTAGGATAGATTTGTTCCTGTTTTCCTAGAGGCGAACCCGAGTAAAGCGAGGGTAAGCCGCTAGTCTATAAATACATCACACCACTATACATTTAATAAAACAGTAGCTTAGCGAAATGGATGTGCGCGTTTCACGCAAAAAGTATTGAACCGATGTTAACTAAATCCTGTGTAGTGATAACTTATTACTAGGGTCAACACAATATTAATATCTATTTAAAACGTCCCTAGGGACGTGCTTAAGTGAAGCGAGGGTAAGTGACTAGTATTATATAATTATTAGGGTCTATACTAAGTATATCAAGCTTATAATTGTAAATAAGGGTGAGTGCTTGGCCATCTATAATACAGGTTTTTTTACTTAGTACAGACACCAGTGTCCCACAAAAGCTTCTATTACTGTTGTTTGTTAAGCTTATGATGTTACAACCTTGATATATTGGCACGGTAATGTTATATACAGTATTCCATCTTCATACAAATGATCGAAAATCGAGTTATGTATACGCGCCTCGCGTTCGGTGTACTCTCGGTAGACAACCGTACTGGGCTGCCAGATCGTATAATTAGATACGAAAATTGTATAAGATGTTATGTAACTTTTATAATTGGATACAAAAATAAACATTTTATTCCTCCCGTAACTTCGCTTATGTCAAACAAAAAGTATCGAGGTATCATATGTTTTAAAAATAAAATTAATTGAATTAAATTAAAAATAAAAATTTTAGTATTTTTAATGAAACTGTTTATCTGAATGCGGATTCTTTATACTATTAAATTTAACAATAAAGTAAAGTAAGTAAGTAGTAAGTTTTTCGTACGTCTCAGTCGAGGTGCAAATATTTTTCAATCTCAAATTTGTAAGGAACACATACCAACCTTATAAATTTGAGATTTTTTAATTAAATCTTCTAATAATGTTTTTTAAATAACAAATAAAATATTTGCAATCACAAAACTAGAAAGAAACTCAAGTAGGTAGATGAAATTAAAATACTGTAGGCGGGCAGCCCTGTGGCGTACCGCGCGGCTGTAGGTAATTATTTCAAGGACAGGGCTAAGTTACAATACTGTATGTATAACATTACCGTGTATAACCAATATGGTTTTTTGTGATAAGAAAATGAATAAAATTTTTATTATTATAATAAATGGGCAAAGGCAAAGACATTTTTGGAACAATTGGTTTTTTTATATAGATAGGTAAAGATAAAACAGTTCGTTACTTTTTCTTCTCTATTTGTCAACCGTGTTTTTTGTTTAGAAGCTTTTACGAGCTTGAGTGTTATCAATAAAAAAAAAGACTATTATCATCGAATTTCGATCACTGATATGAATAAATGATTATATTATATTATTAAGCATGATCAATTTCTTCACAACTTATTCTGGGGGGTCAATATATATGGTTAAAATAAGTTATTACCGTTATCTATACTTACAAAGAACGTTCTGAAGACTTTCACTAATAGCTTTAAATCCAGATTTGATGTACATAGCAATGATTATAAACTGTATTTTCATCATAATTAAACTGGAATACGTTACGTATTCTAAGTAAATATCAATTGAAGTCCCTAAAATAAAAGGGGAATATTAAGATGTGGACTGAGAAGATATGGCATAAATATAATTTTTTAACCAGTTGTGAATTATGAAATATGGAGCTGAAACATGGGCACTGTTGGTGGAGCTAATCCGAAGTAAGTTTTGTCTGAAAAATTAGATCTGGGATAAGGTAACTAAAGGCGAAACGTTATCGATATAATACAAAGTAGCAATAAACATTCATGTGAAAAGCAGAGTCAGTGGTCGATTAACAAATGTGTTAAAGGATGGGGCCATAGGCTACATTCGTCGCCTAGAGCTACACTCTGCTTTTCCAAATAATTTCAGTGAGAATATACACTGAGGGGCTAACAGAGATTGGAAACATTTATTCAAATGAATTTAATTTCTTTTAAATCTCTTACATTCCATATAACGCCAAATGTCAAAGGTCTTAAGCAGCCACAAACCAAGGACATATACTGTGATAAGGCCACGAAATTGCCATTTCATATCATCATCGTCTTGATGGTTACTAGTGTTATTTTTTATCTGTAATTTAAAAGGTTTCAATAAAATTCATGTATTGCTAATTGTCAGACTAAGTTTTACTTACTAACTTTTGCTAGCTTTTAAGGTATTCAATTAAAATAATTAATTAAAATAATTAAAATTTAAACTAAATTCCTACTTTAGAGAAGTAAGGATCTATTTTGCGTATTCAAGATAGCTTGTATAATGTGCGTTACATTTCATCACAAGGATAATAAAAATACTAAAATTGATTATTGAAGTAAAACTTCTTTACGCACGGTTGACTTGGGGAGTAAGCTGGTGAATGCTGGTTACGAAAAGTGTGATCGGGCGAAGCGAACGTTTGTTACCATGGTAACCGTTGTTATTGTCTGACAAACGATATATAATATTATATTCTTTCCTTAAATGATATTCTATAAATATATGATAGTAATATGCCTAATATGCGTTATTTAATTATTTTTTTAGTATCTCACCTATCCTAATTATTCATAAAGAGTACCGATAACCTATAGAAGTTTTACTTCTTGCGCGTGTACACATTCATACACGCACTCTTTATTTTTTTTTAATAGAATATTCAGAAATATAATTTTCGTAAATTATACTTTTAAAAACCTACTAAGGGAAAGGTTACTTTGAAATATGGAACAACTAGCGATATACTCTCAGTTCGTCCGGGTGCGGTCCTAGATGCAAAGGAAATTTTCCGAATCAACATTTCGAATAATTTTTATATCAGATAGAAAGATAAAGATATAAGCAGTCGTTAAAGTGCGGAAAGTGAATAAAAAAGAGATTTTATTAGTTAACTAAAAGGATTGTTGTACAATGAGAATTGCCTGCACTCCACTCTTCAGTGGAGTAAATAGTTTACATGAAAATCACACATTTAAATAGATAAACATATACTACAGTATTCAATAGTATGATTGATTGAAGTTCCCTTTTTGAAATTACTTTGGGCAAAAACGGGAAATTTTAAGTATACACATCTAATCTATCTAATATGTTTAAACGAGCAATTCTTGTATATTTATTTATTTATTTATATATACCGGTGATCTCGGAAACGGCTCTAACGATTTCACTGAAATTTGGTATGTGGAGGTTTTCGGGGCCGAAAAATGGATCTAGATTAGTCTTATGTCTGGGAAAACGCATGTTTTCAAGTGTGGTTTTCTTTCGCATTATTCCACGCAAAATATGGTCGCTAATTTCGCACGCCCGGGTATAAGCATCGTGGTCTAGCGGCCAAGGTGCAAGATTGACGATCACAGGTGTTCAGGTTCTAATCCTGGTCGGATACAAAGTTTTTACTTTTGTTTTTTTTTTGTATTTATTCAAGTTTTTGGTTTTTTTCTTTAATTTAAAAATGCGGTATAACAAAAAATAACTCCGAATGAAGTTCAGTCGCCCAGGTACTTACACATAGTTACACCTTAAAATTAGAAAGAACGTAAGTACTAATAAGTAAAACATCAGAATTGATATTTTTGATAACAATAGATTACGATTATTCGTACCTTTTTTATTTTTTCAATGCAATGCATATAGATCCTAACCCTTTTGATGCCACAAAATGAACCTATACTCAGTACGATTAAGGTGAATATGAATTTATTTCCCATTAATAATAAACTGGCGTGTTTCTTTGAATCATTGTCAAATTTTTTTGAAATTTGTGACATAATGAAATTATAAAGTAATAAAGAGTCTGCAAAAGAAAAAGGAGCAAATTCATCATTATTATAGTATTGGGTAAACTATATATGAGTAATTGAAAGTTGTTTCTATCTCGGATGAAAATTAAGAATGAGAAGAATTATCAGCAAAAATTTCGTTTAAATATTAGCAAATGAAACTTTTTTTTACAAAAAATAGAGACTAACTGATTAAAATATTCAGTATAATCCCATAAACGAAGAATGCACGTGATATGTACATGACGGTTGTACCGCTAACTTTCACAAAGCGCACCGGAGCGATACCGAACAAACGTGATACTTTCATCACAAATACAATTGCATCATTGACTGCGCACCGATCTTTTACAATTATAGCCATATTCTGAAACATGAATAGAAAGCATTAATAATTAATATAACCATAATTATTTTAATAATACATTTAAGGCTGCTGATTTTATAAGATATCTATATAAAAATAGGCAAAGATAAAACAGTTCAGTATCCTTTTCGGCTCTGTCAATTAATTTACTTTTTTTGTTAGTAGCTATTAACGAGATTTAATATAAATTAAAAAAAAAACTATGATTTGAAAATGATTTCAACCATTGGGCAAACACTCGTTGTAATAAAGATTCGAAATATGCCAGAAAATTCTGCTGACATACATTTAATCTAGGTAGGGTCAAACGGGGTACTAGATTTGGTAAGCTCACATAATGATAGTATTATGAATGCTATCACTATGAATCTTCAAATTTAATGCGAAAGATAATGACACTATACATAATACACTACTTAATTACTGTTCTTAAAAATATCATTTATAATTTTTTCAACTTAAATATACATATATCAAAGTATTCTAAAATTAGACGCATAATATTGAAGATGCCAATAATTTTAGTACTTATTTTTTAATATTGTATACCACAAAGAAAAAAAACCCAGCAAATACAATTTGCATTTTCTTTGGTACAATTTCTAATTCATCATAATTTACGACTGTAACTTACTTTTCTTTTGTCAAGATTAATTTACGACGACGTTGGCTTATTTCCTTCGTATTTGAAGATCAATTAAATAACATTTTGAATGGGAAAATATTCTGTAAGTAAACATAATGTTTTGTTTGACTCAGCTTTGTTTATTTTTACTTGATTGATGTTAAAAGTGATTATTGTTTCTAGATATAATTTATATAACAGAACACATTATTTTAATTTTGTTTTTCTTCTTGTTATAAGGCTTCACCACTTATTAATACCACTTAGTAAGAATCGTGAGCACGATAAAATATGTTAAGCGAATGTTACAAAATTATTTGTGGTTGTAACTCTTTAATAAGGAGTATTATTCAATCGAGTTCTAATTCTAGATAGATCTACTATCAGCTTGTCGAGGCTACATTTTAAAATTATCCATACGTTTTTCGAATTTTTATAAGTTCATTGTATTAAGCGGTCTAACTTGCCTAGTCTTTTGTTAAAAAGGTTGAAAATAGATGTCAACTTTTGTCTAAAATGGAATGTTTAATGTGAATCGTCTCGTTGTATTGTATTTAAAGTGAAATACTACCTATCGTGTAAAGTTGGTTAATGTGGCGATATCATTTGTGTATTCTTATCTAATCTATCTATCTAATACCACATAAGTATACTCAACTAATTTATGTAATACGTTTAAACGAGCAATTCTTGTATATTTATTTATATATAACGGTGATCTCGGAAACGGCTCTAACGATTTCGCTGAAATTTGGTGTGTGCGGGTCTTCGGGGGTGAAAAATCAATCTAGATTAGTATTATGTATAGGAAAACGCGTCTTTTCGAGTTTTCACGTGGTTTTATTACGCATTATTCCACGCAAAATATGGTTGCTAATTTCGCACGCTCGGGCATAAGCATCGTGTTCAAGCGGCCAAGGCGCAAGATTGACAATCACAGGTGTCTGGGTTCGAATCCCGGTTGGATATAAAGATTTTTTCGTATTTATTCAAGTGTTTATTTTTTTTTTGTTTTTAAGCCAAATTAAAAAGAAAATTGTACTTTTGGCTAAAATCTCCGAGCGAAGCTCGTTTGCCCAGGGACTTATGTGTTTATTTGTAACTCTCAGAGGTTCTTAATTTGCAGAAAAATCACAATCGATTTTTATTTTAAGAAATCTTTATTGAAACATGTAAGAACATTTATAACTAAATAAATTAAATCAATAACTAAATTAAGTGCGATAGTGACTATATTTTCATATATTTTGTTCTTTAATAATTACTTATTTATATTTAAGAACAAGATATTTTTTAAATGTTAAAATATGAAGATTAATAATTATATAATAAACAATACTATCCTTATAGTATTTCTTTTCACACAATACAAATTGAAGTGCACGTTATTTTGATAAATAAGTGAAATAGTGAAATTTAATACATGAAAATAGTGATAGTTTTTTATCGTAGTATTATAGAGGAAAAAAATTATATAAAATTCCGTCATCCGTGTGTTTGTAATTCTTCTTCTTCTCCTGAACGGCTTGAACGATTCTTATTTTTTTTGTATACTTATAGGAGACCCCCCAAAAATGAGGCCTAAATATTTTTTTCGATCAAACGAGGTATAGGACAGTACAACATTTGCTTAACAGGTTTGCTTGTATTTTAAAATGCAACAGCATAAGAGTTTATTTATTTGTATTTGAAGTCGGCTGAAGTTGAAGTTTTTATATATAAAAAATTTTGATGTACATATTTCTATGTGATAATATGATTAGTAACTCTGAGGCCATATTATGTTGTAACTGAATAACGTCGAGAAGTTTAGGTAGGCTCGTGTTCAGGATCAGTTAAACATGGCTTCATAATTTTTAAATTTTATAAAATTACAACTAATACCGCTGTGACACCACCAATGACCTGCAAGACCAAATAAAGTGGGTATTATGCTGCGTTGTTTACTAAGGAGACAGAAAAAGAAGACAGTAAAGCATAATTGGCTGATGTACTATGGTTTGATCTCCCTCGTATTAGAGGGAGGCTCGTGTCCAGCAGTGGAACATTAAAACGGGTTGAATGCAAAGTAAATATTGGTCTATACATATGATTTGTTAAGAAAGACATTTAACGAAAGATCAAAACGTATAGCTAAAATCCTGGTTAACAGGACGGATTTCAAGCTGCGTATTACTGCTAGGATAATTTACTTATAAGTTATAAACATGTTACGTCTATAACGTAACAATAACCTTCTTACAACACCTTGATTTTAAATATTTTTGTCAAAATCTTTTAAATACTATCATTACACATGCAGTAGAAGCGAAATCTGTTTTATTGAGTTTTTAGACTTAAAATTTCTTTTTTACTAGTCCAGTAGATTCAAAGATACATTATAAACTATATCGTTCAATCAATTCAATTTTCTTGTTAATGACTTCAAAAATTGTATCTTTAAATGTATATCTATAGATAAGAGTTATATAGCGAATATTTATTAATTTATTGAATAAGGCTTACCAACTAGAGTACATACACAAACATAATAACTAAAATAACGTTAACCTGTGTCTTTTTTGTATGTTATTCTTAATTAAAGGCATGCACAACGTTTTATAACTAGGTAATAGGTATACATTTTAGAAGTTTAAATATTAAAACGTATTTGGTACATACACTCTACTTAAATGACACTATTTTTTTTTTTAAATGTAAAACTAAATGATTTCTTTAAGATTTCTTTTAAAATTGTACAATGTTTTAGAAAATATATCTATAACAGGATACTTGTGAGAGACTTCATTATATTCTATTAAAATTTTGTTTAAAGGCGAGTTTTGACCGAATTTATTTTGTCTTAAAGGAATATAAAATGGTTGATTAATTATCAACCATTTTATAATAATTAAACTTAATCGTACGGAATAGCGCGTAACTTGTAGTCCAATCTTAGATATTATGTTAGGCAAGTCTACACAGTTATTCAATATTTTATAAAGAAACATTAATCCAAGAAGTTTTTGGCGCTTTAATAATGAGTCCATGTGAAAGAGACTTAGCCTACCCTCGTACGTAATATGTTTTCTGTTTGGTACAGATTTCGTAGTGTAAATAAGTCTAGATGTAAATTTTCTTTGATTTTTTTTCAATTCTTTCAATATGATTTTGATAGTAGAGATGCCAAATTACGCAACAGTAATCTACATTGCTACGTACCAAAGCATTGTATAGAGTTTTCAAAGCATATACAGATTTAAATTCTCTTATATTACGGTAGATGAAATTAAGCATCTTAAAACAAGTACGGATAGTTTTATTGATATGGCTTTTTAAATTTTATTTCAGAATCTATTATAACACCAAGGTTTTCATTTATTTCTTCATTTATTTCTTTTACTATTGTTTTATTAATATAATACTTTGATAAGTATTTGTTTCTTTTTCGCGAGTACTTTATGTGGTAGCATTTAGATATATTTAATTCCATTCGATTAAGGATACACCATTCAAAAAGATTATCAATGTCCGATTGTAGTATTTTTTGTTCTTCTTCATTTCTTACATTTCTGAATATTTTTAAATCATCGGCGTATAAGAAAAATTCTGAATTTGTTATTGTATATTTAATATTATCAATAAACATTAAAAATAACAATGGACCCAAGTGCGAACCTTGAGGTACCCCAGATGTTGGTGTTATGATTTTTGATCTAAAGCCATTAAGGACTACAGTCTGAGACCTATTAGTTAAATATGAATTTATCCAGGTTAGAAGATTTCCGTGTATGCCAAAATAATGTTATAATTTAAAAAGAAGTAATTCGTGATCGACTTTATCGAATGCTTTACTTAAATCGCTGTATATGGCATCGAATTCATTGCCTGAACTAATCTTATTTAAGGTATCTTTTACAAATGTAACAAGGTTTGTCACTGTAGATCTTATTTTGAGAAAGCCATGTTGGTGATCAGATAGCATTTGTTTTACATGCCAATACATAATAGGATAAATTAAGGACTCGAAAACTTTAGCTATAGTACATAACAAACTTATAGGTCTGTAGTTAGAAATTTCAGTTCTATTTCCTGAATTAGGTATTGGAACTACTAACGCTTCCTTCCATTTTGAAGTAAAGACACTTCTTGTAGGGATCTCTTAAACAAAAAGAATAGAGGAGTCGACAGTTTCTTCGCACACATTTTGTAAAAAATAGGTGGAAGACCGTCATCGCCTGAGCCCTTATTCACAGTTAAAGTCTTTAATTTAACTTCTACCTCTTTTAGGGATATGTCTATTATACTAAGAGAGCTTTGGTTGTTTAACTGACGTTAATTTTGGATTTATTTAGACAGTGTGTTCACTGTCATTAGCATGCTTTTTCCCTAATTTCATAGCTTTTTACTTTACTTTTGCTTTTCGTATAAGACCAGATTTTTTTTTGATATTTAATAACTAATTCCTCTACTTTTTCGCAATATGCTATGTATAGTTTATTAATGAGTTTAGTAGTTCTCTCTTTTAATATATCAAATTCATATTCATATTCGATTGGGAAATTAGCGATTTAACTTCTTCCGACCGTTTTTCTAAAGCGTTTTTCATTTCATCGTATAGATAACTAACGAAATTAATAGACTCTTCTAAGGAACTTATTTCTTTTTTTATGGCAGCGAATTCCGAAGTTATTGTTTCACTTATTATTCCTGGTAATTCAGACCTTAAAATACTCGAAACGTCTGTTCTCAGGGTTGTAGTGCTACAGGTGCAACTATTATTATTATTTGAAGAAGTTTTCTGAGGACGGAGTGTGACATTAGCATCGTAAGTGTTCTCAACGGCTGGTTTGATTGGGGTATTGTCATTTGACAACCCTGCCTTATTACGTTGCTCCGATAGTAATATGACCGAACAACTTGGGCATTTCCAGTAACGTTTATTTTTCGCTTCGACTGTTATGTTAACACAAGCCAGGTGATATTCGTTATTGCAGGACTGTGTGCTACATTGAATTTTTTAATATCTTTATTACATCCTTGGCATGTATTCATTGTGACAGTTTGAATTTAATATTACTAGAGAAAAATTTGCAAATAAATAGAAAATATAGTTTGTTCCGTGAGGATCGAACTCGGGTCGCTAGGTTAAATAAGTATTGAGTCGCTTACACAACAGATTGACCACTTGTGTCGTTATGCAGAATGGTGAATTTACCAAATAGGACAGTCACTTAGGTCGCAGAATAAACGAATTATTGTATTTTTTTTTCTTCCGACTTTTTTTTTAAGTAAAAAGAATGCCTCGCTTTATTAAATTAACTAGCGATTCACGCTTGCTGCGCTCGCGTTCGTCTCTAGGTACGTTTTCACGGTTAGCTATGTTTATGCATAAATAATAGCTTGCTACTTTTAAGATATTCATTTAAATTATATACCGATTTACGTTACGTACTTACGTTATTGTGTATGCAGTACGCGGATTTTGTTTACGATTTCATGAGTTTTATTTTTTTTTCGTGGAACCCTAATTCTTTTTCTAAAATAAAAGTAGTCTATGTTACTCCTTATAACAGCAGCTATCTGCCAGTGAAAGTCCCGTCAAAATCGGTCCAGCCGTTTCGGAGATTAGCCGGAACAAACAGACAGACAGACAGACAAAAATTGTAAAAAATGTTGTTTTGGTATATGTACCGTGTATACATCCATATGCATTTAGTAAAAAGCGGTTATTTTAATATTACAAACAGATACTCCAATTTTATTTATCTATATAGATTAATACACAGTTCGACGGCTACACTTAATTCACTTATTTCACTTGTGTCAGTTTGCACTGAAGTAAATTTACCTTAGCTTCGAACATGTCACTTAAAAACACTGTACATAAGTTCCAGCTTTCCAAAAATGATAAAAGGCTTCCCTGCAGCAGTTGATAACACTTGTAGCGAACTATTGTTAAGCTTTAAACACTTTTACTGTGTAATTTGTAGGAAAATTAAAAGTTTTATATTTTTATAAAACACGGAATTAGGCAGAGAGTATGTACATGTGTTGACAGTTGACAGATTAAATTTGAATTCGAATATATGACAAAGGCAATAGTTTATAAAATGAAAATAACCTTTAACATGAGCGGCCTCGACAGAGAAAATATCCCAAACGCATTATATGAGATGTTGTTTAGTAAGATATGATTATAGAAAGCTTCTATTTCTTCATGCAGCGGATCGACTTCAGACGTAATGCGGCACATTATTTGTCCTAGTAAAATACGAATTCTGGCAATCTAAAATTATATATATTTTTTTACATTAAAATAATTATAAATTATTAATAGCTAACATTGTTTAAATTCATACAATTGAAATGAAAAACTTTAAATTTAAAATTGAAACATGTCATCAATTTGGTTTTATATATGAGTATGTATAACACTCAGGACTAAGGAATAATATAGACAAGGTGTCAGAACTAAACATGTAGCCTAACAATAATATTTTACAATATTATAATGTTTCGAAACCGTATACAAATATTCGTAGAATACTTATTATAACGATAAGTAAATAAATGTTAATAAATAAAAATAATTAACGGATTTAATTATTATTATAAATAAAATATAAGCTAATCTTATGCTGTCTCTTTCAAGGGGAAGAGAAGAATAGCTTTAAAAATTCCATTATTCTTTTAAGCAAGTAAACTAAGGCAAAATCGAAAATAGTAGCATAAACAATAAAATCATGCTACTATTTTTGACTTTGATATTTTCTTTTGGCAGACTCCGTCTATATAATTCTTTAGTCTGAGATGTATTGTAACTACTATTACCTCTTGTTCAGTACAACAACATGGCTCCACTAACATTATGGTCCTTGATACGTGAAATACGAACCAAATAATCTGCAATACTACCATTTGATCTAATTCCAAAGCCATATTACCGGAAAGTGAGAAAAATGGTTAATTAAAAAAATTAAGTCAATAAAGAAAAGAGATTCCTGACTGAGACAATATTACTATAACAATATAATAATGGTGTTTGTAACAGTGCGAAAATATCGGGAATTCTCAAAAGTAAGTGCTAAACATGATAAAAATCACGTTTTAAACCATAATAATATAGTCAAAAGAGATTATTGAATAGGTATAATATGCATAGATGTTTTAGTTTTAGATATGGCATATTTAACTGCTTTATGGATGATTTTTTATTTTTAATTATCATGTGTTCATAGTTCATTTCATTATTGAACTCAACGGTTGCTTAATCCATTAGAAAAATCTAGTAAAACTAATAAAAATAATGGCTTTGCACAAAATATGACAAAGCAAAAAACAAACCTATTCCACGGGAACCGTACATTTTTTCGGGATAAAAAGTCTATAAAAGCCTATGTGTTATTTCAGACTATAATCTATCTCTGTGTCAAATTTCATCCAAATCCGTTCCGCCGTTCTGGAGTGAAAAAGTAACAAACATCCATACATCCATAATCACAAACTTTCACATTTACAATATTAGTATAGATCATAGATAGTTAAACAAAATTAGGTAATCACCATCTCTGGTCTCCAAATTTATTATTTTTATCCCATTAAAGGAAGTTATAACGATATGTACAATTAGTGTTGTGAGCAGAAGAAACAAAATGATACTCTCGGAGCTGCTCAAGTCCCGTAGAGCATCACAGACGCCGACATAGCATTGGCTAATTTCCCGAATACTGCGTGCCAATTTGAGCTTTTGTTTTATTTTCCTATCTGTAATACTCAGATTTTTTTTTATTTCAGATACACATAAAAAAATTGTTAGTTATTATTATATTTTAAATAAACCTGGATATCGTTGATTCGTCATCCCGATCATATCGATTGCCGTGCTAATTGAATTCACTGGCAGTTTGAAAACATTGGATTTCAAATGTTTATCTGAACTTTCTTCACAAAAATTTGCTGAAAAATAAAAATGAAAATTTTAATGAAATTTAATTAGATGGTATGAGCAAAAAAATGTATGTATGCGTAAATGCATGTGAACATGGATTGCAAAATTCTGAGAAACGACGAAGTGAATTTGTGAAATCAGAAGAAATAAGTTAGACGAGTCCTATACATATATACCGGGAATAAGGTTGTAAATATAAATAAAAAGAATAACCAACATTTTCATAACTTACATACGATGTTTTCAAGACTTTCATTTACGGCTTTGAATCCAGTATTGATATACATTGCGATAAGTATAAACTGAAGTTCCATCATAACTAAAATGGAAACGACAGCAAAATTTGGCCAGTAAACATAAAGTGTCAACCCTGAAAAACCATAAAATAACTAAAAAATAATACATTAAAAATGTGAGAGTGTATTTGTAGCAAAGCTTCTTTACGCACGCTTGACTTGGGGAGTAAGCTGGTAAATGTGTGACGAGAGCGTTACGGAAAAGTGTGATCGGGCGAGGCGAACGTTTGTTGCCATAGTAACCGGTTGTTATTGTCTGACAAATTATATATAATATAATATTCTTTCATTAAATGATATTCTACAAATATATGATTGTAATATGCCTAATATGCGTTGTTTATTTATTTTTTTAGTATCTCACCTATCCTAATTATTTAAAACATAAATTGAATTTTATAAAGAGTACTGATAACCTACAGAAGTTTTAAATCTTGCGCGTGTACACATTCATACACGCACTCTTTAATATTTTTTTTAAGTAAAACTATCTTTTCCAACTTTTTTGCGTATATAATTTTGATTTTTGGATCCCGACGTTTCGAGTCTCTTCCGTGAGAGAGAGTCTCTCCCATAATCATGATTGCTGTATAGCTTTCGAAGCGTCGTAAAAAAAATTTGCGAAAAAATCCGAAAAGATAGTTTTAATTAGAATGTTAAATATTTGCCTAAATCTAAGGAAGTATAATGTGTTTTTTCTTGAATTTCTTACATTCCTTGTACTTCCACATATCTGCAACCTGAAGACACCAAGTGCAAAAGATGAAGACAAAAATAAGGCATTGAAAGTACCGTTTCATTGAAACGTCTTGTTGTTCACTTGTTTTCCTTTTTGACTAAAATACAAAAGAATTAAGTTAAACTTCATAAGTGTCATTAATATTTAATAGTTAAAAGTATATTGTTAAAGACTTTTTTAGATGGCTAGCATGTACGATTGCACACCCAGAGGTCCTGGGTTTGAGTTCCGGGTCGGGCCAAGTTTAGTTATTGAGTCTTTCTGTTTAGTAAGTCTCAGATGAAAAGTTGGCGGTGTTTCATCCCCGTGCCTCGGAGAGCACATAAAGCTGATGGTTCTACGACTTAACTTTCACTGGTTGTATCGAGTAGTCGTCCCACCAGAGCATGAGAGTGACAGGAATAGAAAGCGCACTTCTGTTTGCGCGCACAGTTTCAGAGATTGGCCACCGTGGCAGAAACTGATCGGGAGAACATTATTATAATATCTCTGTTATTACTGATACTAAACATGGTTTTCAACATATATGTATATATAAAATTAGTTACAAAGTGCAGCAAAACTAATTGATTTAACATCAAATTTTTTTTGATTCATAATATGCAAGATGTGATACCAAATCTTTTAGGAAAATCTTATTATTTTCAGAACTTTCATTTGAATCTATATAAATAAAAATGAATGTTGGTAAGCGCATAACTCAAGAATGGCTGGACCAATTCGGCAAATTTATTTTTTCTTAAGATCCACGGAAGGTTTTAATGCTTAAAAAAAAGAAGCAAAACTCGAGATCGTTAAAACGTACCTAGGGACGAACTCAAGCGAAGCGAGGGTGAGCCGCTAGTTATTAATAAAACTAATACCTAACATGACTATCTGGTCTCTGAGTTCTTCGTTGAAGAAGAGATAAGTAATATTTTCAACTCAATTATCCTGTTAATGGCTTCAAAGCTGCCATTCGAGTATGGATTATTTCGCCAATGTCACGTAGGATGAGGATTTGTTATATCTAAATATAATTAGATTTGACTTAAAAATAAAAACATGTAGTAGAATACGATAATTCTTACTTTGTTTATTTTCTCAATGCAACGCATGAAATTCTTATTTCTTCTGATGCCACCGAATGTACAATTACTCGTTAATAATAATGTAAGCACGAAGTCGCTTATCAGTAAAATTATATTTGTCTGTTTTTTATAATCCTTTTTTTTTTCTGTAATCGATATCATAATTGAAACAAATAGTTTCTGAAGCAATGAATAGTCTGCAAATAAAATATCTAATTTAATACATAGAACTTCTAAAACATTTTATGTATTATTATAATTATTAAGTTCATCTTCATTTTGATGTTACGTAACTGAATGATTTTATTGTTATTTCAGATTCAATTAACACTAATAACATAATTCTGTGGCAGTTTTAAGTAGCAGAAGAAACATGAGTTCAGTTTATGATGTTCAAACATTTGAAAATGTATATATAAATAGGCAAAGACAACTTTTTATCCTCTTTCTGCTTATGGTTGACGGTTTTCTTTTTTATTAACTATTGACGAGCTTTAGTGTTAGCAGTAAAAAAAAATATGAAAATAGTTTCTTTTTTATATCGATTGATAAAATAAATTCTTATTAACCGATTTCCAAAACGGAGGAGGTTCTCAATTCGACCATATATATATAAATATTTCCGGTGGTAGGACTCTGTCAAGCCTGAGGAGTCCGACTGGATGGGTACCACCCCCTTATCTATTTCTGCCGCCAAGCAACAATGATTGCATTGTTGTGTTCCGGTTTGAAGGATAAGGTAGCCAGCGCAATTACAGGCAAGAGGCATATCATCTTAGTCCTCACAGTGACAACGCACCTGTGGTTCTGCATTTTTGTTGCTTAAAACCTAAGTGCATGAACTGTAGGTGTTATGGGCGACAGGTACTACTTTCCATCAGGTGGTCTGTCTGCTCGTTTGTCACTGAATTCCATTATATATATATATATATATATATATATATATATATATATATATATATATATATATATATATATATATATAATATTGTTATGAAATATTAGGAATAAATAAATATGGTGCTAGCCAATACAAATCAAAGCACACAAACTCCCGTTTAGTTATTTTTTACTTTTCAGTGCTTGGAAGTCGGTTTTGGTTTTTTTTATGTTTTCCTGAAATTTTCAATAATCGCCATGCTCAAATTTCAACCACTTGCGAACACTATTATTAATAAATTACAATAACGACTTACTGACTAAAATATTCCATAAAACCCCATAAATGAAGAATGCACGTGAGATGTACATGACGGTTGTACCGCGAACTTTCACAAAGCGCACCGGAGCGATACCAAACCAACGCGATACTTTCATCACAAGCACAATTGCATCATTGACTGCGCACCGATCTTTTACATTTATAGCCATATTCTGAAACATGAATAGAAAGCATTAATAATATAGCCATAATTATTTTATTATATCCTTTTAAGATATAATATGCTATATATTCGCTATATTTATGTTTTTACCTTCTAAAGTTCTTTGAAGAGTAATAAATATTGTGTTACCTTTACCACACACTATTAATTATAATAATGATAGTTATAATAATGATAGTATTATGAATGCTATCACTATGAATCTTCAAATTTAATGCGAAAGATAATGACAATACTCATTTTATAAATTTTTTTCACAAATTTATAAATTTTTCAACTTAAATATACATATATCAAAGTATTCAAAAATTAGACGCATAATATTGAAGATGCTAATAATTTTAGTATTTTTTTTTTATATTGTATGCCACAAAGGAAAAAAAACCAGCAAATACAATTTGCATTTTCTTTGGCACAATTTCTAATTCATCATAATTTACGACTGTAACTTACTTTTCTTTTGTCAAGATTAATTTACGACGACGTTGGCTTCTTTCCTTCGTATTTGAAGATCAATTAAATAACATTTTGAATGGGAATATATTCTGTAAGTAAACATAATGTTTTGTTTGACTCAGCTTTGTTTATTTTTGCTTGATTGATGTAAAAAGTAATTATTGTTTCTAGATATAATTTATATAACAGAAAACATTATTTTAATTTTGTTTTTCTTCTTGTTATAAGGCTTCACCACTTATTAATATACCACTTAGTAAGAATCGTGAGCACGATAAAATATGTTAAGCGAATGTTACAAAATTATTTGTGGTTATAACTCTTTAATAAAGAGTACTATTCAATCGAGTTCTAATTCTAGATAGATCTATTACCAGCTTGTTGAGGCTACATTTTGAAATTATCCATACGTTTTTCGAATTTTGCTAAATTCATCGTATTAAGCGGTCTAACTTGCCTAGTCTTTTGTTAAAAAGGTTGAAAATAGATGTCAACTTTTGTCTAAAACGGAATTTTTAATGTGAATCGTCTCGTTGTATTGTATTTAAAGTGAAATATTACCTATCGTGTAAAGTTGGTTAATGTGGCGATATCATTTGTGTATTCTTATCTAATCTATCTATCTAATACCACATAAGTATACTCAACTAATTTATGTAATACGTTTAAACGAGCAATTCTTGTATATTTATTTATATATAACGGTGATCTCGGAAACGGCTCTAACGATTTCGCTGAAATTTGGTGTGTGCGGGTCTTCGGGGGTGAAAAATCAATCTAGATTAGTATTATGTATAGGAAAACGCGTCTTTTCGAGTTTTCACGTAGTTTTATTACGCATTATTCCACGCAAAATATGGTTGCTAATTTCGCACGCTCGGGCATAAGCATCGTGTTCAAGCGGCCAAGGCGCAAGATTGACAATCACAGGTGTCTGGGTTCGAATCCCGGTTGGACCTAAAGATTTTTTCGTATTTATTCAAGTGCTTAATTTTTTTTTGTTTTTAAGCCAATTTGAAAAGAAAATTGTACTTTTGGCTAAAATCTCCAAGCGAAGCTCGGTTACCCAGGGACTTATGTGTTTATTTGTAACTCTCAGAGGTTCTTAATTTGCAGAAAAATCACAATCGATTTTTATTTTAAGAAATCTTTATTGAAACATGTAAGAACATTTATAACTAAATAAATTAAATCAATAACTAAATTAAGTGCTATAGTGACTATATTTTCATATATATTGTTCTTTAATAATTATTTATTTATATTTAAGAACAAGATATTTTTTAAATGTTAAAATATGAAGATTAATAATTATATAATAAACAATACTATCCTTATAGTATTTCTTTTCACACAATACAAATTGAAGTGCACGTTATTTTGATAAATAAGTGAAATAGTGAAATTTAATACATGAAAATAGTGATAGTTTTTTATCGTAGTATTATAGAGGAAAAAAATTATATAAAATTCCGTCATCCGTGTGTTTGTAATTCTTCTTCTCCTGAACGGCTTGAACGATTCTAATTTTTTTTGTATACTTATAGGAGACCCCCCCAAAAATGAGGCCTAAATATTTTTTTCGATCAAACGAGGTATAGGACAGTACAACATTTGCTTAACAGGTTTGCTCGTATTTTAAAATGCAACATCATAAGAGTTTTTTATTTGTATTTGAAGTCGGCTATAGTTTTTATATATAAAAAATTTTGATGTACATATTTCTATGTGATAATATGATTAGTAACTCTGAGGCCATATTATGTTGTAACTGAATAACGTCGAGAAGTTTAGGTAGGCTCGTGTTCAGGATCAGTTAAACATGGCTTCATAATTTTTAAATTTTATAAAATTACAACTAATACCGCTGTGACACCACCAATGACCTGCAAGACCAAATAAAGTGGGTATTATGCTGCGTTGTTTACTAAGGAGACAGAAAAAGAAGACAGTAAAGCATAATTGGCTGATGTACTATGGTTTGATCTCCCTCGTATTAGAGGGAGGCTCGTGTCCAGCAGTGGAACATTAAAACGGGTTGAATGCAAAGTAAATATTGGTCTATACATATGATTTGTTAAGAAAGACATTTAACGAAAGATCAAAACGTATAGCTATAATCCTGGTTAACAGGACGGATTTCAAGCTGCGTATTATTACTGCTAGGATAATTTGCTACCACGTTATAAACATGTTACATCTATAAATGTAACATCTTGTAACAATAACCTTCTTACAACACCTTGATTTTAAATATTTTTGTCAAAATCTTTTAAATGCTATCATTACACATGCAGTAGAAGCGAAATCTGTTTTATTGAGTTTTTAGACTTAAAATTTCTTTTTTACTAGTCCAGTAGATTCAAAGATACATTATAAACTATATCGTTCAATCAATTCAATTTTCTTGTTAATGACTTCAAAAATTGTATTTTTAAATGTATAGCTATAGATAAGAGTTATATAGCCAATATTAATTAATTTATTGAATAAGACTTACCAACTAGAGTACATACACAAACATAATAACTAAAATAACGTTAACCTGTGTCTTTTTTGTATGTTATTCTTAATTAAAGGCATGCACAACGTTTTATAACTAGGTAATAGGTATACATTTTAGAAGTTTAAATATTAAAACGTATTTGGTACATACACTCTACTTAAATGACACAATTTTTTTTAAATGTAAAACTAAATGATTTCTTTAAGATTTCTTTTAAAATTGTACAATGTTTTAGAAAATATATCTATAACAGGATACTTGTGAGAGACTTCATTATATTCTATTAAAATTTTGTTTAAAGGCGAGTTTTGACCGAATTTATTTTGTCTTAAAGGAATATAAAATGGTTGATTAATTATCAACCATTTTATAATAATTAAACTTAATCGTACGGAATAGCGCGTAACTTGTAGTCCAATCTTAGATATTATGTTAGGCAAGTCTACACAGTTATTCAATATTTTATAAAGAAACATTAATCCAAGAAGTTTTTGGCGCTTTAATAATGAGTCCGTACGTAATATGTTTTCTGTTTGGTACAGATTTCGTAGTGTAAATAAGTCTAGATGTAAATTTTCTTTGATTTTTTTTCAATTCTTTCAATATGATTTTGATAGTAGAGATGCCAAATTACGCAACAGTAATCTACATTGCTACGTACCAAAGCATTGTATAGAGTTTTCAAAGCATATACAGATTTAAATTCTCTTATATTACGGTAGATGAAATTAAGCATCTTAAAACAAGTACGGATAGTTTTATTGATATGGCTTTTAAATTTTATTTCAGAATCTATTATAACACCAAGGTTTTCATTTATTTCTTCATTTATTTCTTTTACTATTGTTTTATTAATATAATACTTTGATAAGTATTTGTTTCTTTTTCGCGAGTACTTTATGTGGTAGCATTTAGATATATTTAATTCCATTCGATTAAGGATACACCATTCAAAAAGATTATCAATGTCCGATTGTAGTATTTTTTGTTCTTCTTCATTTCTTACATTTCTGAATATTTTTAAATCATCGGCGTATAAGAAAAATTCTGAATTTGTTATTGTATATTTAATATTATCAATAAACATTAAAAATAACAATGGACCCAAGTGCGAACCTTGAGGTACCCCAGATGTTGGTGTTATGATTTTTGACCTAAAGCAGTCTGAGATCTATTAGTTAAATATGAATTTATCCAGGTTAGAAGATTTCCGTGTATGCCAAAATAATGTTATAATTTAAAAAGAAGTAATTCGTGATCGACTTTATCGAATGCTTTACTTAAATCGCTGTATATGGCATCGAATTCATTGCCTGAACTAATCTTATTTAAGGTATCTTTTACAAATGTAACAAGGTTTGTCACTGTAGATCTTATTTTGAGAAAGCCATGTTGGTGATCAGATAGCATTTGTTTTACATGCCAATACATAATAGGATAAATTAAGGACTCGAAAACTTTAGCTATAGTACATAACAAACTTATAGGTCTGTAGTTAGAAATTTCAGTTCTATTTTCTGAATTAGGTATTGGAACTACTAACGCTCCCTTCCATTTTGAAGGAAAGACTGCTTCTTGTAGGGATCTCTTAAACAAAAAGAATAGAGGAGTCGACAGTTTCTTCGCACACATTTTGTAAAAAATAGGTGGAAGACCGTCGCCGCCTGAGCCCTTATTCACAGTTAAAGTCTTTAATTTAACTTCTTTCTCTTTTAGGGATATTTCTATTATACTAAGAGAGCTTTGGTTGTTTAACTGACGTTAATTTTGGATTTATTTAGACAGTGTGTTCACTGTCATTAGCATGCTTTTTCCCTAATTTCATAGCTTTTTACTTTACTTTTGCTTTTCGTATAAGACCAGATTTTTTTTTGATATTTAATAACTAATTCCTCTACTTTTTCGCAATATGCTATGTATAGTTTATTAATGAGTTTAGTAGTTCTCTCTTTTAATATATCAAATTCATATGCATATTCGATTGGGAAATTAGCGATTTAACTTCTTCCGACCGTTTTTCTAAAGCGTTTTTCATTTCATCGTATAGAGAACTAACGAAATTAATAGACTCTTCTAAGGAACTTATTTCTTTTTTTATGGCAGCGAATTCCGAAGTTATTGTTTCACTTATTATTCCTGGTAATTCAGACCTTAAAATACTCGAAACGTCTGTTCTCAGGGTTGTAGTGCTACAGGTGCAACTATTATTATTATTTGAAGAAGTTTTCTGAGGACGGAGTGTGACATTAGCATCGTAAGTGTTCTCAACGGCTGGTTAATATAGTTTGTTCCGTGAGGATCGAACTCGGGTCGCTCGGTTAAATAAGTATTGAGTCGCTTACACAACAGATTGACCACTTGTGTCGTTACGCAGAATGATGAATTTACCAAATAGGACAGTCACTTAGGTCGCAGAATAAACGAATTATTGTATTTTTTTTTCTTCCGACTTTATTTTAAGTAAAAAGAATGCCTCGCTTTATTAAATTAACTAGCGATTCACGCTCGCTACGCTCGCGTTCGTCTCTAGGTACGTTTTCACGGTTAGCTATGTTTGTGCATAAATAGTAGCTTGCTACTTTTAAGATATTCATTTTAATTATATACCGATTTACGTTACGTACTTACGTTATTGTGTATGCCGTACGCGGATTTTGTTCACGATTTCATGAGTTTTCATTTTTTTTCGTGGAACCCTGCCAGTGAAAGTCCCGTCAAAATCGGTCCAGCCGTTTCGGAGATTAGCCGGAACAAACAGACAGACAGACAGACAAAAATTGTAAAAAATGTTGTTTTGGTATATGTACCGTGTATACATCCATATGCATTTAGTAAAAAGCGGTTATTTTAATATTACAAACAGATACTCCAATTTTATTTATCTATATAGATTAATACACAGTTCGACAGCTACACTTAATTCACTTATTTCACTTGTGTCAGTTTGCACTCAAGTAAATTTACCTTAGCTTCGAACATGTCACTTAAAAACACTGTCCATAAGTTCCAGCTTTTTTTTTATTTTTGGAAAAATGATAAAAGGCTTCCCTGCAGCAGTTGATAACACTTGTAGCGAACTATTGTTAAGCTTTAAACACTTTTACTGTGTAATTTGTAGGAAAATTAAAAGTTTTATATTTTTATAAAACACGGAATTAGGCAGAGAGTATGTACATGTGTTGATAGTTGACAGATAAAATTTGAATTCGAATATATGAAAAAGGCAATAATTTATAAAATGAAAATAACCTTTAACATGAGCGGCCTCGATAGAGAAAATATCCCAAACGCATTATATGAGATGTTGTTTAGTAAGATATGATTATAGAAAGCTTCTATTTCATCATGCAGCGGATCGACTTCAGACGTAATGCGGCACATTATTTGTCCTAGTAAAATACGAATTCTGGCAATCTAAAATTATATATATTTTTTTACATTAAAATAATTATAAATTATTATTAGCTAACATTGTTTAAATTCATACAATTGAAATGAAAAACTTTAAATTTTCAAATTGAAACATGTCATCAATTTGGTTTTATATATGCGTATGTGTAACACTCAGGACTAAGGAATAATATAGACAAAGTGTCAGAACTAAACATGTAGCCTAACAATAATATTTTACAATATTATAATGTTTCGAAACCGTATACAAATATTCGTAGAATACTTATTACAACGATAAGTAAATAAATGTTAATAAATAAAAATAATTAACGGATTTAATTATTATTATAAATAAAATATAAGCTAATCTTATGCTGTCTCTTTCAAGGGGAAGAGAAGAATAGCTTTAAAAATTCCCTTATTCTTTTAAGCAAGTAAACTAAGGCAAAATCGAAAATAGTAGCATAAACAATAAAATCATGCTACTATTTTTGACTTTGATATTTTCTTTTGGCAGACTCCGTCTATATAATTCTTTAGTCTGAGATGTATTGTAACTACTATTACCTCTTCTTCAGTACGACAACATGGCTCCACTAACATTATGGTCCTTGATACGTGAAATACGAACCAAATAATCTGCAATACTACCATTTGATCTAATTCCAAAGCCATATTACCGGAAAGTGAGAAAAATGGTTAATTAAAAAAATTAAGTCAATAAAGAAAAGAGATTCCTGACTGAGACAATATTACTATAACAATATAATAATGGTGTTTGTAACAGTGCGAAAATATCGGGAATTCTCAAAAGTAAGTGCTAAACATAGTAAAAATCACGTTTTAAACCATAATAATATAGTCAAAAGAGATTATTGAATAGGTATAATATGCATAGATGTTTTAGTTTTAGATATGGCATATTTAACTGCTTAATGGATGATTTTTTATTTTTTATTATCATGTGTTCATAGTTCATTTCATTATTGAACTCAACGGTTGCTTAATCCATTAGAAAAATCTAGTAAAACTAATAAAAATAATGGCTTTGCACAAAATATGACAAAGCAAAAAACAAACCTATTCCACGGGAACCGTACATTTTTCGGGATAAAAAGTCTATAAAAGCCATACATCCATAATCACAAACTTTCACATTTATAATATTAGTATAGATCATAGATAGTTAAACAAAATTAGGTAATCACCATCTCTGGTCTCCAAATTTATTATTTTTATCCCATTAAAGGAAGTTATAACGATATGTACAATTAGTGTTGTGAGCAGAAGAAACAAAATGATACTCTCGGAGCTGCTCAAGTCCCGTAGAGCATCACAGACGCCGACATAGCATTGGCTAATTTCCCGAATACTGCGTGCCAATTTGAGCTTTTGTTTTATTTTCCTATCTGTAATACTCAGATTTTTTTTATTTCAGATACATTTAATATAAATTCAGTAAAAAAAAAAATGTTAGTTATTATTATATTTTAAATAAACCTGGATATCGTTGATTCGTCATCCCGATCGTATCGATTGCTGTGCTAATTGAATTCACTGGCAGTTTGAAAACATTGGATTTCAAATGTTTATCTGAACTTTCTTCACAAAAATTTGCTGAAAAATAAAAATGAAAATTTTAATGAAATTTAATTAGATGGTATGAGCAAAAAAATGTATGTATGCGTAAATGCATGTGAACATGGATTGCAAAATTCTGAGAAACGACGAAGTGAATTTGTGAAATCAGAAGAAATAAGTTAGACGAGTCCTATACATATATACCGGGAATAAGGTTGTAAATATAAATAAAAAGAATAACCAACATTTTCATAACTTACATACGATGTTTTGAAGACTTTCATTTACGGCTTTGAATCCAGTATTGATATACATTGCGATAAGTATAAACTGAAGTTCCATCATAACTAAAATGGAAACGACAGCAAAATTTGGCCAGTAAACATAAAGTGTCAACCCTGAAAAACCATAAAATAACTAAAAAATAATACATTAACAATGTGAGAGTGTATTTGTAGCAAAACTTCTTTACGCACGCTTGACTTGGGGAGTAAGCTGGTAAATGTGTGACGAGAGCGTTACGGAAAAGTGTGATCGGGCGAGGCGAACGTTTGTTGCCATAGTAACCGGTTGTTATTGTCTGACAAATTATATATAATATAATATTCTTTCATTAAATTATATTCTATAAATATATGATTGTAATATGCCTAATATGCGTTGTTTATTTATTTTTTTAGTATCTCACCTATCCTAATTATTTAAAACATAAATTGAATTTTATAAAGAGTACTGATAACCTACAGAAGTTTTAATTCTTGCGCGTGTAGACATTCATACACGCACTCTTTAATATTTTTTTTAAGTAAAACTATCTTTTCCAACTTTTTTGCGTATATAATTTTGATTTTTGGATCCTGACGTTTCGAGTCTCTTCCGTGAGAGAGAGTCTCTCCCATAATCATGATTGCTGTATAGCTTTCGAAGCGTCGTAAAAAAAATTTGCGAAAAAATCCGAAAAGATAGTTTTAATTAGAATGTTAAATATTTGCCTAAATCTAAGGAAGCATAATGTGTTTTTTCTTGAATTTCTTACATTCCTTGTACTTCCACATATCTGCAACCTGAAGACACCAAGTGCAAAAGATGAAGACGAAAATAAGGCATTGAAAGTACCGTTTCATTGAAACGTCTTGTTGTTCACTTGTTTTCCTTTTTAACTAAAATACAAAAGAATTAAGTTAAACTTCATAAGTGTCATTAATATTTAATAGTTAAAAGTATATTATTAAAGACTTTTTTAGATGGCTAGCATGTACAATTGCACACCCAGAGGTCCTGGGTTTGAGTTCCGGGTCGGGCCAAGTTTAGTTATTGAGTCTTTCTGTTTAGTAAGTCTCAGATGAAAAGTTGGCGGTGTTTCATCCCCGTGCCTCGGAGAGCACATAAAGCTGATGGTTCTACGACTTAACTTTCACTGGTTGTATCGAGTAGTCGTCCCACCAGAGCATGAGAGTGACAGGAATAGAAAGCGCACTTCTGTTTGCGCGCACAGTTTCAGAGATTGGCCACCGTGGCAGAAACTGATCGGGAGAACATTATTATAATATCTCTGTTATTACTGATACTAAACATGGTTTTCAACATATATGTATATATAAAATTAGTTAAAAAGTGCAGCAAAACTAATTGATTTAACATCAAATTTTTTTTGATTCATAATATGCAAGATGTGATACCAAATCTTTTAGGAAAATCTTATTATTTTCAGAACTTTCATTTGAATCTATATAAATAAAAATGAATGTTGGTAAGCGCATAACTCAAGAATGCCTGGACCAATTCGGCAAATTTATTTTTTCTTAAGATCCACGGAAGGTTTTAATGCTTAAAAAAAAGAAGCAAAACTCGAGATCGTTAAAACGTACCTAGGGACGAACCCAAGCGAATCGAGGGTGAGCCGCTAGTTATTAATAAAACTAATACCTAACATGACTATCTGGTCTCTGAGTTCTTCGTTGAAGAAGAGATAAGGAATATTTTTAACTCAATTATCCTGTTAATGGCTTCAAAGCTGCCATTCGAGTATGGATTATTTCGCCAATGTCACGTAGGATGAGGATTTGTTATATCTAAATATAATTAGATTTGACTTAAAAATAAAAACATGTAGTAGAATACGATAATTCTTACTTTGTTTATTTTCTCTATGCAACGCATGAAATTCTTATTTCTTCTGATGCCACCGAATGTACAATTACTCGTTAATAATAATGTAAGCACGAAGTCGCTTATCAGTAAAATTATATTTGTCTGTTTTTTATAATCCTTTTTTTTTCTGTAATCGATATTATAATTGAAACAAATAGTTTCTGAAGCAATGAATAGTCTGCAAATAAAATATCTAATTTAATACATAGAACTTCTAAAACATTTTATGTATTATTATAATTATTAAGTTCATCTTCATTTTGATGTTACGTAACTGAATGATTTTATTGTTATTTCAGATTCAATTAACACTAATAACACAATTCTGTGGCAGTTTTAAGTAGCAGAAGAAACATGAGTTCAGTTTATGATGTTCAAACATTTGAAAATGTATATATAAATAGGCAAAGACAACTTTTTATCCTCTTTCTGCTTATGGTTGACGGTTTTCTTTTTTATTAACTATTGACGAGCTTTAGTGTTAGCAGTAAAAAAAAAATATGAAAATAGTTTCTTTTTTATATCGATCGATAAAATAAATTCTTATTAACCGATTTCCAAAACGGAGGAGGTTCTCAATTCGACCATATATATATATATATATATATATATATATATATATATATATATATATATATATATATATATATATATATATATATATATTACCGGTGGTAGGACTCTGTCAAGCCTGAGGAGTCCGACTGGATGGGTACCACCCCCTTATCTATTTCTGCTGCCAAGCAACAATGATTGCATTGTTGTGTTCCGGTTTGAAGGATAAGGTAGCCAGCGCAATTACAGGCAAGAGGCATATCATCTTAACCTGTGGTTCTGCATTTTTGTTGTTTAAAACCTAAGTGCATGAACTGTAGGTGTTATGGGCGACAGGTACTACTTTCCATCAGGTGGTCTGTCTGCTCGTTTGTCACTGAATTCCATAAAATATATATATATATATATATATATATATATATATATATATATATATATATATACATATATATATATATATAATATTGTTATGAAATATTAGGAATAAATAAATATGGTGCTAGCCAATACAAATCAAAGCACACAAATGAAAACTCCCGTTTAGTTATTTTTTACTTTTCAGTGCTTGGAAGTCGGTTTTGGTTTTTTTATGTTTTCCTGAAATTTTCAATAATCGCCATGCTCAAATTTCAACCACTTGCGAACACTATTATTAATAAATTACAATAACGACTTACTGACTAAAATATTCCATAAAACCCCATAAATGAAGAATGCACGTGAGATGTACATGACGGTTGTACCGCGAACTTTCACAAAGCGCACCGGAGCGATGCCAAACCAACGTGATACTTTCATCACAAGCACAATTGCATCATTGACTGCGCACCGATCTTTTACATTTATAGCCATATTCTGAAACATGAATCGAAAGCATTAATAATATAACCATAATTATTTTATTATATCCTTTTAAGATATAATATGCTATATATTCGCTATATTTATGTTTACCTTCTAAAGTTCTTTGAAGAGTAATAAATATTGTGTTACCTTTACCACACACTATTAATTATAATAATGATAATTATAATAATGATAGTATTATGTATGGATGCTATCACTATGAATCTTCAAATTTAATGCGAAAGATAATGACAATACTCATTTTATAAAAAAAATTCACAAATTTATAATTTTTTCAACTTAAATATACATATATCAAAGTATTTAAAAATTAGACGCATAATATTGAAGATGCTAATAATTTTAGTATTTTTTTTTAATATTGTATGCCACAAAGAAAAAAAAAACCAGCAAATACAATTTGCATTTTCTTTGGCACAATTTCTAATTCATCATAATTTACGACTGTAACTTACTTTTCTTTTGTCAAGATTAATTTACGACGACGTTGGCTTCTTTCCTTCGTATTTGAAGATCAATTAAATAACATTTTGAATGGGAATATATTCTGTAAGTAAACATAATGTTTTGTTTGACTCAGCTTTGTTTATTTTTGCTTGATTGATGTAAAAAGTAATTATTGTTTCTAGATATAATTTATATAACAGAAAACATTATTTTAATTTTGTTTTTCTTCTTGTTATAAGGCTTCACCACTTATTAATATACCACTTAGTAAGAATCGTGAGCACGATAAAATATGTTAAGCGAATGTTACAAAATTATTTGTGGTTATAACTCTTTAATAAGGAGTATTATTCAATCGAGTTCTAATTCTAGATAGATCTACTATCAGCTTGTCGAGGCTACATTTTGAAATTATCCAAACGTTTTTCGAATTTTGCTAAATTCATCGTATTAAGCGGTCTAACTTGCCTAGTCTTTTGTTAAAAAGGTTGAAAATAGATGTCAACTTTTGTCTAAAATGGAATGTTTAATGTGAATCGTCTCGTTGTATTGTATTTAAAGTGAAATATTACCTATCGTATAAAGTTGGTTAATGTGGCAATATCATTTGTGTATTCTTATCTAATCTATCTATCTAATACCACATAAGTATACTCAACTAATTTATGTAATACGTTCAAACGAGCAATTCTTGTATATTTATTTATATATAACAGTGATCTCGGAAACGGCTCTAACGATTTCGCTGAAATTTGGTGTGTGCGGGTCTTCGGGGGTGAAAAATCAATCTAGATTAGTATTATGTATAGGAAAACGCGTCTTTTCGAGTTTTCACGTGGTTTTATTACGCATTATTCCACGCAAAATATGGTTGCTAATTTCGCACGCTCGGGCATAAGCATCGTGTTCAAGCGGCCAAGGCGCAAGATTGACAATCACAGGTGTCTGGGTTCGAATCCCGGTTGGATATAAAGATTTTTTCGTATTTATTCAAGTGTTTATTTTTTTTTGTTTTTAAGCCAAATTAAAAAAAAAATTGTACTTTTGGCTTAAATCTCCGAGCGAAGCTCGTTTGCCCAGGGACATATGTGTTTATTTGTAACTCTCAGAGGTTCTTAATTTGCAGAAAAATCACAATCCATTTTTATTTTAAGAAATCTTTATTGAAACATGTAAGAACATTTATAAGTAAATAAATTAAATCAATAACTAAATTAAGTGCGATAGTGACTATATTTTCATATATTTTGTTCTTTAATAATTACTTATTTATATTTAAGAACAAGATATTTTTTAAATGTTAAAATATGAAGATTAATAATTATATAATAAACAATACTATCCTTATAGTATTTCTTTTCACACAATACAAATTGAAGTGCACGTTATTTTGATAAATAAGTGAAATAGTGAAATTTAATACATGAAAATAGTGATAGTTTTTTATCGTAGTATTATAAAGGAAAAAAATTATATAAAATTCCGTCATCCGTGTGTTTGTAATTCTTCTTCTTCTCCTGAACGGCTTGAACGATTCTTATTTTTTTTGTATACTTATAGGAGACCCCCCCAAAAATGAGGCCTAAATATTTTTTTCGATCAAACGAGGTATAGGACAGTACAACATTTGCTTAACAGGTTTGCTTGTATTTTAAAATGCAACAGCATAAGAGTTTATTTATTTGTATTTGAAGTCGGCTATAGTTTTTATATGTATATAAAAAATTTTGATGTACATATTTCTATGTGATAATATGATAAGTAACTCTGAGGCCATATTATGTTGTAACTGAATAACGTCGAGAAGTTTAGGTAGGCTCGTGTTCAGGATCAGTTAAACATGGCTTCATAATTTTTAAATTTTATAAAATTACAACTAATACCGCTGTGACACCACCAATGACCTGCAAGACCAAATAAAGTGGGTATTATGCTGCGTTGTTTACTAAGGAGACAGAAAAAGAAGACAGTAAAGCATAATTGGCTGATGTACTATGGTTTGATCTCCCTCGTATTAGAGGGAGGCTTGTGTCCAGCAGTGGAACATTAAAAAGGGTTGAATGCAAAGTAAATATTGGTCTATACATATGATTTGTTAAGAAAGACATTTAACGAAAGATCAAAACGTATAGCTAAAATCCTGGTTAACAGGACAGATTTCAAGCTGCGTATTACTGCTAGGATAATTTACTTATACGTTATAAACATGTTACGTCTATAATGTAACAATAACCTTCTTACAACACCTTGATTTTAAATATTTTTGTCAAAATCTTTTAAATACTATCATTACACATGCAGTAGAAGCGAAATCTGTTTTATTGAGTTTTTAGACTTAAAATTTCTTTTTTACTAGTCCAGTAGATTCAAAGACACATTATAAACTATATCGTTCAATCAATTCGATTTTCTTGTTAATGACTTCAAAAATTGTATCTTTAAATGTATATCTATAGATAAGAGTTATATAGCGAATATTTATTAATTTATTGAATAAGGCTTACCAACTAGAGTACATACACAAACATAATTACTAAAATAACGTTAACCTGTGTCTTTTTTGTATGTTATTCTTAATTAAAGCATGCACAACGTTTTATAACTAGGTAATAGGTATACATTTTAGAAGTTTAAATATTAAAACGTATTTGGTACATACACTCTACTTAAATGACACTATTTTTTTTTTAATGTAAAACTAAATGATTTCTTTAAGATTTCTTTTAAAATTGTACAATGTTTTAGAAAATATATCTATAACAGGATACTTGTGAGAGACTTCATTATATTCTATTAAAATTTTGTTTAAAGGCGAGTTTTGACCGAATTTATTTTGTCTTAAAGGAATATAAAATGGTTGATTAATAATCAACCATTTTATAATAATTATACTTAATCGTACGGAATAGCGCGTAACTTGTAGTCCAATCTTAGATATTATGTTAGGCAAGTCTACACAGTTATTCAATATTTTATAAAGAAACATTAATCCAAGAAGTTTTTGGCGCTTTAATAATGAGTCCATGTGAAAGAGACTTAGCCTACCCTCGTACGTAATATGTTTTCTGTTTGGTACAGATTTCGTAGTGTAAATAAGTCTAGATGTAAATTTTCTTTGATTTTTTTTTTCAATTCTTTCAATATGATTTTGATAGTAGGGATACCAAATTACGCAACAGTAATCTACATTGCTACGTACCTAAGCATTGTATAGAGTTTTCAAAGCATATACAGATTTAAATTCTCTTATATTACGGTAGATGAAATTAAGCATCTTAAAACAAGTACGGATAGTTTTATTGATATGGCTTTTAAATTTTATTTCAGAATCTATTATAACACCAAGGTTTTCATTTATTTCTTCATTTATTTCTTTTACTATTGTTTTATTAATATAATACTTTGATAAGTATTTGTTTCTTTTTCGCGAGTACTTTATGTGGTAGCATTTAGATATATTTAATTCCATTCGATTAAGGATACACCATTCAAAAAGATTATCAATGTCCGATTGTAGTATTTTTTGTTCTTATTCATTTCTTACATTTCTGAATATTTTTAAATTATCGGCGTATAAGAAAAATTCTGAATTTGTTATTGTATATTTAATATTATCAATAAACATTAAAAATAACAATGGACCCAAGTGCGAACCTTGAGGTACCCCAGATGTTGGTTATATATTAGTTAAATTATTAGTTTAATATGAATTTATCCAGGTTAGAAGATTTCCGTGTATGCCAAAATAATGTTGTAATTTAAAAAGAAGTAATTCGTGATCGACTTTATCGAATGCTTTACTTAAATCGCTGTATATGGCATCGAATTCATTGCCTGAATTAATCTTATTTAAGGTACCTTTTACAAATGTAACAAGGTTTGTCACTGTAGATCTTATTTTGAGAAAGCCATGTTGGTGATCAGATAGCATTTGTTTTACATGCCAATACATAATAGGATAAATTAAGGACTCGAAAACTTTAGCTATAGTACATAACAAACTTATAGATCTGTAGTTAGAAATTTCAGTTCTATTTCCTGATTTAGGTATTGGAACTACTAACGCTTCCTTCCATTTTGAAGGAAAGACTGCTTCTTGTAAGGATCTCTTAAACAAAAAGAATAGAGGAGTCAACAGTTTCTTCGCACACATTTTGTAAAAAATAGGTGGAAGACCGTCGCCGCCTGAGCCCTTATTCACATTTAAAGTCTTTAATTTAACTTCTATCTCTTTTAGGGATATTTCTATTATACTAAGAGAGCTTTGGTTGTTTAACTGACGTTAATTTTGGATTTATTTAGACAGTGTGTTCACTGACATTAGCATGCTTTTTCCCTAATTTCATAGCTTTTTACTTTACTTTTGCTTTTCGTATAAGACCAGATTTTTTTTTGATATTTAATAACTAATTCCTCTACTTTTTCGCAATATGCTATGTATAGTTTATTAATGAATTTAGTAGTTCTCTCTTTTAATATATCAAATTCATATTCATCAAGCTTGTTGCCGAAAATTTAAAAGTTTTCTGTGTTTCTATTTCTCTTTTAAAGCTTTATGAGATTCTTACTGTACCATCGAGGATACTTGGAGTTGCGGTTGGAGTTATATTTGGGTACATTTTCTTCAATTATTTTACTATTAGTACTATTAAATTAAGCAACAGAATCTTCGACACTGGAGCATTTATTTAATTGATCATGCCAGTTTATCCTACTTAGTCGTTCATTAATTTGATTATAATCGGCTTTGAAGAAATTATGTTGTAAAAATGGTTTACATTTTAAGGATTTTATTTTAGGCAAGCTTATTGTGATTTCGACAGGTGGATGGTATTGGTCTACTTTAGATAAATAGCTAGTGCTTTTTTCCACAGCAATATTGTGATCCCAATTTGTCAGTACTAGATCCAAGATTTTATTTTGGTTATTTTTTACGTTATTAAATTGATTTAAATTATTGGATGACATAAAATCAATAAGAGTCTACCCTAAATTACTATTAAAGTTTAGTGGGTGTGCGTACATATATTTATTTTTTATCCAATAAATATTGCACATATTAAAATCACCCATTATAAAAACGGTATTTATGTTATCTATGAAAGTAGAGGTATAACAGTAAATTTTTTCAAACTATGGACATTAACCGGTGGGTGTATATAAATCGCACAAATATACATTTCAATAATAGATGTATTTTGCAATGGTACATCTATTTTTACCCAGATATCCTCACATTCACTTTCGTATGAAGAAATCCTTGTTGCCTTATAAGACTTAATAAGAATTCCCCCTCCAATTTTATTTTTTCCAGAGGAATTATAACACTCCCTATCCCTCCTAAAAACTTCATATCGACAGTCAAATATTTCCGCATCGTAAATATTACTATCCAACCATGACTCTGTAATAACAATGACGTTGTAAATATTTGCTAAAACATTTATATTAATATCGCGTAATTTAGTTGTCACTCCTCTTATGTTTTGATAATATATACTTAAACAATAGAAAAAAAAGTTAAGTATGAAAAATAATATCATAAAAAGAAAACTTAAAACAACACTAAGAAATTTTTTATAAATGGAAGTTACAAATTATTTAATGTGTCCAATTTTGTTATTACTTTTGCCGGAGAATTTTCATCTTTTCTTATCAATATCTTGCCGTTTCGAACCCATACAAAACGGTATTGCTTTTCTTTAGCTTTAAGGTGCGTGGCTACATGCAATTGCTTATTTTCTGGAGTCAGGTGTTCTCCAATGTAGACGGGCGATAAGTTGTCTGCAATCCCCAACAGTGAAGCGTTTAGCTTTTCCTTAGGATGTTTTTTATTGTATTTATAAACTGTGGAAAAGAAGTTATCTCGTTTTAATTTGCTGACGAATCTGCATACTATTCATTTAGTTCTCGGCTTCTTTGATAAATTGTCTATTTTTTTAACTCTGTAACATGCATGCACTATATAACTATTTGTTGTCAGCCAAGGGAAAACTTATTACAAGGCTCATCTGTGCCATAGTTTTAATTAGATTTTCGTTATTAAACTCTGGTAAGCAGTGAATTTCTATATTATTTTGTCGTGCGTCTTGTTGCATATGGGATAAAGTTATTTCCAGGTTATTAACCGTACTCAACAAATCATTCGATTGGGAAATTAGCGATTTAACTTCTTCCGACCGTTTTTCTAAAGCGTTTTTCATTTCATCGTATAGAGAACTAACGAAATTAATAGACTCTTCTAAGGAACTTATTTCTTTTTTTATGGCAGCGAATTCCGAAGTTATTGTTTCTCTTATTATTCCTGGTAATTCAGACCTTAAAATACTCGAAATATCTGTTCTCAGGGTTGTAGTGCTACAGGTGCAACTATTATTATTATTTGAAAAAGTTTTCTGACGACGGAGTGTGACATTAGCATCGTAAGTATTCTCAACGGCTGGTTTGATTGGGGTATTGTCATTTGACAACCCTGCCTTACGTTGCTCCGATAGTAATATGACCGAACAACTTGGGCATTTCCAGTAACGTTTATTTTTCGCTTCGACTGTTATGTTAACACAAGCCAGGTGATATTCGTTATTGCAGGACTGTGTGCTACATTGAATTTTTTAATATCTTTATTACATCCTTGGCATGTATTCATTGTGACAGTTTGAATTTAATATTACTAGAGAAAAATTTGCAAATAAATAGAAAATATAGTTTGTTCCGTGAGGATCGAACTCGGGTCGCTCGGTTAAATAAGTATTGAGTCGCTTACACAACAGATTGACCACTTGTGTCGTTACGCAGAATGATGAATTTACCAAATAGGACAGTCACTTAGGTCGCAGAATAAACGAATTATTGTATTTTTTTTTCTTCCGACTTTATTTTAAGTAAAAAGAATGCCTCGCTTTATTAAATTAACTAGCGATTCACGCTCGCTACGCTCGCGTTCGTCTCTAGGTACGTTTTCACGGTTAGCTATGTTTGTGCATAAATAGTAGCTTGCTACTTTTAAGATATTCATTTAAATTATATACCGATTTACGTTACGTACTTACGTTATTGTGTATGCAGTACGCGGATTTTGTTTACGATTTCATGAGTTTTCATTTTTTTTCGTGGAACCCTAATTCTTTTTCTAAAATAAAAGTAATCTATGTTACTCCTTATAACAGCAGCTATCTGCCAGTGAAAGTCCCGTCAAAATCGGTCCAGCCGTTTCGGAGATTAGCCGGAACAAACAGGCAGACAGTCAGACAAAAATTGTAAAAAATGTTGTTTTGGTATATGTACCGTATATACATCCATATGCATTTAGTAAAAAGCGGTTATTTTAATATTATAAACAGATACTCCAATTTTATTTACCTATATAGATTAATACACAGTTCGACGGCTACACTTAATTCACTTATTTCACTTGTGTCAGTTTGCACTGAAGTAAATTTACCTTAGCTTCGAACATGTCACTTAAAAACACTGTCCATAAGTTCCAACTTTCCAAAAATGATAAAAGGCTTCCCTGCAGCAGTTGATAACACTTGTAGCGAACTATTGTTAAGCTTTAAACACTTTAACTGTGTAATTTGTAGGAAAATTAAAAGTTTTATATTTTTATAAAACACGGAATTAGGCAGAGAGTATGTACATGTGTTGACAGTTGACAGATTAAATTTGAATTCGAATATATGACAAAGGCAATAGTTTATAAAATGAAAATAACCTTTAACATGAGCGGCCTCGACAGAGAAAATAT
Source organism: Argynnis bischoffii washingtonia (assembly GCA_033884665.1). Taxonomy (NCBI): domain Eukaryota; kingdom Metazoa; phylum Arthropoda; class Insecta; order Lepidoptera; family Nymphalidae; genus Argynnis; species Argynnis bischoffii. The sequence continues at coordinate 4,924,397 of CM066628.1, read as the reverse complement.
CCCAAACGCATTATATGAGATGTTGTTTAGTAAGATATGATTATAGAAAGCTTCTATTTCATCATGCAGCGGATCGACTTCAGACGTAATGCGGCACATTATTTGTCCTAGTAAAATACGAATTCTGGCAATCTAAAATTATATATATTTTTTTACATTAAAATAATTATAAATTATTAATAGCTAACATTGTTTAAATTCATACAATTGAAATGAAAAACTTTAAATTTAAAATTGAAACATGTCATCAATTTGGTTTTATATATGAGTATGTATAACACTCAGGACTAAGGAATAATATAGACAAGGTGTCAGAACTAAACATGTAGCCTAACAATAATATTTTACAATATTATAATGTTTCGAAACCGTATACAAATATTCGTAGAATACTTATTACAACGATAAGTAAATAAATGTTAATAAATAAAAATAATTAACGGATTTAATTATTATTATAAATAAAATATAAGCTAATCTTATGCTGTCTCTTTCAAGGGGAAGAGAAGAATAGCTTTAAAAATTCCATTATTCTTTTAAGCAAGTAAACTAAGGCAAAATCGAAAATAGTAGCATAAACAATAAAATCATGCTACTATTTTTGACTTTGATATTTTCTTTTGGCAGACTCCGTCTATAAAATTCTTTAGTCTGAGATGTATTGTAACTACTATTACCTCTTGTTCAGTACGACAACATGGCTCCACTAACATTATAATCTTTGATACGTGAAATACGAACCAAATAATCTGCAATACTACCATTTGATCTAATTCCAAAGCCATATTACCGGAAAGTGAGAAAAATGGTTAATTAAAAAAAATAAGTCAATGAAGAAAAGAGATCACTGACTAAGACAATATTACTATTATAGCATAATGGTGTTTGTAACAGTGCGAAAATATCGGGAATTCTCAAAAGTAAGTGCTAAACATGGTAAAAATCACGTTTTAAACCATAATAATATAGTCAAAAGAGATTATTGAATAGGTATAATATGCATAGATGTTTTAGTTTTAGATATGGCATATTTAACTGCTTTATGGACGATTTTATTTTTTTAATTATCAGGCTATAGTGTTCATAGTTCATTTCATTATTGAACTCAAGGGTTGCTTCTTAATCCATTAGAAAAATCTAGTAAAACTAATAAAAATAATGGCTTTGCACAAAATATGACAAAGCAAAAAACAAACCTATTCCACGGGAACCGTACATTTTTCCGGGATAAAAAGTCTATAAAAGCCTATGTGTTATTTCAGACTATAATCTATCTCTGTGTCAAATTTCATCCAAATCCGTTCCGCCGTTCTGGAGTGAAAAGTAACAAACATCCATACATCCATAATCACAAACTTTCACATTTATAATATTAGTATAGATCATAGATAGTTAAACAAAATTAGGTAATCACCATCTCTGGTCTCCAAATTTACTATTTTCATCCCATTAAAGGAAGTTATAACGATATGTACAATTAGTGTTGTGAGCAGAAGAAACAAATTGATACTCTCGGAGCTGCTCAAGTCCCGTAGAGCATCACAGACGCCGACATAGCATTGGCTAATTTCCCGAATACTGCGTGCCAATTTGAGCTTTTGTTTTATTTTCCTATCTGTAATACTCAGATTTTTTTTATTTCAGATACATTTAATATAAATTCAGTAAAAAAAAATTGTTAGTTATTATTATATTTTAAATAAACCTGGATATCGTTGATTCGTCATCCCGATCATATCGATTGCCGTGCTAATTAAATTCACTGGCAGTTTGAAAACATTGGATTTCAAATGTTTTTCTGAACTTTCTTCACAAAAATTTGCTGAAAAATAAAAATGAAAATTTTAATGAAATTTAATTAGATGGTATGAGCAAGAAAATGTATGTATGCGTAAATGCATGTGAACATGGATTGCAAAAATTCTGAGAAACGACGAAGTGAATTTGTGAAATCAGAAGAAATAAGTTAGACGAGTCCTATACATATATACCGGGAATAAGGTTGTAAAGATAAATAAAATTAATAACCAACATTTTCATAACTTACATACGATGTTTTGAAGACTTTTATTTACGGCTTTGAATCCAGTATTGATATACATTGCGATGAGTATAAACTGAAGTTCCATCATAACTAAAATGGAAACGACAGCAAAATTTGGCCAGGTAACATAAAGTGTCAACACTGAAAAACCATAAAATAACTAAAAAATAATACATTAAAAATGTGAGAGTGTATTTGAAGTAAAACTTCTTTACGCACGCTTGACTTGGGGAGTAAGCTGGTAAATGTGTGACGAGAGCGTTACGGAAAAGTATGATCGGGCGAGGCGAACGTTTGTTGCCATAGTAACCGGTTGTTATTGTCTGACAAATTATATATAATATAATATTCTTTCATTAAATGATATTCTATAAATATATGATTGTAATATGCCTAATATGCGTTGTTTATTTATTTTTTTAGTATCTCACCTATCCTAATTATTTAAAACATAAATTGAATTTTATAAAGAGTACTGATAACCTACAGAAGTTTTAATTCTTGCGCGTGTACACATTCATACACGCACTCTTTAATATTTTTTTTAAGTAAAACTATCTTTTCCAACTTTTTTGCATAATTTTGATTTTTGGATCCCGACGTTTCGAGTCTTTTCCGTGAGAGAGAGTCTCTCCCATAATCACTGTATAGCTTTCGAAGCGTCGTAAAAAAAATTTGCGAAAAAATCCGAAAAGATAGTTTTAATTAGAATGTTAAATATTTGCCTAAATCTAAGGAAGCATAATGTGTTTTTTCTTGAATTTCTTACATTCCTTGTACTTCCACATATCTGCAACCTGAAGACACCAAACGCAAAAGATGAAGACGAAAATAAGGCATTGAAAGTACCGTTTCATTGAAACGTCTTGTTGTTTACTTGTTTTCCTTTTTAACTAAAATACAAAAGAATTAAGTTAAACTTCATAAGTGTCATTAATATTTAATAGTTAAAAGTATATTGTTAAAGACTTTTTTAGATGGCTAGCATGTACGATTGCACACCCAGAGGTCCTGGGTTTGAGTTCCGGGTCGGGCCAAGTTTAGTTATTGAGTCTTTCTCTTTAGTAAGTCTCAGTTGAAAAGTTGGCGGTGTGTCATCCCCGTGCCTCGGAGAGCACATAAAGCTGATGGTTCTACGACTTAACTTTCACTGGTTGTATCGAGTAGTCGTCCCACCAGAGTATGAGAGTGACAGGAATAGAAAGCGCACTTCTGTTTGCGCGCACAGTCTCAGAGATTGGCCACCGTGGCCGAAACCGATCGGTGGTTTTCAACATAACATGGTTTTCAACATATATGTATATATACAATTAGTTAAAATGTGCAGCAAAACTAATTGATTTAACATCAATTTTTTTTTGATTCATAATATGCAAGATGTGATACTAAATCTTTTAGGAAAATCTTATTATTTTCAAAACTTTAATTTGAATCTATATAAATAAAAATGAATGTTGGTAAGCGCATAACTCAAGAATGCCTGGACCAATTCGGCTAATTTATTTTTTCTTAAGATCCACGGAAGGTTTTAATGCTTAAAAAATAGAAGCAAAACTCGAGATCATTAAAACGTACCTAGGGACGAACCCAAGCGAAGCGAGGGTGAGCCGCTAAGTATTAATAAAACTAATAACTAACATGACTATCTGGTCTCTGAATTCTTCGTTGAAGAAGAGATAAGGAATATTTTCAACTCAATTATCCTGTTAATGGCTTCAAAGCTGCCAGTCGAGTATGGATTATTTCGCCAATGTCACGTAGGATGAGGATTTGTTATATCTAAATATAATTAGATTTGACTTAAAAATAAAAACATGTAGTAGAATACGATAATTCTTACTTTGTTTATTTTCTCAATGCAACGCATGAAATTCTTATTTCTTCTGATGCCACCGAATGTACAACTACTCGTTAATAATAATGTAAGCTCGAAGTCGCTTATCAGTAAAATTATATTTGTCTGTTTTTTATGATCCTTTTTTTCTGTTATCGATATCATAATTGAAACAAATAGGTTCTGAAGCAATGAATAGTCTGCAAATAAAATATCTAATTTAATACATAGAACTTCTAAAACATTTTATATTTAATTATATATGTACATATAGTCGTCTGTAATGCGCGCTGGGTAACGGACGCGCATTGCACACAGGACTGACCGAATTTTTATTCGCGTATTGCGCGGCCTAGCCGCTGCCGCATACCGCCGCTATGAGTTCCGAAAGACTCATAGCTAACGAACTGTTGGCGTTTATACAGCACGCCATCGACACTATAGACGAGGTCAGTATCATGCAGATCTGCAAGTCGAGCTTCAAAGAAGAGGAGATTTGCAGGAGCAAGGTGCTGCTTTATGATACTCTCGGCTAGGCCGACCGAATGCCCACATGCAGAAGGGATGAAGATGGGAAGAAAAGTCTTCAGGACATCATTAATCTCCTAAAGTCAACCGATCCTGACGACGTGCCCGCATTCGTGGCGAAGCAGCTGCACAAACTGCCTCCCGTCACGTTCGACCACGTCGACGTCACCAGGCTGCTCAAGGATATCACCACGTAAGTTAAGTTTACGTTTAAGTTAGAGATGTCCGAATCTACTATCAGTGAGCTGCGTGCAGAATTATTATCATTAAAAAATAATGGTTCTGTAAGTAGGTCGCCGGAGTTCTTTAATGTAAACACACGTCGCGGCGCACAAATTGACTATATCAGCAATTTGTCGTCGCCGCTAGTTACTGCTGAGGTGCGCGAATCGCGCGACATAGCGACGCCCGCCGCCCGCTCCCCGGCCCCGCAGATGACGTCAAGTGCGAGCGCGGTCATGACCCCGCCGCGTGCATACGCCGCAGCCGCAGCCGCGCCCGCTCCCGCCGCTGCACCCACCCCGCCAAGCAAGCGGCCCTCTAATGGGGGGAAAAAGAAGAGCCGGAGCAAACCAGCTGCCAAGCCGGTGCTACTGTCGGGAACAAAGAAGAACCAATCTCACGAGGAGGGCTTCATTAAAGTGTAGAGGAAGAAAAGGAAGCCCTCATGTCGTAACATCTGTGGCACAGCTCCGAACCAGCCAGATCATCTGTTGCGTCCTGCCATACTAACGACGCCGCTGTATGTGTCCCGACTGCACTGGTCTACGAAGGTAGAAGATGTCGTAGACTACGTCCAGAAGAAGTCCAGTTTCATATTGAGGGTTGTACGGCTGGTACCTCGTCACAAAACGAATTTCAATTCATTTTTGGTGAGAGTACGTCGACACTTCGTGTTATATAAGTTAATATATATATGTTAGTTTTTAAGGTATATAGATTATTATTATATTATTATAATTATTAAGTTCATCTTCATTTTGATGTTACGTAACTGAATAATTTTATTGTTATTTCAGATTCAATTAACACTAATAACACAATTCTGTGGCAGTTTTAAGTAGCAGAAGAATCATGAGTTTAGTTTATGATGTTCAAACATTTGAAAATGTATATATAAATAGGCAAAGACAACTTTTTATCATCTTTCTGCTTATGGTTGACGGTTTTCTTTTTTATTAACTATTGACGAGATTTAGTGTTAGCAGTAAAAAAAATATGCAAATAGTTTCTTTTTTATATCGATAGATAAAATAAATTCTTATTAACCGATTTCCAAAACGGAGGAGGTTCTCAATTCGACCGTATATATATATATATATATATATATATATATATATATGACGGCGCGTTTGACTACTAAAGAGTAAATGGCCACCCAAACTGTCAATTTAGAACTATCATCGATGAAAAAGATGGGTGGTTGTCATATTTACTCTGATGCAACACCAAGCGCTAGCGTGGCGAATAATCGGCAGCCGGTATCAAGATTATAATCGGCAAACGGTTAACATCGCTTAATATCGCGTTACGTGTGTGGTGGAGTATCTTTCGATAAAGTGAAGTGTACTTGAACGTGATTGACTTTCGTATAAAACGGTTTTAGAACTATCAGTGTCAAATCCATTCATAAGATTATTGTAATAATATTTTGTGTTATAAAGTAACATTTCATTTTCCTCGCCCGAATACCCACGTCCGCCTAAAGTTGGAATATGGAATTAAATGATAAAGTGAATCTACCTGATGTCCCTTTATCAGAAGTGGGATGCGAAGGGCAACCACTTGGAGGAAAAAGTGATGATTGCGAACATGCATCATCTCACAATTTACTATGTAATATTATTGTTATCTCGCCTCCTGAAGAAGTCGCAACCCACTGAAGTTTTAAATATTGCGACTACACAACTTAATCGTTTTGACCCTGATGAAGCTGATGCGGACATAGAAGGTTGGTGTAGAATAACGGAGATAGTCGTAAATAGCAGAAAATTAGATGGTGCGGAGCTATTGTTAGCACTCACGCATGCATTGCAAGGCCGCGCTGCCACCTATATAACTAAATTGCAAGCTTCACAATTAACATGGATGCAAATAAAGGAATTATTGCTTGCAAAATTTGGAAAACCTATGTTACCTCAAGACTATTTTGATGAAATACTGAAATTTCAACTTGTCACCAAAGAAACCGCATGTGAAGCTGCCATACGTATCTGGAATATGATAGAACGCATCCCTCGGACTGCCGGAAGCCGGAAGATATCACCACGGGGTTTGTAGCCTCCATTTTATCCCAAAGAGATGGCAACATACGACGTGAGTTACAATCTTGCACTGTACACACCCGAGCGCTACTATTCAGAGTTCTCAATGGCATTTCTTTGAAATGAAGACATGATATATCTGACGCTAACGAAGTAAACGTGAAGTATAAGAATAAGACTCCCAAATTCTTAGTCCCATTAATGTCTAAGGCGTTTCGTTACTAATATTGTTTCATGTAGTTCCCGAAGAAACTGTTATTGTACCGGTAATTATAGATAGAAATATTTTAGACTTGAATATTGCCGTGGAGATTAATAATGATTGAATTCGGTTCTTTTTGCGTAAGAAGGTTGACATTGTAGAAAAATTAACTGAGTTTGATTTTAGTAACATCGATACCGATCTACAAGATGAACAAAGGTAAGCTCTCATGAAAATTTTACAAGAATATCGGGATTTCTTTATAGATGGCATGCTTACCCGTCGCGTTAAAACAGGTTATATGCGAATAGATTCCATTGATCCAAATAAAACCTCTAGGTTTTCTCTCTCGGAAAAAAAGATAGAGAAAAAATAAAGTATTCTTTAGAAGTAGGTGTAATTAGCCTTTGCAAGCCCGGTACTATACTCACTCTGATCGGATGTCTGTAGACTATCGCAAATCATGTTCGTCAATTTTTAGGTCTCGCGTCTTATTTTCAGCCTTTCATTTTAAATTACACTCGCTGTCCGATAACATGGACTAATGTGCATAGTAAAATTTAAAAAAAATAGTTCATATATTAACTTCAGAACTTATGTGCGGAATCATGAATACCTCGTGGAGATTTAAAGACAGTAAGACGTAACGCTTTTGATAATATTGCGAAAGCAGCATTATCTAAAGTAGAGTGATTCAAGCGGTAAAGCTCTCGTGAAACCGTTTTCTATAGGTGAATATGTTTTTATAAAAAACTAGCGACTCGCCCTCGCCTCGCTTCGGGTTCGTCCCTAGATAAAAACAAATCTATCCCACGGGAACCGTACAATTTTCCGGGATTATATATAGCCTATAGCCTTCCTCAGTTAACGGGCTATCTAATGTAAAAAGAATTTTTCAAATCGGAGTAGTAATACCTGAGATTAGCGCGTTCAACCAAACAAACAAACAAACAAACTCTTCAGCTTTATAATATTAGTATAGATAATAAGCGGGATCAAACAAAACTACAAAACAAAAAGTTTAAGAGACCATTTATGATTACCAAGGTATTAGAAAATTATAGGTATGAGTTTAAAAAAATATTGATGGGTCTAATAGTACTTACAAGTAAGCTATGAGTAGCTGCGTCTAGTGCCCGGGGGCGATGAGGGTTTGTTATTGGTGGCTACCACTTTAATTAATAATGAGGATGAGGAGGCCGAGACGGCGGATTGAGGTGAAATGGATGAAACGATTTCATAAGATGAGAATAGAGATACGGTCGTGTCTAGTTCGCATACTTTGACTGCCATCTCTGTAACTCTATGAGCTTTAAAGTATGATGATCTTAAGACATATACGTAGTTAATATGTGAGTTTAAAAGAGTAATGTCAGTTTGTCCGGTTCATGCCATCATATAGATGATGACAGGTCGAAGGGACGCTGACGGATTGTCCGGGTCATGATGTCATATGAGATGATGTCTGATCGAAGTTTCAGGTCGTTCGGTCCATGTCTTCATATGAGATGAGGACTGGTCGAAGGGACACCTTGACGAGATTTTATTTGCATGAGGTCAAATATTGTGATTATGCTGAGTATATACATGTGTATGAGTATGTACGTACGTATGTGTATATATCATGGTATCCATAGCAATGTCAAGTTAGGACGAGCGTAATAGAAGTGATGATCCCAGCGATTCCTTTTTTTAACATTATAGATTACCTGTATACCAATGAGAGCATCAGCGCACGAGGGCGCGCGCGTGTCAGTCTGGCGGTGACGGCGCGTTTGACTACTAAAGAGTAAATGGCCACTCAAACTGTCAATTTAGAACTATCATCGATGAAAAAGATGGGTGGTTGTCATATTTACTCTGATGCAACACCAAGCGCTAGCGTGGCGAATAATCGGCAGCCGGCATCAAGATTATAATCGGCAAACGGTTAACATCGCTTAATATCTATCGCGTTACGTGTGTGGTGGAGTATCTTTCGATAAATTAAAGTGTACTTGAACGTGATTGACTTTCGTATAAAATGGTTATAGAACTATCAGTGTCAAATCTATTCATAAGATTATTGTAATAATATTTTGTGTTATAAAGTAACATTTCATTTTCCTCGCCCGAATACGTCCGCCTAAAGGTGGAATATGGAATTAAATGATAAAGTGAATCTACCTGATGTCCCTTTATATATATACTTATATATAATATTGTTATGAAATATTAGGAATAAATAAATATGGTGCCAGCATATACAAATCAAAGAACACCGACGTCGAAAATATCTGCTTCGATATCTATTCTAAATGAAAACCCCCGTTTAGTTATTTTTTACTTTTCAGTGCTTGGAAGTCGGTTTTGATTTTTTTATGTTTTCCTGAAATTTTCAATAAACACCATGCTCAAATTTCAACCACTTGCGAACACTAGTATTAATAAATTACAATAACGACTTACTGATTAAAATATTCCATAAAACCCCATAAATGAAGAATGCACGTGAGATGTACATGACGGTTGTACCGCGAACTTTCACAAAGCGCACCGGAGCGATACCGAACCAACGCGATACTTTCATTACAAGTACAATTGCATCATTGACTACGCACCGATCTTTTACATTTATAGCCATATTCTGAAACATGAATCGAAAGCATTAATAATATAACCATAATTATTTTATTATATCTTTTTAAGATATAATATGCTATATATTCGCTATATTTATGTTTCTACCTTTCTGTAATATATGGAATTCGATGCCATACGCTAGTTCTTAAAAAGGGCAAAATGATAGAGTATATTTTTTCCGAAGAACGTAATGAAGAACAAAGTGTAGTTGAAAGTTCTTTGAAGAGTAATAAATATTGTGTTACCTTTACCACACACTATTAATTATAATAATGATAGTATTATGGATGCTATCACTATGAATCTTCAAATTTAATGCGAAAGATAATGACACTATACATAATACACTACTTAATTACCGTTATTAAAAATATCATTTGTAATTTTTTCAACTTAAATATACATATATCAAAGTATTCAAAAATTAGACGCATAATATTAAATATGCCAAAAATTTTAGTATTTATTTTTTCATATTGTATACCACAAAGAAAAAAAAAACTAGCAAATACAATTTGCATTTTCTTTGGCACAATTTCTAGTTCATCATAATTTACGACTGTAACTTACTTTTCTTTTGTCAAGATAATTTACGACGACGTTGGCTTCTTTCCTTCGTATTTGAAGATCAATTAAATAACATTTTGGATGGGAAAAATATTCTGTAAGTAAACATAATGTTTCGTTTGACTCAGCTTTGTTTATTTTTGCTTGATTGATGTAAAAAGTGATTATTGTTTCTAGATATAATTTATATAACAGAAAACATTATTTTAATTTTGTTTTTGTTCTTGATACAATATCACTTAGTAATATACCATTTAGTAAGAATAGTGAGCACGATAAAATATGTTAGGCGAATATTTCAAAATGGTTATAGCTCTTTAATAAGGAGTATTATTCAATCGAGTTCTAATTCTAGATAGATCTATTACCAGCTTGTCGAGGCTACGTTTTGAAATTATCCATACGTTTTTCGAATTTTGATAAGTTCAATGTATTAAGCGGTCTAACTTGCCTAGTCTTTTGTTAAAAAGGGTGAAAATAGATGTCAACTTTTGTCTAAAACGGAATTTTTAATGTGAATCGTCTTGTTGTATTGTGTTTAGGTGAAATATTACCTATCGTGTAAAGTTGTTTATTGTGGCGATATCATTTGTGTATTCTTATCTAATCTATCTATTATATAAGAATTGAAAGGTTAAAACCTTTAAACGAGCAAATTTGGTGTGCATGGGTCTTCGGGAGTGAAAAATCAATCTAGATTAGTTTTATGTCTAGGAAAAGAAATAGGTGGTTTTATTAAGCATTATTCCACGCAAAATATGGTCGCTAATTTCGCACGCTCGGGCATAAGCATCGTGTTCAAGCAGCCAAGGCGCAAAATTGACAATCACAGGTGTCCGGGCTCGAATCCCGGTCGTATGTAAAGATTTTTTTCGTTTTTTTTGTATTTATTCAAGTGTTTAGTTTTTTTTTAGTTTTAAAAGTCAAATTAAAAAGAAAATTGTACTTTTGGCCAAAAACTCCGAGTTAAGGCCAGGCTGTCCGGGCGAAGTAGGCATTTAACGCTACCACCCCTCCCGCAAAGCGAGCTGTGCGCTCACGTCGCCGGCGTGAACTCATAACTATAGGTCAAGCGTCACAGAGTACGCAAGCGCGTCTGTAAGCAGTAGGCCAACTTATCAATTTGATTTTAATATTATTAAAATTTAAAATACGGGAATTGATCCGATAACATTTTATTTTATTATAATACGTATATATTTAGTAATCGCGAAAAGCTAAGACATTTATTCCTATGCAATAAATGAATTTGAGTAGATATTGAACATGTAAATTATATTTTATTCAAGTATTTATATATTCATAATATATAAATACATATTTAGGAATTTTATCAGGAAATTACTTATGTTTTTGTTAGTTTGATGTTTAAAAATTTACAAATTGGTATGTAATTTTTGTTGTAGTATTGAATAAATAATAATCAAAAGCAATCGAAGGATTATGATTATGAACCACTTATTTCACTATGCATACTAAGTATGAGTTGGCGTAGCGGTAAAAGCTGGGTTTATTTACTCTAAGGTCGTAGGTTCGATTCCCCGTGTGTAGTCATTTTTTTTTTCTTTTTCTCATTTTTATATAATATTATTCATTTTTTCAATTATGCAAAGAAATAAGTATTTTATTTATTTATTATCATTTATCGTGTTGACCCGGAATCCGAATAACCAACTATCATCATACCAAATTTCATTAAAATCCCTCCAGTAGTTTTTCCGTGATGCAGTAACAGACAGACAGACAAAAATTCTAATAACTATAGATTCGGTCTCTGTATCGATAATAATGTCTATTTCAATAAGATATTCCAAAAAAATATTTAATGTGCAGATTCGGCTTAGTCACAATTTGTTTATATGTATAGATATGCAAAAGGCATAGAAACGATAAAAAAAATGGGATTTTGGACTTTTCAACAAGGGATAGTATGCGAAAAAACTTTGTATATGAAAATTCAAAATTCAATATATAAATTGAGAAAAAGGAAAAAAATGTCTACACACGAGGGGAATCGAATCTACGATCATCGAAATTCTATGCCGAGATCATACCGCTACACCCACTTTTGCTTGGCTTGCGAATTGAAATACGTGGTTCAGAAGGTGCGAAACATTTTTTTATTTTTTACTAGCGACTCACGCTCGCTTCGCTCGCGTACTTCCCTAGGTACGTTTTCACGGTTAGCTATGTTTATTTATACACTAGCGGCTCACCCTCGCTTCGCTCGGGTTCACCTCTAGAAAAAACAAATCTATTCCACGGGAACCGTACATTTTTCCGGGATAAAAGGTAGCCTATTGTTTATTCTGATGTATGAACTATATTACTGTAGTTTCATTAAAATCCAATCAGTAGTTTTTGTGAACTTAGCTGTATAAGTTACTACAGTTTTTTAACTTTCCCACAGAAACTCTTTAATTTTTCAGGATGGAAAGTATCTAAGATGTTGCCCGGGATAAAAGGTACCACCATGCAAAATTTTATTTAAATCGGTCCAACAGATTCGGAGATTAGCCCGTACAAACAGACAAACAGACAGAGTAACAAAAAATTTGAAAAATAAAACTGGATTTGTTCTATTTCTCTTTTTACATCCCCCTGACTCGGTTTTTAGCATTTTATTTCTATGTACAGACATTCGACCTCTACAGTTTTATTATAGTATAGAAGAAGAAGATAGATAAACAGCAGCTTGCTACTCCTAAGATATTCATTTAAATTATATAGTGATTTACCCTCGCTTCGCTCGGATGCGTACGCTTTTTGTGGGTTTTAATTTTTGTTTCGCGGAACCCTGATTTTTTTTTCTGAAATAAAAGTAGCCTAAGTTACTCCTTATAACATCAGCTATCTGCCAGCGAAAGTCCCGTCAAAATCGGTGCAGCCTTTTCGGAGATTAGCCGGAATAAACAGACAGACAGACAGACAAAAATAAAAAGCGGTTATTTTAATATTACAAACAGACACGCCAATTTTATTTATCTACTAGCTTTTGCCCGCGACTTCGTCCGCGTGGAATAGTGACTTTGCTCGCAGAGCTACAGGCGCGGCGGCCAGCGCCCTCCCCCCTCACGACCGCCCTGCCCTCGCCTTGTATCGGGCTGAGAGCGCGTTCACCCATAGACCGCGTAAAGTTAAATATGTATATTTTAAAACTATGATATCTCCTAAAGCCTTCCTCGATAAATGGACTATCCAACACAAAAAGAATTTTTCAATTCTAACCAGTAGTTCCTGAGATTAGCGCGTTCAACCAAACAAACAAACAAACTCTTCAGCTTTATAATATTAGTATAGACTAGCAACTCACGCTCGCTTCGCTCGCGTTCGTCCCTAGGTACGTTTTCCCGGTTAGCTATGTTTAGGTATATATAAATAGTAGCTTGCTACTCCTAAGATATTCATTTAAATTAAATATTATATAGCGATTTACTCTCGTTTTGCTCGGGTGCGTAGGCCGTACGCGGATTTTGTTCATAATTTCAGGGTTTTAATATTTTTTTGCGGAACCCTGATTCTTTTTCTAAAATAAAAGTAGCCTAAGTTACAACTATATACACCCTATAACATCAGCTATCTATCTGCCAGTGAAAGTCCCGTCAAAATCGCTCCAGCCGTTTCGGAGATTAGCCGGAACAAACAGACAGACAGACAGAAATTGTAACAAATGTTGTTTTGGTATATGTACCGTGTATACATCCATATGCATTTAGTAAAAAGCGGTTATTTTAATATTACAAACAGACACTCCAATTTTATTTATCTGTATAGATATAAATTTGCTTTTTTTTCTAAGCGCTTGGCTTTCTAACCGCTCGACGCCCGCGCTCAGCTGATTGCGCTCACTGGCCACTGTGCCTATTACACCAGGGGCGCCACTTCAAATAACATATTTACACTAACTTTTTACATACTGCTTTATCTTACATAAAAAAAAACTTCGACGATGTTATGATGTAAATAATATATTCACAAAAGGTCTTCAGTAAATTTAAAATGGCCCCGTATATACTTATATGTACATAATAAAAGGTAAAGTTATAAATATGAAGATAATCTGCTAAACTACATATGTAGATAGGTACCTACCAGTCCGATTTGAAAATTATTTCTGTGATAGAAATCTGCATTATCCTTGAGGGACAAACATAACCTATGTTTTATTATGATATACTTACTTACCCGTACTAGTTATGGTTAGCTAAGTTCGCGTTATGTTTATGAAATTTGGTAGGTATGTTACATGTAGATTTATTTGATACCCGCGTCCAAATCCTATGCGTACACTCGCTTGATGAAGTCGTGGCCGAGTCGGTAAGAGTGTGTTTGTGTGTATGTCTGCTTCCCGTAACATAGACTTTTAGAAAAAAATAAAAATGCAGCGGTTCTGGGTGCGTGAAGCATATCTTCCTATTATTGAAAGCCTTTTTATAATCTGATTATCTAATTCCAGAGATTACAATATTATCAACATCTTACATAAAAACCTTTTCATACCTACTTATACCATCACGAAACGAAACGAAAGTTCATACCTACTGATAACACACTTGTAAACTCTAGAAAAGTAGGTACCTAGTACGAAAGTAATAAGCGTACATATGTATGTATGTATGTTATATATACACACACTTACATACATACAACGCGCATAGTAAATGATTTATACTTATTAATTATATTATTTATTCATATTTAATATTAATCACAAGCATAGCCGCGCGAAACCCTTAGTATACGACAGAACGGAATCATCGATCACTAAACTAGATATTACACATAAAATCATAAGCAGAAGTATTCTGTATTTAGGTAATTCTAGTTTAAAAACTATACAATAATGTAAATTCAACCTTAAATGCGTTACTTAAAGTTGTTTTTACTAAGCTATGTGTAAAAAGCAAAAAACGTTGATTTTTTTACACTATGTCCAAGGAATGAATAATTCGATGAATTAGCGGGGGGGTTGTGCGCGAGCAAAAGCGACATAGGTCCTACCTCGTCAAGGGCCAGCGGCCGACTGAATCATTATCGCCGTTGCACCTTAATTGCTTGCGAACAAGGTTGAATATCGAATATCCGATCGATCTTATTCTTGCACAGAAATAAAAAAACGTAAGTCTCAAATCTAATTTAATTTATTATGAGAATAATAATTGGTCAATTTAAATGTCTTTCATACAGAAAATAATAAACTATATTTTCCTTCTCCGAGTATTTTTTTGCGTATATAACTGAAGTAGTTTAAGAGTAAAATCCATTAATCTCTAAAAAAGGCATATTTAAAAAAAAATTAAACTATCGAGAAAATTTCATCCAATTGTGTTTCTGTTTTTTCTGATCCATAGAAAAAGGTTTGAAAAATCATACATTTAAATTATCACATTGATTTAATGTCTGGTATACATAGAATATGAAAGCAAATCAGCGTTAAATTTAGGGAGCCTCCTCTTAAGCTTGGTTGCCCAGGGACTTATGTGTTTATCTGTGACTCTCAGAGGTTTTTAATTTGCAGAAAAATCACAATCGATTTTTATTTTAAGAAATCTTTATTGAAACATGTAAGAACATTTACAACTAAATAAATTAAATTAAACTAAATTAAGCGCAATAGTGACTATATTTTCTTATATTTTGTTCTTTAATAATTACTTATTTATATTTAAGAACAAGATATTTTTTAAATATTAAAATGTGAAGATTAATAATTATATTAAACAGTACTATCTTTATAATATTTCTTTTTACACAATACAATTTGAAGTGCACATTATTTTGATAAATAAGTAAAATAGTAAAATTTAATACATGAAAATAGTGACGGTTTTTTTATCGTAGTATTATAAAGGAAAAACATTATATAAAATTCCGTCATCCGTGTGTTTGTAATTCTTCTTCTCCTGAACGACTTGAACGATTCTAATATTTTTTGTATACTTATAGGAGACCCCTCCAAAAAATGAGACCTAAATATTTTTTTTGATCAAACGAGGTATATGGCAGTATAACATCTGCTTACCAGGTTTGCTCGTATTATAAAATCACTCGTATTTTAAAATGCAACAGCATAAGAGTTTACTTATTTGTATTTGAAGTCGATTATAGTTATTATATATATAAAAAACTTGAAGTACTTATGTGATAATGTGATTAGTAACTCGGAGGCCATATTATGTTGTGTCTGAATAACGTCGAGAAGTTTAGGTAGGCTCGTGTTCAGGATCAGTTAAACATGGCTTTATAATTTTTTAATATTTTTATAATTTTTTATAATTTTTATAAAATTACTACTAATACCGCTGTGACACCACCAATGACCTGAAATGCCAAATAAATTCGATATTATTCTGCGTTGTTTACTAAGGAGACAGAAAAAGAAGACAGTAAAGCATATATTGACTGATGGACTATGGTTTGATCGCCCTCGTATTAAAGTCCACTCAAGAAGAGGCCTTTGTACAGCAGTGGAACTTTAAAACGGGCCGAATACAAAGTAATAATTAGTCTATACGTACGATTTGTTACGAAACACATTTAACGAAAGATAAAAACGTATAGCCAATATTATGGTTAACAGGACATATTTCAAGCTGCGTATTACTGCTAGATCAATTCGCTACCACGTTATAAACATAACGATCTATAAATGTAACATGTTGTTACAATAACCTTCTTACAACACTATAATTTTAAATATCTTTGTCAAAGTCTTTTAAATGCCCCCATTTCACATGCAGTAGAAGCCAAACCTGTTTTATTTTTAGACTTAAAATTTCTTTTTACTAGTCCAGTAGATTCAAAGGTACATTATAAACTATAATTATAATCGTTAAATCAATTCAATTTTCTTGTTGATGAATTCAAAAACTGTAACTTTGAATGTATAGCGATAGATATCAGTGATATCTATAATTATAAATGCAGTAGGTAATCTATACATATAATAAATATCTATACATATAACAAAATTGTAAGTAAGCCGAATCTGTACATTAAATATTTTTTGGAAAATATCATTGAAATAGACATTATTACCGATACAGAGACAGAATCTATAGTTTTTAAATTTTTTGTCTGTCTGTCTGTCTGTTACCGCATCACGGAAACACTGGAGAGATTTAGATGAAATCTGGTATGATGATAGTTGGTTATTCGGGTCAACATATAGGATACTTTTTACTGCGGGAAAATATCTCATCTCTGAGAAATCTATACTAAAGGTTAAAACGTAAGTAGGGACGAACTCGAGCGGAGTGAGGGTGTGTCGCTAGTCATAAAATATAACTGTGCTAAGCTGTAACTGTATTTCATTTAAGTGCATTATAGAATATGACAAATCAATCAATCAATCAGCCGTCCACTGCTGAACAAAGGCCTTTTTTTATGTTAGGAAATGAATTTACGCATACCACCTGTAGACATAAAAGTGATTATATGGGCCTCACAGGCTAGAAAGTCAGTACTACCCACTAAAACCCAATAAAACCTCCCCCGTCTTAATGGGGCGTCGTAGGATCGCTTACGCATTCAACCACGACGCCCCGACGGCGGCCACAACAACCATAGGGTTGCTCCGACGGTCCACTCTGTTGTCAGAGAAGTACCAGGAGCAATTCGCACGGCATATCACCTACCGAAATGGGCCGCCTCCCAGTGCGTCATCTGTTATCTGTCCATCGTGTTGCAGGGCGTCCTACACTACGCTGGCCTACGCGCAGTCTCCACTCTAGCACGTTTCGGTTCCATCGACCCTACGTCTGGAGACATTACCAACTTCGACTGCAGCGAGCTAACGAAAAACTTAGCGAGTATATGACAAAGGCAATGACTTATAAAATGAAAATAACCTTTAACATGAGCGGCCTTGACAGAGAGCATATACCAAACGCATTATATGAGATGTTGTTAAGTAAGATATGATTATAGAAAGCTTCTATTTCATCATGCAACTGATCGACTTCAGACGTAATGCGGCACATTATTTGTCCTAGTAAAATACGAATTCTGGCAACCTAAAATAATAAAGAATGTTGTTTTAATTCAAATAATTAAAAACATTATTAGGAAATAACTTTGTTTAAATTCAAAGAAATAAAACGAAAACATTGAAATTTAAAATTGAAATATGTCATCAATTTGGTTTTATATACGAGTATGTATAACACTCAGAACCAAGGAATAATATAGACAAAGTGTCATAACTAAACATGTAGCCTAACAATAATATTTTACAATATTATAATGTTTCAAAATTATATTCAAATATGCATAGAATGTTTACCACGACAAGTAAATAAATGTTAATAAATAAAAATAGGTACTAATGGATTTAATTATAATAAATAAAGTATAAGCTAATGTTATGCTGTGTCTTTCAAGATTAAGAGAAGAATATTTATTAAAAATTTACTTATTATTTAAAGAAAGTAAACTTATCAATAAATGAGTGAGTGAGTGAGCGAGTGAGCGAGTGAGTGTTTGAGTGAGTGAGTGAATTAATGAACGAACAAATGATCAAACAAACAAATGAACAAGTGAACGAATGAATGAATGAATAAATAAATATGTTGGGGCATTAACACAAGGCACCATCTAATTTCTTGGTAAGCTATGAGGCTTGTGTTATGGATACCGGATACTTGATCATTACACATACATATTATAAATGTAAATACCCATGACCGGAGTAAAAATATTCGTGCTCATTACACAAATGAATGCCCCAGCGGTACTAGGACCCGCGACCGTTGGCACAGCATGTAGGGTAACTACAAACTGAGCCAAACTATGGCAAAATCAAGAATAATAGCATAAACAATAAAATCTTGCTACTATTTTTGATGATGACATTTTTTTGGCTGATTCCGTCTATATAATTCTTTAATCTGAGATGTATTGTAACTATTATTACCTCTTGTTCAGTACGACAACATGGCTCCACTAATATTATGGTCTTCGATACGTGGAATACGAACCAAATAATCTGCAATACTACCATTTGATCTGATTTCAAAATCACGTTACCGGAAATTGAGAAAAGTGGTTAGTTAAAAAAAATCTGTCAATGAAGAAAAGAGATGCCTAAGTCTTCAAACTTCAAAAACTCTGAAAGTAAGTGCTAAACATGGTAAATATCACGTAAGCCATAATAAATATAGTTAAAAGACATTATTAAATATAATATGCATTGAAGTTTTGATTTTAAATATGACATATCTAATTGCTTAATGCACATTGTCAGGCTATAGTGTTCATAGTTCATTTCATTATTGATTTTTACTTAATCCATCAGAAAAATCTTGTAAAACTAATAAAAATATTGGCTTTGCACAAAATATAACATGCAGTTAAACAAAATTAGGTAATCACCATCTTTGGTCTCCATACTTATTATTTTTACCATATTGAAGGAAGTTATAACGATATGTACAATTAGCGTTGTAAGCTGAAGAAACATAATGATACTCTCGGAACTGCTCAAGTCCCGTAGAACATCACAGACGCCGACATAGCATTGACTTATTTCCCGAATTTCGCGTGCCAATTTGAGCTTTTGTTTTATTTTCACATCTGTAATAAGATACTCAGATATATTTTTTATTACGGATAAATTTTACATAAATTCAGTATAAAAGTAAACCTGGATATCGTTGATTCGTCATTCCGATCGAATCGATTGCTGTGTTAATTGAATTCACTGGTAGTTTAAAAACAATGGACTTCAAATGTTTTTCTGAGCTTTCTTCATTAAAATTTGCTGAAAAATGCATAATTAGCTTTAATAACATTTAATTAGATGGCATGGATAAGAAAATGTATGTTTTCTTAAATGCATGCGAACATGAATTGCTATTTGAGAAACGACGTAGTGAATTGGTGAAATCAGAAGAAACAGAATAAATAAGGATAGAAAGGAGTGAAACAAATAAGTAAGACAAGTCCTATATATTTCGGGAATATGGTTGTAAATATAAATAAAATTAATAACCAACATTTTCATAACTTACATACGATGTTTTGAAGACTTTCATTTACGGCTTTAAATCCAGTATTGATATACATTGCAACGAGTATAAACTGAAGTTCCATCATAACTAAAATGGAAATGACAGCAAAATTTGACCAGTACACATAAATTTTTACCCCTGAAAACCCATAAAATAACTAAAATACATAAAATACATAAAAATGTGTAGTGAGTGTATTTGTTAAATAAAAGTATCTTTTCGGCATTTTTGGTATTTATTTTGATTTTTGGATCCCAAAGCTTCTAGCCTCTTCCGTGAAAAGAGTCTCTTTTGTAACCATGATTGCTGTAAAACTTTTGAAACGTCGGGAATCAAAAATCATAATTTTATTGAAAAGTCAGAAAAGATCATCTGCAGACCTATGACAATTAATAAAGTAAATGGCTTTAGGAGTTATGTTGTTCAAAAAGTCCTAAATATTTAATTTAATTGATGATGATCCATTAGGAATAAGAATAAGCTTGTTACGCTCAGAATTCGACTCCAAAAGGTGAATAAATTCTTCATGCGCCTGAGTCTACGCATATGTAATAAGATTCCACAAACTGTCCTAGACTTACCTTATCAAAAATTTAAAGATAAAATTAAAAACATTTTTTTTGGATCAAGCGTAATACTCTGTTCAAGAGTTTCTTGTTAATGGAAATGTGTGGAATTAAGATATATTGACTTATAAGCGGGCTATCTGTAATATTATGTTTATTAATGTAACTTCGATATTTAAAAGAGCAACAATTGAGTTTCTCACCGGCTCTTCTCAGCAGAGCTGCTTTCCGAGCTGGTGGTAGCTTCCTCAAGGACTACATTGACGCTCTTTAAATTAAATTGATGATTCAAAAGTGCTTGTAATAAGTCTATTTGAATAAAGTTTCAATTCATTCCAAAGTAAATCCGCGAAAAATCCGAAAAGATAGTTTTAGTTAAAATGTAAAATATTTGCGTAAATCTAAGGCAGTATAACGTGTTTTTTTCTTGAAGTTCTTACATTCCTTATACTTCCACATATCTGCAACCTCAAGACCCCAAGCGCAAAAGAGAAAGACGAAAATAAGGCATTGAAAGTACCGTTTCATTGAAAAGTCTTGTTGTTCACTTGTTTTCCTTTTTAACTAAAATACAAAAGAAATCAATTAAACTTCATAAGTTCATTAATCTACAATATGTAAATTTTCCTCATAATATTCAATAGTTAAGAGCAAAGACTAGTAGAGTAAAAGACTTTTTTAGATGGCTAGCATATATGGTTGCACACCCGGAAGTCCTGGGTTCGAGTTCCGGCTCGGGTCAAGTAGTTCTGAGTCTTTCTGTTTAGTAAGTCTCAGTACCAGCCCGGAGTTGAGAAGTTGGCGGTGTTGCATCCCCGTGCTTCAGAGAGCACGTAGAGCCGTCGGTCCTACGATTTAACTTTCACTGATCGTGTAGAGTCGTCCCACTGGAGTATGAGAGTGACAGGAATAGAGAGTGCACTTGTGTTTGCGCGTACAGTCTCAATGAGATTGGCCGCCCTAGCCGAAATCGAACGGGCAGACATTACTTTAATATCTCTGCTATTACTGATGCTAAACATGGTTTTCAACTTATGTGTACATACATATAAAATTAGTGAAAAAGCGCAGCAAAACTAATTGATATGCTTAAATTGATAATTTTTTGATTCATAATATGCAAGATGTGATACCAAATCTTTTCGGAATATCTTATTATTTTCGTAAAATTTTATTTGAATTATTAATAAAACTAACAACTAACAAGATTACGTGGTCCCTGAATACTTCGTAGAAGAAAATATGAGGATATGTTCAATTCACTTATTGATTACTGCGCCAATGTCATGTAGAATGAGAATTTGTTATCTATACATATGTATAATAAAATTCTAACTGAATCGCATCTGTACATTAAATATTTTATGGAAAATCTTATAGAAATAGTCAGTATTATCGATACAGAGGCGGAATCTATAGTTTTTAGAATTTTTGTCTGTCTGTCTGTCTGGGAACGCATCACGAGAAATCCACTGGACAGATTTGATGAAATTTGGTATGATGATATGATGGTATCTGTGGTATAGAATACCTTTTATTGAGGAAAAATATCTCATCTTTGAGAAATCTCCTGGCCTGATCGGCTGGATTAAAGACTTCCTGAGCGACCGATCACTCAGAGTTGTGGTTGAGGGTTGTTCATCACAACCCTTAAAGACCAACTCAGGAGTTCCACAGGGGTCTGTTCTCTCTGCAACCTTGTTCCTGCTGCATATTAACGATCTGCTTGTACCCGGTATCTATGGGTACGCGGACGACAGCACTGTTGTAGAGAGATACCTGCTGAATCCTCGGGCCAGTAGAGATCAAATTCAGTCCGAAAGAGAGGCCATGGTAGAGCGGTTGAATCTCAAACTCAGGACAGTCTCCACTTGGGGCGATGCCAATCTTGTGAGTTTCAACGCCACCAAAACACAGGCGTGCCTGTTCACCGCAAAAAGGAGTCCTTTTACCTTGACTCCTACTTTCCGAAATGTGCCTCTGGAATACACTGACCGTCTACAGTTGTTGGGGATGGATATTAGCCCCAACATGAACTACGGCCGGTTCATCGAGTCTAAGGCTAATATCGCAGCGAGGAAAGTTGGCATCCTTGCAAAGGTCCGACAGTATTTCACGCCGGGACAGCTTCTTACTTTATATAAAGCTCAAGTCCGGTCGTGTGTGGAATACTGTAGTCACATATGGGCTGGTGCTGCGAAATGCCATCTGTCAGCCTTGGACTCGATTGAGAGGCGTGCTCAAAGGCTTATTGGTGACCCTACGTTAGTAAAAGCTAACTTACAAAGCCTCGATCACCGACGTAGGGTTGCCAGCCTTTGTGTATTCTATAGGTTACATTTCGGAGAGTGTGCGCAGGCACTACACTACTTAATTCCCCCATCCCCTTTCCATCATCGGACAACCCGACGAACGGCTAGCCTCCATCCTTATGTCGTGGACATTCCACCCGTTCGGACGAAGCGTTTCGCTACGTCATTTATTATACGTGCGGTTAAGGATTGGAACAACCTGCCTGCGTCGGTGTTTCCATCCGTTTACAATATGGGTGTCTTCAAGGCAAGAGTGAATAGGTGGCTACTGAATTAGTGCGACTTACCATCTACGACTGCGCTTGCACTTACCATCAGGTGGAACGTAGTCAAGCACTTATTCAGAATATGATAAAAAAAAAAATCTATACTAAACGTTAAAATGCCCCTAGGGATGAATCCGAGCGGAGCAAGCGTGAGTGGCTAGTATCTAAATATAATTAGACTTAAGTTAAAAATATAAGCATGTAGTAGAATACGATAATTCGTACCTTGTTTATTTTCTCAATGCAACGCATGAAATTCTTATTTCTTCTGCTGCCACCGAATGTACCATTACTAGTTAATAATAAGGTAAGCACGAAGTCGGTTATTATTAAAATTATATTTGTGTGTTTTTTATAATCCCTTTTTTCTGTTACCGATATCATAATTGCCGTAATTGGTTTCTCAAGTAATGTACAGTCTGCAAATAAAATAATTTAATACATAGAATTTCAAAAGCATTTTATATTTAATTATAATTATTAGGTCAACTTCATTTTAATGTTAGGTAACTTTATTGTTATTTCATATTTAATAACACTAATAACACAATTCTGTGGCAGTTTTAAGCAATAGAAGAATCATGAATTTAGTTTATGATGTTCAAACATTTGCAAATCTACATATAAATAGGCAAAGACAAAACAGTTCAGTACCTTTCCCTTTTTAGTAGCTATTAATGAGCTGTAGTGTTATCAGTAAAAATAAATTGAAAAAAGTATTTTTTATATCGATAGGTAAAATCAAGACTTATATGTTTTCGATAAATTTTCAATAATCATTATGATCAAATTTTAACCACTGACGAACACTAGTATTAATAAATTACAATAACGTCTTACTGACTAAAATATTCAATAAAATCCCAAAAATGAAGAATGCACGTGAGATGTACATGACGGTTGTATCGCGAACTTTTACAAAGCGTACGGGAGCGATGCCGAACCAACGCGATACTTTCATCACAAGTATGATTGCGCCGTTGGTTGAGCACCGATCTTTTACTTTGTTTGCCATATTCTGAAACATGATGAATTATATTAAAACATAAAAATGATTATAAAATACACATTATATTAATTAACCTTATTCTAGTTTTATTTCAAGTGAGCTGTCAGTTTTAAATAATGTATAATTTTAGTCTCTAATAACTGCATAATAGTTTTTGAGCCGTCAAAGATTTCAAGGATTTATATTGATTTTTGGTTCCCCGACGTTTTAAAAGCTTTACAGCAATCATGGTTACGGCAGAGACTAAAGTTGTCGCGAATACCGTAGGGTACTCGTGAAATAAATGTTTAATTATTCAAATTATTATTTGTTATTAACGTGAGGGTAGTAAGAAAAGAGTTCGATAGAATAGATTGAGATTTGACACAGACGCGGAAGAGATGCGGACGAGACGCGAGCGAGGCAGATCAGGCGCAATGCTGTGTTTTGTCAAGCAAGTGGACTTATTCTACCAGTATGTGAATATTCAGTGTTGTTGCATATAAGCAGATTGCGTGATCAGAAATCAGATTCAGAGTGTTAGATTCAGCATAGGCATGTGTTAACATGTTATCAAATAAATCAGACCAGTAATGTGAGATCAGTTAAATCAGTTGATTAAATCAGAACGGTTACCAGCTTAGCGAGGCTCGGGATTCAGTATAGACATGTCTTAACATGTTATCAGATAAATCAGAATAGTGATGTGAGATCAGTTAAATCAGTTGACTAAATCAGAACAGTTACCAGCTTAGCGAGGTTCGGGATTCAGTATAGACATGTGTTAACATGTTATCAGATAAATCAGACCAGTGATGTGAAATCAGTTAAATCAGTTGACTAAATCAGAACAGTTACCAGTTTAGCGAGGCTCGGGGTGGCTATAGGGGAGGTTGGAGGCCACTAGCGAGGGACCAGACCCTCGTACTCTAAATCAGTCATGTTTATCACTAGCGAAGGACTAGTCCTTCTTACTTTAAATCAGTCATGTTCACCACTAGCGAGGGACCAGATCCTCGTACTTTAAATCAGTCATGTTTATCACTAGCGAGGGACCAGTCCCTTGTACTTTAAATCAGTTATGTTCATTACTAGCAATCAGTAAATCATATGTTTAACAGCAATCAGTAAATCATATGTTTAACAGTTACATTATAATTATGATATGTGCTGTCAGTGCGTGTCATGTTATATTCGTCTAATACCAATGAGCAGGGTATTTGGCGACAAAAGTTTTAGATTTCTCAAAGGCATTATATAGTTATTACAGCCACCCACAAAATAACAAAATGAATTCAAAAAACATCTAAAAAACCTCGACATTCGACCTCTACAGTTTTATTATATGT
Organism: Argynnis bischoffii washingtonia; assembly: GCA_033884665.1. NCBI lineage: Eukaryota > Metazoa > Arthropoda > Insecta > Lepidoptera > Nymphalidae > Argynnis > Argynnis bischoffii. The sequence continues at coordinate 4,898,845 of CM066628.1, read as the reverse complement.
ATAGATGTCAAAAATTCGCTTAAATCTGATAAAACGCGCAGAGAGACAGCAAGACGAAGATGGCGAACAGCACTTGTGGATCGTTATAGCAAAACGTTATTATCACCGCCTGAATTCAACTCAACCCCCATTTCACCATTACACGGCTTTAAATACAAGTACCCGCACTCACGCCAGAATGATCAAAAAGCAACTTATTAGAAATAATACATTCTGTTATATTATTAAATATTGAATATAAGTTTAACATTAATTAAATATTGGATATGTAATTATGCATATAATTTATAACTGTAATAAATAGTAATTATTTATACAAAATAATAAAACACACGAGTGAATTGGAAAGATAATACAAAACCCGTTCGGAAACAAAACGCTTATCTGTTTTAAGATATTTGAAATATAATTTAGTATTAATTAAATATAGCAATTAAGTAAATATAAATAACTAATTAAATAGCCGATTGATGCCTACAGCACTATTAATACGATTCTATTTAATAAAAGATGTGTTTAGAAATATGTTTTGTAACATTCGGCCATTCTGCATTAGCCGTGTCTCACGGCGATTTTATAACTTTTCAGTAATATTCTACTCCTGGGAAAGAATAGAAGTAAAAGACGGTAAATGTTCTTTGTATTAAAATGAACAGCACATAGAACAGCAAGAAAATCTTTACAACTCCAAGGCATTTATATAAAATAGTTGTTATTTTTATTTACACATTATCTATTTGTTTTTTTTCTTATTAAGTCAATATTTTACTATTCGTGGTCACTATTAGCAGGTTAGTACTTTGTACAAAATATTTTGTTTTAAATGTTTATCAGCAACTGTTGCCACACAGATCTAGGCTTACTAGATGTTGTTATTTTTTTCAGACTCACACAGATCTAAGTCAAATGACTAGATTTTATTTGCTAAGTAATTTTATGTTATTCACACAGATCTAGTCAAATTGCTAGATTTTATTCACTAAGCCATTTTATGTTATTCACACAGATCTAGTCAAATTGCTAGATTTTATTTACTAAGCCATTTTATGTTATTCACACAGATCTAGTCAAATTGCTAGATTTTATTCACTAAGCCATTTTATGTTATTCACACAGATCTAGTCAAATTGCTAGATTTTATTCACTAAGCCATTTTATGTTATTCACACAGATCTAGTCAAATTGCTAGATTTTATTCACTAAGCCATTTTATGTTATTCACACAGATCTAGTCAAATTGCTAGATTTTATTTACTAAGCCATTTTATGTTATTCACACAGATCTAGTCAAATTGCTAGATTTTATTCACTAAGCATGTTATTCACACAGATCTAGTCAAATTGCTAGATTTTATTCACTAAGCCATTTTATGTTATTCACACAGATCTAGTCAAATTGCTAGATTTTATTTACTAAGCCATTTTATGTTATTCACACAGATCTAGTCAAATTGCTAGATTTTATTCACTAAGCCATTTTATGTTATTCACACAGATCTAGTCAAATTGCTAGATTTTATTCACTAAGCCATTTTATGTTGTTCACACAGATTTATGTTATTCACACAGATCTAGTCAAACTACTAGATTTTATTCACTAAGCAATTTTATATTAGGCACACAGATCTAGATTTAGTTATTAGATATTTCAATTTTGGAGTCACACAAGGCTTCTAGCTTTAGTTACTAGATATTTTATTTCCTAGTTGCATACGAGTATGTAGCATCAGCTATAACTTCTATATTTTTTTGACTAAGCAACACGTTGGATTCGGATGATTTGTAAATAGTTACTTTTCGCTTAAATCGTTTGATTAAATAGTTATTCATTCATTACTTCAGTTGCTTTTACCGTTATAGTATTCTTTTTTTTTTATACATAAGATGAAATATCAAAAGTTAAAAAAAAAATATGACTTTGTACCTGAGTAGTTCCACGAAAGTATGGCTTGAGCATTTTGTCCTCCATCCCACTTCTGAGATAAAACGCGCAGAGAGACAGCAAGACGAAGATGGCGAACAGCACTTGTGGATCGTTATAGCAAAACGTTATTATCACCGCCTGAATTCAACTCAACCCCCATTTCACCATTACACGGCTTTAAATACAAGTACCCGCACTCACGCCAGAATGATCAAAAAGCAACTTATTAGAAATAATACATTCTGTTATATTATTAAATATTGAATATAAGTTTAACATTAATTAAATATTGGATATGTAATTATGCATATAATTTATAACTGTAATAAATAGTAATTATTTATACAAAATAATAAAACACACGAGTGAATTGGAAAGATAATACAAAACCCGTTCGGAAACAAAACGCTTATCTGTTTTAAGATATTTGAAATATAATTTAGTATTAATTAAATATAGCAATTAAGTAAATATAAATAACTAATTAAATAGCCGATTGATGCCTACAGCACTATTAATACGATTCTATTTAATAAAAGATGTGTTTAGAAATATGTTTTGTAACACTAAGTAAGTCTACGCGTTATCAAAAGTGGTGTACACTTAGATCAAAGTGCTGTATAGTGTTTTTATTGCCATATACTCGTACCATTATTTATAATCACTAAGTATTGCGTATGTTATCACTATGGATCTTAAAATAAAACACAATAGATAATGTTATTATATACCACCAAATTAATGTCATAAAAACACAAGCTTTAGTTATTTTATTACTTAGTTTTTACTGTTTACATTTTAAAATAATCTACAGTACTATTATAGAGAGGAAAGATTTGTATTTTTGTATGTTTGTAACGAATAAACTCAAAAACTACTGGATCGATTTAGATATAATTTGGGAAGAAGATAGATAGTTTGAGACTCTATGAAGGACATGGTATATTTTTTATTCCGGAATTCATCTCTTAAGGGGGTGAAAATAGATGACAGTTTGTATAGGAAATCAACCCAGGGACGAATCCAAGCGAAGCGAGGGTGAGTCGCTAGTTTTAATATAGTGCTGTGGTCTAGTGGTTAGCATATGCGGCAGCGGATCCAAAGATCCTGAGTTTGAGTCTCAGGTCGGGCTAAGCTATAGTTATTGCGTTTTTCTAGTTAAATTTAGTAACAATGAGAAGTTGGGAAGTTGTCGATGTACATACGTGCAATCCCTGCGCCTCGGAGAGCACGTTAAGCAGTCGTTCCTATGCCTAATCTTTCACCGGCCGTGTCAATGTGCTATCCCATTGAACTTTGAAAGTACAATGAATAGAGTGCACGTTGTGTTTGTGCACAAATCTGTATAATATATTATTTAATGCGCAGTTAATTTCCAGGGTAGCCTCAGTGAGATTGGCCACCGTGGCCGAAACCGATGAAGAAGATAACCATTTGCCCCTTTTAACGTCCTTGTGCTAAGGGCTTCTTTCTAATGGCTTTATTAAAACAAATTATATATAGTATTATATGATCTGTGGTTATACGGACTGATTTTTCACGTCACTTTAAAAGTAGTTAAGTTCTCTTGCAGATTTCTTCACAGTCTTTTCTGTCACTTTTTTCGCTGACGTCTTTTGTATTAACAAGTGATAACCATGAATAAACTATGAAAAAATTAATTGAGTAAGACCCGAGGTTTAAGCTTGCGTTACGCGAATTTTCAAGCGATTTATTAATTGGCAATCTATATATACCCTGGACCGTAAAAAAAAGGGACGGTTAGAAAATCTTCAATATCTTCAAAAATACCTGATCTAGCTTTATGAAATAAAGTCTAAGTTAAAGAATATTTAATGCCACATAAAATAATATAAGAAATAAGTTGTCTCTGCCTTATAAATTTTATTATTTTGAAGTCATCATGTCGTTAACCCCTGAAAAGATCCTGACAATGCTTGAACAGTCAGCGAAATACAGCGACAACTGTTGGTGTCCCTCTTTCTACAGTTCAGTTCACATTTTCTAATTTTAATATTATAAATTAGAAATTGTGTTTATTAGTTCTAATTCATTATAATTTATGACTGTAGCTTACTTTTGTTTTGTCAATTTGAATAAATGGACTATTACTGATGTCGACTATATTCCCTTATACTTTAACATTAATTAAAGAACATTTTGGTAGGGAAAAGATTTTGTAAACATAGATAATCATTTATTGGTTTATTTATTTTTGCTTGATTGATGTAAGAAGCGTTTGTTGTTTCTAGATATTATCTACGTAACAGTAAGTATTATTCTATATACTCGTAGTTTTACATACAGATTACAATTTAGTTACGTGTTATTTATGCTCCGCGTGCGACTTTTGGCGTATTTTATTTCTTTTGTATATTTCACTATAAATGTCGTAATTAATTTTCAATATTTTCATGTAGAATTTTAATATAAAACGCTTAAAATTACATAGTTAACACCACCAAAATAATATTACGATTAAATAAGTTATTTTTGCATTTATTTGCATGTGTACTGCACGTGTATATCGTTCAAACTTCAAACTGTTTTTGTTTAGAGCTTTTGTTGCTCTTGTCCAGTCAAGTCATCGTCATGACAAATATCAGGTAAAAATTATATACATTTTTATACTGGAAGAGTTATATTCTATTGCACATTATGTTGTATCCATTATACTGCTACGTGTACCTTATAATAATAGTTCGTTAAATATTTATGATGATAGTTTTTTTAAAGTATTAAAGGAATTGAAAAAATAATCATTAGCCTTGATACATTTTAACTTTCGCCTTTTAGGGTAGTTAGGGTGTTGAAAAAAAAAAATTTGTATTGGTGTCTATATATTTATATAAAGAATATATATTATATACATGAATATTGAAGCTTGATCTCGTGATATTAATGAGGTAACAAACAACAGATGTGTAATTTATATTAATACGTTTTTAGCGACCAGTTTGGGTTTTCTTCAAATATGCAATTTTGACTTTACCAAATTACGATGTCTATAATATTATTCATATAAGGGTACAAGTTTAGTATATGGGATGCAGCCCCTGGAGAAGTGGGTGGTATTTTTGGATAGGGGAGGTGATAGAGAGTTCAAATATATAAAAAATATTTTGAGGAAACGAAGGAGTCAAAAGTTAAGGACCGTACATTTCTATACCTAAAATAAGTTATTAACTACTTAAGTCATTACAAAAGATAAACATATCTTTAAAGAATAATAAACATCCTTTTTCGAGTATAATCCATACTTTAATAACAATTAAGGATAAGGTAGCCAGCGCAATTACAGGCAAGAGGCATATCATCTTAGTCCTCACAGTGACAACGCACCTGTGGTTCTGCTTTTTGTTACTTAAAACCTAAGTGCATGAACCGTAGGTGTTATGGGCGACAGGTACTGCTTTCCATCAGGTGGTCTGTCTGCTCGTTTGTCACTGAATCGCATAAAAAAAAAAAAAATTAAGGCTTTATTGTATTAATATTTTGATAATTTCACTAAAAACAATAATCTTAAATTTTGACAAAACTGTCAATTTCTGTTTTATATACCGGTTTCAGGACATAAGAGATTATTGCTTAATATAATCAGTTAAGAGTTATGCATATTAAAAGTAAAATTTGTCATCAGGTTACTAAGACTTTAAAATAGAAATATGTTATTTTCAATTCATGCATGCATTTACGAGTTATTATTTATGTAAAATATAGAGTTATACAATTAATTTACATTTAGCAACATTTTTAAACCATTATTTGATTTAATTATTTGTGAGTACTTTTCAGCATTTTTGGCGGGTAGTCACAAAATACCGCGATGTTCGATACACGTTTAGGTTTTCATATTTTTTGCTCTTTTTCATATTATTTTTCTCATATTATTTTCTAGTAGTTACTAGTTTTTACTGTTTCGTTTTAATAGTATTACTATAGTTTTAAGCGTTTTTAGTGTTTTAAGTGTACTCATGCAGTTTATAAACGTAAGTAGATTATTTTTTTGATATAAGTGTATTATTTATTTTCGATTAAGTGACAGTCCGACTTGGATAACGTAGGTTGAGAAGGCTAAGGCGGGAGCGAAGCGTAGCGTAGCTTTTTGGCACTTAAAAGTGACATTTAGACATTTCTGAAATGTTGTAACTTTAAGTTTCAATAACTTTTGACTCTTTTGTTTCCTCCAAATAAATTTTATATATATGGACTCCCTATTGTCTCCCCTATCCAAAAATACCACCCACTTCTCCAGGGGCCGCGTCCTATATACTAAACTGCAGCCCATATAAGTAACATACTTGCACATGTATGGTATATGCACATCATACTGGTACCTACTATATAAACGGCACGTACGGCATATATGAACACCATAAACTTCACAAGTGCACTTGTAATACTTTTAAATCTTTTCGGATTATTTCGCGGATTCATTTTGATTTCTGGTTCCGGACTTTTCGAATGCTTTACAGCAATCATAGTCACGGGAGAGACTAAGGTTTTAAACATCTCAAGGGCGTTATATACTTTCTACAGACAGTGCCTACCCACAATTTTACAAAAATGATTTTAAAAATTCAAAAACGGCACCAGAGTACCTTATAATATTTGTTGATTTTAATTCTAAACTTTTATTTTTATTTTAAATAAAACTATCTTTTCGGAATATTTTGCGGATTTATTTTGATGTTTTGGTTTCCGAAGTTTCGAATGCTTTACAGCAATCATGGTCACGGGAGAGAATAAGGTTTTAGTTATATAGGGTAGGCACTGTCTGTAACAAAAGTAGTAAAGTAAGTAAGTCTGTAAGAATAGTCAGGAACCAAAAATCTAAATAAATTAGCGATATAATCTGAAAAGATAGTTTTATTTAAAATTTCAAACATTCGCGTAAATCAAAGAAAGTTTTTTTTAAATTTCTATAAGTATTATAATTAAAAATTATTTTTTTAATTGTATCAGTTATTATTATAGTATTAGTAGTATCGTATTATTATTAGTTTCACAAGTGTAGTCGTACAACAAGAAAATGAAATTGAATTGACTACAATTCAATTTCATTTTCTCGTTAATAGCTTCATAATGTGCCAGTTGATTTCAGATTACTTCGCCAATGTTACGTAGAAGATATTAATGCAAGCAGATGTTTTATGCTTTTGTTTTCTTTTATCAAGTATTTCCAAAGGTTAGGTTTAAAGATGAAAAAAGCTGAATACAATGGAAGGAAGGCACTAACTACCCTTCTACAGTCTACTACTTCTTACAGTATTTAGATGTAAAAAAAACAGTACTCGTACTAATTCATTGTAATCGGTGAGTGTATACGTACACTCCAACTTAGAGGCCAAATCATCTTCTCCTTTTTACTTTTTCTCCTCGTTCTCCTTCTTTTTAGTTCTTCAGATGACCAATGGACTCTTAGCAAACCGAGGTGAACGTTGAGCGTGCAGAGTTTTGATTCAATGTGTGTATAATTTAAAAAAATATTAGGTTAGGTTAGTGTTATTAAGTGCAACTATACTTTCTATTAATATTAATTAATCTATACATTTAATAAAATTGTAACCAAGCCGAATGTGTACATTAAATATTTTTTGGAAAATCTTATTGAAATAGACTTTATTATCGATACAGAGGTCGAATCTATAGTTTTTAGAATTTTTGTCTGTTTGTCTCTCTGTTACCGCATCATGGGAAAACCACTGGATAGATTTTGATGAAATTTAGTATGATGATAGCTGGTTATCCGGGCCAACATATAGAATACTTTTTACTGTGGGAAAATATTTCATTTCTGAGAAATCTATACTAAATGTTAAAACGTAACTAGGGGCGAACCCGAGCGAAGCGACGGTGAGTCGCTAATTGCAATATAAATTAAATTTTTATGTAAATAAATAGAAATTTTCAAATAACATCGCAGTCAGTTGTACAGCACTCATTTATTTTTTTTTGAAATCTTACTAGTAATAGTAGCGATGACTTTTCCGTAGATAATATCTGCAAGATATTTGTAGAGTCGATAGAGTTGAATGAGGTGCGATCCCACACATACAGGATATGAATAAAATTATTCCTAATGTTCTATAATTGTTCATTACTAGAACATTATAAATAACTAGCAAAACCCGCGGCTTCGCTTGCACTAAAACTACAACAAAAAAACTTTAAAAAGGTAGGTTTCATACAAATTTTCATTCCTTATTTTATCTCCTTATGGTATGAATTTCAAAAAACGCTATAACACGTATTTATTTAATTGTATTGAAGAGCATTAATACCAAGTTTCAAGAAATTCTGATCATAAATATTTTTTGGGTTGTGTTATAACGTGTATTCCCGTGGGAATGAGATAATCTCCTGCGGTAAAAAGTATCCTATATGTTGACCCGGATATCCAGCTATCATCATACCAAATTTCATCAAAATCCCTCCAGTGGTTTTTCTGTGATGCGGTAACAGACAGACAGACAGACAGACAAAAATTCTAAAAACTATACATTCGGTCTCTGTATCGATAATTAAGTATATTTCAATGAGATTTGCCAAAAAATATTTAAGGTACAGATTCGACTCAGTTAGAATTTTATTATATGTATGGATGAATGCATAATAACTCTCCAGTTTTGTTGAGATATTTTTGTTAAATATTAAATATAATAAATCATTACAATACATGATCACAATATTTAAATAACAATGGAACAAGTGCCAGTCTGACTTGCACACCTAGGGTAGTATAAACATGCTTAGCATGAAACAATGTTATGTTTTAATATACTACATACATAATCAATTGATGTCAAAAGTTAAATAACATATCTTTATTCATTCCATTTTATTGATATTCATTTTATTGACGGCATAAATAAGTTTGTATTTATGAGTATTACTGGCTGTAAAGTTTGTATCCCACACAAACTTTACAGCCGAACGCGTTAAATGGAAACTATTCCATGTCTCTAAAACAATAACTGCTCAACGTATTTTCTTCAAAATAATTTTCATGAAAAGTATTTTTAACAGACACATAATTTTTTTATAAATAAATATTTTTTTCTCAAATTTCTCTTATGTAGAGTAAAAAAATGTCACCCCTCAGTTAAATTTTTTATAGATCCTATGACGAACTATTAAGACATGAGAGGTTCCGTAGGGTTTAAGTGAATAGTACTAACTTTTCTAAGTAGTGAGATCCACAAAACTACTTGTGTGTATGCAGTTGGTATGCGTAAATGCGATTCATTAGAAAAAAGGATGGATGGGATCACATATCTTTTTTTTTAAATTTATTAAGAACACCAACAACATAACACACAAATACATTTTAAATTCATTCTTAATCACAAGTTCTAGTATGTTAGTCACTTACAGGTGTCCATAGCACTGACCAACAAATTACATACATGCACTGCTAATATAAAGAAAATAAAATGACTAAAAAATGAGGGTAAAAAATTGTACAGAAAAAAATGAGTAAAAAAACAATTTTTGCAATGCATGTTTTAAACATAACTTACTAAATAAGTAATGTAGACTGTCTTCAATTCAATTCTATTACTAATGGCTTCAAAATACGAGGGGGATCAGGCCATAGTCCACCACGCTGGCCAAGTGCGGGTAGGTTTTCTAGGTGTACGTCCTAATAAAATGAGGATACCTAAACCAATTACATAAGATAGTTATTGAACAAAATAACGCAATTGGCTATTTCATCATAAGTTATATGGCCAGAGTGAAACAAGAGTGAGTCACTATTTAATAATATATGTATGACTAGCGACTCACCCGTCAGTTGAAAAATAAATTTTATAATGTTTCCCTTTTATATATATACAAATTCTTATTCAGAATATTTTTCAGTTGTTATTTATTTTTTACTTGATTGTAAACAAGATAAATATAGTATAATACCATGTGATATAGATACAAATAGTAAAAAAATATTAAGGATGTATCACTTTGAAATCCTTGTATGACTATTTTTATAATAATGCAACATAAATTTGTATTTTCTTTTAAACTATAGACAATTTTACTTAGAAAATTATATAATTACTAGTTATTTATATAATAACATGGTGTGTTGTTTGTCAACGGGCATAATATTTATTTAGTCTAGGCCTTAGTCTCCACAATAAATCTATAGTGCATTTATGCAAAATAGTACTATAATTATTTGGATTCAATCCATATTATTGTAAATATGAAAGTAATTCTATATGTCCGCCTAACTAGGCGGTCATATAGGCGGTCGTTGTCATGGTTTAATGGCTGAACTGATTTTGATGACATGTTTTTTTTAAACAAAACCCTAAGTACAAATTACAAGAACTAAACAATGAAAAAAAATGTGTGTGTGTACATATGTACGCGCGTAAAAAGTTATACTTCTTTGGCGTACTAGAATAAAAATAGCTAAAGATTTCATCCCGTATGTCACAACTCCCTGTTTGTAAAAGGAATGATAAATTAAAAAAATAATTAAATAAGGCATATTACAATCATATATTTATAGAATATTTAAGGAAATAATATAATATTATTATTATTAAATAATACAATATATCATTTGTCAGACAATAACAACGGTTACCATGGTATCAAACAGTTGTCAGCTAACTTTATCATGTAAAAATTTTACTCTCATAATTTTTTCCAAACATCCCAAAAGAAGTATAACTTCAATAAATGTACTTAATTATATATACAAAACAAATGCGCCAATAAGAATATACCACCAGAGGTGATAAAACAAGGTGCTATCTAGCTTATTAAGTTTTTGTATTTCGACTCCAAAGGGCAATGGTTTCTATTGCAAAGGGTATAGGCATAATTATGACTAAGGGAGGCGACAGTTTCCTCTTTTCCGCAACGGCTTCCACATAAAATCACTTGTCGTGAGAGCTGGGCAACGTGTCAACATATAAAATATCCTTTTAAATAATTTAAATTCTTCAGTAAAACTTTTTGCCTCGTAAACTTCAACAGGTTCTACAAAGTACCTATATTTTCACATTATCTTAATTTACTTTAAGATTCCAGTTCAAGTACCGCTTAATTACTTTAAATTGTGATAACGGTTTACATTAAACATAGCCCAACTTAGGAATAAGGGGCCCGTATTATTTGTAGGTTTTTAGAGTTACGTAGGTTTTTATTACTAGGCCTATATATTCTTTTATTCGTTCTTTCTTTAAACAGCTGAATCTCTTAAACCGATTAGTTAGCCGTTTCAATTTTTAACAAGTTTCAGTTACCGCGAGGGCTAATAATAAGAAAATGTCAAGAATAAAAAAAAGGTTTTTGTAAGGTTCTTTTTGGTCAATATTAAAGTTAGTGGCAAACTCATAAGAATACGTCAAATTTGGAGTAATTATAATGTAACCTCTAAAACACAATAGACCAGAAATGGTCGCAGTGACACCATAGCCGCAAACAAACCTCTAAAACACTAATAAAATGACTTAATAATAAGTGTTTATTTTGTTTTGGTAAATGTGCAACAAAATATATTGTATAACTAGCGACTCACGCTCGCTTCGCTCGCGTTCGTCCCTAGGTACGTTTTCACGGTTTGCTATGTTTAGGTATACATAAATAGTAGCTTGCTACTCCTGAGATATTCCTTTAAATTATATAGCGATTTACCCTCGTTTAGCTCGGGTGCGTACGCCGTACGCGGATTTTGTTCACAATTTCATGGGTTTAAATTTTTTTTCGCTTAACCCTGATTCTTTTTCTAAAATAAAAGTAGCCTAAGTTACTCCTCATAACATCTGCTATCTGTCAGTGAAAGTCCCGTCAAAATCGGTAAAGCCGTTTCAGAGATTAGCCGGAACAAACAGACAGACAAACAAAAATTGTAAAAAATGTTGTTTTGGTATATGTACCGTGTATACATCCATATGCATTTAGTAAAAAGCGGTTATTTTAATATTACAAACAGACACTCCAATTTTATTTATCTGTATAGATTGTAGAGAACCCTCAATGCGCAGTCCGACTAATACTTGCACATTATTTTTTAGTACTTACTACCTGAAGAAAAATGTTCACGTAAATACATTATAATTTTCTTACTTATGTAGGTGTAGAAGCAAAATAATCTATTCTTGTAATAAAAGATACGGGCGACACTGTAGCATAATAACGTAGCCATTTTAAATATTTATAGGTACTATAAGTTACACGAGAAAGAAGTTATTAAATATATACTAGGGGCTTACTCTCGCTTCGCTTGGGTCCGCCACTTTAAAATATTACGACCCGCACTCGCTTTGCCCGACGTCTTTTTCACCAAACATGGACTTTACTTTCTATAAGTATATATACATATACTTCCTAAATAATATAAGAATAACTCCCTAGTCTTTAAGTCTCTAAAGAAACATAAGACATTCAAAGGACAACCTTCAATTTAAATCTTCCTTCCTTCATTTCAAACATAGGAGTTAAGATTTGAAATAATTCCTTATTTAACCGCTTTCACGAACGATTTTTCAAAAATGCAACAACGATCATTATTTCTTGCCAAAAGCAAAAAGATAAATTTTCATAACTATACTAATATTATAAAGCTAAAGAGTTTGTTTGTTTGTTTGAACGCGCTAATCTCAGGATTATTAATCCGATTTGAAAATTTCTTTTTGCATTAGATAGCCCGTTAACCGAGGGAGGCTATAGGCTACATATCATCCCGGAAAAATGTACGGTTCCCTTGGGGTAGATTTGTTTTTGTCTAGGGACGAACCCGAAGCGAAGCGAGGGTGAGTCACTAGTATCTCATATTTGAGAAATGATGTGTGGGGAACCCATACAAGTTCATGCTCTCCTTTTCACCTCTTTCAAGTTTTATTTTTACAACAAAAGATTTCTCTAAGATCCAATTTAGTCCTTTTCAAAGGTCCATATCAATAAGTATTCATTTAAATTGGTAAAGCGATTTAGGGGTGAAAACGTAACAAACAAATAGACAAACAGACTTTTACATTCGTAATATTAGTATGGATATGGTTCTTTGTTTCAACTCTCATGATTATATCCTATAAAATAATAATATGAATTAAGCCCCCTAAGATTATTTTTATAAATTCATGTTTTTTGAGCAAATCAATGCAAGGGTTTACATCAACATTTTAGTTTTTTGGGTTCCGTAGTCACTTGGCAAAAACAGAACTCTTAGTGTCATGTTTGAAATTACTAATTTCTTTATTTTTATTATCTTAAATGGGCTTCATTATTATAATCATTATATTTCATGATTTTGAAGACAAAATTTCAGTTCAACATTGCAATATGCAATTTATATAATGAAAACATGTTTTGAACGTAAAAGTGACATAGTAATTCTTGGTATAACATGGTGTATATAGGCGGAGGACAGGCCTGTCGGATGTAACGTGTTTACAGCGTACGTCCGAGTACTGCTGTGTTTAATATTGTCATAGATAACGTTTCCGAATGTTATGAAATGTGTTTCCTCGTAAAGATAATGGACCTATTTTTTAAGGTTTTCGTTAAAATATTTTATATTGATATACTTGTCTATACAGATAAATAAAACTGAAGTATCTGTTTGTAAGGTCAAAATAATAGCTTTATACTAAATACATGAGAAAGTATAGATGGTACTTATAATAAAAAAGAAATTTAAATTTTTTTGTCTATCTATCTGTTTGTTTCGGCTAATCTTCGAAACGGCTGGACTGATTTTGACGGGACTTTCATTGGCAGATAGTTGATGTTATAAGGAGTAATTTAGGTCACTTTTATTTAAAAAGGATTAGGGTTCCGCGCAAAAAAATTAAGGCCCATAACATTGCGAACAAAATTCGCGTACCTAGGGACGCACCCGAGGGATGGGAGGGTGAGTCGCTAGTCTTCCATAATATTATGTGTTTATTTTAGTATTTTAGAAGTACTGTATGATTTAGATATTTAAATTGTATATATAGACTTATGTATATGTTTGTATATTTTAATTATATAGTTATAAATAGTGTTATAAGTATTACAAAAATATTCTAAAGGTATTATTAAATTTATAACTCAAAAGAATCACCTTTGGTTTCATTGTATAGCATAGTGAAATCTTTTTTGATTAGATTTAAAGAAATTAAAAAATATATATATTATTTTCATTGTCCATTAAAAGTAAAGCGTCCTACGCTTTTATAACACCGCGCTTTATTTTTAAGAAATGGCTTATTGACAAGAGGTTTTTATAATTATAAATTAACACTTTTTACTTTTGTGTATTTAGTTAACTGCAGAGATCATAACTTAATAAAATTCTAGTAATTTTTAATGGCTCTTAAACATGCTTATTCACCAGTATAGCTTCATCAATGTCATCTATACATATAATGAAATTGTAACTGAGTCGAATTTGTACATTAAATATTTTTTGGAAAATATTGTTGAAATGGTCATTTTTATCGACGCAGAGGCCGAATCTATAGTTTTTAGAATTTTTGTCTGTCTGTCTGTCTGTTATCGCATCACGCACAAAACACTGCAGGGATTTTGATGAAATTTGGTATAATGATAACTGGTTATCCGGTCAACATATGGATACTTTTTACTGCGAGAAAATATTTCATCTTTGAGAAATCTATATTAAACCTTAAAACGTAAGTAGGGACGATCCCGAGAGGAGCGAGGGTGAGTCGCTAGTGAATAATATTACTAATAGAAAAGATGAAATTGATCAAAATGATCAAACTTATTCGTGTCTATTAATCTTGGCAATAAATAAAAACAGTCTATTTACAACAATAAAATATATATATATATATATATATATATATATATATATATATATATATATATATATATATATATATATATATATATATATTTAGTTACATTTTCTATCGTGAAAAATATATTACATGACGTCTGATACATTCCGGTTGTTTAAACATCCGTCCGGAAGCAAAGGAAACAATATCACGATTATCAGTGAGCTAAAACACATAAAAACACAATTCAAGGCCTCTATTATCAAAAAACACGTAACTTATATATCCTTTATCATCAAAGTGTAATGAACTTTACACTCATTTATATAAATGGGTGAAAATTCTGAATTCTTCGCCACATTATTCAGTAGCTTCAATTAGCTAGGAAGGCTTTTTCTTTAAAAAAAAATTTTTGAACAATAAAATGGGTGTTGTTCAATTATTTTTAAATTTGCTTTTTATATCCGGTTATATTTGTATTCCGATTGACGATGATAACGTATTAGTCACAGATAATGATTTAGACAACTTCATAGATGATGGTGACATCGATCTCTCTGGTCTAGAACCACAGGCTTTTGGACTGCCAAAGAACGAAAGTGGTAAGATATATATTTTGGACATATTAATAAATGTGTAATTTGAAATATTAGAGGCTGATGTTTTTTTTTTTATGTAAAACTAGTAGGGATGCGTCCTTAGAATAGATGTTTACCGCTACTTAGTTTTCGCAAAATACTTACAAAGGTTATATTTTATGACTTTCTGTGATAATTCTTCTTTCTATTGGTGCAAAACATTAAGAAAATCCGTATAGTAGTTTCTGAGATTATGTCGAATAAACCCTCGGACTGTGGGGGACTTCATAATATGTAGTGATGATAATTATAATTATAAAAGTTAAGACTACATTTAAAATAAGCGCTGTTAAAACATTTAAAGAGTACATTGTTTTCTTTTTAATATTTATCGATCATAATTACAATGAATTTAATACGATGAAAGAAAATGAAAAAAAAGGAAATGAGTTATGTGATATTTGCCCGCAGCAAAAAGTATCCTATATGTTGACCCGGATAACCAGCTATTATCATACAAAATTTCATCAAAATCTGTCCAGTAGTTTTCTCGTGATGCGATCCCAGATAGATAGACAGGCAAAAATTCTTAAAACTATAGATTCTGCCTCTATCGATAATAATAATGACTATTTCAATAATATTATTCAAAAATATTTAATGTACAAATTCGACTCAGAATTCGATTATATGTAATATGTATAGATGTCTATCATATTAAAAAAATGTATACTATACAATTATAGAATTGTAAAAATTAACCTTTAAAACATAGGAAATGCTTTGGCATCATGGACAGTGTCGTCCTTGATGAACCCTGAGGAAATGGGAGAGTATGCAGAAGGTGACATATTAATACCACAGTATGGTCGTAACGGCGTTCGTGATCAAGCAGCTCGATGGCCAAAGGGTATCATTCCTTACAAATTTAGCCCAGGATTCAGTAAGTAAATCTATTTTTCAATTAGGCTATGATTTCAAAAAAGATATATATATATATATATATATATATATATATATATATATATATATATATATATATATATATATATTTTTTGTAATTGGTCCTTTATTTGTAAACAGTTTGTTTAAAAAATATATATTATTTCGATGCGTATAGGTATTATTATATAAAAAAATAATTAACTCACTTTAATCAAATTGGTTATATAGTTCACCAAGTCCTAGATGCGAATCCTTTTTCTTTTCCATATTTTATACAGTCAATCCACTGGAATCTAAATTACCTAAAAGTTATACCTAATTAGGAAAGTCGGTTAACGGTTATAGTAATATAGTGTTATTTTTTTATAGCCAAAGACGAGCGAGAAATAGTAATGCGAGCAATAGCAGATTATCACAGACTGACCTGTTTGCGCTTCGTTCCCTATAGTGGTCAAACTGACTACATCATACTTACGACTGCAAAAACAGGTTGCTGGTCAAGTGTGGGGAAACTTGGTATAATCAAATATTGATTTAATATTTACTTATTTTCATAATTTTTATATCTATATTAGCGTACTTCACAATTTATATTCAAACAATCTATATTTATAACTGCCTCTGTGGTGTAGTGGCTAGCATGTACGGCTGCACACCCGGAGGTCCTGGGTTCGAGTCCCGGGTCAGGCCAAGTTTAGTTATTGAGTCTCTCTGTATAGTAAACCTTAGTAACAGCCCGGAGTTGGGAAATTGGCGGGAAGTTGGCGTGTCTCACCCCGTGCCTCGGAGAATATGTAAAGCTGTCGGTCCTTCGCCTTAACTCTCACCGGTCGTGTCGAGTAGTCGTCCTACCGGAGTATGAGAGTGACAGGAATAGAGAGTGCACTTGTGTCTGCGCGCACACGCGCTGCACTATAATATCTCCTGTGCAGTTGGCTAGTCTCAATGAGATTGGCCGGAATCGGTCAAGAGGACATTATTTATAAAGCTAAAGATATTGTTTGTTTGGTTGTTATTTGTTTAAACCTGTAAATCTCTAAAATTCCAGTCAAAGAATAATGTTGACTTGATTTTTTTATTTATAAAAAGGCCGCAATAGCCGCAATCGCGATTAGTTAAAATTTGTTTCAGCGACAAAATAATTTTATGGCAACTGTTTTGCTTAATTAGCAATAAACTCACTTATTCTTTGATGGAGCTGTTCGAAAGTTATTTTAGATTTTTTATTAGTTTACCTGTTTGAAAACTCTAAAACACAGACGGACTATAGATTTACGTTAAACATATTTGTATTCTATTATAGTATGATATGTGAATCGGTCATATAATTTTAATATATACATACATACATATAAATAGATACAGACAAAATAGTTCCGCACCTTCCTTTCCTTTTCAGTTTGTCCACTGATTTTCTTTTCCTGTAGCTATTGACGAACTTTAGTGTTATCAATAATAAAAATAGTTATGGTAGAGTTTCGACTACTGGACGAATGCTAATACTAAAATTCAATTTGAAATGATTAGGTGGTCGTCAAGAAGTAAATCTGCAGACTCCGGGTTGTGTAAGCAAAAAAGGAACAGTTTTGCATGAACTTTTACACGCAATTGGATTCATGCACGAGCAAAGCCGTCCTGATAGAGACAACCATATTAAAATATATTATAACAATATTAAAAATGGTTTGTATTATTTTAGTTATTAACGTAATAAATAACATTTTAGCTAGCTAATATGTAGCGGATGCTGATTGTGAGATCCTGGGTTCGAGTCCTGAGTCAAGCCAAAGTATTTAAAGGTTAAATACATATAATACTTCAAAAGTATTTCACTTAAGCTCAAAGTAAAGTTATAATAATAAAATCGTTTATATCCGTTCTCTATCGAAATTAAAGATGTGCCAAATTTTGTTTTAAATCTACCTACTCTGTTTCAGGCGCTGAAAGTAACTTCAAAATGGCGGATTCCAAACGTGCACATGATTTTGGAGTCTCATACGACTTCAATAGTGTGATGCACTATTCAGAATATGCTTTCTCCAAGAACGCTCAAAAGACTATAGAACCTAAGGTGATAGAAATGTCTTTACTTGAATGCTTGTGCGTTGATTGAGTGAATGAATGATGGAAAGAATGAGTAAAGTTAAAAGTTCTGCTGATAAGAGTGGGAAACTCAACAGTTGCTGTTTGAGAGAGTTGAAAAAAAGAAATTACTACCCCGACACTTTTTGGAATCATAGTATTTACACTAATATTACCATTAGTTAATACTTGTTACTTATTCACATGCATATTTGATTATTTTTTTTAGATATTTTTTATTCTGATTTTAAATTACTTCTATATGTTGTGTGCTTTTGAAGAAATAAATAAAAAAAATATAAAAAAAAGCGCGATAAAATAATAAGTTTAATTACTCATTATAGATTAAAGGCGTTACCCTTGGACAGCGAGAAGGTTTAAGCAGAGGAGACGTCAAGAAAATAAACTTCATGTACAACTGCAAAAAAGAGTATGTATAAATAATGCAGGGTTCATACGCTTGCTATATGCTACAAACTTCAAATTTTTACAAACCTGTAGGTGCATCACAAGCACTTGCTGCAAATTTTCTTTGATTTGTGCACAAAAACCGACACAATCAGAACGGCTACAAGTGTTTGCAAATCTATATAAGCCATGCCTAACGCCTTCTCAACATGTTTGAATTTGTGATGGCTTGTCGAGGCTTGGCAAGATTGTGGATCCGGCATTAAGGAGTAAGTTAAGCTCCTGTGAATTGGCCTCTTAGCGTTAGACCAGGCTGTAGTCAAATGTGTATTTCATTCATATAAAAAGTAGAACTTCCAGGTTAACACAGCATCAGTCAGACATGGATTTTACTATTTGTGATTTATTAAATCCAGACTAATGTTATAAAGTAATAGAACTCACGGCTTCGCTAGCGATTAAACTACGAAAAATACGAAATTTCATGCAAATATGTCCAAGGAATAAAAAGTTTCATATAAACTTTGACGACATGATTTTGACGACACGTTTGTCTCAGATTGTAGTGACCCCACTTGCTGTGCCAGCGGTCCCAGGTTCGAGTCCCGCTGGGGGCATTCTACTTTACCCTCTTAGGGGTTGAAGTTTAGAAAACGCTTAAATACGTAACTTATTATTTTTGTCGTACTCAATTCATACGAAATTTCATGCAAATATGTCCAAGGAATAAACACTTTCATACAAACTTTTATTCCCTATTTCACTCCCATGGGGGTAGAATTTTAAAAAATTCTTCCTTAGTGGATGCCTTCATCATACGAAGAATACGTGTGCGAAATTTCAATTTTCTAGCCTTAAGGGTTTGGCGTGTGCGTTGAGACATCAGTCAATCACTTTTGCCTATTACATATATAGATATGAAAGTAGCTTTGTCTGTTACCTTTTCACACTTGAATTGCTGAACAGATTTCGATAAAATTTTGAAAAGACATAAATCGTATCCTGAGATCGGTCATAGGCTACCTTTGAACCCCGCCCCGGTAACCACGCGAGCAAAGCCGCGGGCAAAAACTAGTAATAAATAAACTAGTCTATCTTTTCTATTAAGTATCTTCTATTAGGCAGGAATGAGACACTTTTATGTTGAAAGAACATATTTTTCCAAATAAATAAATTTAACTCATTATGTATATTATGATAAAATTAAAATCAACTCGGTTGTGTGTTGTTAAATGTGTAAATGTTAATGTTATAGTTTTTTTTTTTATTTTCAGAGAGCCTCAAACTGGATGGGTAGGATCGATATGGCAAAGCTTATTTGGCGATAAAAAATATGGAGCATAAATTTATAAATATATGATTTAATGTACTACTCTACGTAATGTATGTTAAATATTTTTAATTGTTAGATTATGACAATATCATTAAAAACTGTTAAAAAAGTTTCGTTAATAAACAAAGAATTTATCTATAGTTGTATTTTTAATAATATTTTTTATATAAGTACTTTTTGGGCAAAATATTAACGCTCGGTTAGTTTAAATAATTTTATATATTGTTTTTATGTTTATTTTTATTATGATTGTTCAATAAAATTATTATTGGAGTTTAAAGTTCCTCTAACAAAAAAATAATTCCGACTTTGTAAGTCGTGTAAATATTGGCGTAGTGACACGTTAGTATATCTGGCTTGTGCCAAATATGTCCAAGACAAATATTAATAAATTAATATTATAGTTTTTTTTTAAACCAAGCTTTTATATCATATAAATTGTGTAATGCAGCGGTTGACAGCCTTTTAGCAGGCAGGGGCCGCAACTTGGCAATATCTAGTAAAGGCGGGCCGGGCCGCACTTGTGATATTAAAAATGAAGAAAATATATTGTGTTTTATGTAAAGAAATGAGCAAAAATAACAAAAAAATATATAAACATATACCACAAAATATATAATACTACCGTATTATACTACTTAACCGTGACAAGATCCGAAAAGATAGTTTCTTTTAAAATGTCAAATATTCGTAAAAGTTTTAAGATAGGTAATATAACTCGAAACATATTAAAACCGTCTATAACTGAACCCGTCATTTCTGACCCTGAACAGTAATTCATATTATACATATTATGTTCAGTACCTGGGCGACCGAGCTTCGCTCGGAGTTTTTTTTACTATATCGTATCTTTTAGATGATAATCTATATAACTTAAAGAGTAAAACGTAAATTGATAAAATAAAATTTTCATTTTTCATTTGGCTTAAAAACAAAAAAAAAAACAAAATATTTGAATAAATAAAAAAACAAAAGTAAAAACTTTGTATCCGACCGGGATTCGAACCCCGACACCCGTGATTGTCAATCTTTCGCCTTGGCCGCTTGACCACGATGCTTATAATTAGCGACCATATTTTGCGTGGTATAATGCGAAAGAAAACCGCATGAAAACTCGAAAACACGTATGTTCCCAGACATATGACTAATCTAGATCGATTTTTCGCCCCGAAAACTTCCACATACCAAATTTCAGCGAAATCTTTAGAGCCGTTTTCGAGATCGTCGGTATATATAAATAAATAAATATACAAGAATTGCTCGTTTAAAGGTATTATTAGATGATACAATCAACAAAAAAACGTTTTCTTGTTCATTGCATTTTTTATTAATTTTCAATATGCTTTCATATGTAACAATCATCTATTATATAGTTAGTCATTAAATATATAAAAAAAATAATAAGAAGTCACTTTGTCCATTGGTCCATAAGGTTGTCGTCGGCTAAACAATAAGTTAACTCTTTTCATACATTTCTATAGCAGTTTCCAACAAACATTTGAGATATTGGTAAGATTTTTCGCATTTACACTTTTCAGCTGAAATATGAAGCATTTTATTATTTCTTCTTCTATGAACAAATTAGATTTCATTTAATAACTCAAGGGAGTATACGTAATAAAGTAACAAATACAAAAATAAAAGATAGTTTTATTTAAAGTGTCAAATATTCTCGTAAATCTAAGAAAGTATTAAATACAAAAATTTTATATATTTTTTTATAGCGTAAAATTAAATTAAATATTTGTTTATATTGTTAGCATTAACGATGATAAATAATAATATATACTAATATAGTACAGCTGATGAGTTACACGTCGCGTCGGTGAGTCCTTTAATAATACAACTTAATGTTCATTTGAAAAGCTCTGATAACTGTTTAGTAATTTGGAAAAACACGGTTAGGCGTATTGATAGTTTTGTTAGCATTATGACATTCTTGATATTTAAAAGTTATTATTTGGATTAAGAAATGAAAAGTTAGTTAAAAGTTAACAAAGTGGCGCCCAACGTGGGGTATAATAACAACGAATAACATAATATTATTATTTATTATAAAATATTATATAACTATATTATTCAAAGGTTTTAATCAAAAAACTAATGAGCAATAATAATATAGAGCACTTACGCCTCTCTGAACAAGCATTTGCCATTTTGATAATATCGCCTTGGGGTATATCTCTTATTTGAGAGAACACTTCAGCGGTGCGTGTTACATTAAATTGATTATCATCTATCATTATATCACTTTTCTCCAAAACGCACCGTACAAAACACTAAGGAAATAAAATAAAAAATAAGAACTTATAATAAAACAGTTCAAAAATGTGTAAATTAGTAAATTTTCACGCTAAAAGTCCAGACGCTAGTGTGTAAAATATCAAAGAGACATGAAAACATTGTATTAGATGGTACTTTATTATTGCATTTGATATATTAAATACATGAAAATAATTTATAAATACCTTGGGAGTTTTATCAGTTTCGTCGGGAAAGCTTCCGCTCTTATTTAGATTTTCTAAATAGGCTGTAAATAGAAAACATATATTAAAATTAGAAACGTTTTATCGGTCAGTATAGATTTCTCAGAGATGACATATGTTCCCGTAGTAAAAATATTCTGTATGTTGAGCCGGATACGAAACTATTGTCATACCAAATTTTATCAAATCTGCAAGTGATTTTCTTGTGATGCGATCCCAGACAGACAGACAGAAAAAATCTAAAAATTATGGATTCAGCCTCTGTATCGATACTAATGACTATTTTAGTAGGATTTAAAAAAAAATAATTATGTACAGATTCGATCTAGAATTTTATTATACATAATATGTATAGAAAATACTTGTGTAATTTTTATTTTTACTCTTAACAATATTATCAGAATAAAAAACATAATAAACCAATTACAATACCGTAACATAATTGTGATACTTGATATTTTACTATCTCGAAAAAATATATACGCAGAATAATTATTTAAAAAATATATAATTGACAAGTTTGATGCCGCAAATATGTATGAAGATCTTTATCGAGACCTAAGCAAAATTTTTCAAAAATAAAAAGTACTTACACAGTTCAACGCGAAACGTATCATTGCAATCTACCATTGTCGACATTATGTCGAAATTACTTCTAGTATTTTCCTCATCCATGGTCGTACTCATGGGAGTTGTTATCATAAAATCTGTGCTCATCTTATTTCCCACGCTATTCCCACATCGTGACACTGAAAATATAATAAGTGTTAACGTTATGACGAAAAGAACTTTCATTTCTGAATGTAAAATAAGCTGATATTGAGTTTTCTAGTTATCCGTTTTTATAGGAATCTGTGTTAATACAGATGATGGTAACATTTTTTAAAATTAAAATAAGACTTATAATCAATTCAATTTTAGAGAAAAAAAAACAAAAAATTGAATTAAGACTGTTATAATCCATTCAATTTTGGGATTATTAATTAAATCTTAAATTTTAGGTTATAATGGTTTTAAAATTAGCTGTGAAGAGAATTTGTTTATTTTAATTTTGAGTGGGAAATCTATCTTCTATACTATAATAAAATTGTAGAGGTCGAATATCTGTACATAGAATAAAAATGCTAAAAACCAAGTCAGGGGGGTGGGTGTAAGAAGAGCAATAGAACAAATTCAGATTTTTTCAATTTGTTTGTTACTGTCTGTTTGTCTGTTTGTACGGGCTAATCTCCGAAACTGTTGAACCGATTTAAATGAAATTTCACATGGTGATACCTTATATCCCCAATTAAGATTGTAGATATTTTTCATCTCGGAAAATCAAAAAGTTTCCGTGGGATAGTTAAAAAACTATAGTAACTATACAGCTTAGTTCACAAAAATTGCTAATTGGATTTTATTGAAACTTTACAATATGAAGTTCATACATCAGAATAACAAATAAGCGACTTTTTATTCCGGAAAAATGTACGGTTCCCGTGGGATAGATTTGTTTTTGTTTGTCTAGAGGCGAACCCGAGCGAAGCGAGGATGAGCCGCTAGTATGAAATAAAATCTACAGACTACTACTATAAGTAATAAATATTTGTTACTACTACTTTCTTAAGTTTTGCAGTTATGTAATATTAATTTTGAATCTATTTTTATAACGTCGTTCAAAATGAAATCGGTCACGGCACTCAATCTCACGAAGACTATATATTATAAGTACATGATTTTATTTAATGTTGGGAAATGCATTACTAGAAAAACCAGTACTACCCACTAAAACCCAACAGGACTAGGAATAGGACAGGAATAAACAGGATTAAAAATTTGCTCGCTTATACATTCGCATTATATGCCATTAGCTAGTAGTAGTGGTTTAATATAAATTTGTTTTTTTAAAGAATAAAATCAACCAGAAACCGATATTTTCTCGTTTTTTTTTTATTTTGCTTAAAATTGTTTAGCACTTCTGAATGGAACATACGGAAGTTATTATTAAATTAAGTACTTATAATAGGCTTTTACAACATGTATGGCAATGTATAGATAATTTTGTATGTACGCTCAATTTACTAATGATTTCATGGTTTTGTTTGCTGTCCATTTGCTTATGGTTATAGTAAATTGGTATTAAAAGGCCATCTAATTATATAATAAATCAGTTTACCTATCGAAAAAAGGTGTTTGATCTCATGTCTGTCCACCGTTTGGCAGATTACGATAACAATCTATTTCTACTAGTCTGAATTGTTATGAAATAGTATTTTTTTTAAAACAATCATTATTGATCTTTTGGCGCATAAAGAATTTAAGTTTTTTGTTCTACAAGTAAGATAAAAGATAAAAGTGTTCTATGTTATCGTGTTATCTATACATATAATAAAATTATAACTAAGCCGAATCTGTATATTGAATATTTTTTGGAAAATCTTATTGAAATAGACATTATTATCGATACACAGGCAGAATCTATAGTTTTTAGAATTTTTGTCTGTCTGTCAGTATGTCTGTTACCGCATCACGGAAAAACCACTAGATGCATTTTGATGAAAGTTAGCATCATAGCTGATTAGCCGGATTAACATATAGTATACATTTTACTGCGGGACAATATCTCATTTCTCATTTCTAAGAAATCCATACTAAACGTTAAAACGTAAGTAGGCACGAACCCGAGCGGAGCAAGGGTGTGTCGCTAGTTATTATTATATAATTAATTATAAACTTATGTGTATTAAATAGTTTAGCATTTTTACGTCTTGTCTTTTACGTTTGTCCCACGGTGTGGGTCCACGCTGGTTAATATAGGTTTTCTCTAGATATTTTCTGTACTGTATTGATAAGGGAAATTAATGTTGCAAATTACATCGCACATGAAAATCTTAGTGATCTGTGGTTTTAGACAAGAAGCCAGATATCATTCTGCAATTGTTCAAGAGTAGAACATTTTTAATCTTATTTAAAAAGGAAATTAACTCCATTTCTTACCAGTGCACTAGTTCCTATAGTGAGAAAAATAACTTTTCTTACGGTACCCTGATAGGATATAGGTTTCATTGTAAAGTTTAAATGCCTCATTTCAAGCCGTATTCATCATAATTTGAGTAATGAGCATATTATCATATTAATTACGATAATGATTTTGTAATGTAGCCGTAAACTGTGCGAGATAGGATTTCCGTACAGTGTATAGTGCAGTAGTAACTATAATTATATCCTTAATCATCTTACTTTGTACGCGATTTGAATGGTGTAGTGGGTACATCATGCTCTACACAATTATGATTTTTTATTTACTAACTGTACCTACATTATCCAGCTGTATGAATAATGGCAATCGATGAAAGTTTGTAATGATATTATATTTCTCGTTATAGATGTGAAAACCTAATCTATTACTACTCATAATATTTATCCTGCGCGCGTTGACATATTTTAGTTTATAGTTACTTGATAAAATCTAGTTAAATGTAAACATATTCGATTCTAGGTCTTTTACGATTTCAGGAAGCCGCATAACACAAGATCCGTTAAATAAGGCGGTTGGTCTACTGTCTACTGTCACTGGGATGCTACTGGGGTACATAGCCACAAACCTCTCGATAGCTAATGCGAAATGAGTCGACGTATTGACTTGGAGGATAAACCATGACTTGTCCTTCTAAAACTTGTTTTTTTTCCGTATTTTTTACAGTACAGTAGTTCACGAATACGTGACCGAGGATCTGATCAATCCAGATTACCGGTTTTTTACCAAAATTTAATTACCAAATTTTAAACTATTATAATTTTATTTATGAATTCGTACTTTTTAAATACTCCCTGTAGTTTCCTTATCATACTATTTAGGGTCATATTAGCATGTCTTATCTAAAATTACCTAGCTGTGGGGTTTCCTGTCTATTTTAAATGCCAATTTATTACATGTGTTGTTGCTTAGAAAGTTTGCACTCAAGAATTAAATAATAAACATGAAAAAAACAATAGTATTTATTATTATATTAAACGTGCTGTTGACTAATTGTGAAGGTGAATATTATTCTTTCGTTCATAATTTTTGAAATATTTGTGCAATATATAGTACGTACTAATAATACCTACTGCTATTTTATTAATATAATTTTACAGGTGAAAATGAAGAAGAAGTAATGGATTTATTTGGTTCTAGAGGTGAATATAGAAATGCATTTAGAACGGTCCCAACGCTCTTTGAATATATACTAAATATGCTAGTAGAACATCCAGAAATACTAGAACGGAACGACATAACGGTATTTACTAATGATAGCATACATGAGGATGAAATATTTTTGGATCCAGAGAACAGTACTTGTTGTTCAAAAACTGATAACGCCTTTGAAAATGTTGATTTAGAAGATAATACAGATAGGAGAAATATAAGGGAAAGTGAAAGTTTTGTCGCTCCTATAATATCGGCATTTCAACTTACTCCAGAAGAAGTAATGGAACAAGTATTGATGGTTGAACAGCAATTAGATAATTATAACAATAAAAAATCGAAGTGAGTAATTTAATTCATAAAAATGTAATGTATTTTTATTTCATTAAAATGTATAATGAAAATAAAGTCGATCTGTAATGATATTATATTAAAGGTATTGAATAAGTCCATTGTTTTTATTTTGATTTTGCCTTTAGGCTGAGGTATTATTTATGGGTCAGATGGTAGAGATGAACTAACAGTTGTAAATTAACATTAACAGCACCATCTAGTTCCATGGTAAGCTACGAGGCTTGTGTTATGGATACCAGATAGTCGATACTCTACACATATATAACTTTAAATACTATTATAAATATAAACACTTATGACTGGAGTATAATCATTCGTGCTCATGACAAAAATTAATGCACCCAGCAGGACTCGAACCCGCAACCGCTGGCACAGCAAGTAGGGTCACTAAAAACTGAGCCAAACGTGTCGTCAAATAAATGATTATTGATTACATTAGTAAATTAAAAATAAGTAACAAAATATTCTCCACATTTTTGACTTTGTGGCCCCCAATCCGCTTTCGCAGGAATAGTCACATACTTCATTTCCTCTACTGCGTGCTGTTTAATCCTTCTACCCCATCCTATCTCAAAGAGCGTTTCGAGCTTCTAAGGGATTCTCATGCTCGTTCCCTACGATCTAGTGACACGCTCATCCTTAAAATTCCTTTTCACTCTTCTTGTTTTCTTACGCCTTTTCTGTGAAAGCTGCACGCCTATGGAACTCTGTACCAGTACACATCAGACGGGCTAATAATTTGGACAAGTTTAAGACGATGTTAAAAGCGCATTATTTATCTCTTTAGTTTGTTTTAGTATAATATATGTATGTATGTATGTATGTATGTACATATGTATGTATGTATGTATGTATGTACGTATGTATGTATGTATATATGTTTGTGTGTATTTATGCAAGTACACCGCCTACCATTTTATATACTGATTCCTCTACCCTAAGGTTGCCTGGAAGAGATCGCTTCTAGCGATAAGGGCGCCTGCTGTGCATCTTTTTTGTTATACATATATTTCACTTCTTTATCTATTTCTTGTGTGGTGGCATTAAAGTGTTCATTATTATTATTATTATTCTCATTCTCTCTATTTATAAGTATACTTTCAGTGGCGAATATATTTTTAGTAAAACGTTTGAGAAAGAATTTCGGGACAGTCTCTCCCGTGACCATGATTGCTGTAAAGCATTCAAAACGGAAGTAGGAAATCAAAAATCAAAATAAATCCGCGAAAAAATCCGAAAAGATAGTTAGTTTTATTGTCAAATATTCGGGTAAATTTAAGAAAGTATTACATATAATATATTTCTATTAACGTTTCTCTGATCCTTTATTCTTACAGTTTCTTAAGGTATAAATTGCTTCAGTCTTTAGTTTCATATTATAATCCCTGGACTCCCTATTTTTCATCCCCAAACTGAATCATTTCAAAATTTTAAGCAGTACTGTATTGCGTGTGGAACTATTATTATAGTATTCCCCGTGAGAAAGAAAAAAATTCATGAAGTAAAAGGTATCTTAAATATTGACCCGAGTAATAAGTTATCACTTTAATACTGCCTCGGTGGTATAGTGGCTAGCATGCATAGGTATACGGCTGCACATCCTGAGGTCTTGGGTTCGAGTCCCGGGTCGGGCCAAGTTTAGTTATTGAGTCTTTCTGTATAGTAAGCCTTAGTAACAGCCCGGAGTTGGGAAGTTGGTGGTGTTTCACCCCCGTGCCTCGGAGAGCACGTAAAAGCCGTTGGTCCTGCGCCTTAACTCTCACCGGTCGTGTCGAGTAGTCGTCCCACCGGAGAATGAGAGTGACAGGAATAGAGAGTGCACTTGTGTCTGCGCGTACACTTGTGCACTATAATATCTCCTGCGCAGTTGGCTAGTCTCAATGAGATTGGCCGCCATGGCCGGAATCGGTCAGGAGGATATTATTATTATTTTTATTAAGTTATCACTGTATCAAATTTCGTTGAAATCGGTTCAATACTTTTTGCGTGAAAATAGACATACAGATAAACAGACGAAAATTTTAATAACTATTGTTTTGGTGTCTATATTGTATACATAATATGCTACAGTCATTGTTTTTAAAAAATATTTCATCTACAGATTTCGCTAAGTTACTGCTTTATTATAGTTAATATTATAGATAAGGATATGCATGTAGAAATAAAGTGATATAGCGAATAGATAAAAAATACATATAGTCAATGTACAATTTTGATCTTGTTGTCATTAATTTAAAGTATGTTAGTGTTAATTTTTATATCTTCCGAAAACAACGCCGAGCGAAGCTCAATCACCCAGGTACTGTATAATTAATCCGTTTCCAAAAAGACGAAGCGTGATGACATATGTATATACCTTTAACCTATTTAAATAGGCTATAAAACGCAAGAGATTTTTTCAAATCTCACTGGTGGTTCCAAAATTAGTACATTTAAAAAATTGTAAGGTTGCATTTATATATTGAGCGTTTTAATGGAAAATATTATTATATTTGATTAATTTGTAATGATTTATATTTAAGGCATTTAGTTATTTGATCTTGGCCGATAGGAATGTATTTTAAAAAAATAAAAACGATACGGATATTAATTTATTTTCCCGCGCGCGCTTTTGCAATTTGCGGGGAGATGTCGGTACCACCCTGTAGGGACTAGTCATGGAATGTTTGTAATACTTAAAATTATTGTTATAAATTATATAATTCATTATTTTAAAAAGAGTAACTGTTGAGTTTCTTGCCGGCTCTTCTCAGCAGAACTGTTTTCCGAACCGGTGGTAGCTTCCACACGGACAGACGTACTGACGATTATAAAAGTACTGAATATAAGATTATATGCAAGGAATATCTCGAAGTTTTATTAACGTCTTCCTACACAAGATATAAGTTTTTAATATTAAGTATGGATAACTGATATGCGTGAGTTTTTAAGCATTACATTAAGTATTTATATCGAGGTAAAAAGTAGCTTTTTCTGAGTTTTTTTTCAAATTAGACGCTATAGATTTAGAATAAATGACAAAATAATTATTCGTCCAATTTAT
The DNA here is from genome assembly GCA_033884665.1 of Argynnis bischoffii washingtonia. Classification (NCBI taxonomy): domain Eukaryota; kingdom Metazoa; phylum Arthropoda; class Insecta; order Lepidoptera; family Nymphalidae; genus Argynnis; species Argynnis bischoffii. The sequence goes on along the minus strand of CM066628.1, from coordinate 4,868,775 downwards.
GTCGGTTTTATTATAATCAATCAAGATTGCGACTATCCATTGTCACTTTTCTCTGATTTGATCAACATTAATCGTAAACCAATTGGAACCGATTGAAGCCGATTGGAACCGACAATTGGAAGATTAATATTTTATAATTCAATCCTATTATCGGAGATACCTAAAAAATATGGTTTTTGCTACAACTTTTATGTTAGTCTGAACAAAATGTGATTACATTATGTAATTTTAAATTAAAACATGCATATTAATAAGAAAAATAATCACTAAAACCATTCACTCCCAAATAACTTTTCATAAACGCACTCACACAACACCAGGAACATGCACAAAATTGTACTGCCTAAGACTCGAACCAAATATGGAATAAAAACTATTACATTTGACGGAGCACAGCTTTACAATTCTTTGCCAAAGAGTGTTAAGGAGTCAAAAATTTTAAATATGTTCAAGAAAAACTTAAAACATTACATTATGTTATGTAAGAATCCAGATTTTGTATAGAATCACCACTGTTTAAATTGTAGACTATAATCTTGTAAAATTTGAATTTCCTAATGTAAAGTGAACATTGTTCTTTTTTGGAAATAAATATCTTTAACCCGAATTTTAGGAAAAGATTTCACTAGAAATATTTTTACTTTTATAGTTGTTATATATGTACTCTATCTACAATATATTTTTTAATTTATTATGTTTAATGTGAATTACTTTACGTCCAGTAAAACAGATTAAACGACCTTACTTCGAATCTTCTACAACATACTTTTGTGAAATAAATATACGTAAAAGATAGATAAAAGAATTACTTAAAAGCTAAAGAAACTATGCAAATAAGGGCACATTAAAATATAACAATATGCAAAATTGAATCATAAATATTCATGTTACATATATTTTGAAAATAAGAAATTTAAAACTTAAATTTAAAATGCTAACCCAGTTTTTAAATGAAGGGCTGATAAAAAGACTCACTCAAATGTTTACTACATATTTGTTTATCTATTCTTTAAGTGTTTGCACGTCTTAGATAACTTTTTGTTTCAATAAATACTAAAATGTATTATTTTGTATATCTAGTGTTCATTGGTACTACTTGTCTTTGTAATGTTCCGGATAAATCTGAGAAAAAAATTATTGATAATAGCAATACGTTTGTAAATAGTAATTCTATTGCAAAATTAGATAATTTGGACCTAAATGTAAATGAAATACATGAGAATTTACATAACAATGAAGTTGTAGCAACAACTGAATATAAGGAAGCGTTTAATAATGTATTCAATAATTATGCAGACAGAAATACATTTCAGAAATATGGGATCAACAAACATCATGGAACTAGGGTAAAACGGCAAATCCCAGGAACACAAGATAATAAAATGATGATTGGGACATTTCAAGCTATAATACGACCTATGACCATTGATGGACTCGACAGTATTAACAACTCACAAAACACTACAGAAGAGGAAGTGCAATAATGAGTTTTTATTTATTCAACTATCTAAAATATATATTTTACTAAATAATAAAATACTAAATATGCTATATATTACCGAGTTGTGAATAAAGTTATTATTTTATCACTTTTATATGATTTTATAAACGTCAACATACCTGATATAATTTAGCTAACGTTATTATTTTAACTGCCTTGGAAGTCTACTGGCTAGAATGCACGGCCATAGATCTGGAGGTCCTGGGTTCGAGTCCCAGGTTGGGCCAAGTTGAGTTATTGAGAATTTATGTCAAGAAATTCTGAATAACAGCCCGGAGGTAGAAGTTGGCGGTGTTTTATTTTTGTGTCCTGGAGAGCACCTCCAGTCGTCGGTCCTCAGCCTTGATCCTCACTGGTCGTGTAGAGTAGTCTTTACACCGGAGAATGTGAGTGATACGAAAATAGAGTACACTTGTGTCTGCACGTATGCATGTGCACTATAATATCTTCTGTACTCACGGATAGCTCAATAAGATTGGCCACCGTGGCCGCAATCGGTCGGGAGGACAATATTAATTTAAATACGTACCTAATTATAAGCCGTGCCTTTCATTTCTAATCAACGTTCAATGTTTGACAATGATTTTATAATCTCTAGAATCTTGTTCTACTATCAAACTATTATAAGTCCCATATCTTAAATTATAATGCTCAGATTTTAATTAATAGTTAATATTGATTTCGTATAGGTAATATAATTTCTGCGTGGCGGTCGACAGAAGCTTGCATAAACAAACATTTCACATGCCAAGTCTGTAATATTTACCCAACATTAATTATGAATAAAAAACAATGTACGGCTATGTTTACATTTATATTTGATGGCGATGAATAAATATGAAATTATGTTCTTGTATTTATTTTATCAATGATAAAATAGCAATTTAAATAGATTGTTTTGATAAACTAGAAATTATTTGTCGAAATAAACTGTTGATAAATCATTGGAAAGTACTGGGTACTGACGTAGTTTTACAAGCTTCTGATTTAATTCAATCAAGTATTTGAAGTTGAGCTATTGTTTAACACAGTTTAGCAAAATGGAGTCCAGAAGTGCGTTGAATTTAGTAATTCGCATGTCCCGGTTAGCGGGAGTGGCCCCTATTACTAACACGCCAAGTGGTCTACGAGTTTCTCGACCTTTGATGTTTTACAGTTATCTTCTTGTCACTGCTATAAGTAAATTGTTTATTACTAGTCAAATTTTAAATGCTATAAACAGATATCTATGCTTTATGATGCTTACAAAAAAATGTGTAATTACTTTAAATACTCATTCAATCGTTTGATTGAATTATTTTTTCTGTCTACCCTATAGAGGAGACCGGGTTAATTTGCATATATTTAAGTGTAGGTAGACAATCTGTCGAAAAATTTTAGGTGTCATTATTTGTTATTAGCACGGCTTTCATAGCTACACGTTGATGACAAATATTTATTTGACAATTATATTTTAGATTGCATAGTACTATCTGGCTTTGCATTGGATCTTCTCACTGAGCCTGCACGGTCTTTACGTGTGCGCACCCCAACGTCTAGGGTTATTTGGGTAGGCAACCTATCAATTATAATATTGATTGCTAGCGTTGCTGTTTACACATCTCCAACACGTATGACTTCTTTGATTCATTGCCTAAAGGAGATTGAAAAGGTAATTTTATTTGATTCTTTTTAATTATTTAATAACAAGGTATGTAAGATTTCATGTGAATGATCTTATTATTTTTTACAAAATCTAAAATAATGTGATCAATTTCTTTATCGTTTTCTAGCGACTCACCCTCGCTCTGCTCGGGTTCGTCCCTACTTACGTTTTAACGTTTAGTATAGATTTCTCAGATATAAATTATTTTCCCGCAATAAAAAGTAAAGAGAAAAACGTATTCAAGGTGCGCACTTAACTCGTAATAAACACGATCATATGTTTAAGAACGATACATATTCGTGTCCAAAGTGCGCGCAGCCTTAGAATTTTGCTAATGCAGTAAATGCGAAAGGTTTTCTCTTTATTAACTTTTCGCTGGTAGGAGCAATAAAATTAAAATTAGAATAGTTTTCGATTTGTACTAATTTATTACTGTTTTTGCTATCTTTTTATATGACGGCATCAGGACTCTCTTTACTTTGGGTGAGAACTGACGGTCCTAAATAAGATCGTTACAGTGTAATACTTATTTGAATTTATGAACATTTTCCGTACTTTAGTTGATAATAGCGGTGTATATTGCAAATTTTCTAGAACGTAATAATGTTTCAATTTATTTTTTTCTGTTTTTTATTATAGTACTATTTTTTTCAGATTAAAGCTTTTATTGGTGCTAAAAATAAATCTGATGCTGGCGAAAAATATAAATTTCTTGCAGTAATAACGACTTGTGTTGGTTTATGGATTTTAATCTTTTTTGATCTTTGTGGCTATGCCTTAGAAGCTTTGCATCGTGGTACAGAAGGTACGTTTATATTTATTTTGTTTATCTTAATACTGATGTTCGATGTTCTCCTGACCGATTCCGGCCACGGCGGCCAATCTCATTGAGACTAGCCAACTGCGCAGGAGATATTATAATAATAATCTTAATTTAAAAATATCCTAACTATAGATTGGAAATGTTGTGTGTTAATATCCCAACACATTTATTATTATTATTGGAAATATTTTCTTTCCTAGTGAGATACTAAACTTAAAGCAAATCCATTTATGTAAAAATATATATATCTCTCTATAGAAATCGGTACAGTAAATTTTGAGTGGGTAATTCTAATTACTTAGCCCACAATTTTAAAATGATATTCATATAAAGTTATCTTTTTGTCCTCTAGTGCGAACATTACTAATGTATTCATTCCTTTTTTATGAGTACTTTCTGGTCCTGTTGGCTCAACTGCAATTTGCGCTAATCGCTTACCATCTGCAGTTTACGTTCCGACTGGTTAACAATGAACTGCAAAATCTGTTTTTAACCGAAGGTATTACATAAATTACCATCTATAAATATACTAATATTATAAATGTGAAAGTTTGTGAATATGGATGTTTGTTATTATTTCACGCCACAACGACTGAGAACGGATTTGAATGAAATTTGGCACAGAGATAGATTATACTCTGGAATAATACATAGGCAATTTACAGTTCTCGTGGGATAGGTTTATTTTTTGTTTTCCTAGAATCGAACCCGAGAGAAGCGAGGATGAGCCGATAGTATATATGTAAAAATCGATGTAAGTATATTTGTTATGATATACTTTAAAACGGCTGGAGCGATTTTCATGAAATTTTCAGGCAATTTTCAGATTAGCTCAGCAGGCGATTCAGAGAAGTTTGATAGGGTTTGGTTGGTCGGTTTAATTTTACTTTTTACTAATATTATAAATGTGCAAGTTTAGATGGATGTTCGGATGTTTGTTACTCAATCACGCCAGAACGGCTAAACAGATCTGAATGAAATTTGGTATAGATATAGATAATAGTCTGTAATAATACATAGGCTACTTTTTATCTCGGAAAAACGTACGGTTTCTGTGGGATAGATTTGTTTTTGTTTTTCTAAAAGCAAATCCTACTACTATAATGTAAATTATCAAATTAAGCAAAGCCTGTTAGAATTCGTGAATCCTTACCATTAATAGTGCGATATTGTTGTCCAATCTAAGCATAAAAATAAGGAAAGGAAGTATCTCTGCACATACTTTTACGCTATGTAGTTATCTAGTCTAAGTGAAATCAATAGTCATGTGCAATTCGTTTAGGAAGATTTATTTTAGTAACAATAAGTATAATAATTTCAGATAAAGATATACCTTTTTATCCTTATTCTACACTGCAAAGGCCCTGTAAGAAACATTCTCTAAGTAAGGTGGGACCGACCATTAAAATATCCCCTAAAGCTTTTAGTTTTGTTACTGATTCCTTACCAAGGAGGAGCACAATATTTGGTATTTTTTTATTGATATAAAATTGTTTATTAACAATGCTTATTTGCTTTTCATATCACTATCAATCATTTGACTAATATGCTTATTTAATCAAAACAATTATTAAAATATATATTATCAAGAATGAACTTCAAGAAATGGTGTTAAATAAGGATGTCTGTCCACATTAGTCTACAAATGTTCACATGGCATGGCAGTTCACATTATTGCATAATTAAAGTTTTGACTTCTATCTACACATAGAATAAAATTGTAACTAAGACGAAACTGTACATCGAATATTTTTTGGAAAATCTTATTGAAACAGATATTATTATCGATACAGAGGCCAAATCTAGTTTTTAGAATTTTTCTGTCTGGGAACGCATCAGGAAAAAACCACTGGACAGATTTTGATGAAATTTGCTATGGTGACAGCTGAATATTCGCGTCAACTTATAGCATACTTTGAATTCGAGAAAAATATTTCATTACTGAATAATCTATATTAACAGTTAATAATAATAATAATAATACCTTTATTGACTTAAGTAAGTTTAAATATACCTAGGGATAAGCCCGAGCGAAGCGAGTTTAGTCTGTTATTTTATTATCATGATTTATTTTATTTCATTATTAGTTATTAATAATAACTTTGAAACTTTAAAATTGAATGAGTTGACTATTCTCCGTTTTCTTGTTGTTTTCTTAAGTTATTGTTTATGAAGTAGCCGTAAGTGATTTACACTCATGTATTTTTCAGATAACCTAAAGCAGCCCCGTCTAAATGCGAAAAGGACTGTACATGATTTCGCTTTCTTGTATAGTTGGATTTGCGATATTTTCAGACACATCGATAATGATCATGGATTATTGTTGTTTTTAAACGTAGCCTCATTCTTTTTACAATTAGTAATTACACCATATTACTTAATTACAGAGCTATGTACGTAATTTTTTAAAGCTTTGATCTACAGACAAATCTACACATACTATTTTAATTAGAGGTTAAATATTTCTTGAACATTTTGTGTTATTATAGAAGCACTGGAACGTAATTGATGTAGTCTAATATTCAAAATAACGTACACCCTCCATACCATGGATATCAATAAATTTTCTTTGTCGTGGTACATTGTAAAAGCATCACATTTTTATCGTCAATTTTATTTCAGATTTCCCATACAAACTTTCATCCCTATTTTCATCCCCTTAAGGGATGATTTTCGGGATAAAAATTATTCTATGTCATTCCTGGGGTTTCACACTATCTTCTTACCAAATTTTATCTAAATCGGTTCAGTAGTCCTAGACATTACTTTCTACAAACAAACTCACAAACTTACAAACTTTACCTTTATAATATAGATCTCTCACTCTAATTAAATAAAATTGATTTCGATAAAAATAGTTTGAAACACTAATTAATTTTTACAAAATCATTTGTTTAGATGCAACAACTGGATATATATCTAATGTTTTGCTGCAAATAGGTTGGGGTCTATACCATATAATGTGTATGGTCTTAGTAGTAGAACCGTGCTATCAGATGCAGAATGAGGTATGGTACATTATAATAGACTTTTTTTTAATTCCTATTGTAGTTTTAGGTAACTTAAAATATGCCTTTTACAGGAATCGAACTTATGATTTGTAGAGCAAAAGCAAAATGGAAATTAAGCAGAGCTTTACACGTCACTGTATTAGGTATTAATATCTATTGGTCTTGACTATACTAATTCATCTTTAAATTGATTAGATCAAACAATTTTTTAACATTTTTTTCCTTGTTTTTAGTTCTAACAAACTAGTTTTTTTTTAATATTCATATACGATCACACATTAAATGAAAGGCATTAGATAAACAAATATCATACGTTACTTGAAAGTTAAATTTACATGGGCGGGACTCAAACTCTTGAATTTGTAAGTTCCTAGCATGTTTTCAGAGAAAATAAACGGCTAAAGCTAAGTACCTACTAAGTAAATTTAATGTTTAAGATGGATAAGACTAAACTTCTGGTGTGCTCCATGATGCATCATGTGACGACTATAGACCCTATGACTGTTGAACTGGATTTGTTCACCAAACAGCTTATTTTGAATCGACCAACGTGTTCACCATTAGGTCTTTGTACGTTATCGAGGCCACTTACCGTTACGGTTTGTATATTTTAAATCTTAATTTAATTATTACCTGAGTAACGAGAATAAAGTTTTCTTTAAAATGGAGGCGTTCTGATATTGATGACATATACATTTGTCATAGTCTATCTAATGTACTAAGTTAGTAGGGACGAGAATATAAGAGAAAAACGTTTTTTATTCTTAATAATTATTAAGATGAAATACTAAACATTTTTTTTTTATTTGGAATTTTTTTTTCAGATTATCGGAGCTGTAACTACGTATTTAGTCATCATATTTCAGTTTCGATCGAATGAGTCTGGATATAAATAACTATTAGGTACCTATACGTGACAAGGCGTATTCGAATAAAATATCTTGCAAATGCGTTTTTATGTCCTTACCTAATCTTGTCTAGTTCTAAAAACAGATCCAATAATTAACTTAAGAATAATCATACAATCTACATATTTATGGTAATTTTTATTTTAGAAAAATATATGATTGAAAATTAATTAGTCATTTCGACAAATCTATTATAGATTGTAGCATAAGTTAGAGGTGTGCAATTTATGTACTCGTACATATTATTTATAACTTATCAATATATAATATAATAAAATTCTAACTAAGCCGAATCAGTACATTACATTTTTTGGAAAATCTTATTAAAATAGACATTACTATCGATACAATCCTAACCACCACAGGCTTTGGATTACATAAGGTATGTAATCATGTAAACATAATATCTAAATAAAATCTAAGAAGAGAAATAGAACAAATCCGGATTTTTTTCAGTTTTTTTGTTTCTCTGTCTGTTTGTCTGTTTATCTATTTGTACGGGCTAATCTTCGAAACTATTGGACCGATTTAAATGAAATTTTGTGTGGTGGAACCTCATATCCTCGGTCAACATCTTAGATTTCTTCTCTTTTCATCTCGGAAAATTAAAGAGTTTCCGTGGGATAGTTAATAAACTATAGTAACTTATACAGCTTAGTACATAAAAACTACTGATTAGATTTTAATGAAACTTTACAATAATATAGTTCATACATCAAAATAACAAATAGGCTACTTTTTATTCCGGAAAAATGTACGGTTCCTATGGAATAGATTTGTTTTTGTTTGTCTAGAGGCTAACCCGAGCGAAGCGAGGGTGAGCCGCTAGTTAAATATAAAACCAATTATCAAATTGTTTATTTTTCAAAATTCAAAAAAAAAAAAGAAAAAAAATTGAATTACGACCACATTATTACATTCTTTCACTTGGGATATTATTATTTTTCTTTTTAAACCATAAAATACGTTTTTAGGATCTATTTTTCATCTTTTGTTTAAAATTAGCAAACATGTATGTATTAGCAAACATGTATGTATGTATGTATGTATGTATGTTGTAAGCTACTTTGATACCATTTTTGTATTTTTTTTGAAATCATTTTGTAATTTTGTGGATAGGCTCTCTGTAACAACTATAATTTTAATATAATTATTTAATTAATTAATTATAATGATAAAATGAAAAATATAATTTTAAAATAATTATAAATATTGAGACGTCTAAAACCTTAGTCTTTCCTGTGACTATGATTGCTGTAAAGCACTTGAAACGTTCGGAAACCAAAAACCAAAATAAATCCACGAAAAAATCCGAAAAGACAGTTTTATTTAAAATGTCCAAACTCACAAATCCAAGAAAGTATTTTGTAAATTTTCGACAAACTTTAATAAGAAATCGATATTTGAACTAACTTTTCTATATCTATACTATAATAAAACTGTAGAGGTCGAATGTCTGTACATAGAAAAAAAATGCTTAAAACCGAGTCAGGGGGGTGTAAGAAGAGCAATAGAACAAATCCTGATTTTTTTCAATTTTTTTGTTTCTCTGTCTGTTTGTCTGTTTGTCTGTTTGTACGGGCTAATCTCCGAAGTTGCTGGACCGATTTAAATGAAATTTTGCATGGTGGTACCTTATATCCCCGGTTAACATTTAGGATACTTTTTATCCCGGAAAATAAAAGACTTCCCGTGGGATAGTTAAAAAACTGTAGTAACTTATACAGCTTAGTACACAAAAACTAACGATTGGATTTTAATGAAACTTTACAATAATATATTTCATACATCAGAATAACAAATAGGCTACTTTTTATCCCGGAAAAATGTACGGTTCCCGTGGGATAGATTTGTTTTTGTTTGACTAAAGGTGAAACCGAGCGAAGTGAGCGTGAGCCGCTATAATATTATAAAACGGAAAGACTTTTTTGTTTGTTTATTTGTTTGTACCTAATAAGCTCTGAAACTACTGGACCGATTAAGATGAAAGGGTTTAGCGGGATAAGTATAGCGAACTGGCCCCTTAATGGCAACCTATAACGAAACTTATGTGTCAATAAGGGCTTGATGTAGAAAAGCGATTCATACGAGTTTAATTGTCGTACTCCGCTTTGACCTTGGAATATAAAGAAAATGAGCGTAACTATGACTTTCGTTCAAAAAGGTTTATCTCGAAAACCTTCAAATTTAGAAACTTAAAACTAAAGCGAGGTTTTAGGTAACCTTTGAAAGCATATTATATTTTTTGTAGATTTTTTTAAATAATAACAACCCCTTTTAAAAAAAATAATCTATCTATACTATAATAAAATAGTAGAGGTTGAATGTCTGTACATAGAAAAAAAAATGCTAAAATCCGAGTCAAGGGTTGTAAAAAGGGCAATAGTACAAATCAATTTTTTTTTTTCAATTTTTTTGTTATTCTGTCTGTTTGCCTGTTTGTACGGGCTAATCTCCGAAATTATTGAACCAATTTAAATGAAATTTCATATGGTGGTACCTTATATCTCCGGTTAACATTTTTGATACTTTTCATCCCGGAAAACTAAAGGGTTCCCGTGAGATAGTTACAAAACTATAGTAACTTATACAGCTTAGTACACAAAAATTACTGATTGGATTTTAATAAAACTCTACAATAATATAGTTTTTATACATCATACATCAGAATAACAAATAAGCGTCTTTTTATTCCGGAAAAATGAACGGTTCCCGTGGGATAGATTTGTTTTTGTTTAGAGGCAACCCGAGCGAAGCGAGGTTGAGCCGGTGAGATTATATATACTCCTGGGTATGTGCATAGTGCGGGTATTGTGCGTAGGGCGGGTAAAGTGCATAGGGTGGGAAAAGTGCGTAAGGCCATCAAAGTGCGTAGAGTAGGTAAAAAGCATAGGGCGGGTAATGAACGTAGGGCGGTTTAATGCTTAGTGCGGGCTACGTGGGTAGGGCGGTTGAAGTGCGTAAGGGAGGAGTGGAAGGGGTGGGGAGGGTCAAGTGCGTGGGCAGTTAAAGTGTGTAGCGATGCTAAAGGACGTAGGGGTCAAGTACGTAGGGGAGTCAAAGTGTGTAGCGAGGTCAAAGGGCGTAGGGCGGTCATAGTGCACAGGGCAGTTAAAGTGCGTAGGGCATTAAAAGTACATAGTGCGGGTACTGTGCGTTGGGCGGGTAAGGTGCGTAGGATAAATTTGTTTTTGTTTGATTAGAGGTGGACCCGAGTATAGCGAGGGTGAGCCGCTATAATATTATAAAAAGGAAAGACTTTTGTTTGTTTATTTGTTTGTACGGAATAAGCTCCGAAACTACTGGACCGATTAAGATGAAAGGGTTTAGCCGGATAAGTACAGCGAACCAGCTCCGTAATGGCAACCTATATCGAAACTTATGTGTCAATAAGGGCTTGATGTAGAAAAGCGATTCATATGAGTTTCACTGTCGTATTCCGCTTTGAACTTGACATATGAAGAAAATGAGCGTACCTAACTATGACTTTCGTTCAAAAGGGCACACTAAACTATAGAGGTCGAATGTCTGTACATAGAAATAAAATGCTAAAAACCAAGTCAGGGGGGGTAAGAAGGGTAATAGAACTAATCCAGATTATTTTCAAATTTTTTGTTACTTTGTCTGTCTGTTTGTATGGGCTAATCTACGAATCCGTTATAGCGATTTAAATGAAATTTTGCATGGTGGTACCTTTTATCCCCCGGGCAACATCTTAAATACTTTTCATCCTGAAAAGTTAAAGAGTTCCCGTGGAATAGTTAAAAAACTGTAGTAACTTTTACAGCTTAGTTCACAAGACCTACTGATTGGATATTAATGAAACTTTATAGTAATATAGTTCGTACATTAGACATAACAAAAGGTTGCTTTTTATCCCGGAAAGATGTACGGCTCCCGTGGGATAGATTTGTTTTTGTTTGTCTAGAGGCGAGCCCGAGCGAAGCGAGGGTGAGCCGCTAGTATATAATATATAAGGCACTTGAACACAAGCTATTCTTTATCCTTAAGATAATTTACGGCTATTTTTAATTAGAAAAAAATATAATAAAAACATTATTTTTTGTCAGTGGTTTTAATCGTATATTTAATTAACCTGTATTTATTTTAAACTGCCTCGGTGGTGTAGTGGCTAGCATGTACGGCTATACATCCTGAGGTCCTGAGTTCGAGTCCCGGGTCGGGCCAAGTTTAGTTATTGAGTCTTTCTGTATAGTAAGCCTCAGTAACAGCCCGGAGTTGGGAAGTTGGCGGTGTTTCACTCCCGTGCCTCGGAGAACACGTAAAGCCGTCGGTCCTGCGCCTTAACTCTCACCGGTCGTGTCGAGTAGTCGTCCCACCGGAGTATGAGAGTGACAGGAATAGAAAGTGCACTTGTGTCTGCGCGTACACTTGTGCACTATAATATCTCCTGCACAGTTGGCTAGTCTCAATGAGATTGGCCGCCGTGGCCGCAATCGGTCAAGAGGACATTATTTATTTTAAAAACTTTACTCAACATACTACGTAAGTGATATAAGACTCAAATTATTTATTAGTACCGGGGACCCAGCTTCGCTCGGAGTTCTTTTATGTTATATCGTTTTTTTATATTAAAAAAAATCTAAAACTTGAAAAAAAAAACAAAAGTAAAAACTTTGTATTCGCTTGACCACGATGCTTATTACCGAGTTTAAGAAATTATCGACCATATTCTGCGTGGAATAATGCAAAAGAAAACCGCATGAAAACTCGAAAACACGCATTTTCCCAGACATGAGACTAATCTAGATCGATTTTTCGCCCCCGAAAGCCCCTGCATACCAAATTTCAGCTAAATCGCTAGAGCCGTTTCCGAGATCGCTGGTAAAAATAAATAAAGATATAAAGATATAAATATACAAGAATTGCTCGTTTAAATATATAAGATTAGATAATTAGTAATAACTAACAAAACATCAATAGTGCAAAAGACGTGCTTTCCGATCCCCGAACTAATAGAACCTAACAATATACCTATACCTTTTTTTTTTTTTTTTTGTTGACGCTGGGGAAACCCATCATGGGGACCTTACCGGCCGTCAATGGGTAAGGTACTGTGAGACTCTTACTCACTAAAACCCACAGCGGAATCCGTCGCCGCAGTGCAGTGGGGCGTTGCAGGATCGCTTGCGCATACACTACAACACCCCTGCGGACAGCCCGTACCTCGCGGGCCTGCCACGCCTAAATCAGGATGCCCTCGATTCACAGAGCATCCCGACCGCCCCGATGACGTACAGGGGAGTCAGGGAGAGACCCCCCCGCAGTAGCTCCTCTAGGGTGGCGGGAGAAGATGCGCATAACGGCGCCTCCTCTGCCCCAGCCGACGGCGACGAATTGGGTCTGCTAAGGCGTTAGCTTCGCGTTCCCTCTCCGCCGTCTCCTTCAGTGAGATGACGGCCTCGCTGAAGGAAATATACCTATACCTACTAAATTATATAATATAACCTTTAAGGACTGAGTAAATTAAAGTACATAACAATGTTTTATTATAAGTAAAAGTATTCGCATTATGAATAAGTGATGTCATAGGGCACTTTATTCATATGTATGTAGGAGATAAAATGTATTTTATCGAGTTTTTCAACCGACTTCCAAAAAGGAGGAGGTTCTCAGTTCGACCGTATATATGTAATTTTTTTTATGTGTGTTCGCGGATTTCTTCATCGTTTATGAACCGATTTTGATAATTCTTATTTTGTTGAAAAGGAAGTATCCCAAGGGTGTTACCATGATAAGGAAACCAGGCTCTGATGATGGATCCCAGAGAAAGCGAGGGGAACCTTCGAAAATCGTAGTGGTGACTAGTGCGTTTGTTAATTTTTGTATTAAGTATTTTAAAGCATTACTATTTAATGAAGGCTGGAGTCGATCTGATGATGGATCCAAAAGACAGTCGAGGGAACTCCTCAACGATTTACAGCAATTACCTGGTGTTTGGGCTTGATTAATTTGTATTTACCTCTAGATGGGCTGTGAATGTCATTAGGGGTATGGATAAATTACTTAATCGAATATGTTTTTAAAAATCTTTCTTCTTACAAATTAACTGCTTGTTACATCTACACTAAAAATGGAAAAAAAAACATAAAAAAAACCGACTTCCGACACTGTAAAGTAAAAAATAACTAAACAGGGATTTTCATTTAGAATAGATACCTAATCAGATATTTTCGAAGTCGGTGCCAGCCAAAGCACACCGACTTGGAAAATATCTGATTAGGTATCTATTCTAAATGAAAACCCCTGTTTAGTTATTTTTTACTTTTCAGTGCCTGGAAGTCGGTTTTTTTATAACGCTATTTTTTGTGGAAATGTCATTTGACAGCTGTTGTCAGTGTCTCCCTCTACGTCAATCAGGTATCAATACCCTTACCAGTGCCGGATTAACCACGTAGCAAGAGCAGCAGTTGCTACGGCCCCGCGCAAAAGGGGCCCCCGCATATTTAAACCCGCTCGTCTCTGTCTGAGCGTAGTTTTTTGAAACTTATTAATACGAGGTATATTGAATTTACTTGATGTCACAAAAACGTAAAACGTTACACATTTTCCTACCAAGACAATCCACGTCAGACAATCGGTAACCGACTATTTATTTGGCGTAAATAAAACACAGAATTTCATAAGAACAAGTTAAGGAAAACGCACAAGTTCTACAAAAAGTCATTTGTATAAATGTGTAGAGATTGACACTTAGTGTGGATGCGTAGTGAAATTGAAATGGGTCGATTCAAAGTGTTAAAAATATCTATGTAAAAGTTTAAAAAATACTACTACTACATACTGCTTTAAAGTATACCTTAGTAAAATATAGCATTAGCTACATATTCCCAAAAATATAATATACTTTGTATTAAATAAAAACTAGCTGGAGAGTATCCTGCTATCTACATTCTCCTTCTGAAGGTTGGCACACCTTTATTAATCAAAAGCCACCTAAGTTATGTAGTGTGGTATATTTGTGGTTGGTTTTTTAGCGTAGACTAAGTTAATTGATAGTAGATGGGTCGTTTTCAAAATTTATGTACATTTCTTTTCTGTTTATTGGAACGAAGTTCCTTACGGCAGGCTTGGAGGAGATAGGGATTTTGCTGCGCGACCGAACTGAAAAAAATGTGATAGTAAAACCGTAAGAAAAAGAGCGTAATGAACAGTGCGTAAGATAAAAGTGCGCAGGCGCGACAGTCGTATACACAAGCGAGTAGTGTATAATATCTTTCTCTTTCTCCCTCTTTCTTTTCGTTTTTTGTAATTATGTATTTCTATTTCTATGTAATTTTATGTTGTCAAACAAAAATAAAGAGACATATTTTGTTATTTTAGTTGATAATTTGAATTACGATTTTTTTTTATTTTACGTAATTTATTATTATTTTTCCTAAAATACTGAATTTCCTAAATACTTTCCTGTACTTAAATAAAAACTAATCAGCAAAATTTAAGAGAAAAGTCAAGAAAACCTACATAAAATTGAGCACGATTTTTTTTTGATTTTCTTAAAAACTAATTGTTTAACGTGACCCCACAGATAAAACTCAAGCAGAGTTAAATCTGGAGATCGCGCTGGCCATGAAATTGGTCCACCCCTACCGAACCACTGCTGTCCATACCTACTGCTGGTTTAGATAGTCACGTACGGCTCACCTTTCCACACCTGGACGTGGTTAGTGCCCAGTTGTCGTGGCACAGAACGAGTATTTCGGGTGGGGTCCTCAGTAAATAGCTCAAGCACTTGCTCCTTAATATCCATGTCGATACGTGGTCTCCCTGTATCAGCGTGATGCATTTCGTAGCCGTGAACACTGCCCGTGGTGTACATGCGATTGTGAAGACGTTGAAACGCACGCTCTGACGGACCGTGGTACCCCGCGGAACTGCGAAACGCATTTCATAGTCTACGAGCCTCTGCATAATTGCAGTCATTCCTTCCCAAACACATTAACATATTAAAGTACTCTTCATTCGTATACGACATAGTTAAAACTCAATTTCTCCAACACGTGCACTCGGATGCAATGTTTCGCGAAACTGACATAATTTTTAGTAAAATAAATAAAGAAAACAAATAATAATGATCGTAAGTAGATAATTCAAGGTCGGGATTGCTCCTACACGTGCCGAGCGGTACCTTTGACAATGGGCGGTGCGTCGTCTGTCGGCACACATCAAAGATGCCGACGCCGCATCATAACATAATACCGGCGAAATAAGTGTTGTACATTTTAAAATTTTGCCACAATTTTGGGGAAAATAGCAAAATAAATGGACATTTCAAATTTCATTAATATGTTTACTATCATGAATTTTTTATGTTTCTTATTTTATTTGGTCATCTGATTGGGATATCTATACACTGGTTTCCGATCGAACAGGGTTTTTTTAACACACTGTATATATGTGTGTGTGTGTGTGTACGTGTGTGTAATTTTACATTATTTGTACTCGTGTAGTTCTTTGCTGCGCATGTCGTACACTCGAGGTCCATGTCGCAACGTTAGGGACGTGCGTCGTCCTCATACCAAGGCTGAGCCCCTGTATTAGTTATGTAGAATACAGCGTAAAGAAACTTAATAAATTAATTGAATGTTGAATTAAACAGTATAATTTTATTATAATTTGTACGCAAACATTTTAGATGTTTTTCCAAATAAAATTAGTAATCTCATTGAGTTTAGCATATTGTTATACAGTTTTAGATAACTATAATTTAAAAGGTAGATGGCTCGTGTGATACACTACATCGGTGAAGGAAATTATGAATATAAAAAAGAGATAGCACTAAAATGGACATTACTACGGACGGAACCAACAGGAAATTACAGAGATACGCTTCTAAAGTTCTTTTTATTGCGACAAACCCTAGCTAAGTTTGCACGCAAAATTTTGAATTTAAGTTTAATCTAAAAAAACTGTTGAATCAGTTATTTACAGCTAACTATTAAACATTAAATGAACATTAATTTTTTGACCTAAAGTACTAAATTATTTACTGTAAATCATTGCAATAAACGTACAAAGTTTCTTTACATAGAAAGTAGACCATTAATATAAAGCGGAAATAATTCTACTAAACTAATCAGCAAAATTTAAGAGAAAAGTCAAGAAAACCTACATAAAATTGAGCACGATTTTTTTTTTTTGCAAGTTGTGTCAATTCTACATTAGCCGAAGGAACTTCGTTCCTACCTGGTGTCCCACGACACCAATCATTTAGCTTTATAGTGCATTATTAGTACTGTCAGATAAAAAAGGTAGTATACAAAACAACAAACTTAACCACGGTGCTAAAATGATAATTTGCTAGAGTAATCTGTGTATTTGTTTGTTACATTTTCACGCCTAAATTGCTGAATACTGAACAGATTACAATGAAACTTGAATTATTCGCGGACAAAAACTAGAGATTTAAAAAATATACATAATCTCATATCATGAAAGCAAAGAGAATCATCTAAAAATCAAATATTATTATTTGATCGTCACAATAATAATATGACCAGGAGGCGTGTCGGAGTGATATAAATAGTGCGATATTTCTGTTTCGTACGAGCTTGGTTTAGTGCCAAATTGTGCCGAAATGGAGTTTACTTGACGTTATGAATTTCAAGGCTGGGTTTTTATTTTATTATTTGTTATATTATTTCTAATACACTACTAACCCATGGTCTTAAGTAACATTTTGCACTCCATAGAAGACATTTAATGTGATAGCTTATCAATACATAACTGTCTCTACGTATAAAACCACGATGTATATGTGGCTACATAAAAAAGAACTAACAAACATATTTACGTATTTTTTTATGTTATCGTGACACAAAAGTAACACAAATGAAGAATAAGGGTAAAGTCACATCGAAGTGATTAAAAAAACAATGTTCTAGTAGTAAATCAGTTTTTTAATCTTTAAACGTAGAAGTTAAATAAAAAATGACGTCTTAAACTATTCTTTGTCTCTCGAATAAATTTATAGCGTAATTTTTTCATTGATTCTAGGTGATATTGTCGTTGCATCTTTATTTTTTTCACCGTCTTCGTTTCCTTCTTACCAGCTGTAGCGCGGCTAACATCATCTCGTAAAAAAAAGTTATGAATCTTTTGTTCGAGTGCCTCGTGTTTCATTGGGATTTTCTTCGATTTCATTCGAATTCTACCCTTAAGTCCGATTATTCCTTCCAGCTTGGTTTTTATTTTATACTTTTTAACCAAATTTTTATCAACAATTTTTTTTTATGTGCTTTTTTGCTCATTACTTGACGATTCATACTGGCGCTTGACTAATTAGCACAATATATTTTTATGAAAAAGTTCCTTTTTAACTTTTTCTCTTTCAGAAAGCGGAATATTCAACGAATTAACGAACAATTTTGTTATGGAGTTTGGCGTTAGGTCCCTTAAATTTAAAATATTATTCTCTTTATCCTCGTCATCGTCCTGTGAATGCGCTGCTTGTAGAATTTTGTACCTATACATATATTGTTTTCTTTTCTTCAGTGCCTTATTTTTTCTGATTAAATTATTTACTTTTTCTTTTAATTTTTTTTTTGTTATTTCGCTATGTCTCTTTTTATACACTTTTCGACAAAGTTTTATTTTATCCCTTTTTTCTTCAGTTTTTTTTGCTTAGACCTTCGCCATTCCTTTCGCTTAATTTTTTTTTCTGATTCAGAAAGTTGATCGATCGGTATGTATTTATTTTTGGTTCTTACCAAATTTTTTTGTTGTACTTCCTTCCATTTTTGTGGATCATTTGTTTTAAGCGCTCTCGATAACGCCTTTGCCTTTCAGCAGGCGTAAACGGCATTTTTCCTACAACCGAAAATGGAATTACTATTCACATAGCATACTGTAAACAAGCCCTAACCCATTCCACTGCGTAACGTTACACAAAAATAATAACACAATGGTCACACAATTGAACAAAATCAACGTGTCCCCAATGTACAAATAATAATATTATCATAATTTTATCCTCGAGTTACTTCTGAAACATGCATTTATCTATAGTTTATCATTACCTATACTGACACTGTACACAGCAAAGTGTAGTAATTACCGAATTCACGTATTTTGGCACTTTTTAACTAGTTTTTAAGTGTCCTTTTTACGACGCACACGAAGTAATACCCATCAGTTATAAAACACAAAATGACGACTGATAGTGATGTAGTAATTATATAAATAAACATATAATATTAAAAATTTTAAATGACCACATATAATAATGGAAATTGCAACAGAGCAAATTATTTTTATTGTTGCAAAAAGCTATTTCAAAATAAGAATGGCACTTTATATATCTATATATAATAAGCTTCGAAACAACTGAACCGATTTAGATGAAATTTGGTAAGAAGGTAGTCCAGGATCCTGAGAAGGACATAAAATAATTCTTATTCCGAAAATAAGTTCTTAAGGGGGTGAAAATGGGGATGAAAATTTGTATGGGAAAGCAAAAGCAAACAAAGTGTAACTTAAAAAAGGACTATTCTTTAGGTGTACATATCATTCTTTGTTCTTGTTCTTTTTTGCCTCCGCGAAATGCCTTTTTGTATTCATTGCTACGAAGAACTTTGATAAATGACTAAACAATAATATTATATTTTGATTAAATTATAAAAAAACACTGTGACAACCCTCCGTTCTGCGTAGTACGCCACGCGGTGTCGGCTTTTAGTCAAACATCAAAGGCGATATATAAGATAGCTCACTGTTATTTTTTTTGTACACTGTGATATTACTGACGTTACCGTGCTTTGAATCAGATTTGACCAAGTAATGGTAATCACTAAAGATTGGAGATAAACTAATGACAATCTTTAAACGGATTTACTATACACACATATTTTTAATTTATGAAGCATTCTTATTTATTTATATATCAATTATAATTTAATATTAAAACGCGCAGCGAGACAGCAAGACGAAGGTGGCGAACAGCACTTATGGATCGTTATAGCAAAACGTTATTATCACCGCCTGAATTTAACTCAACCCTCATTTCACCATTACACGGCTTTAAATACAAGTACCCGCACTCACGCCAGAATGATCAAAAAGCAACTTATTAGAAATAATACATTCTGTTATATTATTAAATATTGAATATAAGTTTAACATTAATTAAATATTGGATATGTAATTATGCAAATAATTTATGACTGTAATAAATAGTAATTATTTATACAAAATAATAAAACACACGTGTGATTTGGAAAGATAATACAAAACCCGTTCGGAAACAAAACGCTAATCTATTTTAAGATATTTGAAATATAATTTAGTATTAATTAAATATAGCAATTTAGTAAATATAAATAACGAATTAAATAGCCGATTGATGCCTACAGCACTATTAATACGATTCTATTTAATAAAAGATGTGTTTAGAAATATGATTTGTAACATTCGGCCATTCTGCATTAGCCGTGACTCACGGCGATTTTATAACTTTTCAGTAATATTCTACTCCTGGGAAAGAATAGAAGTAAAAGACGGTAAATGTTCTTTGTATTAAAATGAACAGCACATAGATCAGCAAGAAAATCTTTACAACTCCAAGGCATTTATATAAAATAGTTGTTATTTTTATTTACACATTATCTATTTGTTTTTTTTTTCTTATTAAGTCAATATTTTACTATTCGTGGTCACTATTAGCAGGTTAGTACTTTGTACAAAATATTTTGTTTTAAATGTTTATCAGCAACTGTTGCCACACAGATCTAGGCTTACTAGATGTTGTTATTTTTTCAGACTCACACAGATCTGTAATTTTATGTTATTCACACAGATCTAGTCAAATTGCTAGATTTTATTCACTAAGCCATTTTATGTTATTCACACAGATCTAGTTAAATTGCTAGATTTTATTTACTAAGCCATTTTATGTTATTCACACAGATCTAGTCAAATTGCTAGATTTTATTCACTAAGCCATTTTATGTTATTCACACAGATCTAGTCAAATTGCTAGATTTTATTCACTAAGCCATTTTATGTTATTCACACAGATCTAGTCAAATTGCTAGATTTTATTCACTAAGCCATTTTATGTTATTCACACAGATCTAGTCAAATTGCTAGATTTTATTCACTAAGCCATTTTATGTTATTCACACAGATCTAGTCAAATTGCTAGATTTTATTCACTAAGCCATTTTATGTTATTCACACAGATCTAGTCAAATTGCTAGATTTTATTCACTAAGCCATTTTATGTTATTCACACAGATCTAGTCAAATTGCTAGATTTTATTCACCAAGCCATTTTATGTTGTTCACACAGATTTATGTTATTCACGCAGATCTAGTCAAACTACTAGATTTTATTCACTAAGCAATTTTATATTAGGCACACAGATCTAGATTTAGTTATTAGATATTTCAATTTTGGAGTCACACAAGGCTTCTAGCTTTAGTTACTAGATATTTTATTTCCTAGTTGCATACGAGTATGTAGCATCAGCTATAACTTCTATATTTTTTTGACTAAGCAACACGTTGGATTCGGATGATTTGTAAATAGTTACTTTTCGCTTAAATCGTTTGATTAAATAGTTATTCATTCATTACTTCAGTTGCTTTTACCGTTATAGTATTCTTTTTTTTTTTTATACATAAGATGAAATATCAAAAGTTAAAAAAAAATATGACTGTGTACCTGAGTAGTTCCACGAAAGTATGGCTTGAGCATTTTGTCCTCCATCCCACTTCTGAGATGAAACGCGCAGCGAGACAGCAAGACGAAGATGGCGAACAGCACTTGTGGATCGTTATAGAAAAACGTTATTATCACCGCCTGAATTCAACTCAACCCCCATTTCACCATTACACGGCTTTAAATACAAGTACCCGCACTCACGCCAGAATGATCAAAAAGCAACTTATTAGAAATAATACATTCTGTTATATTATTAAATATTGAATATAAGTTTAACATTAATTAAATATTGGATATGTAATTATGCATATAATTTATAACTGTAATAAATAGTAATTATTTATACAAAATAATAAAACACACGAGTGAATTGGAAAGATAATACAAAACCCGTTCGGAAACAAAACGCTAATCTATTTTTAGATATTTGAAATATAATTTAGTATTAATTAAATATAGCAATTTAGTAAATATAAATAACGAATTAAATAGCCGATTGATGCCTACAGCACTATTAATACGATTCTATTTAATAAAAGATGTGTTTAGAAATATGATTTGTAACACAAATGTGTTTCTGAAACGAAGACTGTTAGTATAAAAAAGTTTTTATGTAAAGTACTAATACTAACATTTTTGACAAAATTATTTCAGTAACTAAGTACGTTTTCATGGTTAGCTATGTTTATACATAAATAGTTGCTACTGAGACGCGCAGCGAGACAGCAAGACGAAGGTGGCGAACAGCACTTATGGATCGTTATAGCAAAACGTTATTATCACCGCCTGAATTCAACTCAACCCTCATTTCACCATTACACGGCTTTAAATACAAGTACCCGCACTCACGCCAGAATGATCAAAAGCAACTTATTAGAAATAATACATTCTGTTATATTATTAAATATTGAATATAAGTTTAACATTAATTAAATATTGGATATGTAATTATGCAAATAATTTATGACTGTAATAAATAGTAATTATTTATACAAAATAATAAAACACCCGAGTGAATTGGAAAGATAATACAAAACCCGTTCGGAAACAAAACGCTAATCTATTTTAAGATGTTTGAAATATAATTTAGTATTAATTAAATATAGCAATTAAGTAAATATAAATAACGAATTAAATAGCCGATTGATGCCTACAGCACTATTAATACGATTCTATTTAATAAAAGATGTGTTTAGAAATATGTTTTGTAACACTACTTATAAGATAAATTTAAATTTAAATTATATAGCGATTTACCCTCGCTTCGCTTGGATGAGTACGCCGTATGTGGATTTTGTTCACAATTTCATGGGTTTTAATTTTTTTCGCGGAACCCTGATTCTTTTTCTAAAATAAAAGTAACCTAAGTTACTCCTTATAACAGCAGCTATCTACCAGTGAAAGTCCCGTCAAAATCGGTCCAGCCGTTTCGGAGATTAGCCGGAACAATCAGACAGACAGACAAAAATTGTAAAAAATGTTGTTTTGGTATATGTACCGTGTGTACATCCATATGCATTTAGTAAAAAGCGGTTATTTTAATATTACAAACAGGCACTCCAATTTTATTAATCTGTAAAGATAAGTATACTGTGAAAAAAACCACCAGTGTACACTGCAAACGTATAATAATTATTGATTTACATATAAGAATTACAACACACTGCATATATCACTGCTTTATACTAGAATTTACACAACACTGCTTCAGCATAATTACACAGTAACTCTTCCTGAACAAGAATGAATCCCAATCATAGAAAGCACTCCTTATATATTAATTTTAATTTCAATCAACCCACCTTTTTAATAATTTTAATGTAACTTCAACTACTTCCGGCGTAATCTTTAAATCATAGTAGTCAATTAATGTATTTAATTTATAAAAGCATACTTAAAATATAAAACATAATTTCATTGAAACTTTAGTTAATTACAAGAAATATAGGTAACTTTAAATATGTCTAACAATATTAGCACTAAAATTAATGAATCATAACAATACAGAAGCGATTAAATAAATTACAGAATATCTAACACTTGATATGTTTATTTCCTGAAAAAAAAATTAATCGGAAATGGGTGAAAATTAACCCGATGAGGTTTTCAGCTTATGAAGGTTGGATTCAGCCCTTTTTAACGTCCCACTGCTGGGCACGGGCCTCAATTGTGGGCTATGAAGTTTGATTTATTAAAATAGAAAAAAAATATAATGTTTAAATTTAACCGAGTACAGAAAAAATAGTATTGGAGTTTTAAGAATCACCAAGGGACAAATGCGAGCGAAGCGAGGGTGAGTCGTTAGTAAATAAATAAATATGTTGTGATATTAACACACAGTACCATCTAGTTCAATGGTAAGCTACGAGGCTTGTGTTATGGAAAACGGATAATTGATTCATTACCCATAAATACATACATAATATTACAAATATAAACACCACACATAATACATATAATATTGGAGTACAAACTTTCGTGCTCATCACACAAAATGAATGGCCACAGCGGGACTCGAACCCGCGACAGCTGGCACAGCAAGTAGGGTCACTACAAACAGAGCCAAAGGTGTCGTCTATGACGATATGGATGGCAGTTTTGAAAAAGAAGACAATCTGATAACTTGCCTGAAATAGACTTAGAGTTTAATGGTTGCCAATTATTTTTCAAATAGCTCAAATTTCGTGAGGAGTAAAAACGCAAAAGTAAGTATGTATTGCTTAAGAACATTTTACTTTTAATCGTAAAACATTTCATGTTTTATTAATGTACCTCATACGTCATATTGATACTATGAACTTGACATGATATTGACTTGATAGGGTGGGATTTATTAAAAACAATACGTTATTGTATCTACATAGTTTTATTCATTACTTACATCTTGTATTTTTTAATATGTAATGTAACAAGAAATTAACATACTAAACCTAGCCTGAATATTACGTACCAGAGGTACAAAGCCTTTTAGAACCCATAATATATTATTTTCAAAAGTAGGTTATTATTAGGATGTAGGTACGCGACTACGTCTATTAAGTATTATTAGCTAAGATCTAAAACCTCTCATATTAATTTCTTCCTTAATCTCTCCAGGATAATTTCTAAGAAATCCGTGCGAATTTCCGAGAATTCAATTGTATCCCAAGGGTGTTGCCATGATAAGGAAACCAGGATCTGATGATGGGATCCCAGAGAAATCGAGGGGAACTTTCGAAAATTGTAGCGGCAACTAGTGCGTTTGTTAACATTTTCATTAGGTATTTTAAAGCACTACTATTTAATGAAGGTCTGGAGTCGACCTGATGAACTCCTCAACGATTTACATCAATTAACTGGTGTTTGGGCTTGATTAATTTGTATTGATGATACATCTACACTAAAAAATGAAAAAAAAAATTTTTTTTTTAAAACAATAAAGACCGACTTCCAGGCACTGAAAAGTAAAAAATAACTAAACTACAACTAAACGGGGGTTTTCATTTAGAATAGATACTTAATCAGATTTTTTCGAAATCGGTGCCAGCCAATACAAATCAAAGCACACCGACTTCGAAAATATTCTAAGGTGCCTTTTGTATTTTTAATAATACAAACATAAGTAGCGCCACCTCTTGTCAAATTTTTATAACTGGCAGTAGCCATATTTTCAGATTTTTTCGAAGTCGGTGCCAGCCAATGCAAATCAAAGCACACCGACTTCGAAAAAATCTGATTAAGTATCTATTCTAAATGAAAACCCCCGTTTAGTTATTTTTTACTTTTCAGTGCCTGGAAGTCGGTTTTTATTTTTTTTTTATAATTTTTTTGTTTCCAAACCGACAGGTCATGATAGACGTGCTTTCTATTAATTTCAGTCAAAATAGTGCAAGTAGGTTTTTTTTTCTATTGCCAAATGTTCGGCATTCAAACCGAATTTCGGCCGAATGCCGAAGTTCGGCTCAGCTGCCAAAATTCAAAACGAATTTCGGCCCATCCCTAATTTATATCTATTTAAAACTTAGAGAGACGCGCCCAAGCTAAGCGAGGGTAAGCCGCTAGTTATCCATGATAGAAAGAAAAGTAGTTTTATACTTTTAGCGCATATTTAAATTAAACAAAAACTCATAAACGAATAAATATTTTGTATTACCTAATCTTTCTGTTCTCAAACTTCAAACTTCTTAAAAAATATATTCGGCTTTGGGGGGGGGGTCATGACCCCCATGACCCCCCCCCCCTGGATCCGCGCTTGATAAATGTATAAAACGCGAATACAAAAATATATATATACCTTGATATATGGGAAGTAATTTGGGATAAGAATCCTGTTAATATTATAAATGCGAAGGTTTGTGCGGACGTATGGATGTCTGGATGTATTATAGATGTATGGATGTTTATTACTCTTTCATGCACAAACTACTGAATGGATTTTAATGAAACTTTACAATTAAATAGTTCATACATCAGAATAACACAAACGCTACCTTTTATCCCGGAAAAATGAACGCTTTCCGTGGGATAGATTTATTTTTGTTTTTCTAGAGCGCATCCGAGCGAAGCGAAGGTGAGCCACTAGTTGTTCAATAAAAATGATAATGTCTAATTGACCAATACTAAAAAGCTGTAAATAAAAATAATATTTATAAAAAAAATCCCGACTGCGAAAAAAAGATAACAAGTTGATGTAGAAACATAGAATTATGCAGTAGTTTAGTAGTATTAGTATTCGTTAAAGCTAACATGTAAAGGTTAAATGAAAATTAATATACAAATGAATGCAACGACTTTATATAAAGCTAATCCACAGTATAAAAATCTGTTAGAAGAATTTCTTTTGCAGTTAGTTACAAAAGTTTCTTTATGCTTCGTTCTAGTTAAAATAACAGTGCACTGTTAAATAAAAATATAAATATTTCTTCTGTATTTCAGGAAATGGCAACTAATAACGCAAATAAAACTTCTGTGGAGCCAGAGGTGGAAAGTGGAAAATCTGGAGATAGAGTCTTCATAACAGGAATGTCAGGATTGTATCCTGAATCCCATAACGTGAAGGATTTGTCGAATATTTTATATAATAAGGTACGTGTATAAATAGGAAAAGACAACAGTTCAATTTCTCCGTTTTTGAATGTTTTTTGTTTTTTTGTTTAGTAGCCATAGACGAGCTTCAATGTTATCGATATAGTTATTTTTTTATTTAGATAGGTAAAATTTATGTATGGTAAGTCCGGAAGAGTTGCCTATAGTTTTAAAAAACGATCAATATTAATTATATGTGTAAGCACCTCTGATATTTTCATGTGCGAATCATTTTTAACATGATTACCACTTGCCTTACGGTGAAGGAAAACATCGTGAGGAAACTTGCATGTCTGAGAGAACCTAACAAGTTTTCGAAAGACTATGGCCTGATCCCCCTCATATTGAAGATAGGCCCGTGTCCAGCAGTGGGACGATAAAAAGGGCTGAATACTAAAGAATTTTGGAAAAAAAATTATTGCAAACTATCTCAAACATTACATTCTAACGTATAAGTTAACTACACTTTCCTTATTTTACAAATTAACACCAAAATATTAATTATAAGTAATATGTCTTTGTACGGGCCAGTACATAATATTTGTCGCGTAAGCACATTACGCCATATTAGTAGAGGCTATATATATAATCCAAAGAGTAGTCGTAGTCGTAGTCGTCGCCGTACGCGCTCACGGGTCGTTCTATCAATATCACTCTATCAATATCATTCTATCATTAAAACTACGGTTAATATACAATTAAGTTTATCTCGGACTATCATTTATTAATTAATAATTTCTATCAGTAATTTCTATCAGTAAATTATAACTATCAACCAAAGACTGTAGGGGTTTTCGTCTCAGCCCGTACATCTTTGTGGTCCTTCGAGAAACAAAATCCTTCGAGTGGACCTCGCGTGTGTTCATAGATTAGTTCCGTGTATCACATGTGAGGACATACGTATCAGGAGACGAATAACGTGAATTAACAGCATCTCCGGCGCGTGGATTTATAACCATTGCCTATCACTTGGGATTTGGTGCGTATAAACGGCTCACCAACACAACGCAACGCAACGTGTGCAGCTATCCAGATTAATCAAGTAAGATCTTTCCTTATTTGTATTACTATCATCACTATCAGCATGTCGAGTATGGAAGATATATTAGCCAATCAACAACAGCTATTTGAGGCAGTCGAGCAAGTTTACACGAACTTTAAAAAGGATAGTGCCGACCGAAAGACGCCTGATTATATCAGGCGGAGGTTGGATACCTTAGATAAGTACTGGCAGGAACTACAGTCAAACCATTTTCTATTAGGCGAAATCGAATACGCCAAGTCTCATTCCTATTTTACGAGCAATCAATTTGAGATTATAAAACAAAGGTACGATAATATTAGATTAGCAATTTCTAACTATCAAAGTAAGGAAGAGCATCCCGCAAAACTTATTCAAAAATCAGCGAGTCCACTAACTATACCCGGTCCGTCTCGTCAGTTGTCATCTCAGTCTCAGGGGACGAGCAGCAAGACTGACGAAATGTTACGTAAGCAGAGCAGCAACTTTAAAGCATTTGAGCACACAGTATCAAATATTGATTTACAATCGGTATCAGAGAAATGGGAGTTCGATCATTTATTACGAGCAATACAATCGCGTTGGTCCTTAATTGACACTTTACACTGGGAATTAGATAGCGAAATTGGGAATAGAAATCCAGAGTATGAATCCTTATTTTTTAAATACGAAAAAACGTATAATGACATAGTAAAATCTATAAACCGGAAGCTGTGGTCCGTATCACATAGGGACCAGTTGACGCCGCACGTAGAGATACCAACTTTCAGCGGTAGTTACCATCAGTGGAGCTCATTTAAAGACTTGTTCACCGAAACAATTCATAGAAGTCCGTCATTATCGAATGCGCAAAAGATGCAATTTCTAAAAACAAAGGTAAAGGGCGAAGCAGAAAGGCTCATACAACACTTGCCTATTACCTCTGATAACTATACAATTAGTTGGGATATTTTAAATAACAGGTACAACAATAAGCGCTTAATTTTCCGTTCGCACATTGATATATTGTTAAACATCCCGGTAGTACAACAAACTTCATTAAATCATATTAAGCGTATTCATGATATAACTTTAGAGACATTAAACGCTATAAAGAACTTGGGTGTCGACGTGGAATCCTGGGACCCGCTACTCGTTCACATCCTTTCGCAAAAATTGGATACAGAAACATACCATGACTACCTATCAGCCGGAAAACAACCAAGGGAGATACCTAATTTGCAAGAATTTTTGTCATTTTTAGAGAGTAAATTTACTAGTTTAGAGTCAGCTCGTAAGAAACCAGAATATCATAATATGAACAAAATGCATAAGACGAATAATTTTGCACCGCAACAATTTAATAAATATAATAAAAGTTTTAACAAGCAAGCATTTCCGGCGCATAGTAGGTTAATTTCGCAACCACCGAATATTAAAAACAATAGTTCATGGAGATTTTTCAAATGTGGATTATGCAAAACTAACGAACATTCATTATTTTATTGTCGCCAATTTTTAAATATGACACCGCAGCAAAAACGACGAACTGTGTCAAAACTTAATGTATGTGAAAACTGTCTTTATTCGCATAACGGCAAGCCATGTATTTCCGAAAAACGATGTATTAAGTGTAACGAAACACATAATACGATTTTACATGAATCATTTAGGCAATCAGGTCAAACAAATAGTCTAGAGCCCTCTCAGCAAATCCAAAGCAACTCGCACGTGTCGTTGCAACACGGCATGCCTGAAGTACTTTTAGCTACAGCCATTATTAAAGTACAAAAATATGATGGGACTTTTGTTAACATGCGAGCCCTTATAGACCAGGGCTCCCAAACCTCGCTTATCACCGAAAATGCAGCTCAAGTACTCGGTCAACCTAGGTCGAGATGTCAGGGGGTGATATCAGGGGTAGGTGCGAAAGAGAGCAACTGTAAGGGCGTCATATCTATTAAATGTGTATCGAAGAATAGCCATTTTGAATTTAAGACCGAAGTTTATATCATGAAAAGCCTTATCAAGAATCTACCTAATTATACATTTTCTAAACCATCGTGGCATTTATTAGAGAACATTGCTTTAGCAGATCCCGAGTTCTATGTTAGTCGTCCGATTGACCTACTTCTAGGTGCGGATATTTATTCATTAATTTTATTAAAAGGAGTTCGTAAGGCCGATAATCATATACCAATAGCACAAAATACACGTTTGGGCTGGATATTAACGGGAAACGTTAAAACTTTACAGTGCAACGTAATTATTAACAACTTAGAGGAAATACAAAAATTCTGGGAAATTGAAGATATCAGTTTAGAATCAAATTTATCATACGAAGATCAACAATGTGTGGAATACTATAAGTCGACCACGACACGACGTGAAGATGGGCGATATCAAGTTCGGTTACCCATGACGCAAAATTTTCAAGACAAGCTAGGAGAGTCGAAAATCAAGGCTATAGCACAGTTTAAGTCATTAGAGAAAAGATGGAACAAACATACAAACATAGCAAAACAATACAAATTATTTATGAATGAGTATCGTACGCTCGGTCACATGATACCCGCGCGCGGTAACTCGAGTCCGGCATATTTCAACACGCATCATTGTGTACAATCTGATGACTCGATAAATTCTAAGTTTAGAGTTGTATTTAATGCCTCAAGTAAAACGACATCAGGGTACAGTTTAAATGACGTCATGCAATGTGGTCCAAATTTACAACAAGATTTACAATCACTCATTATAAGGTGGAGACAGTATCAAATAGCCTTTACCGCAGACATTGAAAAAATGTTCCGGCAAATTTGGCTTCATCCAGAAGACCAACAATTATTAAAAATAGTTTGGCGTGATTCAGTTTCAGAACGTATCCAAGAATATCAGCTTAGTACGGTCACATACGGTACTAAAGCGGCGCCTTTCTTAGCTATGATGACGCTCAAACAACTTGCTAAGGATGAGGGTGCAAGCTATGGAAATAGTCAAGCTATAGATGCTTTAAATAATTCATTTTTCATGGATGACCTTGTCCACGGGTGTCACGATATCAAGTCAGCAAAAAAGCTACAGCTAGACATTATTAACTTATTAAAGTCGGGAGGCTTTCATCTGCGAAAATGGAAGTCAAATGATCAAGAGTTATTACAAGACGTTGAAGTAGACCAAGCCTATCAAGATCCATTTAGCTTCAAGCACGCGGAGCATACCAAAACGTTGGGGCTAGCATGGAACTCACAGGAAGATATTTTCACATTCTCTTCAAGATTAGAACCAACCGATTTAACAACTAAAGTCACGAAACGAAGCCTTCTTTCCGACATATCAAAATTATTTGACCCACTGGGTTGGCTTTGCCCACTATCAACCAAATTAAAAATTCTTTTTCAACAAGTATGGGCAGCAGATATTAGGTGGGATGAACAAGTACCAGACCATATTTGTAAGGAATGGATTAAGGTTCGAAATGACATGCATAATATCAATACTTTGAAATTAAAGCGATGGCTACATACCCACGAGAGTGACAATATTGAGTTACATGGATTCAGTGACGCGTCTTTGAAGGCATATGCATGTGTTATTTACTGTCGTATAAACAAGGATAACAAATCAACAATTGTTTTATTAGCGAGCAAAGCAAGGCTCGTTCCTACCAGCAAATCCGTGACATTACCCAGGCTAGAACTGAGCGGAGCACTACTCCTATCACGACTTATGAAAAAAGTCGAACAATGTTTGCAAGGCCATAATATTAAGGTTTATGGCTGGATTGACTCAACGGTGGTGTTGGGTTGGCTTAATGGTGGTGCTGCCAAATGGAAAACATTCGTAGCTAATAGAGTGAGTGAAATTACTCAAACCATGCCATCGAACTGCTGGCGTTACGTAAAGTCAGAAGAAAACCCTGCTGATTGCGCCAGTCGTGGTTTGACGGCTACTCAGTTGAAGGAACATCATTTGTGGTGGCAGGGTCCAACTTGGCTAGCAATTTTTTTTTTTTTTTTTTTTTTTTTTTTTTTTTTTTTTTTTTTTTTTTAAACTTAATTGAAGATTTAAATTATTTAACTCCATCACATTTTTTATCAAGTGGGCCAATACTATCAATTTATGAAACTGAATGGGACCTAAGGACAAGGTGGCATCTCAAACAAAAAATATTCCAGGATATCTGGAAGAGATGGCAGCAAGAGTACCTCACCAACCTATCAGCACGAAGCAAGTGGCGACAACCGCAAGAAAACATCAAATTAAATGACATCGTGATCATAAATGACGCGAATCTTCCCCCGGGAAAATGGGCGTTAGGACGAGTACTGGCGTTACATCCCGGAAAGGACGGTCATGTACGAGTAGTAACATTAAAAACAAAAAATGGACTTATGAAGAGGCCTGTTATAAAATTGTCAATTCTGCCCGTACAACAAGAAAAACCAGAAGTGGAAGATAAAAAATGTATACGTGAAAGAAATCCGAGATGTATGAAGAAAAAACTCAATTTTGCGACGGTCGCTACCTCTATAATATTATTTTTTATGACTTTAATGACAAATGCCTTTGGGTTATATAATAATACGTCTTTACAAAATAATTGCGGTCTGTTCTTTGATAAAGTTGTAAACATGCATTTAATTCAAGATGATTGGCGACTGGTCGTCTATTACGATATCAATCCATACTGGGAAGGCACTAAGGCGGCAAATAAATATATACAATATTTACAAACCATATGCGCAACGATAAAAGATCATTCACCTTGCGACGGTGTTATGTATCAATTGAATCACCAGTATTCCGACCTACAACAATACAATAGCAAGTGGCTAGATCAGCAATTTGACGTAAACACGCGTCAGCGCCGGCGGCGCCGAGGTCTTATTAACGGTATAGGTAATATAGCAAATTCATTGTTTGGAATATTGGATAGTAATTTTGCAAATAAATACG
Organism: Argynnis bischoffii washingtonia; assembly: GCA_033884665.1. NCBI lineage: Eukaryota > Metazoa > Arthropoda > Insecta > Lepidoptera > Nymphalidae > Argynnis > Argynnis bischoffii. Next base: position 4,836,183 of record CM066628.1, on the reverse strand, counting down.
AACAAGACATTGGTTTAATAAGAGATAATGAAAAACATCTGATTAAGCTATGGAAAAATCAAACGTCGATCATTGAAGCGGAATTTAACCTCATCAAAAGGGCTGAATTTATCATGAACAAGTATCATAAAACAATTAATAAAAAGCTTATGGAGCTAAATTCCTCTGTGAACATTCTTAGATCTGAACTCCAAAATAATTCATATATTACAGATTTTACTTTGTCAGCAATGATCACAAATAATATGCTACATGATCTTAGGAGAATTCAAGATTATCTCCTGGACACGATCACCGACGTGTTCCACGGAAAATTCAGTGTACATCTTCTTCATCCCGAGCAATTACAACAAGAATTAAGTGTCATATCTACATATCTGCCCAGAGATCTATGCTTACCAACTGACCACGCGGACCTATCTAAATTATACAAAATATTAAAGGTTAAAGCCCACCTATCAAAAGACTTCCTCATATTTGAAATTCGTATTCCCTTAATCACAAGAGATTCTTTCGAAATATTCAAAGTTATATCTATTCCCAAACAAGCAGAAAACAACATGGTCAGCATTTTACCTTTAAGTGAAATGTTGGCTTTAAACTTAAACAAGGATTTGTTTTTATCTTTAACGGAAACCGATTTAAATTTATGTATTGAACAAGATATTGATACTGTGTTGTGTTCTATTAAGAAACCGATTTACCATATGAGAAATGACCAAAGTTTGTGTGAGAAGAGACAGAATTCCAATACATGTAAAACTATTATTAGTCCCTGCAAAAATGTTTTTACTCAAACGAACAAACTAAATACATATTTTTATTTCTGCTGTAATAAATGCTACATTCGATTACTATGCATGGATCATGTTACCGCCATACAATTAAATAATACTGGACTGTTGACAGTGGATCCGGGCTGTCATATAAAATCAGCTGATTTCTCTTTTTATTCTCAAAACCAATATTTTAGTAAAATGAACACGAAACTCGACTTTAAATTACCAGAAATTGCACCGATTAACTACTTAATTAATATTTCGGTACCCGATTCGCCTTCCAGTACTAGTTTAGAAACTGTAATCGATCAGAAACAGCTACTTGCAATCCAAGAGCAATTGGATACTATAAAAAGAAGCGAACCAAGTATAGAAGGAGTATCATACCATCATATTCATCATTACACCGTGACCTACTTAGTGGTGGCGGTAGCCGCAGCGGTCGCAGCGGTATATGGATGGCGGCGCGTCAAACGCGCGCGTCGCCCACCAGCGCATTGCGCGCGAGTAGAAGAGCCAGGGGATAGTGAAGTGAACAGTGTAAGGTTAAAAGGTGAAGTGAGTGACAAAACTAACAGTGAGCGTAGGTTCCGGCAAAATAGGGGCACTTCGCCAGTGCTTCAGCCAGTTTTTACTATAACTGATACCGGTGTTTAGTTTAAGATTTAATTGTTATGTATCATATAAGAATAAGTGAAAATGCCCATCATCTTGTATTAGATTAAGTGCACCTCATCAACGTTCTTTTCTTTCGGCCCGGGAGCATGTACGGGCCAGTACATAATATTTGTCGCGTAAGCACATTACGCCATATTAGTAGAGGCTATATATATAATCCAAAGAGTAGTCGTAGTCGTAGTCGTCGCCGTACGCGCTCACGGGTCGTTCTATCAATATCACTCTATCAATATCATTCTATCATTAAAACTACGGTTAATATACAATTAAGTTTATCTCGGACTATCATTTATTAATTAATAATTTCTATCAGTAATTTCTATCAGTAAATTATAACTATCAACCAAAGACTGTAGGGGTTTTCGTCTCAGCCCGTACAGTCTTTATGTAAAAACTTCCACACTGTCATTGACTGTTGACTGACGTATTATGGACGCGTTCCGAATCATGCAAAATTAAATAATTTAACTTTTAAATTTATTAGGCGTCCCTCACGGACTTATCCCATATATAAAATCAGAAGGCTGACATATTCTCTGAAAAAAAAAACAGCAAAACATTAATATTATCACGCTGCAGCATGAACCCAGGCAACCGCCGTCAAACGAATGCATCTTAGCTTTACTCCGGGTCATTTCACAATCCCCGCAAGGGGAGTGGGGAAATGGCTTCAGGGCATAGCCCTCTGGCCGTAGGTTCTCACGCCGCCCACAATTATGGGCGTGTCTCTGGGTGGGCCCTTCTGGGACCCATGAAAGCTTCGGTGTAGGGGAGAGCCGCCCGGGCAATCAGCCCAGCCGGGTGAGACCCTGTTCAGGGAGGCCCAGCCAGGCGATCAGCAACCGATCGGCGGCTACTCCGACGTCTCAGAGGCAATTAGGTCGCGTGGGAGCGCGAAGCAATCCGGTGGGCGGGCGTGCCAGGGGGCTATGCCCCTGATGTGGCCGTGTGTAGAGGCGTCCGCCTTCTCCAGCATCCCCCTACTGGAGCGGCGGATGAAATCTTCGATGCTCTCGACACGAAGGTCGCGCTGTATAGTAGCGTTCCTCACGTATCTAGGCGCACCGACGATTCTTCGGAAGCAGATCGCTTGAATCGTTCGATGTCGCTTCCTTTGGTGCTTGGATGTTAGAGCGGTGGTAAGGCGTCCAGGGCCCTCTGCATCTTCACGGCGGCGTGGGTGATGTTGAGGGACGTGGTGATGATCGCCACGTCGTTCGCGAAGAGTGCGAGAAAAGCGCTTGTGGCTATGGGGATATCGTCGGTGTATAGCGCGTATAATTACGGCGAGAGTACGCTGCCCTGGGGTACTCCGATGGGCGGTGATAGGTCTTTCGGTCGAAGTGGCGTCCTCCACCCGGACGCGGAAAGTGCGACCTTGAAGATACGACGCCACCAGCAGCACGATGCGCCTGGGGATCGTAGTGGCCATCAGCTTGGATAGAAGGCCCTCGTGCCAAACTCGGTCGAAGGCCTTCTTGACATCCAAAAATGCGGTGATAACTTTCTCTCTCCTGTTGAGGGCTGCGGTGACATGGTGGAGGACTCTGGCCACCTGAAGGGTCGTCGAGTGACCGTGGCGGAACCCAAGCTGTTCGGGACGCGGTTGACAGTGCGCCTGCCTCTTAGCCAGCTCGCGTGCCGCCTTTTATAGAGTTTTGGTGGTGCGGGTTTTGCCCGTTGCACGTGTTGCTTTCCAATATATGTAGATGGCGTGCCGTCATATACTTTTTTCCACAATAATGATTATTTTTTTGTTTAAATGCTACCACCTTTTTTAATGTTGAGAAATGTATTTCCGCATACCATCTATGTATGTATATATACAGGTATATACCAGGTGATTATGTGGGACTCATTAGCTAGAAGAGCCAGTACTAACCACTAAAACCTCTCATTTACATTAGTTACAATTTGTCACTCCTTAGGCGTAAAGCCAAGATAATCTTGAGTTGTAGTCTCAAAATTATCGATTACATTCTTTTGATGAGCAAGAGATTAGCCAGCGAAAGGTTTCTAAGGAGGACTCGATAAAACCAGTTATTATCATTTTCCGTGGAAAAGAAAGATTTTCATGAAGTAAAAGGTATCCTAAATGTTGACCTGAGTAACAAGTTATCACTTTACCAAATTTCGTTTAAATCGGTTCATTATTTTTTGCATGAAACGCGCACACACAAACAGACATACAGACAAACACACAAACAAACGTACAAAAAAACAGACATACAGACAAACAGACAAATAGACATACAGACAAACGGACAAATTTTTTAATAACTATTGTTTTGTGATCTATATTGTATACATAATACGCTACAGTCATTGTTTTAAAAAAACTATCACTTGTCTATATGGATAATTATTAGGTCTGTTAAGATAGCAGTGAAAGGTTAGCAGAATCAATCGAAACATACATGGTATTTTGTAGCTAATTTGTTGCTAATTAGTTGCTAAAACCCCGATTTTGTTGCTTTGTCCGATTTCAAAAAAAATGAGTTACTGCTATCTTAACGTTAAGCTAGCAGTAAACTCGCGGGATCGGCACGGATTAAATTCAATTATACATCAGAATTTGTTGCTAATTTGTTGCTGAAAAATAACGTAAGAAAATTTGAAAAATCCCTAGAATTGGCTAGAACTGGAGACCTGTAGCCGTGTCCATGCTATCTTAACATGGAGTTTTTGGTAACAAGGTGATGGCATGGATGTTGTTGCTGTTCGCAAATAATATTAGGATACCCCAAAGAGCCAGCAACAAAATAAAAACTAAAAATCTGCTACACCTGAAGACCTGTAGCCGTATCCATGCTATCTTAACATACACTTTTTTTAACAAAACGATGACATGGATTTTATTGCGAGTTCCAAATGACATCAGGACATCCAAGAGAGTCAGCAACAAAATAAAATCTAAAAACCTGCTAGACTTGGAGACCTGTAGCCGACTATCAGTGTCCATGCTATCTTAACGTGCAGTTTTTAAAACAAGATGGTGGCATGGATTTTGTTGCTAGCCGTAAATAACATCAGGTCACCCCAAAGAGTCAGAAACAAAATAGAAACAAAAAATCTGCTACACCTGGAGACTTGTAGCCGTATACATGCTATCTTAACATGCACTTTTTGTAACAAGACGATGGCATGGATTTTGTTGCTAGTCGCCAATGACATCAGGACATCCCAGAGAGTCAGCAACAAAATAAAATCTAAAAACTTGCTAGACCTGGAGACCTGTAGCCGTCTATCAGTGCCCATGCTATCTTAACGTGCAGTTTTTAAAATAAGACGGTGGCATGGATTTTGTTGCTAGTCGTAAATAGCATCAGGCCACTCCAAAGAGTCAGAAACAAAATAGAAACTGAAAATCTGCTACACCTGGAGACCTGTAGCCGTATCCATCCTACCTGAACATGTACTTTTTTTAACAAGACGATGGCATGGATTTTGTTGCTGGTCGCAAATGACATCAGGATACTCAAGAGAGCCAGCAATTAAATAATACAAAAAAACTGCACGTTAAGACGTAAACATAGCATTGACACTTATAGTCTGCTACAGGTCTCCAGGTCTAACAGGTTTTTAGTTTTTATTTTGTTGCTGACCCTCTGGGATGTCCTGATGTCATTGGCGACTAGCAACAACATCCATGCCATCGTCTTGTTAAAAAAAGTGTATGCTAAGATAGCATGGATACGGCTACCGGTCTCCAGGTCTAGCAAATTTTTTATTTATATTTTGTTGCTGACTCTCTGGGATGTCCTGATGTCATTGGCGACTAGCAGCAAAATCCATGCCATCGTCTTGTTACAAAAAGTGCATGTTAAGATAGCATGTATACGGCTACAAGTCTCCAGGTGTAGCAGATTTTTTGTTTCTATTTTGTTTCTGACTCTTTGGGGTGACCTGATGTTATTTACGGCTAGCAACAAAATCCATGCCACCGTTTTGTTTTAAAAACTGCACGTTAAGATAGCATGGACACTGATAGTCGGCTACAGGTCTCCAGGTCTAGCAAGTTTTTAGTTTTTATTTTGTTGCTGACTCTCTGGGATGTCCTGATGTCATTGGCGACTAGCAACAAAATCCATGACATCGTCTTATTAAAAAAAGTGCATGTTAAGATAGCATGGATACAGCTACAGGTCTCCAGGTCTAGCAGATTTTCAATTTAAATTTTGTTGCTGGCTCTCTAGAGTGTCCTGATGTCATTTGCGACCAGCAACAAAATCCATGCCATCGTCTTGTTAAAAAAAGTGCATGTTAAGATAGCATGGATACGGCTACAGGTCTCCAGGTGTAGCAGATTTTTAGTTACTATTTTGTTTCTGACTCTTTGGTGTAACTTGATGTTATTTGTGACTAGCAACAAAATCCATGCCACCGTCTTGTTTTAAAAACTGCACTTTATGATAGCATGGGCACTGATAGTCGGGTACAGGTCTCCAGGTCTAGCAGGTTTTTAGTTTTTATTTTGTTGCTGACTCTCTGAGATGTCCTGATGTCATTTGCAACTAGCAACAAAATCCATGCCATCGTTTTCTTAAAAAAAAGTGTACGTTAAGATAGCATGGATACGCCTACAGGTCTCCAGGTGTAGCAGATTTTTAGTTTCTATTTTGTTGCTGGCTCTTTGGGGTGTCCTTATGTTATTTGCGAACAGCAACAAAATCCATGCCATCATCTTTTAAAAAAAAGTGCATGTTAAGATAGCATGTATACGGCTACAAGTCTCCAGGTGTAGCAGATTTTTTGTTTCTATTTGGTTTCTGACTCTTTGGGGTGACCTGATGTTATTTACGACTAGCAACAAAATCCATGCCACCGTCTTGTTTTAAAAATTGCACGTTAAGATAGCATGGACACTAAAAGTCGGCTACAGATCTCCAGGTCTAGCAGGTTTTTAGTTTTTATTTTGTTGCTGACTCTCTGGGATGTCCTGATGTCATTGGCAACTAGCAACAAAATCCATGCCATCGTTTTGTTAAAAAAAGTGTATGTTAAGATAGCATAGATACGGCTACAGGTCTTCAGGTGTAGCAGATTTTTAGTTTCTATTTTGTTGGTGGCTCTTTGGGGTGGCCTGATATTATTTGCGAACAGCGACAAAATCCATGCTATCACCTTGTTATCAAAAACTCTATGTTAAGATAGCATGGACACGGCTACAGGTCTCCAGTTCTAGCCAATTCTAGGGATTTTTAAATTTTCTTACGCTATTTTTGAGCAACAAATTAGCAACAAATTCTGATGTATAATTAAATTTAATCCGTGCCGATCCCGCGAGTTTACTGCTAGCTTAACGTTAAGATAGCAGTAACTCATTTTTTTTTAAATCGGACAAAGCAACAAAATCGGGGTTTTAGCAACTAATTAGCAACAAATTAGCTACAAAATACCATGTATGTTTCGATTGATTCTGCTAACCTTTCACTACAATCTTAACAGACCTATAATTATTATCACAACAATTATTTTGAGATTTTTCTAACTTTAAGTTGATCTCAATATGGGGTTTTTTGCTGTTTTACAATGCAACATGTTAAATATTTTTAGTAGGTTTTCTACATATTGTTGTTGATCAACAGTTATTAATTTATTTTTCAAATCAACTCTTAAACCTAAACATTGTTTTATTTGGCCTAAATCTCTTATTTAAAATTTACCACCTAACTTATTTATCAAGTCTGTAGTTGCCATTTTACAGTTAGTAAAAACAAATAATGCTATAATAACTTTAACATTTTCATTATATTTTGTAAATAGACAAGGTTCATATTTTGATTTTTGATAGCCTAAACTTATTAAATAATCATTTATTCTCTTATACCAAGAACGGGATGATTGCTTAAGGCTTTATATATAGCACATTTTAATTTTATCACTTTGTTATTCTCACTATTAGCTTCATAAGTTACAGGTTTTTACATATACATAGTTTCCTTTAAGTATTGTATTGTATTCAGCCCTTTTTAACGTCCCACTGCTGGGCACGGGCCTCCCTTCAATACGAGGGGAATCAGGCCATAGTCCATCACGCTGGCCAAGTGCGGATTGGCGGACTTCACATGTCTTTCGAAAACTTGCTAGGTTCTCTAAGACATGCAGGTTTCCTCACGATGTTTTCCTTCACCGTAAGACAAGTGGTAATCATGTTAGAAATGATTCGCACATGAAAATATCAGAGGTGCGAGACTCGGGATTTGAATCCGCTTCACTCGGTTTCCCAAGCGAGCGCGTTACCACTAGGCTACCACGTTCCTTTAAGTAACTATTCAAAAATATCTAAACTAAGTTTTGCAGCTATAGAAAATAACCCCTCAATGTAAAATATCGAAGCACTGGGGAAAAAGTCTCATGATAGTCAATATCTGCTTTTTGTGAAAACCCTTTAGCCACTACTTTAGACACTTGTCGGTGGTAGGGCTCTGTCAAGCCTGAGGAGTCCGACTGGATGGGCACCACCCCCTTATCTATTTCTGCCGCCAAGCAACAATGATTGCATTGTTGTGTTCCGGTTTGAAGGATAAGGTAGCCAGCGCAATTACAGGCAAGAGGCATATCATTTTAGTCCTCACAGTGGCAACGCACCTGTGGTTCTGCATTTTTGTTATATAAAACTTAAGTGCATGAACCGTAGGTGTTATGGGCGACAAGTATCGCTTTCCATCAGGTGGACTGTCTGCTCGTTTATCACTGAGTACCATAAAAAAAAAAAAAAAAAAAAAACACTAACCTTGCCCGGTATCTCACATTTCCTGTACTATCATATTTTTTTTGAATACACACTTGCACTGAACTATTGTTGCATTCTGTGGTTGATTGGTAAGTTCCCATGCATCGTTTTTCTTAACCTTTCGTGAACTACGTGCATAAAAGTTACATCGCGAACCATGTGGAGTTTCTCAGACCCCACAAGTTATCAGAGCAAGGAATGTGTAATTTGTGATTATTTGTTTATATTGTTTAAAATTATTGTTGTATGTCTATTTAAGGGCAATTATAAAACAAAACCAAGTAAAATAATCAACATTTTTAATCTTTTACAAAAAAAAAAACAAAACATAGTCTTTTTTTTTACGAACTAAAATTTAGCCTCTTCTTTGGAATGAAAAATTAACAAAATTAGTTTAATTTAGTTAGTCTTCATGAGGTCCAGGCTGATTAAATTAAGTACAATTTTTGCAGTATAAGTGAGCATGCTCTAAGCATATAGGTATATCGCAACGCTAACAACTGTATTTGGTTTTTCGATCTTTCTTTCTGTCACATTCTGAAAACCTTATTTTAGATCTAGGCATTTTTGCTGGTGGTTCAGAGGGTATTTCACCGAGCAATTCATGTAAGCGCTTACGAGATTTTTTTGGAATCCGCAGATTATCTTTGTGGTTTGTCAAATCGAACAAATCTCAAATTATGAACGAAGTTTCTTCTACGAGTATGATCGGTATTCCCTATTTCGATACCATTAACATCTCTCATATCATTATCATAACACGTCCGAACCCACATCTCCCTCGAAAGCCAACTAACTTTTCATCTAATTAGGTATTCAAAATTACAAATATTCTATTAATACTGTATTTCACAACAAAATTATTACTCACTGTGAGACCCGAACCCACTTTGCGTACGTCTGTTTATTACGTCGGCAACGCGATTATTAAATCACTATCACCAAACGGTGTGGCAACGTCGCAACTCCAGCTACTTAAAGTGTCGAAAACGCCACGCGAATTTTTAAAGAGTTACAAAGATTTTTGTGTGACTGGGGTCTATTAAAGCCCACATGGTTCACGGAAGGTTAAATGATTCCAATTCCTCTTTCATGCTTGCTCTCCATAAAAGTCTCTCTGATCGATTTAAAGCTTATTGAAGTGTGATATTCTCTTCATCGTGATCTATAGGCTTAGCAATACATAAATGGTTATATCCAAAACGATCTGAAACTTTCCTGGTTCTTTTGGGAGTAGTTTCTTCATAGTTTAAATTCACTTGTGCAATATCTGGATCAGGTACTACATCAAAAAAACTATCATCTGAGGTGCCCAAGGAAGTGTCCTCTGGAATATATGTACAATCGGTATCTTCATATTTAACTTCAGAGTCTGTATCATATGAAGGTATATTCTCTTTTTCTTCCATTTTTTGCTCTTCCGCTGAAGCCTTACACTCAACTGGAATATCTACTGTATTATTATTTGATGTTTCCATTATGATGACATCTCTGCTTGTCATAACCGAGTTATTTTCTGGGTCAAAAACCCTATACTCTTTACATTTTCAGCATAGGCAACTAAAACTAGCTCTTTAGCTTTCTTATCCCATTTCAAACGCTTTTCTTTTGGGATATGTATCATCACTTTACTTCCAAAATTTTTTACATGGCTTGAGTTGGGTTTTTGGTATCCAGGCTTCATATGGAGTTATATTTTTTAATCCATTAACAACTGGCCTATTGCTTAAGTAGACAGAGGTGTTTATGGCTTTTGACCAAATTTTTTTATGTAAACCTGCATCAAAAATCAGACATCTTGCCTTTTCTACTAATGATCTGTTCATTATTTCGCTCAAGCTATTTTGTTGAGGAGTGTAAACATTTTTTTTGATGTCTGATACTTGCGTCTTTCAAATATTTTTCAAACCCATTGCTACAGAACTCTAGGCCATTATCTGTCCTCAAGATTTTAATGTTTCTTCCTTTTTGATTTTTAACCATATTTTCAAACTGCTTAAAATATTTAAAAGTAAAGGTGTATTATCTCTAGTGGCACACTGCTCCTCGTATCTACATGGCCAAATGGCAAGCGTGTCTGTTTACCTTTGCAACATGTAGTGCATGTACTTTTGTTTATCACTGGTCTGTCTGTATATAATATTCCCGAGACCGCTTCGTCTTTCATCTTGTCTAAACTGACACTATTTATGTGCCCCATGCGCCGATGCCAGGTTTTACTTGATGCTAGCACTGTTGCTGCCAATAACTGTTCTGTTTTCATAGTGTATGATTTGTACACACCTTTGACTAATTCTGCCACTGTAACGAGTTCTTTCTGTCGATTGTAGATATAGTAAGAGTTTTATTTAAAAACCACACTTACCGTTCGCGATCAACTTACTCACGGAAAGCAAGTTGGTTGTCAAATTAAGTATGCACAATACATCTGAAACTGTGATGTCATACTCTACACTATTCACAACTGTAATGATATTTACATCGCCAGAACACAGCACTGGCATACATGTTTGATTCGCAACAATTACTTATTTTGTTTCGTGTTCATATGTTGACTCGTTTCGCTGTCGATGTACAATTGTTGCTATTGAATTTACCACTTAAAAATATGACATTAAATGCATTAGATTGTTTCCTCTTATTTATCTCCGAGTTTGGGACGTTGTCGGGACATTGGTTTTTATAATGACCGGTTCGCTTGCATTCTATGACTTTGATATTTTTGTCGTGTCACACAGATTGTCTTTGGCTATTTTTGTTATTGCCATATTATAATCGCTGCATTCCTTTCGCGACATAAGCATTCTCGGAAACGGAATCGTTCTATCTTCACTACACATGACCACCAACTTTGTTTTTATGACGTCAGCACTTATTTCAATGCCGGAATGTTCGATTGCCATTAACATAGGGCTATATTTTTTATACCGCTAACATTTATGCAACAATCCACTCATCTATAATCTTGAATCCTGTACCTGTACCTTGTCCTGTACCTTGTAGCTGGTTCGTTTCTATAATCTGAGTTACATACTGAGTCATGGAGTCACAATTGTCAAGTCGAATGTTTATGAGCTTGCGTAACAAACCAATTTTCCTTGTATAGCCGGTGTCATCAAACATATTCTTCAACCTGCTCCATAATTCATACGTAGTGGTTGCGTATTTGATGTACACATAAAGCGATGGGTCGATTGTAAGCACTAGTTTAGCCTTTGCTTTGGCATCTTCTGTTAATTGAACAGCTGTAGCCAAAGCCGGTATACTTCCCGTATTGGCGGATGCCATGCCTTCTAACACAACCAAATTTTATACCGCAAAACACCACTCCTCATAGTTCTCGCGACCTTTCAACTTAGGTATATTAGCGATGTAGTTCGTCGACGACATTTTAAACACGAAACAACACAGAATTACTCGTTTGAATTTTAAAATATGTTTTTTATGCTGGACCCATAACCTAATAAGTAATACACAGTATGACATTTTAGAAGAAACTAATTTTAATTACAAAGAGAACATGCACCTATATTACTTTTTACGTAGGTGGCTCTAGTAGTAACATACTTCTATTTTTGTTATAAGATTCACACGGCCTATAAAAAATTGCATAATCTCTGCAATAAAATGTGCAGAGATGCTAAGTGCTGCTATTTGTTACATGCTGTTGACTTAGACTTTGCTAGATGCTACATGCTAACTCATGTATCTTACATTTCACACCGTTTCAAACTTGGAGGTTTTTTAAGTCGCTAGGAGTGGGTAAATCACAACATTTTTCTCTTGAGTCCGTCAATGTCAATTGCTTGAATCAACATTTCTATACTTCGCCAGTTCAAATTTCAAATATTGAGAAGATGTTAACACTTAATCAACTGGTTAAGAATATCCAACCTAACTGTAACCCTTTTGTTTTTCAAGAGCTCTTAGAGGATGATGTTAAGAGAGGCATTCTATCCACTACTTCCGTACACGTCGTTGGTAGTGATGAAATTAGTCTGTTATATTGATTTTAACAATAACCTTCCATATTTTAACTCACATTTTTAACTTTTCTTTGCTTGCTAGCTCATTTCCCGCGGCTTTTTTTTATGGGACAAAGGGGGCAAAAGGGCAAAAGGCTCACCTAATAGGAAGTGAACCTCCGCCCATGGACATCTGCAACACTGTAGGGCTTGCAGATGCGTTGCCGGCCTTTTAGGAAAGGGAGGGAGGGAGAGGAAGGGAGGAGGGAGAGGGAGCGAGGAGGGATGCGGAGTGGGCCTCCCGGATTCTCACTTACCAGACGAAACGCGACAGCATAGCTGCCACTTCACGTCGGTCTCCAGTGAAAGAGTGGTATTATATGGGGCGTGCCGGCCCATTCGGCTGCTACCTGAAGGTAACAAGCATGGCTACCACTTTAAAAAAAAGCTTGGATGTAAGCACACGTTATTCCCTTATCTACATCTCCTAATCCTGTTTTTCCCTCACAGTTTCGACCTATCTCAATTCTTTTCATTTTATCGAAAGTTTTTGAGGGCTTAGTATCAAAACAGATGTGTCAGTACCTATTACGAAATAACCTATTAAGTCCTTTTCAGTCTGGCTTTCGTCTTTTGCACAGTACGGCTATTGCTTTGCTAAAAGTCATTGCCGATATTTGTTGTGCCATGGATAATGAAAAAGTGACTATTCTTATTGTGCTTGATTTTAGAAATGCCTTCAACTCAGTGGAGTTTGATGTTTTACTTGTAATCCTTGCCTCTCATAACTAATCTTCTTCTGTGATTGATTGGTTTATATCTACTGTGACGCAGATGATCTGCAACTTTATAGACATGTTTTGGTTGGTGACTTGATAAACGTTGATCTGGCAAGAATGAAAGATTGGATAAAGTCTTTCGGACTTCTTGTCAATCCTATAAAGTCTCAGAGAACAAAATTGACTTCGATAATTTGCCTGATATCATTTACGACGGTACTTTTATCAATATCTCAGATAATTGTAAAAACTTAGGTTTAACAATCGACTGCAACCTGTCTTGGGCGGCGCATGTCAAGAAGGTTAGTAAGCGCTTACATTATTCACTTCACTCCTTGAAACGTTTACAGAATTTTCTTCCTTTTAAAAACAAAACCACCCTGGTTCAATCTCTGTTAATCCCACTACTTGAATATGCCGCTGTTTGATACCTATATGAAATAAGCTATATTGCCTTCAGACTTTGTACATACGTATTATATGTAGATGGCGCAAATTTGATTATATAAGTATTTTCCAACGTCAACTAAAGTGGCTCCCTATTCGTTTTCGCTGGAATGTTCGAATATTGTGTGTTCTTTTCAATATTTAAAAACTTCTACACTATCTTATTAAAGTGCGACAAAAAATTATATTAAAATCTTAATTTTGTCTTATATAGTAAACTTAAAATAAAAAAAAATGATTATACTTTGAATTTTAAATCTTACTACAATTGAAAAGACTTTTCCAAGATTTAAGTTTAGAATTGATCATAAAAGACTATCAGGGTGCAGTTCTGCATTTGTAAAGTATTTCAAGACGCAAAATATACTAAAAATAAAAAATAGAAGAACTTAGAAGTAGGCAATAACTAAACGAGGTATTTCATTTACAATAGATTCCTAATCTATTTTTAAACTTAATATCACTTAAATAAATGAGACTGAAATATATATTTATAAATAAATATACACTTAATAATTGTTGTACATGAAATGTGAGCAAAGAAAAGTGGCAAGAATATAATAAAGATAGTAAGTAGCGCCATTCCTGCTCTGAATCGCAATGCCAATCTTTCGGGCGAAAACTAAGCCAATAAGAAAGCTAAGTGAATTACGAGTATGTAATAATGTTGACTAAGAATAAGTACTCATGATTTTGTGTTAACCGATAGATCAATCCTGTTAATGCGGAAAATTGTCGTTGGCAATATGACCATCCTGAAGTCATCCAGTACTCTGGGAAAGTGCCTGAGCTGTCGTTATTTGATGCACAATTCTTTAAAGTCCATTATCGCTTAGGAAACAATATGGACGCAATGGGACGTAAAATTTTAGAACAGGCCTACCAAGCCATTTTTGATGCTGGTAAGTTTAAACACTGAATGCACGTAGTTATGTCAATTTGTCATGCCTTTTGTTTTAATCATAATAGATTTTTTGTTTTTAGTTAGACTTTTTTTATAGTTGCTCTTGAGAATTACACAGTGGAACTAATAACATGATGCTTAATTTTTTTCTCATTTTCGTTTAATTTTTATTACATACTAGCGACTCATCGTCACTTCGCTCGGGTTCGTCCCTAGCTTGCTTTCCAATACAAACAATCATTCCCATTTTCACTCCTTCAAAGATGATTTCCGAGATAAAAATCCTATGTCCTATTTAATGTCCTATGTAATCCTATGTATCCTATGTCCTTTCCAGAGTCACAAACTATCTTCTTACCAAATTTCATCTAAACTCACAAACTTTACCTCTCAAAATAAAACTATCTTTTCGGATTATTTCGGATTTCGGATTATTAATTTATTATGATTTTTGGTTCCCGACGTTTCGATTGCTTTACAGCAATCATGGTCACGGGAGAGACTAAGGTGTTAGATGTCTCAATGGCATTATACAGTTGTTACAGACAGCCTACCTACTATTTTACAAAAATTATTTTAAAAATTCAAAACTGACATCAAAGTACCTTACAATATTAGTTGATTTTAATTCTAAACATTTTAAAAATTTTTTAATGTTTTTACTAAGTATTATAATTAAATATAGCAATATTATTTACTTAATTTTAGCTATTATAATAAATATTAAAATTTTTCTTTATTCATTACTAATCTTATTTAGTGTTGCTGATTATTAAATATTTCTAAATATCAATTATTAAATATTTAATAATCTTTATGGTTACAGATAATATAATAATAGCAACACTAAATAAGATTAGTAATGAATAAAGAAAAATTGTAATATTTATTATAATAGCTAAAATTAAGTAAATAATATTGCTATATTTAATTATAATACTTATTAAAAACATTAAATTTTTTTTTAAATGTTTAGAATTAAAATCAACTAATATTGTAAGGTACTTTGATGTCAGTTTTGAATTTTTAAAATAATTTTTGTAAAATAGTAGGTAGGCTGTCTGTAACAACTGTATAATGCCATTGAGACATCTAACACCTTAGTCTCTCCCGTGACCATGATTGCTGTAAAGCAATCGAAACGTCGGGAACCAAAAATCATAATAAATTCGCGAAATAATCCGAAAAGATAGTTTTATTTTGAAATGTCAAATATTCGCGTAAATCTAAGAAAGTATTAAACTTTACCTCTTTATAATATTTATATAGATATTTGTATTGTCTTAATTGAAATAAATTAATAAAACAATATATTATGTATATTTGAAATTGTGCCCGTCCTTTGTAGGAATCAGCCCAGTGGAACTCTCCGGGAAAAAAGTAGGCGTATATGTTGGCACTTGCTTTTCTGAAACCGAAAAAGTTTATTTTTACGACTCAAAGTTCGGAATAGGTATTGCAGGGTAAGTATAGCAATGAACGCCGACCATTTATTAATTTTATAGCAGTCTTTCCTTCATATATTTAAATAATTTAGTTGAATTTACCGATTTATAAATGTTGTTGTATATAGATTTTTACTGTTAGCTTAGCTCGGGTGTGTCTATGTATAAAACCAAATCAAATTCGTCTAACAATTTTATCGTGAAAGAGGAACAAACAAACAGACACACACACACCCATAATTATACATATTACTTATTTATATTAGTTGTTTGATAGATATATTACAAATGCAAAATTAAACCGGTTTCATAATGTGTAACCTTTGAAGGTCACGTATTTGAGCTTGGTTATTTGGATAATGGTAAAACTTTCTTGTTTTCCCTAATATGATATCTCTTAGACAATTTAACACTTAATTTATTTTTGTAATTTCACATTATTTATTATTTTTCAAAGTGATTTCTGTTAGTACGCTATTATCTTTTTTAATACTTTATTAAAATTTATGACCCAGACATTACTCTGAAGATTTTACTCCACGTAAGAATAAATATATTTAAAATTAATATTCCACTATGTATATATATATCTTTAATATCTTTTTATAAAATTAATTTACTGATACTTCATGATACTGTGCGATAAACCACGGGTTTTTAGTTCTTACTAAATTATTTTTACCAGAAACAGTAAGGAGTGTCATTTTATATATTTTTTTACAGATGTAATAAATCAATGTTTGCCAATCGAATATCGTACTGGCTGAATACCAAAGGGCCATCTATGGGTATAGATGAGGCTTGCTGCAGTTCTACTCGTGCACTCGAGCAGGGTTACCTCGCTATTACACGTGGAGAATGTGATGCAGCAATTGTTGGAGGAGCCAACCTGTGCTTACATCCACACTCCTCTATCCACTATGGGAGGTAATAATAAACGAACATTATAATTTTATTTAAATAGTAAGTAAGAACAGCTAAAGCAATATAAATAGAAGAAAAGGAAATATGGTTAAAGAGTTGGATAGTCTACTGACTAAGCAAGTAGCAGCATGTACACCAAATCTTAAAAATATTAGATAAGAGGCTTCAGATCTTCATTTGAATACAATTAAGAACCATACTAACTAAAACAAAAACAAAATATGTTAATAATTTTGAACATTTGGGTATAAGCATCGTAGTCAAGCGGCCAAGGCGTGAGATTGACTATTATAGGTGTGTTCGAGTCCCGGTCGGATACAAAGATTTTGCTTTTATTTATTTATTTTTGTGTTTATCCAATTTTTTTTTTTTGTTTTTAAGCCAAATAAAAAAATAAAGTACTTTCAACCAAAAACTTCAAACGAAGCTCGAACGAAGACGTACGAGTACCAATGCTTTTAGTTAGTATGGTTCTTAGTTATATTTAATGAAGATCTGAAGCCAATTATCAGAATTGGAATAGGATTTCATAAAAATATTTTACTATTTGGTGTACATGCAGCTACTAGCTTAGTCAGCAGACTGTCCAGGTCTTTAACCATCTGCTATTTTCTTCTATTTAGGTACACTATGAGTATGTATGTAGTTCAGTTCATCTGATGGTCGAAATTTGACCATAATCATTATTAAAAAAATTGACAAAATAGAATAGAATTTATCTAGCTGTATATGTGTATATATTTTAAAAAGAAACTTCCAACATTTTATACGTACGAGTATGTATATACTTTTAAAAATAAATATTTTTCAGAATCATGAAACTAAGTATGGATGGTAAAACCAAATCATTTGATAGTAATCCCGCTGGATGTTCTAAATCGGAGTCAATTAATGTTCTTTTCTTGCAAAAAGCTAAAGATGCACTAAGGTATATTTCTATGTTTATATAATTGTTTATGTTTAGAAAATCAATAAAAAAATTAACCTTAACAAATAAAAAAAACAATTATCATTTTATCCATTTGTTAGCGAGTGAAAAAGGTAAATTAAAAAATCAACTTACCATATATTTCAGAGTTTATGCAGAAGTTGCTTATATTAAATGTGAGTTTACTCAACTAGAAGAAGATGAAAGTGGTCCAAAATACGGTTTCTACAGAAATCCTACTATTTCAGCTGATTTTATACAAAAGTTCTATCAAGAAGCTGGCACTTCACCAGATGTCGTGGAATATGTTGAAGCGGTTGGTTCAGGTAAAATAGTTATATAAGTAGCACATAAATCTGGGTAACATAAATTCAATAATTATAGGTAATTGAATTAGAACATTTATATTTAATTATATTTTTAACAGCTGTTGCTGAAGCTGATAAATCAGAATTACAATCGATTGATGAAGTTTTTTGTAAAAATAGGAGTGACCCCTTAAAAGTGGGAAGTGTCATGTCTAACATTGGTTATACAGAAGCTGCTTCAGGGATATGTGCCATTACTAAAGTAAGCTTACGAATAAAAAAATATAATTAAAGTGTTAGTCATTTTTGGTTATTTATTGAGAAATTTTGTATTTAAAAAAATTAGGTTCTCCTGGCCTATCATACTGGAAAGATCGCAGCGAATTTACATTGTGATTCACCGCGGCAAGATGTTCCGGCACTCCGTGATGGTCGAATGTGCATTGTCACAGATCATATGGACTTCAACCACTCATACGCAGCTGTAAATGGCCTGTCGGTGACAGGCGTGAACTCACACATCTTACTAAAAGGCAATTATAAGCAAAAGGTACGTATATCATGTCACTTTTAATTTTAATGAGTCTTTCAAAAATACCTTACAGATTACACTCCATCTCCGTCGTTATTAATTGACGTATTAATTTTTTTATATGCTAATTTAGTTGTTAAGTACCTGGGTGACCGAGCATCGCTCGGAGTTCTTGAGAGGTTGTATATTTTACATTAAGTGACTAAGTGTTACTGAGACAGTTGTATAGATGTCGCGATAAGAACAATTTTCTTTTTAATTTGGCTTAAAAATAATTTTACATTAAGTGACTAAGTGTTACTGGGAGAATTGTATAGATGTCGCGATAAGAATAATTTTCTTTTTAATTTGGCTTAAAAATAATTTTACATTAAGTGACTAAGTGTTACTGAGAGAGCTGTATAGATGTCGCGATAAAATTTTGCGTAGAATAATGCATAAGAAAAACGCATGAAAACTCGAAAACACGCGTTTTCCCAGACATGTGACTAATCTAGATCAATTTTTCGCCCCCGAAAGCCCCCATATACCAAATTTCAGGAAAATCGTTAGAGCAGTTTCCGAGATCGCCGGTATAAATAAATAAATAAATAAAGATATAAATATACAAGAATTGCTCGTTTAAATATATAAGATATGCTAAAAAAATTAACGCACAGAATAATACTTATTTTATTATTTACAAAGAAATTCATCCTATCGTATTCCATATTGCTTTAAATACGCGTAAGTATCTAGGAAAATTAAAATCGTATAGTAGCTACTTTGCAAGTTTTGCTGTAATTGATATGGCATAATCAAGATGCGTCTTATATCCAATGCAAATAAAGTTGCAGGAATTTGCCGATAATTGGGAATAAATAACGTGTAATTTATTTTAGCTCTCTCATGTAAATAATTTGAATGTAAAACTCGTTAAATCATGATTTTTTGCGCGTATTAACAATCATTAAAGTAATTAACAACTTAATATCCCGTTTAAGGATCTATCTCGTTACAAGGCTACTATTCCACAATTAGTGATGCTCTCAGGAAGACAAGAATCATCAGTAATAAAAATAATGAACGATTTAAAAACACGTCTCGTTGATCCCGAGGAGCTAGCTTTGCTCCGAAACATTCACAAAGGTAGAATTTTCGGTCACTTGGGTAGAGGATACACAATTCTTGGTAAGATATCATACTATTTAATAACCAGCTTTCTTTTTTGAAAAACCTTAAATATATTATATCAATCATTATATCTCTTTATACTTAAGATACAAACGAGGAAGGTAAAACGGTTAGTTTATGTGAAAAAACCGACTACTTCGATGATGTCAAGCGACCACTCTGGTTCATGTACAGTGGAATGGGATCACAATGGGCAGGAATGGGAACACAACTTATGCGCATTCCAGTTTTTGCTGCAGCTATCGAACGGTAAATAAAAAATTACATAGAAAAGTAAATAAAATAAGACATTTAATAAAACAAACTAAAATCACAAAAAAATAATAATAATTGAATTCATTTGTATGTTACAGTTGTCGTCGAGCTCTTGAACCTAAAGGAATTGATATAGTACATATCATAACTTCCACAGAAAAATCAATATTTGATAATATCTTGCACTCCTTTGTTGGAATCGCAGCAATTCAAATAGGCCTTACCGATGTTTTAAGAGAATTGGAAATTTTCCCTGATATGATTATAGGTACTTAATATTCTGGTATTATATTTCCAGATAAACTTTCTCATTCTGAAGATATTACTGATGATGATTTTGAGAATTCTGAGAGTTATTCTGATATTTATATTATTTTAAATTTTTAACAGGACACAGTGTGGGGGAATTAGGATGTGCATACGCTGATGGTTGTTTTACAGCTGAAGAGATGATTTTATCTGCTTATAGTCGTGGTCTAGTATCTTTGCAAACACCTTTCATAAGAGGATTAATGGCTGCCGTCGGTGTTGGATACCAACAGGTAAACATAACAATATTAAAAAACTACATTTTTGAAACTTAATTTTGCATTATACTTTCTTAGATTTACGTGAATATTAGACATTTAAATAAAATAAAACTATCTTTTCGGACTTTTTCGCGGATTTATTTTGAGTTTTAGTTTCCGACGTTTCGACTGCTTTACAGCAATCATGGTCACGAGAGAGACTAAAGTGTTAGATGTCTCAAAAGCATTATATAGTTGTTACAGACAGCCTACCCACAAAATAACAAAAAATAATTCAAAATTTGAAAATTGACATCAAATTAACTTACAATATTTGTTAATTTTAATTTAAAACATTTTTATAATTTTAATTGTTTTATAGTTGAAATATGGAATATTATTTATATAATTTTAGCTATTATTAATATAATTATTACAATTTTTTAGAAAACTTATTATTGTATTGTTGATTAATAATCTATATTTAGTGTTACCATTATTATATTTATAATCATAAAGAAAAATAAAATATTAATTATTTAAGCCACATTATTGTTCTATGTGTACTTTAGAAAATTAAAATTAATTAAGAATTTATAATATTAATAACAGGATCCCACAACGATGGTAGTACCCAGCCATCTTCTCTATTGAAATTTGGATGTTTTTTAATTTCTATGGCTTCCCGAATCATTCTAGGGCGATATCGATTTTCTTTCGCGAGGATTTGGGGTCTATCGAAGCGAATATAATGGCTTGGGCGGTCCTGACTATGTTTGCAGACAGCAGATGTTGCATTACGGCGGTGTTTCACATCAGCTATGTGTTCCTTGACCCGAGTTCTAATGGATCGCTTTGTTTGTCCGATGTAACAGAGTCCACAATCACAATCAAGTTTGTAAACTCTTGCATCTTGTAGTGTTAGTATAAAACAATTAAAATTATAAAAATGTTCAAAATTAAAATTAACAAATATTGTAAGGTAATTTGATGCCAATTTTCAAAGTTTGAATTAATTTTTGTTATTTTGTGGGTAGGCTATCTATAACAACTATATAATGCTTTTGAGACATCTAACACTTTAGTCTCTCCCGTGATCATGATTGCTGTAAAGCAATCTAAAAGTCGGGAACCAAAACTCAAAATAAATCCGCGGAAAAAATCCGAAAAGAGAGTTTTATTTTATTTAATTTTGCATTTTTTAATAGACTTAATTCATACTAATATTACTTTGTTATAGATAGTTAAAATGTGCCCTCCAGAAATAGAAGTAGCATGCCATAACGGTCCTGACTCGAGTACTATCTCAGGACCAGCGTTTGTAATGAAAGAATTTGTAGCCCAATTAACTGCCAGAGGTATTTTCGCTAAGGAGGTGCCATGCTCAAATATTGCATATCATTCACGCTATATTGCTGATGCAGGTAAAGTATACAAACTATAATAACTGATTTATATACATATAAATATATAAAAATTACTTTCGAATAAATATGAGTTACATATTTCTTACGATTTTTTTGAAGGTCCCGGCTTACTTAAACATTTAACTGAAGTCATCAAATCTCCAAAACCTCGTAGTGAAAAATGGGTATCAACTTCGGTACCAAAAGAAAGATGGGGAGAAGAAATTGCTAAGTATTCTTCAGCTGAGTATCATACAAATAATTTATTGGTTAGTAATATTCTGTTTTAAAATATTTACTTTTGGTTAAACTAAAATAAAAAGAACATGAATTATAAATAAAATCGATGAGTTTAAAAAAGTATTTAAAGCATAATTAAAATTTTTATATCATCATTACATATATGAAAAAATATTAATGGCAGAATTCGGTGCTCTTTGAGGAGACGTCACGTTTAATCCCAGCTAATGCTGTGGTGATCGAGATCGCACCACACGGTTTGTTGCAAGCCATCGTCAAGCGGTCGCTACCTGATTCATGTCAGCACATACCACTCACTAGGCGAGGACACGTGGATAATGCACTATTCTTGTTAGAAGCTATAGGAAAGTTAGTTACATTAATTTAATTTTGCATAAAATGTTAATATTTGATGTCGATAATATGTCAGTATTATTAATTAATTAATTTATCTTTCGCAGACTTTATATGGAAGGATTTAATCCTAAAGTGGAAGTTCTGTATCCTAAAATTGAGTATCCTGTTTCGACTGGAACACCAATGTTATCACATTTAGTGGAATGGGCTCATAATGAAAAATGGTTAATATGAATAGCTGTAATACAAAATTTTGTTTTCTACTTAACCTATTATGATTAATAATTTGTGAGCCAATTTACTGATTAATGAAAACTATCCGCAGTAGTTCTAATTTGAATTTGAAAATCGAACTATGTTTAACTTAGTTTTTAGTATTATAACATTTTATCGTTATTTTTCTATAATATCTTAGATAGAATATTATGTATATATACTGTACTTACTGATAATTTCCTTAAACTTTGATAATTACTGACGTAATTTATATACAGGGAATACTTAGCACATTTTTCAATATATTTTTAAAGTTTAATACAATGAACAAAATATTACAGGAATTTACCTTTGTATGTAGCAGCGCATAGAAAAATAGCTGCCGCTACAAAATTTGTGATATCCACGTATGATAACGATCACGCATATTTAAAAGGACATGTCATAAGAGGTGATAATATAAAATTTATATTTCCTTCTTAAATATTATAATTTGAAACTCTTGTTAATAATGATAAAATATTCTTATTTGTGTAAATCTATACTTCCATAGTAATATTATAAAATATGTGAAAGTTTGTCAGTATAGATGATTGTTACTGTGTCACATCAGAACGGCTGAACGGATCTGGATGGAATTTGGTACAGAGATAGATTATAGTCTGAAATAAAACAAAAGCTGCTTTATAGCCCGGAAAAATGTACGATTACCGTGGGATATGTTATGTTGGACTGCTAGTAGTAATAATATTTCTGCGTAAACAATAAACATTTTTAATTTTAGAAAAGAACTTGTATCCATTTTCTGGAGTACTCGTAGGAGTTTGGGACACATTGGCAATGGTTTTAGGAGTAGAGAAGAAACAGTTGTCAGTCAAATTTACTGACATACATCTCTTTACGCAACCGATTCTTCATAAACAGCGAAACTTGCGTTTAAATATAGCTTTACATAGAGGAAATGGCCGTTTTGAAGTAAGACAGTAGATTTAAATATCGTTCAATTCATTTGTGTCAAGGTTCTTGTAATCAATTAGTGTATTAATTATCTATAATTTTCTTATAATTTAGGTATTAGATGAAAGTACTAAAATTGTAACAGGTTATATAACTGGGGAAATAAAAAAAGACAATGACAAACAAGACAAAGTTAATTTAAATTGTAAGGAAGAAATGCAACTTAAATCAGATGATATTTATAAACTCTTTTCTTTAAGGGATTGTAATTACTCGTAAGTAACATAACAAATTGAATGAATATTTTAAAATATTGTATGACAACTTTTTATTAATTTTAAATTTACAGAGGTGTATTTCGTAGTATTTACAATGCTAGCTTGCCATTGTCTGAAGCTAATATAAAATGGGAAGACAATTGGGTGGCCATGATTGATAGTATGCTCCAATTAAATGCGCTCAGAAGAATTCATGAAACAGTTTCTCAGCCACGCTTTATAAGAAAAATAATAATTGACGTAAATGAACATTTTGATGAAATGTATGAAATAGATGGAATAAAAGTTATACCTGCGAGAATATTTGATGTTCATGATTATACAAGGTATGATATAGGATATAGTGGTTTTATTTTATATTATTTTTTTATATTTTATTAATATTAATATGATATTTGTTTTAGATGCGGTGGTATAATCATGCATAATATAAGATTTCATGATTTACCAACTATCTGTAAAAATATTGGAATAAAAGCTTTAAATTTTGTTCCTCACTTTTCTACAAACACCATTGATGTATGTATAGTAATAAAATTTCTTTATAAACACAGGTGCATTTTGAATAAGAATTATAAATATTACATTATTTTTCAGAAAGCGTCAGCATTCTCTACTTACATACAAATATCTGCCGAAAATTTAAATAAACACAATTTAAATATTGTAGAAATTATTGAAAATAGTGTCTCTGGATTTGTTGATACTGATCAAATTCTCTCTGAAATTCCTGGAATACGGGCGAATTATTCAGTAATTACAAGAGATAGCCTTAAAACAAGTAATACTGCTTCATTGAGTGAAATTGATTTGCTGTTAGTGTCAAATCTAACAAATAATGATGATGTAAGTTGACTAGTAACTTTGGCTCCACCCATAGATTTAAATAATCAAAATATTTCCAAAAAATATCTCTTGAGATATTTTTTGGAAATACACATTTGTTTCGTGAATGTTCCGAAATGGAAATTTAAATTAAACTTAGTTATATTTTCGTGTTCTAAGAGTGGTCACGTTTATGAGGCTAACGCTCTGTTTATTGTCTATGTCTATTTCTATAGCTTTATGGCAATATATCTTTGGCCTATTTATTATTCTTGATATTTTCATAAACTTAATGCTTATTAATTGTTAGTTTTGTACAATTCCACAGTTGTGTCAAATGCTTTACCGAGTTCTTACATGCAATACTTTTGTGGTTAACTATGAGAAGTATACATCAGAAATCTCGAGGGATCGTCCATCATCCCTTTACCAATGTATTTGTGCACATACAATAGGGTCAACAGTTCTAGAACTAGTGTTGTGGCGTCCGACTGAATCAAATATTGGCACTAGTGCTGTAACAGTTTACACCGAATCTGATTTTGCTCTACTTACTTCAAGAATAACAGCAATACCATTAAATCAAAAGCTTGTGATATTAACGTCGTATCCTCCAATAGCTTCTTTAAAAACAGCGGTGAAGAAATGGAGAGAAGAGGATAACCGCAAAATTAATCTAATCATGATCAATAATGAGTTTTCTACTACCTGGAATCTGGATAAAATACCACTTACTGACTTAGCCGTTAATATTTTGCATAACGTAAGTTTCATTTTTTTTTTTTTTAATTTTAAGCCTAATTATTCTTTACTCGCTAGATTAATCCCAAAACATATCTATGCAAATAAATGACATTAAAGTATCTGTTTATAATGTCAAAATAATAGCTTTTAACTGTAAGCATATTAAATTATATTAATTATATATATATATATATACAGCTTATATATATATATATATATATATATATATATATATATATATATATATATATATATATATATATATATATACAGCTTACAAATCATAATTTTTAAAAATTTTGCTTGTCTGTGTGTGTATTTGTCTGTCTGTCTGTTGGTTCCAACTAATCTCCGAAATGGCTGGACTGATTTTGACGAAATTTTCTAGCTGATAGATAGATAGCTGATGTCATAAGGAGCAACTTAGGATAGGATACTTTTATTTTAGAAAAAAAAATAGGGTTCCGTTAAAAAAAATTGAACGTACCTAGGGATAAACCCCAGCAAAGCGAGGGTAAGTCGTAAGGTAAGTAGGAGAATGTGATTCTGTAGCAATCTCCTTCACTTGTATGAAATTATTAAATAAAAGCAATTTATTTTTATTTCTTTTGAAAATTTTTAAAGAAGACTTTATATTCAGATTGTAGAATTAGTAGTGTAGGTCGATTATTTTTTGTTGCTGATATTTCAGACAAGATTATACGATAAAATATTTCTTGTCGTATTTCTTGTTATGATAGAAATGCAGTGCAATTAACAATTGTCAAATACATTATTTAAGGGCGCGTGGGGCGGAGAATACTACTTACCTGCAAAAGAGACTTTAAGCAAAGAAGGTGTCGGATTAGAACTTAATATTAGACAGTTAGGTGACCTAGATTCCTTGCATTGGACAGAAGTGCCACAGCCTAGAGGCGCGGGCATAAATGTAAAGGTAAAATCAAATACACTTTATTACACAAAACAAAAAAAAATATTTATTATATTGCAATGTAAACATTGATCAATATATTTCAGGTTCATTTTGCTGGAGTAAAAGTTGTTGAGGTACAGAAAAAAATGGGAGTTATTTCATGCGATAAAGAAAACATGCAACTTTTCGATTTTAGTGGAACTACTGATAGGTAAGTATTTTTTTATACATCTATACATATAATGAAATTTCGAAGTCGGTGCCAACCAATACAAATCAAGGCACACCGACTTCGAAAATATCTGATTAAGTATCTATTCTAAATGAAAACCCCCGTTTAGTTATTTTTTACTTTTCAGTGCCTGGAAGTCGATTTTTTTTTAAGTTTTTTGATCATTTGAACGCGGGCGGATCTGCGGGCAATGCTAGTATACTATAAAACTTCTTTGATTTGACTAACGGGTACTATTAATTAGCTCTTTGTCGTTTCAATAGCGGAGCTCGTGTAATGGGAATTGCGAATTATGAATCTATAAGAACACATGTAAACGTGAAACCGGAATTACTGTGGCCTGTGCCGGCACACTGGACTATGGAAGATGCAGCTACAGTTCCATTGGCCTACTGTCTCGCTCTTTATTGCTTGGTACCAAATTTTATTAAATATGTATGCCATATATAGAATAATATTAATTTTCAGCAAATTCCATCTTTCAATTTTATATCTACCCGCAGTGTATTAAGGCTAAGCTTAAGCCTGGAGTAACAATTTTGGTACATGGAGGCGCTGGTGCTCTTGGCCAGGCAGTTATATCGATTGCTTTGGCATATGGCTGCCAAGTTCTTACTACTGTTAGCGATATCAACAAAAAGAGATTCCTGCGAAAACTCTTCCCAGAGCTTAAAGGTATGATTGATGTTCTTCAAAATAGTTTTATGAAAAAAGGAGTATTCTCTACATATAATCAATCATGTTCGTATTGCAGAAAGTCACATTGGAAGTTCACGTGATATAAGTTTCGGAGATATGGTGCTACACGCTACAAAGGGTGATGGATGTCATTTAATTATAAGCTGTGTTAAAGGTGCCCTTAAAAATGTAAGTATATCTGTAATATATAAAAGCACTAGTAGTGTTATAATATAAAGAAAGTTTTGATAAACATGTTTAGATATCTGTTTTTCGAAACTATTGAATGAATTTGGATGATGCTTGCTATAGACTCGATAGTATAAAGGTATAATGTATTTACATTATAATTTAATACAATTTACCATAACACTTACTGTTTTTATTTATTGTTATTTTGCAAAAAAACGTGTTTTATTAATTGTAAAAGCAGTAGCGACAAGTGTTATATTTTGTACAAAAACTAATTAAATATACTAGATTTTGTAATAGTGCTAGACCAGTAATTGAAATTCGAACATAGTTACTAATGAAAATTTGAGGAAAACATATATGAACAGAATTTACCTATCTATATAAAAAAATAACTCTTTCCAATTTTTTTATTGATAACTATAGCAAGTCAATAGATAGTAAACAAAAAAGAACATCGTTTGGAAAACTGATGAGAAAAAGATACTGTACTGTTTTGTCTTGGCCTATTTATATATAGAAAATTTTATAGTGCTTCATTACAAGAGTATATACTACATAGTTTTAGCTTGTATGACTTAAAAAATGATAAGGGAATTTAGTAAAACGTTACTGAATATGCTTCTATTAATTTAATAAATAACCTGTATATCACATAATATAATTTATTTATAGTAATATAATAATATGTATTATATATGTATTGTATTCAGCCCTTCTTAACGTCACGCTGGGCATGGGCCTCCCTTCAGAACGAGGGGGATCAGGCCACAGTTCACCACGCTGGCCAAGTGCGGGTTGGCGGACTTCACATGTCTCTTGAAAACTTGCTAGGTTCTCTCAGACATGCAGGTTTCCTCACGATGCTTTCCTTCACAGGTGGTAATCATGTTGGAAATGATTCGCACATGAAAATATCCAAGATGCGAGACCCGAGATTTGAACCCGCTTCACTCGGTTTCCCAATCGAGCGCGTTATCACTGGGCTACTACTGCCTACAATATAATAATAACTTTTAATTTTGAATACTGATAAATAACTACATCAATTATAATGATTCAATTATGAAAATAATTTCAGACTACGATTAAGTGTTGCAGACCGTCAGGTACAGTAATTGATACAACCTTATTATTGACTAAGGAAAATTATGACCTTGGCATGAAACATTTGGGAAAAGGAATATCATACTTTACCATGAACTTATTTTCAATGTTGAGAGATGAAGAAGAAAAAGATATACAGGTACAAATAAGTAAAGTATATGTTGGAACTACGACTATTTTCATGATAATAAAATATTAATTCAGAATTATTCATATTAATTTATAGTTAAAACTAGCAGAACCAGTTAAAACTACAAAAAACAAATTCTTTGGCTTTATGTTACAAGTAATTACTTAATGCAAGAATTGAACATTGTCATTTAATACGTCAAATTAATTTTATAGAAGTTGCAATTAATGCTTACCGAGGGTATTGCCCGTGGATACGTCCGGCCACTGTCTCGTGTGACGTATTCCCCACAAGACGTAACACGTGCTTACAGTCTTCAAGCTGGAAGCCGTCATCGTGGACGTGTACTACTCGACTTACAAAAGGATCTATCTTATGTTCAAACAAAGTAAAATTATTTTTACTCATCAGTCATATTACTTAAAATGTAAAAGTTATAAAACTAAACATTTATTTATTTTTATAGAATAACTTGTTCTAATCAACTACGACAGTTGGTAATATCAGAGAACGAATTGCTGGCATTAAAATTAGTCGACAGACTAGTGAACCGCGGGGCTAGAAAGATAATATTAGTGTCGTCGACTGGATCATCAAATTGTCTGTCCCAAAAATTACGGTATTTCGCATAATTATTTACAAGAATATATTATATACATAATTTTATATAATAATACAATAATTAATTAAAAATACGAATTTTCTAGAACTTGGGCTAAACAAGGAGTTCAAGTACAAGTGATTCCTGGAAATATGTTTAGTTCAAATAGAATTATTAATTTACTTACTGAAGAGAAGTCGTTCGTAGGCATTGAAGCGATATATTACATAGTTTCTGCAAACGAAATAAGTGAGAATAGTTATGACATGTTGGAGCAAATCAAACTGATATCGCAAAGAGTATGCTCAAATTTAAAGTAAGTATTATTATTTTAACAAAATTAGTTATTAGAGACAACATTTTAACAATTTATTAATTTTATTATAGATATTTTGCTATTATTAACGACGGAAAAGATGATTTTGAAAGAACAGTCTTATCTAAAGTTGATAATCAATTATTGACCTGTATTAAGCTGCCTGCTTTGAAAATGGTACACGAGGTAAATACACCTTAACTATGCTTTACCTTTTTTTTAATGTTAGGAGTTACATTTAAGTATACCACCTGTAGACATATAGATGGTTTGTGAGACTCATCGATTAGAAAAGCTAGTACTACTCACTAAAACCCCACGAAACCTCTCCCATGTTAATGGGGCGTCACAGAATGAATGGCTTACGCACTCAACCACTACGCCCTGACGGCAGTTCTGTCAAAGCAGATCATAACAACCATGGGGTTGCTCCAACGGTCCATTTTGTAGTTAAAAAAGTACCAGATGCAACCCGCATGGTACACCACTTTTCGAAGTGGGCCACCCCAAGTGAGTTACTTGGGGTAGGAGTTCGCGCCCGGCTGAACCACGGCACCACGGCAAGGTAAACGAACGTTAGGGAAGAACTTTGCCTTACCTATGTAACAGCTACATTTTAATTGAAATGTTATCATTAATAGTGTAGTGCTATTATAAAATCATTATTTTTTTTACAGATGAATGAAAATGAATTTAATGAAGCTATTTCAGCAGTAAATGCCATTGATACCATTGAAAAAGCAATTTGTCTAAAACAACGTGCTATACTCATACATTGCTTAAAAAAATCTCACTCTGTGTCCTTTGTACATGAATTAAGTTCAAAAGCAGGTTAGTTCCTTTAATAACGTTTTATACCAAAACAGTTGTTATAATTTCTTAGATGATACGTGATTTAGTTTATTTTTATAATTATGTTGATGTATCTTTTCAGGCAAAAATATACCAGATAAAATACCAGAAAGTACTATTATCGCAGATTTGGATATTGAGCCTGCTAAGTTAGAAATATTTAGGTCTTATTTGTATAATACGTGTCACATATTCTTAGACGAAAATAGTTTACCAGCCTTAACTATTAAATCGTAAGTATTTTATAAAATTATTAAATATATACAATATACATAATATGCAATATTAATATTTTGTATATTAAAAAGACTTTCTTTTTACTCGACTGCGCGACGCAAAGGAGGCTAATCAGTCTATGTATGTATGTATGTATGTTTGTTTGTTCCTAAGTGGAATTCTAGAGACTAAACGCGTAAGCCGATTTTGATGACTCATACGTCGTTACATTCTTCTTGATAACGCAAGTGTTATATACTATATAAAAATATTGAAACATTAAAATTCGGATTTCAGGCGCTAATTTGGGTGTTTTAAAAAAAACTTCCAAACCAATAGAGTCGGGTATCAAAATAAAGGTTTTTAAGAGGTGATCACAAAAATATATACAACTTATATAATTAAAAATAAATTAGGGTAAAATTGCTAAATATAACTTCAAATGTCTAATTGGCAAAAACTAAAATGCTGTAAATAAAATAAAAAAACATTAGAATAGAAAAACCCGACTGCATAAAAGCTAGCTAAAAAGATGAAAATAAATTGACAAAGGAATAAAGTAATACGCAGTCGGAGACAAACGTTTCATCCTTACTGCAAGACGTATGCACATATTATGTACGAGTATGTCTCCGACTGGATAATACTTTATTATTTCGTCAACTTGTTTTCATCTTTTTAGTTAGCTTTTATACAATCGGGTTGTTTATTATTATATACTTTTTTTATTATTTTCATCTATATTTGACATACAATATCTACCTATATATGTAGATACATTATATCACGATGTTATATTAATAGTCTATTTGAGTCACTGATAAGTGATAAGCGTTACTTAAATATGAGTTTAGGTCACGGAGTGCTACAAAAATCTTTTTTTTTTCATTTTATAGTCTTTTTTTATTTGATTGAGGAAGGTTACAGATTATCTATGTAACTTTGACAAAAACAAATATCTCAGTAATGCCTAAATCTATTTATCTATTTCTATACACTTCAATGTTAATGTAAGCGATATGGACAAATACGTCGACAAACTAACGTCCATACTCCTAACGAGCTATGAGCAGTCGTGCCCCTTACTGTATCAAAGTGAGGAAGGAGGCAACACTAAATTTTAAGGGGCGGTATCAGAAAGCTAGAAAACTGTAGCATAGAGCTAGGAACACACGGTCAGATTTCGACTAGGACAGATACACGATCGCTAGAAAACAATACAAAAAACTCATACGCCTCAGGAGGCGAGAATGCTGAAAACATTTCTACACCAACATAGAAAATTTAGACAGGCAATTAGAGTGAAATCCTGCCTCTCGAAAGAGGCGGACCACACAATCGGATGCCTCAAAAAAACCTGACATCACATACATTAAAACTGACGCAGAAACAAACGAACTGCTGCTTACATTCCACTTTCCTGGTTTTGCCACCATGCCAAAATGGGAACCATACAAAGAAAAGACAACCAGCAGTCTAGCCCAAGACATAGTTAATAGATAAAAAGTACGTAGCAATACAGTAAGTAGTAAGTAGCAATAAACACATTCCTATCATTCAAAGCAGCAGGCCTGGATGGAATTTTTACAGGATTACTAAAATGGAGCGGATGTATATAGCAGACGACCTTGTCAAGGTGTTTCAAGTCTGCATAGTATACCGCTCATACTTTTGAAATGACGGGAAGTCAAAATCATCTTTATTCCAAAACCAGGTAGAACGGACTATACCCAAGCGTAATCTTTCACACCTATAAGCCTCACCTCGTGTCTTTTAAAAACGTTGGAGAGGCTAGCGGACCGAGAGATAAGAAACCAGGTATCCCTATTCAAATCCCTACTCCTAAACCAACATACATATAGCGCAGGCAAATCAAGAGAATCATCGCTCCACATACAAAACGAATTTTTTAGCATAAACCATGCACTATGGTTAAGTGGAATATGCTAAACTACTCGCTGTACAGTTTACTATGAATACCACCACGCGGGGTATTTTGAGTAGAGACTATCCGTACGGAGGAATCCTATCTCCGCTACTGTGGAACCTAGTTGTAAATGAGCTCATAACAGAGCTCAATGCAAACAACCTCTACACGGTAGGGTATGCCGATGATATAGGTATCTTAATATCTGGGAATTTTGAAAGCACTTTATGTGATTTCATGAGGAAAGCTTCCAGAACAATCGAGAACTTGTGCACTAAGCATGAGATCTCCATCAATCCCACATAAACTGAACTGATCATATTTACTAACCGAAGAGCTCCTGGATCCTACAGACTCCCGAAACTCTTCAACACCGAACTAAAACTTAAAAATAAAGTCAAGTATTTTGGTGTGATTTTAGATAGCAAATCGCTCTGGAATGAGCACCTTGACTACAAACAAAATAAATGAACTATTGCCTTTTATCAATGTAAAAAAGATGCTAGGCAATAAGTAGGGTCTTAGACAAAACGTCTACTAAGTCTCAACATAACCAAACTAAAAATAATGATAGGGACAATAACGGGCCATTGTTACTTAAAAAATTCCTATTCATAATCTGCGAAACTGATAGTCCTCTATGCAGAGGATATTTCAGTGCCGAAGAATTAGTCACCCACGTAATCCTGGAATGCGAGGCAGTGGCTCATCAACGCAAAGAAATCCTTGGATCAGTGAGGTTACTCCGCGAAACCTGTGTATTTCCCAGGAAACTTGCGCTTCTGGGCGTTGTTAGACTGGCTAGGTTAGCCAGGATTCAAGACGTACAAAGGACCGATTTAGGGTTTAAGTGCGGAAAAATTGAGTCCGCCTTACATTACATATACTTCATTGTACACCACAGTAATAACAAAAATGGAAAAAATAAAGTATCTTTAAGAACGTGCAAAAAAGGCGGCCTTATAATAGCTAATCAGCAATTTCTTCCACACAATCTTTGAGCTAGCAATATGGATGAATAAAAATACAATATTACAGTAATTGAAATATACGAATAACATTTTCAAATACAGGGTGATTAGTAGTTTTAATCGTTACATAAATATTATTTTATATTATATTAATATTTGCGTTATTTTTTATTAGGCTTCGTCAATTGGAAGATAAGATTACAGAAAAAGAGTATAAAGAAACTAAGGGATTCGACACGTTCTGGTCAAATATTGATAATGATGAGCTACTTGCCACAACCGAAATGGTTTTCTTACCGACGTTGATAAATAGTTCATCGATGGTAAGTGAAAATGTAACCCTTAAACCATCTACATCTAGTGAACCAAAATATGGATTTTGTGCCTATGCTCGCAGTCATATTGTATATTTAGAAGTGTAATTACCAAGAGCTACAAAGTCACAAAAATAATGTTTGTACGTAGTACCTAATTAAGAAAAAAACATCAACGTCTAAATAACACAGAATGTCTGTGATATTGCCACCATGATCTTATTTTCCAAACATATGACGCACGAAAAAAATGGTATTTAATATTCATATGATTATAGATAGCGGATACAGCCAATATCAACTTTCTAAGTAAAAAAATTATGTGTATGTCGGCTCCTACGCACGACCAGATTTTATTTACTCCTACAAGAAACAATATTTGATAATATAAAATATTTAACTTTATTATTAAATTAAATTAATTATATTTATATAAATAATTATAATATAATAAATATATTTTATATTTAATTATATTATAAAAAAAACATGTTTTTTTCATATTCTACTTAGTAAACCTTTTTATTTGATATCCATATCATGGGGGTTCATAAAAAACAGTCAGCCATCTTTGGGAGTCCGTCCTATTAGATTTACAATGACGTCACTTTGGTTATTGTATTACGCTCATCAGGTTCTGTAATTTGATATCCATATCATGGAGGTGCGTTAAAAAACAGTCCGCCATCATTGGAAGTCCGCTATAATGGATTAAAAAATTTGCATACCGGGGGCTTTATATGAATGTCGATTTTTAAGGAGTAAAATTCAAAAATTTAAACTCTTCACGATGATCGTAATTATATGATTTCAGTGCGAATCTGAATTTGATGTAAATCAAACGTACTTGTGCGTAGTACCCGGAGTAGAAGGTATTCATTCACGATTCAAAATTCTGTGCGAGCGCCTAAAGTTGGGTGCCCTCGTATTGCAGCCTGGCCTTGTTAGACCTAACGAAACGATTCAAGAAATGGCTGACAGATTTGCAAAGGTTGGTAATTCATTTAGTTCCGAATTTCTAGACAAAAGTTTCATCAATTCATTCTAGCTAATTCAACTTTTGATATGTAGTCTGAATTAGTTAAGTCAATATGAAGCATATGAATTACAATATAAGTATCAATATTTATGATTTATTTACAGTACAGGCTTTCCTACTTGAAGAAAAGCCTCGATATGGACTAATCGGCAACACGCGTTCTGGGAAATACGTAAAGCCTTGTTAAGATCTCACAATCAAATCTTACCACGAAAAAAATTATACAATCTCAGAATCATAATATATTATATTTATTGGTATTTACCAAATTCTTAACCGTTATTTACAGACTCTCCTGAAAAAGGCACAGTTGAAGAATAGATTTTACTTACTGGGTTATGAAAGCGGTGTTATGGTAGCATTGGAAATAGCGGCAATTTTGGAAGATCAAGGTAAAGCATCTTGTATGTTGGAGAACTTTACTCAGCAAAAATATTCTTTTAATTTTCTAGTTTATAATATAGGTATATAGATTTAATATTTTATTTTCAATGATCGAGTTTATTAATTACTTAGAAAACAAAAATTTGTTCTTATTAACCTGAGTTTCTTTAAATAAATAAGCACGATATAACAGTGTATAAAAACCCATACAGTAGGATCATTGATTTTATTAGTTTTAACTGAAATGCTGTCGAATGTAAGGGTTGTCGAAAAATATAATTTAAATCGAATGGTTTCCATGTTAAAGCTCTGTAGTATAATCTCGTAGCATGTTGCAATTAATTATTCCCATCAACCCTAAAGCTGTTTCCCAACTATGTAACTACTATATATAATAACTATGTAAAAGTAAATATGCCAGCTAAGATACTTTGCATGCCTCACACAATGTTCTGTTAGAGGCCTTCGTTAGACGAATTTATTTATTTATTTGCTAAGAACATCGTTTTGGCATATAATTGCATAAACAATTTTTACGTATGTAAGGGTTAGTAGAATGTAAAATGTAAACATTATAGTATATTGTTTAACACCTTCAGTGCGAGAGTCATTTTGATTAAACTAGCAGCTAGTGCGTTACAAGAACTATATGGTTGGTAAGAGATTTACTTTTAGTGCGATACATGACACTATTGTCTTGTAAAATCCTTTTCGTTAAAAGCCTCTAAATTCATGAAAATTAAAATTAAATGATTTTTTACAGATTTATATGAGTAATTGTATTATTATCTACTATCTACTAAAGCAGGATGGCGATATAATAAATATTTTAAGATTTATACCAAATAACATATACATACTAAAATTGTCCTGTGCCGCACTGAAAATATGAGTTAAACTTTTGTCCTGTATACAGGAATTAGTGAAGTTCAAGCGATAAATAAAACAATCGATATCGATGGATCTAGCATGGGGACTTGCGCCTTCATCTGTTTTTGAGGTCATATTGTTGCTACTGCTTATGTCGCTCAGTGAACCAAACTGGCTTGATTCTCCAGGGAAATTCACATTTTCTAACATCAAATACTTTGCTTCTGAGCGGGGACTAGCATTATTGTCAATTCTTGTGATCTTTTCAACTACTGGACTACTTACGTCATTTCTCTCAGTAGAAATAACAACAGTATCCAACACTTTAATTTTGCTTAGATTCGACGAACCTGTTGCCAAAGAGTTGCCCGCAACAACACATTTTCGATCATCGACATTCATGATAGGGTCCATATCTCGTTCAAACACTTTTGACAACATTTTACGGGACCTTTTCATTTTGGCGCGAAAACTATACCTTATCGATGTAAACGTCCTAATTTGTCGATAATCTAGTACGCACTAGCTAAAATACGCCAGTGCACACGGTGCGTTACCGGGTCACAACTTACAGGACATCCACTTCTTGTATCGCACTGAATAACGAAATTTATTTTCTAGTGTGGTACAAGGTATATATGTCCTGTACTTTTTTTCACTAAATTCTGTTTCTACCTTAAAAAAGCAACCCAAAAGTATAGTTGTCTTTTTTGTACTTGCAGGATATCGTATAGAAATAGGCCTCGCACGAGGGAAAAAACCTAAGAATCTATCTCCGCACCGTACGCAATTGGCGTACAGGACATATATATCTTGTAACGCATCGAACGTGTTAAGAAGTTAACTCCCATATAAGTTGTATTGATATTATATTTATAAGTTATTAAAT
Organism: Argynnis bischoffii washingtonia; assembly: GCA_033884665.1. Classification (NCBI taxonomy): domain Eukaryota; kingdom Metazoa; phylum Arthropoda; class Insecta; order Lepidoptera; family Nymphalidae; genus Argynnis; species Argynnis bischoffii. Next base: position 4,799,167 of record CM066628.1, on the reverse strand, counting down.
CATTCAGGTATAACTGGCACTGTGTTCTGCATTGGCGGTGCTCCCAATGAAGTGCAAGCGGTAATTGAAGAAAAACTTAAAAACTACAATACTGATGAAGAATTACAAAATGCTGTTATACGACATATGTTTGGTTTATTTACTAAACAAAATACACAGGAGTTAGACCAGGCTCTACAAAAAAGCTCGACGTGGGTAGAAAAGGTGTCGCTAGTCGGACGTATTTTATCTGGCCAAGTTATGCATTCAAATGAATATATTAAAGAACTCATAAATGCGGCATATGCAAGAATTGCACAAGCTCGTCGTTATAATGCTAAACCCCGTCAACTTCAGTCTCATTTGATATCAATCCGACCTCTATCGACCCGTGATCGGCATTTGAATAATAACTTTCCCTCTTTACAAAACCATTCACTACACAAGGTAGTCGAATATCAGTTGGAATCTCCATTCGCTAATGCTGCCTATGACTTGCGTTGCAGTGCGATAGTTAATCATCATCTTGAGGAAGACATTCTGGAAGCTTTTGATAAAAGGAATTTGTGCGAATCGTACATTATGAATCCTGACTCAATGATGTTACTTTAAGTAGAAGCATCGCCGGAGAGAAACAAAATTGATTGATTGATGTCTTTAGATTAATTAAGCTGTTTTATTTAATAAATTGAAGCATATTTTCAATGTTTATTTTTTAAAACTTCTTAAACTGTACCCGTCTTTAAGTTTTATAACAAGTTTTCGACCTACACATAAGATTTTTTTTAATCCCAGCCTTTTAAAGTATACAGAGATTATGACACTCCAGATCTAGAAAGAAAAATAAGTACTATTACTTATTAATCGGCAATTTCATACTTTAACCTCTATAGGTTAAAGTATGAAATTGCCGATTTGTACTGAAAAATTGAAATTCGTTTTTTTTTTATTTTAACATATTTATTTAATCTGTCTAAATCACGAAAAAAATGGTAGTCCGTTGGAGCAAGGTCTGGTGAATATGGAGGGTGACGAATGGTTTCTAATTGCAGTTCCTGTAGAGTTAAAACGGTTTCTTGTGTTGTATGAGGTCTCGCGTTATCATAGAGCAATAATGTTAAAGATCAATTCATGAGTCGGGCTGTTTCTCTGCTAGTATTGCTATCATTGTTCGGAGTTTGGCGCAGTAAACATCTGCCGTTATTGCTCAACCAGATCGGAGATAGCTATAGTGACACCATGCTGAGACCACCAAACAGTTACCATTACCTTTTTATTTGTAAGCTTTGCTTTAAGACGCTTTTACGGCGTTTGCCCTGGGGTCAGCCATTGCATTTTTCGCTTACGGTTATCGTAAAGAATCCACTTTTTATCACATGTCACAATTCGATCCAATATTCCTTCATTTTTGTATCGATTTAACAGGGCAACACAAGTTTCAACACACGTTTCTTTCTGCAGATCAGTCAAATCATGAGACACCCATTTTTCATATTTTTTTATTTTATTGATTTGACGTAAATGAGTCAATATTGTTGGTAAGGTAACGTAAAATCATGTTGCTAATTTCTGGGTAGTTTGGTTCGGATCGGCTTCTATCATCTCTTTCAATTCATTGATATTCACCTATGTGGGCGGTCTACCACGTGGTTCGTTCTTCAAATCAAAGTTTCCATCACGAAAGCATGTAAACCAAAATCGCACGGTGTATTCATTAGAAGTCCCCTCTCCAAACGCAACATTGATATTGCGAGCTGTTTTTGCCGCGTTAGTTCCGCGTCGGACTCGTATTCAAAAATCACTCGAATTTTGAAATATCCATCTTTCTTGTCTAAGCTGAATAAAAAAAAACAACAAAAAGTTGATAATCGAATGTTGCACATTTATTAAAAGAAAAACTACATAGGTACCATATGAAAAAAGTTTCACTCAAAAATCTCAAATTATGAAGGTTATATGTCAATTCGAAGTACTTATTACAATAAAACAGCAATTTCATACTTTAACCCCTATTATTACATCTAATAGTGTACACATCATAATTCATAATACATCAAATTTTGATGCATCATATTTTGATACATCATATTTTGTGATAGATTCATAATGATTTTTTGAAACTGTCTTTGCTAAAGAATAAGCCTTTCTCAGTGTTTTGTCTCATTTCCGCCTACTTTAAATCATATTAAAAGCAATATTGATGATCTCATTCCTAAGACAATTTTATTTTTAACAATAAAGGAAAAAGCAAAAAAAAAAAATCAAATATCAAACAAATACATATAAATTATACATACCAAACAATTATATACTTAATTATTACAGTACAAGTCATATCCGCGTGGAATAATGGCAACAATGACGAATTCCCTTGCTGAATGGCAACGCTGAGTCTTTGGGCGAAAAACGAGCCAGTTATCCTGGCGATAAGAAGGTAGAGGTAAACTTTAAATATTTCAAACGAATTTAGAAAATAATCCAACAAAAAAAAATCTACTTCCATGATTTTTTGTAAAGGTTGGCGATAGAGTTTCCTTCTTAAGACAAATATTAAGCAAACCTTTTTAAATGTACCTTATTATGTGTTCATTTATGTAATCATAATAGATTCACTTAGTCTACCCTAAAAAAATCATTCACGAATATACCATATTGGTGGATATTTTGTCTAGTTCTGGGTTCTGCTAAAATATACTTGTGAGAAGCAACCCTCGTCAGATATTAAGGTTATTGCAAAGCAAACTTTAAGGAGGAATTACAATATGTAGATAATATTCAAAGTCGTAGTCAGAAGTTATCATTGGGCCTTTACAAATCATCAGGCACTTCGCTATATGTGATCTCTTTTTTTGTTGTATTCGTATAATCATTAATCATACTCACCGTTAAAGTTTTAAACCAAACCGAACATAAAGCACGTTAAGAACGTGTGACATTGGGCAAGGTCAGTAAGTCAACATTTCAAGTAGGTCAATTAAAACATTATTCCAAATATCTATACATATAACACAACTGTAGAAGTCGAATAAATACTACATACATACATACTCATAGAAAAAAATGCGAAAAACCGAGTCAGGAGGATGTATGATAAGAAATAGGATAAATCCAGATTTTTTCCATTTTATGTTTCTCTGTTTGCTTGTCTTTTTGTCTGTTTGTGCGGGTTAATCTCCGAAACTGTTGGACTGATTTAAATGAAATTTTACATGGTGGTAACTTACATCCCCGGTTAACATTTTAGATACTTTTCATCCCGGAAAATTAAATATTTAATCAGAATAACAAATAGGCTACTTTTTACCCCGGAAAAATGTACAGTTCCCGTGGGTTAGCTTTGTTTTTGTTTGTCTAGAGGCGAATCCGAGCGAAACAAGGGTGAGCCGTTAGTCTACAAATAAAACTAAAATAAATTAAAAACGGATGGAACTACCTGTTTGACGGAGAAAAACGTATTCAATGTGCGCACTTAACTCGTCATAAACACGATCATATGTTTTAGAACGATACATATTGGTGTCCAAAGTGCGCGCAGCCTTAGAATTTTGCTAATGTAGTAAATGCGAAAGGTTTTCTCTTTATTAACTTTTCGCTGGTAGGCGCAATAAAATTAAAATTAGAATAGCTTCGGATTTGTACTAATTTCTTACTGTTTTTGCTATCTTTTTATATGACGGCATCAGGACTCTCTTTACTTTGGGTGAGAACTGACGGTCCTAAATAAGATCGTTACAGTGTAATACTTATTTGAATTTATGAACATTTTCCGTTCTTTAGTTGATAATAGCGGTGTATATTGCAAATTTTCTTGAACGTAATGATGTTTTAATTTATTTTTTCTGTTTTTTATTATAGTACTATTCTTTTCAGATTAAAGGTTTTATTGGTGCTAAAAATAAATCTGACGCTGGCGAAAAATATAAATTTCTTGCAGTAATAACGACTTGTGTTGGTTTATGGATTTTAATCTGTTTTGATCTTTATGGCTATGCCTTAGAAGCTTTGCATCGTGGTACAGAAGGTACGATTATATTTATTTTTAACCGACTTCCAAAAAAAGGAGGAGGTTCTCATTTCGACCGTATATATGTTTTTTTTTTTTTTTTTATGTTTGTTCGGGCATTTTTTCATCGTTTATGAACCGATTTTGATAATTCTTTTTTTGTTTGAAAGGAGATATCCCAAGAGTGGTACCATGATAAGGAAACCAGGATCTGATGATGGAATCCCAGAGAAATCGAGGGGAACTTTCGAAAATTGTAGCGACGACTAGTGCGTTTGTTAACATTTTCATTAGGTATTTTAAAGCACTACTATTTAATGAAGGTCTGGAGTCGATCTGATGATGGACTCGAAAGATAGTCGAGGGAAATCCTCAACGATTTACCGCAATTACCTGGTGTTTGGGCTTGATTCATTTGTATTGATGATACGTCTACACTAAAAATGGAAAAATAAAAACTTAAAAAAAATAAATAAAAACCGACTTCCAGGCTCTGAAAAGTAAAAAATAACTAAACGGGGGTTTTCATTTAGAATAGATACTTAATCAGATTTTTTGAAGTCGGTGCCAGCCAATACAAATCAAAGCACACCGACTTCGAAAATATCTGATTAAGTATCTATTCTAAATGAAAACCCCCGTTTAGTTATTTTTTACTTTTCAGAGCCTGGAAGTCGGTTTTTTTTTTTTTTTTTTTAAAGTTGTTATGTTTGTCTTAATACTATTTACTTACAGATAATTTATTAATACTATTTACTTACAGATATCACAATGATTTATCACTATCTTTTTATGTTGATTATTTTTTTTATCTAATAATAAAATTGGCTTTTTAGCATATGACGTTACTCGTATGTTTAGTAAGTTGGTAAACGAACTAAGTTACGTCACTACGCCTCCTTGAGTCGAAATTATGTTTTTATAACATTTGCTGTAGAAACTCTTGGCCCATAGAGTCAAAGTGATAAACAAATTTAGTATAATCATTCAATATAGCTGTGGGAAAATACTAGATTGCAGGATAAGTCTTCGTTAGTCTTTACAAGAAATAAAATATATGAAATTATTAAAAAAATATATGATAAAGCAATGCTAAATGATAATAATTTAAAAATATCCTAACTATAGATTGGAAATGTTGTGTGTTAATATCCCAACATATTTATTATATTATTGGAAATATTTTCTTTCCTAGTGAGATACTAAACTTAAAGCAAATCTATTTATGTAAAAATGAATATCTTTAGAAATCGGTAAAGTAAATTTTGAGTAGGTAATTCACATTAAATGAAAGGCATTAGATAAACAAATATCATACGTTACTTGAAAGTTAAATTTACATGGGCGGGACTCAAACTCTTGAATTTGCAAGTTCCTAGCATGTTTTCAGAGAAAATAAACGGCTAAAGCTAAGTACCTACTAAGTAAATTTAATGTTTAAGATGGATAAGACTAAACTTCTGGTGTGCTCCATGATGCATCATGCGACGACTATAGACCCTATGACTGTTGAACTGGATTTGTTCACCAAACAGCTTATTTTGAATCGTCCAACGTGTTCACCATTAGGTCTTTGTACGTTATCGAGGCCACTTACCGTTACGGTTTGTATATTTTAAATCTTAATTTAATTATTACCTGAGTAACGAGAATAAAGTTTTCTTTAAAATGGAGGCGTTCTGATATTGATGACATATACATTTGTCATAGTCTATCTAATGTACTAAGTTAGTAGGGACGAGAATATAAGAGAAAAACGTTTTTTATTCTTAATAATTATTAAGATGAAATACTAAACAGTTTTTTTTTTATTTGGAATTTTTTTTCAGATTATCGGAGCTGTAACTACGTATTTAGTCATCATATTTCAGTTTCGATCGAATGAGTCTGGATATAAATAACTATTAGGTACAATATTATATGACAAGTATTCGAAGAAAATATCTTGCAAATGCGTTTTTATGTCCTTACCTAATCTTATCTAGTTCTAAAAACAGATCCAATAATTAACTTAAGAATAATCATACAATCTACATATTTATGGTAATTTTTATTTTAGAAAAATATATGATTGAAAATTAATTAGTCATTTCGACAAATCTATTATAGATTGTAGCATAAGTTAGAGGTGTGCAATTTATGTACTCGTACATATTATTTATAACTTATCAATATATAATATAATAAAATTCTAACTAAGCCGAATCAGTACATTAAATATTTTTTGGAAAATCTTATTAAAATAGACATTACTATCGATACAATCCTAACCACCATAGGCTTTGGATTACATAAGGTATGTAATCATGTAAAAATAATATCTAAATAAAATCTAAGAAGACAAATAGAACAAATCCGGATTTTTTCAGTTTTTTTTTGTTTCTCTGTCTGTTTGTCTGTTTATCTATTTGTACGGGCTAATCTTCGAAACTATTGGACCGATTTAAATGAAATTTTGTATGGTGGTACCTTATATCCTCGGTCAACATTTTAGTTACTTTCAACTCGGAAAATTAAAGAGTTTACGTGGGATAGTTAATAAGCTATAGTAACTTATACTGCTTAGTACACAAAAACTACTGATTAGATTTTAATGAAACTTTACAATAATATAGTTCATACATCAAAATAACAAATAGGCTATTTTTTATCCTGGAAAAATGTACGGTTCCTATGGAATAGATTTGTTTTTGTTTGTCTAGAGGCGAACCCGAGCGAAACGAGGGTGAGCCGCTAGTTAAATATAAAACCAATTATCAAATTGTTCATTTTTCAAAATTCAAAAAAAAAATTTGAATTACGACCACATTATTACATTCTTTCACTTGGAATATTATTATTTTTCTTTTTAAACCATAAAATACGTTTTTAATATATATTTTTTATCTTTTGTTTAAAATTAGCAAATATGTATGTATTAGCAAACATGTATGTATGTTGTAAGCTACTTTGATACCATTTTTGTATTTTTTTTTGAAATATTTTGTAATTTTTTGGATAGGCTGTCTGTAACAACTATAATTTTAATATAATTATTTAATTAATTAATTATAATGATAAAATGAAAAATATAATTTTAAAATAATTATAAATATTGAGACGTCTAAAACCTTAGTCTTTCCCGTGACTATTATTGCTGTAAAGCACTTGAAACCTTCGGAAACCAAAAACCAAAATAAATCCACGAAACAATCCGAAAAAACAGTTTTATTTAAAATGTCCAACACTCACAAATCCAAGAAAGTATTTTGTAAATTTTCGACAAACTTTAATAAGAAATCGATATTTCAACTAACTTTTCTTTGTTGCTGATAAGTCTCATAATGATTTCTTGCCAAGTATAAGGCACTTGAACACAAGCTATTCTTTATCCTTAAGATAATTTACGGCTATTTTTAATTAGAAAAAAATATAATAAAAACATTATTTTTGTTAGTGGTTTTAATCGTATATTCAATTAACCTATATTTATTTTAAAAACTTTACTCAACATACTAAGTAAGTGATATAAGACTCAAATTATTTATTAGTACCTGGGCGACCTAGCTTCGCTCGGAGTTTTTTTATGTATCGTTTATTTAGATTAAAAAAAACTAAAAACTTGAATAAATACAAAAAAAAAACAAAAGTAAAATCTTTGTATTCCGACCGGGACTCGATCCCGGGCATATGTGTTATCTAACTTGCGCCTTGACCGCTTGACCACGTTGCTTATTACCGAGTATAAGAAATTATCGACCATATTCTGCGTGGAATAATGCAAAAGAAAACTGCATGAAAACTCGAAGACACGCGTTTTCCCAGACATGAGATTAATCTAGATCAATTTTTCGCCCCCGAAAGCCCCTGCATATCAAATTTCAGCGAAATCGTTTGAGCCGTTTCTGAGATCGCTGGTATAAATAAATAAAGATATAAATATACAAGAATTGCTCGTTTAAATATATAAGATTAGATAATTAGTAATAACTAACAATACATCAATAGTGCAAAAGACGTGCTTTCCGATCCCCGAACTCATAGAACCTAACAATATACCTATACCTACTAAATTATATAATATAACCTTTAACGACTGAGTAAATTAAGGTACATAACAATGTTTTATTATAATTAAAAGTATTTGCATAATAAATAAGTGATGTCATAGGGCACTTTATTCATATGTATGTAGGAGATAAAATGTATTTTATCGAGTTTTTCAACCGACTTCCAAAAAGGAGGAGGTTCTTAGTTCGACCGTATATATGTAACTTTTTTAAGTGTGTTCGCGGATTTCTTCATCGTTTATGAACCGATTTTGATAATTCTTATTTTGTTGAAAAGGAAGTATCTCAAGGGTGTTGCCATGATAAGGAAACCAGGCTCTGATGATGGATCCCATAGAAATCGAGGGGAATCTTCGAAAATCGTAGTGGTGACTAGTGCGTTTGTTAATTTTTTCATTAAGTATTTTAAAGCACTACTATTTAATAAAGGCTGGAGTCGATCTGATGATGGATCCAAAAGACAGTCGAGGGAACTCCTCAACGATTTACAGCAATTACCTGGTGTTTGGGCTTGATTAATTTGTATTTACCCCTAGATGGGCTGTGAATGTCATTAGGGGTATGGATAAATTACTTAATCGAATATGTTTTTAAAAATCTTTCTTCTTACAAATTAACTGCTTGTTATGTCTACACTAAAAATGGAAAAATAAAAACTTAAAAAAAATACCGACTTCCAGGCACTGTAAAGTAAAAAAAAGGCACTGTAAAATAAAAAGAAGTCGGTGCCAGCCGATACAAATTAAAGCACACCGACTTCGAAAATATTCTAAGGTGCCTTTTGTATTTTTAATAATACAAACATAAGTAGCGCTACCTCTTGTCAAATTTTATAACTAACAGTAGCCTATGTATTATTATCCAGGTTGTAGTCTATCTGTGTACCAAATTTCATCGAAAACCACCCAGCCATTCCAGTGTGATGTAACAAACGTAATGTATGTATGATTGACCCGATGTTCCCGATTTGTGTCTTGAAAAAAATTTTTTTCGTCCGAATCAATCGAGTGGGTATCAAAATATAAGTTTATAAGACGCGAATACAAAAATATATATAACTTGATATATGAGAAGTAATTTGGGATAAGAATGCTACTAATATTATAAATGCGAAAATTTGTGAGGACGTATGAATGTCTGGATGTATTATAGATGTATGGATGTTTATTACTCTTTCATGCACAAACCACTGAATGGATTTTAATGAAATTTTACAATTAAATAGTTCATACATCAGAATAACACATACGCTACCTTTTATTCGAGCGAAGCGAAGGTGAGCCACTAGTTGTTCAATAAAACTGAAAATGTCTAATTGACCAATACTAAAAAGCTGTAAATAAAAAGAATAATTTATAAGAAAATCCCGACTGCGAAAAGAAGATAACAAGTTGATGAAGAAACAGAATTATACAATACTTTAGTAGTATTAGTATTCGTTATAGCTAACCTGTAAAGGTTAAATGAAAATTAATATACAAATGAATGCACCCACTTTATATAAAGCTAATCCACAGTATAAAAATCTGTTAGTAGAATTTCTGTTGCAGTTACAAAAGTTACTTCATCCTTCGTTCTAGTTAAAATAACAGTGCATCGTTAAATAAAAATATAAATATTTCGTCCGTATTTCAGGCAATGGCACCCAATAACGCAAATAAAACTTCTGTGGAGCCAGAGGTGGAAAGTGGAAAATCTGGAAATAGAGTCTTCATAACGGGAATGTCAGGGTTGTATCCTGAATCCCATAACGTGAAGGATTTGTCGAATATTTTATATAATAAGGTACGTGTATAAATAGGAAAAGACAACAGTTCAATTTCTCCGTTTTTGAATGTTTTTTGTTTTTTTGTTTAGTAGCCATAGACGAGCTCCAATGTTATCGATATAGTTATTTTTTTATATAGATAGGTAATGATGTATGGTAAGTCCGGAAGAGTCACCTATAGTTTTAAAAAACGATCAATATTAGTTATATGTGTAAGATACTATATACAATAAGCATAGTTTATTTTAATTCAATATTTACTTATGCCATTTAGATTTTTGGAACTATTGTGCGATATATTTTAGATTAAAAAATGTTTTTTAAAAATAATAGAAAATAGGCATCTCACCCAGACATGTGGGTTAGTTGCCTATAGATGTCAGGGATAGATGCCCACGAGTAATTACTGCATAATCAGACGTTACACTTTAGGCATTCCGCTGAATCTTCACAGCATTTTTCATGAAACCACAATGAACACACTATAATCAAGTATTTTTTCTTAGTGACGTTATAATACTCTCTACAAGTGTGAGGGCAGTTTATATTTGTACTTTGCGTAGTGACGCATTCTTTTTTTTATACATTTATACATACTACCTGTAGACGTACAGGTAGTTATGTGATGTGTGACTCACCGGCTAGAAAAGCTAGTACTACCCACTAAAACCCAACAAAACCTCTCCCGTCTTAATGGAACACCGCGACGGCAGGTCTGCTGCAGCAAACTACAACAACTGTGAGGTTGCTATCACGGTCCACTCAGCTATCAGAGAAGTACCAGGAGCAACCGCAGGGTACACCGCCCACCAAAGTGGGCCATCTCCCATTGCGTTTCTTGGCTTCGCGCTCGGCTGAACTGTATGTATTCAGCCTTTTTTAACATCCTACTGCCTCCACTGCCACGGGCCTTCCTTTAATACGAGGGGGATCAGGCCATTATCCACCACACTGGCCAAGTGCGGGTTGGCAGACCTCATAACATGTCTTTCGAAATCTTGCTAGGTTCTCTCAGATATGCAGGTTTCCTTACGATGTTTTCTTTCACCGTAAGGCAAGTGGTAATCATGTTAGAAATGATTCGCACATGAAAATATCAGAAGTGCGAGACCCGGGATCTCGGTTCACTCGCTTTCCCAAGCGAGCGCGTTACCACTGCCTTAATTAGCGTCCGCATGAACTGCCTAACGCTCATAAGCTCCCCCATCACGACAAGGTGAACGCATGTTGAGGGGAACCAATTAATTTACTGGGCATCTAACCCCCAAATTTCATCGGGCATTTATAATAATTATTACAAGCATCTTCACATATTTGGATGTAATTTAAATAAATATATAACCGAACTTAAAAAAAAAACACTAGAATCTGATATATATTTATTTTATATTTTTATTTTTATTTTGTAGCTACACATTTTATTTATATTTGTTTTTATTTAATTGTTAGTACGTTCACTTTGCTATATTTATTTATGTATAAGTGAAAACTTTATTGGCTAAGTGTATTAATTCTGATGTATTTTGCATTTCATGCTCATATATGCTGTCTGTTTTCCAATTTACAAAATAAATAAATAAATAAATCTCTCCCGATCATTAGAGAGAGATGCCTATCGACTCTAAACATACCCTAAAGCATTTTTAATACAAACTGGTGGATTGTTAACAAAACAAGATCACAATATTACATTATGAAACAATTTAATATTATTTAACTAAAGAATTTTGGAAAAAAATTTACTGCAAACTATCTCAAACATCACATTCTAACGTATAAGTTAACTACACTTTTCTTATTTTACAAATTAACATCAAAATATTAATTATAAGTAATATGTCTTTGTGTAAAAACTTCCACACTGTCATTGACTGTCGACTGACGTATTTTGGACGCGTTCCGAATCATGCAAAATTAAATAATTTAAGTTTACTTAGCTTTACTCCGGGTCATTTCACAATTCTTCTCACGCCGCCCTCAACTATGGGTGTGTCTTTGGGTGAGCCCTTCTTGGACCAGTACGGCTTCGGTGTAGGGGAGAGCCGCCCGGGCGATCAGCCTAGCCGGGTGAGACCCTGTTCAGGGAGGCCCAGCCAGGCGATCAGCGACCGATCGGCGGCTACTTCGGTGTTTCAGAGGCAATTAGGTCGCGTGGGAGCGCGAAGCGGTCCGGTGGGCGGGCGTGCCAGGGGGCTATGCCCCTGATGTGGTCGTGTGTAGGGGCGTCCGCATTCTCCAGCATCCCCTTACTGGAGCGGCGGATGAAATCGTCGATGCTCTCGACACGGAGGTCGCGCTGTATAGTAGCGTTCCTCACGTATCGAGGCGCACCGACGATTCTTCGGAGGCAGATCGCTTGAATCGTTCGAAGTCCCTTCCTTTGGTGCTCGGATGTTAGAGCGAACCAAGCCGGAGCTGCGTACGTAAGCCGGGACCTTACATACGTCTTTTAGATCCCGACCTTCGTACGCAGGGGTAGCGTAGAGTGGATGATGGGGCGAAGCTGGGCCATAGCCGCCTTGGCGCTCTTGATGGCAGCTGAGGTGTGGATGTTCATAGTCATCCGGCAGTCTATGTGGACGCCCAAGTACTTGGCGTTGGACGTCCATGGAATCTCCACGTCTTCTATTTTCAGTGGCGGCGGCGGGCGACGGTCGAGGCCGATGGAGACTGCCTGTGTCTTGGTGACGTTGACCAACAGTCTCCATTTGTTGAGCCAGGGTGGTAAGGCTTCCAGGGCTCTCTGCATCTTCACGGCGGCGTGGCTGGTGTTGAGGGACGTGATGATGATCGCCACATCGTTCGCGAAGAGTGCGAGAAAAGCGCCTGCGGCTACGGAGATATCGTCGGTGTATAGCGCGTATAAGGACGGCGAGAGCACGCTGTCCTGGGGTACTCCGGCGGTGATAGGACTTTCGGTCGAAGTGGCGTCCTCCACCCGGACGCGGAAAGTGTGACCTTGAAGATACGACGCCACCAGCAGCACGATGCGCCTGGGGATCGTAGTGACCATCAGCTTGGATAGAAGGCCCTCGTGCCAAACTCGGTCGAAGGCCTTCTTGACATCCAAAAATGCGGTGATAACTTTCTCTTTCCTGTTGAGGGCTGCGGTGACATGGTGGAGGACTCTGGCCACCTGAAGGGTCGTCGAGTGACCGTGACGGAACCTAAACTGTTCGGGGCGTGGATGAAAGTGCACCTGCCTCTCAGCCAGCTCGCGTGCCGCCTTTTATAGAGTTTTGGTGGTGCGGGTTTTGTATGTAGATGGCGCGCCGTCATATACTTTTTCCACAATAATGATTACTTTTTTGATTAAATTGCAACCACCTTTTGATGTTGAGAAATGCATTTCCTCATACCATCTATGTATATATGTATATACAGGTGATTATGTGGGACTCATTAGCTAGAAGAGCCAGTACTACCCACTAAAACCTCTCATTTACATTAGTTACAATTTGTCACTCCTTAGGCGTAAAGCCAAGATAATTTTTTGGTGTTATCTCAAAAATATCGATTACATTGTTTTGATGTATCTCTTAAGGCTTAGCCAGCAGAAGGTTTCTAAGGAGGACTCGATAAAACCAGTTATTGTCATTTTCCGTGGGAAAGAAAGATTTTCATGAAGTAAAAGGTATCCTAAATGTTGACCTGAGTAATAAGTTATCACTTTAACAAATTTCGTTTAAATCGGTTCATTATTTTTTGCATGAAACGCGTACACACAAACAGACATACAGACAAACACACAAACAAAGGTACAAAAAAAAGACAAACAGGCATACAGACAAACGGACAAAAATTTTAATAACTATTGTTTTGGGATTTATATTGTATACATAATACGCTACAGTCATTGTTTTAACAAAAGTATCAGTTGTCTACATGGATAATTATTATCACAACAATTATTTTGAGATTTTTCTAACTTAAGTTGATCTCAATATGGGATTTTTGCTATTTTACAATGCAACATGTTAAATATTTTTAATAGGTTTTCTACATATTGTTCTTGATCAACAGTTATTACATTATTATTCAAATCAACTCTTAAACCTAAACATAATTAAAACATTAAAATAATTAAAACATGGCCTATATCTTTTATTTAATATTTACTATTTATCAAGTCTGTAGTAGCCATTTCACAGTTAGTAAAAACAAATAATGCTATAATAACTTTAACATTTTCATTATATTTTGTAAATAGACAAGGTTCATATTTTGATTTTTGATAGCCTAAACTTATTAGATAATCATTTATTATTTTATACTAAGCACGGGATGATTGCTTAAGGCCATATATAGCACATTTTAATTTTATCACTTTGTTATTCTCACTACTAGCTTCATAAGTTACAGGTTTTTGCATATACACAGTTTCCTTTAAGTAACTATTCAAAAATATCTTAACTAAGTTTTGCAGCTATAGAAAATAACACCTCAATGTAAAATATCGAAGCACTGGGGAAAAAGTCTCATGATAGTCAATATCTGCTTTTCGTGAAAACCCTTTAGCCACTAACCTTGCCCGGTATCTTACATTTCCTGTACTATCATATTTTTTTTGAATACAGAACTATTGTTGCATCCTGTGATTGATTGGCAAGTTCCCATGCATCGTTTTTCTTAACCTTTCATGAACCACGTGCATAAAAGTTACATCGCGAACCATGTGGGGTTTCTCAGACCCCAAAAGTTATCAGAGCAAGGAATGTGTAATTTGTGATTATTTGTTTATATTGTTTAAAAATATTTTTGTATGTCTATTTAAGGGCAATTATAAAACAAAATCAAGTAAAATAATCAACATTTTTAATCTTTTACAAATAAAACAAAACATAGTCATTTTTTACGAACTAAAATTTAGCCTCTTCTTTGGCCTAACATCCACAATAAAAAAGTAATTAAACTCTTCTCATATATCTCAGATTTTCAAAGTTAATATTATAAGGCATGTAAAATTAACAAAAATAGTTTAATTTAGTTAGTCTTCATGAGGTCCAGGCTGATTAAATTAAGTACAATTTTTGCAGTATAAGTGAGCATGCTCTAAGCATATAGGTATATCGCAGCGCTAACAACTGTATTTGGTTTTTCGATCTTTTTTTCTGTCACATTTTGAAAAACTTATTTTAGATCTAGGCATTTTTGCTGGTGGTTCAGAGGGTATTTCACCGAGCAATTCATGTAAGCGCTTATGAGAATTTTTTGGAATCCGCAGATTATCTTTGCAGTTTGTCAAATCGAACAAATCTCAAATCTCAAATTATGAACGAAGTTTCTTCTACGAGTATGAACGGTATTCCCTATTTCGATACCATTAACATCCCTCTAATCATAATTATCATAACGCGTCCGAACCCACATCTCCCTCGAAAGATAACCAACTTTTCATCTAATTAGTTATTGAAAAGGTGTATAAATGATAAATAATTCGAAGTAATACAAATATTCTATAAATACTGCATTTCACAAAAAAAAATATATTACTCACTTTTTAGGCGACGTCCTTAACCACGTGGGGTCTGTGAGATCCGAACGCACTTTGCGCACGTCTGTTTGTTGCGTCGGCGACGCGATTATTAAACCACTATCACCAAGCGGTGTGGCAACGTCGCAACTCAAGCTACTTAAAGTGTCGAAAACGCCACGCGAACTTTTAAAGAGTTACAAAGATTTTTGTGTGACTGGGGTCTATTAAACCCCACATGGTTCACGGAAGGTTAAATGATTCTAATTCCTCTTTCATGCTTGCACTCCATAAAAATCTCTCTGATTCATTTAAAGCTTATTGAAGTGTGATATCCTTTTCATCGATTAAGCAATACATAAATGGTTATATCCAAAACGATCTGATATTTTCCTAGTTCTTTTGGGAGTAGTTTCTTCATAGTTTAAATTCACTTGTGCAATATCTGGATCAGGTACTACATCAAAGAAACTATAATCTGAGGTGCCCAAGGAAGTGTCCTCTGGAACCTATGTACAATCGGTATCTTCATATTTAACTTCAGAGTCTGTACCATATGAGGGTATATTCTCTTTTTCTTCCACTTTTTGCTCTTCCGCTGAAGCCTTACACTCAACTGGAATATCTACTGTATTATATTTGATGTTTCTATTATGATGACATCTCTGCTTGTCATAACCGAGGTATTTTCTGGGTCAAAAACCCTATAACTCTTTACATTTTCAGCATAGGCAACTAAAACTAGCTCTTTAGCTGTCTTATTCCATTTCATACGCTTTTCTTTTGGGATATGTATCATCACTTTAGTTCCAAAAATTTTTACATGGCTAAAGTCGGGTTTTTGCTGTCCAGACTTCATATGGAGTTATATTTTTTAATTCATTAACAAATGGCCTATTTCTTAAGTAGATAGAGGTATTTATGGCTTTTGACCAAATTTTTTTTATGTAAACCTGCATCAAAAATCAGACATCTTGCCTTTTCTACTAATGTTCTATTCATTATTTTGCTCAAACTATTTTGTTGAGGAGTGTAAACATTTTTTTTTTTGACCTGCGTCTTTCAAATATTTTTCGAACCCATTGCTACAGAACTCTAGGCCATTATCTGTCCCCAAGATTTTAGTGTTTCTTCCTTTTTGATTTTTAAGCATATTTTCAAACTGCTTAAAATATTTAAAGGTTTCACTTTTTGTTTTGAGGAAATAAACTAAAACCATGCGTTTAAATAAAACTATCTTTTCGGTTTTTTTCGCGGATTTATTTTGATTTTTGTTTCCCGACGTTTCGATTGCTTTACAGCAATCATTGTCACGGGAGAGACTAAGGTGTTAGATGTCTCAAAAGCATTATATAGTTGTTACAGACAAATTAAAATTAACAAATATTGTAAGGTATTTTGATGCCAATTTTCAATATTTTGAATTCATTTTTGTTAATTGTGGGTAGGCTGTATTATTATTATTATTATTTTATATATATCAAATTTGATATCTCAGGCTGTGCCTGATAATATGACCCAGCACGGGCGTGAACCAAGTGCTAAATCAGTTCTGGGTGGCTTGTTGTACTGTTTCATCATTATCTGAAGAAAGTTGCAAAAATTTTCTTACTGTTCTGCAAGTGTTTAAAATAGCAGCTTTTTGAAGAGTTAAATATGTAAATTTAGGCAAAGAAAGAATGCTTAAAGAATTAAATAAATGTTTCGGAACAACGCCTGTTGTGGACACTATTATGGGTACTATTGTAACATTAGTCATTTTCCAAACTCTCCTAATTTCTTCTTGTAACTCTGTGTATTTCCTTAGTTTTTCACTGATTGTTGCTTGTAAGTTATTAGTGTTAGGTACTGCTATATCTATTATATATGTATGTTTATTATTCTTATCTACAAAGGTTATATCAAGTCTATTGTTATAAATTGTGTGATCTGTTAAAATAGTCCTATCATAAGAAATTTTGTATGTCTGGTTTTCCAATACAGGTTGTGGTATATATTTATAGTAGGGTGTATGCGGATCATTAGTGAGTTTGCATTTTTGAGCAAGTTTTTGATGTATAATATTAGTCAATTGGTTATGCCTGTGTGTGTAGTCATTTTGTGTTAGTGTAGGGCAAGCTCCTGTTATATGCTGGATAGTTTCTGGTTTAAGGTGGCATTTACGGCATAGATCGTTTTGTAATGTTCTGTCTTTCAATATGTATTTTCTGTAATTTTTTTGTTGATATGACTTGATCTTGGATAGCCATTAAGAAACCTTCAATCTCTGGAAATAAACCTCCTAAATCAAGCCATTTGTTGGATGCTTCTTTATGTACATGTGATTGATCTAAATCTTTTGGATGTCTGCCGTGCAATTCTTTTGTTTTCCAATTTTTAATTTTAATTTCAATTTCTTGTGGATTGTGAATCGATTCAGTAGTTTCATTGTTAAGATTAAGTGGCGTAAAGAATCTATCTATTGCAATTATAGTTTCATGTAACTTACTTGTAATTTTCTTTTCTTGAAAATGATTTTTTAAATTTGATACTTGTTTAGTACATAGCTGTGTAATATCGATGAGGCCTCTTCCTCCATATTTTCTAGGTAAAGTAATACATTCTATTGCGGACTTAGGATGATGATATCTATGTTGTGTCAGGATTGTTCTTGTCTTAGTATCTAACCGTTTTAAAGCTGTATTTGACCATTTAACTATTCCAAACGAGTACGTTAATACAGGTATGGCGTAAGTATTGATTGCTTTAAATAAGTTTTTGCTACACAATTGATTTTTACTAAGTAAACGTATCCTGTTAAAATATTCTAGCTGTAATCTATCTCTGATTGATTTATGATCTAATAAACGTGCTTGGTGATACCCTAAATATTTATACAGTTCGTTATCTTTCATTGCTGTAATACTATCTTGTTAACTAATATTATAATCACCTGAAACTATTTTACCCTTTACTATATTTAATTTTTTACATTTATCTAACCCTAAATCCATTTTTATATCTTTAGAAAATTTTAAAGTTATATCTACTAGTTGTGTCATATTAGTTTCTTTATTCGAATATAATTTGAAATCATCCATATATAATAAATGAGTTTATTGATGAAGTTTCTTTCTATTGTTTTTTATATTAAAACCTATTTTAGAGTCAATTAATTCGTTCGATAGAGGATTAAGAGCTAAGCAAAACCATAAAGGACTTAACGAATCACCCTGAAATATGCCTCTTTTTATATTTATTTTACTAGTATTAATATCTTTCAAGTCTGCCCGTAAGTGTAGGGTAGTTCTCCAGTTTTGCATAGTATTTTTAAGAAATGTTATTATTATTGGATGAATTTTGTATATTTGTAATATTTCAATTAGCTAGGAATGGGGAACACTATCAAATGCCTTTTTATAATCTATATATGATATAAAAAGATCTTTTCTATCTTTTTGAACATGCTTACGTACAACAGAATCAATATTCAACTGTTCTTTGCAACCTTTATGTAACTTTTTGCAACCTTTTTGTTCTTCTGTTAATATTTTATTAATTTCTAAATGCTTATTGATTTTATATGTTATGCATGAAGTTATAATCTTATACATTGTTGGGAGACAATTTATTGGTCTATACTGAGATGGATCGTGAGTTCGATTACTTTTTGGCAACATATAGGTATGTAACTCCTTCAGTTAAAAATTCTGGTAGTGTACTATTTCCTTTTATAATATTTGTAATCTGTTTAGCTAAGGTACGATGTAGTTGGAGTGGCAGGCGTGTAAATAGCCGTGCCTTCTTTCGTTCGTTTCGTTCCTTAAAAAACGTATTTATATATATATATATATATATATATATATATGTATGTATGTATTCAGCCCTTTTTAACGTCCCACTGCTGGGCACGGGCCTCCCTCAATACGAGGGGAATCAGGCCATAGTCCACCACGCTGGCCAAGTGCGGATTGGCGAACTTCACATGTCTTTCGAAAACTTGCTAGGTTCTCTCAGACATGCAGGTTTCCTCACGATGTTTTCCTTCACCGTCAGGCAAGTGGTAATCATGTTAGAAATTTTTCGCACATGAAAATATCAGAGGTGCGAGACCCGGGATTTGAACCCGCTTCACTCGGTTGTCCAAGCGAGCGCGTTACCACTGGGCTACCACTGCCCTGTATATATATATATATATATATATATACATATATATATATATATATATATATATATATATATATATATATATATATATATATATACGGTCGAATTGAGAACCTCCTCCTTTTTTTGGAAGTCGGTTAAAAACATAAGTAATTTCCTGATAAAATTCCTAAATATGTATTTATATATTATGAATATATAAATACTTGAATAAAATATAATTTACATATTCAATATCTACTCAAATTCATTTATTGCATAGGAATAAATGTCTTAGCTTTTCGCGATTACTAAGTATATACTTATTATAATAAAACAAAATGTTACCGGATCAATTCTCGTATTTTAAATTTTCATAATATTTAAAACAAATTAATATAATAAGTTGGCCTACTGCCTACAGACGCGCTTGCGTACTCTGTGACACTTGGCCTGCAGTTATGAGTTCACGCCGGCGACGTGAGCGCACAGCTCGCTTTGCGGGAGGGGTGGTAGCGTTAAATGCCTACTTCGCCCGGACAACCTGGCCTCAATTGAACAGCTGTAGCCAAAGCTGGTATACTTCCCGTATAGTATAGCCCATTCGGCTGCTACCTGAAGGCATGGCACTACCACTTTAAAAAAAAAGCTTGGATGTAAGCACACATTGTTCCCTTATCTACATCTCCTAATCCTATTTTTCCCTCACAATTTCGACCTATCTCAATTCTTTTCATTTTATCGAAAGTTTTTGATGGCTTAGTATCAAAACAGATGTGTCAGTACCTATTACGAAATAACCTATTAAGTCCTTTTCAGTCCGGCTTTCGTCCTTTGCACGGTACGACTATTGCTTTGCTAAAAGTCATTGCCGATATTCGTTGTGCCATGGATAATAAAAAAGTAACTATTCTTATTGTGCTTGATTTTAGAAATGCCTTCAACTCTGTGGACTTTGATGTTTTACTTGTAATCCTTGCCTCTCGTAACTAATCTTCTTCTATGATTGATTGGTTTATATCTACTGTGACGAAACTAACTAGGAATAAGCTTAATAACTATATAAATAACTAAGCGCGTACATTATTCACTTCACTCCTTGAAACGTTTACAAAATTTTCTTCCTTTTGAAAATAAAACCACCATGGTTCAATCTCTGTTAATCCCACTACTTGAATATGCCGCTGTTTGCTACCTATATGAAACTGAGGAGTTATTCGACAAGCTATATTGCGTTCAGAATTTGTGCATCCGTATTATATGTAGATGGCGCAAATTTGATCACATAAGTATTTTCCAACGTCAACTAAAGTGGCTCCCTATTTGTTTTCGCTGGAACGTTCGAATATTGTGTGTTCTTTTCAATATTTTGAAAACTTCTACACCATCTTATTAAAGTGCGGCAAAATATTATATTAAAATCTTAATTGAGTCTTATATAGTAAACTTAAAAAAAAAAAAATGATTATACTTTGAATTTTAAATCTTACTACAATTGAATTGACTTTTCCAAGATTTAAGTTTAGAACTGATCACAAAAGACTATCAGGGTGCAGTTCTGCATTTGTAAAGTATTTTAAGACACAAAATATACTAAAAATAAAAAATAGAAGAACTTAGCCTCGACAAGAATATAATAAAGATAGTAAGTAGCGCTATTCCTGCTCTGAATCGCAATGCCAATCTTTTGGGCGAAATCTAAGGCGATAAGAAAGCTAAGTGAATTACGAGTATGTAATAATGTTGACTAAGAAAAAGTACTCATGATTTTTTGTTAACCGATAGATCAATCCTGTTAATGCGGAAAATTGTCGTTGGCAATATGACCATCCTGAAGTCACTCAGTACTCTGGGAAAGTGCCTGAGCTGTCGTTATTTGATGCACAATTCTTTAAAGTCCATTATCGCTTAGGAAACAATATGGACGCAATGATTCGTAAAATTTTAGAACAGGCCTACCAAGCCATTTTTGATGCTGGTAAGTTTAAACACTGAATGTACGTAGTTATGTCAATTTGTCATGCCTTTTGTTTTAATCATAATAGATTTTTTGTTTTTAGTTAGACTTTTTTTATAGTTGCTCTTGAGAAGTACACAGTGGAACTAATAACATGATACTAAATTTTTTTCTCATTTTCGTTTCACTAGCGACTCACCCTCACTTCGCTCGGGTTCGTCCCTAGGTTGCTTTCCAATACATACTATCATCCCCATTTTCAGCCCCTTCAGAGATGATTTACGAGATAAAAATCCTATGTCCTATGTAATGTCCTAAATGTATGACCTATGTAATCCTATGTATGCTATGTCCTTCCCAGAGTCACAAACTATCTTCTTACCAAATTTCATCTAAATTGGTTCAGTAGATCCAGAGATTACCCCCTACAACCTCACAAACTTACAAACTTTACCTCTTTATAATATTAATATAGATATTTGTATTGTCTTAATTGAAATAAATTAGTAAAACAATATATTATGTTTATTTGAAATTGTGCCTGTCCTTTGTAGGAATCAGTCCAGTGGAACTCTCCGGGAAAAAAGTAGGCGTATATGTTGGCAGTTGCTTTTCTGAAACCGAAAAAGCTTGTTTTTACGCCGCAAGTTCTAGAACAGGTTTTGGTATTGCAGGGTAAGTGAGGCTACGAATGCCGACATTTAATAATTTTTACTAGGAGTCTTTCCGTCAGACATTTAAATAGTTTTAATTTATCGATTTATAAATGTTGTTGTATATAGATTTTTACTGTTAGCTTAGTTCGGGTGTGTCTATGTATAAAACCAGAATCTAAACTCGTCTAGTAATTTCATCATGAAAGAGGAACAATGCGCATATGTGCACACGCACACACACGCATATACGCACACACGCACACACACGCGCGCGTACACACACACACACACGCACGCGCATGCGCACGCGCACGCACGCACACACACACACGCACACACACACACACACACACACACACACACACACACACACACACACACACACACACACACATATATATATATAAAAGAAAACCGATACTTACTATTTTTTTACAGATGTAATAAATCAATGTTTGCCAATCGAATTTCGTACTGGTTGAATGTCAAAGGGCCATCTATGGCTATAGATGAAGCTTGCTGCAGTTCTACTGGAGCACTCGAGCAGGCTTACCTCGCTATTACTCGTGGAGAATGTGATGCAGCAATTGTTGGAGGAGCCAACCTGTGCTTGCATCCACAATCCTCTGTCCACTATGGGAGGTAATAATAAAACGAACATTATAATTTTATTCAAATAGTAAATAAGAACAGCTAAAGCAATATTATTACATATTTATAATTTACGACAAAAAAACGAAAAGTGTTAGTTTGATGTCTGTATCGTATCTGTGACATTGCAGCTTTTGATTCATATACATAAACATATTCTTTATTTACAATAAAAAAAAACTTACAATATATTTAATTATATTTACACAACAAATGTACACGTAATTATTACTGTACAAGTAACTTAAGCGGACATTTAAATAGATGCACAAATTATAGTATACATGCAGCTACTAGCTTAGTCAGCATACTGTCCAGGTCTTTAACCATCTGCTATTTTCTCCTATTTAGGTACACTATGAGTATGTATAGTTCAGTTCATCTGATGGTCGAAATTTGACCATAATCATTATTAAAAAAATTGACAAAATAGAAAAGAATTTACCTAGCTGTATATGTGTATATATTTAAAAAAAAACTTCCAACATTTTATACGTACGAGTATGTAAAAATGTACTTTTAAAAATATATATTTTTCAGAATCATGAAACTTAGTATGGATGGTAAAACCAAATCATTTGATAGCAATCCCGCTGGATGTTCTAAATCGGAGTCAATTAATGTTCTTTTCTTGCAAAAAGCTAAAGATGCACTAAGGTATATTTCTATGTTTACATAATTGTTTATGTTTAGAAAATCAATAAAAAAGTTAACCTTAACAAAAAAAAAAACAATTATCATTTTATCCATTTGTTTACGAGTGAAAAAAGTAAATTAAAAAATCAACTTACCACATATTTCAGAGTTTATGCAGAAGTTGCTTATATTAAATGTGAGTTTACTCAATTAGAAGAAGATGAAAGTGGTCCAAAATACGGTTTCTACAGAAATCCTACTATTTCGGCTGATTTTATACAAAAGTTCTATCAAGAAGCTGGCGTTTCACCAGATGTAGTGGAATATGTTGAAGCGGTTGGTTCAGGTAAAATAGTTATATAGGTAGCACATAAATCTGGGTAACATAAATTCAATAATTATAGATAATTGAATTAGAACATTTATATTTAATTATATTTTTTATAGCTGTTGCTGAAGCTGATAAATCAGAATTACAATCGATTGATGAAGTTTTTTGTAAAAATAGGAGTGACCCCTTAAAAGTGGGAAGTGTCATGTCTAACATTGGTTATACAGAAGCTGCTTCAGGGATATGTGCCATTACTAAAGTAAGCTTACGAATAAAAAAATATAATTAAAGTGTTAGTCATTTTTGGTTATTTATTGAGAAATTATGTATTTAAAAAAATTAGGTTCTCCTGGCTTATCATACTGGAAAGATCGCAGCAAATTTACATTGTGATTCACCGCGGCAAGATGTTGCGGCACTCCGTGATGGTCGAATGTGCATTGTCACAGATCATATGGACTTCAACCACTCATACGCAGCTGTAAATGGCCTGTCGGTGACAGGCGTCAACTCACACATCTTACTAAAAGGCCATTATAAGCAAAAGGTACGTATATTATGTCACGTCTCTTTCAATTTTAATGAGTCTTTCCAAAATACCTTATAGATTATATTACAGAGAGTACTCTGTCTTATAGGTTATTAATTTACGTATTAAATTTTTTATATGCTAATTTAGTTGTTAATATACTAAAAATAAAAAAATGACGAATTAGTATGTAAATTACATGAAAAATATAATACTTATTCCATTATTTACAAAGAAATTCATCCTATCGTATTCCATATCTAATATATGTATTTAAATGAGCAATTCTTTTATATTTATTTATACCAGTAATATCGGAAACGGCTCTGACGATTTCGTTGAAATTTAGTACGTGCGGGTTTTCGGGGACAAAAAAGCGAACTAGATTAGTCTTATGTCTCGGAAAATGCATGTTTTAGAGTTTTCATGCGGTTTTCTTTCGCATTATTCCACACAAAATATGGTCTATAATTTCTCGCGCTTGGGCATAAGCATCGTGGTCTAGCGGCCAAGGCGCAACATTGACATTCACAGGTGTCCGGGTTCGTATCCCGGCCGGATTCAAAGTTTTACTTTAATTTTTTTGGATTTATTCAAGTTTTTAGTTTTTTTTATCTAAAAAATGCAATATAACAAAAAAGAACACCAAGCGAAGCTCGGTCGCCCAGGTACTTTCTTTGAATATGCGCAAGTTTCTAGGAAAATTAATTATTAATTAATTAAATTAATTATTATCATATAGTTGCTACTTTCCAAGTTTTGTTGTAGTTGATATGGCTTGATTAAGATGCGTCATCTATACAGATAAATAAAATTGGAGTGTCTGTTTGTAACATTAAAATAACCGCTTCTTACTAAATACATATGGATGTATACAAGATACATATACCAAAACAACATTTTTTACAATTTTTGTCTATCTGTCTGTCTGTCTGTCGGTCTGTCTGTCTGTCTGTCTGTCTGTCTGTCTGTCGGTCTGTCTGTCTGTCTGTCTGTTTGTTCCTGCTAATCTCTGAAACGGCTGGACCGATTTTGACGGGACTTTCACTGGCAGATAGTTGATGTTATAAGGAGTAACTTAGGCTACTTTTATTTTAGAAAAAGAATCAGGGTTCCGCGAAAAAAAATTAAAACCCATGAAATTGTGAACAAAATCCGCGTATGGCGTACGCACCCGAGCAAAGCGAGGGAAAATTGCTATATAATTTAAATGAATATCTTAGGAGTAGCATAGCTTGCTATTTATGTATACATAGCATACAAGCTAACCGTGAAAACGTACCTAGAGACGAACGAGAGCGAAGCGAGCGTGAGTCGTTAGTACATCCAATACAAATACAGTTGCAGGAATTTTCTGATAATTGGGGAAAAATTACGTCTAATTTATTTTAGATCTCTCATGTAAACATTTTGAATGTAAAACTCATTAAAACATGATTTTTTCGGGTATTAACAATCATTAAAGTAATTAACGATTCAATATTCTGTTTAAGGATCTATCTCGTTACAAGGCTACTATTCCACATTTATTGACGCTCTCAGGAAGACAAAAATCATCAGTAATAAAAATAATGAACGATTTAAAAACACGTCCCGTTGATCCTGAGGAGATAGCTTTGCTTCGAAACATTCACAAAAGTAGAATTTTTGGTCACTTGGGTAGAGGATACACGATTCTTGGTAAGATATCATACTATTTTTTAATGACCAGCATTTTTTCTTGAAAAATTCCTTAAATATATAATATCAACCATTATATCTCTTAATACTTAAGATACAAACGAAGAAGGTAAAACGGTTAGTTTATGTGAAAAATCCGACTACTTCGATGATGTCAAGCGACCACTCTGGTTCATGTACAGTGGAATGGGATCACAATGGGCAGGAATGGGAACACAACTTATGCGCATTCCAGTTTTTGCTGCAGCTATCGAACGGTAAATAAAAAATTACACAGAAAAGTAAATAAAATAATACATTTAATAGAACAAACTATAATCACAAAAAAAAATTGAATTCATTTGTATGTTACAGTTGTCGTCGAGCTCTTGAACCTAAAGGAATTGATATAGTACATATCATAACTTCCACAGAAAAATCAATATTTGATAATATCTTGCACTCCTTTGTTGGAATCGCAGCAATTCAAATAGGCCTTACCGATGTTTTAAGAGAATTGGAAATTTTCCCTGATATGATTATAGGTACTTAATATTCTGGTATTATATTTCCAGATAAACTTTCTCATTCTGAAGATATTACTGATGATGATTTTGAGAATTCTAAGAGTTATTCTGATTTTTATATTATTTTTAATTTTTAACAGGACACAGTGTGGGGGAATTAGGATGTGCATACGCTGATGGTTGTTTTACAGCTGAAGAGATGATTTTATCTGCTTATAGTCGTGGTCTAGTATCTTTGCAAACACCTTTCATAAGAGGATCAATGGCTGCCGTCGGTGTTGGATACCAACAGGTAAAAATAACAATATTAAAAAACTACATTTTTGAAACTTAATTTTGCATTATACTTTCCTAGATTTACGCGAATATTAGACATTTAAATAAAATAAAACTATCTTTTCGGATTTTTTCGCGGATTTATTTTGAGTTTTGGTTCCCGACATTTCGATTGCTTTACAGCAATCATGGTTACGAGAGGGACTAAGGTGTTACATCCAAATTTCAATAGCTGGGTAGGTACTACCGTCGTCGTGGGATCCTGTTATTAATATTATAAAATCTAATAATGAATCTAAACATAAGAGACAGTTAGGTGTAGTAAGTTCTTTATTTTTTTTTTTTTTTTTTTTTTTTTTTATGAGATTCAGTGACAAACGAGCAGACAGACCACCTGATGGAAAGCAGTACCTGTCGCCCATAACACCTACAGTTCATGCACTTAGGTTTTAAGTAACAAAAATGCAGAACCACAGATGCGTTGTCACTGTGAGGACTAAGATGATATGCCTCTTGCCTGTAATTGCGCTGGCTACCTTATCCTTCAAACCGGAACACAACAATGCAATCATTGTTGCTTGGCGGCAGAAATAGATAAGGGGGTGGTACCCATCCAGTCGGACTCCTCAGGCTTGACAAAGTCCTACCACCGGTCTTACTGTGTAGATCAAAATAATAGTATTTCAAATTAATATTTTTCATTTGTAAATGTAATTCTTAATTAATTTTAATTTTCTAAAGTACACATAGAACAATAATGTGGCTTAAATAATTAATATTTTATTTTTCTTTATGGTTATAAATATAATAATGGTAACACTAAATATAGATTATTAAACAATAATACAATAATAAGTTTTCTAAAAAATTGTCATAATTATATTAATAATAGCTAAAATTATATAAATAATATTCCATATTTCAAGTATAAAACAATTAAAATTATAAAAATGTTTAAAATTAAAATTAACATATACTGTAAGGTAATTTGATCTCAATTTTCAAAATTTTGAATTCATTTTTGTTATTTTGTGGGTAGGCTATTTATAACAACTATATAATGCTTTTGAGACATCTAACACCTTAGTTTTTCCCGTGATTATGATTGCTGTAAAGCAATCTAAACGTCGGGAACCTTAACTCAAAATAAATCCGCGACAAAAAAAATCCGAAAAGATAGGTTTATTTTATGTAATTTTGTATTTTTTTAATAGACTTAATTCATACTAATATTACTTTGTTATAGATAGTTAAAATGTGCCCTCCAGAAATAGAAGTAGCATGCCATAACGGTCCTAACTCGAGTACTATCTCAGGACCAGCGTTCGTAATGAGAAATTTTGTAGCCGAATTAACTGCCAGAGGTATTTTCGCTAAGGAGGTGCCATGCTCAAATATTGCATATCATTCGCGCTATATTGCTGATGCAGGTAAAGTATACAAATTATAATAAAATTTATATACATATAAATATATAAATATTTACTTTCGAATAAATATGAGTTACATATTTCTTACGATTTTTTTGAAGGTCCCGGCTTACTTAAACATTTAACTGAAGTCATCAAATCTCCAAAACCTCGTAGTAAAAAATGGGTATCAACTTCGGTACCAAAAGAAAGATGGGGAGAAGAAATTGCTAAGTATTCTTCAGCTGAGTATCATACAAATAATTTATTGGTTAGTAATATTCTGTTTTAAAATATTTACTTTAAAATGAAATATAAAGAACATGAATTATAAATAAAATCGATAAGTTTAAAAAAGTATTTAAATAATAATTAAAATTTTTATATCACCAATACATATATGAAAAAATATTAATGGCAGAATTCGGTGCTCTTTGAGGAGACGTCACGTTTAATCCCACCTAATGCTGTGGTGATCGAGATTGCACCACATGGTTTGTTGCAAGCCATCGTCAAGCGGTCGCTACCTGATTCATGTCAGCACATACCACTCACTAGGCGAGGACACGTGGATAATGCACTATTCTTGTTAGAAGCTATAGGAAAGTTAGTTACATTAATTTAATTTTGCATTAATTAGCTGTCATAGCCAATTAGCATTAATTTGATGTCGATAATATGTCAGTATTATTAATTAATTGATTTATCTTTCGCAGACTTTATATGAAAGGATTTAATCCTAAAGTGGAAGTTCTGTATCCTAAAATTGAGTATCCTGTTTCGACTGGAACACCAATGTTATCACATTTAGTGGAATGGGCTCATAATGAAAAATGGTTAATATGAATAGCTGTAATACAAAATTTTGTTTTTTACTTAACCTATTATGATTAATAATTTGTGAGCCAATTTACTGATTAATGAAAACTATCCGTAGTAGTTCTAATTTGAATTTGAAAATCGAGCTATGTTTAACTTAGTTTTTAGTATTATAATATTTTATCGTTATTTTTCTATAATAACTTAGATAGAATGTTATTATGTATATATACTGTACTGATAATTTTCTTAAACTGATTATTACTGACGTAATTTATATACAGGGAATATTAGCACATTTTTCAATATATTTTTAAAGTTTAATACCACAATGAACAAAATATTGCAGGATTTTACCTTTGTATGTAGCAGCGCATAGAAAAATAGCTGCCGCTACAAAATTTGTGATATCCACGTATGATAACGATCACGCATATTTAAAAGGACATGTCATAAGAGGTGATAATATAAAATTTATATTTCCTTTTTAAATATCATAATTTGAAACTTTTGTTAATAATGATAAAATATTCTTATTTGTGTAAATCTATACTTCCATAGTAATATTATAAAATATGTGAAAGTTTGTCTGTATAGATGATTGTTACTGTTTCACATCAGAACGCCTGAACGGATCTGGATGGAATTTGGTACAGAGATAGATTATAGTCTGAAATAAAACAAAAGCTGCTTTACAGCCCGGAAAAATGTACGATTACTGTGGGATAGGTTATGTTGGACCGCTAGTAGTAATAATATTTCTGCGTAAACAATAAACATTTTAAATTTTAGAAAAGAACTTGTATCCATTTTCTGGAGTACTCGTAGGAGTTTGGGACACATTGGCAATGGTTTTAGGAGTAGAGAAGAAACAGTTGTCAGTCGAATTTACTGACATACATCTCTTTACGCAACCGATTCTTCATAAACAGCGAAACTTGCATTTAAATATAGCTTTACATAGAGGAAATGGCCGTTTTGAAGTAAGACAGTAGATTTAAATATCGTTCAATTCATTTGTGTTAAGGTTCTTGTAATCAATCAGTGTATTAATTATCTATAATTTTCTTATAATTTAGGTATTAGATGAAAGTACTAAAATCGTAACAGGTTATATAACTGGGGAAATAAAAAAAGACAAAGACAAACAAGACAAAGTTAATTTAAATTGTAAGGAGGAAATGCAACTTAAATCAGATGATATTTATAAACTCTTTTCTTTAAGGGATTATAATTACTCGTAAGTAACATAGCAAATTGAATGAATATTTTAAAATATTGTATGACAACTTTTTATTAATTTTAAATTTACAGAGGTGTATTTCGTAGTATTTACAATGCTAGCTTGTCATTGTCTGAAGCTAATATAAAATGGGAAGACAATTGGGTGGCCATGATTGATAGTATGCTCCAATTAAATGCGCTCAGAAGAATTCATGAAACAGTTTCTCAGCCACGCTTTATAAGAAAAATAATAATTGACGTAAATGAACATTTTGAGGAAATGTATGAAATAGATGGAATAAAAGTTATACCTGCGAGAATATTTGATGTTCATGATTATACAAGGTATAATATAGGATATAGTGGTTTTATTTTATATTATTTTTTTATATTTTATTAATATTAATATGATATTATTTGTTTTAGATGCGGTGGTATAATCATGCATAATATAAGATTTCATGATTTACCAACTATCTGTAAAAATATTGGAATAAAAGCTTTAAAATTTGTTCCTCACTTTTCTACAAACACCATTGATGTATGTATAATAATAAAATTTGTTTATAAATACAGGTGCATTTTAATAAGAATTCTAAATATTACATTATTTTTCAGAAAGCGTCAGCATTCTCTACTTACATACAAATATCTGCCGAAAATTTAAATAAACACAATTTAAATATTGTAGAAATTATTGAAAATAGTGTCTCTGGATTTGTTGATACTGATCAAATTCTCTCTGAAGTTCCTGGAATACAGGCGAATTATTCAGTAATTACAAGAGATAGCCTTAAAACAAGTAATACTGCTTCATTGAGTGAAATTGATTTGCTGTTAGTGTCAAATCTAACAAATAATGATGATGTAAGTTGACTAGTAACTTTGGCTCCACCCATAGATTTAAATAATCAAAAAATTTCCAAAAAATATCTCTTGAGACCCTGCACCTTTATTATGGCAGGACTGCAAGAAAGGTACTTGCTGCACAATCGTTTCGTGAATGTTCCGAAATGGAAATTCAAATTAAACTTAGTTATACTTTCATGTTCTAAGAGTGGTCACGTTTATAAGGCTAACGCTCTGTTTATTGTCTATGTCTATTTCTATAGCTTTATGGCAATATATCTTTGGCCTATTTATTATACTTGATATTTTCATAAACTTAATGCTTAATAATTGTAAGTTTTGTACAATTCCACAGTTGTGTCAAATGCTTCACCGAGTTCTTACATGCAATACTTTTGTGGTTAACTATGAGAAGTATACATCAGAAATCTCGAGGGATCGTCCATCATCCCTTTACCAATGTATTTGTGCACATACAATAGGGTCAACAGTTCTAGAACTAGTGTTGTGGCGTCCGACTGAATCAAATATTGGCACTAGTGCTGTAACAGTTTACACCGAATCTGATTTTGCTCTACTTACTTCAAGAATAACAGCAATACCATTAAATCAAAAGCTTGTAATATTAACGTCGTATCCTCCAATAGCTTCTTTAAAAACAGCGGTGAAGAAATGGAGAGAAGAGGATAACCGCAAAATTAATCTAATCATGATCAATAATGAGTTTTCTAGTACCTGGAATCTGGATAAAATACCACTTACTGACTTAGCCGTTAATATTTTGCATAACGTAAGTTTTATTTTTGTTTTCTTTTATTTTAAGCCTAATTATTCTTTACTCGCTAGATAAATCCCACAACATATCTATACAAATAATTGACATTAAAGTATCTGTTTTTAATGTCAAAATAACAAAGCTAAAGCTTTTGACTGTAAGCGTATTAAATTAATAGGCAAGCAACTGTGAATACGATTTTTGTACTGCAGAAAAGAGCTATTCGTGCAATTTATAGTTTAGGTCCTAGAGTGTCATTAAGAGATAAGTTTAAAGAAATAAAAATATTGACTGTTGCTTCTCAGTACGTGTACGAATGTATGTTCGTAAAAATATACACGAATTTCCCAAGAATTGTGACATGCATAACTTTAATACTAGGAGCAAACACAAACTTGTAATGCCTGTGACTCGTTTAAAGAGAGTCAGTAATTCTTTTTATGGAAAATGTAATGCTTGTACAACAGGATCCTAGAAAATGTTCAAAAAGCTTCTATCACTAAATTCAAAAAAATTGTTAAAGAACGTTTGTGTGCTAAAGGCTATTATACAATAAATAATTTTATAGAAGATAGCACGCCTTGGGAATGAAGTGATCGCCTCCAGGCTACTTCAACTTTATAGAAATATTGTAAATTATAATTTATTAAAAAATATTAGTCCCTCTGAGTTTCTTTCGCTAGTTCTTCTCAGGTCTGAGGTTTCTTCTTTTCGAACTGGTGGTAGACTCATGACGTTCAGTAAAACATTGTAATAATTTAATGCTGAATAAAATATTTTGAATTTGAATTGAATTTGAATTATATATATAAGGTACTTTTAAGAAAATCATAATTTTTAAAATTTTGCTTGTCTGTGTGTATGTTTGTCTGTCTGTCTGTCTGTTGGTTCCGACTAATCTCTGAAATGGCTGGACTGATTTTGACGAAATTTTCTAGCTGATAGATAGATAGCTGATGTCATAAGGAGTAACTTAGGATAGGATACTTTTATTTTAGAAAAAAAATTAGGGTTCCGTTAAAAAAAAATTGAACGTACTTAGGGATAAGCCCCAGCAAAGCGAAGGTAAGTCTAAGGTAAGTAGGAGAATGTGATTCTGTAGCAATCTCCTTCACTTGTATGAAACTATTAAATCAAAGCAATTTATTTTTATTTCTTTTGAAAAATTTTAAAGAGGACTTTATATTCAGATTGTAGAATTAGTAGTGTAGGTCGATGATTTTTTGTTGCTGATATTTCAGATAATATTATAGGATAAAATATTTCTTGTCGTATTTCTTGTTATGATAGAAATGCAGTGCAATTAACAATTGTCAAATAAATTATTTAAGGGCGCGTGGGGCGGAGAATACTACTTACCTGCAAAAGAGACTTTAAGCAAAGAAGGTGTCGGATTAGAACTTAATATTAGACAGTTAGGTGACCTAGATTCCTTGCATTGGACAGAAGTGCCACAGCCTAGAGGCGCGGGCATAAATGTAAAGGTAAAATCAAATACACTTTATTACACAAAAAAAAATATTTATTATATTGCAATGTAAACATTGATCAATATATTTCAGGTTCATTTTGCTGGAGTAAAAGTTGTTGAGGTACAGAAAAAAATGGGAGTTATTTCATGCGATAAAGAAAACATGCAACTTTTCGATTTTAGTGGAACTACTGATAGGTAAGTATTTTTTTATACACCTGTACATATAATAAAATTGTAACTTAGCCGAATCTATACATTAAATATTTTTTTGGAAAATCTTATTAAAATAGACATTATTATCGATACAGAGGCTGTATCTATAGTTTTTAGATTTTTTGTCTGTCTGTCTGCCTGTTACCGCATCACAAACAACTCACTGAAGGGATTTTCATAAAATTTGGATGGTGATAGCTGGTTATCCGAGTCAACATATAGTATACTTTTTACCGCGGGTAAATATCTCATTTCTGAGAAAAATACAAAAACTGGTTAGACTAAAATCACTATGATTCTATAAACATTTTAGCAAGGTAATTTGCTAAATATGGCATAAAAACTATTAAAAATAGGTTATTTTGAAAAAAGTTATCAATAGCGGTATTTTGTTCATTAAAATAACTCCAAAAATAAAAATTATTTATGTGTTACGTCGATATTCGTCCAGTTTTTAAAATACGTAGTTTTGATTCCAAATACTATGATTAAATTAGAATTACTACTGAAATACCCGCAATTGAATAATAAATAAATTATCAATAAAATAAACTTTTTGCTTTATAAATTAGTAACCTAACATATTAATAATATTTTGTTGGCCGAAACAGTTTTCAATTGAAAAAAAATATTTTTTTTATTGTTTAGTGAATAATGTTAATGTTTGTAAATCTTTTAATGTAAAAATTGGGCAAATGCAAGTCCAACTCGTGCATAATAGGTTCCGTATAGGAAATGCTGTGGTGTTTTTCTTACTAACGTGTTTTGTTAGGTTAACACTAAAATAAATACGAATAATACTTACTTTCCACAATATCGATTCATTTTGTCAACCGTAAAAACTGACAAAACGGGTAACTAACAATATTCCGTATCTCAAAAAAGTAGAGACTCTCTTTTAGAAAGTGTTATATTTCAACTTTTTCAATTTTTTGACACCCTTTCTTGACAGATGGAAGACTTAAAGGACGCAATAAAACGCTTACGACTTTAATAATATTAGCCGAGCCATATGAAGTAATAAAAAGCATTTGCTTGGAATTATTTACCTTAATTATGTACTTCTGGAACTCTCACTTTCCCCAACACTGTCTTTTGAAAATCGTTTCGGAAAATATTACTAACTTACACTAAACCCATCCCTGTCTCGCGACAAATTAACATTAGAATAGAAAGGTTCTTATTATGTAATTTATATAATCAGCTAAATATCAATTAATCAATAGCTGTCTATTAGTAAATAAATGATTAAAATTAATTCAGTAGTTTGAGAGTTTATTGCCCAAAACTAAACAAACAAAACAGAAATATAGACATACTATAAATGCAAAAAGTGCAATTACAAAACAACTATGAGATTAAAGGAAGAATCATTGTGGCTTTGTCAATCATCGCCATTATTTACCAATCATGTGGTGCGCTATGAAATTGTTACATGTAAGAGTATACTAATATGTATGTATGTAAAACATAAGAATTTCGTTTTTGATCATCTGAACGCGGGTGGATCTGCGGGCAATGCTAGTATACCATAAAACTTACTTTGATTTGACTAACAGGTACTACTATTAATTAGCTCTTTGTCGTTTCAATAGCGGAGCTCGTGTAATGGGAATTGCGAATTATGAATCTATAAGAACACATGTAAGCGTGAAACCGGAATTACTGTGGCCTGTGCCGGCACACTGGACTATGGAAGATGCAGCTACAGTTCCATTGGCCTACTGTCTCGCTCTTTATTGCTTGGTACCAAATTTTATTAAATATACATATATGCCATATATAGAATAATATTAATTTTCAGTAAATTTCATCTTTCAATTTTATATCTACCCGCAGTGTATTAAGGCTAAGCTCAAGCCTGGAGTAACAATTTTGGTACATGGAGGCGCTGGTGCTCTTGGCCAGGCAGTTATATCGATTGCTTTGGCATATGGCTGCCAAGTTCTTACTACTGTTAGCGATATCAACAAAAAGAGATTCCTGCGAAAACTCTTCCCAGAGCTTAAAGGTATGATTGATTGGCCATTGATGCTCTTCAAAATAGTTTTTTTTTTTTTATGATATTCAGTGACAAACGAGCAGACAGACCACCTGATGAAAAGCAGTACCTGTCGCCCATAACACCTACGGTTCATGCACTTAGGTTTTAGGTAACAAAAATGCAGAGCCGCAGGTGCGTTGTCACTGTGAGGACTAAGATGATATGCCTCTTGCCTGTAATTGCGCTGGCTACCTTAAATTTAAGTTTAATGAAAAAGTAAAAAATAACTTAACGGGGGTTTTCATTTAGAATAGATACTTAATCAGATTTTTTGTCGGTGTGCTTTGATTTGCATTAGCTGGCACCGACTTCGAAAAAATCTAATTAAGTATCTATTCTAAATGAAAACCCCCGTTAAGTTATTTTTTACTTTTCAGTGCCTGGAAGTCGGTTTTTATTTTTTTTCTAAAGTTTTTATTTTTCCATTTTTAGTGTAGACGTATCATCAATACAAATTAATCAAGCCCAAACACCAGGTAATTGGTGTAAATCATTGAGGAGTTCCCTCGACTATCTTTCGGGTCCATCATCAGATCGACTCCAGACCTTTATTTAATAGTAGTGCTTTAAAATACCTAATGAAAATGTTAACAAACGCACTAGTCGCCGCTACAATTTTCGAAAGTTCCCCTCGATTTCTTTGGGATCCCATCATCAGATCCTGGTTTCCTTATCATGGTACTACTCTTGAGATATCTCCTTTCCAACAAATAAAGAATTATCAAAATCGGTTCATAAACGACGAAAAAATGCCCGAACAAGCATAAATATATATATATATATATATATATATATATATATATATATATATATATATATATATATATATACGGTCAAATTGAGAACCTCCTCCTTTTTTGGAAGTTGGTTAAAAAAGGAGTATTCTCTACATATAATCAATAATGTTCGTATTGCAGAAAGTCACATTGGAAGTTCACGTGATATAAGTTTCGGAGATATGGTGCTACACGCTACAAAGGGTGATGGATGTCATTTAATTATAAGCTGTGTTAAAGGCGCCCTTAAAAATGTAAGTATATCTGTAATATATAAAAGCACTAGTAGTGTTATAATATAAAGAAAGTTTTGATAAACATGTTTAGATATCTGTTTTTCGAAATTATTGAATGAATTTGGATGATGCTTGCTATTGACTCGATAGTATAGAGGTATAATATATTTACCATAATAATTTAATACAATTTACCATAACACTTACTGTTTTTATTTATTGTTATTTTGCAAAAAAACGTGTTTTATTACGAGAGCAAACTGACAGAAAGTTTTAATAATTGTAAAAGCAGTAGCGACAACTTTTATATTTTGTACAAAAACTAATTAAATATACTAGATTTTGTAATAGTGCTAGACCAGTGATTGAAATTCGAACATAGTTACTAATGAAAATTTGAGGAAAACATATATGAACAGAATTTACCTATCTATATAAAAAAATAACTCTTTCCAATTTTTTTATTGATAACTAGCAAGTCAATAAGTGTAAACAAAAAAAGAACATCGTTTGGCAAACCGATGAGAAAAAGATACTGTACTGTTTTGTCTTGGCCTATTTATGTATAGAAAATTTTATAGTGCTTCATTACAAGAGTATATACTACATAGTTTTAGCTTGTATGACTTAAAAAATGATAAGGAAATTTAGTAAAACGTTACTGAATACGCTTCTATTAATTTAATAAATAACCTGTATGTAACATAATATAATTCATTTATAGTAATATAATAATATGTATTGTATATGTATTGTATTCAGCCCTTTTTAACGTCACGCTGGGGTTGTCCCTCCCTTCAGTACGAGGACGATCAGGCCATAGTCCACCACGCTGGCCAAGTGCGGGTTGGCGGACTTCACATGTCTCTTGAAAACTTGCTAGGTTCTCTCAGACATGCAGGTTTCCTCACGATGTTTTCATCTTAAGACAGGTGGTAATCATGTTGGAAATGATTCGCACATGAAAATATCCAAGATGCGAGACCCGAGATTTGAACCCGCTTCACTCGGTTTCCCAATCGAGCGCGTTATCACTGGGCTACCACTGCCTACAATATAATAATAACTTTTAATTTTGAATACTGATAAATAACTACATCAATTATAATGATTCAATTATCAAAATAATTTCAGACTACGATCAAGTGTTGCAGACCGTCAGGTACAGTAATTGATACAACCTTATTATTGACTAAGGAAAATTATGACCTTGGCATGAAAGATTTGGGAAAAGGAATATCATACTTGACCATGAACTTATTTTTAATGTTGAGAGATGAAGAAGAAAAAGATATACAGGTACAAATAAGTAAAGTATATGTTGGAACTACGACTATTTTCATGATAATAAAATATTAATTCAGAATTATTCATATTAATTTATAGTTAAAACTAGCAGAACCCGTGGCTCTGCTTGCATTAAAACTACAAAAAACAAATTCTTTGGCTTTATGTTATAAGTAATTAATGCAGAAACAATCCCGCTTCCCCGCACGCCACAAGAATTGAACATTGTCATTTAATACGTCGAATTAATTTTATAGAAGTTGCAATTAATGCTTACCGAGGGTATTGCCCGTGGATACGTCCGGCCACTGTCTCGTGTGACGTATTCCCCACAAGACGTAACACGTGCTTACAGTCTTCAAGCTGGAAGCCGTCATCGTGGACGTGTACTACTCGACTTACAAAAGGATCTATCTTATGTTCAAACAAAGTAAAATTAATTTTACTCATCAGTCATATTACTTAAAATGTAAAATTTATAAAACTAAACATTTATTTATTTTTTTAGAATAACTTGTTCTAATCAACTACGACAGTTGGTAATATCAGAGAACGAATTGCTGGCATTAAAATTAGTCGATAGACTAGTGAACCGCGGGGCTAGAAAGATAATATTAGTGTCTTCGACTGGATCATCAAATTGCCTGTCCCAAAAATTACGGTATTTCGCATAATTATTTAAAAGAATATATTATATACATAATTTAATATTTATTATAATTTTATATATAATACAATAATTAATTAAAAATACGAATTTTCTAGAACTTGGGCTCAACAAGGAGTTCAAGTACAAGTGATTCCTGGAAATATGTTTAGTTCAAATAGAATTATTAATTTACTTACTGAAGAGAAGTCATTCGTAGGCATTGAAGCGATATATTACATAGTTTCTGCAAACGAAATAAGTGAGAATAGTTATGACATGTTGGAGCAAATCAAACTGATATCGCAAAAATTATGCTCAAATTTAAAGTAAGTATTATTATTTTAACAAAATTAGTTATTAGAGACAACATTTTAACAATTTATTAATTTTATTATAGGTATTTTGCTATTATTAACGACGGAAAAGTTGATTTTGAAAGTACAGTCTTATCTAAAGTTGATAATCAATTATTGACCTGTATTAAGCTGCCTACTTTGAAAATGGTACACGAGGTAAATACACCTTAATTATGCCTTACCTATCTGATAGCTATATTTTAATAGAAATGTCATCATATATTGGAGTGCTATTATAAAATCATTGTTTTTTTTTAGATGAATGAAAATGAATTTAATGAATCCAATTCAGCAGTACATGCCATTGATGCCATTGAAAAAGCAATTTGCCTGAAACAACGTGCTATACTTATACATTCCTTAAAAAAATCTCACGCTGTGTCCTTGGTACATGAATTAAGTTCAAAAACAGGTTAGATCCTTTAATAACGTTTTATACCAAAACAGTTATTATAATTTCTTAGATGATACGTGATTTAGTTGATTTTTATAATTATGTTGATGTATCTTTTCAGGCATAAATATACCAGATAACATACCAGAAAGTACTATTATCGCAGATTTGGATATTGAGCCTGCTAAGTTAGAAATATTTAGGTCTTATTTGTATAATACGTGTCACATATTCTTAGACGAAAATAGTTTACCAGCCTTAACTATTAAATCGTAAGTATTTTATAAAATTATTAAATATATACAATATACATATGCAATATTAATATTTTGTATATTAAAAAAGACTTTATTTTTACTCGACTGCGCGACGCAAAGGAGGCTAATCAGTCTATGTATGTATGTATGTATGTATGTATGTATGTTTGTTTGTTCCTATGTGGCATTCTAGAGACTAAACGCGTAAGCCGATTTTGATGACTCATACGTCGTTACATTCTTCTTGATAACGCAAGTGTTAAATACTATATAAAAATATATAAACATTAAAATAGCGGATTTCAGGCGCTAATTTGGGTGTTTTAAAAAAAACTTCCAAACCAATAGAGTCGGGTATCAAAATAAAGGTTTTTAAGAGGTGATCACAAAAATATATACAACTTATATAATTAAAAATAAATTAGGGTAAAATTGCTAAATATAACTTCAAATGTCTAATTGGCAAAAACTAAAATGCTGTAAATAAAAAAAAACATTAGAATAGAAAAACCCGACTGCATAAAAGCTAGCTAAAAATATGGAAACAAATTGACAAAGGAATAAAGTAATACGCAGTCGGAGACAAACGTTTCACCCTTGCTGCAAGACGTATGCACATATTATGCACGAGTACGTCTTCGACTGCATAATACTTTATTACTTCGTCAACATGCTTTCATCTCTTTAGTTGGCTTTTATACAATCGGGTTGTTTATTTTTATTATATACTTTTTTTATTATTTTCATCTATATTTGACATACAATATCTACCTATATATGTAGACAAATTATTTCACGATGTTATATTAATAGTTTATTTGAGTCACTGATAAATGATAAGCGTTACTTAAATATGGGTTTAGGTCACGAAGTGCTATAAAAATCTTTTTTTCATTTTATAGTCTTTTTTTATTTGATTGAACAAGGTTACAGATTATCTATGTAACTTTGACAAAACACAAATATCTCAGTAATGCCTAAATCTATTTATCTATTTCTATACTTTGTTGCTCTCCCCGCCCAGCGTTCAACGGGCACACACGTATTAGATATAGCTCTGTCTTAAAAATTCAATATAATGTGTTAAAGTAATTATCATAATGGTTCATAGTTATTGTTCCTATCAAAGTGACGAATTAAATAATCTACTATTTGATCAATTTTATACATTATTTTAGTGTTATTTTCAAAAATACTTAAAACTGTGAACGTTTAAGGTGATTGTGTCGTGGCTCAGTTGTGCAAAACTCGTTTAGAATAATAACTTGACCTTTGGACATCTAATGAACAACTTCACATACGCTCTAAGACGCCTCCTTTATATTCGTCTTAACATTAGTGCCTACGGTAGCTCGGCCGTAAACTTGCAAAATAATATGAACGATAAGCGTGGAACTTAAGTTCAAACCTCTGCAGACATTTTTGTTTTTAATTTTTTTTTTCTTTTTTTAATTTGTCTAAAACTATGTCTGTTCAACGTACACCCCCGTCTAGACCAAAGTCATCCTCGCTATTACAGCCATGTACTTCAGAACCTAATCTTAATAAAAAACAAGACTACGATTCGAGTTCCATTTCTACTCATGATAACATTACTTCACGATATAAGCGTTCACATTCGGACATGCAATTGTTAACATTCATGGATGAATTAAGAGATATGTTCTGCTCATTTAAAGAGGAACAGAATAAGAAGATTGAGAAAATATACGAAACTGTCTACGAAATCAAAAACCAGAATAATGAAATCCGTGCATCTGTCGATTTTTTATCAGAAAAGTATGATACTATTAATAACTTAATTAAGAAATTGGAATCTGATCACAGCAGCAGTTTAAAGTATATCCACACCTTGGAGGAGAGATTAGACAACCTGGAACGCCTCTCCAGATCCACTTGCCTAGAAATTAAAAACATTCCTGCCGTAAGGTCTGAGACGAAAGAAAGTCTTTTAAATACCGTCATTTCAACGGGGAAGAACCTAAAGGTTTCTATAGCACCAAATGATGTTAAAGACGTTTTTCGTATTGGGGCGCGTGACTCAACAAACAAAACCGTGATAGTTGAATTTAATAGTGTTTTGATGAAAGAGAAAATAATTAAGATGTACCGAAGATCCAACAAAGAAAATAATAGACTTACTATGATGATACTGATAAGTTAAAACTTTATGGCCCCTCAAAACCTATATTTATAAGTGAAAACTTATCTAATAAAATGAAAAAAATTTATTTCCTTGCACGTGAGTTTGCCAAATCTAACGAATACAAATTTTGCTGGATCTCAAATGGCAAAATATTTCTTCGTAAAAAAGAAAATGATCAACTAGTACATATTAAAAGTGAAACGGACTTATCAAAGTTACTCCAGGATCTTAATGCATGACTAGTTTTTGCCGAATCATGTCTAACCATATGTTCAGTTGTACTCTCTAAGTTCCTAATTTTATTTTTTATCTTTATAAATCATATAATTTATTGTTCTATTGTACAAAAAAATAGATCTCATTGCAAGGCTTATTCAATAAAAAACATATATACATATTTACACTTTTACTACACAACTCTCACACATTCACTTACATACACATTACAGTTTCATGGTGGCTACTGTCTTTCAATTCGCCGTTCGTACTATATGGTGGTTCTCCACACCGAATTATTTTTATATATTTAAAGTTCTCGAAAATTTGTTACTCTTTACCTTAACGTTATGACTAATGATTGCATAAATAAAATAAATCGCGAAATCGAGGACATCTCTACCTCTGAGTCATTTATATTGTCCCTTGAGCAGTGTTCGTTTCAACTTAAAAATTTAACTAAATCACTCAAAGTTTTTCACGTTAACATAAGAAGTATTAAATGTAACTTTGATAAACTTTTAGTATTATTACATCGGATTAATTTTCTTGTGGACGTTATTATTTTATCAGAATGTTGGCTTAGTAAAACGAATGATATTCCTCTAATACAGAGTTTCACGTCATACAAATCGAATTACTCAAACCAAAACGATGGAATTGTTGTACATATTAGAGATAATTTCGACTGTTCAGTTATTGAACCAAATTTTACTGAAGCTAACTGCTTACTGCTTAAATTTTCCTTTGATTTTACAATAATAGCTTTATATCGTTCCCCTTCATATCTTACTATTGATCCTTTTATTGATAGCTTGGATGTTATCTTGAGTTCTGCTAAAGATAGTAGTACTGTAGCTATTATAGGTGATATCAATATTAATATTTCACAATTCAATCAACATCAATATGCGAATAAATATCTTAATCTTGTTGCTTCGTATGGATTGCTACCTGCCCATCTACTTCCTACCCGAAATAATAGCTGCCTTGATCATGTGATTGTCAAAAGTAACAAAAATAGTACTACCATAATCTTGGACTCTCTCATAACAGATCATTCTCCAGTATTATTTTGTTGCGATATTGGAATAACACCACAAAGGAACAAAAGAACTGCTACAAAAATTGATTACTCTGCTGTTGTGACTTCACTTGAAAACACCGATTTTTCGAACGTTTTTAAGTCAAACAATGCAGAAGAAGTTAGCGAATCCATAGTAAAAATTGTTTCATCTATAGTTACTTCCCATACGCAAATTGTTAACATTCCTAGTAGGAAAAGAATAATCAAACCTTGGATTACGCCTGGCCTCCTGCGTTGTATACGACATCGTGATAAACTTTTTAAGAAAACTAAAAAAAATCCTGATAATGACATTATAAAAATATCATATTTTAGATACAAAAACTTTTGCAATAATTTATTGAAGAAAGTCAAATATACGTACGAACGTAATGAATTTTTAAAGGCCAAAAATAATTTAAGCAAAACTTGGAAACTGGTCAAAGATTTTGCCAACATAAATAACAAATCACAACTTTCTCATAGGTTACTCACCACTTGTAGTGATCCTATTTCCTCAGTAAATAATGTGAATAGCTATTTTGCGAATGTAGGTAGAAATTTAGCCTTAAATATTTCCCAACCTTCCATCCAAAATCCGTTTGCTCCTCGCGAAATTGT
This sequence comes from Argynnis bischoffii washingtonia, assembly GCA_033884665.1. NCBI lineage: Eukaryota > Metazoa > Arthropoda > Insecta > Lepidoptera > Nymphalidae > Argynnis > Argynnis bischoffii. The sequence goes on along the minus strand of CM066628.1, from coordinate 4,755,737 downwards.
AAATTCAATGGTTATCTTAGACGTTGATGAAGCAGAAGTAAAGGCAATTATTTCAGGTCTTAAATTGACCTCTGCAGTTGGTTGGGACGGCATCTCCACTGCAGTTGTAAAAGCTGCCAAACATGTCTTGGTCCCATTGCTGACAAAGGTGTTTAATTTATGCTTATCTTGTGGTGTATTTCCTCGTGTTTACAAAAAGGCAATTGTTTATCCTATTTACAAACATGGTTTAGAGGAGAGCATAAACAATTATAGACCGATTTCTGTGTTATCCGTTTTCTCGAAGATCTTCGAAAAAATATTAAACAAAAGATTAGTTATGTTTCTTAATAAAAATAATATACTTGCTGATAATCAATACGGCTTTAGAACAGGAAAATCGACTGAAGATGCTGTTACTACCCTTAGTGATATAATTATTCAAAATGTTGATAAGAAGTCTAAAACTATTGGTATTTTTCTGGACATCTCTAAGGCTTTTGATTCGGTCTCCATTCCAAATCTTTTAAATAAATTAAAAATGGTTGGAATTCGAGGATTTGCACTGGATATTTTTAAGAGTTACCTTAGCGAGCGTTCCCAGATGGTTAAGCTGGATAAATTTATTAGCTGTGAGGAAAATGTTTCTTTCGGCGTACCCCAGGGAAGTGTGATCGGCCCAACTCTCTTTCTTTTATACATTAACGATCTTTGTAATCTCAAAATCCCTAACTGTAAAATAATTACTTACGCAGATGACACAGCTTTACTAGTTTCTGGTGATTCTTGGGAGAAGACTCGAAAGCAAGCCGAATCTGCACTCACTATAGTGATGAATTGGTTTAGATTTAATTTATTAACTGTCAATGTCGAGAAAACAAAATTTATAACTTTTTCGTCTAAACCGTCGTCCGTACCTGATTCATCTTACAAGATCTTTGCTCACACATGCTCCCCTAACTCTAACTTATGTAAATGTAGCCCTCTCACACGTACAACTAGTGTTAAATATCTGGGTATCATAATTGATCATACCATGAGTTGGAAGGAACAAATTCAATCAACAGTGTCTCGAATTAGAAAACTAATATTTATCTTTAAGAACCTCAGATCTTCCTTAGACTTAAACACCCTTAAAACCATCTATTTTGCATTAGCTCAATCCATACTTTCGTATTGTATTCCGGTCTGGGGTGGTGCTTTGAAAACCAATATGCTTCATCTTGAACGCACTCAGCGAGCTGTCTTAAAGGTTATGATCTGTAAACCCTTACGTTTTCCCACCGCTGAATTATTTTCTATTTGTAAGGTACTTTCAGTCCGCAAACTATTTATACTTAGAAGTACACTACGTTTTCACTCCCAGTTACCCTTCAACGAGGAATACTTAAACAATAAGCGTAGATCCAACAGAGTCTGCTCTTTGAGACCTAAGCGAACAGTAATGGCTGGTCGTTACCATTTCTTTTTAATGCCACTTCTTTACAATAAAATAAATAAATCTATTAATATATACCCACTTACACTAAAAAAATGTAAAATAAAACTTACAAATTGGCTTTTAACCTTAAGTTATGATCAGACAGAGAATTTAATAAAATAACATTCTCACATACACACACGCACATATACACTCACACATACATACACACTCTTACTCACACACCCACACTGACCCATTCACTACATAACAATTACCTCCTTATTCAAATATGTAATGTAATGCCTTGCATTATTAGTATTAATAATTCCTTTTTTTTATATTATTTGCTTTACTTAAAATATTTTTTTTTTGTAAACTTACTTAATTTAGCTAAAATTTTTTTTTGTTTACATTTTTGCTATTATAAATGTTGTTTTTGATTTGTTTTTGAATGTATGTACATATTCTTTTCTGAAATGCTGCTGGTGGAGGGCGTTAATGATTGCGACACAGTTTTTTAACTTCTGCAATTATTATCGTTTTTATTTGTTTTTGCCATATATATGTACTGAAATTTCAATAAATAAATAAAATAAATATACACTTCAATGTTAATGTAAGCGATATAGACAAATACGTCGACAAACTAACGTCCATACTCCTAACGAGCTATGAGCAGTCCTGCCCCTCACTGTACCAAAGTGGAGAAGGAGGCAACACTGAATTTTAAGGGGCACCATTAGAAAGCTAGGAAACTGTAGCATAGAGCTAGGAACATACGGTCGGATTTCGACTAGGACAGATACACGACCTAGCGAAAACAATACAAAAAACTCATACGCCTCAGGAGGCGAGAATGCTGAAAACATTTCTACACCAGCATAGAAAATAATAACCAGGCAATAAGAGTGAAATCCTGCCTCTCGAAAGAGGCGGACCACTCAATCGGATGCCTCAAAAAAACCTGACAACACATACATTAAAACCGACGCAGAAACAAACGAACTGCTGCTTACCTCCCACTTTCCTGGTTTTGCCACCATGCCAAAATGGGAACCATACAAAGAAAGGACAACCAGCACTCTAGCCCAAGACATAGTTAATAAATAAAAAGTACGTAGCAATAAAGTAAGTAGTAAGTAGCAATAAACACATTCCTATCATTCAAAGCAGCAGGCCTGGATGGATTTTTTCCAGGATTACTAAAATGGAGCGGATGTATTATAGCACACCACCTTGTCAAGGTGTTTCAAGTTTGCATAGTACACCGCTCATACTTTTGAAATGGCGGGAAGTCAAAATCATCTTTATTCCAAAACCAGGTAGAACGGACTATACCCAGGCGTAATGTTTCACACCTATAAGCCTCACCTCGTTTCTTTTAAAAACGTTGGAAACGCTAGGGGACCGAGAGATAAGAAACCAGGTATCCCTATTCAAATCCCTACACCTAAACCAACATACATATAGCGCAGGCAAATCAAGAGAATCATCGCTCCACATACAAATTTTTTCTAGCATAAACCATGCACTATGGTTAAGTGGAATATGCTAAAACTACTCGCTGTACAGTTTACTGTGAATACCACCACGCGGGGTATTTTGAGTAGAGACTATCCGTAGGGAGGAGTCCTATCTCCGCTACTGTGGAACCTAGTTGTAAATGAGCTCATAACAGAGCTCAATGCAAACAACCTCTACACGGTAGGGTATGCCGATGATATAGGTATCTTAATATCTGGGAATTTTGAAAGCACTTTATGTGATTTCATGAGGAAAGCTTTCAGAACAATCGAGAACTTGTGCACTAAGTATGAGCTCTCCATCAATCCCACATAAACTGAACTGATCATATTTACTAACCGAAGAGCTCCTGGACCCTACAGACTCCCGAAACTCTTCAACACCGAACTAAAACTTAAAAATGAAGTCAAGTATTTTAGTGTGATTTTAGATAGCAAATCGCTCTGGAATTAGCACCTTGACTACAAACTAAATAAATGAAATATTGCCTTTTATCAATGTAAAAAAGATGCTAGGCAATAAGTAGGGTCTTTCCCCAAAAATAACATTATGGCTATATATACATGTATATACTTCTGTGATAAGACCAATGCTAACCTACGGAGCCCTAGTCTGGTTGACTAGAACCGAGCTCCGGACCACTTCCACCAAACTGGGATGCTTCCAAAGGCTGGCACTATCAGCCGCTAGTGGATGCATGAAATCAACTCCCACAGCTGCTTTGGAGATAGCCTTACAAATGACAACCCTAGACCTATACATACAGCAAGAGGTGGCAATGGCTGCTATCAGGCTCATACATTTAGGACTATGGGGTAAAAATCACTACAGTCCACACACATCCATCGATAGGTAGATAGGTAGATAGGGCGATAGAGTATCAACCACTCATAGCTGCCACCAAATCACAGAATGCAGGCAGTCTAAACTAGTACTGCCAGCAGTAAACTTGCGACTGACAAAACGTCTACTAAGTCTCAACATAACCAAACTAAAAATAATGATAGGGACAATAACGGACCATTGTTACTTAAAAAAATACCTATTCATAACCTGCGAAACTGATAGCTAGTCCTCTATGCAGAGGATATTTTAGTGCCGAAGAATTAGTCACCCACGTAATCCTGGAATGCGAGGCAATGGCTCATCAACGCAAAGAAATCCTCGGATCAGTGAGGTTACTCCGCGAAACCTGTGAAGTTCCCAGGAAACTTTTGCGCTTCTGGGCGGTGTTAGACTGGCTAGGTTAGCCAGGATTCAAGACGTACAAAGGACCGATTGAGGGTTTAAGTGTGGAAATATTGAGTCCACCTTACATTACATTACATACACTTCATTGTACACCACAGTAATAACAAAAATGAAAAAATAAAGTATCTATAAGAACGTGCACAAAAGGCGGCCTTATAATAGCTAATTAGCAATTTCTTCCACACAACCTTAGAGTTAGCAATATGGAAGACTATAAATACAATATTTACACTAATTGAATTTTATGAATAACATTTTCAAATACAGGTTGATTAATAGTTTTAATCGTTACCTAAATAATATTTAATAAGGCAGTGGTAGCCCAGTAGTTACGCGCTCGCTTGGGAAACCGAGTGAAGCGGGTTCAAATCCCGGGTCTTGTACCTCTAATATTTTCATGTGCGAATTATACCAACATGATTACCACTTGCCTTACGGTGAAGGAAAAACATCGTAGGAAACCTGCATGTCTGAGAAACCTAGCAAGTTTTCGAAAGACATGTGAAGTCCGCCAATCCGCATTTGGCCAGCGTGGTGGACTATGGCCTGATCCCCTTCGTATTGAAGGGAGGCTCGTGCCCAGTAGTGGAATGTTAAAAAGGGCTGAATACAAATAATATTTTATTATATTTGCATTATTTTTTATTAGGCTTCGTCAATTGGAAGATAACATTACAGAAAAAGAGTATAAAAAAACAAAGGGATTCGACACGTTCTGGTCAAATATTGATAATGATGAGCTACTTGCCACAACCGAAATGGTGTTCTTACCGACACTGATAAACAATTCATCGATGGTAAGTGAAAATGTAACCCACGAACCATCTACATCTACTGAACCAAAATATGGATTTTGTGCCCATGTTCTCAGTCATATTGTATATTTAGAAGTGTAATTACCAAGAGCTACAAATTCACAAAAATAATGTTTGTACGTAGTACCTAATATAAGAAAGAAAACATCAACATCTAAATAACACAGAATGTCTGTGATATTGCCACCATGATTTTATTTTCCAAACATATGTATGACGCACGAAGAAAGTGGTATTTAATATTCATATAATTATAGATAATTATTTAACAAATAAAATATATTAGGAATGTTGTAAATGGTTCGTTTTCAAGATATTTTTTGAAGGTCATTCTGTCATTAAAAAGAACTTTAAATATTTGTACGTTTTCGGTTGTATTTAATAACTATAGGTACGAAGAATAATTTTAATACTAATTTAAACTGTTGCTAGTTGCTAGATGCCGTGCTGATATTTTTTGCTTGTTGAGTGTCATCTATTCAAAGGTACCAACTAGTCTCATCGTGAGCGACTATTTAAAAAAAACAAGCTAAAGGTAGCGGATACAGCCAATATCAGCTTTCTAAGTAAAAAAATTATGTGTATGTCGGCTCCGACGCACGACCAGATTTTATTTACTCCTACAAGAAACAGAATATTTGATAATATAAAATATTTAACTTTATTATTAAAATTAAATTAATTATATTTATATAAATAGTTATAAAATAATAAATATATTTTATACTTAATTATATTACAAAAAAAATGGAGTGCGTTATTGGAATAAAACTAATAAAATGAATAAAATTGGAATGCGTTAAAAAACAGTCCGCCATCACTGGAAGTTCCCTATAATGGATTATAAAATTTGCATACCGGGGGCTTTATATGAATATCGATTTTTAAGGAGTAAACTTCAAAAATTTAAACCCTTCACGATGAACGTAATTATATGATTTCAGTGCGAATCTGAATTTGATGTAAATCAAACGTACTTGTGCGTAGTACCCGGAGTGGAAGGTATTTATTCACGATTCAAAATTCTGTGCGAACGCCTAAAGATGGGTGCCCTCGTATTGCAGCCTGGCCTTGTTAGACCTAATGAAACGATTCAAGAAATGGCTGACAGATTTGCAAAGGTTGGTGATTCATTTAGTTCCGAATTTCTAGACAAAAGTTTCATCAATTCATTTTAGCTAATTCAACTTTTGATATGTAGTATGAATTAGTTAAGTCAATATGAAGCATATGAATTACAATATAAGTATCAATATTTATGATTTATTTACAGTACAGGCTTTCCTACTTGAAGAAAAGCCTCGATATGGACTAATCGGCAACACGCGTTCTGGGAAATACGTAAAGCCTTGTTAAGATCTCACAATCAAATCTTACCACGAAAAAATTATATAATCCCAGAATCATAATATATTATATTTATTGGTATTTACCAAATTCTTAACCGTTATTTACAGACTCTCCTCAAAAAGGCACAGTTGAAGAATAGATTTTACTTACTGGGTTATGAAAGCGGTGTTATGGTAGCATTGGAAATAGCGGCAATTTTGGAAGATCAAGGTAAAGCATCTTGTATGTTGGAGAACTTTACTCAGCAAAAATATTCTTTTAATTTTCTAGTTTATAATATAGGTACATATATAGATTTAATATTTTATTTTCAATGATCGAGTTTATTAATTACTTAGAAAACAAAAATTTGTTCTTATTAACCTGAGTTTCTTTAAATAAATAAGCACGATATAACAGTGTATACATACTACATACCCATACAGTAGGATCATTGATTTTATTATTTTTAACAGAAATGCTGTCGAATGTAAGGGTTGTCGAAAAATATAATTTAAATCGAATGGTTTCCATGTTAAAGCTCTGTAGTATAATCTCGTGGCATGTTGCAATTAATTATTCCCATCAACCCTAAAGCTGTTTGCCCAACTTCTATATATAATAACTATGTAAATATGCCAGCTAAGACACTTTGCATGCCTCACACAATGTTCTGTTAGAGACCTTCGTTAGACGAATGTAAGGGCTAGTAGAATGCTAGCTAGTAGAAATAAATGTAAACATTATAGTATATTGTTTAAGAAGTTAACTCCCATATAAGTTGTATTGATATTATATTTATAAGTTATTAAATCATTCAGGTATAACTGGCACTGTGTTCTGCATTGGCGGTGCTCCTAATGAAGTGCAAGCGGTGATTGAAGAAAAACTTAAAAACTACAATACTGATGAAGAATTACAAAATGCTGTTATACGACATATGTTTGGTTTATTTACTAAAAAAAATACACAGGAGTTAGACCAGGCTCTACAAAAAAGCTCGACGTGGGTAGAAAAGGTGTCGTTAGTCATACGTATTTTATCTGGCCAAGTTGTGCATTCAAATGAATATATTAAAGAACTCATAAATGCGGCATATGCAAGAATTGCACAAGCTCGTCGTTATAATGCTGAACCCCGTCAACTTCAATCTCTTTTGATATCAATCCGACCTCTATCGACCCGTGATCAGCATTTGAATAATAACTTTCCCTCTTTACAAAACCATTCACTACACAAGGTAGTCGAATATCAGTTGGAATCTCCATTCGCTAATGCTGCCTATGACTTGCGTTGCAGTGCGATAGTTAATCATCATCTTGAGGAAGACATTCTGGAAGCTTTTGATAAAAGGAATTTGTGCGAATCGTACATTATGAATCCTGGCTCAATGATGTTACTTGAAGTAGATTAAGCATCGCCGGAGAGAAATAAAATTGATTGATTGATAAATCTTGTCTTTAGAATAATTAAGCTGTTTTATTTAATAAATTGAAGCATATTTTCAATGTTTATTTTTTAAACTTCTTAAACTGTACCCGTCTTTAAGTTTTATAACAAATTTTCGACCTGCATATAAGAATTATTTTACTCCCAGCCTTTTAAAGTATGCAGAGATTATGACACTCCAGATCTAGAAGGAAAAGTAAGTAATAGGAGTTAAAGTATGAAATTGCCGATTTGTACTGAAAAATTGAAATTCGTTTTTTTTTTTTATTTTAACATATTTATTTAATCTGTCTAAATCACGAAAAAAATGGTAGTCCGTTGGAGCAAGGTCTGGTGAATATGGAGGGTGACGAATGGTTTCTAATTGCAGTTCTTGTAGAGTTAAAACGGTTTCTTGTGCTGTATGAGGTCTCGCGTTATCATAGAGCAATAATGTTGAAGATCGATTCATGAGTGGTAGTGGTGATCGGTCCACCGGTGGTAGGACTTTGTCAAGCCTGAGGAGTCCGACTGGATGGGTACCACCCCCTTATCTATTTCTGTCGCCAAGCAACAATGATTGCATTGTTGTGTTTCGGTTTGAAGGATAAGGTAGCCAGCGCAATTACAGGCAAGAGGCATATCATCTTAGTCCTCACAGCGACAACGCACCTGTGGTAGAAGCATTTTTGTTACTTAAAACCTAAGTGCATGAACCGTAGGTGTTATGGGCGACAGGTACTGCTTTCCATCAGGTGGTCTGGCTGCTCGTTTGTCACTGAATACCATAAAAAAAAAAGATTCACTTAGTCTACCCTAAAAAAATCATTCACGAATATACCATATTGGTGGATATTTTGTCTAGTTCTAGGTTCTGCTAAAATATCCTTGTGAGAAGCAACCCTCGTCAGATATTAAGGTTATTGCAAAGCAAACTTTAAGGAGGAATTACAATATGTAGATAATATTCAAAGTCGTAGTCAGAAGTTATCAGTGAGCCTTTACAAATCAACAGGCACTTCGCTACATGTGATCTCTTTTTTTGTTGTATTCGTATAATCATTAATCATACTCACCGTTAAAGTTTTAAACCGAACCGAACATAAAGCACGTTAAGAACGTGTGACATTGGGCAAGGTCAGTAAGTCAACATTTATAGTAGGTCAATTAAAACATTATTACAAATATCTATACATATAACACAACTGTAGAAGTCGAATAAATACTACATACATACATACTCATAGAAAAAAAAGCTAAAAACCGAGTCAGGAGGATGTAAGATAAGAAATAGGATAAATCCAGATTTTTTTCAATTTTTTGTTTCTCTGTTTGTTTGTCTTTTTGTCTATTTGTACGGGCTAATCTCCGAAACTGTTGGACTGATTTAAATGAAATTTTACATGGTGGTAACTTATATCCCCTGTTAACATTTTTGATACTTATCATCTCGGAACTTTTTAGCCCGGAAAAATGTACAGTTCCCGTGGGTTAGCAGTGGGACAAACTTAAATGAATATATGTATGTCAGATTAATATCGGAATCATTAAGCTGTCTCATGTTTATGGTAAGTCGAATATCTCGGACAAACGTAAATGAATATATGTCAGATTAATGTTGGATATCATTGATATCTCGTCTATTATAAATAACACTACTTCATATAACCTGACCTTAGAATTTGCAGAATTTCATTAGAAAGTGACTTGTACTTAGGTGTTTGCTTATGTTCCCCAGGAAATTGCAATAGTCTATGGATAGTCAATCCATTCGCATTAAATGCAGCTATTCCTATCGGAGCACTAATTGCCTTTTTTTATTTAAATACCTTTGTACCCTAACTATTAGGGTCTTTATAAAAAGTTCTTTCCAGTGCCATCAGTTCCACTCATAAAACAACGTTAAATGTCAGCGTTATTATGAGTCCGTTTCATTTTATTTGTGATTATATCAAACACTCTCTTTTGATCGGCAATAAGTTTTGTAATCATAGTTTGAAGATCTACATCAGGCTGCTCATATTTTGTCAAATTGATTCTTTGAAAGTCATCCATTGCGCTTGCAGCCTCTAAAGCTTCAAAGTTTAAAGGGTTTTTAGGACCCTCTTCTTTTATCTCGGTAACTTTCGTTTCGATTGTTTCAAACTTTTTGTATCATATACTTGGTACAATTCTTGAATTACCATAACCAACTCCTTCTTTTAAATTTTCTTCTACCAAATTAAAGGTCACCGTGTAAGTATCACACCCCATTTTTAGTTTAATCAAGGAACGTCATGGCTGTAATGAAAGAAGTAAAGAGTAGAAATACTTCTCTGGTTCATAATCAAGGATTGATAATAGAAGTGAATTTGCTAGCGCAATTTTAGTAGGTGTAGGTAGAAAATTTCTCAAACTGCGAAGGGAGGAAATAGCTCCAAACATATTGCGGCTCAGTACACTTACCTGTGGCCCCCAGGATAAATGCCGGTCAAAAACAATCCCTAAGTTTTTTACTGTTTCGGTAAAAGGAATTCAAAAAATCTTCTTCTACACGCCATATAGCAACGATTATGGGCCTTGATGTATTTCGTTTTCTTGTTATCACTATTTTTGTTTGTCACGATCATTGCATATCACTATTTGTTGCATACTTCAATTTAGCCATGTACTTTTTCACCTGAAGTTTTTTAATCTCAGGGGTAAGCCAAGGAGCTGGAAGATGCTTCATATGGACAGGTCGAATAAGAGCATGAATATCTTAAAGTCCAGTTAAAAGTGACGTGAAAAAGGACAATTGTTCATCAATGGTCTTTGCTTTTGAAACAACCGACCAGTCAATTCATTCAGCGTCTTCTCGTAGGCTTTCTACATCCATACTAGCAAAATTGCGCTGTAGAAGAACTTTCGATTTTGCTTTTGGTGGCTTTAGTTTATAAGATAAGTAGAGAAGGTCATGATACGAAAACTCTGGAGCAGAGCACTGACCATGTTTAATTACGTGGTCAGTGGAAGAAACAATAATTAGGTCAAGAAGCGAGGGACTGTAATTTGTAAACTTATGAGTAGGACCTATAGGAAGAATTAAATTTGCTCCAACTACTACATCACGAAGGCGGCTAGCTCGGTGGTCATTCTTTAAGAGACAGGTACTAAAATCTCCCATCAACAGAGTATGTTCGTAAAGAGGTCTTTACTTGTCTAACAGGATTTCAAATGAAGAGAAATTTAATTGCTAAACTAGGGTAGGTGTAGTACACACCAAGGAGTATTTTAGCATTTGGGAAAATAATTTCAATAAACATGTGTTCAGCCTCTGCGTTATCCTGTGATTGAGACAAGTCAATTACGGAAAAAGGAACGTGGGAACGCAGATAGATGGCTACACCACCACCACATCTCCCTATACGATCATTTCTAATCAAATAAAATCCTGGGAGTCTATAAGAAGTTGACGGTAGACATGGCTTAAGCCACGATTCGGAAACTAGGATAGCGTGAATATTTTTATTTTGAAAACTAGATAACATATCAGAATGGTGTGCTGGAATACTCTGTGCATTAATATGAATTATGTAAAAATTTTTCAGAGCACCTGACAAATGCATATCAAGTTTATCATTAAGGTCAGGGATACTATAAAAACTGTCATTGCTGCTGGCACCTTCAGAGTTAGAGGAAAAGGATAGAAAAGAGTCATTCAAGCTATTATCTCCATACATTTTGTTGCAAAATAAAGTAATAATAGACTGAATATATTATAAAATATATATAAATAAATAAATAAAAAAACTATAACTTACAAATAATATATATTTTTGGCAATCAGAAGGGAAAAACAAATAAAAAAAAAAACAATTTCAAACAACCTAAAATTAATTTATTTAACAATAGACATGATTTTAACAATAATTCAATTAATTATCAAAATTCGAGCGATCACAAACAACCGTTAATATTCAAAACAAGAAGCACTTAAAATAAAACGAAAAACCACTATAGAAACGATATAGAACGAACTTACTGCAAAGTAGCGTAGGTACCAACACCCTTACAGTCCAACGACTGAGCAGCAAATAGGCCTGTACAATATCAAGCGCTCGTTTTTATTGAATCGGTGGGTACCCCCACTACCAACAATAAGTTCGGCTTATACGGCCTCTCCTGATCGTGCGCCGTCCCCGGCTGCACCTGGGACTTCTTTTTCGGAAGCACTGGCAGGCACGGCGAGAATTTGATCGCCGTTACCGTCTGATTTGGTCTTGTCCGTACTAGAAGCACCAGTAGAACTAGCAGAAGCATCTGAAGGCTCACTTACATCGTCAGGGTTGTTGTCATTGCAACCTGCATGAGGAACGAGTGGTTAATCATACGTGGCAACATACATCTTTGCCTATTCTGTCATTCATCACACATACAAGGCCCTCATACAAAAACACACTTTCAAAACCCAAATTAAAGCACTTCGCTTACAGAAGTATGCATACATCTTCAAACATCAAATCTCACTCATACTCGTACTTGAACTTGTACAAGTTCACACGTTAAAATAAAAAAAAAACATGTTAACCAGGACTGCGCCTGCCAGGATAACACCTGATGCGTGTTTAGAGAACACGACTACCGGGACAACACCCGCCGGGACTACACCCGATGCGCGTTCAAAGAACACGACTTCCGGGACAACACCCGCCGGGACAACACCCGATGCGCGTTCAAAGAACACGACTTCCGGGACAACACCCGCCGGGACAACACCCGATGCGCGTTCAAAGAACACGACTTCCGGGACAACACCCGCCGGGACAACACCCGATGCGCGTTCAAAGAACACGACTTCCGCAATCAGGCACCCCAGGTCGCCATCCTCGGGGGCGCGCTGCATCCGGTCTGCATCAGCCACCAGTTCTGACCAGCAAGGCAAGCACCCGCCTTACTCTCACACGTACTGTTATATGTTGTTAATTGTATGTAGGAATGCTTAGCTAAGACTGCTGACTAAACCCCCTTAAGATTTAATGTAACCTCTCTGTAGCATAGTCTAGTTAGTTCCATTTCAATTGTCGTCTCAAACACATCTTCTAAATCCTATTTCAAGTGTAAATTCTATTTCAATTTCAAGTATATTTCTATTTCAAGTGTAAATTCTATTTCAAATGTTTAAATTTAATTAAATAATATTTAAGGAAAAGTTTTTCTTTTTTTTAAAAACTGATTTACAAAGCTCCGTATAACATTTGGTGGCAGCGGTGAAGGGATATATTTATGTCCCAGGAGCCTCGCGAAAAGTAAAAAAATTGTGAAAGTGCTATTTTCTGTAAAAACTCAAGTGCAATATAAAAGTGAAAAGTGAAAATATCAGCATGGCTCTTCAACATCACTTCACACAAAACTGAAGTCGAGTGGGTACCCAGGTGTCTACCTTGTACCTACCCTTAGCTACTACCTACAATCTGGTAAACTCCGAGTCTCCAAAATCAAGAAAAATGTTCCTGCTATTGTGAGTGAATTTATTTCATAATTAACTGTGTGGAAAATTGAATCATATAAAAACTTTTATTACTACGTTGTGTTAAAAAGAACATTATTTTAAATTCAGTAACAATTTCAATTTAATTAATATAAAAGTATAACATTTCATTTCAATATTCTCACGTCTCGATCGCCTACGCTCATCGAATTCCAGACGTATCGAGCTTCCAAGAACTGATAAGCGCACTTGTGCATTGAAGCTTTGTACCATTTTAAAGGTGTTTTAATTTATAATATTTAACATTGAACAGTTTGTAATTGTACCATATTTATACATATATACATATTTTTTTTTTTTGTTGTTTGTGCATTCTTTTATATATACTTAAATATTTTATATTATGTCTAGAGCGAAAGATATTAGAGACGAAGATATTCAGACAAAAATGACAGATATAGATATTAACGTTTTAATTAAATTCATAGGAACATTTGATGGCAATCGAGAAAAGTTAAGTCCATTCCTTAATAATTGTCGCAACGCAATAAATTTAGCTTCAACTAGCCAAACCGAAATATTATTAAAATACATTTTAAGCCGCCTTGAAGGCAAAGCGGAAACAGCATGTGCCATTAAAGAGTTTAGTAAATGGTCACAGTTAGAAGACTTTTTAAAAGCGCAGTTTGGGGATAGAAAACATTATGCCTATTTGCTTTCTGATTTACAAGACTGTAAGCAAGGTCGCACTGAGTCTGTTAGTCAATATTCGTTGAGGGTCGAGGGTTGCCTCGCAAGACTCTTGTCTGAAATTAACATTTCTATTCCTACAAAAAAGAAAGATGAGTTAACCGGCCGTGTTGCAGCAATGCAAGACTTAGCATTAAACGTCTTCATCGTAGGTTTACACCCCCAACTTTCCACCGTGGTAAGCTGTAAAGACCCTAGCACTTTAAACGAGGCAATTAATTTTGCGACTTCACAAGAGAAAATCTTAGGTATTTCATATAGAAAGCACGCACTTACTCACTCTACATCATATTATAATTCACATAATGATTGGCAACGACGTAATAATTCTTTTACATCTAGGTCACAGGGCCAAAATCAAGGCCAGCAATCTACATCCAACATTCCTATATGTCGATACTGTAAAAATATAGGACACACCATTGAAAATTGTAAGAAACGAGAATTCAATAATCGAGCACGAAATTTCAATAGATATTCACATGAAAATTCAGGTTATAGACCGCCTATCCAACATCGTAAAATAAATTTTCTTTATGATAGAGAAAACCAAAGCTATGATGAAATAGACAACCAAAATGAACAAAAAAACTAAATAAGGTCTCGTATCGGTGTCGTGCGAGACACCATTTAAATACTAATTCTGACACCAACTTGGAAGGACTTTTCTATAATTCTATATCCGTTAAACCTTGTATTTCAAATACTTCTAATTTCAAAGAAAGTCCTTCTACTAAACCCACTGTATCTACTAAACCCACTGTATCTGATAAATCCACTGTGTCTACTAAATCCACTGTATCTGATAAATCCACTGTGTCTACCAAATCCGCTGTATCTGATAAATCCACTGTATCTACTAAACCCGCTGTATCTACTAAATCCACTGTATCTACTAAACCCGCTGTATCTGCTAACTCCACCGTATCTACTAAATCCACTGTATCTGATGAATTCACTGTATCTAATAAACCCGCTGTATCTACTAAACCCGCTGTATCTGATAAATCCACTGTATCTACTAAACCCGCTGTATCTACTAAACCCGCTGTATCTGCTAACTCCACCATATCTACTAAATCCGCTGTATCTGATAAATCCACTGTATCTACTAAACCCGCTGTATCTACTAAACCCACTGTATCTACTAAACCCGCTGTACCTACTAACTCCACAATATCTATTAAATCCGCCACGTCTGCTGAATCCATCACATCTATAAAATCCACTGAACCAAATTGTTCCAACAGAAATAATTTTTCCAATCCGATGAAATCAAGTAAAATTCTAAAATCATACAATATTACAACAAATCCATCAAAAAATTATTTACCATTTATAGAAATTCCAACTTCTCTTTCTTCTAAACCTCTAAGATTGCTTGTTGATAGTGGTGCATCCATAAGCCTTTTAAAAATCAGCTGCATCGAAAATATGCCAGAAATTAATGATCATATAATCACCTTTAGTGGTCTAAGCAGTTCAAATAATCCTATGTATTCTTTAGGCCAAATAACTCTTAAATGTGACTCACTCCAACATCAATTTAATCTTATTCCAGATCTTGATTTTCCTTATGATGGTATAATCGGCAATGACTATTTTTCTATTTCTAATTGCAAAATAGATTACACTAAAGATGCTCTGATTGTCAACGACGTTGAAATAAAATTAAAATTTCATGATCCTATCTATGTTATTCCTCCAAGAACGGAAACTATTATTGAGTGTTCTGTTTCAAACCCGCAAATCAAAGAGGGGCTTATTCTTGATCAAAATCCAATTGACTCTCTTCTGATCGCTAATTGTATAGTTACAGTAAAATCAAATTCTAGAGTAAATCTTTCTGTCGTTAACACCTCTGAAACACCATTACACGTAAATTCTAACTTAAAGCTTAACATTATACCTCTTGATGTCGGTAGTGATAATTATTTAGTTTCCCACACTTCTTTACTTGACAATAAAAGCAATATTACAAATAGGACTGAAGAAGTTTTAAATCTCTTACGAGTCTCACATTTAAATAACGAAGAAGTAAATGCCAAATGCTTGACATAGTTGGTCCCTTGCCCGAATCTGGACCTCAGAAGCTGAAATTCATACTTACTCTTCAAGATGACCTAACTAAATTTTCTATTGCCTATCAAATCTCAAACGCTACTGCTATAGAATCTTGTGAATGCTTAGTCCATTTTATTTCTCTGTTCGGACTTCCTAAATCCATACTCACAGATCAAGGTACAAATTTCACTGCTGACCTCTTCAAAAGGACCTGCGATTTTTTCAAAATAAAACAAATATGGTCTTCCCCTTACCACCCACAGACGCAGGGTGCTCTAGAGAGAAGTCATTCCACACTTAAAGAGTATTTAAAATCATACGTGAATGAAGACCAAACAGATTGGCCCAAATATGTTTATACAGCTATGTTTACTTACAATTCTACCGTTCATACTTCTACTCAATTTACTCCTTACGAATTAATTTTTGGCCATAAACCTTATTTGCCAGATTCCGTCTTTAATTCAAACCCCAATGTAACTTATCCTGACTATATTAAAATGTTACAACATCGTCTTAAAATATCTCGTGAAAAAGCATTACAAAATATTAATGTTTCTAAAGAAAGATCAAAAACTTATTATGACAAACATTCACGCTATGTGCAATATAAAGTTGGTCAATATGTATATCTCAAAAACCACCTAAGACTAAGAAAAGCACTGTCCCCTGTCTGGAAAGGTCCTTACAAAATTGTCAAAATCCATGGTAATAACACTTTATCCCTTCTTATAAATAGAAGACATGTAAAACATCATTATGACGAGATAAAACCAGCTCATGACATTCACGAATAAATATTTTACTACTTCAATTCTTACTATTTACATATTTTATTTTAATTTTTTTTTACTCTTTTACAATTTTTACAATTTTACTAATTTACTTTTATAAATTCATTTTTACGGTTAATCTTACAAAGTCTAAAATTAGTCACTAGTACTTGTCATTGCAGAATGATCGTGATGATGTACATCGTCCAAGCCAATGCTAGCAATGAGTTCGTCAGTCCAATCACTTCAAGTCCTGGCATGCTTTTCGATCCGGCTGGTACAGTAAAAATTGTTAATGATCAATTTCATATAGTTATACCGATTAACGTATCTCCTTTTAAACATTATATTGACAATACACAAGAATTCTTTAATTCCATCCGATTTCAATGTCGTGAGAGTAAAGAAATCAAATACACTCATTGCGAAAATGTGTTACATCCATTAGAATCGCTTTATAAGGATATGCTTAATGATTATAACTCTATTTCTCATATTATTTCAAACAATGCCAATAAAAGGTCTGCATGGTTCTCTGGTATCGGAATTGTATTTAAACACATATTTGGAACCCTCGATGAAGACGATGCTAAAGCTTACAATACCGCTATAAAGACTTTATATAACAATGAAAAATTACTCGGAGAATCTGTTCAAAGGAATATAGTAATATCGCAAACTGCCATATCTAATATAAATAAATCTTTAAATATAATAAACGAAAATCAAGCTAAATTAAATACAATTATTGAGGAATTGACAATGTCTGTTACGAATATTACTAGAATTATGGAAACGGATAATTTTATAATAAAACTTCATTACGTTTTAAATGTACTACAATCTCATCTTTTAACTCTTTCATTCAAAATAGAAGATATCTTAAATTCTATACTATTTCTAGGGAATAATGTTCTACATCCTTCTATTTTATCGCCTAGACAACTATATAATGATATTGTAAGTAATCTTAAGCTACTTCCTAAGTTCAAAGATTTTCCTGTTAGTTTAGAATTAAGTAATATCCATGTCTTAACTAATATTGCTAGTTTAGTTTGTTATTATTTAGATGATAAATTAGTATTTGTAATCAAAATTCCTCTAGTAGATGCCCAGGAATATAATCTGTATAATACTATACCATTACCAACACCTCACGAGTCTGATAATCCTAACTCATACGTAATGATTGAACCTTTTGAACAGTATCTTGCCCTAAGCAAAGATAAGACAAGTTACTTATTCTTAAAAGATTTAAACTCATGTAAAATTATTCAATCCACAATATATGTCTGTGAAGCAATTGATGTTTATAATGTACCGAATAATCCATCCTGTGAAATAGAAATTATTACTAAAGCTATTTTGACCTTACCTGATACTTGTACACGAAGATATATCCATGGCGCTATAGATATTTGGCATAAATTGTATAATAATAAATGGGTATTTATCCAATCAAAACCTTCGAAACTTACTATTGAATGTCAAAATAATGCTATATCTGAAACTATTATATCTGGTACAGGAATACTCCATATTTCACAAAACTGTATAGCATACTTTAAAAACTTAAAATTTGTAGCAAAATCTTACCCTAAAATTAATATACCATTAGTGATACCTGATTATAATATTATTAATGATAGTTGTTGTAACTTAACAGACTATAATAAATTTAAGTTTCAAATTCCTAATTTTAAAATAAATAGTATTAATTTAGAACAGCTTAAACACTATAAACAGACATCCGACAACATTATAAATAGTATTAAGTTGAATGATCCCATGAAACCTCTTGATAATTCACTTAGTTTTAATATAATTAGTGTTATATCCTTGATTTTAATTATAAGTATTTTAATAATATATTTTTATAAAAATTTTGTAACTCCTAAATTTATGAGTAAACCGGAAGTTAACGATGTTGATTCTGTTATAGAAATCTCTGAAGACCAACCCCGTCTTAGGGTGAATTAAAATGTATCTATTTTCTCTAATGTGTTTATTATTGTATTATTATTAATCTATTTTCTAGCATTCATATCTTTTGTAAAACTTACCTTAAAGGGGTAAGTTTATTCTTAAGGAGGGGGATGTTATATGTTGTTAATTGTATGTAGGAATGCTTAGCTAAGACTGCTGACTAAACCCCCTTAAGATTTAATGTAACCTCTCTGTAGCATAGTCTAGTTAGTTCCATTTCAATTGTCGTCTCAAACACATCTTCTAAATCCTATTTCAAGTGTAAATTCTATTTCAATTTCAAGTATATTTCTATTTCAAGTGTAAATTCTATTTCAAATGTTTAAATTTAATTAAATAATATTTAAGGAAAAGTTTTTCTTTTTTTTAAAAACTGATTTACAAAGCTCCGTATAACAGTACGCTCACACAACATACGTACTACTAGAACACACAAAAAGAAAAAAAAAATTATAACCGTTCAGTTTAAACTTACTTTCAAAAAATGCAGCACAACTCTCAGGACACCACTCGCCTTTCCAGGGTACCATGTACTGAGCTGCAGCTTGAGTTATCTTGCCTCTAGCTCCACTTAACAACTTTAGCTCGTATCGATCACTTGGTAACACTTTAGTCACGCAGTATGGACCCCTCATACCAGGTTCAAGCTTCCCAGCGGACTGTGAATACTTTATAACGAACACCTGATCGTTAACCTGGAAAACTCTTGGCGGGTGTCTTTGACGATTTACTCGTATGTCTTGACTATCTTGATTTTTGTCAAGAGATTCTTTAGCTGATCTCCTGCTGAGTTCCCTCATGGCTTCTCGATTTGGACTCGAGTTTTCAACTGCAACGTCACGGATCAGTGCACGAATCACAGGAGTGGTCGCATTTGTACCGATTAATAGATATAAGGCTGAATACTGAGTGGTTTTTTGTTTTGTAATATTTAAAACTAACTGAATTTTACATAAACTATCAGACCAGGTGGAATTTTTACTATTACTCTCGACACGAATCATATTAAGAATGGTTCTTACATAACGTTCGACTTGCCCATTGGAGTGATGCATCTCGGGCGTTATGTAATGGATTTCGCAACCCATTTCAGATATCCAACTGGTAAAAGCGGATGCCTCAAACATGCGTCCACGGTCACAAACTATCAGTTTAGGTGTCCCAAATAAAGATATAGCGCTATTGAAAACTCGTTTCAATTCGCTTGCATCTTGTCTGTATATAGGATAGAGTAAACAAAATTTTGTAAAAGAATCGACCAAAACAAATACAAATTTATATCCGTTGGACTCAAGTAAAGGACCTAATGCATCAACATGAACCGTGTTGAAGGGAATGTCTGATTTTTCCCATGACGTAATAGGCTGACGAGGAGCTCTTGGAACACGTTTCTTGGAGATGCAAATTAGGCAATGGGAAGTATACTTTCTGACAAATTGTTTCAGGCCAGGGAACCAAACATGTTTTAGAATAAGGTCATAAGTTTTATCAGCCCCGATGTGCTCATGCTCGTCGTGAAAAACTCTTAGTAAACTGAGCCGGTGCCCTTTAGGGACATAACACAGTAAGCGTGACTCCTCACCAACAGGTGAATAGCGATAATAGAGCACATCGTTCTGACATACGTACCGATTAGAGTCCAAGAGACCATCCCTCAGTTTTTGGATGAGATCTGCGGTCTCGGAATCAGCTGACTGAGCAATTTGTGCCCAATTCAATGGTCTCGAAATGTTATTGACTTGCAACGCTGGTGGGTTTCTGCTTAGATAATCCGTGTGACCCATCATCACACCCTTCCGATACTCAATCTCAAAATTGAAATCCTGCAGATAAATCCACCAGCGTGCAACCCGTGGAAGAAGATCTTTTTTGCGTTCGGTGGCCTTCAAAGCATTGCAATCGGTCACGATTTTAAAAGTTATCACAATTATATAATGACGGAAGTGTTGCAATGCCTTGACGACCGCCAACGTTTCAAGTTCATACGAATGGTATTTTGCCTCCGCCCCTTGAGTGACTCTACTAAAATAGGCCACCACCCGTTTACCACCGTCAGCGTGTTCTTGCATAAGTACAGCACCATATCCTGCACTACTGGCGTCGGTGTGCAGCTCTGTAGGAAGATTCGGATCAAAAATCGCAAGTATGGGCTCGCTGGTTAACTTTTCTATAAGATATCGTCGGACTTGATCTTGATCAGGTCCCCATTCAAATTTTACGTCTTTTTTTGTGAGACGCGAGATACATGCGGTTTTTGTCGCGTAACCTTCGATATAACGCCGAAAGTAACCCGCAAGGCCTAAGAACTGGCGTACTTGTCTGACATTACAAGGTATAGGCGAGTTAACTAGTGCCTCAATTTTGTGTGGACTCAGCCTAACCTGACCGTGACTTATAACACGACCCAGGTATTCTACTTTGGTAGTGAGGAATGAACACTTGCGAACGTTAATTGAGAAGCCGGCCTCCGTTAAAGTCTTCAAGACATCGCTTAACAAAATGATGCCATCATCAATTGTTAAACTTAGTATCAGCACATCATCAATATACACCAGGACACTTCCTGCTTCTATAAATTTACGCAAAGTATTATTGATGATACGCTGATACACAGTGGGAGAATTACATAAGCCATACGGCATTTTTAAATATTCATAGTGAACTACCGTGGTAACAAGTCCTATGGATCGACTCATAGGAATTTGGTGGAAGCCTGACGCCATATCTAAAGATGTGAAAAATTTCGAGCCCCCAAGCCGATCAATGTGGTCATCAATCAAGGGTAGGGAGTATCTATCCTTGACCTAAAGTCTACGCACATTCTGTCTGAGCCATCCTTTTTCTTGACCAAAATGACCGGGCTTGCGTACTCGGAATTTGACTCCCTAATAATCTTTTTGTCTAATAGATCCTGACATATCTCGCGAACCTTAAGTTTCTCTTGGTATGACAAACGATACTGATGGTATGCCACAGGTATGTCACTTGTCAGTCTAATGTGCATTTTACCTGTTTTCACCGTAGTGTTGGCGGTACCGGATATTAAAAACGAAGAGAACTCATCTATCACAGTCATCAACTTAACAAGTTCCTCATCTTTGAGAGGCGTATTTATTTTGTCAGGTTCATTAAAACTCGCGGTATTTACTTTTAATACCCTATCCGGTGTATGAGTCAAGTACTGTCCATGTTTTGTGCGAATAAACGTGACGCCATCGCGATTTAGTACATCAGTCCCTATGATAATGGGTGTATTCATACACGACGCTGGTACCACAACAAAATCTACTTCAAGTGCGATATTACTAAATTCAACAGTTAAAGTGATGTATTCGCGAGTAACAATCTCTTTATCGCTTATTCCTTTTAAAGAGCATTTAATTTGTTTACGCGACCCGGAAAAGTAATTTACTACTGCAGAGGATATCAAGGATACATTGAGTGCACCACTATCTATGAGAATATCAACTGGTATACCCTGTATCACGGCTGTAATTATATCATTGTTATTCTTTGCGGTTGAAAGTTCGCTACATAAGTTCACTTTACGTTGATTGCTATTGTTATTTTGAGACTCAGTTCGAGCCTTAGCGAAACAGTAAATCTCTTGATGCCCTACCTTCTTACAGAAAGAACAGATGGGTTTAGCATTATTACTACTATCGGCCTTATCATTAACATTACGCTTTTTCGGGCACTTATCTTTATAATGCCCTGTTTGACCGCAATTAAAACATTTGTTTTCGGATTTACTAGAGTCGTTAAAATTACGCCTTTTAGTCGTACTACTGGATGGGGCAGATTTATTAGGGTTATAATTATCAAATTTACGAATAGGCTTTACATAAGTGGCCAAAAAGGAAACTAGGTTTTCTGAAGTTAAGTCAGCATTGACAGCTGCTGCGCGTACTTGTACATCACTAATACCGTGAACTACTATTTGAACCAAAAGTTCTTCGCTTAACCCTTTGACTAAACGTAATTTTAATAGTGAACGACGCGCATACTCCGCGTATGATGTAAACTTGTCGGACGTGGTGTTTATAACCTCATGAAGAGTTTGAGCATAATTAATCTTTTACGGACACAACGACTTAAATTCTTTAACGAAATTGGACCATGAACGATCATTTGTAGTCCACTCATTTAACCACGTTTTTGCGTCACCTTTCAAACAGTGAGCCACACGCGAGAAACACTCAAGATCATCCCAATGGTTCGCATGCTTAGCCCTATCCACTTCGTTACACCACACTTCAAAATTATTTATAGCTGGATCAAAATTTGAAACGTAATAGTTGTTGGATTTGTTTTTTGTTAACACTCCTAATGCATCAACAAGCGCCTGGGTTGTGGAGACATTATTTTTATTTAACGGAGGTGTGGTGTCACGAATTGACGGCGTAACACGCGATCCACTAGCGGTGTTCTCCTCAATAGCATTTAATCGCGTCATAATAGTGCCTAACACGCTTTTTACAGAAATATCATGAGAGTGGGACCGAGATCTACTAAGGCGACGATGCGAATTAGCTATACGTGACCTAGATCTTTCACGCGAATTATGATTGTCACCCTTACGTGAGCGACTGCGACGTGATCGTGAATGAGTTCTGTCGTTACGCGAACGCGAGCAAGTCCTGTCACGATGTGAACGCGAACGATTTCTACTATGGCATGACCATGAACGAGTTTTATCGCGGCGCGAACGTTTTCTACCGTGAGGCGATTGTGACTCATGCCTACGGTCTTGTCGTGATTCACTGTGACGGCTACCCCTAGCCACAGAGCGAGGCGGCGTCCTAGCTAGCCTTTTGCGTGGCATTCTTATTTGAAATCAACTGTTATTTGTGTAAGTATCAAGGCTAATAATTGTGAGCAAGTAAGTTGAATCCCACTTCTGATTTTGGCAATCAGAAGGGAAAAACAAATAAAAAAAAAACAATATCAAACTACCTAAAATTAATTTATTTAACAATAGACATGATTTTAATAATAATTCAATTAATTATCAAAATTCGAGCGATCACAAACAACCGTTAATATTCAAAACAAGAAGCACTTAAAATAAAACGAAAAACCACTATAGAAACGATATGGAACGAACTTACTGCAAAGTAGCGTAGGTACCAACACCCTTACAGTCCAACGACTGAGCAGCAAATAGCCCTGTACAATATCAAGCGCTCGCTTTTATTGAATCGGTGGGTACCCCCACTACCAACAATAAGTTCGGCTTATAATATAATAAATAATAATAAGTTTTAAGTAATATATATACTAATATATGTAAAAAAATACTAAAGAAAAAAAACTAAGTTAATAAAAATTATTATTATTATTATTATTATTATCTTTAGATATATTTATATATATATTTAAATGATAACAATAAAAATTACGTATAATAATATATAATAAAACGAGCTCAGAGGGAATCAAAGAAAAGACAGCAGTTGTCTAATATGTCACTTTTATTCTCACATTTATCCACTTATATGCACTTATCACTTCACTTCATATCACTATTAAATTACAAAACACACAATTTACTTATTATTTAACGATGTTAACACTACGACGACGCGAGCAAAAATCAATCATTTACTTGTCTAGCAATCCTTTTATACCCTTTTGGTGAATGTAAATTCAAACGTCAAAATCAAAAATGACATAACAGTATGTAAAGTTGACGTTTGAATATACATTTACCTTACAAAAATGTTTTATAATTAATCTTTATAAGTTAGACAATTATTATGTTTGTTACAATAAAAAGATATGTAATTAATAATGCGCAAGTATTACTTTTGAGCCTACTTACCCACCAGTTGCAAGAGAAAAAGGAAAATAACTTCATAAACAAAAGCCCGAAGACCGATCACAACACATCAAGTCTGCTATTGCAATGGTGTGACAGTTGTCTATCAATGACATCGTAATTGCTACTTTTTGCAATTTTGGTAGTCTACTAATTCAATGGTTTTCCGATGGTGTGTCACTGACACTCCTATGACATATTTACAAATAATTGGTAGTCCCGTACATAATGACAAGTCAATGATCGAATGTATTGCGTAGTCTGCTAATATTTTGACAATTCTAATGACCACTGGAACGCCACTGAACTATCACTTATGTGCCATTGTGCAGTCATTGCTTAAAAGCAATGTTTGTTTGATGTTTGGATCACTTATACCAATATTTGAAGTGTGTGAACCTAAGTAAAATGTTTAGAATAAGGTCAAGGACATTTTGAAATTGGCATTAAATAAATTAAATTGGCCTCCTTTAAGCCAGGTTCATATAAAGTCAAGTTCATATAAATTCTGATTTTGAATGGAGAGCATTCAGAATGCAGCAACATGAGAGATTATATGGAGATGAAAAGGGAGCAAAATAGGAT
Source organism: Argynnis bischoffii washingtonia (assembly GCA_033884665.1). Lineage (NCBI taxonomy): Eukaryota > Metazoa > Arthropoda > Insecta > Lepidoptera > Nymphalidae > Argynnis > Argynnis bischoffii. The sequence goes on along the minus strand of CM066628.1, from coordinate 4,730,560 downwards.
AAGAGAAATGGTAGTGTAGACTCAGAGGGAATGGCAAACTTTAGATTTAAGAATGTTAGATATATTAAATAAACTAGCTAATAAATTTTGTAAAGATTAGATTGGTAAATTAGAAAATAATTAAATTATTTTTATTTTTTGTTATGATTAGATTATTTTTTAAATAGTTCAAACTTTCTTACTTCTAATATGGTAAGCTATTAAGATTAAAAATTAAACATTAAAATGGTTCAAATTATTTTATTTAGCTCTTTTTTATTTAACACCCAATTTATATACATTGTAGCAACACGGGTAAAGAAAAGAGGAGATACTACTAATATTACTATATTGTAACAAAAAACTTTTACAATCTCGAAATGTACTATATTCGCAAACATGCGGGCGTCTGAGCTAATGTGTAAGAGTGAGAGAGAGAGAGAGAGAGAGAGAGGTTGTGAGGCTGCTATTGGCTAGCGTATGGCGTCAGCGGCAAGCGCCTTGATTGGCTAATAGCCCGGTACGATGTACCGGGCTCGCAAGCGGCAATTCTAAATAAAATGCGTGGTACATCTCTCCCCCTCCAAGTCACGATATCGTCCCGAGAGTGAATTTGCATAACTTTATCTAAGAGCACGCCTTCCGTTTCGTTTTAGGCGGCCGACCTCGCGGACGTCGTGGTTGTACCGGTTCAATAGGTTCAGCGCGATTACAAATAAGAGCATTTAGATCGGAAACATGAAAACGTCCTAAAAACTGATCCTGGCTATCGACTAACTCATAAGTGGTGGGGCTAACAACTCTTTTGATGATATAAGGTCCATCTCTCTGAGGCATGAATTTTCGGGTTATGCCCTTGGCTGCATTACTAAGAGAATGAGTGGATAACAACACTTGATCACCGACCTGAAAAAGTGGGGACGGACGACGGGACGCGTCAGCGTATTCTTTCTTGAGATCCTGTTACCTCTCGACTCGATCTCGTATCTCTTCTAGGGAGTCAATAAATTTAGACAAATATGGCGTTACCTGAGGCACATACGTCTCTTTATCCAGGATAACACGCAAGTCATGCTGTGCATCGAATGGTGTTCGCATTTCGCGGCCGTACATCATGTACGATGGGGTCAGTCCGGTGGTTGAACAGGTCGCAGTATTAAGAGCAAAGCGTACCTGCGGTAAGAATCGGGACCAACTGCGATGGTCATTCTTGACAAGCATTGCCAGTTGAACCTTCAAGTCCCGGTTTTTTCTTTCAGCCGGATTAGCCTCTGGATGATAGAGGGGGATCAAATTTTGCTTTATGCCACAGGAACATGCACTGTTGCATCACTGCGGATATGAACTGAACTCCATTGTCAGAGACCACACGCCTGGGGAAGCCATAACGAAGAAAATACTCTTCGATCAGTATTTTAGCACATACCTCAGCGTGCGCCTCCTTGAATGGGTATAACTCCACCCATCGAGTGGCAGTATCCTCAACAAGAAATACCCATTTTTCACCTGTTTCAGCTTCTGGCAGTGGACCAAATAAATCTACAGCTAGTACCTCACCTCTTTGTTGAAGTATTGGCGTCTGCAACAGACCAAATGGTTTTTGATTTGAGAACTTATATCTCTGACAGTCAATACATTTCTTTAGGTAGTCTGTAACATATTTACGCATACCCGTAAAATAGTAACGCTGCCTAATACGATCGATTGTACGATCCACGCCCTGGTGACCAGCTGTAGGGGCGTTATGGAACTCATCCATAACATCTTGGAGCATAGATGCCGGTATAACCAGCTGAGGTTCCTCAGACTCCGATTCGGGCGAGTGACGATAAAGAACTCCCTGGTTCATGAGATAACCACGCTCCAGCCAACGGAGAGAAGACGTGGGGTCCGATGTGTTTTCTAAATCCTTGATTATCTTACAGACCTCAGAATCATCGAGTTGAGCAGACCGAAGAGTAGCTGCACTTTTACGTGGTGTATCTATTATTACCGAACAAACTCCACAACTTTCTTGAGAAACCTCATTACACGTAGGACGGCTAAGCGTATCGGCAATGACGTTAACCTTACCAGGAGTATATTCATATAGTATGTCAAATACTTATAATTTAAGGGCCCAGCGCATCAACCTGCCGCTGGGAGACTTTAAAGTTAACAACCACCTTAGAGGTTGACGGTCACTACGCAGAATTACTGAGTGACCTTCAATATATAATATGACCTTTAATCGATACTTTTCCAAAGCCCAGACTACGGCGAGGGCTTCTCGCTCCGTAGTTGAGTACTTACGTTCAGCTGAGGTCAACAAACGACTAGAGTACTCGATGGGGTGAAGGTCTTTACCTTCACCTTGTAAGAGGACGGCACCCAACGCATAATTGCTAGCATCGGTGTGAACGATAAATGGCTTACTGTAGTCTGCCTGCACCAGAACTGGTGCAGTAGTCAGCCTCCTTTTTAGCTCATTAAAAGCTCGTCGCTGGTCTTCAGTCCAATTCCACGCTTCGTTTTTCCTAGTGAGCTTGGTGAGTGGTTGAGCAATCTCTGAAAACCCAGGCACAAACTTCCGAAACCAAGAACAGGTTTGCAGAAAACTTTTCAGGTGTTTGAGGTTGGTTGGCTCATTCATCTGCTGGATAGCTTGCACCTTGGTCTCATCGGGCATTATACCCTTAGGAGTGATAAGATGGCCTAGATACTTAACTTGGTTACATGCAAAGTGGCACTTGTTCCTGTTGGCACGTAACCCAAAAACACGAAGACGGTTAAATACTGCCTCTAGATCTTTCAGGTGTTTCTGGAAGTCCCCTTCGGGGAGAACCAGCAGGTCATCTAAGTAGACTAGTAAAGTAATATCCTTCATAGCACTCCCAGACCGAAAACGGTCCATCAACCTCTGGAAGGTTGCGGGAGCGTTCTTAAGACCGAAAGGCATGCGGATAAAACGGTATGTACCGACCGGTGACACAAGTGCGGTTTTATCCCTATCTGCAGGTGACACGCTGACTTGCCAATAACCTGACCGCAAGTCTATGGTACTTATGTACCCTTCCTTTTTGGTAGCATGAAGGAGGTCCTCGATGACCGGCAAAGGGTACGTATCACTTTTAGTAATAGCATTGAGTCGACGATAGTCGACGCAGAACCTATACGTACCATCCTTTTTAGGGACGAGAAGAGCTGGTGCGGCCCATGCTGACTCGCACTCCTCAATCACACCTTCAGATAGCATCTTGTTAATCTCTGTCTCCATCGCGGCCCGCTTCGCGGGCGTGAGGCGGTATGGGGGAGCTGCGATAGGCGGATGATCCCCTGTATCGATATGATGCTCGGCGAAGTTAGTCGCCTCTCCTCCTGGACGAAAGACATCTTCATACTGCTGAAGCAAATCTGTAAGCTGCTGGTGTTGATGGCTAGTAAGCATTAAGCCTTCATCAGCCCTTAGCGACATAGAAGCCACCGAGAGTGGTTTGCGCTGCGATATTGTTTCACCCTCATAATCAAGCGGGTATGTCTGCGTGCAACCAGAGAAGCGCCAAGAAGAAGCAGCAAAATCAATAACCATACCTGCAGCGTCGAGAAAGTCGATACCAAGAAGAGTATCATTGTTGTCAGCTTCAGGAAAAATGACGAAATCCACTCGAACACTTTTGTCCACAGAGATGTTGACGTCGACGCGAGCAATGAGGACATCGCGCGAATGGACGACACCATCTGCCAGCTTGACGTTAACTTGCTTCGAAGAGAAGGTAAGCCCCTTTTCTACAAATATTTTATATAAAGAATGTCCCGCTATAGAGCATCTAGCAGCTGTATCAATTAAAGCCATGCCCCGCAAACCTAGAATTTGTATGCTGAGTACAGGCCTAAGATGCGTTGACTGTACGGTCGTCGTTTGTAAAACGCGAGGCATAGATACCAAGACCGTAGGTGTAGCACTAACCCCAGGAAAAGTAGTTGTCGCCACAGTGTCGGCGCGAAGTGAAGAAACTACTGTAGGCGTGTTACACTGATCAACGTTTAAACAGCACAACCTATGAATCGGGTCGATAGTAGGTGAGTTTACCCTATCAGATGCATGTTTATTATTATATACGGTAATAGGCACATTTACCCTATCAGATAAGTCACAAACATAACTATCGATAATAGGTGCGTTTACCCTATCAGCTGCATGATTATTACTATATACGGTAATAGGCACCTTTACCCTATCAGGTAAGTCACAAACATAACTATCGATAATAGGTGCGTTTACCTTATCAGCTGCATGATTATTGTTATATACGGTAATAGGTACATCTACCCTATCAGGTGAGTCACAAACATAACTATCGATAATAGGTGCGTTTACCCTATTACAAGAATCGAACAATATGTTATCCGAACTCGATTGGTTAGGTACCGAATCCTCCGAACAAGATAAGTTTGTATCAGAATCGCACGAATAGTTATTAATCAATCGTGGTCGACAAAGACAAAGAAAATTATTATTTAACCGGTCGCACGGTTGAGATAAAGTATTATGATTACTATTAGAACGCACATGATGTATATATTTATTGTTAGATAAAAAGGCACTATTACGATAATTATTATTACTATGGGTAATATCGTGACTTGGAACGTTATTCAAAGATGTAGTAGGCATATTACAATTTCTTACCAGATATGATGAATCCATTGTAACAGATGAGAACGACAAGTTATTGCATTTAGAACATTGTGACCTCATTACCCCTTTCGCTCCACAACCATAACAATATAACGATTTATCCTTAACATTAACAATGCACTTGTTTAGCTTATAACAATTTTCACGTAAGTGTCCGTATTGTTTACAGTAAACACATTTAGGTTTCGCGACATTTTGATTCGAACACACACTATCGTTAATAACATGTATGGAACGTCGTGATGATGTAGATACATTCGATGACGGCGTTGCGCTGAGCGCGCTCGGCGTTGCTAGCGCTGTGGAGCGTCGCGGCGGCGGCGGGAGCTGTCCCGCGCCGCCAGCGCCAGCTGACTTTGCTGACCGCACGGTGGATGAAAGGCCGAGCTGCGACGACTGAGTACCCGTTTCGAAGTCTTCTATTTCTATAGAACGGGCGAGGGGAAGCATTCCAGAGAAGTCGTTAAAATCCTCCCTTCTCAGACGTTTTCGAATACGTGCGTCAAGGAGACTGTAGACCATGTCCACTTGCGCTTTTTCAGATATATCGCCCGCGGGAATTTTTGACAATAACGCTCGGCATTTAGAGACAAATACGTCGGTGTTTTGATTTCCTTGCTCTTGTTCAAATAGTTCTTTATATATACGGTGGGGGGGTCTTTTATCTCCATAAGTATTAACTAATAAATCCATGACCTCGCCCCATGTGTGAACCTCCTTCTTGACGCCTTGGTACCATATTGCGGCGTTATTCGTAAGGACCATAGATAGGCCCCTGAGGGCATTTTATTCAGACACGTTAGCACAATCCTTATAACATTGGCTGGCGTCTATGAAAGCGTCCACGGACTCGTCGGCGTCACCGCCGAACCTGGCAGTGCAGTGCGTGAAGGTGCCGCTGCCGAAGGCCTGTGATGCTGTAGACATTGAGTTGGGAACTGGGGATGACGGCTGGCGACTCATAACTTTCTCCAGCAGGCGCTCAAATGCTTCAGTTTGGGACTGCTGCATGGCGGTCATCATAGCAGCCACTTGTTTTGAAGAGAAACTTGTACCATTGTCATCGTCGACGCATACGGCGTTTTCATCGTCCGATGGCGTCGTTCGATCCCTGCGCGTGCGTGGCATGATGGCGACAAAACTCACGAGTATAACGTCCTTACTTTTATAGTTCGAACCACGGTACGAGCACTTTTATTACTCGCGACACGTTGGGCAGCCACTTATAGCAACACGGGTAAAGAAAAGAGGAGATACTACTAATATTACTATATTGTAACAAAAAACTTTTACAATCTCGAAATGTACTATATTCGCAAACATGCGGGCGTCTGAGCTAATGTATAAGAGTGAGAGAGAGAGAGAGAGAGGTTGTGAGGCTGCTATTGGCTAGCGTATGGCGTCAGCGGCAATCGCCTTGATTGGCTAATAGCCCGGTACGATGTACCGGGCTCGCGAGCGGCAATTCTAAATAAAATGCGTGCTACAATATACTATACATAGATAGTTATACATGATACAATATTTTTTGTGGTAAATTACAATAGATTGATTGCCACCAAATATTAAAATAAACTTATAACATAAAAGTTAATAATTATTGTTGCTGTAATCTTCTTACTAATTGATCCCTTAATACTCATGCCTCTAATTAAATCAGAGGTGGAACTACTCTCTCTCTCAGTGATAATCCTCTCATTATGGTCTTGGATGTTATCATGTTCCAAAACGGAAAATTAATTAATTTACTTTATTAAATAAAAATTGCTTTTAGGTATGTTATTGAATATAAACAAAATTTTAGTAAAATCTTCAATTATTAGAATAAATATTTAATAGTTATCAAACAAACAAAGGTAGGTATAATAGGTTTAAACTTATATTAATTTTATGTCCAAAAATAAACAAGTTTAAAATTACATATCAATATTTTTTGTGATTCCATACATATCCATGATATCAGGATAAGTATTGTATAGTTGTGAAAGTACCTTTGACTAATTGCTTGTCTGGCATTTGGAGTGTCAGGAAAGTGAATATATTATTTAACATATTCTTATGTATTAATGCTGTGGTTACTTCTTCTCACATGTGGAGGAGCTAGCTCCACTTATTCCAAGACTACGTCGGAATGATGGAATATCGGCGGAGACGAACAAATTGACTTATCAAATAATATTGACATTTAATGCCAATTCGACAGTTACAGGTGAAACTTATTTATTTTGGACGTTTTATTTTTTAGATTGCACTTAAAATTTATCTTTTTGGTTTTTTATGATAATTTTACATCATGCTTAGTGTTTAAAACATAAATTGATAACATATATAATCGAACCTAGCCTAAACCTCATTTCGGCGAACGCTTTTTGAGCTAATGGCAATACCGATTCCCTTTCTACTACAACTTAATTACAATCCAATGACAAGACCATTGATCGACCATTGTAAATTTAGAAGACTATGAAATTTTGGACCAATGGTAATTGAATTAAAATTGCATTGTTCCATAATGACAATTAATGTAAAATAGCAGACTTGAGGCCCTGGAAGATAATGCAAACCATAAATAAATAATAAATCTACAAACAAAATATTAGATTAATTAAATATGAAAGTAAACAAATTATGCAACCATAGACTAATTACATAGACAAAACAAACAGTACAGAGATAGGTTGTCTATTGACAATTTATTTTATAATCTATCACAATCAGTAATGACAACCTAATCGTAACAAAAAATAAAAATAAACAAACAAGAAACATTAAAAAGAATAAAAATAACTTTTTGCATATAAAATAGAAATAGTAATACAAATTATTTTTTCACTGTACGTTTAACGCGAGGAACTGTCACTTTATCCGTATTCTTAGTTGCAACTGAAATTTGTGTCGGAGATTTAGTCTGACTTCAACAACAAACATTTCAACTGAGTTGAGATACAATTTGCACTCTGCACGATGTCGAGAGCCATCAGAAGCAATTATATGAATGTACCCATCGCGTGTCCAGCACTTGCCAATACCAAAGCCTTGCCGAGCCTTCAAGAAGGTGTTATGTCTGCTCTTTGTAAGGTACTCGGACTGTGTGATGCCTGTCCCTTTTAGTTTGGTTTTGCTAAACCATACCTTGTTACGCACTGCAGTATCGGAAAACTTTACGACAATCGGTCTAGGCTTGTCAGAGGAACGGCCCAAGCGGTAGGTTTGCTTGATACTTCCAGAAGAAAAATTAGCCAAGTCCAGGTGCGACCAAACCAGTAATCTTTGCTGTTGCCTCGGTCTTCTGTTCAGACACTCCATGAAATAATATCATTTTATGCCGCCTTCGCATTTCTTGCCGGTCAATTTCTAATGCTAGGTATTCAACCTGGCGTTGTAAGATTTTTAGCGCAGAAAGAAGGTAGCCAGCGCAATTACAGGCAAGAGGCATATCATCTTAGTCCTCACAGTGACAACGCACCTGTGGCTCTGCATTTTTGTTACTTAAAACCTAAGTGTATGAACCGTAGGTGTTATGGGCGACAGTTACTACTTTCCATCAGGTGGTCTGTCTGCTCGTTTGTCACTGAATCACATAAAAAAAAAAAAGAATAAAACTTCTGAAGGTACTGAATTCCGCTGGCAAGGAATGATTTGAGATAGGTGTTGAGGTATTATTTAAGTCTTGCTGTAAATCATTCATCCTGGTATTGAACATATCAGTGAGTGTAGATAGTGATTCCTTAATGGACTCCATTATAATATTTATTGAAGAAAACAGTAAAATAAATAAAGGATAACTCTTGCAGGTAGTAGGCCTTACTTACAAGCACATATGAAGTTGTGAAAACAAATGAAAAATACTTTATAATAATATGAATAAAAAACAGCTGTTAAAAACCGTGTGTCGACTTTCACTCCTACCCTCAAAAAAAAATGATCTTGGTACAATTTCAACTCTCCGTGAACTGAATATTTGACATCTTCTTTATATATACAATTACCTCCAACGCAAAATATGGAGTGTCTCTGGCATCGTAGCACCTAAAGAAATGGATCAATTTTAATGCGCTTTCTTTTTATTGAAAGCTGACGTGATCGAGATGGTTCTTATAATACTTTCTTAGATTTACGCGAATATTAGACATTTAAATAAAACTATCGGATTTTCGGATTTTTTCGCGGATTTATTTTGAGTTTTGTTTCCCGACGTTTCGATTGCTTTACAGCAATCGTAGTCACGGGAGAGACTTAGGTGTTAGATGTCACAAAAGCATTATATAGTTGTTACAGACAGCCTACCCACAATTAACAAAAATGAATTCAAAATTTTGAAAATTAGCATCAAGGTACCTTACAATATTTGTTAATTTTAATTTTAAACATTTTTATAATTATAATTTTATACTTGAAATATGGAATATTATTATTTATATAATTTTAGCTATTATCATTATAATTATTTCAATTTTTTAGAAAACTTATTATTGTATTAATGTTTAATAATCTATATTTTTAGTGTTACCATTATTATATTCTATGTCTACTTTAGAAAATTAAAAAAAAAAGTACCAGGAGCAGCCCCATTAAAACCTCACCGCCCACCAAAGTGGGCACCCTTCAATCGGCTGCAGAGGACAGGGAGAGCGGCAACGACACACCGACACTCCTCTTCCCCTGCAGCCCCACCGCGTCTGCCATCCAAGACGGTGGCAGCCCCGTCAAGGCCGCGGGGGGCAGGGAGAACGGCGCACCGAAATACCGGCACTCCTCTCCCACCGCGGCCTTCCCCTCTACCGGTTACGAGCCTGTTTTCACAGTCCCGCAACCGGTTCCCACCCTCCGGTCGCGAGACCGTCGGAGCGGCCCCGCTCCCGGTGGCCGCAACTCCGGAAGCCGAAGCCTCAACGGAGAGCAGCCCCGTCCTGCCTTGGTCCGCGCCGGATTTCTCCGGTACCACCCGCTGGGTCCAAGCGGGTGGCGTTTCCCGATCCGCCACTTGGGGACGCGCCCGGTAGGAGTTGGCTCTCCCCCGGGGTGACGAGCAACACCTGGCCGGAGAGCTGCAACATGTCAAGCAAGTTATGCGAGACAACAAGCTGCAAGTACCGCGCCTACGTCACAGGGACCGTGTGAAACCAGCCACAGTCGAGCGCGTCCCTGCAGTCCTACCTTACATGAGAGGAGTTACTGACAAGATTGGCTACATCCTAAAGCGAGCTTCAATTAAAACTTACTTCAAGCCGCCAAAGAAAATTAGTCAATTCTTACCACCTGTCAAGTGCCACATCCCTCTACAAGATGCAGGAGTTTACAAACTTGATTGTAATTGTGGACTCTCTTACATCGGACAAACAAAGCGATCCATTAGAACTCGGGTCAAAGAACACATAGCTGATGTGAAACACCGACGTAATACAACATCTGCTGTCTGCAAACATAGTCAGGACCGCCCAAGCCATTATATTTGCTTCGATAGACCCCAAATCCTCGCGAAAGAAAATCGATATCGCCCTAGAATGATTCGGGAAGCCATAGAAATTAAAAAACATCCAAATTTCAATAGGGAAGATGGCTGGGTACTACCATCGTCGTGGGATCCTGTTATTAATATTATAAAATCTAATAATAAAATAAACATAACAGACAGTTAGATGTAGTAAGTTCTTACTGTGTAGATCAAAATAACAGTATTTCAAATTAATATTTTACATTTGTAAATGTAATTCTTAATTAATTTTAATTTTCTAAAGTAGACATAGAATATAATAATGGTAACACTAAAAATATAGATTATTAAACATTAATACAATAATAAGTTTTCTAAAAAATTGAAATAATTATAATGATAATAGCTAAAATTATATAAATAATATTCCATATTTCAAGTATAAAATTATTATAATTATAAAAATGTTTAAAATTAAAATTAACAAATATTGTAAGGTACCTTGATGCTAACTTTCAAAATTTTGAATTCATTTTTGTTAATTGTGGGTAGGCTGTCTGTAACAACTATATAATGCTTTTGTGACATCTAACACCTAAGTCTCTCCCGTGACTATGATTGCTGTAAAGCAATCGAAACTTCGGGAAACAAAATCAAAATAAATCCGCGAAAAAATCCGAAAAGATAGTTTTATTGAGATGGTTCTTAATTATAACTTATAAAGATCTATTTAGTCGTGTGATTGTCATCAGCTCATTTTCTACTTGACAAGAGGGTCTTACTAATTTTCAGAGACCCGATTGATTTGAAATTCGGTGTACTGTTACTTCGGTGGTATTTCCAAGACCATAAAATAGTCTGCGGGATGGTCAATTCTTCAGAAACATACAGCAGATACATCGTGTGGGCTCATAAGAACAGTCTTAATGAGAGTTATCTATTAGAATTACTGTTCACGAGTAATTTAAAAAGAATGAAGTGAAAATATAGTTAATAATTTTAAGTAGCCCCCGACACAAAAAAAACAACAAAAAGTAAAAAAAAAAGTTATGCTCTTGGCATTTTAACTTCATTAAAAGTACCTATTAATATTTTAATGATGAACGTCGCCGCGTCAGGGGACCGCTAAATAAATAAAATCAAAACCAGAATACAAATAAAAAGAAGATCGATACTAATATATGGATTATACGAGTACAAGGACCCTACTCTATGTAAACAATGTAGGTAAGTAACAATACAATATCCAATCGTTTAGTTTTCAGTCTTGATTATATAACTTTATAGAAACAGTCAACGACGTCTGCCCTCACGTGCCCTTTCGGGTCGCCGCACTCTGTGACGCCCGTGCCCTCCGTGCCGCACACCACGCATCGCGCGTGGCTCTCAAGCTAACGCCTTTTATAGAAGTGGTACAATATCGAAACACTGTAGGAACTTGGTAGACCTTGTAAGTTAGATTAAAATCATACGTACAATTTGAAACTAATAGGTATATTCTATTCGTTATACCTATGTTGGTATAACTAATTGTACTTCTTCACATAGCGGTCCCCCGATCAAAATATTAATATGTACTTTTAATGAAGTTAAAAGGCCAAGAGAGAAATTTTATTTTCTTACTCTATAGAGGTTTTTTTATGTCTTAAAAAGAAATTTAATGTTGCTTCTAGATCATGCAAGACACTAATCGCTAGGGCAAGAGACGATCATATCCGCAGCATTGGCGAGAGACTTCTAAGCCTTCCATCTGGATTACGTGTATTTCGGCTCCCGCCAAAGCTGCGAAAGGAAATTTCTGTCGATCTTTCATACCAACCCTGTGCAAACCGGATAGCACGCTGACACATTCTGCAAAAGAGAAAGCAGATCTCCTGTGCTCATTCTTTGCATTGAATTCAACTCTTGACGAAAGGAGATTATCGCTGCCTACCATCTCGCAGTATAATAGCATGATGCCTGAAGTAAGCTTCACGCAACGTAAAGTGCGTTAAGTACTTATATCCCTAGCTCAAAACGTGTACTTCAGAGTTGACACCGGTCTTAACCCGCCTGTTCACTCTATTCTACTCCCTTAGACAAGTCCCGTCCTCTTGGAAGGTTGCCATTGTTCACCCTATTCCCAATAAGGGTGACCGCATAGACCCGTCCAATTACCGGCCCCTTGCGATAACCTCTATAATCTCAATGTGATGGAGCGCGTGATCAATACCAGGCTTCTAGCATACCTAGAAGAGAACCAGCTCATTAACCACCGACAATACAGATTTACAAAAATATGTCAATACAAAAATGCTAACCCTTCAAAAGAAAAATAAATAAATTGCCAACCCTTCTCTCGTCTAAGGGGTGGAATTCTTAAAAACTTTGAATACATGTTTGTAGTTTGTTTATCAGTTCAATCAAGACACAAATAATAAAACACAAACTTACTTCAAAAATGACGGACTCTCCATATTTCACCCTTTTAGGGCATAGATTTTCAAAAATACTGAAGTATATATTTATTTATTTCTAACCAGAAACTTGTATATAAAATTTCATGCCTCTAAGTTTAAAAATGATGGATTTCCATACAACCGTTCATCCAAGGAATTTAATAATCATCAAGGAATTTATAAAATATAATAAAATGCATCAATTGCAAAAATTTTAAGTTTTTAACCCCTGCAGTTTAGGGTCTGCGTTGATAAATTTCAACAAAACAATTTTCGTTCGCGACATTTCATCCTTACCATATACTCTATTCATTAATTCGATAAAATACTGACGGTGTACCGTTTTGCATTTTCAGTTGGTTCGATTACCGGTTCAGGTCAACTCTTTAAAAAAAATGAAATGTAGTTAATCTTATAAAAAAAATTAATTAATGTTTCCTTTGAGTGCAACTTGATATTTTCAGTATTTAATACACTTACATGTCCTGTGAGTTTGTTCCACGATGTTAGAGTCGATATTCATAATTTGTAAGATTTCATCGTTTTCTTCAATTCTAAGACGCAATGTTTGTTCGAGAGATTTCCCATAGACTCTATTGATTAATTAGATAAAATAGTGACGGTGTCCTTTTTTGCATTTTTTTGGTTCGATTCCCGGTACAGATAAGTTAAAAAAAATTAAATGCAATTATTATTATTTTTAAAAATAAAAAAATGTTTCCTTTGAGTAAATCTTGATAACTTCAATAATTAAGGTACTTTTCTTCCATGTCTCATCGATTTGTTCCACTCTGTATATATTATGTAGGTGAGATGAAAAGATAACACCGAAATAAGAGAAGTAACTGAAAAATATTTCAAATTAAATAGTATATTTACTTTTAATATGTTAAATAGTGTAAGTTAATGTCGTGCAATATACTTAATTGGTTTACGTAAATGAGCAGTTTTAAACATTAGTAAATAAATCACTAGTAAGTAAATAAAAAAAAAAAAAAAAACCATTCCTTCACTGCTAAAATGAACTGCAAAATATTCTATTTACTCACGCAATTATAGAAATAACCCGGAATTCAGATATCCCGGAGGCATTTCCGTTTTATACTCGTATTACGATTATATACTCATACACGATTATGTACTTCTTTCTGTCTTCAGCATTCGGGCTTAGTGACTTACATATCAAGTATTGTTCTTTCTTACTAAAAATTAAGTTTATTATACAAAAGGTAGTCTAATAGCCAAGGTTAATTTATTTATAGATTTTTAATATTGAAAGAATTTTGTAAATCAAATTAGGAATTTTGTTAATTTAAACTCATTTTTTTACCAATTAATAAAAACAAATTCAAAATTGGTTAAATCCAAAAAAATAGGTACAAATGAGAATCCAAAACAGGAATTATTTTTGTGCATTGCGTATGCACTGTAATTCTTCATATACAATTTATTATAATTGTAGATTTGTAACGTAGAATAATAATTCTTTGAATATAATATTTTTCACAATAAACATTAGGTAATTGAATATTATTATTTCATTGTTACATATCATTTGCATTTATTAGGTCTTTGTTTTTCGTAATTAATTCTAGTATTCAAATATTATAATACAGTTTTTAATATATTGAAATAGAAAAAATGTATAAATATAACGTTAATAATAGTTCTTTTACCCAATAGAGCCAGTCGTTATTGTTTAACCAACTTCAAAAAAAAAGAGAAATGCCACAATTTTAACAATTTGAGAGTCAGTGTAAATATTTAGTAATAAATCATTACACCCGCCTATTATCCTCAAAATTCTGAGTCTATACAAGTACCTACTAACTACTTAGCCTTTCCCTGGGGTGACTCTTCTATTAAAATTATTATATAAACAGGTAGCACTACCTTATGGCATTTTTTTTACTAACAGTAATGCCTATGTATTATTATATGTATATCTAGGTTATAGTCTATTTAAGTAAATTTCATCAAAAACCGTCCAGCCATTCAAGCGTGATGTAACAAACATACGCACAAGCAAACTTTTGCATGAATATATTTAATTACTGCAACCATTTCAATTCTATCTACATTTACATGGTAAATTCAAAATATTGTTTAACCTATGACCACCGAATATTTTCTATTCCCAAATCGAATATTAATAGCTTACTTGCAAAGGTTAAATAAATTAAATCAATGTACAAAAATTTAAATGAATGCACCCACTTTATATAAAACTAATCCACACTATAAAAATCTGTTAGAAGAATTTTTGTTGCTGTTAGTAATCGTTCTCAAAGATTTTTTGTAACCTAATAGGTGTTGTTCTATAGGTATTTATTTCATACTAAAATTTAGTAACAGTTATAACCAAAACTGAATTCTAAGCCTATGTTGTAAAATGTAACAATAATAACAAAAGTTACTGCATTCTTCTTTCTAGTTAAGATAACAGTGCAGTTAGTTTTATACAGATAAAAATATTTCGTTCGTATTTCAGACAATGGCACTCAATGACGCAAATAAAAGTTTTGTGGAGCCAGGGGTGGAAAGTGGAAAATCTGGAGATAGAGTCTTCATAACGGGAATGTCAGGGTTGTATCCTGAATCTCATAACGTGAAGGATTTGTCAAATATTTTATATAACAAGGTAAGTGTGCAGTTGTCTACATATAAATAAGCAACGACAAAACAGATCCGTAACTTTTTCCTCATGTCTTTATCAATCGATTTTCTTTTTTTGTTTTTTATTTTTTTTATTTAATAGCGATTGACGAGCCTTAGTGCTATCAATAAAATAAATTTTGGACATAGTTATTTTTTATATAGATAGGCAAATTCTATTCTTATACCTAACTAGCACTGCCCGCGGCTCCGCCCGCGTTACGATGACCAAAAACGAAATTCTTGGTTTTACATATTAGATTACTCTTATTACTCTTAAAATACAAATTTCATAGCGCATTAACGCATGATCGGTAAATAATGGCGATGATTGATAATACCACAAAGGTTCTTCCTTTAATCTCCTATTTGATTTAGTGTTGCACTTTTTGTTTTAACAATACTATTTATAGTACGGCTATACTTCTGTTTTGTTTGTTTAGTTTTGGGCGACAAACTCTCAAACTACTGAATTAATTTTAATAATTTATTTACTAATAGACAGTTATTGATTAATTTATATTTAGCTGATTATTTAAATTACATAATAACAACTTTTCTTAATGTTAATTTGCCGCGAAACAGGGATAGGTTAGCGTAAGTTAGTATTTACATAATTAAGTAGTAGTTACATGATTAAGGTAAATAAGTAAATAATTCTAAGTAAATGCTTTTATTATTTTATACGGCTCGCCTAATATGATTAAGGTCATAAGCATTTTATTGCGTCCTTTAAGTGTTCCACCTTCCAAGAAATGGTGTCAAGAAAATGCAAAAAGTTGAGGAATAACTGTTTCTAAAATCATTTTTCTTACTTTTTGAGATATGGAATATTGTTAATTAACTGTTATATTAGTTTAACAACCATACATTTATTTTCCATAAAATGTTAAAAAATAACAGTTGATAAAATGAGTCGAAATTGTGGCAAGTAAGCTTTATTCATATTTACTTTAATGCCTAACAAAACATGTAAGTAAGACTTACTTAAGTTGCATTTGCCCAATTTTTACATTAAAAGATTTACAAACATTAACATTTTTTACTAAATAATAAAAATTTACAAATACTTCACTTGATAATTGTTTCGGCCAAATTTTTTGTATAATATTACTAATATGTTACTAACGACTCATCCTCGCTTCGCTTCGGGTTCGTCCCTAGATAAAAACAAATCACGGGAACCGTACAATTTTCCGGAAATATATATAGCCTATTATAGCCTTCCTCAGTTAAACGGCTATCTAATGCAAAAATAATTTTTCAAATCGGATTAATAGTTCCTGAGATAAGCGCGTTCAACCAAACAAACAGACTCTTCAGTTTTATAATATTAGTACAATATAGTTTATAAAGCCAAAAAGTTTGTTTTATTGATAATTTGAACACGGGCGGGTAATTTAGTAGTAATTCTAATAAAATTATAGAAAGATCATATCGTACATTCAATTTTTTGAAATTAACCCTACCTATTTTAGAAACACATGGCGACATCTATTGACGAATATTTAAATAAAATATAAATATTTTTATTTTTAGAGTTATTTTAGTGAAGAACATACCGCTATTAATAACTTTTGTCAAGAAAAGAGATGCATCCTCGCTCCGCTCGAGTTCGTCCCTAGTTAGGTTTTAACGTTTAGTATAAATTTCTCAGAGATGAGATATTCTCCGCAGTGTACATGCTCTCCTCATGTCGAGTAGTTTTCTCGTGATGCGTTCCCAGACAGGCAGACAGACAGACAGACAAATTAAAAAATATACATTTGGACTCTGTATCGATAATAGTGAGTATTTCAATAAGATTTTTGTACAGATTTGACTCAGTTAGAATTTTATTATATCTATGTAGTTGAGCGCCTGGGGGTTTTGACCTCGGACTTTCGTTACAGTGAATGAAATAAAAAACAAATATATGTGGTCGAGGTGGTTTTTGTTTTTTATACTATAAAGTATAAAGTTTACCAAACTTTTTTATGTGCTTTTGATTTATTTTTTATTATTGAAACAATAAAGTATAAAAAATAATAATATTTAAGCATATAATTTTATTTGAAATATTTTTTTTTACTATGTATACTTACGTTGAATTTTACCTAAATAGATAAAAAATAACATATTTTAAAGATACTTGGGTGTATTTGTGGTCATAGCAATCTTGAATAAGTATTAAATACTTACGTGGTATTTGATATGTATAAGAAAAACAGTATAAAATAAGCTGAAAGTAATCGTCGTGGCTGGAGGAATAAATGTGCAGTATTGTATTAGATGAAAATATGGCTTTGAAAATAGCTCAAAATATTTTTTATTGAATAATGAAAATAAAAGCCGCTTGATAGAAATGTTAAAAATTAAATTATGTGACATCAATATTTGTACATGCGAAGTGGAAAGCGATAAAGACAATTTAATTATTGATACATCAATATTATATAAATACGAAATATATTTTCTTAAACCATCCAGAGCCAAAGTCCAACATAAAATATTTTCCTGGAAAAGTTTAGAAGAATCGTTTCCAAAATATAAAATATTATGTATTTTTTTACGTGCCTTTACGATACTACATCAGCGTTTTTAAACAAAGGTAAACTTTCAAAAGGTAAACTTTGCGAAAAAATTTCAAAAACATCATGGTTTTTACGAATCAGCAAAAGTATTTAAAAATATGAACGAAGACTCCTACCAATCGAAAATGTATAGGAAAAGTTTTTGGTGATTTCTGTCATTTCTAGTGCTCATACCTTAAATGGACCCATAGTCTTTTGATCCTTACATGAAATAGGATCGATTGACATAAAAATTTTTTTTTTGGTATTTTAGCTTTTTTTTCGCTAACTATGCATTTTTTCCAAAATCTGTGAATGCAGTTCAGAATAAGTTATGGATGGTCTCCTAGGAACGTTCTGTCAAGCCTGAGGAGTCCGACTGGATTGCTACCACCCCCTTATCTATTTCTGCCACCAAGCAACAATGATTCCATTGTTGTGTTCCGGTATGAAGGATAAGGTAGCCAGCGCAATTACAGGCAAGAGGCATATCATCTTAGTCCTCACTGTGACAACACACCTGTGGTTCTGCATTTTTGTTACTTAAAACCTAAGTGCATGAACCGTAGGTGTTATGGGCGACAGGTACTGCTGTCTGTCTGCTCGTGTGTCACTGAATCGCATAAAAAAAAGCAGTCAATCTTGACCTGTAGGTATCTACCTGCCCTTACTGCCCCGTCTCGAAAATCCACCATGTATATTGCAATATCTATTTTTTTCAAATGCAGATCACAATTTTTTTATAGGTAAACTTTTTTACATATATTATAAGCTAAACATATCTGTTTGAATTATTAAATTTCATTCACTATAACTGAAATCCGAGGTTTTCATGTTTTTAACGCCCCAGGCACTCGACTAATGGATGTTTCTTCAAATTTTCAATAATGGTCTGGCCGAATTGCGACCACTAGTATTTTTATTTCGTTACATAATTAAAGTAAAATATTTACTTATTCATCTTAACTATATAAGTACAAAAATAGTAAAAAGTGTTGTTAAAGTTTTAAAATAAAGTACAATGTTGTAAAATATTATTTTGAAATCAGTTAAATCTTAATTGTAGTTTGAATTTTAAATCACAATACAATTTATGTTAATTAATTTTTTGAAGATTTAAATGAAGAACTGGTTACATAACACTTTTAAGGCACTGCGGTACTTTTTAACTTATAAAGTACTTTAAGAACCAAAAAAATCAAGTTTCTATAGAAACGTGTTAAGTGTGAAACTCATTGGTTGTTTATATTTCTAATCTGTAAGATTACTTAATTCATAAAAACTTAAAATATAACACTCAGAAAAAAATATGATTCAAACGAATATCAGACAAAGAGGAGAGAATAATATTTTATCTCATTCTCTCTAGCTGGATTCTTACATCTATCGCATATACTCTAAGGGACGAACCCGAGCGAAGCGAGGGTCAGCCACTAGTTATAAATATTTTGCATATTTGAAAATAAACTAGTGAAAATAGCAATCTTTGAAGATAGCAATGGAAAGAATATCATATATTTTCAGACAATAATAACGGTTAATATGCAAGCGGCTACTATGGTAATCATGACGGTTTCTTATGATGCGACCTTAAAATTTTATTTACCAGTATAAAACTTAAAAAAAAATAGAACGACTTAAAAGTAAGCAATAACTAAAGGAGGTGTTTTATTTACATTAGAATCCTAGTCTAGTTTTAAAGCTGAAGTCACTTAAAAATAGGGAAATATATTTATATATGAATAAATATACAATTAATAATAGTTTTACATGAAATTGTGAGCGTAGAAAATAGGCAAGAATATAATAAAGAAAGTAAATAGTGCCACTCCTGCTCTGAATTGCAATGCCAATTTTTTGGCTGATAAATGAGGCATTATGAAAGCTAATTAGCTAAATGTAATAAAGTTGACTAAGAATAAGTGCCTACTCATGTTTTGTTAATCGATAGATCAATCCTGTTAATGCGGAAAATTGTCGTTGGCAATATGATCATCCTGAAGTCATCCAGTACTCTGGAAAAGTGCCTGAGCTGTCGTTATTTGATGCACAATTCTTTAAAGTCCATTATCGCTTAGGAAACAATATGGACGCAATGGGACGTAAAATTTTAGAACAGGCCTATCAAGCCATTTTTGATGCTGGTAAGTTTATTAACACTGAATGCACCTAGTGAAGTCAATTTGTCATGCCTTTTGTTTTAACCATTATAGATTTTTTGCTCCTATGTCCTTCCCAGAGTCTCAATCTTCTTATCAAATTGCATCTAAATCGGTTCAGTAGATCCAGAGATTACCCCCTACGACCTCACAAATTTTACCTCTTTATAATATTAATATTAATATTTGTAGTGGCTTAATTGAAATAAATTAATAAAACAATATATTATGTATATTTGAAATTGTGTCCGTCCTTTGTAGGAATCAGTCCAGTGGAACTCTCCGGGAAAAAAGTAGGCGTATATGTTGGCAGTTGCTTTTCTGAAACCGAAAAAGCTTGTTTTTACGTCGCAAGTTCTAGAACAGGTTTTGGTATTGCAGGGTAAGTGAGGCTACGAATGCCGATCGTTTAATAATTTTTTCTAGCAGTCTTTCCGTCAGACATTTAAATAATATTAATTTACCGATTTATAAATGTTGTTGTATATAGATTTTTACTGTTAGCTGAGTTCGGGTGTGTCTATATATAAGACCAGAATCTAAACTCGTCTAGTAATATTATCATGAAAGAGGAACAAACAAACAGACACACACACACACACACACACACACACACACACACACACACACACACACCCACACGCACGCGCACACACATACGTACACGCACACGCACACGCACACGCACACGCACACGCACGCGCGCACGCGCACACGCGCACACGCGCACACGCGCACACGCGCACACATACGCTCACACACACTTATACATATTAATTATTTATATTAGTTGTTTGAATTATACTGGTTTTATAATGTGTATAACCATTGAAGGGCACGTATTTGAGATTGGTTGTTTGGATAACGGTGAAACTTTCTTCTTGCTTTCCTAATATGATATCTTTTAGGCAACCTAACACTTAATTTACTTTTGTAAATCATAACATTATTTATTATTTTTCAAGGTTATTTCTGTAGGTACGCTACATCTTCTTTAATACTTTATTAAAATTAATGACTTAGACATCCTTTCGAAGATTCAGGCTGAAGAATAAATATATTTAAAATTAATATTTTCACTATAAATCTTTATTATATTTTTAAAAGAAAACCGATACTTCATGATACTATGCGACAAACCACGGGTTCTTAGTTTTTAATTAATTATTTTTACTATAAACAGTAAGGAGTGTCATTTTTTTTTTACAGATGTAGTAAAACAATGTTTGCTAATCGAATCTCGTACTGGTTGAATGTCAAAGGGCCATCTATGGCTATAGATGAAGCTTGCTGTAGTTCTACTGGAGCACTCGAGCAGGCTTACCTCGCTATTACTCGTGGAGAATGTGATGCAGCAATTGTTGGAGGAGCCAACCTGTGCTTGCATCCACAATCCTCTGTCCACTATGGGAGGTAATAATAAAACGAACATAATAATTTTATTCAAGTAGTAAATAAGAACAGCTAAAGCAATATTATTACATATTTATAATTTACGACAAAAAAACGAAAAGTGTTAGTTTGATGTCTGTATCGTATCTGTGACATTGCAGCTTTTTATTCATATACATACACATATCCTTTATTTACAAAAAAAAATACAATATATTTAATTAAATTTACACAACAAATGTACACGTAATTATTACTGTACATGTAAGTTAAACGAACATTTAAATAGATGTTCAAATTACAATAGAATAGAATAGAATTTACCTAGCTGTATATGTGTATATATTTTAAAAAGAAACTTCCAACATTTTATACGTACGAGTATGTATATACTTTTAAAAATAAATATTTTTCAGAATCATGAAACTAAGTATGGATGGTAAAACCAAATCATTTGATAGCAATCCCGCTGGATGTTCTAAATCGGAGTCAATTAATGTTCTTTTCTTGCAAAAAGCTAAAGATGCACTAAGGTATATTTCTATGTTTACATAATTGTTTATGTTTAGAAAATCAATAAAAAAAGTTAACCTTAACAAAAAAAACAATTATCATTTTATCCATTTATTTACGAGTATAAAAAGTAAATTAAAAAATCAACTTACCACATATTTCAGAGTTTATGCAGAAGTTGCTTATATTAAATGTGAGTTTACTCAATTAGAAGAAGATGAAAGTGGTCCAAAATACGGTTTCTACAGAAATCCTACTATTTCGGTTGATTTTATACAAAAGTTCTATCAAGAAGCTGGCGTTTCACCAGATGTCGTGGAATATGTTGAAGCGGTTGGTTCAGGTAAAATAGTTATATAAGTAGCACATAAATCTGGGTAACATAAATTCAATAATTATAGATAATTGAATTAGAACATTTATATTTAATTATATTTTTTATAGCTGTTGCTGAAGCTGATAAATCAGAATTACAATCGATTGATGAAGTGTTCTGTAAAAATAGGAGTGACCCCTTAAAAGTGGGAAGTGTCATGTCTAACATTGGTTATACAGAAGCTGCTTCAGGGATATGTGCCATTACTAAAGTAAGCTTACGAATAAAAAAATATAATTAAAGTGTTAGTCATTTTTGGTTATTTATAGAGAAACTTTGTATTTAAAAAAATTAGGTTCTCCTGGCTTATCATACTGGAAAGATCGCAGCGAATTTACATTGTGATTCACCGCGGCAAGATGTTGCAGCACTCCGTGATGGTCGAATGTGCATTGTCACAGATCATATGGACTTTAACCACTCATACGCAGCTGTAAATGGCCTGTCGGTGACAGGCGTCAACTCACACATCTTACTAAAAGGCCATTATAAGCAAAAGGTACGTATATTATATCACGTCTCTTTCAATTTAATGAGTCTTTCCAAAATACAAATTATGCAAAATGTAAAATGATCTTCCTCCTGAGGTTTTCCCTGAGCGCTATAATATGGGGGTCTTCAAGAGCCGTGTCTTCAGGTCCCTTAAAAGCCGGCAACGCATTCGCAACTCCTCTTGTGTTGCAAATGTCCATGAGCGACGATAGCCACTTACCATCAGGTGGATCGTTTGCTCGTTTGCCCCTTTTTTCTAAAAAAAAAAAACCTTACAGATAGTACTCTGTCTTATAGGTTATTAATTTACGTATTAAATTTTTTATATGCTAATTTAGTTGTTAATATACTAAAAATAAAAAAATGACGAATTAGTATGTAAATTACATATAAAATATAATACTTATTCCATTATTTACAAAGAAATTCATCCTATCGTATTCCATATCTAATATATGTAGTGCAGTACGTGCGGGTTTTCGGTGGCAAAAAAGCGAACTAGATTAGTCTTATGTCTCGGAAAATGCATGTTTTCGAGTTTTCTTGCGGTTTTCATTCGCATTATTCCACACAAAATATGGTCGATAATTTCTTGCGCTCGGGCATAAGCATGTGGTCTAGCGGCCAAAGCGCAACATTGACATTCACAGGTGTCCGTCCGGGTTCGTATCCCGGTCGGATACAATGTTTTACTTTAATTTTTTTGGATTTATTCAAGTTTTTAGTTTTTTTATCTAAAAAATGCAATATAACAAAAAAGAACACCGAGCGAAGCTCGGTCGACCAGATACTTTCTTTAAATATGAGCAAGTTTCTAGGAAAATTAATTATTAATTAATTATTATCATATAGTTGCTACTTTCCAAGTTTTGTTGTAATTGATATGGCATGATTAAGATGCGTCATACATCCAATACAAATACAGTTGCAGGAATTTTCTGATAATTGGGGAAAAATAACGTCTAATTTATTTTAGATCTCTCATGTAAACATTTTGAATGTAAAACTCATTAAAACATGATTTTATGCGGGTATTAACAATCATTAAAGTAATTAACGATTTAATATTCTGTTTAAGGATCTATCTCGTTACAAGGCTACTATTCCACAATTATTGACGCTCTCAGGAAGACAAAAGTCATCAGTAATAAAAATAATGAACGATTTAAAAACACGTCCCGTTGATCCTGAGGAGATAGCTTTGCTTCGAAACATTCACAAAAGTAGAATTTTTGGTCACTTGGGTAGAGGATATACGATTCTTGGTAAGATATCATACTATTTTTTAATGACCAGCATTTTTTTTGAAAAATTCCTTAAATATATAATATCAACCATTATATCTGTTAATACTTAAGATACAAACGAAGAAGGTAAAACGGTTAGTTTATGTGAAAAATCCGACTACTTCGATGATGTCAAGCGACCACTCTGGTTCATGTACAGTGGAATGGGATCACAATGGGCAGGAATGGGAACACAACTTATGCGCATTCCAGTTTTTGCTGCAGCTATCGAACGGTAAATAAAAAAATACATAGAAAAGTAAATAAAATAATACATTTAATAGAACAAACTAAAATCACAAAAAAAAATAATAATTTAATTCATTTGTATGTTACAGTTGTCGTCGAGCTCTTGAACCTAAAGGAATTGATATTGTACATATCATAACTTCCACAGAAAAATCAATATTTGATAATATCTTGCACTCCTTTGTTGGAATTGCAGCAATTCAAATAGGCCTTACCGATGTTTTAAGAGAATTGGAAATTTTCCCTGATATGATTATAGGTACTTAATATTCTGGTATTATATTTCCAGATAAACTTTCTCATTCTGAAGATATTACTGATGATGATTTGAGAATTCTAAGAGTTATTCCGATTTTTATATTATTTTAAATTTTTAACAGGACACAGTGTGGGGGAATTAGGATGTGCATACGCTGATGGTTGTTTTACAGCTGAAGAGATGATTTTATCTGCTTATAGTCGCGGTCTAGTATCTTTGCAAACACCTTTCATAAGAGGATCAATGGCTGCCGTCGGTGTTGGATACCAACAGGTAAAAATAACAATATTATAAAACTATATTTTTGAAACTTAATTTTGCATTACACTTTCTTAGATTTACGAAAATATTATATACATTTAAATAAAATAAAACTACCGGTGGTAGGACTCTGTCAAGCCTGAGGAGTCCGACTGGATGGGTACCACCCCCTTATCTATTTCTGCCGCCAAGCAACAATGATTATGTTGTTGTGTTTCGGTTTGAAGGATAAGGTAGCCAGCGCAATTACAGGCAAGAGGCATATCATCTTAGTCCTCACAGTGATAACGTACCGGCGGTTCTGTATTTTTGTTACCTAAAACCTAAGTGCATGAACTGTAGGTGTTATGGGCGACAGGTACTGCTTTCCATCAGGTGGTCTGTCTGCTCGTTTGTCACTGAATCCCATAAAAAAAAAAGATCTTTTCGGATTTTTTCGCAGATTTACTTTGAATTTTAGTTCCCGACGTTTCGATTGCTTCACAGCAATCTTGGTCACGAGAGAGACTAAGGTGTTAGATGTCTCAAAAGCATTAAATAGTTGTTACAGACAGTCTACCCACAAAATAACAAAAATGAATTCAAAATTTGAAAATTGGCATCAAATTACCTTACAATATTTGTTAATTTTAATTTAAAACATTTTTATAATTTTAATTGTTTTATACTTGAAATATGGAATATTATTTATATAATTTTAGCTATTATTAATATAATTATTACAATTTTTTAGAAAACTTATTGTTGTATTGTTGTTTAATAATCTATATTTAGTATTACCATTATTATATTTATAACCATAAAGAAAAATAAAATATTAATTATTTAAGCCACATTATTGTTCTATGTGTACTTTACAAAATTAAAATTAATTAAGAATTACATTTACAAATGAAAAATATTAATTTGAAATACTGTTATTTTGATCTACACAGTAAGAACTTACTACATCTAACTGTCTGTTATGTTTAGATTTATTATTAGATTTTATAATATTAATAACAGGATCCCACGACGATGGTAGTACCCAGCCATCTTCCCTATTGAAATTTGAATGTTTTTTAATTTCCATAGCTTCCCGAATCATTCTAGGGCGATATCAATTTTCTTTCGCGAGGATTTGGGGTCTATCAAAGCAAATATAATGGCTTGGGCGGTCCTCACTATGTTTGCAGACAGCAGATGTTGTATTACGGCGGTGTTTCACATCAGCTATGTGTTCCTTGACCTGAGTTCTAATGGATCGCTTTGTTTGTCCGATGTAAGAGAGTCCACAATTACAATCAAGTTTGTAAACTCCTGCATCTTGTAGAGGGATGTGGCACTTGACAGGTGGTAAGAATTGACTAATTTTCTTTGGCGGCTTGAAGTAAGTTTTAATTGAAGCTCGCTTTGGGATGTAGCCAATCTTATCAGTGATTCCTCTCATATAAGGTAGGACTGCAGGGACGCGCTCGACTGTGCCTGGTTTCGCTCGGTCCCTGTGACGTAGGCGCAGCACTTGCAGCTTGTTGTCTCGCAGAACTTGCTTGACATGTCGCAGCTCTCCGGCCAAGTGTTGCTCGTCACAGATCCCTTGTGCTCTCTGAAACAAAGATTTTCCCACGGTAGCTAACTATGAAGGGTGATGGTGAGATTCATCATTCAAGTACCTCATAGTAAAATAAGTAAACAGCATAGCAAAACAAGTAAAAAACATCCAAATTTCAATAGGGAAGATGGCTGGGTACTACCATTGTCGTGGGATCCTGTTATTAATATTATAAAATCTAATAATAAATCTAAACATAACAGACAGTTAGATGTAGTAAGTTCTTACTGTGTAGATCAAAATAACAGTATTTCAAATTAATATTTTTCATTTGTAAATGTAATTCTTAATTAATTTTAATTTTGTAAAGTACACATAGAACAATAATGTGGCTTAAATAATTAATATTTTAATTTTCTTTATGGTTATAAATATAATAATGGTAACACTAAATATAGATTATTAAACAATAATACAATAATAAGTTTTCTATAAAATTGTAATAATTATATTAATAATAGCTAAAATTATATAAATAATATTCCATATTTCAAGTATAAAACAATTAAAATTATATAAAAATGTTTAAAATTAAAATTAACAAATACTGTAAGGTAATTTGATCTCAATTTTCAAAATTTTGAATTCATTTTTGTTATTTTGTGGGTAGGCTGTCTGTAACAACTATATAATGCTTTTGAGACATCTAACACCTTAGTCTCTCCCGTGATCATGATTGCTGTAAAGCAATCTAAACGTCGGAAACCAAAACTCAAAATAAATCTGCGGAAAAAAACCGAAAAGATAGTTTTATTTTATTAATTTTGCATTTTTAATAGACTCAATTCATACTAATATTACTTTGTTATAGATAGTTAAAATGTGCCCTCCAGAAATAGAAGTAGCATGCCATAACGGTCCTGACTCGAGTACTATCTCAGGACCAGCGTTTGTAATGAAAGAATTTGTAGCCCAATTAACTGCCAGAGGTATTTTCGCTAAGGAGGTGCCATGCTCAAATATTGCATATCATTCGCGCTATATTGCTGATGCAGGTAAAGTATACAAATTATAATAACTGATTTATATACATATAAATATATAAATATTTACTTTCGAATAAATATGAGTTACATATTTCTTACGATTTTTTTGAAGGTCCCGGCTTACTTAAACATTTAACTGAAGTCATCAAATCTCCAAAACCTCGTAGTGAAAAATGGGTATCAACTTCGGTACCAAAAGAAAGATGGGGAGAAGAAATTGCTAAGTATTCTTCAGCTGAGTATCATACAAATAATTTATTGGTTAGTAATATTCTGTTTTAAAATATTTACTTTTGGTTAAAATAAAATATAAAGAACATGAATTATAAATAAAATCGATAAGATTAAAAAAGTATTTAAATCATAATTAAAATTTTTATATCACCAATACATATATGAAAAAATATTAATGGCAGAATTCGGTGCTCTTTGAGGAGACGTCACGTTTAATCCCACCTAATGCTGTGGTGATCGAGATTGCACCACATGGTTTGTTGCAAGCCATCGTCAAGCGGTCGCTACCTGATTCATGTCAGCACATACCACTCACTAGGCGAGGACACGTGGATAATGCACTATTCTTGTTAGAAGCTATAGGAAAGTTAGTTACATTAATTTAATTTTGCATAAAATGTTAATATGTGATGTCGATAATATGTCAGTATTATTAATTAATTAATTTATCTTTCGCAGACTTTATATGGAAGGATTTAACCCTAAAGTGGAAGTTCTGTATCCTAAAATTGAGTATCCTGTTTCGACTGGAACACCAATGTTATCACATTTAGTGGAATGGGTTCATAATGAAAAATGGTTAATATGAATAGCTGTAATACAAAATTTTGTTTTTAAGTTAACCTATTATGATTAATAATTTGTCCCGGGGGAGAGCTGACTCCTACCGGGCGCGTCCCCAGGTGGCAGATAGGGGAACGCCACCCGCTTAGTCTGCAGCGGATGGTACCGGAGAAATCCGGCGCGGACCAACAGCAAGGTGGTGCCCTAACCGTGGGCCGTCAACCGCGGTGAAGGGCACTACCCAGACGGGGCCGCTCTCCGTTGAGCGGAGTTGCGGCCACCGGGAGCGGGGCCGCTTTGGCGGTCTTGCGACCGGAGGGCGGGGACCGGTTGCGGGACTGTATGAGAGGGCAGGTTCGTAACCGGTAGAGGGGAAGGCCGCGGTGGGAGAGGAGTGCCGGTATTTCGGTGCGCCGTTCTCCCTGCCCCCCGCGGCCTTGACGGGGCTGCCACCGTCTTTGATGGCAGACGCGGTGGGGCTGCAGGGGAAGAGGAGTGTCGGTGTTTCGTTGCCGCTCGCCCTGTCCTCTGCAGCCGAGTGAAGGGAGCCCACTTCAGTGGGCGGATTGGGGCCGCTCGACGAGGCTTCCGTTTGCGAAGCCACGACGATGCGGCCACCGGTGGCGGGACCGATTTGGCGATCCCGTGATCGGACGGGGGGTGGGGCCGGATGCGGGACTGTGTTAATAGGCCCGCAACCGGTAGAGGGGTGGGCCGCGGTGGGAGGGTAGCGCTGGTGCCTCGGCGCTGGCCTCCCCGCCTTCCGCGGTCTGGACGGGACCGCCACCGTATGATGGCAGACGCGGTGAGGCTGCAGGGGAGAGGGCTGGTGTTTCGTTGCCGTTTTCCTGTCCTCTGCAGCCGAGGTAGTGTTGCCCACTTCGGTGGGCGGTGAAGGTGCCAGAGGGCGGTCGGCTAGGGGAGGCCGACCATCCACTGTTCTGGCTGGAGGAGGCCGTCAGGGGTGGTCGAACATCTCAGCCCCTGACACGGAGACGGGCCTTAGCAGGCGCTCGCCGTCGGGGTCGCGGAAGAGTCTTTTTGGTACCCGCGGCCCCGGCCTTATGGCGACGAGGAGGAGTTTGGTCAGGTTTTTAGTGGGTAGGCTGCCGCACATCGCGGCAGGAGTCCCACATAACCCGACTCGCTTCCCCATTGGCGAGCGGGTACCCGTAACAGGGGTTTTTCTGACGTTAAAAAAAAGTGATTAATAATTTGTGAGCCAATTTACTGATTAATGAAAACTATCCGTAGTAGTTCTAATTTGAATTTGAAAATCGAACTATGTTTAACTTAGTTTTTAGTATTATAACATTTTATCGTTATTTTTCTGTAATATCTCAGATAGAATATTATTATGTATTACTGTACTGATAATTTCCTTAAACTTTGATAATTACTGACGTAATTTATATACAGGGAATACTTAGCACATTTTTCAATATATTTTTAAAGTTTAATACAATGAACAAAATATTACAGGGTTTTACCTTTGTATGTAGCAGCGCATAGAAAAATAGCTGCCGCTACAAAATTTGTGATATCCACGTATGATAACGATCACGCATATTTAAAAGGACATGTCATAAGAGGTGATAATATAAAATTTATATTTCCTTTCTAAATACCATAATTTGAAACTCTTGTTGATAATGATAAAATATTCTTATTTGTGTAAATCTATACTTCCATAGTAATATTATAAAATATGTGAAAGTTTGTCTGTATAGATGATTGTTACTGTTTCACATCAGAACGCCTGAACGGATCTGGATGGAATTTGGTACAGAGATAGATTATAGTCTGAAATAAAACAAAAGCTGCTTTACAGCCCGGAAAAATTTACGATTACTGTGGGATAGGTTATATTGGACCGCTAGTAGTAATAATATTTCTGCGTAAACAATAAACATTTTAAATTTTAGAAAAGAACTTGTATCCATTCTCTGGAGTACTCGTAGGAGTTTGGGACACATTGGCAATGGTTTTAAGAGTAGAGAAGAAACAGTTGTCAGTCGAATTTACTGACATACATCTCTTTACGCAACCGATTCTTCATAAACAGCGAAACTTGCGTTTAAATATAGCTTTACATAGAGGAAATGGCCGTTTTGAAGTAAGACAGTAGATTTAAATATCGTTCAATTCATTTGTGTTAAGGTTCTTGTAATCAATCAGTGTATTAATTATCTATAATTTTCTTATAATTTAGGTATTAGATGAAAGTACTAAAATCGTAACAGGTTATATAACTGGGGAAATAAAAAAAGACAATGACAAACAAGACAAAGTTAATTTAAATTGTAAGGAAGAAATGCAACTTAAATCAGATGATATTTATAAACTCTTTTCTTTAAGGGATTGTAATTACTCGTAAGTAACATAACAAATTGAATGAATATTTTAAAATATTGTATGACAACTTTTTATTAATTTTAAATTTACAGAGGTGTATTTCGTAGTATTTACAATGCTAGCTTGTCATTGTCTGAAGCTAATATAAAATGGGAAGACAATTGGGTGGCCATGATTGATAGTATGCTCCAATTAAATGCGCTCAGAAGAATTCATGAAACAGTTTCTCAGCCACGCTTTATAAGAAAAATAATAATTGACGTAAATGAACATTTTGATGAAATGTATGAAATAGATGGAATAAAAGTTATACCTGCGAGAATATTTGATGTTCATGATTATACAAGGTATGATATAGGATATAGTGGTTTTATTTTATATTATTTTTTATATTTTATTAATATTAATATGATAATATTTGTTTTAGATGCGGTGGTATAATCATGCATAATATAAGATTTCATGATTTACCAACAATCTGTAAAAATATTGGAATAAAAGCTTTAAATTTTGTTCCTCACTTTTCTACAAACACCATTGATGTATGTATAGTAATAAAATTTGTTTATAAACACAGGTGCATTTTCAATAAGAATTATAAATATTACATTATTTTTCAGAAAGCGTCAGCATTCTCTACTTACATACAAATATCTGCCGAAAATTTAAATAAACACAATTTAAATATTGTAGAAATTATTGAAAATAGTGTCTCTGGATTTGTTGATACTGATCAAATTCTCTCTGAAATTCCTGGAATACGGGCGAATTATTTAGTAATTACAAGAGATAGCCTTAAAACAAGTAATACTGCTTCATTGAGTGAAATTGATTTGCTGTTAGTGTCAAATCTAACAAATAATGATGATGTAAGTTGACTAGTAACTTTGGCTCCACCCATAGATTTAAATAATCAAAATATTTCCAAAAAATATCTCTTGAGACCCTGCACCTTTATTATGGCAGGACTGCAAGAAAGATAGGTACTTGCCGCACAATCGTTTCGTGAATGTTCCGAAATGGAAATTCAAATTAAACTTAGTTATACTTTCATGTTCTAAGAGTGGTCACGTTTATGAGGCTAACGCTCTGTTTATTGTCTATGTCTATTTCTATAGCTTTATGGCAATATATCTTTGGCCTATTTATTATACTTGATATTTTCATAAACTTAATGCTTAATAATTGTTAGTTTTGTACAATTCCACAGTTGTGTCAAATGCTTCACCGAGTTCTTACATGCAATACTTTTGTGGTTAACTATGAGAAGTATACATCAGAAATCTCGAGGGATCGTCCATCATCCCTTTACCAATGTATTTGTGCACATACAATAGGGTCAACAGTTCTAGAACTAGTGTTGTGGCGTCCGACTGAATCAAATATTGGCACTAGTGCTGTAACAGTTTACACCGAATCTGATTTTGCTCTACTTACTTCAAGAATAACAGCAATACCATTAAATCAAAAGCTTGTGATATTAACGTCGTATCCTCCAATAGCTTCTTTAAAAACAGCGGTGAAGAAATGGAGAGAAGAGGATAACCGCAAAATGAATCTAATCATGATCAATAATGAGTTTTCTAGTACCTGGAATCTGGATAAAATACCACTTACTGACTTAGCCGTTAATATTTTGCATAACGTAAGTTTCATTTTTATTTTTTTTATTTTAAGCCTAATTATTTTTTACTCGCTAGATTAATCCCACAACATATCTATGCAAATAAATTACATTAATATATATATATATATATATATATATATATATATATATATATATATATATATATAAATAAATTATATATATATATATATATATATATATATATATATATATATATAAGGTACTTTTAAGAAAATCATAATTTTTAAAAATTTTGCTTGTCTGTGTGTGTATTTGTCTGTCTGTCTGTTGGTTCCAACTATTCTCCGAAATGGCTGGACTGATTTTGACGAAATTTTCTAGCTGATAGATAGATAGCTGATGTCATAAGGAGCAACTTAGGATAGGATACTTTTATTTTAGAAAAAAAAAATTAGGGTTTCGTTAAAAAAAATTGAACGAGGGATAAACCCCAGCAAAGCGAGGGTAAGTCTAAGGTAAGTAGGAGAATGTGATTCTGTAGCAATCTCCTTCACTTGTATGAAATTATTAAATCAAAGCAATTTTTTTTTTGAAAATTTTTAAAGAGGACTTTATATATTTAGATTGTAAAATTAGTAGTGTAGGTCGATTATTTTTTGTTGCTGATATTTCAGACAAGATTATACGATAAAATATTTCTTGTCGTATTTCTTGTTATGATAGAAATGCAGTGCAATTAACAATTGTCAAATAAATTATTTAAGGGCGCGTGGGGCGGAGAATACTACTTACCTGCTAAAGAGACTTTAAGCAAAGAAGGTGTCGGATTAGAACTTAATATTAGACAGTTAGGTGACCTAGATTCCTTGCATTGGACAGAAGTGCCACAGCCTAGAGGCGCGGGCATAAATGTAAAGGTAAAATCAAATACACTTTATTACACAAAAAAAAAATACTTATCATATTGCAATGTAAACATTGATCAATGTATTTCAGGTTCATTTTGCTGGAGTAAAAGTTGTTGAGGTACAGAAAAAAATGGGAGTTATTTCATGCGATAAAGAAAACATGCAACTTTTCGATTTTAGTGGAACTACTGATAGGTAAGTTTTTTTTATACATCTATACATATAATAAAATTGTAACACGAATCTATACATTAAATATTTTTCTGGAAAATCTTATAAAAATAGACATTATTATCGATACAGAGGCTGTATCTATAGTTTTTAGATTTTTTGTCTGTCTGTCTGTCTGTTACCGCATCACAAACAACTCACTGAAGGGATTTTCATAAAATTTGGATTGTGATAGCTGGTTATCCGAGTCAACATATAGTATACTTTTTACCGCGGGTAAATATCTCATTTCTGAGAAAAATACAAAAACTGGTTAGACTAAAATCACTATGATTCTATAAACATTTTAGCAAGGTAATTTACTAAATATGGCATAAAAACTATTAAAAATAGGTTATTTTGAAAACAGTTATCAATAGCGGTATTTTGTTCATTAAAATAACTCCAAAAATAAAAATTATTTATGTGTTACGTCGATATTCGTCCAGTTTTTAAAATACGTAGTTTTGATTCCAAATACCTTTCTATGATTTAATTAGAATTACTACTGAAATAATAAATAAATTATCAATAAAATAAACTTTTTGCTTTATAAATTAGTAACCTAACACATTAATAATATTTTGTTGGCCGAAACAATTTTCAAATGAAAAAATTTTTTTTTTATTGTTTAGTGAATAATGTTAATGTTTGTAAATCTTTTAATGTAAAAATTGGGCAAATGCAAGTCCAAGTCGTGCATAATAGGTTCCGTATAGCAAATGCTGTGGTGTTTTTCTTACTAACGTGTTTTGTTAGGTTAACACTAAAATAAATACGAATAATACTTATTTTCCACAATATCGATTCATTTTGTCAACCGTAAAAACTGACAAAACGGGTAACTAACAATATTCCGTATCTAAAAAACTATAAAAAAATATTTTAGAAAGTGTTATATTTCAACTTACCGGTGGTAGGACTCTGTCAAGCCTGAGGAGTCCGACTGGATGGGTACCACCCCCTTATCTATTTCTGCCGCCAAGCAACAATGATTGCATTGTTGTGTTCCGGTTTGAAGGATAAGGTAGCCAGCGCAATTACAGGCAAGAGGCATATCATCTTAGTCCTCACAGTGACAACGCACCTGTGGTTTTGCATTTTTGTTACTTAAAACCTAAGTGCATGAACCGTAGGTGTTATGGACGACAGGGTACTGCTTTCCATCAGGTGGTCTGGCTGCTCGTTTGTCACTGAATCGCATAAAAAAAAACTTTTTCAATTTTTTGACACCCTTTCTTGAAAGATGGAAGACTTAAAGGACGCAATAAAACGCTTACGACTTTAATTGCTTAGAATTATTTTTCTTAATTATGTACTTCTGGAACTCTCACTTTCCCCAATACTGTCTTTTGAAAATCGTTTCGGAAAATATTACTAACTTACACTAAACCCATCCCTGTCTCGCGACAAATTAACATTAGAATAGAAAGGTTATTATTATATAATTTTAAGTACCTGGGCGACCGAGGCGATCTGAAACTTAAGTGCATGAACCATAGGTGTTATGGGCGACAGGTATCGCTTTCCATCAGGTGGACTGTCTGCTCGTTTATCACTGAATACCATAAAAAAAAAAAAAAAAAAAATGTAAGAGTATACTAATATGTATGTTAAACTTAAGAATTTCGTATTTTAACCGACTTCCTAAAAAGGAGGAGGTTCTCAATTCGACCGTACCTATATATATATATATATATATATATATATATATATATATATATATATATATATATATATATATATCGGTACCAGCCAATACAAATCAAAGCACACCGACTTCGAAAATATCTGATTAAGTATCTATTCTAAATGAAAACCCCCGTTTAGTAATTTTTTACTTTTCAGTGCCTGGAAGTCGGTTTTTTTTTTAAGTTTTTTGATCACCTGAACGCGGGCGGATCTGCGGGCAATGCTAGTATACTATAAAACTTACTTTGATTTGACTAACAGGTACTATTAATTAGCTCTTTGTCGTTTCAATAGCGGAGCTCGTGTAATGGGAATTGCGAATTATGAATCTATAAGAACACATGTAAGCGTGAAACCGGAATTACTGTGGCCTGTGCCGGCACACTGGACTATGGAAGATGCAGCTACAGTTCCATTGGCCTACTGTCTCGCTCTTTATTGCTTGGTACCAAATTTTATTAAATATATATGCCATATATAGAATAATATTAATTTTCATTAAACTTCATGTTTCAAATTTATATCTATCCGCAGTGTATTAAGGCTAAGCTCAAGCCTGGAGTAACAATTTTGGTACATGGAGGCGCTGGTGCTCTTGGCCAGGCAGTTATATCGATTGCTTTGGCATATGGCTGCCAAGTTCTTACTACTGTTAGCGATATCAACAAAAAGAGATTCCTGCGAAAACTGTTCCCAGAGCTTAAAGGTATGATTGATTAGCCATTGATGATCTTCAAAATAGTTTTATGAAAAAAGGAGTATTCTCTACATATAATCAATAATGTTCTTATTGCAGAAAGTCACATTGGAAGTTCACGTGATATAAGTTTCGGAGATATGGTGCTACACGCTACAAAGGGTGATGGATGTCATTTAATTATAAGCTGCGTTAAAGGTACCCTTAAAAATGTAAGTATATCTGTAATATATAAAAGCACAAGTAGTGTTATAATATAAAGAAAGTTTTGATAAAGATGTTTAGATATCTGTTTTTCGAAACTATTGAATGAATTTGGATGATGCTTGCTATAGACTCGATAGTATAGAGGTATAATATATTTACCATAATAATTTAATACAATTTACCATAACACTAACTGTTTTTATTTATTGTTATTTTGCAAAAAAACGTGTTTTATTACGAGAGCAAAGTGACTGAAAGTTTTAATAATTGTAAAAGCAGTAGCGACAAGTTTTATATTTTGTACAAAAACTAATTAAATATACTAGATTTTGTAATAGTGCTAGACCAGTAATTGAAATTCGAACATAGTTACTAATGAAAATTTGAGGAAAACATATATGAACAGAATTTACCTATCTATATAAAAAAATAACTCTTTCCAATTTTTTTATTGATAACTATAGCAAGTCAATAGATAGTAAACAAAAAAGAACATCGTTTGGCAAACCGATGAGAAAAAGATACTGTACTGTTTTGTCTTGGCCTATTTATGTATAGAAAATTTTATAGTGCTTCATTACAAGAGTATATACTACATAGTTTTAGCTTGTATGACTTAAAAAATGATAAGGGAATTTAGTAAAACGTTACTGGATACGCTTCTATTAATTTAATAAATAACCTGTATGTAACATAATATAATTCATTTATAGTAATATAATAATATGTATTGTATATGTATTGTATTCAGCCCTTTTTAACGTCACGCTGGGGTTGTCCCTCCCTTCAGTACGAGGACGATCAGGCCATAGTCCACCACGCTGGCCAAGTGCGGGTTGGCGGACTTCACATGTCTCTTGAAAACTTGCTAGGTTCTCTCAGACATGCAGGTTTCCTCACGATGTTTTCTTCTTAAGACAGGTGGTAATCATGTTGGAAATGATTCGCACATGAAAATGTCCAAGATGCGAGACCCGAGATTTGAACCCGCTTCACTCGGTTTCCCAATCGAGCGCGTTATCACTGGGCTACCACTGCCTACAATATAATAATAACTTTTAATTTTGAATACTGATAAATAACTACATCAATTATAATGATTCAATTATCAAAATAATTTCAGACTACGATTAAGTGTTGCAGACCGTCAGGTACAGTAATTGATACAACCTTATTATTGACTAAGGAAAATTATGACCTTGGCATGAAACATTTGGGAAAAGGAATATCATACTTTACCATGAACTTATTTTCAATGTTGAGAGATGAAGAAGAAAAAGATATACAGGTACAAATAAGTAAAGTATATGTTGGAACTACGACTATTTTCATGATAATAAAATATTAATTCAGAATTATTCATATTAATTTATAGTTAAAACTAGCAGAACCAGTGGCTCTGCTTGCGTTAAAACTACAAAAAACAAATTCTTTGGCTTTATGTTACAAGTAATTACTTAATGCAAGAATTGAACATTGTCATTTAATACGTCAAATTAATTTTATAGAAGTTGCAATTAATGCTTACCGAGGGTATTGCCCGTGGATACGTCCGGCCACTGTCTCGTGTGACGTATTCCCCACAAGACGTAACACGTGCTTACAGTCTTCAAGCTGGAAGCCGTCATCGTGGACGTGTACTACTCGACTTACAAAAGGATCTATCTTATGTTCAAACAAAGTAAAATTATTTTTACTCATCAGTCATATTACTTAAAATGTAAAAGTTATAAAACTAAACATTTATTTATGTTTTTAGAATAACTTGTTCTAATCAACTACGTCAGTTGGTAATATCAGAGAACGAATTGCTCGCATTAAAATTAGTCGACAGACTAGTGAACCGCGGGGCTAGAAAGATAATATTAGTGTCTTTGACTGGATCATCAAATTGTCTGTCCCAAAAATTACGGTATTTCGGATAATTATTTACAAGAATAAATTATATACATAATTTTATATATAATACTATAATTAATTAAAACACAAATTTTCTAGAACTTGGGATAAACAAGGAGTTCAAGTACAAGTGATTCCTGGAAATATGTTTAGTTCAAATAGAATTATTAATTTACTTACTGAAGAGAAGTCATTCGTAGGCATTGAAGCGATATATTACATAGTTTCTGCAAACGAAATAAGTGAGAATAGTTATGACATGTTGGAGCAAATCAAACTGATATCGCAAAAATTATGCTCAAATTTAAAGTAAGTATTATTATTTTAACAAAATTAGTTATTAGCGACAACATTTTAACAATTTATTAATTCTATTATAGGTATTTTGCTATTATTAACGACGGAAAAGTTGATTTTGAAAGTACAGTCTTATCTAAAGTTGATAATCAATTATTGACCTGTATTAAGCTGCCTGCTTTGAAAATGGTACACGAGGTAAATACACCTTAATTATGCCTTACCTATCTAATAGCTATATTTTAATAGAAATGTCATCATATATTGGAATGCTATTATAAAATCATTGTTTTTTTTCAGATGAATGAAAATGAATTTAATGAAGCCAATTCAGCAGTACATGCCATTGATGCCATTGAAAAAGCAATTTGCCTGAAACAACGTGCTATACTTATACATTCCTTAAAAAAATCACACGCTGTGTCCTTGGTACATGAATTAAGTTCAAAAACAGGTTAGATCCTTTAATAACGTTTTGTACCAAAACAGTTATTATACTTTTCACACGATATGTGAGTTAGTTAATTTTTGTAATTGTACTGATGTATCTTTTCAGGCGTAAATATACCAGATGATATATCGGAAAGTACTATCATCGCAGATTTGGATATTGAGCCTGCTAAGTTAGAAATATTTAGATCTTATTTGTATAACACGTGTCACATATTCTTAGACGAAAACCGTTTATCAGTCTTAAGTATTAAATCGTAAGTATTTTGTAAAACTTTTAAATATATAGGGTGGAACAAATAGTTGGGACATGAAAAAAAAATACCTTAAATATTGAAGTTATCAAGTTTTACTCAATAGAAGTATTCCTTTATTTAAAAAAATAATAACAACTGCATTTTTTTTTAAAAACTTACCTAAACCGGTAGTCGAACCAACTAAAAGTAGAGTAAAACACATCGTCACTATTTAAGCGAACTAACCAATAGAGTTTATGCTAAGGATAAAATCTTACTAACAAATATTGTATCTTATAATGAAAGAAAACCATGAAATCTCATTATTTAAACATGTCGACTTAATTAACATCGTGGAACAATCGCACGGAACATGAAGAAGTATCTTAAATACTGAAAATATTAAGTTTCATTCATAGGAAATATTTTTTTAAATAAAAATAACTGCATTTAAATCTTTTTATTTAAAGATTTAGGATATATCAGGAAACCAAACATAAACAGCAAATAAAGAAAATCATCCCATGCATTTGTTCCATCCTGTATTGGATGTGATTTGACAATTCAAAATACATACATGTTATGTAATTATGTATGATTAAACTTGTATTTTGAACTGTCAAATCACATCCAAAAGGAGTTTCTTTTTGTTTTCATGTATATTTGACATACATATTTAGATAAGTCTATGATAAGCGATACTTAAATGCGGATTTAGGCACGTAACACTATAATTTTTTTTTTCATTTTATACTCTATTTTTTGAGGAAGTTTACAAATATCTTTGACAATAACAAATACCTCAATAACGTCCAAACTTAAAAGAAAGTATTTATTAGTCAGAATTATACTATATCTATATATTATATGTTTTATTAGACTTCGTCAATTGGAAGATAAGATTACAGAGAAACAGTATAAAGAAACTAAGGGATTCGATACGTTCTGGTCGAATATTGATAATGATGAGCTACTTGCCACAACCGAAATGGTGTTCTTACCGACGCTGATAAACAGTTCGTCGATGGTAAGTGAAAAATTTTATGTATTTAAAATACAGCTCACAAACCATCTACGTCTACTGTGCCAAAAGATGAACTTTGTACGCAGGTTTGCAGTTATTTATACATATAATAATAAAACTTAAAAATGTGTACATAAGATAATTTTTGAAAACAATGACTGTAACGTATTTTAACTATATTTATTTCAAAATGGAAAAATAAAAACTTAAAAAAAAAACAGATATTTTCAAAGTCGGTGTGCTTTGATTTGTATTGGCTGGCACCGACTTCGAAAAAATCTGATTAAGTATCTATTCTAAATGAAAACCCCCGTTTAGTTATTTTTTTACTTTTCAGTGCCTGGAAGTCGGTTTTTATTTGTTTTTAAAAAGTTTTTATTTTTCCATTTTTAGTGTAGACGTATCATCAATACAAATTAATCAAGCCCAAACACCAGGTAATTGCTGTAAATCGTTGAGGAGTTCCCTCGACTATCTTTCGGGTCCATCATCAGATCGACTCCAGACCTTCATTAAATAGTAGTGCTTTAAAATACCTAATGAAAATGTTAACAAACGCACTAGTCGCCGCTACAATTTTCGAAATTTCCCATCGATTTCTCTGGGATTCCATCATCAGATCCAGGTTTCCTTCTCATGGTACCACTCTTGGGATATCTCTTTCCCAACAAAAAAAGAATTATCAAAATTGGTTTATAAACGACGAAAAAATCCACGAACAAACAAACAAAAAAAATATACGGTCGAATTGAGAACCTTCTCCTTTTTTTGGAAGTCGGTTAAAAATGGAATACATCAACATAAATGTTGTTTTTAAAAAAAGGACAGAACTTTTGTGATAATGCCACCGTGATTTTATTTTCTAGAAATATGCCGCATGAAGAAAAT
The DNA here is from genome assembly GCA_033884665.1 of Argynnis bischoffii washingtonia. Classification (NCBI taxonomy): domain Eukaryota; kingdom Metazoa; phylum Arthropoda; class Insecta; order Lepidoptera; family Nymphalidae; genus Argynnis; species Argynnis bischoffii. The sequence continues at coordinate 4,690,011 of CM066628.1, read as the reverse complement.
ATTTTATAGAGGCTATTTAAAAAAACAAAATATATCAGCAATATGATAAAGGGCTCGTATTCGAAGATATTTTGGGAGGTTTTTATCATTCAAAAAGAAGTTTAAATACTTGTTTATAATTGTTAGGTTGTTTTTAATAACATAATTATGGGCATGATGAATAATTTTAATTAATTACTTAAACTGCTGTTTCTAAATGCCGTGCTGATGTTTTTTATTTATTTAGTGTCACCTATTCATACGTACCAACTAGTCTTATCGTGAGCGACTATTTTATTATCATAATATGTATATCATTTCAGCGCGAAGATGAATTCGATGTAAATCAAACGTACTTGTGCGTGGTACCAGGAATAGAAGGTCTTCATTCACGTTTCAAAATTCTGTGCGAGCGCCTTAAGTTGGGTGCTCTCGTATTGCAGCCTGGCCTTGTAAGACCTAACGAAACCATTCAAGAAATGGCTGACAGATTTGCAAAGGTTAGTAATTCTTTTAGTTCCGAAGTTTTAGACAATAGTTTTAGTTAGTTCATTCTAGTTAAGACAATTTTTGATATATAGACTGAATTAGTCAAATCAATATGTAGCATACGAATTACAATGCAAGTATCAATATTTATGATTTATTTACATTTATTTATTTTTCTACTTAAATAGAAGCCTTGATATGAACTAAACGACATACCACGAAAGATACACTAGAATCATAATGTATTTTTTTTGGTATTCACTATTCATCAAATTCTTAACCGTTATTTACAGACTCTTCTCAAAAAGGCACAGTTGAAGAAAAGATTTTACTTACTGGGTTATGAAAGTGGTGTCATGGTGGCATTGGAAATGGCGGCAATTTTGGAAGATCAAGGTAAAACATCTTGTACTTTGGAGAACATTGCTTAGCAAAAGTATACTTTTAATTTTCTAGTTTATAATATAGATACATTTAATATTTAGTTTTTAATGATCGAGTTAAATTCTTAAATTATTAAAAAAAGCAAAAAATCTTTTTATAAACGTGAGTTACTTTAAATGAAACCCTTGATCACAGCGCCCACACCACATCACAGCACAGTATGAAAATGCATTGATTTTATTGATTTTAACAGAAATGCTGATAGTATTTCTGTTAAAATCAAATGCAAGGGATGTCAAAAAATATCAATTTTTATGGCAAACGGTTACATTAAAACTTAAAATGGTTAAATTAAAAGTAATAACAATCTCGTCACAAGTAACGGCTATGCTCGTTAAAGCCGTTTCCCAAGTTTTCGACTCGCACACCTCTACAACACCCTTCGTTAAACGGATGTATTGATTAGTAGATTGTGCCTAAAGCTAACATTATAGTATATTGTTTAAAAACTTTACTCTCATACATAAAAGTTATATTGATTTTATATTTATAGTTTATTAAATCATTCAGGTATAACTGGCACTGTGTTCTGCATTGGCGGTGCTCCTAATGAAGTGCAAGCGGTAATTGAAGAAAAGCTTGAAGCCTACAACACTGAAGATGAATTACAAAATGCCGTTATACGACATATGTTTAGTTTAGTTACTAAAGAAAATATACTGGATTTAGACAGGGCTCTGCGAAAAAGCTCGACGTGGGCAGAAAAGTTGTCGCTAGCTGGACACATTTTATATGGCCAAGTTATGCATTCAAATGAATATATTAAAGAACTCATAAATGCGGCATATGCAAGAATTTTACAAGCTCGTTGGTATAATGCTGAACCCCGTCAACTTCAGTCTCTTTTAATATCAGTCCGGCCTTCATCGAACCGTGATCAGCATTTGAATAATAACCTACCCTCTTTGCAAAACCATTCACTACGCAAGGTAGTCGAATATCAGTTGGAATCTCCATTCTCTTATGCTGCCTATGACTTGCGTTGCAGTGCGATAGTTAATCATCATCTTGATGAAGACATTCTGGAAGCTTTTGATAAAAGAAATTTGTGCGAGTCGTATATTACGAATGCTGACTCAATAATGTCAAGAGAAGTAGATTAAGCATCGCCGAAGGGAAACAAAATTGATTAATTGATGTTTTAGGATTAATTAAGCTCTGTTATTTAATAAATTATAGCATGTCTTCAATGTTTGTGTTTTACAACCTGTCTTTAAATTTTATTAGAAGTCTTCGCAGATGGCAGTGGTAGCCCAATGATAACTCGCTCGCTTGGGTAACCGAGTGAAGTGGATTTTGAAATGCTCTATTATATTTACCACTATTAAATTCACGTAAAAAGAATAGTTGAGCGACTCACCAAAATGAAGCTTCTCAAGTTTTGCTTGTTAATAACCATTTAAAGGAATCCATTGGGGACTCTAGATTACTGGAATATAGTTTTAGAAAATTAAATGTTGTCTGTGTTCACCAATTTCTTTTTCTGTGATTTGAGATCCTAATGGTTGCTTAGCAACACGAATGGCAAATAGTAGGGAACCCCAAGAGAGGATTTTTGGATTTATTCAAGCGTGGCAGATTAACATAAGGGGGGATACCTTGCCTCTGTTAAGTACCTCCACCAAATATAGGTTCTCTATATAGGCCGCGCGTCTAGGGCAGCCGATCAAATATTAAAAAATATTTAGAAAGTCAGAAATACTTGATATCATCAGATTAAGGTGTGGTGGGCTAATTACATCCTGAAAAATGTGCAATTCAATAATCTGCCGATATCCACAAGCTGAAGAGGCAAAAACCGTCTATAAAGTTTATGTACGGTTAATGGTTAGCACGAAATAGAAATCTTAGATTTCTCGGCTTTTCTTTACTATAATATGCATGTATGTATGTTGAATCACTCTATCTATAAAAAAACCGTCTTGAAATCTGTTTCGTAGTTTTGAAGATCTAAGCATACATAGAAACAGACAGACAGCTGGAAGCGACTGTGTTTTATACTATGTAGTGATATAGTCCAGACAAAAATTGAAAATCATAAAATTATCTACAATATAGTATACTAATATTATAATCCATACTAATTATATAAACGTGAAAGTTTGTATGTATGGATGTATGTTTGTTACTCTTTCACCCAAAAACTACTGAATGGATTTTAATAGAACTACAACAAATAGCGTACACATCAGAATAATACATAGGCTATAATTTATAAAGATATAATGTGAATTATCCAATACATATAACGATAAGTGTCAAGTAAGTAGAAAAAAGTCTGCCATCTGTGAGCTATTCTGGCGTGCGCCGCAAAAATCGTTGGAGTTACACATATATAATGTATAACGAAAATGTTTATCTATGTATATACATAAAATGCTTTGTCCTGATCAACACACAGCCTAAACCCCTGATCGTAGAAACGTGAGATCTGAAGGACGTATTCCTTATATAACGTAGGCATCTGCTATGATTTTTTTTTCGAAATTCATCCCCTAAGGGGGTAAAAAAGGTGATATAAGATTGTATGAAACTCTGTCATTCTTAACGCGAAATGCACAGAAAGTGGTATTTAGCTTTAAGATGAAAAATTAGAAATATATGTATTAGATTTTTTTCGAAATTTAGCCATTAAGAGGATAGATAGATAGATAGATAATACTCTTTATTGTACACCTTATAAAAGAATCAAACATAATGAAAATAATATACAAAAAGAAAATAAATGTACAGCAGGCGGCCTTATCGCTAAGAGCGATCTCTTCCAGGCAACCTACAATTGCAGGGTAGGAACGTAGGTTCAGAACATCTTTTTATCGAGGTTATATTATCTCACACCAAAATACTCTTGGATGTTTACTACAATCCTAGTCTTACGATCGATTATTTCTCATCATTTGAAGCCGTTAGAAAAATTAAAGCCCTTATATGATCATACTTCGGTGATGGGTGATTTTAACACCTGTCTCCTAAAGAATGATCAACGTGCATCGCGTCTTAATTCCCTTGTTAACGCAGCTAATTTAAATATTCTTCCCCTAATATCATAAATTCCTAAATTGTTTACCTTCTCTTCTCAATTTAATTTTTGTTTCTTCCACAGACCTTGTTACAAAACATGGACAATGTTCTGCTCCCGCTTTTTCATATCACGATCTTATTTATTTGTCTTATAAATTAAAACCTCCGAAAGCAAAATCAAGAATTCTTTTCCAACGTAATTTTGATGGTATCGACCTCGAACGATTGCTGGCGGATGCTGCGGATATAGACTGGTCAGTGGTTTCACGGGCTAGTTCACTCGATGAGCAAGTGTCTATATTTAGCTCTCTTTTAATCCAATTATACGACATTCATGCTCCCTTTCGACCCGTTCGTATTAAGCATCTTCCAGCTCCATGGCTTACACCGGAAATAAAAAAATTGCAAGCTAAAAAGAATTTACCAAAAACAAAATGTGCAAGTAATCCCAATGACGTACACAAAGGTAAATATGTGAAGGCTCGAAATCGTTGCAACATGGTGTGTAGAGATAGTCAACGACGCCATAACTGTAAATCAATCATTGAGGAAGATGACTCGTACAAAGTCTAGAAATTTCTGAAGTCTCTTGGTGTGGGTAAATCAAAACAGAATATCAATCCTCACAACATAGATTTAAATCTGCTTAATCAGCATTTCTCCACTTCTAGTACTATTGATAGTACAAGTAAATCAAAACAATTAATCATCTTTCTAGATTACCTACTCCTGACTCTCCTTTACAGAAACAATCTCTTAAATCCTTTGCAATCCGGTTTCCGTCTAGGTCATAGTACGACTACTGCCCTAATCAAAATTACAGATGACATCAGAGGAAGTATGGATGAACAAAAGGTTACTGTGATGACGTTACTCGATTTTAGTAATGCTTTCAACTTTGACATTTTACTCGCCATTTTAAGTTCTCTTAACATATCTCCTGAGGTAGTTGACTGGTTTCGTTGTTACTGGTGTAATCGCCGGCAACGTATATGTATTGAGGACTCGTATTCAGATTGGTCTGCCATTAATACCGGTGTTCCACAAGGTGGCGTGTTGTCCCCTTTTTTTAATTTTTATAAATTCTATTAGTAATCAAATATATTCTATTAGTAAATAAATACCTGTAATGCCAACGATCTGCAAATTTATGCCTCGACAGTGTAAATTTATTTACAGAATATACGCGTAACATCTTTTAAGATACTGGATATTTTGAGTTACGATCGCTAAAATGAAATTTGTTTTCATTATTTTTGCAACTAATAAAGTTTGATCGCGGGTGAAGTCGCGCGTTCTGCTAGTTTATCTATATAATAATAATAATACCTTTATTGACTTAAATACAAAAGTGTTACAAGATATTTTTTTAAAACTATATAATTAGTACAATCTTAGTTTGAAATGAAATGAAATGAAATTTATTTATTTAGTAACAATTCTTATAAATACAGTAAAAACTATGGCTACGATGATACTGCAAAAGTATAAACTGCGTTGCAGATATCAACGCCCGCCTCCGTACAATATTAAGACTATTTTATAAAAAGAAGTTTAAAAGTAAAGAAAAAAAGTTTAAATACACTAACGTCTGAACTAGGCCGAGCCTGTATCTCAGACGCTAGCCTCTTCCTATTATACAATTTATTTATTTATTACTAATAAGTTAAATGTAAAATAACACTAAAAATATATATGTTATACAATCTAAACAATTTTGAGATACGAATACATCAGCGTAGGTAGTTGTTTAATTTACTAAAAACATCTACCGTCATTATGTCATTTTTAAGTTATGATTAAAGTTAGACCACTAAAGCTATGAATTTAAGCATTAAGAAAAAAATTAAACCTATCTATACTATAATAAAACTGTAGAGGTCGAATGTCTGTACATAGAAAAAAAAAATGCTAAAAACCGAGTCAGGGGGGTGTAAGAAGAGCAATAGAACATATCCTGTGTTTTTTTTAATTTTTTTGTTTCTCTGTCTGTTTATCTGTTTGTACGGGCTAATCTCCGAAGCTGCTGAACCGATTTAAATGAAATTTTGCATGGTGATACCTTATATCCCCGGTCAACATTTAGTTTACTTTTCATCCCGGAAAATCAAAGAGATCCCGTGGGATAGTTAAAAAAACTATTGTAACTTATACAGCTTAGTACACAAAAACTACTAATTGGATTTTAATTAAACTTTACAATAATATAGTTCACACATCAGAATAACAAATAGGCTACATTTTATCCCGGAAAAATGAACGGTTCCCGTGGGATAGATTTGTTTTAGTTTGTCTACAGGCGAACCCAAGCGAAGCGAGGGTGAGTTACTATAATATTATATAGTTACTATAATATTATATAGAATACTTAATTATATATAAACTTATAACTCATATATATATATATATATATATATATGAGTTATAAGTTACGCACCTCTGGGAATTTATCTATTCTGTTATTATTAAATGTGTTAATTTAACAACATTGTGGATTTTAAATATTATTGATAAATTAACACGATATTTTATGTTCCTAAGTAAAAATAAACGTAACCTACTTAAACAGATTTTGTTACATTACATACCAGTAAAATAAGTTCGAGCATGCTTTTATATAAACTTAAAATAATACAATTTATGTTATTACTAGCGACTCTAGAAAATTAAAAACAAATCTATCCCACGAGAAGCGTACATTTTCCAGAATAAAAAGTACCCTCTGGTTATTTCATATGCCTATGTGCTTAATTTCACCCAGATTCGTCCAGCTGTTCTGGCGTGATTGAATAACAAATATCCATCCAAACAACCAAACATGTAAACTTTCACATTTATAAAATAAGTAAGATGATGGTAATATTATATAATATGTGTATAAATAGATATATATGTAATCATAAGTATAAACTAAGTTATAATAATTAGTAAAGATTAAAAATTAAGATAAATAAACTATGGTTTCGGAATGAATATTAAATTATTTTATTTATTCTACCTATAGGTAGGTAATTTTAAAAATGGCAGGTGTTTAAATGAGATATATGTCTATATTACCATTTTTAGTATAACTTGAATATTTTAAACACATATTTTCAACTCTCTTTGCATATGATCAATGTCCATATTTGGTTTTTATTTGAAAAGCGTTAATATAATATGTAGGCTAAGCAGTAAGCTTCTATTAGTATAATTTTCTCTTGTCTTTTCCCCAAGAAAGAATTTTGCCTATTTCTTCCGTCAGATGTCACGATTACTATAGCCCTCAATATATTATAAACCTCCATAATGTGGATAGAATTTTTGTCATTTTATTTAAAATTTAATTAAAATGATAAATTATGCAGTGTCAAGATGCAAAGTAACGGATATCATTTGTTCTCAAAGGACAAGAACTGAAGAAATTGTGGGCTAAAACAATAACAAGTTTCTAGTAATTCTGATTATAAATAATTATTTGCCCATATAAAATTTATTAGGTACCCCTTTCTACAACTTTAAAGGATGAATTTCGAGAAAAAAAAAAATAAATATATTTCTAATTTATTATAAATACCACTTTCTGTGTATTTCATACTAAGAATGACAGAGTTTCATACAATCTATCATTCTGTATTTTACCCACTTAGGGGATGAATTTAATAAAAAAACTTTCTTATCGGATGCCAACATCATATAAGGAATACATCCTCCGAATTTCATGTTTTTACAACCAGAGATTTAAGCTGTGTGTTAATCCATCAGTCAGTCAGGACCACCACAGAATGCAACTTTCCTTCTCAATTCTTCCTTCAGCTGGTCTAACTTCCAGGTACAATACATTGCACAGACCAGATACGAACGCAATAGGAGCAAAAAAGCAGATATAAAAGAAATATCACAATAAATTGCTTAACCTCAGACTGAATGTAAATAGGCGAAACGTGTAGCGCCCGCCTTTCGAGAAATCATCACCATCATCCATGATTTAAACTATTTACATACAAATGACACAGATAATAAATTTTCTATACTTCAACTGAGTCAGCTCCCGATGTCAATGCTAACATCTGACATTGGATTCTGTCATCGCGTTTGACGTGATTAACACACAAATTTTGAGCAGGATTTAAATATTTTTGTCATTGTGAAAATAGTAGTAATAATTAGTTGTATATATTAGTAAATATAAATAGTTTTAGTGTATATATAGAAGATATTGTGGTAAGTTTTATATTTTAAATTTGTATTTTCAAAATTTTCTTATATGTGACAAGGCGAATATGGAAAAAGTAACACATTCGGACCCTTCGGATCCAGGCGAAATTTTTTATACGCCAGAATCAGAACTTCTTCCATCCAATTCCTACTCTAGGAAACGTCCTGGAATACAACACGAAAATCTCGTCTTAAACAAAAAAACGATCGTTGATCCCTCGACAGCTAACCCCTCTATCCAAACAGTTTTTTTGAACCCCGCTTTCAACGAATTAATTAATTCTTATTCTGATTCTGACATCGGTCCTTTTATTATTCATGTTGCAAGAGAAGAACCAGACCCGTCTGCAGGGCTAACTATTCGCGCAATCAAATTTGGTGAATTTCTTTTTAAAAATAAATTCCAGGATATAGTCAAGGTAGGAGTTAAAAGTATTGGCCGTAACAAAATTAGTGTCAAATTTTCATCTGCCACATCTACTAACAAGTTTATTCATAATCCGTTACTTTCCTTACATAAATATAAAGCTTTTATACCTACATTTAACATCTCTCGCATGGGCCTAGTCCGAGGAATTCCAATAGATTGGTCTATGGAACAATTATCTAGGAGCCTGGAGCTTCCTAATGGCTGCGGTGAAATTCTTAAAGCCCGAAGATTGAATCGGAAACAATTTGTAGAGGGATCTCCTAATTGGATTTCTACTCAATCTGTCGTTTTAACGTTTAGAGGTCAGATGCTTCCAAATAAGATATTCGCGTTTTATTCTTCTCTAAATGTTGAAACTTATAACTTACCAACTATTATGTGCTTGAACTGTTGCCGATTTGGTCATACTAAAAATATATGCTGGTCAAAACCACGATGCTCGAAATGTACCCAATCTCACCCAGGAGAATCGTGTCGTGTTAGCAAAGAAGCCGCTCTTTGTTTACATTGCAGTGGTAACCATTTTGCGGATGACAAGACTTGCCCTGAGCTGACAAGACAAAGATTAATTAAATCTGCCATGTCGCAAGAAAATATTTCTTTTGCGGAAGCTGCCACACATTATCTTCCTGTGAGGAGATCATATGCTGAGGTTGCAAAAGAAATGTTTTCCTTATCAAATCCTTCCACTAGCAACTCCGATAACCTTGTTAATTATAGCTCTCCTTCAGCTAATATTCACTCCTATAAAAAGACAATAGTAAAGATTCCACGCCCCCCTTCTCCTAGAGCTAAGGGATATGATAAACAGACTCACTATAATATCTCTTCTCCCTGCCCTTCATCTCTTGGTAATGGCTGCGCCATTAATTCCATCACATCTCAACCTTCGTCTATTGATCATCTTTTACGCACTTTATTAGTTGCTATTAACAATCATTTTTCTTCTAAAAATATTTTACCGGACAACGCTGCTCAAAGCTCTGTAATAAATCCATCTTCCTCCCTTCTATCAGCTCATCATGGATCTAATAAAAATCCTGCAATGGAATTGCAAAAGTCTTTCAGCTCGTAAATCAGACATAATTCATCTTATTAATAAATTTGAACCTGCTGTCCTTGCCATTTCTGAAACCTGGTTGAGGCCTGGAAGCCGTTTTCGTATTCCAGGTTTTTCCTGTTTGAGAGATGATAGGGATGATGGTTATGCAGGTAGTGCTATCTTAGTTAATCGTTCATATTCGTATTCACAAATTTCTATTCCCAGTCACAGCCATGAAATTAACGTTGTAGCTATTAAATTTCTTAACATATCATTTGCTTCTATTTATATTCCTCATCCTCACCCTTCGCTTGCTTCGGAACTTCAGCTCATTTTCTCTTCCCTACCGCGTCCAATCATTGTAATGGGCGATTTTAACACCCATCACACTGCTTGGGGGTGTTATTATTGTGATTCATTTTCTCAATTGCTGATGGACATAATAGATGAGGCCAACTTTTGCTTCATTAATGATGGATCTCCAACAAGACGAGTTTATCCTAATCAAAATCCTAAAAGTGCTGTTGATTTATCCCTATGCTCTCCCAGTTTGGCATCTTGTTTAAATTGGAAGGTCCTCGCTTCATCCTATGGCAGCGATCACTTTCCCATTCTTATGTCATTGAGCATGAAATCATCCCCATTCCCAGTATTAAATCCGCTGTTTCCATTTTATCTCAATCGAGCCAACTGGTCCGCGTTTCGGTCATTTATTGATTTACAGATCGTTAATTTTCCAATTGTGTATCCTCAAAATTCTTTGTCTTGCTATGATACTTTTGTTAAAATTTTACTTTTGGCAGCTAATTCGCACATTCCAATAAAACGCTCAGGTTCTAAAAAACTTTTGTCTCCTCCTTGGTGGGACGAAGAATGTACGAGAGCAATAAAAAAGCGTAAATTTGCTGAGCGCAACTATCAGCAATGCATGACTAGCGCTAATTTTATAAATTATAAAAATATAGCAGCACAAACAAAACGGCTTTTTTAAAAAAAAAAGAAATCGTGCTGGATACAATTTTGTAAATCTCTACATCCTGGCACCTCATCTTCAATTGGCAATGCATTAAAAAATTCCGATCCTTCTTTAATGATTTTTTGTATAACATCTCTTTTAATGAGTCACACTGGCTCCAAACTTTTTATAGTACTCTTGCTCCACCTTTTGTCCCTTCTTCAGACTGTTTCCCCTCTGATTCTCCATCTCGTTATGATGAAATGGACATTCCTTTCTCTTTTGCTGAATTACAATGTGCTTTAAATGGTCTATCTGATTCTTCTCCAGGTGAAGATAGCATTCCATACTCCTTTTTAATTAAACTAAGTAATTCAGCCAAACAGATCTTCCTTTCCATTTTAAATACAATTTTAGAGTCCAAAAATATCCCCCCATCTTGGAAATCCCAAGTTATTATTCCTATTTTAAAACCTGGCAAAGATCCCAAAGAACCCTCATCATACCGTCCTATTGCTTTGTCATCATCTTTGTGCAAAGTTATGGAGCATCTTGTTAAGAATAGGCTGGACTGGATAATCGAAAGCAGGGAAATCCTTTCCAAGACACAATTTGGTTTTCGAAAGGGCATGGGTACAATTGACAGTCTCAGTATTCTGATATCAGAAATACGTCTTAGTTTTTTAAGAGGAGAATACTTTGTGGGGGTCTTCTTGGATGTTAGCTCTGCTTATGATTGTGTACTTCTTCCGCTTTTGAAATCTAAAATGCAATATTTAAATTTACCGCCAAAATTATGTAATTTTATTTTTAATCTTTTTTTTGGAAGATCGATTCGAGTGAGACATCAGGGTGAACTTCTTCCTCCCAGAACAATTTGGAAGGGTCTCCCACAAGGTTCGGTTCTTAGTCCTATTTTGTATAGCTTTTATACTCATGATCTTGATAAATCCGTTGATAGTTTTTGTAATATTTTACAATATGCAGATGATATTGTTTTATTTTATAGTTCAAAGAATATGACTGAGATTGTGTCTAGATTAAACTCTGCTTTGTATTATCTGGGGGAATGGCTACAGTCGCATGGTTTACTTTTGTCAGTTCCAAAAAGTAGCGTAGTTGTTTTTACTAGGAAGAGACATATTCCAGAAGTTAACATTTTATTTAAGGAACAAAATATTCCTGTTGTAAATACTGTAAAATTTTTAGGTATTTTTCTAGACTCTAAATTATCAGGTACTACTCATATAGAGTATATCTCTAAAAAATGTGAAAAAAATATTCAAATTTTACGTGCATTATCAGGAGTATGGTGGGGTTCCCATCAATATTCACAAAAAAATTTATATATCGCTATTATTCGTAGTCATTTTGATTATGGAGTATTTCTGTTAGATCCTTGTAACAAAACAGCACTAGAAAAATTAAACAAAATCCAATACAAGGCTCTAAGAATAATATTAGGTGCCATAAAATCATCGCCTACAAATGCTATGCAAGTCGAATGTGTAGATCCTCTACTTCATCTCCGCAGGCAATATCTTTCGGATCGCTTTATTTCGAAAGTTTTACAATCCTCGTGTCATCCTTTACTATGTTCCCTTAATCCCTTGTACTCAGTTCCTTTTCATTCGCTTACCTTTGTTCCTTCTATCATAACGAATCTTGGAATTGACAAAGATGAACCTGGGGCCAATGTTAAATTTCAGAGTATTTTAGATAATGATTGGTCTGATTATATTAAAATATTTACTGATGCGTCCAAAATTTTTTGTGAGTCTTGTGTTGGAGCTGCCTGCTGGGTTCCTCGATTTAATATTATACTAAATTTTAAGTGTCCTCCTGAAGCTTCTGCTTTTTCGGGGGAGTGTATAGCTCTGCTTGAAGCCATTTTATTTGCAGAATCGCATAAAATGTCAAAAATCATCATTTTCACAGATTCTTTAAGTTCCCTTCAGAGTATCTTGCAAAACCCTTTCCGCAGTAAATCAAGGTTTGTTATTATATTTAAAATTAGAGAAGTTCTTTTTCGATGTCATGAACAGGGAATCCTCATAACCTTGGCTTGGATCCCTAGTCATTCGGGTATTTTTGACAATGAAATTGCTGATAGCTGCGCAAAATCTGCAACGGTTAGCGGCACTTTTAAGTCATTATTGTAATTACTCCCACGACTTGCGTTCTTTGTCTAAAAAAAATTTTTACACTTCCTGGAATAAATTTTGGAACGTTTCTAAAACAATTAAAGGTAAATATTATGCCTCAATCCAACTGGAGGTTCCAGTCTCCCCGCGGTTCTTTCGATTTCGCCGGGCTGACCGTAAAACCACCTCAATTATATGTAGGCTCCGTCTGGGCCATGCGTGTACTCCGGTACATTTAGCTAAATTAAAGATTAGAAACAGCTCTATCTGTGAATGTGGCTTAGATGAGGGTTCGACTGATCATATTCTTTTTAATTGCCCCAAATTGAAATATTCCCTGCATGACATAATCCCTCCTCAAATTCACCGCCCAGTTAACACCAAATGTTTATTAGCCCTTGTGTTTAGTTCATTTATTATAAAATTAGTTAAATTTATAGTAGATAATAAAATTAAATTATAATTTATATTTTCATTTTCAATCATTGTGCCATTTTTGTAATAAGTAATTATTTTCTATTGTTGTAGGTTTCTTCTGTAGACCGATCATTCATTTATAGTTTTAATTTCATATCAAAACGACTAAATTTCAAAATTACCGCTCAATCTCATTTGTGTCTTCCTCACTAAACGTGACACTGGCAGAATGTATTGCGTCTGTTAACGCAACTCTAAGCCATAGAGAGAAAGAAAAAGAAAAAGCTATCATATAGTTTTATTTAGATTAATATTATATTAATTTAATATAACAAGTGTTGTAACATCCGAGTGCACCTTATTATTAAAAACTTTTCTTCGTTCATTGCATTTGTCATACTTCGACAGTGTAATCACCACGGAATAGGTAAAAAAGGCTGGAAGGGTAATGTGGGCGTGACAGCGTCGCCGCAACTATGGTTAAACAACCATACTTGAACCGATTCATGCGTGCACCGCTTGTAGTTCGTGTTTAGAATGCGTCGGGTACGGAGCTGCGATAAATAGTGTTATAATGCCGTGTTGTGCTATTATTACTTGCAAGACAAAAAGTCAAACTTCGAGTATCGATCGAGGAGGTATGTCTTTTCATCGGTAAGTCAAAAATAATAATGAATATCTCTTTAATTTCAAAAATGTAGCAACGATTACAAAATTCAAAACAAACGATACTATTGTAATAAGCTAAAACAAACAATATACATTGCTCGCTATGCATGCGCATAATCAAAGCAACGCGCGATCGTTGTCTGCAATGGATAGCGTTCTCTGCGAAACCCACACTTTTCATTGCTTGCTTTGCGATGATTCACTTTTCTATATTATAATAGTGATGGCTTTTGTTGTAAGACAAAATAATCGATAAGGCAATGATTTTTGTATAATAATGTGATTGAATGCTTTCTATGGCAAATTTAAAGTTTATATACAGGTTTATTTTAGAAATAAGAAAAAATCAATTTTATATATTACCTAAAAATATATCATGCATGATTTGGTAATATCAAAAAATACTTTTAGGTTTCCTAAAGAACCTTCCATAAAAGAAAAATGGATTGACGTGACGGGCAGGGAAAACTGGTTTCCGACAAAGTTCAGTGCTATATGCTCTAAGCATTTTAGTGAAAATGATTTTATTATTAAAAAATCTGGAAACAGATATTTAAAACCAGGAGCTCTCCCAAGAGATAAAATTGTTCATATTTATACCAGTTCTTTGGTAAGTTTTATTGTATATTCTTTTTATTTACTTGTTTTTATAAAAAAATCTAAAATTGTTACAAGAGATTTGTGGTTACAATTTTACAATTTTTGAAAAATTCTAACTGAGTCGAATATGTATATTAAATATTTTTTGGAAAATCTTATTTAAATATTCATTATTATTTTTATATGATTGTTCATTGTGTTTTCTCATTTTCGCGCCAACATATTGTAAAATATTTTGTCATGTAAAATGAATGTGATAAAGAGAACTAACTTAAGTATTCACTTACCACGTATGTAACATTAAAAATATATTTATTATAAGTTAAACATTGTTTTATTTTATTTTTAAATTGAACTAATCTAATTCGTTTATAAAATGTGTTTTTAATAACTGTAAAATAACAAATATTATATAAAATTTATTTTAATACACTGACATAAATTATCGACAAAAATATCGTTAGTATTTTTTATTTTCAACCACTAGTCATTTTATTTATTTTACACAACACAGACGCAACACTAATTATCTATGTGTTGACCAATTACAGGGCTGCGTTAAAGGTTGCGTATGTGTGCGAATGCTTGTGTTTATTTGACTTGCGCGTGTAGTAAAAATATCAAGAAGGGATGAGTGGCGACAGTGGTTCCCATACAAATTACGCGTGATTACCATTCTACTATCTTTCATCAATTCTGTGGTAATCACCTTAGGATAATTAGTTTTCGTTCTATTAATGTTAATTGTTTCTTAATGTTGGTGTACAGTCCCTTATGTAGATTTTTGTGTAAATATATTAAATATATTAATATTAAATTGTAAATTATTGTAAAATATTTTTTTAATTTATACAAACATGTGTTTTTATGTGTATCTAATTTGTATATATACTTTATTGTGACGTCTTGTTTGTTGTAAGTCCAGATTATATAATAAATTTCTCTTATATCAAAAAGTTTTCAGTCATCAGTGTGAATATATATTTTTTATATCGATCAATTGTCAATCTCTACCGTGGCTTCTCCATTGTACACGACATTGGCGAAGTAAATTGTGCCCAAATGGCACGCCTATAAGCCACAGAACAAAGAACAGAACAGAACATAATTAGTTTGTAAAAGTATTATTAAAGTATTTTATAAGTAAAGTTTTCATTTCATTTTCATCCTTTGACTGTGACTTCTATAATTACTTGTTGTGAGTCTTCCTTTACTTTTCGATACTAAGTCACCTTGTTTATATCTTCTTAGTAAGTTATTTTACACAGTTGGGTTTGTGTTTTTGTAATTGTTTTTTTTTTTTAATTAGTAACAGCTTGTTTTATTTTAGCCAGTGAGGTAATTGAAGTTTTGTTTTATAATTGTTATCCCAAATTATTTTTAAACATACTATAGATTTCTACGAAAGTCTCTTAAAAGTTTCATTTTGATTTATTTTCATAATTTTAATATACCCTATAATCTTTGCGATGACGTTAAGACAGATGTAATGACATAAATTTAATCAAAAACATATAATAAATTAAATTTGGTTCAGCTCTTTAGGAGCTATAACTGAATATAGGCTTAGACATTCGTACATGTTAAACACATAATTTTCCTGTTGTGCTTCGCCGCACTTATCTATACAGATAAATAAAATTGGAGTGTCTGTTTGTAATATTAAAATAACCGCCTTTTACTAAATGCATATGGATGTATACACGGTATATATAACAACATAACATTTTTTACAATTTTTGTCTGTCTGTCTGTCTGTTTGTTCCGGCTAATCTCCGAAACGGCTAAACCGATTTTGACGAGACTTTCACTGGCAGATAGCTGATGTTATAAGGAGTAACTTAGGCTACTTTTATTTTAGAAAAAGAATCAGGGTTCCGCGAAGTTATTGTTTGTTATTGTAAGTCTATAATGCTGAATTAACAAATTCTTTCTATCGAACGGTACGGTTACAAGCTATGTGTAATAATTAACAATTTTTTGATACGTATAATTTAAAAATATTTCAGGTTTTAGATATATTTTTTTAAAAGTGGAGAATAGTGTAGTGGCACTTGTAGTGGCAATACTGACGTGCACATTTTGACTATATAGCAATTGTATCGCGCCACGAACCCCAGTTGTCCCGTAACCGCCTACCGATTCGTTTGTCATTTATATTGTTATTAAAGTATATATTATGCTAGGGATATTAGCATTAACTTAAAGTGAATATAAATATATATGTAACTTTGGACGTTTGATTATTTCTCGACATACTTAACTATAGTGAACAAACATTATTCACCCACACACACAAAAAAATTATATACATACGTTAGAATATAATCTTTGCGATAGATTACAGTCATTTTTTTCCTAAATTCTTCCGTTAAATAGTATTAAATTGTTTCATAATCTAACATTATGATCTTGTTTTGTTAACAATCCACTATTTTGTATTGTAAAAGCTTTAGGGTGTGTTCAGAGTCGATAGGCATCTCTCCCTAATGATCGGGAGAGATGCCCAATGGTATTTCGGGGTTAAATGCCCAATATATTAATTGGTTGGTTGGCTTGTCGTGGTGGGGGAGTTCATTAGCGTCTAGCAGTTCAGCCGGGCGCTAATTAAGGCAGTGCTAGCCCAGTGGTAACGCGCTCACTTGGAAAACCAAGTGAAGTGGGTTCAAATCCTGAGTCTCGCAACTCTAATATTTTCATGTACGAATCATTTCTAACATGATTACCACTTGCCTTACGGTGAAGGAAAACACGACGAGACCTGCATGTCTGAGAGAACCTAGCAAGTTTTCGAAAGACATGTGAAATCCACCAAATCGCATTTGGCCAGCGTGGTGGATTATGGCCTGATCCCCCTCGTATTGAAGGGAGGCCCGTGATAGTGGAGGTAGTGGGACGTTAAAAAGGGCTGAATACATACAGTTCAGCTGGGGGTGAAGCCAAGAAACGCACTAAGAGATGGCCCACTTTGGTGGGCGCTGTACTATGCGGGTTGCTGCTGATACTACTCTGACGGCAGAGTAGACCATGGGAGCAACCTCATGATTTTTGCAAGGGTGCAAGGTCAAAGCGGATTACGACAGTAAACTCGTATGAATCGCTTTTCTACATCAAGCACTCATTGACACATAAGTTACGATATAGGTTGCCATTAGGGGGCCAGTTCGCTATACTTATCTGGCTAAACCCTTTCATCTAAATCGGTCCAGTAGTTTTGGAGATTATTCGGTCAAACAAATAAACAAACAAAAAAGTCTTTCCTTTTTATAATATTATAGTGACTCACCTTCGCTTTCCTCGGGTTCGCCTCAAGATAAACAAAAACAAATCTATCCCACGGGAACCGTTCATTTTTCCGGGATAAAATGTAGCCTATTTGTTATTCTGATGTATGAACTTATTATTGTAAAGTTTAATTAAAATCCAATCAGTAGTTTTTGTGTACTAAGCTGTATAAGTTACAACAGTTTTTTAACTATCCCACTTGATCTCTTTGATTTTTAGGGATGAAAAGTAAACTAAATGTTGACCAGAGATATAAGGTATCACCATGCAAAATTTCATTTAAATCGGTTCAGCAACTTCGGAGATTAGGCTAGCGTCTGAGATACAGGCTCGGCCTAGTTCAGACGTTAGTGTATTTAAACTAAGATTGTACTAATTATATAGTTGTAAAAAAATGTCTTGTAACACTTTTGTATTTAAGTCAATAAAGGTATTATTATTATTATTATATAGATAAACTAACGGAACGCGCGACTTCGCCCGCAATCAAATTTAAAAAAAAAATGCTTAAGTACGTATTTATTAAATTGTGTTGATGAGTATTAATACCAAGTTTCAAGTAATTCTGATCATAAATAATTGTTTGCTCATATAAACTTTATCACCCCCTTTTTTTCGCGGGTAGGAGTAAAACACGACGGACGTTAATTTGTGATCAGTTGATTTCGTTTATTTTAATATTTATAATATAAGTTATATTTATACATATTTTAAACAATTATTATGTTTATGTGACTACCTGTTTACCCACCAGTAAGATTACTCCTATCGTTTATTCTCTTTTTCACATTAAAATTTTTTAAGGACATGGAGTCAATTAAGGAATCTTTGTCTTGCACTGAAATGTTTTATACAAGGATAAACGAATTCCAACAAGATTTAAATAAAACAACAACATCTACTGCGAACAATTTATTGCCAGGTGAATTCTACAACTTTCGTAGTTTCATTCTATCCGTACTGAACACGCTGCAACGCCAGGTTGAATTTCTTGCATTGGAAGTTGATCGGCAAGAGATGAGAAGTAGGCGCAAAATGTTACACTTTCACGGTGTTCCTGAACAAAAAACGGAAGATACCACTGCCAAGATCACGGGTATTATCGCAGAACATATGGACTTGCAGAACTTCTCTACAGCAAGTATTAAAAACACCTTTCGTTTAGGCCGTTCTTCTGATAAGTCCAGGCCAATTGTGGTGAAGTTTTGTGACGTCTCTGTTCGGAACAAAGTGTGGTTTGCCAAAACTAAACTTAAAGGCACCGGCATTACTCAATCTGAGTTTTTAACTAAATGGAGGCATGATGTATTTTTGGAAGCGAGGCAGCGGTTTGGAGTTGGCAAGTGTTGGACACGTCATGGATGCATCCATATCATTGCACCCGATGGATCTCGACATCGTGCGGAATGTAAGTTGGATCTCAACGTAATAACGAGCAACCCAGTCAAATCACCGCCACAAAATACCACAGTTACCAAAACTGTAGACAAAGTTGCACCTTCGCGTACAAGACGAATCGTAAAAAAATAGTTCAATTTGTTGATGCTTTAATTTTTTTTTGTAATGTAGTTTTGTTTTTGTTTCGTTTATAATTATACATTTTATATTTATTATACTATTATACATTATACATTTCTAAGCACAGATAATGTACTAATCTTAGTAATGGTTCACACTTTGCAGATATCAAATTTTTCTAGTTATTATCTTTAACTACTTTATTTTCTTGTTGTTTTGTTTCCTTATCTATTGAATATGTTAATTCTTATTTTTTCTTTTGCTTTATTATTACTGTTCTTGCTTAATGTGAAATTTTCTTTTTCTTCCCTTGCAACTGGCGGGTGAGTGGTATTTACAAGGTTAATTGGAAAATATTATATTACTTATTTATAGTATATTATTTATTATACATATAATTTATTTTATTCTATATATTTATTTAATAATTTATATACATATAAACTGTTTATTATTATTATTACTATGACTTCGACTGATAATGTTTTATAATAATAATAATAATAAAACATTTATTTCAGATTTGCATACATATATGTTAGTAATAATAAGCTTATTCTAGGGTTAGTAACAGTTTTATAATAATATTAAGAATATGTGGCTTCCGATGAAACTCCTGTGCTAAAGATATCGGTAGCTAGCAACAGGAGCATGGAGCTGTATCCAGCGACAAAACAATGGAGAGTCCCATCGGTCGGCCAAAGTGCTCAGGACGGTGTTCGATGCGCCGCGCACTCGCGCCTTCAGCGAGGCGCACCGCTTCCTGATGATCGTGTGGAAGCAATCTGTACGCGTCTCAGCGAACATAGATGACGCGCTGCAATAACGCGGCAGACCGATCAACATCCTGAACGCATTATTGTATTGGACGCGGAGTGCGTTATATGCCCTCTGCGTGAAGTCAACCCATAGACTACACGTGTAGAAAGATTGACAGTACGCTTTGAAAAGCGTCAATTTGGCTTGTTTACTATAGCGTGCAAATCTATGAATCAGCATTTTACAGCGAACAAATAACGCCCTACGCTCTCGCTCTATGTCCACAGTGTCTGTCAAGCTCTCAGTGATCCAGTGACCCAGATATTTAAATCGATTAACTCTTTTTAACTGAGAGCCCCCTAGGGTAACAAAAGATACTTTTCTTTGACTCTTCGCGGCCCCCGCCTGGAATACCATGAACTCGCTTTTAAGCGAGTTATATCTGAGCCCATGAGCCACTGCGTACTCTTCACACATGTGAAGTAACTTATTTAAGGCACCGATCGATGGGCTCAGCAGCACTATATCATCAGCGTAACTGATGTTATTGATGCACAACCCACCTACATGGCATCCTATGTATGTGCTGCTGAGCTCCTCGATCAGCTTGTTAATGTACACGTTGAAGAGCTTGGGTGAGTTCAATCCCCCCTGTCCCATTGCACATTCCAAACCGTACTCATCCGACCGCGAGCCAGCCCATTTAACACAGTTCCTCTGATTGTCATACCAATATTTGAATATTGATATGACATCCGGAGGTAGACTGGTTTCGCACTGTAGCTTTTTCCACAATAAATTGTAGGATACTAAATCGAATGCCTTAGACAAGTCCAAAAAGCAAGCATAGACTGGGGTTACATAGACACAGTCTGCTTGAGACAGAAGATGGCACTCTCCGTAGACAGGCCGGGGTTAAAACCAAACTGTAAATCATGGATTTAAATGACTCCTTTTTATCCTGCCCTTCATCTGAAAGTGATAGCAGCAACGACAGTTTTCACAGTATCCGTTCACTTAATGAATCTCTTGATTTGATCTTCTCAGATGTTCTGAAAAATTTTAACTTAATTCACATTACCGCTCAGGGTATTCCAGCACACTATCCTGACATGTTATCTTCTTTTACTTCTAAAAATATACACGCCATATTGGTATCGGAGTCGTGGCTTAAGCCATGTCTCCCATCTACCTCTTACTCACTACCAGGGTTTCATTTAATTAGAAATGATCGTGTTGGACGAACTGGAGGAGGAGTAGCAATTTACCTGCGTTCCCATATTCCTTTTTCAATTGTTAGCTTGTCTCAAGATCACGGGAACGTAGGTTCAGAACATCTTTTTATCGAGGTTATATTATCTCACACCAAAATACTCCTGGGTGTTTACTACAATCCTAGTCTTACGATCGATTATTTCTCATCATTTGAAGCCGTTAGAAAAATTAAAGCCCTTATATGATCATACTTCGGTGATGGGTGATTTAACCACCTGTCTCCTAAAGAATGATCAACGTGCATCGCGTCTTAATTCCCTTGCTAACGCAGCTAATTTAAATATTCTTCCCCTAAGTCCTACTCATAAATTCCCAAATTGTTTACCTTCTCTTCTCGATTTAATTTTTGTTTCTTCCACAGACCTTGTTACAAAACATGGACAATGTTCTGCTCCCGCTTTTTCATATCACGATCTTATTTATTTATCTTATAAATTAAAATCTCCGAAAGCAAAATGAAGAATTCTTTTCCAACGTAATTTTGATGGTATCGACCTCGAACGATTGCTGGCGGATGCTGCGGATATAGACTGGTCAGTGGTTTCACGGGCTAGTTCACTTGATGAGCAAGTGTCTATATTTAGCTCTCTTTTAATCCAATTATACGACATTCATGCTCCCGTTCGACCCGTTCGTATTAAGCATCTTCCAGCTCCATGGCTTACACCGGAAATAAAAAAATTGCAAGCTAAAAAGAATTTACCAAAAACAAAATGTGCAAGTAATCCCAATGACGTACACAAAGGTAAATATGTGAAGGCTCGAAATCGTTGCAACATGGTGTGTAGAGATAGTCAACGACGCCATAACTGTAAATCAATCATTGAGGAAGATGACTCGTACAAAGTCTGGAAATTTCTGAAGTCTCTTGGTGTGGGTAAATCAAAACAGAATATCAATCCTCACAACATAGATTTAGTTCTGCTTAATCAGCATTTCTCCACTTCTAGTACTATTGATAGTACAAGTAAATCAAAACAATTAATCATCTTTCTAGATTACCTACTCCTGACTCTTTCGTTTTTAGTCAATTTTCCGAAAGTGATGTTAAGAAGAATAAAATGGCCATTAAGTCTCATGCTATTGGGACAGACTGTATTAGTCGTAAAATGATTCTTCCTATCATTAATCTTATTTTGCCTATAATTACCTCTATCCTAAATAAGAATTTGGAAGACCATAAATTGTCATAAATTCCCTTCGTCCTCGAAAGATGGTCAAATTATTCAAAAAAACTTAGTCCATCTTCCTTTTCTGATTACCGTCCTATTTCCATTCTTCCTTCCCTATCAAACGAACTCGAACGTCTTGTTCATCAACAGTTAAGTACTTTCCTTTACAGAAACAATCTCTTAAATCCTTTGCAATCCGGTTTCCGTCCAGGTCATAGTATACGTATTGAGGACTCGTATTCAGATTGGTCTGCCATTAATGCCCGTGTTCCACAAGGTTGCGTGTTGTCCCCTCTTCTTTTTTTAATTTTTATAAATTCTGTTAGTTATCAAATATCTTCTCTTTACCACCTGTATGCCGACGATCGGCAAATTTATGCCTCGACAACTATTTTGAATCTACATCATACTATTGATATGATTAACAAAGATCTCTCATTTATATCATCATGGGGTAAATCATACGGACTTAATCTGAACGCGACTAAATCTCAGACAATCATTGTTGGTAGTCAGAGACTATTGACTACCAACAATGATTGAAAATATGATACAAATACCTTTTACTGAGAAAGTTAAAAATCTTGGAGTTATTATCGATCAACATTTATCATGGAGACCGCACGTAAGCGAACTGAGTTGGAAGATGTTTGGAGCAGTAGCTTCTCTTAGTAGATTGCGTAATTTCCTTCTGATGCCAATTAAAATTGCGCTGGCAAATTTTCTCCTGCTACCAATTCTTGATTATGCTGATACATGTTATCTTGATATCAAAGAGGAGCAATTAAATAAGCTTTAGCGTCTCCAAAACTTATGTATATGGTTCATTTTCGGCCTTAAGAAATATGACCATATTTCTCAGTTTCGCAAAAAGCTCAAGTGGCTTCCAATCCGATTTCGCAGGGATACTCATATCCTCCATCTTCTCTACTGCGTGCTGCTTAACCCTTCGGCTTCTTTCTATCTGAAAGAGCGTTTTGAATTTCTGAGTGACTCTCATACTCGTTCACTTCGGTCTGATCAGAATTTTATTCTTAAAATTCCTAAACATTCTTCATGTTTTTTCTCCAATTCTTTGACTGTAAAAGCCTCTCCACTTTGGAATTCTCTTCCTGTAAAGGTAAAAAGTGCGAGAAGTCTACAAATGTTTAAAATTTTAGTAAAAGAATATTTCCTATCCCTTTAGTCCTTTCTTTACTTTACATTCTCTTAAATATATAGTATAAATTTTTAACTGTCGATTAATAAATGTGTATATGTAGGTATGTATGTATATATGTATGTATTTATTTATGTATGTATGTAAATACATAAATATGTATGTATATAAGTATGTTTGTTTTTATAAAATAATTAAAGTATGTATTTATTTATAATCAAAAATCAATAATCTGCACACCGCCTACCGTTTTTGCCACACACTTCTCCTACACCTCAAGGTTGCCTGGAAGAGATCGCTCTTAGCGATAAGGCCGCCTGCTGTACATTCATTTTCTTTTTGTATATTATTTTCATTATGTTTGATTCTTTTATAAGGTGTACAATAAAGAGTATTATCTATCTATCTATCTATCCTCTTAATGGCTGAATTTCGAAAAAAATCTAATACATATATTTCTAATTTTTCATCTTAAAGCTAAATACCACTTTCTGTGCATTTCGCGTTAAGAATGACAGAGTTTCATACAATCTTCTATCACCTTTTTTACCCCCTTAGGGGATGAATTTCGAAAAAAAAAACATAGCAGATGCCTACGTTATATAAGGAATACGTCCTTCAGATCTCACGTTTCTACGATCAGCGGTTTAGGCTGTGTGTTGATCAGGACAAAGCATTTTATGTATATACATAGATAAACATTTTCGTTATACATTATATATGTGTAACTCCAACGATTTTTGCGGCGCACGCCAGAATAGCTCACAGATGGCAGATTTTTTTTCTACTTACTTGACACTTATCGTTATATGTATTGGATAATTCACATTATATCTTTATAAATTATAGCCTATGTATTATTCTGATGTGTACGCTATTTGTTGTAGTTCTATTAAAATCCATTCAGTAGTTTTTGCGTGAAAGAGTAACAAACATACATCCATACATACAAACTTTCACGTTTATATAATTAGTATGGATTATAATATTAGTATACTATATTGAAGATAATTTTATGATTTTCAATTTTTGGTCTGGACTATATCACTACATAGTATAAAACACAGTCGCTTCCAACTGTCTGTCTGTTACTATGTATGCTTAGATCTTCAAAACTATGAAACGGATTCAATGCGGTTTTTTTAATAGATAGAGTGATTCAAAAAGAAGATTTATATGTATAATACATGCATATTATAGTACAGAAAAGCCGAGAAATTCAAAGATTTGTATTTCGTGCTAACCATTAACCGTACATAAACTTTATAAACGGTTTTTGCCTCTTCGGCTTGTGGATATCGGCAGATTATTGAATTGCAAATTTTTCAGGATGTAATTAGCCCACCACACCTTAATCTGATGATATCAAGTATTTCTAACATTCTAAATATTTTTTTATATTTTGATCGGCTGCCCTAGACGCGCGGCCTATATAGAGAACCTATATTTGGTGGAGGTACTTAACAGAGGCAAGGTATCCCCCCTTATGTTAATCTGCCGCGCTTGAGTAAATCCAAAAATCCTCTCTTGGGGTTCCCTACTATTTGCCATTTCTGTTGCCAAGCAACCATTAGGATCTCAAATTACAAAAAAAGAAATTGGTGAACACAGACAACATTTAATTTTCTAAAACTATATTCCAGTAATCTAGAGTCCCCAATGGATTCCTTTAAATGGTTATTAACAAGCAAAACTTGAGAAACTTCATTTTGGCGAGTCGCTCAACTATTCTTTTTACGACAATTTAATAGTGGTAAATATAATAGAGCATTTCAAAATCCGCTTCACTCGGTTACCCAAGCGAGCGAGTTACCATTGGGCTACCACTGCCATCTGCGAAAACTTCTAATAAAACTTAAAGACAGGTTGTAAAACACAAACATTAAAGACATGCTATAATTTATTAAATAATAGAGCTTAATTAATCCTAAAACATCAATCAATCAATTTTGTTTCCCTTCGGCGATGCTTAATCTACTTCACTTGACATTATTGAGTCAGCATTCGTAATATACGACTCGCACAAATTTCTTTTATCAAAAGCTTCCAGAATGTCTTCATCAAGATGATGATTAACTATCGCACTGCAACGCAAGTCGTAGGCAGCATAAGAGAATGGAGATTCCAACTGATATTCGACTACCTTGCGTAGTGAATGGTTTTGCAAAGAGGGTAGGTTATTATTCAAATGCCGATCACGGTTCGATGAAGGCCGGATTGATATTAAAAGAGACTGAAGTTGACGGGGTTCAGCATTATACCAACGAGCTTGTAAAATTCTTGCATATGCCGCATTTATGAGTTCTTTAATATATTCATTTGAATGCATAACTTGGCCATATAAAATGTGTCCAGCTAGCGACAACTTTTCTGCCCACGTCGAGCTTTTTCGCAGAGCCCTGTCTAAATCCAGTATATTTTCTTTAGTAACTAAACTAAACATATGTCGTATAACGGCATTTTGTAATTCATCTTCAGTGTTGTAGGCTTCAAGTTTTTCTTCAATTACCGCTTGCACTTCATTAGGAGCACCGCCAATGCAGAACACAGTGCCAGTTATACCTGAATGATTTGATAAATTATAAATATAATATCAATATAACTTTTATGTATGAGAGTAAACTTTTTAAACAATATACTATAATGTTAGCTTTAGGCACAATCTACTAATCAATACATCCGTTTAACGAAGGGTGTTGTAGAGGTGTGCGAGTCGAAAACTTGGGAAACGGCTTTAAGGGGCAAAGCCGTTACTTGTGACGAGATTGTTATTACTTTTAATTTAACATCGTAACCGTTTGCCATAAAAATTGATATTTTTTGACATCCGTTGCATTTGATTTTAACAGAAATGCTATCAGCATTTCTGTTAAAATCAATAAAATCAATGCATTTTCATACTGTGCTGTGATGTGGTGTGGGCGCTGTGATCAAGGGTTTCATTTAAAGTAACTCACGTTTATAAAAAGATTTTTTGCTTTTTTTAATAATTAAAGAGTTTTATAAACTCGATCATTAAAAACTAAATATTAAATGTATCTATCTATATTATAAAATAAAAAATTAAAAGTATACTTTTGCTCCCATGCAATCCAATGCAATGTTCTCCAAAGTACAAGATGTTTTACCTTGATCTTCCAAAATTGCCGCCATTTCCAATGCCACCATGACACCACTTTCATAACCCAGTAAGTAAAATCTTTTCTTCAACTGTGCCTTTTTGAGAAGAGTCTGTAAATAACGGTTAAGAATTTGATGAATAGTGAATACCAAAAAAAATACATTATGATTCTAGTGTATCTTTCATGGTATGTCGATTAGTTCATATCAAGGCTTCTATTTAAGTAGAAAAATAAGTAAATGTAAATAAATCATAAATATTGATACTTGCATTGTAATTCGTATGCTACATATTGATTTGACTAATTCAGTCTATATATCAAAAATTGTCTTAACTAGAATGAACTGACTAAAACTATTGTCTAAAACTTCGGAACTAAAAGAATTACTAACCTTTGCAAATCTGTCAGCCATTTCTTGAATGGTTTCGTTAGGTCTTACAAGGCCAGGCTGCAATACGAGAGCACCCAACTTAAGGCGCTCGCACAGAATTTTGAAACGTGAATGAAGACCTTCTATTCCTGGTACCACGCACAAGTACGTTTGATTTACATCGAATTCATCTTCGCGCTGAAATGATATACATATTATGATAATAAAATAGTCGCTCACGATAAGACTAGTTGGTACGTATGAATAGGTGACACTAAATAAATAAAAAACATTCATCAGCACGGCATTTAGAAACAGCAGTTTAAGTAATTAATTAAAATTATTCATCATGCCCATAATTATGTTATTAAAAACAACCTAACAATTATAAACAAGTATTTAAACTTCTTTTTGAATGATAAAAACCTCCAAAAATATCTTCGAATACGAGCCCTTTATCATATTGCTGATATATTTTGTTTTTTTAAATAGCCTCTATAAAATATTTTCTTCATGCGGCATATTTCTCGAAAATAAAATCATCAACATAAACAACATTTATGTTGATGTATTCCATTTTTAACCGACTTCCAAAAAAAGGAGAAAGTTCTCAATTCGACCGTATATTTTTTTTTTTTGTTTGTTCGTGGATTTTTTCCTCGTTTATAAACCGATTTTGATAATTCTTTTTTTGTTGGGAAGGAGATATCCCAAGAGTGGTACCATGAGAAGGAAACCAGGATCTGATGATGGAATCCCAGAGAAATCGATGGGAACTTTCGAAAATTGTAGCGGCGACTAGTGCGTTTGTTAACATTTTCATTAGGTATTTTAAAGCACTACTATTTAATGAAGGTCTGGAGTCGATCTGATGATGGACCCGAAAGATAGTCGAGGGAACTCCTCAACGATTTACAGCAATTACCTGGTGTTTGGGCTTGATTAATTTGTATTGATGATACGTCTACACTAAAAATGGAAAAATAAAAACTTTTTAAAAACAAATAAAAACCGACTTCCAGGCACTGAAAAGTAAAAAAATAACTAAACGGGGGTTTTCATTTAGAATAGATACTTAATCAGATTTTTTCGAAGTCGGTGCCAGCCAATACAAATCAAAGCACACCGACTTTGAAAATATCTGTTTTTTTTTTAAGTTTTTATTTTTCCATTTTGAAATAAATATAGTTAAAATACGTTACAGTCATTGTTTTCAAAAATTATCTTATGTACACATTTTTAAGTTTTATTATTATATGTATAAATAACTGCAAACCTGCGTACAAAGTTCATCTTTTGGCGCAGTAGACGTAGATGGTTTGTGAGCTGTATTTTAAATACATAAAATTTTTCACTTACCATCGACGAACTGTTTATCAGCGTCGGTAAGAACACCATTTCGGTTGTGGCAAGTAGCTCATCATTATCAATATTCGACCAGAACGTATCGAATCCCTTAGTTTCTTTATACTGTTTCTCTGTAATCTTATCTTCCAATTGACGAAGTCTAATAAAACATATAATATATAGACATAGTATAATTCTGACTAATAAATACTTTCTTTTAAGTTTGGACGTTATTGAGGTATTTGTTATTGTCAAAGATATTTGTAAACTTCCTCAAAAAATAGAGTATAAAATGAAAAAAAAAATTATAGTGTTACGTGCCTAAATCCGCATTTAAGTATCGCTTATCATAGACTTATCTAAATATGTATGTCAAATAGACATGAAAACAAAAAGAAACTCCTTTTGGATGTGATTTGACAGTTCAAAATACAAGTTTAATCATACATAATTACATAACATGTATGTATTTTGAATTGTCAAATCACATCCAATACAGGATGGAACAAATGCATGGGATGATTTTCTTTATTTGCTGTTTATGTTTGGTTTCCTGATATATCCTAAATCTTTAAATAAAAAGATTTAAATGCAGTTATTTTTATTTAAAAAAATATTTCCTATGAATGAAACTTAATATTTTCAGTATTTAAGATACTTCTTCATGTTCCGTCCGATTGTTCCACGATGTTAATTAAGTCGACCTGTTTAAATAATGAGATTTCATGGTTTTCTTTCATTATAAGATACAATATTTGTTTATTTTATCCTTAGCAAAAACTCTATTGGTTAGTTCGCTAAAATAGTGACGATGTGTTTTACTCTACTTTTAGTTGGTTCGACTACCGGTTCAGGTAAGTTTTAAAAAAAAATGCAGTTGTATTATTTTTTTTAAATAAAGGAATACTTCCATTGAGTAAAACTTAATAACTTCAATATTTAAGGTACTTTTTTTCCATGTCCCATCCATTTGTTCCACCCTATATATTTAATAGTTTTACAAAATACTTACGATTTAATACTTAAGACTGATAAACTGTTTTCGTCTAAGAATATGTGACACGTATTATACAAATAAGATCTAAATATTTCTAACTTAGCAGGCTCAATATCCAAATCTGCGATGATAGTACTTTCCGATATATCATCTGGTATATTTACGCCTGAAAAGATACATCAGTACAATTACAAAAATTAACTAACTCACATATCGTGTGAAAAGTATAATAACTGTTTTGGTACAAAACGTTATTAAAGGATCTAACCTGTTTTTGAACTTAATTCATGTACCAAGGACACAGCGTGTGATTTTTTTAAGGAATGTATAAGTATAGCACGTTGTTTCAGGCAAATTGCTTTTTCAATGGCATCAATGGCATGTACTGCTGAATTGGCTTCATTAAATTCATTTTCATTCATCTGAAAAAAAACAATGATTTTATAATAGCATTCCAATATATGATGACATTTCTATTAAAATATAGCTATTAGATAGGTAAGGCATAATTAAGGTGTATTTACCTCGTGTACCATTTTCAAAGCAGGCAGCTTAATACAGGTCAATAATTGATTATCAACTTTAGATAAGACTGTACTTTCAAAATCAACTTTTCCGTCGTTAATAATAGCAAAATACCTATAATAAAATTAATAAATTGTTAAAATGTTGTCTCTAATAACTAATTTTGTTAAAATAATAATACTTACTTTAAATTTGAGCATAATTTTTGCGATATCAGTTTGATTTGCTCCAACATGTCATAACTATTCTCACTTATTTCGTTTGCAGAAACTATGTAATATATCGCTTCAATGCCTACGAACGACTTATCTTCAGTAGGTAAATTAATAATGCTATTTAAACTAAACATATTTCCAGGAATCACTTGTACTTGAACTCCTTGTTTATCCCAAGTTCTAGAAAATTTGTGTTTTAATTAATTATAGTATTATATATAAAATTATGTGTATAATTTATTCTTGTAAATAATTATCCGAAATACCGTAATTTTTGGGACAGACAATTTGATGATCCAGTCGAAGACACTAATATTATCTTTCTAGCCCCGCGGTTCACTAGTCTGTCGACTAATTTTAATGCCAGCAATTCGTTCTCTGATATTACCAACTGTCGTAGTTGATTAGAACAAGTTATTCTAAAAAAATAAATAAATGTTTAGTTTTATAACTTTTACATTTTAAGTAATATGACTGATGAGTAAAAATAATTTTACTTTGTTTGAACATAAGATAGATCCTTTTGTAAGTCGAGTAGTACACGTCCACGATGACGGCTTCCAGCTTGAAGACTGTAAGCACGTGTTACGTCTTGTGGGGAATACGTCACACGAGACAGTGGCCGGACGTATCCACGGGCAATACCCTCGGTAAGCATTAATTGCAACTTCTATAAAATTAATTTGACGTATTAAATGACAATGTTCAATTCTTGCATTAAGTAATTACTTGTAACATAAAGCCAAAGAATTTGTTTTTTGTAGTTTTAACGCAAGCAGAGCCACTGGTTCTGCTAGTTTTAACTATAAATTAATATGAATAATTCTGAATTAATATTTTATTATCATGAAAATAGTCGTAGTTCCAACATATACTTTACTTATTTGTACCTGTATATCTTTTTCTTCTTCATCTCTCAACATTGAAAATAAGTTCATGGTAAAGTATGATATTCCTTTTCCCAAATGTTTCATGCCAAGGTCATAATTTTCCTTAGTCAATAATAAGGTTGTATCAATTACTGTACCTGACGGTCTGCAACACTTAATCGTAGTCTGAAATTATTTTGATGATTGAATCATTATAATTGATGTAGTTATTTATCAGTATTCAAAATTAAAAGTTATTATTATATTGTAGGCAGTGGTAGCCCAGTGATAACGCGCTCGATTGGGAAACCGAGTGAAGCGGGTTCAAATCTCGGGTCTCGCATCTTGGATATTTTCATGTGCGAATCATTTCCAACATAATTACCACCTGTCTTAACGGTGAAGGAAAACATCGTGAGGAAACCTGCATGTCTGAGAGAACCTAGCAAGTTTTCAAGAGACGTGAAGTCCGCCAACCCGCACTTGGCCAGCGTGGTGGACTATGGCCTGATCCCCCTCGTACTGAAGGGAGGCCCATGCCCAGCGTGACGTTAAAAAGGGCTGAATACAATACATATACAACATATATTATTATATTACTATAAATAAATTATATTATGTTACATACAGGTTATTTATTAAATTAATAGAAGCGTATTCAGTAACGTTTTACTAAATTCCCTTATAATTTTTTAAGTCATACAAGGTAAAACTATGTAGTATATACTCTTGTAATGAAGTACTATATAAATAGGCCAAGACAAAACAGTACAGTATCTTTTTCTCATCGGTTTGCCAAACGATGTTCTTTTTTTGTTTACTATCTATTGACTTGCTATAGTAATCAATAAAAAAATTGGAAAGAGTTATTTTTTTATATAGATAGGTAAATTCTGTTCATATATGTTTTCCTCAAATTTTCATTAGTAACTATGTTCGAATTTCAATTACTGGTCTAGCACTATTACAAAATCTAGTATATTTAATTAGTTTTTGTACAAAATATAAAACTTGTCGCTACTGCTTTTACAATTATTAAAACTTTCTGTCACTTTGCTCTCGTAATAAAACACGTTTTTTTGCAAAATAACAATAAATAAAAACAGTGTTATGGTAAATTGTATTTCTTACATTAAATTGACGATTCAAAAGCACTTGTAATAAGTCTAATTGAATAAAGTTTATTTCATTTCATTTCATTTCATTTCATTTATGGCAAATATATTATACTATATCTATACTATCGAGTCTATAGCAAGCATCATCCAAATTCATTCAATAGTTTCGAAAAACAGATATCTAAACATGTTTATCAAAACTTTTCTTTTTCTTTATATTATAACACTACTAGTGCTTTTATATATTACAGATATACTTACATTTTTAAGGGCACCTTTAACACAGCTTATAATTAAATGACATCCATCACCCTTTGTAGCGTGTAGCACCATATCTCCGAAACTTATATCACGTGAACTTCCAATGTGATTTTCTGCAATACGAACATTATTGATTATATGTAGAGAATACTCCTTTTTTCATAAAACTATTTTGAAGAGCATCAATCATACCTTTAAGCTCTGGGAAGAGTTTTCGCAGGAATCTCTTTTTGTTGATATCGCTAACAGTAGTAAGAACTTGGCAGCCATATGCCAAAGCAATCGATATAACTGCCTGGCCAAGAGCACCAGCGCCTCCATGTACCAAAATTGTTACTCCAGGCTTAAGCTTAGCCTTAATACACTGCGGGTAGACATAAAATTGAAAGATGAAATTTACTGAAAATTTATATTATTCTATATATGGCATATATATTTAATAAAATTTGGTACCAAGCAATAAAGAGCGAGACAGTAGGCCAATGGAACTGTAGCTGCATCTTCCATAGTCCAGTGTGCCGGCACAGGCCACAGTAATTCCGGTTTCACGTTTACATGTGTTCTTATAGATTCATAATTCGCAATTCCCATTACACGAGCTCCGCTATTGAAACAACAAAGAGCTAATTAATAGTACCCGTTAGTCAAATCAAAGAAGTTTTATAGTATACTAGCATTGCCCGCAGATCCGCCCGCGTTCAAATGATCAAAAAACTTTAAAAAAAAAATCGACTTCCAGGCACTGAAAAGTAAAAAATAACTAAACGGGGGTTTTCATTTAGAATAGATACTTAATCAGATATTTTCGAAGTCGGTGTGCCTTGATTTGTATTGGTTGGCACCGACTTCGAAATTTCATTATATGTATAGATGTATAAAAAAATACTTACCTATCAGTAGTTCCACTAAAATCGAAAAGTTGCATGTTTTCTTTATCGCATGAAATAACTCCCATTTTTTTCTGTACCTCAACAACTTTTACTCCAGCAAAATGAACCTGAAATATATTGATCAATGTTTACATTGCAATATAATAAATATTTTTTTTTGTTTTGTGTAATAAAGTGTATTTGATTTTACCTTTACATTTATGCCCGCGCCTCTAGGCTGTGGCACTTCTGTCCAATGCAAGGAATCTAGGTCACCTAACTGTCTAATATTAAGTTCTAATCCGACACCTTCTTTGCTTAAAGTCTCTTTTGCAGGTAAGTAGTATTCTCCGCCCCACGCGCCCTTAAATAATTTATTTGACAATTAATAATTGCACTGCATTTCTATCATAACAAGAAATACGACAAGAAATATTTTATCCTATAATATCATCTGAAATATCAGCAACAAAAAATAATCGACCTACATTACTAATTCTACAATCTGAATATAAAGTCCTCTTAAAAAATTTTCAAAAGAAATAAAAATAAATTGCTTTGATTTAATAGTTTCATACAAGTGAAGGAGATTGCTACAGAATCACATTCTCTTACTCACCTTACGACTTACCTTCGCTTTGCTGGGGTTTATCCCTAGGTACGTTCAATTTTTTTTAACGGAACCCTAATGTTTTTTTTCTAAAATAAAAGTATCCTATCCTAAGTTGCTCCTTATGACATCAGCTATCTATCTATCAGCTAGAAAATTTCGTCAAAATCAGTCCAGCCATTTCGGAGATTAGTCGGAACCAACAGACAGACAGACAAACACACACACAGACAAGCAAAATTTTTAAAAATTATGATTTTCTTAAAAGTACCTTATATACATAATTTAATACGCTTACAGTTAAAAGCTGTTATTTTGACGTTAAAAACAGATACTTTAATGTCAATTATTTGCATAGATATGTTGTGGGATTTATCTAGCGAGAAAAGAATAATTAAGCTTAAAATATAAGAAAACAAAAATGAAACTTACGTTTTGCAAAATATTAACGGCTAAGTCAGTAAGTGGTATTTTATTCAGATTCCAGGTACTAGAAAACTCATTATTGATCATGATTAGATTAATTTTCCGGTTATCCTCTTCTCTCCATTTCTTCACCGCTGTTTTTAAAACAGCTATTGGAGGATACGACGTTAATATCACAAGCTTTTGATTTAATGGTATTGCTGTTATTCTTGAAGTAAGTAGAGCAAAATCAGATTCGGTGTAAACTGTTACAGCACTAGTGCCAATATTTGATTCAGTCGGATGCCACAACACTAGTTCTAGAACTGTTGACCCTATTGTATGTGCACAAATACATTGGTAAAGGGATGATGGACGATCCCTCGAGATTTCTGATGTATACTTCTCATAGTTAACCACAAAAGTATTGCATGTAAGAACTCGGTGAAGCATTTGACACAACTGTGGAATTGTACAAAACTAACAATTAATAAGCATTAAGTTTATGAAAATGTCAAGTATAATAAATAGGCCATAGATATATTGCCATAAAGCTATAGAAATAGACATAGACAATAAACAGAGCATTAGCCTCATAAACGTGGCGACTCTTAGAACATGAAAATATAACTAAGTTTAATTTAAATTTCCATTTTGGAACATTCACGAAACGATTGTGCGGCAAGTACCTATCTTTCTTGCAGTCCTGCAATAATAAAGGTGCAGGGTCTCAAGAGATATTTTTTGGAAATATTTTTATTATTTAAATCTATGGGTGGAGCCAAAGTTACTAGTCAACTTACATCATCATTATTTGTTAGATTTGACACTAACAGCAAATCAATTTCACTCAATGAAGCAGTATTACTTGTTTTAAGGCTATCTCTTGTAATTACTGAATAATTCGCCTGTATTCCAGGAACTTCAGAGAGAATTTGATCAGTATCAACAAATCCAGAGACACTATTTTCAATAATTTCTACAATATTTAAATTGTGTTTATTTAAATTTTCGGCAGATATTTGTATGTAAGTAGAGAATGCTGACGCTTTCTGAAAAATAATGTAATATTTATAATTCTTATTAAAAATGCACCTGAGTTTATAAACAAATTTTATTACTTCACATACATCAATGGTGTTTGTAGAAAAGTGAGGAACAAATTTTAAAGCTTTTATTCCAATATTTTCACAGATAGTTGGTAAATCATGAAATCTTATATTATGCATGATTATACCACCGCATCTAAAACAAATAATATCATATTAATATTAATAAAATGTAAAAAAAAATATATAAAATAAAACCACTATATCCTATATCATACCTTGTATAATCATGAACATCAAATATTCTCGCAGGTATAACTTTTATTCCATCTATTTCATACATTTCATCAAAATGTTCATTTACGTCAATTATTATTTTTCTTATAAAGCGTGGCTGAGAAACTGTTTCATGAATTCTTCTGAGCGCATTTAATTGGAGCATACTATCAATCATGGCCACCCAATTGTCTTCCCATTTTATATTAGCTTCAGACAATGGCAAGCTAGCATTGTAAATACTACGAAATACACCTCTGTAAATTTAAAAATAATAAAAAGTTGTCATACAATATTTTAAAATAATCATTCAATTTGCTATGTTACTTACGAGTAATTATAATCCTTTAAAGAAAAGAGTTTATAAATATCATCTGATTTAAGTTGCATTTCTTCCTTACAATTTAAATTAACTTTGTCTTGTTTGTCTTTGTCTTTTTTCATTTCCCCAGTTATGTAACCTGTTACGATTTTAGTACTTTCATCTAATACCTAAATTATAAGAACATTATAGATAATTAATACACTAATTGATTACAAGAACCTTAACATAAATGAATTGAACGATATTTAAATCTACTGTCTTACTTCAAAACGGCCATTTCCTCTATGTAAAGCTATATTTAAACGCAAGTTTCGCTGTTTATGAAGAATCGGTTGCGTAAATAGATGTATGTCAGTAAATTCGACTGACAACTGTTTCTTCTCTACTCCTAAAACCATTGCCAATGTGTCCCAAACTCCTACGAGTACTCCAGAAAATGGATACAGGTTCTTTTCTAAAATTAAAAATGTTTATTGTTTACGCAGAAATATTATTACTACTAGCGGTGCAACATAACCTATCCCACAGTAATCGTACATTTTTCCGAGCTATAAAGCAGCTTTTGTTTTATTTCAGATTATAATCTATCTCTGTACCAAATTCCATCCAGATCCGTACAGCCGTTCTGATGTGACACAGTAAGAATCATCTATACTGACAAACTTTCGCATATTTTATAATATTACTATGGAAGTATAGATTTACACAAATAAGAATATTTTATCATTATTAACAAGAGTTTCAAATTATGTTATTTAAAAAGGAAATATAAATTTTATATTATCACCTCTTATGACATGTCCTTTTAAATATGCGTGATCGTTATCATACGTGGATATCACAAATTTTGTAGCGGCAGCTATTTTTCTATGCGCTGCTACATACAAAGGTAAATTCCTGTAATATTTTGTTCATTGTATTAAACTCTAAAAATATATTGAAAAATGTGCTAAGTATTCCCTGTATATAAATTACGTCAGTAATTATCAAAGTTTAAGGAAATTATCAGTACAGTAATACATAATAATATTCTATCTAAGATATTACAGAAAAATAACGATAAAATGTTATAATACTAAAAACTAAGTTAAACATAGTTCGAGTTTCAAATTCAAATTAGAACTACTACGGATAGTTTTCATTAATCAGTAAATTGGCGCACAAATTATTAATCATAATAGGTTAACTTAAAAACAAAATTTTGTATTACAGCTATTCATATTAACCATTTTTCATTATGAGCCCATTCCACTAAATGTGATAACATTGGTGTTCCAGTCGAAACAGGATACTCAATTTTAGGATACAGAACTTCCACTTTAGGGTTAAATCCTTCCATATAAAGTCTGCGAAAGATAAATTAATTAATTAATAATACTGACATATTATCGACATCACATATTAACATTTTATGCAAAATTAAATTAATGTAACTAACTTTCCTATAGCTTCTAACAAGAATAGTGCATTATCCACGTGTCCTCGCCTAGTGAGTGGTATGTGCTGACATGAATCAGGTAGCGACCGCTTGACGATAGCTTGCAACAAACCATGTGGTGCAATCTCGATCACCACAGCATTAGCTGGGATTAAACGTGACGTCTCCTCAAAGAGCACGGAATTCTGCCATAAATATTTTTTTATATATGTATTGATGATATAAAATTTTTAATTATGCTTTAAATACTTTTTTAAACTTATCGATTTTATTTATAGTTCATGTTCTTTTTATTTTATCTAAACCAAAAGTAAATATTTTAAAACAGAATATTACTAACCAATAAATTATTTGTATGATACTCAGCTGAAGAATACTTAGCAATTTCTTCTCCCCATCTTTCTTTTGGTACCGAAGTTGATACCCATTTTTCACTACGAGGTTTTGGAGATTTGATGACTTCAGTTAAATGTTTAAGTAAGCCGGGACCTTCAAAAAAATCGTAAGAAATATGTAACTCATATTTATTCGAAAGTAAATATTTATATATTTATATGTATATAAATCAGTTATTATAATTTGTATACTTTACCTGCATCAGCAATATAGCGCGAATGATATGCAATATTTGAGCATGGCACCTCCTTAGCGAAAATACCTCTGGCAGTTAATTGGGCTACAAATTCTTTCATTACAAACGCTGGTCCTGAGATAGTACTCGAGTCAGGACCGTTATGGCATGCTACTTCTATTTCTGGAGGGCACATTTTCACTATCTATAACAAAGTAATATTAGTATGAATTGAGTCTATTAAAAAATGCAAAATTAAATAAAATAAAACTACCTTTTCGGATTTTTTCCGCGGATTTATTTTGAGTTTTGGTTTCCGACGTTTAGATTGCTTTACAGCCATCATGATTACGGGAGAGACTAAGGTGTTAGATGTCTCAAAAGCATTATATAGTTGTTACAGACAGCCTACCCACAAAATAACAAAAATGAATTCAAAATTTTGAAAATTGGCATCAAATTACCTTACAGTATTTGTTAATTTTAATTTTAAACATTTTTATATAATTTTAATTGTTTTATACTTGAAATATGGAATATTATTTATATAATTTTAGCTATTATTAATATAATTATTACAATTTTTTAGAAAACTTATTATTGTATTATTGTTTAATAATCTATATTTAGTGTTACCATTATTATATTTATAACCATAAAGAAAATTAAAATATTAATTATTTAAGCCACATTATTGTTCTATGTGTACTTTACAAAATTATAATTAATTAAGAATTACATTTACAAATGAAAAATATTAATTTGAAATACTGTTATTTTGATCTACACAGTAAGAACTTACTACATCTAACTGTCTGTTATGTTTAGATTTATTATTAGATTTTATAATAGTAATAACAGGATCCCACGACGATGGTAGTACCCAGCCATCTTCCCTATTGAAATTTGGATGTTTTTTACTTGTTTTACTATGTTGTTTACTTGTTTTTCTATGAGTTACTTGAATGATGAATCTCACCATCACCCTTCACAGTTAGCTACCGTGGGAAAATCTTTGTTTCAGAGAGCACAAGGGATGTGTGACGAGCAACACTTGGCCAGAGAGCTGCGACATGTCAAGAAAGTTCTGCGCCTACGTCACAGGGACCGAGCGAAACCAGCCACAGTCGAGCGCGTCCCTGCAGTCCTACCTTACATGAGAGGAGTCACTGATAAGATTGGCTACATCCCAAAGCGAGCTTCAATTAAAACTTACTTCGAGCCGCCAAAGAAAATTAGTCAATTCTTACCACCTGTCAAGTGCCACATCCCTCTACAAGATGCAGGAGCTTACAAACTTGATTGTGATTGTGGACTCTCTTACATCGGACAAACAAAGCGATCCATTAGAACTCGGGTCAAGGAACACATAGCTGACGTGAAACACCGCTGTAATACAACATCTGCTGTCCGCAAACATAGTCAGGACCGCCCAAGCCATTATATTCGCTTCGATAGACCCCAAATCCTCGCGAAAGAAAATCGATATCGCCCTAGAATGATTCGGGAAGCCATAAAAATTAAAAAAAAAACATCCAAATTTCAATAGAGAAGATGGCTGGGTACTACCATCGTCGTGGGATCCTGTTATTAATATTATAAAATCTAATAATAAATCTAAACATAACAGATAGTTAGATGTAGTAAGTTCTTACTGTGTAGATCAAAATAACAGTATTTCAAATTAATATTTTTCATTTGTAAATGTAATTCTTAATTAATTATAATTTTGTAAAGTACACATAGAACAATAATGTGGCTTAATAATTAATATTTTATTTTTCTTTATGGTTATAAATATAAATAATGGTAACACTAAATATAGATTATTAAACAACAGTACAATAATAAGTTTTCAAAAAAATTGTAATAATTATATTAATAATAGCTAAAATTATATTAATAATATTCCATATTTCAAGTATAAAACAATTAAAATTATAAAAATGTTTTAAATTAAAATTAACAAATATTGTAAGGTAATTTGATGCCAATTTTCAAATTTTGAATTCATTTTTGTTATTTTGTGGGTAGGCTGTCTGTAACAACTATATAATGCTTTTGAGACATCTAACACCTTAGTCTCTCTCGTGACCAAGATTGATGTGAAGCAATCGAAACGTCGGGAACTAAAACTCAAAATAAATCCGCGAAAAAATCCGAAAAGATAGTTTTATTTTATTTAAATGTCTAATATTTGCGTAAATCTAAGAAAGTATAATGCAAAATTAAGTTTCAAAAATGTAGTTTTTTAATATTGTTATTTTTACCTGTTGGTATCCAACACCGACGGCAGCCATTGATCCTCTTATGAAAGGTGTTTGCAAAGATACTAGACCACGACTATAAGCAGATAAAATCATCTCTTCAGCTGTAAAACAACCATCAGCGTATGCACATCCTAATTCCCCCACACTGTGTCCTATTAAAAATTTAAAATAATATAAAAATCAGAATAACTCTTAGAATTCTCAAAATCATCATCAGTAATATCTTCAGAATGAGAAAGTTTATCTGGAAATATAATACCAGAATATTAAGTACCTATAATCATATCAGGGAAAATTTCCAATTCTCTTAAAACATCGGTAAGGCCTATTTGAATTGCTGCGATTCCAACAAAGGAGTGCAAGATATTATCAAATATTGATTTTTCTGTGGAAGTTATGATATGTACTATATCAATTCCTTTAGGTTCAAGAGCTCGACGACAACTGTAACATACAAATGAATTCAATTATTATTTTTTTTGTGATTTTAGTTTGTTCTATTAAATGTATTATTTTATTTACTTTTCTATGTAATTTTTTATTTACCGTTCGATAGCTGCAGCAAAAACTGGAATGCGCATAAGTTGTGTTCCCATTCCTGCCCATTGTGATCCCATTCCACTGTACATGAACCAGAGTGGTCGCTTGACATCATCGAAGTAGTCGGATTTTTCACATAAACTAACCGTTTTACCTTCTTCGTTTGTATCTTAAGTATTAAGAGATATAATGGTTGATATTATATATTTAAGGATTTTTTTTAAAAAAATGCTGGTCTTTAAAAAATAGTATGATATCTTACCAAGAATCGTGTATCCTCTACCCAAGTGACCAAAAATTCTACTTTTGTGAATGTTTCGAAGCAAAGCTATCTCCTCAGGATCAACGGGACGTGTTTTTAAATCGTTCATTATTTTTATTACTGATGATTCTTGTCTTCCTGAGAGCGTCAATAATTGTGGAATAGTAGCCTTGTAACGAGATAGATCCTTAAACAGAATATTAAATCGTTAATTATTTTAATGATTGTTAATACCCGCAAAAAATCATGTTTTAATGAGTTTTACATTCAAAATGTTTACATGAGAGATCTAAAATAAATTAGACGTTATTTTTCCCCAATTATCAGAAAATTCCTGCAACTGTATTTGTATTGGATGTATGACGCATCTTAATCATGCCATATCAATTACAACAAAACTTGGAAAGTAGCAACTATATGATAATAATTAATTAATAGTTAATTTTCTTAGAAACTTGCTCATATTTAAAGAAAGTACCTGGGCGACCGAGCTTCGCTCGGTGTTCTTTTTTTGTTATATTGCATTTTTTAGATGAAAAAAAAACTAAAAATTTGAATAAATCCAAAAAAATTAAAGTAAAACTTTGTATCCGACCGGGATACGAACCCGGACACCTGTGAATGTCAATGTTGCGCTTTGGCCGCTAGACGACGATGCTTATGCCCGAGCGCAAGAAATTATCGACCATATTTTGTGTGGAATAATGCGAATGAAAACCGCATGAAAACTCTAAAACATGCATTTTCCGAGACATAAGACTAATCTAGTTCGCTCTTTTGCCCCCGAAAACCCGCACGTACTAAATTTCAAAGAAATCGTCAGAGCCGTTTCCGATATTACTGGTATAAATAAATATAAAAGAATTGCTCATTTAAATACATATATTAGATATTGAATACGATAGGATGAATTTCTTTGTAAATAATGGAATATGTATTATATTTTTTATGTAATTTACATACTAATTCGTCATTTTTTTATTTTTAGTATATTAACTACTAAATTAGCATATAAAAAATTTAATACGTAAATTAATAACCTATAAGACAGAGTACTATCTGTAAGGTATTTTTTTTTTTTTTTAATAGAAAAAAGGGGCAAACGGGCAAACGATCCACCTGATGGTAAGTGACTATCGTCGCTAATGGACATTTGCAACACAAGAGGAGTTGCAAATGCGTTGCCGGCCTTTAAGGGACCTGAAGACACGGCTCTTGAAGACCCCCATATTATAGCGCTCAGGGAAAACCTCAGAAGGAAGATCATTCCACATTTTGCATAATTTGTATTTTGGAAAGACTCATTAAAATTGAAAGAGACATGACCTAATATACGTACCTTTTGCTTATAATGGCCTTTTAGTAAGATGTGTGAGTTGACGCCTGTCACCGACAGGCCATTTACAGCTGCGTATGAGTGGTTGAAGTCCATATGATCTGTGACAATGCACATTCGACCATCACGGAGTGCCGCAACATCTTGCCGCGGTGAATCACAATGTAAATTCGCTGCGATCTTTCCAGTATGATAAGCCAGGAGAACCTAATTTTTTTAAATACAAAATTTCTCTATAAATAACCAAAAATGACTAACACTTTAATTATATTTTTTTATTCGTAAGCTTACTTTAGTAATGGCACATATCCCTGAAGCAGCTTCTGTATAACCAATGTTAGACATGACACTTCCCACTTTTAAGGGGTCACTCCTATTTTTACAGAAAACTTCATCAATCGATTGTAATTCTGATTTATCAGCTTCAGCAACAGCTATAAAAAATATAATTAAAAATAAATGTTCTAATTCAATTATCTATAATTATTGAATTTATGTTACCCAGATTTATGTGCTACTTATATATCTATTTTACCTGAACCAACCGCTTCAACATATTCCACGACATCTGGTGAAGTGCCTGCTTCTAGATAGAACTTTTGTATAAAATCAGCCGAAATAGTAGGATTTCTGTAGAAACCGTATTTTGGACCACTTTCATCTTCTTCTAATTGAGTAAACTCACATTTAATATAAGCAACTTCTGCATAAACTCTGAAATATGTGGTAAGTTGGTTTTTTAATTTACTTTTTTTACTCGTAAACAAATGGATAAAATGATAATTGTTTTTTTTTGTTAAGGTTAACTTTTTTTATTGATTTTCTAAACATAAACAATTATGTAAACATAGAAATATACCTTAGTGCATCTTTAGCTTTTTGCAAGAAAAGAACATTAATTGACTCTGATTTAGAACATCCAGCGGGATTACTATCAAATGATTTGGTTTTACCATCCATACTTAGTTTCATGATTCTGAAAAATATTTATTTTTAAAAGTATATACATACTCGTACGTATTAAATGTTGGAAGTTTCTTTTTAAAATATATACACATATACAGCTAGGTAAATTCTATTCTATTGTAATTTGTACATCTATTTAAATGTCCGTTTAAGTTACTTGTACAGTAATAATTACGTGTACATTTGTTGTGTAAATATAATTAAATATATTGTAAGTTTTTTTTTATTGTAAATAAAGAATATGTGTATGTATATGAATAAAAAGCTGCAATGTCACAGATACGATACAGACATCAAACTAACACTTTTCGTTTTTTTGTCGTAAATTATAAATATGTAATAATATTGCTTTAGCTGTTCTTATTTACTACTTGAATAAAATTATTATGTTCGTTTTATTATTACCTCCCATAGTGGACAGAAGATTGTGGATGCAAGCACAGGTTGGCTCCTCCAACAATTGCTGCATCACATTCTCCACGAGTAATAGCGAGGTAAGCCTGCTCGAGTGCTCCAGTAGAACTACAGCAAGCTTCATCTATAGCCATAGATGGCCCTTTGACATTCAACCAGTACGAGATTCGATTAGCAAACATTGTTTTACTACATCTGTAAAAAAAATGACACTCCTTACTGTTTATAGTAAAAATAATTAATTAAAAACTAAGAACCCGTGGTTTGTCGCACAGTATCATGAAGTATCGGTTTTCTTTTAAAAATATAATAAAGATTTATAGTGAAAATATTAATTTTAAATATATTTATTCTTCAGCCTGAATCTTCGAAAGGATGTCTAAGTCATTAATTTTAAAAAAGTATTAAAGAAGATATAGCGTACCTACAGAAATAACCTTGAAAAATAATAAATAATGTTATGATTTACAAAAGTAAATTAAGAGTTAGGTTGCCTAAAAGATATCATATTAGGAAAGCAAAAAGAAAGTTTCACCGTTATCCAAACAACCAAACTCAAATACGAGGTTACACATTATGAAACCAGTATAATTTTGCATTTGTAATATATCAAACAACTAATATAAATAAGTAATATGTATAAGTGCGGGTGTGCGTGTGCGCGTGCGAGTGCGTGTGCGTGTGCGTGTGCGTGTGCGTGTGCGTGTGCGTGTGCGTGTGCGTGTGCGTGTGCGTGTGCGTGTGCGTGTGCGTGTGCGTGTGCGTGTGCGTGTGTGCGTGTGTGTGTGTGTGTGTGGGTGTGTGTGTGTGTGTGTGTGTATGTCTGTTTGTTTGTTCCTCTTTCATGATGAAATTACTAGACGAGTTTAGATTCTGGTTTTATACATAGACACACCCGAACTAAGCTAACAGTAAAAATCTATATACAACAACATTTATAAATCGGTAAATTCAAATTATT
The DNA here is from genome assembly GCA_033884665.1 of Argynnis bischoffii washingtonia. Lineage (NCBI taxonomy): Eukaryota > Metazoa > Arthropoda > Insecta > Lepidoptera > Nymphalidae > Argynnis > Argynnis bischoffii. The sequence continues at coordinate 4,645,340 of CM066628.1, read as the reverse complement.
TAAATGTCTGACGGAAAGACTGCTAGTAAAAATTATTAAACGATCGGCATTCGTAGCCTCACTTACCCTGCAATACCAAAACCTGTTCTAGAACTTGCGACGTAAAAACAAGCTTTTTCGGTTTCAGAAAAGCAACTGCCAACATATACGCCTACTTTTTTCCCGGAGAGTTCCACTGGACTGATTCCTACAAAGGACGGGCACAACTTCAAATATACATAATATATTGTTTTATTAATTTATTTCAATTAAGCCAATACAAATATTTATATTAATATTATAAAGAGGTAAAATTTGTGAGGTCGTAGGGGGTAATCTCTGGATCTACTGAACCGATTTAGATGCAATTTGATAAGAAGATTGAGACTCTGGGAAGGACATAGGAACAAAAAATCTGTAATGATTAAAACAAAAGGCATGACAAATTGACTTCACTACATGCATTCAGTGTTAATAAACTTACCAGCATCAAAAATGGCTTGATAGGCCTGTTCTAAAATTTTACGTCCCATTGCGTCCATATTGTTTCCTAAGCGATAATGGACTTTAAAGAATTGTGCATCAAATAACGATAGCTCAGGCACTTTTCCAGAGTACTGGGTGACTTCAGGATGATCATATTGCCAACGACATTTTTCCGCATTAACAGGATTGATCTATCGATTAACAAAACATGAGTAGGCACTTATTCTTAGTCAACTTTATTACATTTAGCTAATTAGCTTTCATAATGCCTCATTTATCAGCCAAAAAATTGGCATTGCAATTCAGAGCAGGCATGGCACTATTTACTTTCTTTATTATATTCTTGCCTATCTTCTACGCTCACAATTTCATGTAAAACAATTATTAATTGCATATTTATTCATATATAAATATATTTCCCTATTTTTAAGTGACTTCAGCTTTAAAACTAGACTAGGATTCTAATGTAAATAAAACACCTCCTTTAGTTATTGCTTACTTTTAAGTCGTTCTATTTTTTTTTAAGTTTTTATACTGGTAAATAAAATTTTAAGGTCGCATCATAAGAAACCGTCATGATTACCATAGTAGCCGCTTGCATATTAACCGTTATTATTGTCTGAAAATATATGATATTCTTTCCATTGCTATCTTCAAAGATTGCTATTTTTACTACTTTATTTTCAAATATGCAAAATATTTATAACTAGTGGCTGATCCTCGCTTCGCTCGGGTTCGTCCCTTAGAGTATATGCGATAGATGTAAGAATCCAGCTAGAGAGAATGAGATAAAATATTATTCTCTCCTCTTTGTCTGATATTCATTTAAATCATATTTTTTTCTGAGTGTTATATTTTAAGTTTTTATGAATTAAGTAATCTTACAGAATTGAAATATAAACAACCAATGAGTTTCACACTTAACACGTTTCTATAGAAACTTGATTTTTTTGGGTCTTAAAGTACTTTATAAGTTAAAAAGTACCGCAGTGCCTTAAAAGTGTTATGTAACCAGTTCTTCATTTAAATCTTCAAAAAATTAATTAACATAAATTGTATTGTGATTTAAAATTCAAACTACAATTAAGATTTTACGGATTTCAAAATAACATTTTACAATATTGTACTTTATTTTAAAACTTTAACAACACTTTTTACTATCTGTATACTTATATAGTTAAGATGAATAAGTAAATATTTTACTTTAACTAAGTTCACTAACTTAGTAATTTGCTGCTAATTTTGAGTTCACTTAATTAAATACTTTTATGTTTTTAGTGGAAACTTAATTGGCTTAAGATTTTTGTTTAGAAGTGTTTAACTAAATTTTATTATTTATACGCTGTATGTTTCCCAATGATAAATAAATAAAAATAAATAAATAAATAAATTAATTATGTAACGAAATAAAAATACTAGTGGTCGCGATTCGGCCAGACCATTATTGAAAATTTGAAGAAACATCCATTAGTGGAGTACCCGGGCGTTAAAAACATGAAAACCTCGGATTTGAGTTACAGTGAATGAAATTTAATAATTCAAACAGATATGTTTAGCTTATAATATATGTAAAAAAGTTTACCTATAAAAAATTGTGATCTGCATTTGAAAAAAATAGATATTGCAATGTACATGGTGGATTTTCGAGACGTAGCAGTAAGTAAGGGCAGGTATCTTGACTGCTTTTTTTTTTATGCGATTCAGTGACAAACGAGCAGACAGACCACCTGATGGAAAGCAGTACCTGTCGCCCATAACACCTACGGTTCATGCACTTAGGTTTTAAGTAACAAAAATGCAGAACCACAGGTGCGTTGTCACTGTGAAGACTAAGATGATATGCCTCTTGCCTGTAATTGCGCTGGCTACTTTATCCTTCATACCGGAACACAACAATGCAATCATTATTGCTTGGCGGCAGAAATAGATAAGCCATCCAGTCGGACTCCTCAGGCTTGACAGAACGTTCCTAGGAGAGCATCCATAACTTTTTGGGATATTCTGAACTGCATTCACAGATTTTGGAAAAAATGCACAGTTAGCGAGAAAAATGCTAAAATACCAAAAAAAAAAAAATTTTTTTTGTCAATCGATCCTATTACATGTAAGGATCAAAAGACTATGGGTCCATTTAAGGTATGAGCACTAGAAATGACAGAAATCACCAAAAACTTTTCCTATACATTTTCGATTGGTAAGAGTCTTCGTTCATATTTTTAAATACTTTTGCTGATTCGTAAAAACCATGATGTTTTTGAAATTTTTTTGCAAAGTTTACCTTTTGAAAGTTTACCTTTGTTTAAAAACGCTGATGTAGTATCGTAAAGGCACGTAAAAAAATACATAATATTTTATATTTTGGAAACGATTCTTCTAAACTTTTCCAGGAAAATATTTTATGTTGGACTTTGGCTCTGGATGGTTTAAGAAAATATATTTCGTATTTATATAATATTGATGTATCAATAATTAAATTTTCTTTATCGCTTTCCACTTCGCATGTACAAATATTGTTGTCATATAACTTAATTTTTAACATTTCTATCAATTATTTTTTATTATTCGACAAAAAATATCTTGAGCTATTTTCAAAGCCATATTTTCATCTAATACAATACTAGACATTTATTCCTCCAGCCACGACGATTATTTTCAGCTTATTTTATACTGTTTTTCTTATACATATCAAATACCACAAATACACTCAAGTATCTTTAAAATATGTTATTTTTTATCTATTTAGGTAAAATTCAACGTAGGTATACATAGTAAAAAAAATATTTCAAATAAAACTATATGCTTAAATATTATTATTTTTTATAGTTTATTGTTTAAATAATAAATGAAATCAAAAGCACATAAAAATTTTTGTAAACTTTACACTTTATAGTATAAAAAACAAAAACCACCTCGACCACATATATTCATTCTCTGTAACGCAAATCCGAGGTCAAAACCCCCAGGCGCTCCACTACATAGATATAATAAAATTCTAACTGAGTCAAATCTGTACAAAAATCTTATTGAAATACTCACTATTATCGATACAGAGTCCAAATGTATATTTTTTAATTTGTCTGTCTGTCTGTCTGCCTGTCTGGGAACGCATCTCGAGAAAACTACTCGACAGAATTTGATGTAATTTGACATACGGAGAGCATGTATACTGCGGAGAATATCTCATCTCTGAGAAATTTATACTAAACGTTAAAACCTAACTAGGGACGAACTCGAGCGGAGCGAGGATGCATCTCTTTTCTTGACAAAAGTTATTAATAGCGGTATGTTCTTCACTAAAATAACTCTAAAAATAAAAATTATTTATATTTTATTTAAATATTCGTCAATAGATGTCGCCATGTGTTTCTAAAATAGGTAGGGTTAATTTCAAAAAATTGAATGTACAGATATGATCTTTCTATAATTTTATTAGAATTACTACTAAATTACCCGCCCGTGTTCAAATTATCAATAAAACAAACTTTTTGGCTTTATAAACTATATTGTACTAATATTATAAAACTGAAGAGTCTGTTTGTTTGGTTGAACGCGCTTATCTCAGGAACTATTAATCCGATTTGAATAATTATTTTTGCATTAGATAGCCCATTAACTGAGGAAGGCCATAGGCTATATATATTTCCGGAAAAATGTACGGTTCCCGTGATTTGTTTTTATCTAGGGACGAACGAGAAGCGAAGCGAGATTACTCGTTAGTTAGTAACATATTAGTAATATTTTACAAAAAATTTGGCCGAAACAATTATCAAGTGAAGTATTTGTAAATTTTTATTATTTAGTAAAAAATGTTAATGTTTGTAAATCTTTTAATGTAAAAATTGGGCAAATGCAACTTAAGTAAGTCTTACTTACATGTTTTGTTAGGCATTAAAGTAAATATGAATAAAGCTTACTTGCCACAATTTCGACTCATTTTGTCTAGTGTTATTTTTTAACATTTTATGGAAAATAAATTTTATGTTTGTTAAACTAATATAACAGTTAATTAACAATATTCCATATCTCAAAAAGTAAGAAAAATGATTTACGAAACTGTTATACCTCATTTTTTTGCATTTTCTTGACGCCATTTCTTGGAAGGTGGAAGACTTAAAGGACGCAATAAAATGCTTATGACCTTAATCATATTAGGCGAGCCGTATGAAATAATAAAAAGCATTTACTTAGAATTATTTACTTATTTACCTTAATTATGTAACTACTACTTAATTATGTAAATACTAACTTATGCTAATCCATCCCTGTTTCGCGACAAATTAACATTAAGAAAAGTTATTATTATGTAATTTAAATAATCAGCTAAATATAAATTAATCAATAACTGTCTATTAGTAAATAAATGATTAAAATTAATTTAGTAGTTTGAGAGTTTGTCGCCCAAAACTAAACAAACAAAACAGAAGTATAGCCGTACTATAAATAGTATTGTTAAAACAAAAAGTGCAACACTAAATCAAATATGAGATTAAAGGAAGAACCTTTGTGGCATTATCAATCACCGCCACTATTTACCAATCATGCGTTAATGCACTATGAAATTTGTATATGTAAGAGTAATAAGAGTAATCTAATATGTAAAACCAAGAATTTCGTTTTTGGTCATCGTAACGCGGGCGGAGCCGCGGGCAGTGCTAGTTAGGTATAAGAATAGAATTTGCCTATCTATAAAAAAAATAACTGTGTCCAAAATTTATTTTATTGATAGCACTAAGGCTCGTCAATCGCTATTAAATAAAAAAAAATAAAAAACAAAAAAAGAAAATCGGTTGATAAAGACATGAGGAAAAAGTTACGGATCTGTTTTGTCGTTGCTTATTTATATATAGACAACTACACACTTACCTTATTATATAAAATATTTGACAAATCCTTCACGTTATGAGATTCAGGATACAACCCTGACATTCCCGTTATGAAGACTCTATCTCCAGATTTTCCACTTTCCACCCCTGGCTCCACAAAAGTTTTATTTGCGTCATTGGGTGCCATTGTCTGAAATACGAACGAAATATTTTTATCTGTATAAAACTTATCTTAACTAGAAATAAGAATGAAGTAACTTTTGTTATTATTGTTACATTTTACAACATAGGCTTAGAATTCAGTTTTGGTTATAACTGTTACTAAATTTTAGTATGAAATAAATACCTATAGAACAACACCTATTAGGTTACAAAAAATCTTTGAGAACGACTACTAACAGCAACAAAAATTCTTCTAACAGATTTTTATAGTGTGGATTAGTTTTATATAAAGTGTGTGCATTAATTTAAATTTTTTTATATTGATTTAATTTATTTAACCTTTGCACGTAAGCTATTAATATTCGATTTGGGAATAGAAAATATTCGGTGGTCATAAGCTCAACAATATTTTGAATTTACCATGTAAATGTAGATAGAATTGAAATGGTTACGTATGCGTATGTTTGATACATCACGCTTGAATGGCTGGACGGTTTTTGATAAAATTTACTTAAATAGACTATAACCTAGATATACGTATAATAATACATAGGCATTACTGTTAGTAAAAAAATGCCATAAAGTACTACCTGTTTATATAATAATTTTAATAGAAGAGACACCCCAGGGAAATGTTAAGTAGTTAGTAGGTACTTGTATAGACTCAGAATTTTGAGGATAAATAGGCGGGTGTAATGATTTATTACTAAATATTTACACCGACTCTCAAATTGTTAAAATTGTGGGCTTTCTCTTTTTTTTGAAGTTGGTTAAACAATAACGACTGGCTCTATTGGGTGAAAGAACTATTTTTAACGTTATATATACATTTTTTCTATTTCAATATATTAAAAACAGCAGTAAACTGTATTATAATATTTAAATAGTAGAATTAATTACGAACAACAAAGCCCTAATAAATGCAAATGATATATAACAATGAAATAATGATAATCAATTAATGTTTATTGTGAAAAACATTATATTCAAAGAATTATTATTCTACGTTACAAATCTACAATTATAATAAATTGTATATAAAGAAGTACACTGCATACGCAATGCACAAAAGTAATTCCTGTTTTAGATTCTAATTTATATCTATTTTTTTATTTAACCAATTTTGAATTTGTTTTTATTAATTGGTAAAAAAAATTGAGTTTTAATAAAAAAAAATCCTGATTTGATTTACAAATTCTTTTACTATTAAATATCTATAAATTAACCTTGGCTATTTATTAGACTACCTTGTATGTAATAAACTTAGTTTTTAGTAAGAAAGAACAATACTTGATATGTGTAAGTCACTAAGCCCGAGCGCTGAAGACAGAAAGAAGTACGTAATCGTGTATGAGTATATAATCGTAATACGAGTATAAAACGGAAATGCCTCCGGGATATCTGAATTCCGGGTACTTTCTATAATTGCGTGAGTAAATAGAATATTTTGCAGTTCATTTTAGCAGTTACGGAATGGATTTTTTTTATTTTTTATTTACTTACTAGTGATTTATTTACTAATGTTTAAAACTGTTCATTTACGTAAACCAATTAAGTATATTGCGAGACATTAACATACGTTATTTAACATATTAATAGTAAATATACTATTTAATTTGAAATATTTTTCAGTTACTTTTCTTATTTCAGTGTTAACTTTTCATTCACCTATATACAGAGTGGAACAAATCGATGAGACATGGAAGAAAAGTACCTTAATTATTGAAGTTATTAAGATTTACTCAAAGGAAACATTTTTTTATTTTTAAAAATAATAATAACTGCGTTTAATTATTTTTTTAACTTATCTAAACCGGGAATCGAACCAAATAAAAATGCAAAAAAGGACACCGTCACTATTTTATCGAATTAATCAATAGAGTCTATGGGAAATCTCTCGAACAAACATTGCGTCTTAGAATTGAAGAAAACGATGAAATCTTACAAATTATGAATATCGACTCTAACATCGTGGAACAAACACACAGGACATGTAAGTGTATTAAATACTGAAAATATCAAGTTGCACTCAAAGGAAACATTAAACAGTATTTTATCGAATTAATGAATAGAGTATATGGTAAGGATGAAATGTCGCGAACGAAAATTGTATGTTACAATTAATGAAAATGATGAAATCTTAATAATAGCACATACCAATCCTTATATATATATATATTATAAATTCCACCCCTAAAGGGGTAAAATATGGGATGAACGGTTGTATGGAAATCCATCATTTTTAAACTTAGAAGCATGAAATTTTATATACAAGTTTCTGGTTAGAAATAAATAAATATATACTTCAGTGTTTTTGAAAATCTATTCCCTAAAAGGGCGAAATAAGGGTTGAAAGTTTATATGGAGAGTCCGTCATTTTTGAAGAAAGTTTGTGTTTTATTATTTGTGTCTTGATTGAACTGATAAACAAACTACAAACATGTATTTCAAAGTTTTTAAAAATTCCACCCCTTAGACGAGAGAAGGGTTGGCAATTTATTTATTTTTCTTTTGAAGGGTTAGCATTTTTGTATTGACATATTTTTGTAAATCCGTATTGTCGGTGGTTAATGAGCTGGTTCTCTTCTAGGTATGCTAGAAGCCTGGTATTGATCACGCGCTCCATCACCTTTGAGAGTATAGAGGTTATCGCAAGGGGCCGGTAATTGGACGGGTCTATGCGGTCACCCTTATTGGGAATAGGGTGAACAATGGCAACCTTCCAAGAGGACGTGTTATGATTCATTAATTTTAGTGCTAATATTGTTAGACATATTTAAAGTTACCTATATTTCTTGTAATTAACTAAAGTTTCAATGAAATTATGTTTTATATTTTAAGTATGATTTTATAAATTAAATACATTAATTGATTACTATGATTTAAAGATTACGCCGGAAGTAGTTGGAGTTACATTAAAATTATTAAAAAGGTGGGTTGATGGAAATTAAAATTAATATATAAGGAGTGCTTTCTATGATTGGGATTGATTCTTGTGCAGGAAGAGTTACTGTGTAATTATGCTGAAACAGTGTTGTGTAAATTCTAGTATAAAGCAGTGATATATGCAGTGTGTTGTAATTCTTATATGTAAATCAATAATTATTATACGTTTGAAGTGTACGCTGGTGGTTTTCTTCACAATCAGAAGAGGGAAAACAACCCAAGAAAAAAAGGAAACAGGAATGTTAATGTCTTTGACAATTATTTTATTATGTTATATTTATAATTTTATTGAAGAATAATTTATATATATTTTTTAATAATTGTAATTTATAAGTTACGCCCACGTGAAATTTTTAAGCGTCATTCAGGACGGTAGTTGCGTAAAATGTCTGGTCAGGGCAACTCTCTGACGATGTTATGCGTAAATTGTTTTAATGTGCGAGAATGCTTGGCCAGGGCAACTCCCTGGCAGTATTTCTACATTATAGCATAATATGGACATAGTGCAGGAAGTGTCGGTGCGTGATCGGGGCTACTCTCCGATAGCATCCACCACGTTTCTGTCTATAACCAATTACTATAACCTACTGTGTGGCACTTAATTATTTTATTATGAAAAATTAACTACAGAGTATATTTATGTTAATGATGCATTTTTATTTTATTTATTTTTTACGTGAGTATCATTGTGAGGTATACATGACAGGATACTATGTTACGTCTTTTAATACAATACGTGTTGTGTGTGGTCAGGGCTACTCCCTGGTAATGTAACACGTAGATTACACGATAACGTGAAGACTCATTCCAGTTGTATTCATATATTTATTATGATACCCACAATTATTTGATTTATGAATTCATTGAATTTTTTATTTTGTTTTTTGTATATATATATACATCTATACATGTAATAAAATTGTAACTAATCCGAGTCTGTACATTTATTATTTCTTTTTTGGAAAATCTTATTGAAGTACTTTTTTTTTTTATCGATACAGAAGCCAAATCTATAGTTTTTTGGATTTTTTTGTCTGTCTATCTGTTACCGCATCACGGGAAGACCACTGTACAGATTTTGATGAAATTTGGCATGATGATGGCTGGTTGTCCGGGTCAATATGTAGGACACTTGCTTGTTCCTATTTTAAGTAAAGTTTTTGAGAAAATAATTTATAATACATTGAATGATTTCTTCGAAAGGAATAATTATTTACAAAGGATCAATTTGGTTTTCGTAAAAACAAAAGTATAAAAATGGCTGTCTATAGCTTTCTTAAGTTATGTCTAATTTAAATGATAAAGTTCCTGTGTGTGCTTTATTTACTTAAAGGAGGCTTTTGATTATGTTGAATAAATAAACTTTTTCACTATGGTGTTACAGGAAATGTTTTAGAGCTCATGAACAATTTGGATAAAACTAATTTAATGTGTTCTTTAAAAACAGGAAAAATAAGTTAAATGCTTTGGATATCAATTTTGAGGGTAAGGAAATAAAGCAGGTGGATGTAACAAAATTTTTAGGTCTCAATATTGGTAATAATTTAAATTGGAAAAAGCATATTGAGGAGGTAAGCATAAAATTACGAAAATTTTCTTTTGCGCTCCACGTGTTTGCCAAAACGGTCAATGTTTCCACCTTAATAACTGTGTATCATGCTTATGTTGCTTTTTTGTTAAGGTGTTGTATTATTTTTTGGGGTAATTCGGTAGATAAATTAGCATTCGAAGCAAATGTATCCGAGCAATATTTAATTTGCGAATAATAGAAAGATGCAAACTATATATTTGGAAATTATAATATAATGACGTTACCAAGTGTGTGCATTTGTGAGACTATTATTTATGTTAGAAATCAATATTTATTTGAAAATTGTAATGGTGTAAGACATGGGGGCCTTACTTCGCCACCCTCGATGTGAGACTGACCTTTTCTCGAAGAGTATTTTCTGTACTGGGCCACTTTTATATAATCATTTACTTAAATGTATTCTTGAGGTTAATGAAATTAATATATTTAATCGAAGATTGAAGAAATTTTTATTAGAAAAGACTTATTATTCTATTAATGATTATGTTTTGGATAAAGTCTAACATGTAATTTTGAGTATATTGTATTTATGAATTGTTATTAAATCGTATTGTTCCATGCTCTAAGGCTGAGCTTGGCTGGACATTGTTAATATTAATATTTAAATCTATTATGTTATAACTTGTATTTGAATTTGAACTTTTAACTGCAGAAAAATGTCTCATGTCTGAGCTGAACGTTAATACGTAGTTACGGTTGGAAACGTTTATTATATTTCACATAATGAATATTAGTATGATGATGATGGTGGTTAAAAACTTATGAATCAATTGTAATGGGTATTGGGTCTGGACTGATCCGATAGGAGTGAGCCATGTGTTGTTTATCGGGTTTTTTTAATACATGGTTTATATTAAATGCCGAAAGAGCTAGGCTGGTGGCCGCTAGATTGATAGATGGGTTTGCTGGCTGGAATGAGTGATCTATGTCCGATCGCTGGAATGAGTGATCTATGTTTGATCACTGGATTGAGTGGTCTATGATTGATCACTGGATTGAGTGGTCTATGTTTGATCACTGGAATGAGTGATCTATGTTTGATCACTGGATTGAGTGGTATATGTTTGATCACTGGATTGAGTGGTATATGTTTGATCACTGGATTGAGTGGTCTATGTTTGATCACTGGATTAAGTGGTCTATGTTTGATCACTGGATTGAGTGGTCTATGTTTGATCACTGGATTGAGTGGTCTATGTTTGATCACTGGAATGAGTGATCTATGTCTGATCGCTGGAATGAGTGATCTATGTTTGATCGCTGGATTGAGTGGTCTATGTTTGATCACTGGATTGAGTGGTCTATGTTTGATCACTGGATTGAGTGGTCTATGTTTGATCACTGGATTGAGTGGTCTATGTTTGATCACTGGATTGAGTGATCTATGTTTGATCACTGGATTGAGTGGTCTATGTTGGATCACTGGACTCGATTGGAAGTGCTTCAGTTATGCCCCATGTGACAGAGATGGATCAGAGGGCTTTACTCCAGAAAGGCCCAATCGACGTCAAAGGAGGTCATCTTCTGGTGATGCTAAAGTACCAGCTAAAATTAAACGATTATCCGATTACCTAACAACCGAAGACCTGAAGAAATTTATAGCAGCGCTTCGAGATAATGCAAGTAAGACTAGGAACTCTACTATGTAGTTCCGGAATTTCATCAAGATAATAGATTACAAAATGTTGAGCGATGGCTAAAGAAAGTTAACGAATGTGCCGTAATTTATGAATGAGATAGAAATTAAGTTATACTTTCAATTATATGAATCTTTACCAAAGCTCAAAAGTTAGTTAAAATTAGCAAGGCATTCCCGAAAGGTAAAAACTTGAGAATATTTTTATGATAAACTTTCATTATTAAGTAGATATGATATTACTGGACGAAAGGCAGTTGATTGTATTATTTTCGGAATAACTAATAACTCTGTACGTAATAGACCTCAAGCTCTTAAATGTAGTGAACCAGAAGACTTGTTAAATTATTTAGCTTCACCACAGTTTAACCAGATATAGTAATACCTTTATGAAACGAGATTTTAGAAATGGTCATAACATTTTACCAGGTAATACAAATGGACAAAATAACTTCACGTGTTTTAATTATCAAGAACTAGGTCATACATATAATAATTATACAAAACCTATTGTGAAATGTAAGTAGAATAGGACATAACAACGTAATTGTGTGTAGGTAAATTGCATCTAAAGCGAAAAGTATATTTTCTTATTAAAATTAAAAATGTGTGTGGTATATTAAATTAAATTAATGTCAAGTTTTTGAGTGCATTTATAAATTTGGGTATCATAAAATATTCTATGGCTAATGTGCTGGACCTTAAAAAAATAATGAATATCTGCCCGTCATTAGAGGCTTTGGTAGTTATATAATTAATTTAAGTTATATAATTAATTTAAGTTATATAATTAATGCAGTTAGGAAAATTAAATAAAAAAAACTTAACGGATATTAACACTGCCCGACTTGTATATTTTAGTTATTTTCATAGTATTTTATCGTACGGAATACTTCTTTGGGGCAGTGCCGCGCAAATTAATTCGGTATTTATTCTAAAAAAAAAAAAAGAGCAGTACGGGCTATTTATGATCTAAGAGCTCGTGGTTCGCAATTATACTGTGTAATATATTTGTTAAACAATTGTATTAATAACCATTATAATTTCAAGACGAGGAAAATAAGAACACAGTAAATCAATATAATAAGCTTTATTTTATCACTCTTTTACTTTAAACGTTTTATAATGTTACTTCAACTGTCGTATTTCCCTTTAATACAACAAAATTCAATGTCATTTTAACGATTACTTTATGTCACTACTATTAACTAATCACAGGAAAGCGCTTTATTTTCCACTATTTACACATGAATTCAACACTATTTTGATCAATAAGTTTGCCAACATAAATTTAGTATTATTTTCACAACTAATACTTATCTGGTCTGTCGTAATGAACGTCTTCCCCAAAAACTCCCCTCCAACGGTTATCTTTTGCTTTTTATATGAATCAGCCGGAAGTTTTTATTAAATAGCACAACCGTATTTCAGAATTTTTAAATGCAATAATATAACTTGAGAATTATTAATGTCTTACTGTTTGATTTACTTTTTTTTTTGGAATTTATTACAAAATTAGTAATTCGAAAATAAGTTTAATTTTAAGATATTAACTTTTTAACATCAATATAATTTAAAAGCAAAATCAATAGACATTCCATATTAATTTAAAAGTAGTCAAATTATCTCCCATTAATTATATAAATTTATCAATGACTTAATTAAAATATTATTATTATTTATGATTCTCAATTATGTATAATATTTTATTATGTACAATCTTACGACTCCGTGTAAGCCAGTTTAACATATTATTTGTTCGCAAAAATCTAAAGATAGACACACAAGAAACACTAGGAATAGAAATAAGCTTGTTAAACCTAGACTTCGGCTCCAAAAGGTGAATAAATCCTTCGTGGGCCTGAGTATACGCAGATATAATAAGATTCCACAAAATGTCCTAGATTTATCTTTTCAAAAATTTAAGGATAAAATTAAAAATGTTTTATTGGGCAAAGCATATTACACGGTTCAAGAGTTTCTTGCTGATGAAAATGTGTGGAATTGAGTATTATTGACTCATATGCGGGCTATCTACATGATATATTAATAAAATAAATGTAATTTCGATATTTAAAAGAGCAACTGTTGAGTATCTTGCCGGCTTCTGAGCCGGTGGTAGATTCCTCACGGACAGACTTCACTGATGCTTACATTAAATGCTTTTGAATCAAGTCTATTTGAATTAAGTTTATTTCATTTCATTCCATTTAAACTAAGTTAATATTAGGATTAACTAAATCGATGCAGAATTTATTAGCGGTATTAATAAGTGGCAATAAAACAATAGTATTCGTTATATTATTTATAATGATAGATGAAGGGAAGTTATTTATTGTTCCATATAAAATCTCTAACTATGTTCCCGGTTTTAGTACCATGGGATATGAAAGCGTTTCGCATTAAGTAGATGAAATGCAGCCTTGGATTCATGTTCAGGTAATAGTTAGACAAATCTTCTGGTTCTGAATATAGCTCCTCAAGCTCGGAGAACAGTGATACTGAAAAATAAAAGTATTTAAGTTTAATCTAGTGTAGTATAATCTGGTTTATATTAATGTTTATATATAACGATATTTTTTTTTGCTTGTATTACATGCTGTAATTATTAATATTGTTTTGAAATTATAATAAAGAATCATAAACATACCTTACGCCGAGTGTTGTGAGATTTGCGTGCTCCGGAGATAGCACGCATGTCGATGGCCGAGTGTTATGATTCATTAATTTTAGTGCTAATATTGTTAGACATATTTAAAGTTACCTATATTTCTTGTAATTAACTAAAGTTTCAATGAAATTATGTTTTATATTTTAAGTATGATTTTATAAATTAAATACATTAATTGATTACTATGATTTAAAGATTACGCCGGAAGTAGTTGAAGTTACATTAAAATTATTAAAAAGGTGGGTTGATGGAAATTAAAATTAATATATAAGGAGTGCTTTCTATGATTGGGATTGATTCTTGTGCAGGAAGAGTTACTGTGTAATTATGCTGAAACAGTGTTGTGTAAATTCTAGTATAAAGCAGTGATATATGCAGTGTGTTGTAATTCTTATATGTAAATCAATAATTATTATACGTTTGAAGTGTACGCTGGTGGTTTTCTTCACAGACGGGACTTGTCTAAGGGAGTAGAATAGAGTGAACAGGCGGGTTAAGACCGGTGTCAACTCTGAAGCACATGTTTTGAGCTAGGGATATAAGTACTTAACGCACTTTACGTTACGTGAAGCTTACTTCGGGCATCATGCTATTATACTGCGAGATGGTAGGCAGCGATAATCTCCTGTCATCAAGAGTTGAATTCAATGCAAAGAATGAGCACAGTAGATCTGCTTTCTCTTTTGCAGAATGTGTCAGCATGCTATCCGGTTTGCACAGGGTTGGTATGAAAGATCGACAGAAATTTCCTTCCGCAGCTTTGGCGGGAGCCCAAATACACGTAATCCAGATGGAAGGCTTAGAAGTCTCTCGCCAATGCTGCGGATATGATCGTCTCTTGCCCTAGCCATTAGTGTCTTGCATGATCTAGAAGCAACATTAAATTTCTTTTTAAGACATAAAAAAAACCTCTAAAGAGTAAGAAAATAAAATTTCTCTCTTAGCCTTTTAACTTCATTAAAAGTACGTATTAATATTTTGATCGGGGGACCGCTATGTGAAGAAGTACAATTAGTTATACCAACATAGGTATAACGAATAGAATATACCTATTAGTTTCAAATTGTACGTATGATTTTAATCTAACTTACAAGGTCTACCAAGTTCCTACAGTGTTTCGATATTGTACCACTTCTATAAGAGGCGTTAGCTTGAGAGCCACGCACCATGCGTGGTGTGCGGCACGGAGGGCACGGGCGTCACAGAGTGCGGCGACCCGAAAGGGCACGTGAGGGCAGACGTCGTTGACTGTTTCTATAAAGTTATATAATCAAGACTGAAAACTAAACGATTGGATATTGTATTGTTACTTACCTACATTGTTTACATAGAGTAGGGTCCTTGTACTCGTATAATCCATATATTAGTATCGATCTTCTTTTTATTTGTATTCTGGTTTTGATTTTATTTATTTAGCGGTCCCCTGACGCGGCGACGTTCATCATTAAAATATTAATAGGTACTTTTAATGAAGTTAAAATGCCAAGAGCATAACTTTTTTTTTACTTTTTGTTGTTTTTTTTTTTTGTGTCGGGGGCTACTTAAAATTATTAACTATATTTTCACTTCATTCTTTTTAAATTACTCGTGAACAGTAATTCTAATAGATAACTCTCATTAAGACTGTTCTTATGAGCCCACACACGATGTATCTGCAGTATGTTTCTGAAGAATTGACCATCCCGCAGACTATTTTATGGTCTTGGAAATACCACCGAAGTAACAGTACACCGAATTTCAAATCAATCGGGTCTCTGAAAATTAGTAAGGCCCTCTTGTCAAGTAGAAAATGAGCTGATGACAATCAAACGACTAAATAGATCTTTATAAGTTATAATTAAGAACCATCTCGATCACGTCAGCTTTGAATAAAAAGAAATCTCATTAAAATTGGTCCATTTCTTTAGGTGCTACGATGCCAGAGACACTCCTCTTTTTGCGTTGGAGGTAATTGTATATGTAAATAAGATGTCAAATATTCAGTTCACGGAGAGTTGAAATTGTACCAAGATAAATTTTTTTGAGGGTAGGAGTGAAAGTCGACACACGGTTTTTAACAGCTGTTTTTTATTCATATTATTATAAGGTATTTTTCAATTGTTTTCAAAACTTAATATGTGCTTGTAAGTAAGGCCTACTACCTGCAAGAGTTATCCTTTATTTATTTTACTGTTTTCTTCAATAAATATTACAATGGAGTCCATTAAGGAATCACATTCTGCACTCACTGATATGTTCAATACCAGGATGAATGATTTACAGCAAGACTTAAATAAGACCTCAACACCTGTCTCAAATCATTCCTTGCCAGCGGAATTCAGTACCTTCAGAAGTAATACTTTCTTAGATTTACGCGAATATTAGACATATTAGACATTTAAATAAAACTATCTTTTCGGATTTTTTCGCGGATTTATTTTGATTTTTGATTTACAATTAATATTTTACATTTGTAAATATAATTCTTAATTAATTTTAATTTTCTAAAGTAGACATAGAACAATTATGTGGCTTAAATAATTAATATTTTATTTATCTTTATGGATATAAATATAATAATGGTAACACTAAAAATATAGATTATTAAACAATAATGCAATTATAAGTTTTCCAAAAAATTGAATTAATTATAATGATAATAGCTAAAATTATATAAATAATATTCCATATTTCAAGTATAAAATTAAAATTATAAAAATGTTTAAAATTAAAATTAACAAATATTGTAAGGTACTTTGATGCCAATTTTTCAAAATTTTGAATTCATTTTTGTTAATTGTGGGTAGGCTGTCTGTAACAACTATATAATGCTTTTGAGACATCTAACACCTTAGTCTCTCCCGTGACCATGATTGCTGTAAAGCAATCGAAACGTCGGGAAACAAAAATCAAAATAAATCCGCGAAAAAATCCGAAAAGATACTTTTATTTAAATACCTTCAGAAGTTTTATTCTTTCTGCGCTAAAAACCTTACAATGCCAGGTTGAATACCTAGCATTAGAAATTGACCGGCAAGAAATGCGAAGGCGGCATAAAATGATATTATTTCATGGAGTGTCTGAACAGAAGACCGAGGATACAACAGCAAAGATTACTGGTTTGGTTGCACCTGGACTTTGCTAATTTTTCTTCTGGAAGTATCAAGCAAACCTACCGCTTGGGCCATTCCTCTGACAAGCTTAGACCGATTGTCGTAAAGTTTTCCGATACTGCAGTGCGTAACAAGGTATGGTTTAGCAAAACCAAACTTAAAGGGACAGGCATCACACAGTCCGAGTTCCATACAAAGAGCAGACATAACACCTTCTTGGAGGCTTGGCAACGCTTTGGTATTGGCAAGTGCTGGACACGCGATGGGTACATTTATATAATTGCTTCTGATGGTTCTCGACATCGTGCAGACTGCAAATTGGATCTCAACTCAGTTGAAATGTTTGTTGTTGAAGTCAGACTAAATCTCCGACACAAATTTCATTGCAACTAAGAATACGGATAAAGTGACAGTTCCTCGCGTTAAACGTACAGTGAAAAAATAATTTGTATTACTATTTCTATTTTTTATGCAAAAAGTGATTTTTATTCTTTTTAATGTTTCTTGTTTGTTTATTTTTATTTTTTGTTACGATTAGGTTGTCATTACTGATTGTGATAGATTATAAAATAAATTGTCAATAGACAACCTATCTCTGTACTGTTTGTGTTGTCTATGTAATTAGTCTATGGTTGCATAATTTGTTTACTTTCATATTTAATTAATCTAATATTTTGTTTGTAGATTTATTATTTATTTATGGTTTGCATTATCTTCCAGGGCCTCAAGTCTGCTATTTTACATGAATTGTCATTATGAAACAATGCAATTTTAATTCAATTACCATTGGTCCAAAATTTCATAGTCTACTAAATTTACAATGGTCGATCAATAGTCTTGTCATTGGATTGTAATTGAGTTGTAGTAGAAAGGGAATCGGTATTGCCACTAGCTCAAAAAGCGTTCGCCGAAATGAGTTTTAGGCTAGGTTCGATTATATATGTTATCAATTTAAATTTTAAAGACTAAGCATGATGTAAAATTATCATAAAAAACAAAAAAGATAAATTTTAAGTGCAATCTAAAAAATAAAACGTCCAAAATAAATAAGTTTCATCTGTAACTGTCGAATTGGCATTAAATGTCAATATTATTTGATAAGTCAATTTGTTCGTCTCCGCCGATATTCCATCATTCCGACGTAGTCTTGGAATAAGTGGAGCTAGCTCCTCCACATGTGAGAAGAAGTAACCACAGCATTAATACGTAAGAATATCAATACCTCGGGGCTCAAAGGGCGTAACCGCCATTTTGGCGAAATTGACTTTTGAATGCAGTCCTACTAATTTTTTTCTCCTCTATCGATCTGTATATTTAAAGTCTTTCAATTCGCCAAAAAATGGCGTTTACGACCCCATTTTTTGTAGAAAATAAAACAGATATTTTTAGTTTTTGTGTCGTAACAGCAATCACTGTTAATGGTCATAAATGCGAGGGTAGTAAGCGACACCGTAGATGATACAAATGTTTTTACGCCCAACATTTTACATCGAAATATTTGTAGTTTTGGGTCGTAAGAGCAATCACTCATATTGATCAATAAATGTGAGGGTAGTAAACGACATTTTTTATGATTTTATTTAGACTATTTTTATAATGAATAAGACTAGTTATTGAACAGTTTTTAGGTTAACTTTTTTTTCGAAAGTTTAAGTAGCTTTTCTGAAGCCATTTGGCATTATGACTCTAAAATGAAAGTCGTTTTTATCCATCAGCTTTAGTTTTTGAAAAATGGCTTATGTGTATTTTTGTAAAAAACTCAAAGAAATCATTATAAAAATAAATTTAATTTGCGAAAGCCGCCAAAAATGATTTTTTCAATGAATTTAACATTTCTTGTGGGTCTTGTTCAAAAGTTTAGCAGTAATCTGCCCTGCAGTAGCAGTAATGTGTAACATTCCTGCATAGTTTGAAAGTGTTGATGGACTATTTCTTCTTGTTTATCACTTAAGTCAGCGTGATTTTCAGGAAATTGGTCTTGATAAGAGTGTAAATAATGAAATTCTACGATCATGTTTCAACCAATATTTTTTAAGTATATTTTTGGGCAAAATTTGATAGTTTGGTACTTTAATATTTACAAAAAAAGTTTTTTCAATTACTGACACAAATGATTTCTATGCATTAGACTGTTTAATTTATTGTTTTGACTTAATTTAGCTAGCAGTTTAATTTGTGGCCTATTAAATATTTCAGCTTTTAATTTTCCCGTATTTAGTTAAAGGAATTTCTTTGCAATAGACACAAAATAATTTCCATTTGTAATGAGCACCTTAACAAATTGCTCATGTTGATGGTAAAAGGTGGTATAGACTTTTGAGCTTTTGTAGATAGCAAAGCAGGTCCTTTAGCATATAGTAAATTAGGATAAATCTATTTACGGTTATTTTATTTAATACTATTTAGATTATCAAAGTCAAAATAACAGTCATGATGGTAGTTTATAGGTTCTCGCCAAACATAGGGGTTTTGAAATTCAGGGAACTTCTTTTTCTACTTGACCATAGTCCGAAACGCAACAGTACAATTTTAACAATGATTTTTGGGTATCCATGGCTTGTAAATTACACAATTGTTCTTTGAAATCCTACTATAAAGTTATAAGCAGTTTTTTTCATTGATTTTCGATTCAGAAGCAAACATACTGCGAATTGTATAAAACACGTATTCTTGATGAAGATTTATCACAATAATTTTATCCTTCTGATATCAACAGTGTGCTAAATTCGTAAAGTATCAAGAAGCTGTGTACGAAAAATAAAAGCTGTTAGATAGAAACGGCAGGTAGATTTAAATTTACTGTAACTAATATAAAGGAAAAGTAAAAAAAACCCGGAAAAGTTTAGAAAGTACTATTTTGTAGCTATGTGTAATTATTTATATAATTAGTTATTGAATTTAGGTATGCTAAGTTAATAAAGTCCATATAAAATTGCAATTAAATATCAAATAGTGTTTAATCGATTGAAGAAAACAAAATAATTATCTATAAACTGATAGAACTAGTAGGCACATTGACGGTTACAACCATCACTCATCACACATCCATTAATTTTTGGGGTGTAAACGCCTTAAACACGCAGTTTTCCGGGGCGTATAGGAAAGCTATTTTTGTTACTTTTAAATCTATTTGAAATATAATTTTACAGTATTCTGCATCAAGAAAAAATTAAACTTTTGGTCTAAGAATGGTTTATTTAGGCCAAAAATCATAAAAGTTATGTCGAAAATAATATTATAGTTTTTGTTTTTTGGCTCTCCTGTAAAATCAAGTTTTGGCGCTTACGCCCTTTGAGCCCCGAGGTATCGATATGTTAAATAATAATATATTCACTTTCCTGACACTCCAAATGCCAGACAAGCAATTAGTCAAAGGTACTTATGCTTTCATAACTATACAATACTTATCCTGATATCATGGATATGTATCACAAAAAATATTGATATGTAATTTTAAACTTGTTCATTTTTGGACATAAAATTAATATAAGTTTAAACCTATTATACCTACCTTTGTTTGTTTGAAAACTATTAAATATTTATTCTAATAATTGAAGATTTTACTAAAATTTTGTTTATATTCAATAACATTAATTAATTTTCCGTTTTGGAACATGATAACATGCAAGACTATAATGAGAGGATTATCACTGAGAGAGAGAGAAGATCCACCACTGATTTAGAGGCATGAGTATTAAGGGATCAATTAGTAAAAAGATTACAGCAACAATAATTATTAACTTTTATGTTATAAGTTTATTTTAATATTTGGTGGCAATCAATCTATTGTAATTTACCACAAAAAATATTGTATCATGTATATCTATCTATGAATAGTATGTATATAAATTAGGTGTTAAATGAAAAAGAGCTAAGTAAAATAATTTGAACCATTTTAATGTTTAATTTTTAATCTTAATAGCTTACCATATTAGAAGTAAGAATGTTTGAACTATTTAAAAAATAATCTAATCATAATAAAAAATAAAAAATAATTTAATTATTTTCTAATTTACCAATCTAATCTTTACAAAATTTATTAGCTAGTTTATCTAATATATCTAACATTCTTAAACCTAAAGTTTGCCATTCCCTCTGAGTCTACACTACCATTTCTCTTATCCTATTTTGCTCCCTATTTGCTGCATTCTGAATGCTCTCCATCCAAAATCAGAATTTAAATGAACTTGACTTTATATGAACCTGGCTTAAAGGAGGCCAATTTAATTTATTTAATGCCAATTTCAAAATGTCCTTGACCTTATTCTAAACATTTTACTTAGGTTCACACACTTCAAATATTGGTTTAAGTGATCCAAACATCAAACAAACATTGCTTTTATGCAATGACTGCACAATGGCACATATGTAAGTGATAGTTCAGTGGCGTTCCAGTGGTCATTAGAACTGTCAAAATATTAACAGACTACGCAATAAATTCGATCATTGACTATGTTTTATAATATATTCAGTCTATTATTGCTTTATTTTGCAAACAAAATGTATGGAGATAATGGCTTGAATGACTTTTTTCTATCCTTTTCCTCTAACTCTGAAGGTGCCAGCAGCAATGACAGTTTTTATAGTATCCCTGCCCTTAATGATACACTTGATATGCATTTGTCAGGTGCTCTGAAAAATTTTAACATAATTCATATTAATGCACAGAGTTTTCCAGCACACCATTCTTATATGTTATCTAGTTTTCAAAATAAAAATATTCACGCTATCTTAGTTTCCGAATCGTGGCTTAAGCCATGTCTACCGTCAACTTCTTATAGACTCCCAAGATTTTATTGTATTAGAAATGATCGTATTGGGAGATGTGGTGGTGGTGTAGCCATCTATCTGCGTTCCCACATTCCTTTTTCCGTCATTGACTTGTCTCAATCACAGGATAACGCAGAGGCTGAAGACTTGTTTATTGAAATTATTTTCCCAAATGCTAAAATACTCCTTGGTGTGTACTACAACTCTAGTTTAACAATTAATTATTTCTCTTCATTTGAAATTCTGTTAGACAAGTAAAGACCTTTTTACGAACATACTCTGTTGATGGGAGATATTAGTACCTGTCTCTTAAAGAATGACCACCGAGCTAGCCGCCTTCGTGGTGTAGTAGTTGGAGCAAATTTAATTCTTCCTCTAGGTCCTACTCATAAGTTTCCAAATTACAGTTCCGCACTTCTTGACCTAATTATTATTTCTTCCACTGACTACGTAATTAAACATGGTCAGGGCTCTGCTCCAGAGTTTTCGTATCATGATCTTCTCTACTTATCTTATAAACTAAAGCCACCAAAAGCAAAATCGAAGGTTCTTCTGCAGCGCAATTTTGCTAGTATGGATGTAGAAAGCCTACGAGAAGACGCTGAATGGATTGACTGGTCGGTTGTTTCAAAAGCAAAGACCATGGATGAACAATTGTCCTTTTTCACGTCACTTTTAACCGGACTTTATGATATTCATTCTCTTATTCGACCTGTCCATATGAAACATCTTCCGGCTCCTTGGCTTACCCCTGAGATTAAAAAACTTCAGGTGAAAAAGTACATGGCTAAATTGAAGTATGCAACAAATCGTGATATGCAATGATCGTGACAAACGAAAATAGTGCGAACAATAAAACGAAATACATCAAGGCCCGTAATCGTTGCAATATGGTGTGTAGAAGAAGATACAGAAAAGATCTGGAATTTTCTTAAATCTATTGGAGTAGATACAATCCCCTTAATATCGACTTAAATTTGTTAAATCAGCATTTCTCACATTCTGGTACTATAGTATAAACAAATTAAATACAATTCATCAACTTTCACTTTTACCTACTCCTGATATTCCTTATTTTTCATTTAGTCAATGTTCCATTAGTAATGTTAAGAGAAATATTTTGACCATAAAATCTAATGCGGTGGGCACGGATTGCATTAGTCGTAAAATGATTATTCCTGTTCCTGACTTAATAGCTCCTACAATTACAGCAATTTTAAATACCTCCTCATTTTCTCATAAGTTTCTTACTGCCTGGAAAGATAACCAAGTAATTCCTATTATAAAAAAATCTAATCTATCTTCTTTTTTCATCTACACCTAAATCCCCCACATTACATGGCGACCCTGCCATTCGGGCCTCGCGAAATTAACACCGCGTTTCTATATAAGGATTAAGGAATTTGTAAACACGCTGTGGAATAAAATATATCGATACCTCGGGGCTCAAAGGGCGTAAGCACCAAAACTTGATTTTACAGGAGAGCCATAAAACAAAAAAAAATATTATTTTCGACATAACTTTTATGACTTTTGGCCTAAATAAACCATTTTAAGACCAAAAGTTTAATTTTTTCTTGATGCAGAAAACTGTAAAATTATATTTCAAATAGATTTAAAACTAACAAAAATAGCTTTCCTATACGCCCCGGAAAACTGCGTGTTTAAGGCGTTTACACCCCAAAAATTAATGGATGTGTGATGAGTGATGGTTGTAACCGTCAATGTGCCTACTAGTTCTATCAGTTTATAGATAATTATTTTGTTTTCTTCAATCGATTAAACACTATTTGATATTTAATTGCAATTTTATATGGGCTTTATTAACTTAGCATACCTAAATTCAACTTAGATAACTAATTATATAAATAATTACACGTAGCTACAAAATAGTACTTTCTAAACTTTTCCAGTTTTTTTTTTACTTTTCCTTTATATTAAGTTACAGTAAATTTAAATCTACCAGCCGTTTCTATCTAACAGCTTTTATTTTTCGTACACAACTTCTTGATACTTTACCATAAGGTAGGCATGCATTTACTTTTGACGGCACGTTTGGCTCAGTTTGTAGTGACCCTACTTTCTGCGCCAGTGGTCGCGGGTTCGAGTCCCGCTGGGGGCATTCATTTGTGTGATAAGCACGAATGTTTGTTACTCTAGTCATGGGTGTTTATATTTATAATATGTATATATTTAAAGTTGTATATATGTATGTAGTATCAACTATCTGGTATCCATTACACAGGCTTCGTAGCTTACCATGGAACTAGATGGTGATGTGTGTTAATGTCCCACATAATGTCCCACATATTTACGAATGTAGCACACTGTTGATATCAGAAGGATAAAATTATTGTGATAAATATCCGTCAAGAATACGTGTTTTTTATACAATTCGCAGTATGTTTGCTTTATTTGTGGAGAATATGTCTTTAAAAATTATAGAAAATCAATGAAAAAAACTGCTTATAACTTTATAGTAGGATTTCAAAGAACAATTGTGTAATTTACAAGCCATGGATACCCAAAAATCATTGTTAAAATTGTGCTGTTGCGTTTCGGATAATGGTCAAGTAGAAAAAGAAGTTCCCTGAATTTCAAAATCCCTATGTTTGGCGAGAATCTATAAACTACCATCATGACTGTTATTTTGACTTTGATAATCTAAATAGTATTAATTAAAATAACCGTAAATAGATTTATCCTAATTTACTGTCTGCTAAAGGATCCTTTAGAAAGGCTTTGCTACCTAGCACAGCTCAAAAGTCTATACCACCTTTTACCATCAACATGAGCAATTTCTTAAGGTGCTCATTACAAATGGAAATTATTTTGAGTCTATTGCAAAGAAATTCCTTTAACTAAATACGGAAAAATTAAAAGCTGAAATATTTAATAGGCCACAAATTAAACTGCTAGCTAAATTAAGTCAAAACAATAAATTAAACAGTCTAATGCAAAGAAATCATTTGTGTCAGTAATTAAAAAAACTTTTTTTTGTAAATACTAAAGTACCAAACTATCAAAATTTTGCCCAAAAATATACTTGAAAAATATTGGTTGCAACATAACCGTAGAATTTCATTATTTACACTCGTATCAAGACCAATTTCCTGAAAATCACGTCCACTTAAATGATAAACAAGAAGAAATATTCCATCAACACTTTCAAACTATGCAGAAACGATACACATCACTGCTACTGCAGGGCAGATTACTGCTAAACTTTTAAACAAGACCCACAAGAAATGTTAAATTCATTGAAAAAATCATTTTTGGCGGCTTTCGTAAATTAAATTTATTTTTATAATGATTTCTTTGAGTTTTTTTACAAAAATACACATAAGCCATTTTTCAAAAACTAAAGCTGATGGATAAAAACGACTTTCATTTTAGAGTCATAATGCCAAATGGCTTCAGAAAAGCTACTTAATCTTTAGAAAAAAAAGTTAACCTAAAAACTGTTCAATAACTAGTCTTATTCATTATAAAAATAGTCTAAATAAAATCATAAAAATGTCGTTTACTACCCTCACATTTATTGATCAATATGAGTGATTGCTCTTACAACCCAAAACTACAAATATTGCGATGTAAAATGTTGGGCGTAAAAGCATTTGTATCATCTATGGTGTCGCTTACTACCCTCGCATTTATGACCATTAACATTGGTTGCTGTTACGACACAAAAACTAAAAATATCTGTTTTATTTTCTACAAAAAATGGAGTCGTAAACGCCATTTTTTGGCGAATTGGAAGACTTTAAATATACAGATCGATAGAGGAGAAAAAAATTAGTAGGACTGCATTAAAAAGTCAATTTCGCCGAAATGGCGGTTACGCCCTTTGAGCCCCGAGGTATCGATATATTACCGAAGTATCATCATGTATCACTTATTACTTTCGAGTCCACGTCAAGTTATTCGTGAGTATACACCGGTGGTAGGACTCTGTCAAGCCTGAGGAGTCCGACTGGATGGGTACCACCCCCTTATCTATTTCTGCCGCCAAGCAACAATGATTGCATTGTTGTATTCCGGTTTGAAGGATAAGGTAGCCAGCGCAATTACAGGCAAGAGGCATATCATCTTCGTCCTCACAGTGATAACGTACCAGCGGTTCTGAAGTTGCGTTTGATAAAACCTAAGTGCATGAACCGTAGGTGTTATGGGCGACAGGTATCGCTTTCCATCAGGTGGACTGTTTGCTCGATTATCACTGAGTACCAAAAAAAAAAGAGTTTTATTACTGCAGTGAAAATATAAAAAAAACATGGGAAAACAGCAATCAAAAGAGGAGATCATAATAGTACAGACCGCTGCAGGAGGAGCCGGTAATCAAGCTAGCGTTGAGGAAGTCAAGTTCCATTTGTCAACAATTAGTATTCTCTTGACTATCATTGTTCTAGTTATATTGTTGGCGCTTCTGTATGGAGCGTATAGAATATATAAGAGATGTCACATGAATTGGATATCGACGGAATTGAATAGACAAGCATTGAGAAGATCATGTTTTCACCAACCAATAAATCAGAAACCACAGACCCACTCTAAACAAGTACCAGGGGTGTTCACGGAATCAGCGTAAAGTATTTAATTGTGTCGAAAGTGAAATAAAATATGTGTATGGTGAATAAGTGCGCGCTATCGTGTATCGAAATCGTATGAAAAAATGCAAGTACGAATAAATAAAGACAATAACAGAATTATGTGACTTTAAGTGCATTAGTTTAAGTTATAATATTTTTTTTTATTTTACTCATAATAATAAAATTATCTTGTTTACATTCTACATGTTTATGTAATCTATTTCACTATGGTGTTATTGGTAAGTTATGGCCAGGATTTTAGAAGATTTATATGGAGAACTTAAGAATGTATTCAGCCCTTTTCATGTCCCACTGCTAGGCACGGGCCTCCCTTCAATACGAGGGGAATCAGGCCATAGTCCACTACGCTGGCCAAGTGCGGATTGGCGGACTTCACATGTCTTTCGAAAACTTGCTAGGTTCTCTCAGACATGCAGGTTTCCTCACGATGTTTTCCTTCACCGTAAGGCAAGTGGTAATCATGATAGAAATGATTCGCACATGAAAATATCAGAGGTGCGAGACCCGGGATTTGAACCCGCTTCACTCGGTTTCCCAAACGAGCGCGTTGCCACTGGGCTACCACTGCCTAAGTAACTTAAGAATATTAGAGTTTATTTAATAAAAATAGGTCAAATTCGTAGACAAGATACTAATGTTTGTAAAAAAAAAATGAGGCGAATAGTATATTCCATAGGTATAATTGCTGGTTAAGCGACCTGAATGATAGTATAAAAAAAGGAAAAATAAGTTCAGATGATTTTATAGTGCTAGATAAGGGCCGCTAACAATTTATCTCGTTATATACCGAAGTTTTAAATTTGTGTCAGTGTGAATCAAGTGATACGATACTAATAATGGATTCTTTCTATTTGAGGATGGCTTTAAATTTAATCCCTGCGATGACCGATGAGGAATCTAATACAAAACAAGTAATCGACAATATCGAATATTATGACTCTATCCTTAAATCGAAAGAATGTAAAAATAATTTAATAATGTTTGTGCTGAAAAGTAGGCTTTCACAATCAGCTAAATTAAAATTAAACTCTATTTATGAAAGTATTCATGACCTGATAGTAGATATACGTAAAGAATTATTACCTCGCAAATCTGCATCTGCAATTCAATCTAGGTTTCAGATAATTAGAGAAAATGAAATGACTATTTTAGAATACGGCAGACTTATTACAGAATTATTTGTATATTTGACAATAACCTAGGCCAATGGAAATGCTAAAAACTATGACGTTCTTAAGCGTGTAAACGAGAATTTTGCTATTAAAAAAATTGCCAACGGCTTACGAAATCGTAGGCTTAGTACTATTATTGCAGCAAGAAAATTCAGTTCCCTGACAGATGCGATACAAGCTGCACAAGACGAAGAGATGGCAAGCGCTTCTACACCCACGGGAGAAATTCTAGGTATGCATAGTAACACTAATTCTGATTTAATTTATTATAGAGTTAGAGACAACTTCAGAGGTTTTCGTGGGAACTAAAAGCCAAATTCATCATTTAGGGGACACAATCGAGGTTTTCGTGGAAATTCGTCCCAAGGTAACGTTAGCCAAGTTGCTTCCCCACGTTGCTCAATACGTGGAAAGTCAGGTAAGACTTTTAATAACAGTTTTGGTAGCCAAAGGTCATGCGGCGAACACGTTAACACTTTAATTGAAACTCAAACAAAAACGGAAAGTGAACAAACGGGAAATGAATGCTCGGAAAATCAGTTTTTTCGAGACTAGAGAATCAATATTTACTTGTAATTATAATTCACCTTCAGTTAGTATCAGCATTAAAAATAATGATTGTACTTTGCACTGATTACTTGATACGGGCGCGTCAATTTCAGCTATAGAGTATAAATATATAAAAAAGATATAAGTTTCCAATCCATAAAGAGATCACTGCTATAAATGGGTGGCTCTGTTGAGACAATCGGATATATTTGTTTAAATTTACAATATAAAGAACATATATTTAGTCATCGATTCTTTGTTTTTTATTCCTTGCCTTGTAGGGCCGACGGTATTTTAGGTGATGACTTTTTTAGGAAGTATTGTGCTATATTAAATTACGAACATAACACTTTGTCTTTATTTAATAATCATAATGAAAGAATTATTTTTACGTTTTCAACATTGAAGAATAAGGATGACAGTGTATGGAAAATTCCGTCTAGGTCAGAATCTATTCATTATATTAAAACAAATTTAATAGGAGATTATGTGGAGTGCTCGAGAGAATTATGTGAAGGTGTATTTTTGGCTAGCTCAATAGTAACCCCAGTCCATGGGAAATTTCCTATTAGGGTTTTAAATACGACAGAAGAGAATGTCACTTTAAACAGTATTGAACCCGATATATGTAAATTGCAAGATTATTATATAATATGTGCATTTGAAAAAACGGAAAGTAACTCTAAACGTATTAAAAAATTACGGCGCACTAATACGGACGAAGTAAAACGCTTCGACGCATTCGCAAATTATTATCGTAAATTTATAAAAAAATTTGCTGAAATTGCTTATCCTCTAAATTCTTTGTGTAAGAAAAACCAACCATTTAATTGGAACGATAATTGCGAAAAATCCTTTTTAGTTTTAAAAGATTGTCTCTCACAACCACCCGTCCTTCAATACCCTGATTTCTCAGTTAAAAATAATTTTGTTTTACAAACGGATGCATCAGATGTAGCAATAGGAGCAATATTGTCAAATCAGGATAGAAAACCGGTATCTTTCGCTAGTCGAACCTTAAATAAAGCGGAGAAACGATATCCTACTATTGAAAAAGAATTGCTAGCTATAGTCTGGGCCGTAAAGCATTTTCATCCCTATTTATACGAACGAACTTTTACAATACTTACTGACCACAAGCCACTTATTTACTTATTTAACATGAGAGATCCATCCAGCAGATTAATGAAATTTCTAAATGAGATTATATTATAAAGATTATGAATAAATTATTTATCGCGTATAGTTATAAGCTCTAACGAATTAAAAGAGATGGGTGAAATGGTTATAAATGTAATGACTAGAAGACAAAAAAAAAACATTTAGAAACGTCCTCTCTAGGTGATGTGTGTTTTAACAATTTGTCTAAAACTTCGAAAATTATAGAAACTCATTTTATGCCTAGAAAATCTGTAGAGTTACGATTTACAAATAAAAGCGATTTAGATAAATTAAAAGGTACAAAAGAAATTCAAAAAGAGAGTAGTACATTTTTATATGTTCCTAAATAGGAATTATTTTAATAAATCTAAGTTCTCAATCGCAACTGACGCCAAGCGCATTTGTGAGAGAAATTAAAGAATTTTGTAAATCAATTAATATAGAAGAAGTATGTGTTATAAAAAATGAGAATAATCATATATTTTTTATGATTAAATATATAATAGATTGGTCACGGCCGTGGTTATTGGTATTAAAAGACGTTCAAAGAGTTGATGACAAAGATAATCGAAAGGTCGAGCTTAATGATTTTCATATTTTACCTTCCAGCGGTCACGCGGGAATGCGACGGATGTACAACAACATTAAAAAATATTATTACTGGCCAGGAATGGAAAGTGATGTGAGGGATTATGTAAGGAAGTGCGATAGTTGTCAAAGGCAAAAATATTCAATAAAAATAAAGGAGCCTATGTCTATAACAACAACGGCTGGTTCTGCATTTGAAAAAATATTTTTAGATGACCTAGGTCCACTGCCTAGAGATGATAATAACTACTCATATATACTTACTATACACTGCGAATTAAGTAAATATATTGAGGCATATCCTTTGGTTACTAAAAGCACAATCGAAATTGCTAGGTCTCTCGTTTACAATTTCATTCTTAGGTATGGCGTGCCAGCGGTAATTGCAACTGACAGGGGTACCGAATCCACATCAGAAACATTTAAAGAGGTTTGTAAATTATTGCATATTAATCAACTCCAGTCAACAGCATATCACCATCAGAGCATTGGAGCACTCGAAAATTCACATAAGCATTTAGGCGCTTATCTAAGAATCCAGACAAATAACCGTCCAGAGGCCTGGAGTATGTGACTCCAGTTTTGGTGTTTTTCGTATAACATTTCCGTCCATTCTCATACAAAATTCACTCCCTACGAGTTGGTATTTGGTAAAAAATGTATTTTGCCTACAAACTTGACTGGCTCGCAAATAGATCCAATCTATAATTATGATAGTTACTCAGCCGAGTTAAGGTATCGTATTCAAGTATCACAGAAAGAAGTGCGTGAAAATTTAATAGAAAGTAAAATGCATGGAAAGCATCAATATGACAATACCATTAACCCAGTAAATTTACGATTTAGTCTTGCTAAAAAACGAGTCTGGCAATAAACAAGATAGCATTTATTTAGGTCCATATGTTGTGTTGCGTGATTTATCACCTAATGTGGAAATAATTAAAAATGGCAAACCTGAAGTAGTTCATAAAAACAGAACAAAATTATTTATGTCTAATTAACATTTAATATATATATTTCATATAAGTGCCAACGTATTCACCAACATTATTGTATAATTTTTATTGTAATCTAAAACTTTATTTACTTTTTTGTGTAAACTTAGGTGTAAGGAAAAAAAGGGGAAATCAGAAACCCTATTGTAAGTTATAGTTAATACATTATATTAACTCTGATTATTCCATATGTTAATCTCTTGTAGCCATAGCCATTATAAATATGTAATATAAGAAGTATATTTTATAACTCTATGAAAAAAAAAAATTTTTTTTCTCTTTCCTTGGGAGGTGTATTGTAGACTTAGTAAGTGCATATAATGATGTCATGAGTTAGTATAAAAGGCAATGTTCTCTCAAAATAAAGGCAGTATTCGCCTAGAAATCGAGTGCTTAATTACACCTAAATCCCCCGCATTACAACTTGTGTGGCCGCCGGCAGCGTATACGGATTGAGGATTCCTTTTCCGATTGGTCTACAATTAATGCCGGTGTCCCACAAGGTGACGTGTTGTCTCTTCTCTTGTTTTCAATTTTCATTAATTCTATTTAACATCAAATTTCTTCTCTCTACCTACCTATATGCCGACGACCTACAAATTTATGCAACCAAATCTTTATCAGACTTATCTTACACAGTTAATTTAATAATTAATGATCTTGCCAGGATCTCTCCTTGGAGTAAATCATATGGCCTGGATATTAACCCTATTAAATCTTAATTAATATAAATTAATAGGCAGCCAGAAAATATCGATGGCCAAGTAATTCAAAAATTACTTGGCCATCGATACTATTGGTGATGCTAAACGATGTTGAAATTCCTTTTACCAAAACAGTAAAAAACTTAGGGATCGTTTTTGGTCCTGGGGGCCACAGGTAAGTGTACTGAGCCGCAAGATGTTTGGAGCTATTTACTCCCTTTGCAGTTTGAGAAATTTTCTACCTACACCCACTAAAATTGCGCTAGCAAATTCACTTCTATTACCAATCCTTGATTATGAACCAGAGTACTTCTACTCTTTACTTCTTTCGTTACAGCCATGACATTCCTTGAATAAACTAAAAATGGGGTGTGATACTTACACGGTGACCATTAATTTAGCAAAAAAAAAATTTAACAAAAGGAGTTGATTATGGTAATTCAAGAATTGTACCAAGTATGTGATACAAAAGGCATTTGAAACAATCGAAACGAAAGTTACCGAGATAATAGAAGAGGGTCCTAAAAACTCTTTAAACTTTGAAGCTTTAGAGGCTGCAAGTGCAATGGATGACTTTCAAAGAATCAATTTGACAAAATATGAGCAGCCTGATGTAGATTTTCAAACTATGGTTACAAAACTTAATGCCGATCAAAACAGAGTGTTTGATATAATCACAAATAAAATGAAACGGACTCATAATAACGCTGACGTTTAACGTTGTTTTATGAGTGGAACTGATGGCACTGGAAAGAGCTTTTTATAAAGACCCTAATAGTTTGGGTACAAGGGCATTTAAATATAAAAATGGCAATTAGTGCTCCGATAGGAATGGCTGCATTTAATGCGAATGGATTGACTATCCATAGACTATTGCGATTTCCTGGGGAACATAAGCAAACACCTAAGTACAAGTCACTTTCTGATGAAATCCTGCAAATTCTAAGGTCAGGTTATAATGAAGTAGTGTTATTTATAATAGACGAGATATCAATGATATCCAATATTAATCTGACATATAATCATTTACGTTTGTCCGAGATATTCGACTTACCATAAACATGAGACAGCTTAATGATTCCGATATTAATCTGACATATATTCATTTACGTTTGTCCGAGATGATGAATTTAACATAAACATGAGTTAACAGCTTAATGATTCTGACTTTGTTGAAATACTAAATAAGATTAGGTGTGACTACATAAAAAGACCGCGACTTACTTTGGATTAGATTAGTCACTCTTACGTGTAATTCTGATTCGAATGAAATCAGATTACTTGAAATTACTGAATACCTCTCCAAACTTTCGGATGATACCGTTTGCATATAAAAAACATGTGCCAATAATTAAACAGTGAAGTACTTACATCTCTCTCAAAGCCCGAAATAAATCTTAAAGTCGTAGACAGCAAAGATTGCCCCAGAAACCTAACAAAAGGAGCCGTGAATGCATAAAAAAGTATAAAGACGATGCTTCTTGGTTTTATATTATATCTCATAACTTTTTGCCGTGTAAGATATGCGTTGCGAGACTTGCAATTTTTTTACATGTTATGTTTTTGATGGGATAGATATTTCAAAAGCTCTCAAATTACTTGCTAAACTATTACTTCATAATTGTAAGTTTTTTACGGTAGACTAAGTGAATCTAGTATGATTACATAAATGAACACATAATAAGGTACATTTAAAAAGGTTTATTTAATATTTGTCTTAAGAAGGAAACTCTATCGCCAACCTTTACAAAAAATCATGGAAGTAGATTTTTTTCTTGGATTATTTTGCTAAATTCGTTTGAAATATTTAAAGTTTACCTCTTATCGCCTCTACTGGCGACAGGATAACTGGCTCGTTTTTCACCCAAAGACTCGGCGTTGCCATTCCGCGAGGAAATTCGTCATTGTTGCCATTATTCCACGCGGATATGACTTGTACAGTAATAATTAAGTGTATAATATTTTGGTATGTATAATTTAGTGTATTTGTTTGATATTTGATTATATTCTTTGTTTTTTCCTTTATTGTTATAAATAAAACTGTCTTAAAAATAAGATCATCAATATTGCTTTTAATATGATTTAAAGTAGGTGGAAATGAGACAAAACACTGAGAAAGGCTTATTCTTCAGCAAAGACAGTTTCAAAAAATCATTATGAATCTATCACAAAATATGATGTATCAAAATATGATGCATCAAAATTTGATGCATTATGAATTATGATGTGTAAACTATTAGATGTAATAATAGGGGTTAAAGTATGAAATTGCCGTTTTATTATAATAAGTACTTCGAATTGACATATAACCTTCATGGTTTGAGATTTTTGAGTCACACTTTTTTCATATGGTACCTATGTAGTTTTTTTTTTAAAAATGTGCAACATTCGATTATCAACTTATAGTTGTTTTTTTTTTTATTCAGCTTAGACAAGGAAGATGGATACTTCAAAATTCGAGTGATTTTTGAATACAAGTTCCGTTGCGGAACTAACGCGGCAAAAACAGCTCGCAATATCAATGTTGCGTCGGAGAGGGGACTGCTAATGAATGCACCGTGCGTTTTGGTTTAAATGCTTTCGTGATGGAAACTTTGATTTGAAGAACGAACCACATGGTAGACCGCCCACACAGGTGAATAACAATGAATTGAAAGAGATGATAGAAGCCGATCCGAGCCACACTATCCAGGAATTAACGGCATGATTTAACGTTACCTTACCAACAATATTGACTCATTTACGTGAAATCAATAAAATAAAAAAATATGAAAAATGGGTGTCTCATGATTTGACTGATCTGCAGAAAGAAAGGCGTGTTGAAACAAACTTATGTTGCCCTGTTAAATCGATACAGAAATGAAGGAATATTGGATCGAATTGTGACATGTGATGAAAAGTAGATTCTTTACAATGACCGTAAGCGAAAAATGCAATGGCTTACCCCAGGTCAAACGCCGTAACAGGGTCCTAAAGCAAAGCTTACAAATAAAAAGGTAATGGTAACTGTTTGGTGGTCTCAGCATGGTGTCACTATAGCTATCTCCGATCTGGTTTTGAGCAATAACGGCAGATGTTTACTGTGCCGAACTTCGAACAATGATAGCAATACTAGCAGTGAAATAGCCCCGACTCATGAATCGATCTTCAACATTATTGCTCTATGATAACGCGAGACCTTATACAGCACAAGAAACCGTTTTAACTCTACAAGAACTGCTATTAGAAACTATTCGTCACCCTCCATATTCACCAGACCTTGCTCCAACGGACTACCATTTTTTTCGTGATTTAGACAGATTAAATAAATATGTTAAAATAAAAAAAAACGAATTTCAATTTTTCAGTACAAATCGGCAATTTCATACTTTAACTCCTATTACTTATTTTTCTTTCTAGATATGGAATGTCATAATCTCTGCATACTTTAAAAGGCTGGGAGTAAAATAATTCTTATGTGCAGGTCGAAAACTTGTTATAAAACTTAAAGACGGGTACAGTTTAAGAAGTTTAAAAAATAAACATTAAAAAAATGCTTCAATTTATTAAATAAAACAGCTTAATTAATCTAAAGACATAAATCAATCAATTTTGTTTCTCTCCGGCGATGCTTAATCTACTTCAAGTATAATTGAGTCAGGATTCATAATGTACGATTCGCACAAATTCCTTTTATCAAAAGCTTCCAGAATGTCTTCCTCAAGATGATGATTAACTATCGCACTGCAACGCAAGTCATAGGCAGCATTAGCGAATGGAGATTCCAACTGATATTCGACTACCTTGTGTAGTGAATGGTTTTGTAAAGAGGGAAAGTTATTATTCAAATGCCGATCACTGGTCGATAGAGGTCGGATTGATATCAAATGAGACTGAAGTTGACGGGGTTTAGCATTATAACGACGAGCTTGTGCAATTCTTGCATATGCCGCATTTATGAGTTCTTTAATATATTCATTTGAATGCATAACTAGGCCAGATAAAATACGTCCGACTAGCGACACCTTTTCTACCCATGTCAAGCTTTTTTGTAGAGCCTGGTCTAACTCTTGTGTATTTTTTTTAGTAAATAAACCAAACATATGTCGTATAACAGCATTTTGTAATTCTTCATCAGTATTGTAGTTTTTAAGTTTTTCTTCAATTACCGCTTGCACTTCATTAGGAGCACCGCCAATGCAGAACACAGTGCCAGTTATACCTGAATGATTTAATAACTTATAAATATAATATCAATACAACTTATATGGGAGTTAACTTCTTAAACAATATACTATAATGTTTACATTTTACATTCTACTAACCCTTACATTCGTCTAACGAAGGCCTCTAATAGAACATTGTGTGAGGCATGCAAAGTGTCTTAGCTGGCATATTTACTTTTACATAGTTATTATATATAGTAGTTACATAGTTGGGAAACAGCTTTAGGGTTGACGTTAATAATTGCAACATGCCACGAGATTATACTACAGAGCTTTAACATAGAAACCATTCGATTTAAATTATATTTTTCAACAACCCTTACATTTGACAGCATTTCTGTTAAAATTAATAAAATCAATGATCCTACTGTATGGGCTTATATACACTGTTATATTGTGCTTATTTATTTAAAGAAACTCAGGTTAATAAGAACAAATTTTAAACTAAGTAATTAATAAACTCGATCATTGAAAATCAAATACCTATATTATAAACTAGAAAATTAAAAGAATATTTTTGCTGAGCAAAGTTCTCCAATATACAAGATGCTTTACCTTGATCTTCCAAAATTGCCGCTATTTCCAATGCTACCATAACACCGCTTTCATAACCCAGTAAGTAAAATCTATTCTTCAACTGTGCCTTTTTGAGGAGAGTCTGTAAATTACGGTTAAGAATTTGGTAAATACCAATAAATATATTATGATTCTGGGATTATATAATTTTTTCGTGGTAAGATTTGATTGTGAGATCTAAACAAGGCTTTACGTATTTCCCAGAACGCGTGTTGCCAATTAGTCCATATCGAGGCTTTTCTTCAAGTAGGAAAGCCTGTACTGTAAATAAATTATAAATATTGATGCTTATATTGTAATTCATATGCTTCATATTGACTTAACTAATTCAGACTACATATCTAAAGTTGAATTAGCTAGAATGAATTGATGAAACTTTTGTCTCGAAATTCAGAACTAAATGAATTACCAACCTTTGCAAATCTGTCAGCCATTTCTTGAATCGTTTCGTTAGGTCTAACAAGGCCAGGCTGCAATACGAGGGCACCCAACTTTAGGCGCTCACACAGAATTTTGAATCGTGAATGAATACCTTCTACTCCAGGTACCACGCACAAGTACGTTTGATTTACATCAAATTCAGATTCGCACTGAAATCATATAATTACGATCATCGTGAAGGGTTTATGAAGTTTACTCCTTAAAAATCGACATTCATATAAAGCCCCCGGTATGCAAATTTTATAATCCATTATAGCGGACTTCCAATGATGGCGGACTGTTTTTAACGCACCTCCATGATATGGATATCTAATTAAAGAACCTGATGAGCGTAATACAATAACCAAAGTGACGTCATTGTAAATCTAATAGGACGGACTCCCAAAGATGGCTGACTGTTTTTTATGAACCCCCATGATATGGATATCAAATAAAAAGGTTTACTAAGTAGAATATGAAAAAACATGTTTTTTTTTTGTAATATAATTAAATATAAAATATATTTATTATATTATAATTATTTATATAAATATAATTAATTTAATTTAATAATAAAGTTAAATATTTTATATTATCAAATATTCTGTTTCTTGTAGGAGTAAATAAAATCTAGTCGTGCGTCGGAGCCGACATACACATAATTTTTTTACTTAGAAAGCTGATATTGGCTGTATCCGCTACCTTTAGCTTGTTTTTTTTTAAATAGTCGCTCACGATGAGACTAGTTGGTACCTTTGAATAGATGACACTCAACAAACAAAAAATATTAGCACGGCATCTAGCAACTAGCAGCAGTTTAAATTAGTATTAAAATTATTCTTCGTGCCTATAGTTATTAAATACAACCGAAAACGTATAAATAAGTATTTAAAGTTCTTTTTAATGATAGAATGACCTCCAAAAAATATCTTGAAAACGAACCATTTACAACATTGCTATTTATATTTTATTTGTTTAAATATTATCTATAATAATTATATGAATATTAAATTCCACTTTCTTCGTGCGTCATATTATGTTTGGAAAATAAGATCACGGTGGCAATATCACAGACATTCTGTGTTATTTAGATGTTGATGTTTTCTTTAAATGTGGTACTACGTACAAACATTATTTTTGTGACTTTGTAGCTCTTGGTAATTACACTTCTAAATATACAATATGACTGCGAACATGGGCACAAAATCCATATTTTGGTTCAGTAGATGTAGATGGTTCGTGGGTTACATTTTTACTTACCATCGATGAACTGTTTATCAGTGTCGGTAGGAACACCATTTCGGTTGTGGCAAGTAGCTCATCATTATCAATATTTGACCAGAACGTGTCGAATCCCTTAGTTTTTTTATACTCTTTTTCTGTAATCTTATCTTCCAATTGACGAAGCCTAATAAAAAATAATGCAAATATAATAAAATATTATTTAGGCAACGATTAAAGCTACTAATCAACCTGTATTTGAAAATGTTATTCATAAAATTCAATTAGTGTAATATTGTATTTATAGTCATCCATATTGCTAACTCAAAGGTTGTGTGGAAGAAATTGCTAATTAGCTATTATAAGGCCGCCTTTTATGCACGTTCTTATAGATACTTTATTTTTTCATTTTTGTTATTACTGTGGTGTACAATGAAGTGTATGTAATGTAATGTAAGGTTGACTCAATTTTTCCGCACTTAAACCCTAAATCGGTCCTTTGTACGTCTTGAATCCTGGCTAACCTAGCCAGTCTAACACCGCCCAGAAGCGCAAAAGTTTCCTGGGAACTTCACAGGTTTCGCGGAGTAACCTCACTGATCCGAGGATTTCTTTGCGTTGATGAGCCACTGCCTCGTATTCCAGGATTACGTGGGTGACTAATTTTTCGGCACTGAAATATCCTCTGCATAGAGGACTATCAGTTTCGCAGGTTATGAATAGGTATTTTTTTAAGTAACAATGGTCCGTTATTGTCCCTATCATTATTTTTAGTTTGGTTATGTTCAGACTTAGTAGACGTTTTGTCAGTCGCAGGTTTATTGCTGGCAGTACTAGTTTAGACTGCCTGCATTCTGTGATTTGGTGGCAGCTATGAGTGGTTGATACTCTATCGCCCTATATACCTATCTACCTATCGATGGATGTGTGTGGACTGTAGTGATTTTTACCCCATAGTCCTAAATGCATGATAGCAGCCTGATAGCAGCCATTCCCACCTCTTGCTGTATGTATAGGTCTAGGGTTGTCATTTGTAAGGCTATCTCCAAAGCAGCTGTGGGGGTTGATTTCATGTATCCACTAGCGGCTGCCAGCCTTTGGAAGCATCCCAGTTTGGTGGAAGTGGTCCGGAGTTCGGTTCGGTTATATATATATATATATATATATATATATATATATATATATATAGCCATAATGTTATTTTTGGGGAAAGACCCTACTTATTGCCTACCATCTTTTTTACATTGATTAAAGGCAATAGTTCATTTATTTAGTTTGTAGTCAAGGTGCTTATTCCAGAGCGATTTGCTATCTAAAAACACACCAAAATACTTGACTTCATTTTTAGGTTTTAGTTCGGTGTTGAAGAGTTTCGGGAGTCTGTAGGGTCCAGGAGCTCTTCGGTTAGTAAATATGATCAGTTTAGTTTATGTGGGATTGATGGAGAGCTCATACTTAGTGCACAAGTTCTCGATTGTTCTGAAAGCTTTCCTTATGAAATCACATAAAGTGCTTTCAAAATTCCCAGATATTAAGATACCTATATCATCGGCATACCCGACCGTGTAGAGGTTGTTTGCATTGAGCTCTGTTATGAGCTCATTTACAACTAGGTTCCACAGTAGCGGAGATAGGACTCCTCCCTACGCATAGTCTCTACTCAAAATACCCCGCGTGGTGGTATTCACAGTAAACTGTACAGCGAGTAGTTTTAGCATATTCCATATGTATTTTTATTTCATATGTTTTATTTATATGCGAGTACTTAACCATAGTGCATGATTTATGCTAAAAAAATACGTTTTGTATGTGGAGCGATGATTCTCTTGATTTGCCTGCGCTATATGTATGTTGGTTTAGGTGTAGGGATTTGAATAGGGATACCTGGTTTCTTATCTCTCGGTCCGCTAGCCTCTCCAACGTTTTTAAAAGAAACGAGGTGAAGCTTATAGGTGTGAAAGATTACGCCTGGGTATAGTCCGTTCTACCTGGTTTTGGAATAAAGATGATTTTGACTTCCCGCCATTTCAAAAGTATGAGCGGTGTACTATGCAGACTTGAAACACCTTGACAAGGTGGTCTGCTATAATACATCCGCTCCATTTTATTAATCCTGGAAAAATTCCATCCAGGCCTGCTGCTTTGAATGATAGGAATGTGTTTATTGCTACTTACTACTTACTGTATTGCTACGTACTTTTTATCTATTAACTATGTCTTGGGCTAGACTGCTGGTTGTCCTTTCTTTGTATGGTTCCCATTTTGGCATGGTGGCAAAACCAGGAAAGTGGGATGTAAGCAGCAGTTCGTTTGTTTCTGCGTCGATTTTAATGTATGTGTTGTCAGGTTTTTTTGAGGCATCCGATTGAGTGGTCCACCTCTTTCGAGATGCAGGATTTCACTCTAATTGCCTGGTTGTTATTTTCTATGCTGGTGTAGAAATGTTTTCAGCATTCTCGCCTCCTGAGGCGTATGAGTTTTTTGTATTATTTTCTAGCGGTCGTGTATCTGTCCCAGTCGAAATCCGACCGTATTTTCCTAGCTCTATGCTACAGTTTCCTAGCTTTCTGATGGTGCCCCTTAAAATTCAGTGTTGCCTCCTTCCCCACTTTGGTACAGTGAGGGGCAGGACTGCTCATAGCTCGTTAGAAGTATGGACGTTAGTTTGTCGACGTATTTGTCTATATCGCTTACATTAACATTGAAGTGTATAGAAATAGATAAATAGATTTAGGCATTACTGAGATATTTGTGTTTTGTCAAAGTTACATAGATAATCTGTAACCTTCCTCAATCAAATAAAAAAGACTATAAAATGAAAAAAAGATTTTTGTAGCACTTCGTGACCTAAACCGCTTATAACTTATCAGTGACTCAAATAGACTATTAATATAACATCGTGATATAATGTATCTACATATATAGGTACATATTGTATGTCAAATATAGATGAAAATAATAAAAAAAGTATATAATAAAAATAAACAACCCGATTGTATAAAAGCTAACTAAAAAGATGAAAACAAGTTGACGAAGTAATAAAGTATTATCCAGTCGGAGACATACTCGTACATAATATGTGCTTACGTCTTTCAGCAAGGATGTAACGTTTGTCTCAGACTGCGTATTACTTTATTCCTTTGTCAATTTGTTTTTATCTTTTTAGCTAGTCAGGTTTTTCTATTCTAATGTTTTTTTTTTATTTACAGCATTTTAGTTTTTGTCAATTAGACATTTGAAGTTATATTTAGCAATTTTACCCTAATTTATTTTTAATTATATAAGTTGTATATATTTTTGTGATCACCTCTTAATAACTTTTATTTTGATACCCGACTCTATTGGTTTGGAAGGTTTTTTTTAAAACACACAAGTTATCGCCTGAAATCCGCTATTTTAATGTTTCAATATTTTTATTTAGTATATAACACTTGCGTTATTAAGAAGAATGTAACGACGTATGAGTCATCAAAATCGGCTTACGCGTTTAGTCTCTAGAATGCCACATAAGAACAAACAAACATACATACATACATACATACATACACTGATTAGCCTCCTTTGCGTCGCGCAGTCGAGTAAAAAGAAAGTCTTTTTTAATATACAAAATATCAATATTGCATATGTATATTGTATATATTTAATAATTTTATAAAATACTTACGATTTAATAGTTAAGGTTGGTAAACTATTTTCGTCTAAGAATATGTGACACGTATTATACAAATAAGACCTAAATACTTCTAACTTAGCAGGCTCAATATTCAAATCTGCGATAATAGTACTTTCTGGTATGTTATCTGGTATATTTATGCCTGAAAAGATACATCAACATAATTATAAAAATCAACTAAATCACGTATCATCTAAGAAATTATAATAACTGTTGGTATATATACTATTGGTATAAAACGTTATTAAAGGAACTAACCTGCTTTTGAACTTAATTCATGTACCAAGGACACAGCGTGAGATTTTTTTAAGTAATGTATGAGTATAGCACGTTGTTTTAGACAAATTGCTTTTTCAATGGTATCAATGGCATTTACTGCTGAAATAGCTTCATTAAATTCATTTTCATTCATCTGTAAAAAAAATAATGATTTTATAATAGCACTACACTATTAATGATTTCAATTAAAATGTAGCTTCAAAATAAAACTATCTTTTCGGATTATTTCGCGAATTTATTATGATTTTTGGTTCCCGACGTTTCGATTGCTTTACAGCAATCATGGTCACGGGAGAGACTAAGGTGTTAGATGTCTCAATGGCATTATACAGTTGTAAAAATTAAAAATTCAAAAATGGCATCAAAGTACCTTACAATATTAGTTGATTTTAATCATTTTAATTTTTTTAATGTTTTTAATAAGTATTATAATTAAATATAGCAATATTATTTACTTAATTTTAGCTATTATAATAAATATTACAATTTTTTTTCTTTATTAATTACTAATCTTATTTAGTGTTGCTATTATTATATTATCTGTAACCATAAAGATTATTAAACATTTTTTAATATCAATTATTTATTTAAGTAATATAATTGTTTTATATGCAGTTTAAAAAGAAATTTAATTATTTTAGATTGTTATTATTTAAAGTTAAAATATTAAGCAACACTATTGTTAACTTTATAGATAAAAAATATATTAATTAGAATTACTATTCTTATTGCGATCTACACAGTATGAACTAACTACATCTACCGGTCTGTTATGTTTGTTTTTGTTGTTTGTTTTTATTATGTTTATTACAGGATCCCATGATGATGGTAGTACCCAGCCATCTTCCCTATTGAAGGTTGGATATTTTTTTAATTTCAATAGCTTCGCGAATCATCCTGTAGCGATAACGGTTTTCTTTCGCTATTAGGTATTTGTAGATTATCAAAGCGAATGTAGTGGCTTGGGCGATCCTGGCTATGTTTACAGACTTATTATAATAGCTAAAATTAAGTAAATAATATTGCTATATTTAATTATAATACTTATTAAAAACATTAAAAAAATTTAAAATGTTTAGAATTAAAATCAACTAATATTGTAAGGTACTTTGATGCCGTTTTTGAATTTTTAAAATCATTTTTGTAAAATAGTAGGTAGGCTGTCTGTA
The DNA here is from genome assembly GCA_033884665.1 of Argynnis bischoffii washingtonia. Classification (NCBI taxonomy): domain Eukaryota; kingdom Metazoa; phylum Arthropoda; class Insecta; order Lepidoptera; family Nymphalidae; genus Argynnis; species Argynnis bischoffii. Next base: position 4,601,862 of record CM066628.1, on the reverse strand, counting down.
ACAACTGTATAATGCCATTGAGACATCTAACACCTTAGCCTCTCCCGTGACCATGATTGCTGTAAAGCAATCGAAACGTCGGGAACCAAAAATCATAATAAATTCGCGAAATAATCTGAAAAGATAGTTTTATTTTGAAATGTCAAATATTCGCGTAAATCTAAGAAAGTATTATAAAATGTAGTTATTACATAGGTAAGGCAAAGTTCTTCCCTAACGTTCGTTTACCTTGCCGTGGTGCCGTGGTTCAGCCGGACGCGAACTCCTACCCCAAGTAACTCACTTGGGGTGGCCCACTTCGATAAGTGGTGTACCATGCGGGTTGCATCTGGTACTTTTCTAACAGCAAAATGGACCGTTGGACCAACCCCATGGTTGTTATGATCTGCTTTGACAGAACTGCCGTCAAGGCGTAGTGGTTGAGTGCGTAAACGATTCTGTGACGCCCCATTAAGACGGGAGACGTTTTGTGGGGTTTTAGTGAGTAGTACTAGCTTTTCTAGTCGATGAGTCTCGAGAGATGAGATGAGTCGATGAGTATTAAAAAAAAGGTAAAGCATAGTTAAGGTGTATTTACCTCGTGTGCAATTTTCAAAGCAGGCAGCTTAATACAGGTCAATAATTGATTATCAACTTTAGACAAGACTATTCTTTCAAAATCATCTTTTCCGTCGTAAATAATAGCAAAATATCTATAATAAAATTATTAAATTATTAAAATATATTTATTTAGTTTCTAATATTTATTTAGTTAAAATAATAGTACTTGCTTTAAATTTGAGCATCCTTGCGATATGAGTTTGATCTGCTCCAACATTTCGTAACTATTCTCACATATTTCAATTGCAGAAACTATGTAATATATTCCTTCAATGCCTACGAATGACTTTTCTTCAGTGGGTAAATTAATAATGCTATTTGAACTAAACATATTTCCATGAATCACTTCTACTTGTGCTCCTTGTTTAGCCCAAGTTCTAGAAAATTCGTTTTTGTAATTAATTACAATATTGAACATAAAATTATATAATTTATTTTTATAAATAATAATGCGAAATACCGTAATTTTTGAGGCAGACAATTTGATGATCCAGTAGAAGAAACTAATATTATCTTTCTAGCCCCGCGGTTCACTAGTCTGTCAACTAATTTTAATGCTAGCAATTCGTTCTCTGATATTACCAACTGTCGTAGTTGAGTAGAACAAGTTATTCTAAAAAATTAAATAAATGTTTAGTTTTATAACTTTTATACTTTAAGTAATATGACTGATGAATAAAAATAATTTTACTTTGTCTGAACATGAGATAGATCCTTCTGTAAGTCGAGTAGTACACGTCCACGATGACGGCTTCCAGCTTGAAGACTGTATGCTTGTGTTACGTCTTGTGGGGAATACGTCACACGAGACAGTGGCCGGACGTATCCACGGGCAATACCCTCGGTAAGCATTAGTTGCAACGTCTATGAAATTAATTTGACATATTAAATGATAATATACAATTCTTGCTTTTTGATAAATTCACTGCTTTATAGAAATACTAGCAAAACCCGCGACTTCGCTGGCGCTAAAACTACAACAAAAAAACTTTAAAAAGGTAGGTTTCATTCAAACTTTCATCCCTTATTTTATCTCTTTATGGATGAATTTCAAAACACGCTAAAACATGTATTTATTTAATTGTATTGAAAAGCATTAATACCAAGATTCTAGAAATTCTAATCATAAATATTTTTTGGGTTGTGTTATAACGTGTATTCCCGTGGGAATGAGATAATAATAATAATAATAATAATAATCTAGTGCCATGGTAAGCTACGAAGCCTGTGTTATGGATACCAGATAGTTGATACACTACACATATATAACTTTAAATACATACATATTATAAATATAAACACCCATGACTAGAGTACAAACATTCGTGCTCATCACACAAATGAATGCCCCCAGCGGGACTCGAACCCGCCATACTTTCTGCGCCAGTGGCCACTGGCGCATAAAGTAGGGTCACTACAAACTTGAGTTGAACTTAAACGGCCAAAAGTGCCGTCGAAGATAATCTCCCGCGGTAAAAAATATCCCATAAGTTGACCCGGACATCCAGCTATTATCATATCAAATTTCATCAAAATCCCCCCCCAGTGGTTTTTCTGTGATGCGGTAACAGACTGACAGACAGACAGACAGACGGACAGACAGACAGACAAAAATTCTAAAAACTATAGATTCGGTCTCTGTACCGATAATAAAGTCTATTTCAATAAGATTTTCCAAAAAATATTTAAGGTACAGATTCGACTCAGTTAGAATTTTATTATTTTTTGTATAGATAATAAATTAATATGTAAACTACGGAAATGAATATATGTATATACCAACTTAAGTAGAAAATCATAGTTGCATCCATAATCTTCTACAACATAAGAACTAAAAAAAATTTACTAAATCAATTAAACATGTATCTTTAAACACAAACATAAATAGGTAACATTTAGGTGATCTACAAAATAAATTGCTTAAAATGACTACCGTTCTCACGAATACATAAGTTCACTTGTTTTTGTACAGAGCAAGCAGCCGATAATTTTCTTGTATGGATATCGTGTTTAAAAATATACGTTTAGTTGATTTGATTTAATTTAATTTTTATTTGTTGATGCAACTATGATTTTCTACTTAGGTAGGTACTTCTGCTTCTAAGTACAGTATACCACGAGACCGGCTTAGCAAAAACTGAAAAAAATATCTTATGCCCGCTGCATATAATGTTTGCATGTAAACCCGGTCTTGTGACCTACCGTAGTTTCTGTACTCAAACTTCAGTTGGCCTTAAAGAGTCTTTTGATCACAGTAAGAAATAGGACCGTTTGACAACAAAGAATATTTCGAGTTGATTAATCGTTTTTCCGTACCTGCAAAATGTATGGGAAAAGTTTTTAGCGATTTGTGTAATTTCTAGTACTCATACCTTAAATGGTCCCATAGAGTTTTTTGATCCCTACATGAAATAGCGATTCTACTTGATCGATGATGATTTTATTGACATAATTTTTTTTTATATTTCAGATTTTTTTTCGCTAACTACATTTTTTCCAAAATCTGTGAATGCAGTTCAGAATATCTCAAAAAGTTATGAATGGTCTCCTACGAACGTTTTTCTGTAACTATAGCAGTTATGGTACCTGCCCTTAGTGTCCCGTCTCAAAAATCTATCCTGTATTTATACAAAATTCAAAGTCATGACTGACTGATATATCAACGCACAGTCTAAGCCGCTAATCCTAGGGACAATCAATTTAGAGGGTATATTCTATGTAAAGTGTAGGCATCTATTGAGAAAGGGTTTTTTGAAATTTCACCCTTAAGATGGTGAAATGGGGAGTTGAATTTTCTGTGAAACTTATTATTCTCTAGATCGATTAACTCGAAAATTGGTACACAAAAATTGGTTACACATACTCTTCAATTAAAATTATGAGACACGTGTATCACAGTTTTTCCAAAATCATCCCTCAACAGCGTAAAATAGAGCTTCGAAAATCCTACAAGGCATGGTAGGGCGCATGGCGCGAGGGTGGCGCAGAGCGTGCGGAGGAGCGGGAGTGTTTCTGCATTAATTACTTATAAGTACTGTTTTATAACATAAAACCAAAGAATTTGTTTTTGTTTTGTAGTTTTGACGCGAGCGAAGCCGTGGGTTCTGTTAGTTTTAACTATAAATTAATATGAACAATTCTAAATTAATATTTTATAGTCAAAAAAATAGTCGTAGTTCCAACATTTACTTTATTTATTTGTACCTGTATATCCTCATCTCCTTCATGTCTCAAAATTGACAATAAGTTTATGGTGAAGTAAGACATTCCGTTTCCCAAATATTTTATGCCAAGGTCATAACTTTCCTTAGTCAATAATAAGGTTGTATCAATTACTGTACCTGTCGGTATGCAACACTGAAGCGTAGTCTGAAATTATTTTGATAAATGAATCGAATTGATTGATATAGTTATTTATTAATATTCAAATCTATTAAAAGTTATTACTATATTATAATAAAAAAATATATAGGTTATTTATTTAATTAATAGAACGTATTCAGCAACGTCTTACTAAATTCACTTATAATTTTTTAAGAGTTATAAGGCCCAGTTATTTAGATTAAGATTCTCTAGTAATGAATATAAAATCTTCCATATATAAATAGGAAAAGACAAAACAGTTCGGTGCCTTTTTCTCAACGATTTGCCAAACGATGTTCTTTTTTTGCTTACTATCTATTGACTAGCTTTAGTTGTCAATAAAAAAAATCGAAAACAGTTGGTTTTTTAGTAAATTTTCATTAGTTATTTATGTTTGAATTTCGACCACTGGACAAAATCTAGTACATTTATTTAGTTTTTGTTCAAAAAAGTTAACTTGTCGCTACTACTTTTACAATTATTAAAACATTCTGTCACTTTGCTCTCTTAATAAAAACACGATTTTATTACAAAATAACTATAAATAAAATATATTATACCTCTATAGCAAGGATCATCTAAATTCATTCAATAGTTATAAAAAACATATATCCAAACATCTTTACCAAAACTTTATTTATATTATAACTCTACTAATTAGTGCTTATTTATATTACAGATATACTTACATTTTTAAGGACACCTTTAACACAACTTATAATTAAATTACAACCATCGCCCTTTGTAGCGTGTAGCACCATATCTCCGAAACTTATATCGCGTGAATTTCCAATGTGACTTTCTGCAATACAAACATTATTGATTGTATTTAGAGAATTCTCCTATTTTCATAAAATTATTTTGAAAAGCATCAATGGCCTATCCATCATACCTTTAAGCTCTGGGAAGAGTTTTAGCAGAAATCTCTTTTTCTTGATATCACTAACAGTAGTGAAAACTTGGCAGTTATATGCTAAAGCAATCGATATAACTGCCTGGCCAAGAGCGCCAGCGCCTCCATGTACCAAAATTGTTATTCCAGGCTTGAACTTTGCCTTAAAACACTGCAGGTAAATATAAAATTGAAAGATGAAATTTACTGAAAATTAATATTATTCTATATATGGCATATATATTTAATGAAATTTGATACCAAGCAATAAAGAGCGAGACAGTAGGCCAATGGAACTGTAGCTGCATCTTCCATAGTCCAGTGTGCCGGCACAGGCCACAGATATTCCGGTTTCACGCTTACATGTGTTCTTATAGATTCATAATTCGCAATTCCCATTACACGAGCTCCGCTATTGAATATACAAAGAGCTAGTAAATAGTATCTGCCAGTCAAATCAAACTAAATTTATCTATAATTTAAATTAACAAAAAAATACCTATCAGTAGTTCCACTAAAATCGAAAAGTTGCATGTCTTCTTGATCGCATGAAATAGCTCCCATTTTGTTCTGTATTTCAACAAAATTTACTCCAGCAAAATGAACCTGAAATATATTGTTCATTGTTTACATTGCAAAAGATAAATATTTTTTGTGTGACGAAGTATATTTGATTTTACCTTTACATTTACGCCAGCTCCTCTAGGCTCTGGCACTTCAGTCCAATGCAAGGAGTCTAGGTCACCTAACTGTCTAATATTAAGCTCTAATCCGAGACCTTCTTTGCTTGAAATTTCTCTTGCAGGTAAGTAGTATTCTCCGCCCCACGCGCCCTTAAATAATTTATTTAACAATTGTTAATTGCATTGCATTTCTGTCATAACAAGAAATACAACAATAAGTATTTAATCCTATAATTCTAACATAATTTCTGTAAGTTTTACTAGCTTGTCTGAAATGCTATCAACAAATAAAAATAATCGTCTTTTAATGCTACAGTCTGAATATTATATCCTTTTTGAGTTAATCATTTCATACAAATATTGCTACAAAATAATATTCTCTATTAAGCATACAGGGTATCCCATTAATAGAAGTCCAAACGAAATGTGGCGAGAGATGAAATCGTACCCTATGAAAATAGCCAAAAAAAATAATTGTTAAACATTTACAGTTTTCAAGGTTTTCTGATTTTTATCATTTTATCGAAAGTTCATTACCTTAATACGTATTATTTATGCCATTTTATTGAAATAGCGAAAACGTATATTTCCTTTTTTTACTGGTTATGCTTGAAGGAGATAGTGTACAAGAAGCCGATTACACTGAAGAGCTGCGTCCGTTTATTCAAACTCAAGAAATTAATAATGCTGGATACGCACAACGAATCAAACGTTCTTTTATTAGAAGGTGTTGGACATGTATCAAGGTCAGGTCATTTTGAATATCTATTATGAAAACTAAATGAATAATAATAACACTTTTTGGTTAATTTCTTTCGTACTATTCGTTTTAAAAAATTATTAACTTGAAAACTTGTTTTGTTGCCAGTTTTGGTTCCATTTGGCTACAATTTTTAATTTTTACAATTTTTAAGATATACTGCAAAAATCAAAATAAAAACTTTTATGAAAAATTATAATCTTCGGCAAGGAAATAGCAATTTTTCGTTTTATTGAATTTTCTTTTTTGTTAAATTTTTTTTAAATCTTCATTCTTTACACTATTTTTCAACTCAATAGGCATCAAGGATGTAGTAATTCTTTTTAAAACCACGGTACTTTAAACTTCGATGAATAATGTTGTCTCGGAGAAATTTGCAACTTTAATATTTTTTTCTAAACAAACTGTTCATGTTGTTGGGAAACTGCAATAAACATGCTGTTACACATCAAGTCAGACATAATATTCAATAATAAAAAATGTACGTTTTCGCTATTTCAATAAAGTGGCATAAATAATACGTATTAAGGTATAGGTATCAATAAACTGATAAAAATCAGAAAATCTTGAAAACTGTAAATGTTTTACTATTTATATTTTTTTTTGGCTGTTCTCATAGCGCATGATCTCATCTCTCGCCAAATTTCATTTGGACTACTATTAACGGGACAACCTGTATATTATACTAGTGACTTACCGTCGTTTCGCTCTTTCCTTTCCTTTTTCTAAAATTAAAGTAGCCTAAGTTAGTCTTTATAACATCAGTTGTCTGCCAGTGAAAGTCCTATCAAAATCAGTCAAGCCGTTTCGGATATTAGCCGGAACAAACAGAAAGGCAAAAATATTGAAAAATGTGTTTTTCTTGTAATTACCGTATATAATTTCATATACATTTAGTAAACAGCTTTCATTTCGATATTACAAACAGACAATTCAATTTTATTTAACTGTATAGATAATATATTATATTTTAGGATTTATCTAGCGAACAAAGAAACTTACGTTATGCAAAATATTAACGGCTAAGTCAGTAAGTGGTAATTTATCCAGATTCCGGGTACTGGAAAACTCACTGATCATGATTAGATTAATTTTGCGATTATCCTCTTTTTTCCATTTCTTTACTGCTGTTTTTAATGGAGCTAATGGAGGATATGACGTTAATATCACAAGCTTTTCATTTAACTGTATTGCTGTTATTCTTGAAGTAAGTAGAGCAAAATCAGATTCGGTGTAAACTGTCACAGCACTAATGCCAACATTTGATTCAGTGGGACGCCACAACACTAATTCTAGAACTGTTGACCCTATTGTATGTGCACAAATACTTTGGTACAGGGAGGAGGGACAATCTCTCAGAGCTTCTGTTTTATACTTCTCATAGTTAATCACAAAAGTATTGCATCTAAGAACTCGGTGTAGCGTTTGACATAACTGTGGAATTATGTAAAACCAACAATTAATAGACAGTAAAGTGAAAATATTAAGTATAATAAATGTAGCCAAAGACATTGATTGACAATAAACTGCTCGTTAACCTCAAAAAAGTGATCACTCTGTAGAATATGAAAATATAACAAAGTTTTAAGCGTCCGTCTCTTTCTTGCAGGCTTGCAATAATAAAAATGCAGGGTCTCAAGAGATAAAATTAAAAAAAAAACAATTTAATTCTAAAGTCTAAATCTATGTGTGGTGCCAAGGCGAGATCTTGTTAATGCAAAAATGTAATGCCAACTTACGTCATCATTATTTGATAGATTTGACACTAACACCAAATCGATTTCACTCAATGAAGCAGTATTACTTGTTTTAAGGCTATCTCTTGTAATTACTGAATAATTCGCCTGTATTCCAGGAATTTCAGAGAGAATTTGATCAGTATCAACAAATCCAGAGACACTATTTTCAATAATTTCTACAATATTTAAATTGTGTTTATTTAAATTTTCAGCAGATATTTGTATGTAAGTAGAGAATGCGGACGCTTTCTGAAAAATAATGTAATATTTAGAATTCTTGTTGAAAATGCACCTGTGTTTATAAACAAATTTTATTACTATACATACATCAATGGTGTTTGTAGAAAAGTGAGGAACAAATTTTAAAGCTTTTATTCCAATATTTTTACAGATAGTTGGTAAATCATGAAATCTTATATTATGCATGATTATACCACCGCATCTAAAACAAATATTATCATATTAATATTTTCAAAAAATTCAAAATTCAAAATATTTTATTCAGCATTAAATTATTACAATTTTTTACTGAACGTCATGAGTCTACCACCAGTTTGAAAAGAAGAAACCTCAGACCTGAAAAGAACTGGCGAAAGAAACTCAGCGGGACGAATGTTTTTTTAATAAATTATAATTTACAATATTTCTATAAAGTTGAAGTAGCCTGGAGGCGATCACTTCATTCCCAAGACGTGCTATCTTCTCTTCTATTAATAAAATATAAAAAATAATATAAAATAAAACCACTATATCCTATATCATACCTTGTATAATCATGAACATCAAATATTCTCGCAGGTATAACTTTTATTCCATCTATTTCATACATTTCATCAAAATGTTCATTTATGTCAATTATTATTTTTCTTATAAAGCGTGGCTGAGAAACTGTTTCATGAATTCTTCTGAGCGCATTTAATTGGAGCATACTATCAATCATGGTCACCCAATTGTCTTCCCATTTTATATTAGCTTCAGACAATGACAAGCTAGCATTGTAAATACTACGAAATACACCTCTGTAAATTTAAAATTAATAAAAAGTTGTCATACAATATTTTATAATATTCATTCAATTTTCTGTTACTTACGAGTAATTATAATCCCTTAAAGAAAAGAGTTTATAAATATCATCTGATTTAAGTTGCATTTCCTCCTTACAATTTAAATTAACTTTGTCTTGTTTGTCTTTGTCTTTTTTTATTTCCCCAGTTATATAACCTGTTACGATTTTAGTACTTTCATCTAATACCTAAATTATAAGAAAATTAAAGATAATTAATACACTAATTGATTACAAGAACCTTAACATAAATGAATTGAACGATATTTAAATCTACTGCCTTACTTCAAAACGGCCATTTCCTCTATGTAAAGCTATATTTAAACGCAAGTTTCGCTGTTTATGAAGAATCGGTTGCGTAAAGAGATGTATGTCAGTAAATTCGACTGACAACTGTTTCTTCTCTACTCCTAAAACCATTGCCAATGTGTCCCAAACTCCTACGAGTACTCCAGAAAATGGATACAAGTTCTTTTCTAAAATTAAAAATGTTTATTGTTTACTCAGAAATATTATTACTACTAGCGGTCCAACATAACCTACCCCACAGTAATCGTAAATTTTTCCGGGCTGTAAAGCAGCTTTTGTTTTATTTCAGACTATAATCTATCTCTGTACCAAATTCCATCCAGATCCGTTCAGCCGTTCTGATGTGACACAGTAACAATCATCTATACTGACAAACTTTCACATATTTTATAATATTACTATGGAAGTATAGATTTACACAAATAAGAATATTTTATCATTATTAACAAGAGTTTCAAATTATGATATTTAAAAAGGAAATATAAATTTTATATTATCACCTCTTATGACATGTCCTTTTAAATATGCGTGATCGTTATCATACGTGGATATCACAAATTTTGTAGCGGCAGCTATTTTTCTATGCGCTGCTACATACAAAGGTAAAACCCTGTAATATTTTGTTCATTGTATTAAACTTTAAAAATATATTGAAAAATGTGCTAAGTATTCCCTGTATATAAATTACGTCAGTAATTATCAAAGTTTAAGGAAATTATCAGTACAGTATATATACATAATAATATTCTATCTAAGATATTATAGAAATATAACGATAAAATGTTATAATACTAAAAACTTAGTTAAACATAGCTCGATTTTCAAATTCAAGTTAGAACTACTACGGATAGTTTTCATTAATCAGTAAATTAGCTCACAAATTATTAATCATAATAGGTTAAGTAAAAAACAAAATTTTGTATTACAGCTATTCATATTAACCATTTTTCATTATGAGCCCATTCCACTAAATGTGATAACATTGGTGTTCCAGTCGAAACAGGATACTCAATTTTAGGATACAGAACTTCCACTTTAGGGTTAAATCCTTCCATATAAAGTCTGCGAAAGATAAATTAATTAATTAATAATACTGACTAATTATCGACATCAAATATTAACATTTTATGAAAAATTAAATTAATGTAACTAACTTTCCTATAGCTTCTAACAAGAATAGTGCATTATCCACGTGTCCTCGCCTAGTGAGTGGTATGTGCTGACATGAATCAGGTAGCGACCGCTTGACGATGGCTTGCAACAAACCATGTGGTGCAATCTCGATCACCACAGCATTAGCTGGGATTAAACGTGACGTCTCCTCAAAGAGCACCGAATTCTGCCATTAATATTTTTTCATATACATATGTATTGGTGATATAAAAATTTTAATTATGCTTTAAATACTTTTTTAAACTTATCGATTTTATTTATAATTCATGTTCTTTTTATTTTAGTTTAACCAAAAGTAAATATTTTAAAACAGAATATTACTAACCAATAAATTATTTGTATGATACTCAGCTGAAGAATACTTAGCAATTTCTTCTCCCCATCTTTCTTTTGGTACCGAAGTTGATACCCATTTTTCACTACGAGGTTTTGGAGATTTGATGACTTCAGTTAAATGTTTAAGTAAGCCGGGACCTTCAAAAAAATCGTAAGAAATATGTAACTCATATTTATTCGAAAGTAAATATTTATATATTTATATGTATATAAATCAGTTATTATAGTTTGTATACTTTACCTGCATCAGCAATATAGCGCGAATGATATGCAATATTTGAGCATGGCACCTCCTTAGCGAAAATACCTCTGGCAGTTAATTGGGCTACAAATTTTTTCATTACAAACGCTGGTCCTGAGATAGTACTCGAGTCAGGACCGTTATGGCATGCTACTTCTATTTCTGGAGGGCACATTTTAACTATCTATAACAAAGTAATATTAGTATGAATTAAGTCTATTAAAAAATGCAAAATTAAATAAAATAAAACTATCTTTTCGGATTTTTTCCGCGGATTTATTTTGAGTTTTGGTTCCCGACGTTTAGATTGCTTTATAGCAATCATGATCACGGGAGAGACTAAAGTGTTAGATGTCTCAAAGGCATTATACAATTGGTACAGACAGCCTACCCACAAATAACAAAATGAATTAAAATTTTGAAAATTAGCACCAAAGTACCTTACAATATATGTTAATTTTAATTTAAACATTTTATAATTTTAATTATTTTATACGTGAAATATGAAATATTATTTATATAATTTTAGCTATTATTATTATAATTATTACAATTTTTTAGAAAACTTTATTGTTTAGTAATCTATATTTTTAGTGTTACTATTATTATATTTAAACTATAAAGAAAAATAAAATATAAATTATTTAAGCTACATTATTGATCTATATGTACTTTAGAACATTAAAATTAATTATAAATTACATTTGCAAATAAATAGTATTAATTTTAAATACTAATTTGAAATACTGTTATTTTGATCTACACAGTAAGAACTTACTACCTAAGGTTCCCAGAGGGTGTCCTGCCAAGTATCTGTCCGATATTTGTTTCAGGGCATACGGGTACGCGACCCCGGGTCCTCGAGCCACCACTATCATACCTTCATCCAGTCCGTGAAAGTGGTGTCCTCTCTTTTCCTTTTTCCTTTTCCTCCTTCCTAACCCCTTCCCTCTCCATCTTCCTTCCTTTTGACCCATTCCTTATCCTGGTTTTACCCACAAAATGTGGGGTTTTGGAGGTCAGATGGCAATCGCTCCATTTAAAACCAATTTCGCCATTTACATGAGGAGAGGAAAGAAAATGCTGGGTACGGCTAGGGCGTCGCCGCTAAACGACGCGCAGGCACATCGCCCTACACCTGCGACAAGTGGGATAGGGCTACCGTGTCAAGTACGGGCACGGCTAAAGACGATAGTACCCAAACGGAAACTCCGCTTTGCAACGTGGAATATTGGTTCTCTAACAGGACGATGCAGGGAACTCACAGATGTACTCATGAGACGTCGGGTCCAGTGTGCTTTCCTTTAGGAAATTCGCTGGAAGGGCAATAAGTCCCGTAATATCGGACAGGGTTACCAGTTTATATACACTGGGTCACCTTCAGGTAAAAATGGTGTAGCGGTAGTGCTTTCTGAAGGGCTTCGGATTGGTCTCCTAGAAGTTGACCATTGCTGCGACCGGCTGATGCGGGTAAAGGTACTGATTGAGGGTGTTGCCACGAACTTAATCAGTGCCTATGCCCCCCAGGCAGGCTGTAGTGAGGCCAAGAAGGAGTCCTTATGGGAGCAGTATGAAGAGGTACTACGCGCTATACAGACTACCGAAGTGATAGTCGTTTGGGGGGACTTAAACGGTCATGTCGGTAAGGCAGCTGAGACATATGAACGTGTCCACGGTGGTTTTGGTTATGGTCGTCGCAATGCAGAGAGAGTAAACATTCTAAGAACCTGTATTGCGTCTGATCTGGCCATCGTGAACACGTTCTTCCAAAAGAATGCTGAGCACCTTATCACATATAAGAGCGGGCCCTACTCAACTCAAATAGACTATCTGCTGACCAGAAGGTGTCATATCGGCAAGGTGACTAACTGCAAAGTCATTACGGGTGAAAGCCTGACGGCCCAACATCGTCTCCTTGTCATAGACTATATGTTTACCCCGAAAAAGAAACTAGCCGAGAAACGCAAACCTAGAATCAAGTGGTGGTTACTGAATGGGCCGATGCGGACTGACTTTCTGGCGGAGGTTGAGAAGCAAAACCTATTGATTCACACCGAAACTGCCTAAGAGGCTTGGGATCGAGCACAGTCGGTAATTACCGCGGCGGGAAGGCGAGTTCTTGGCGTTTCTAAGGAAGGACGAGTCATAGACAAGGAGACATGGTGGTGGAATGACCAGGTACAGGGGGCGATTCGAGAAAAGAAGACTGCGTTTAAAGAGTGGCAGCAAACCAACTCTCCTGAAGATAGAGAAGAGTACAATGCAGCCAAACGTGCCAGCAAGAGAGCTGTAGCCAGTGCCCGCAGTGATAGCTTATCACCATTATATGATTAGCTAGAAACTGCGGAGGGGCAAAAGCTCATATACAAACTGGCACGTGCCAGGGATAAAGTGACGCAAGATATCACCAAATGTCTTTGCGTCAGGGACTCCCAGGGCACGCTGCTTTGTAACCATGCCTCTGTGAAGGAGAGATGGAAAGACTACTTCCGGGAGCTGCTGAACAATCAGCACACATATAGTCTTCCACCCGAACCGCCCCGTAACCTCGGACTTGTTGTCCCAATAACACCTGACGAAACTCGGGATTGTCTTCGCCGCATGAAGAACTGAAAAGCGGTGGGACCTGACGACATACCGATCGAGGCGTGGAAATCGTTGGGCTCTCTTGGTGTGTTCATGCTTACTGATCTCTTTAACTGCATCTTGAACACTGGAGAGATGCCAAACCAGTGGCGCTTTAGCTTTGTAACCCCTTTATACAAAGGCAGGGGCAGTGTTCAAGATTACGGTAGTTATAGAGGGATCAAAATCATGTGTCACACCATGAAGCTCTTCGAACGCGTGATCGACCTCAGGCTCCACCAAGAGTGTTCTGTCTCTGAGTGTCAATATGGGTTCCAGCCAGGATCGGGCACCATGGACGCCATTTTTGCCCTCAGAACTTTGATTGAGGCTTACAGGGAGAAAAGGAGAACTCTGCATTTGGCATTCTTGGACCTGCAGAAGGCCTTTGACTGTGTGCCTCGTCAATGCATCTGGTGGGCGTTGCGATTCAAAGGCGTGCCTGAGACCTATATTGACATTATCAGAGACATGTACCGCAATTCCGCTTCCGTGGTTAGAACCGCTGTTGGCGATACCGAGCCCTTTCCAATCACTGTAGGGGTCCACCAGGGCTCCGCTCTTAGCCCGTTCTTATTCAACGTAGTACTAGATGTTGTCTCGACATGCATCCAGGACCAGCCTCCATGGTTGATGATGTATGCCGATGACATAGTGCTCGTTGATGAGAACCGTCTAGAGTTGGAGCGTAGAGTGAACCTGTGGAAGGGTACGCTTGAGAACGGCGGTCTTAAACTAAATGTGGCGAAGACCGAGTACATGGCTTGCGGAAGTCCGGACTCTAGCACCATCCAAATAGGGCTTGAACCAGCCGTTAAGTCGGAGAAATTCAGGTACCTTGGATCCGTCCTGCACGAGTCCAGAAGCATCGATCACGACGTTCAAGCCCGTATAAGAGCTGCTTGGGCCAAATGGCGGGTCACAGGTGTGGTCTGCGATCGCAGAATACCGCCCAAGCTCAAGGGACAGATATACAAGAGCATCATCCGACCGGTCCTTCTATACGGAAGCGAGTGCTGGCCAGCACTGTCTCGGCACACTCAGGAGCTTCACGTCACGGAGATGAAGCTGTCTGTAAACATAGTCAGGACCGTCCAAGCCATTATATTCGCTTCGATAGACCCCAAATCCTCGCGAAAGAAAATCGATATCGCCCTAGAATGATTCGGGAAGCCATAAAAATTAAAAAAAACATCCAAATTTCAATAGGGAAGATGGCTGGGTACTACCATCGTCGTGGGATTCTGTTATTAATATTATAAAATCTAATAATAAATCTAAACATAACAGACAGTTAGATGTAGTAAGTTCCTACTGTGTAGATCAAAATAACAGTATTTCAAATTAACATTTTTTATTTGAAAATGTAATTCTTAATTAATTTTAATTTTGTAAAGTACACATAGAACAATAATGTGGCTTAAATAATTAATATTTTATTTTTCTTTATGGTTATAAATATAATAATGGTAACACTAAATATAGATTATACAATAATAAGTTTTCTAAAAAATTTGTAATAATTATAGTAATATTTATTTTATTTTTTATTTTTTAATTTCATATAAGCACAATACATACAGAATTGAAATTCAAGGCACAATCACAAACTCATTCGAGTTTTACCGTGCACCAGCGTCGTCGAAATATACAAAAATAATGACCAATCATCCACGCACACCATCCCAATAATATCATATGTTTATCACGAGTTTACAATTTTAACATGCCATCCTGATGAAATAATTATATTTATATAATATGACAAAAGAAAAAATCTGCGGGTAAAATGTATTTTTTTACTGTTACATTTGTTGACGGAGTTCGAGTACCCTCTTGCGGTCATTAGTTAGCTACACTTGTATTTTTTGCAATATGTATAGGGTGATTCACATTTGTATATTACTTTTATTTTATTTTTTTATTTATTTATTTTTTTATTAATATATATTACAATATAGTTATATTTATTAATGAATAGAAAAGTATTAAAGGGTTATTATTAATCAGCCATATTGTATATTTACCCGTTCATGATAGTACTGTTTTAATTTATGTTTTATATTTTGTCGTTTCACTGAAAAACACAATCACAATTGTGTTTTTCAGTGGTAATGGCAATTGATTAATAAGTTTAGGTATAATATATCGTAATGATCTTTTTCCGTACATGTTACAATATTCTGGTAGTATAAAATTTGGATTGACCATACTGCGGGTTGTTACGTTTTTTGTTGGATCTCTATACCTGATTTTTTTTAAGTTTTCATTAAAAAAGTTTTCTTTTAGTAGCGTTAGTTCAGTTTTTTCATGTATTGGTATAATCTTAAAGAATGCAAATAACTTTTGATAGTTGTTAATAAATGTCTTTTTTAAATTTTCAGGAACTATTTCTTTTAAAATTCTTAACTGAAGAAAATATATTTGATCTAAGTGTGTTTTATAAGTTCTTCCGTAACTTGATAATCCATAATAGCTAAAATTATATAAATAATATTCCATATTTCAAGTATAAAACAATTAAAATTATAAAAATGTTTTAAATTAAAATTAACAAATATTGTAAGGTAATTTGATGCCAATTTCCAAATTTTGAATTCATTTTTGTTATTTTGTGGGTAGGCTGTCTGTAACAACATATAATGCTTTTGAGACATCTAACACTTTAGTTTCTCTCGTGACCATGATTGCTGTAAAGCAATCGAAACGTCGGAAACCAGAACTCAAAATAAATACGCGCAAAAATCCGAAAAGATAGTTTTATTTTATTTAAATGTCTAATATTCGCGTAAATCTAAGAAAGTATAATGCAAAATTTAGTTTCAAAAATGTAGTTTTTTAATATTGTTATTTTCACCTGTTGGTATCCAACACCGACGGCAGCCATTGATCCTTTAATGAAAGGTGTTTGCAAAGATACTAGACCACGACTATAAGCAGATAAAATCATCTCTTCAGCTGTAAAACAACCATCAGCATATGCACATCCTAATTCCCCCACACTGTGTCCTGTTAAAAATTTAAAATAATATAAAAATCAGAATAACTCTTAGAATTCTCAAAATCATCATCAGTAATATCTTCAGAATTAGAAAGTCTATCTGGAAATATAATACCAGAATATTAAGTACCTATAATCATATCAGGGAAAATTTCCAATTCTCTTAAAACATCGGTAAGGCCTATTTGAATTGCTGCGATTCCAACAAAGGAGTGCAAGATATTATCAAATATTGATTTTTCTGTGGAAGTTATGATATGTACTATATCAATTCCTTTAGGTTCAAGAGCTCGACGACAACTGTAACATACAAATAATTGCAATTATTATTTTTTTGTGATTTTAGTTTGTTCTATTAAATGTATTATTTTATTTACTTTTCTATGTAATTTTTTATTTACCGTTCGATAGCTGCAGCAAAAACTGGAATGCGCATAAGTTGTGTTCCCATTCCTGCCCATTGTGATCCCATTCCACTGTACATGAACCAGAGTGGTCGCTTGACACCATCGAAGTAGTCGAATTTTTCACATAAACTAACCGTTTTACCTTCTACGTTTGTATCTTAAGTATTAAGAGATATAATGGTTGATATTATATATTTAAGGAATTTTTCAAAAGAAAATGCTGGTCTTTAAAAAATAGTATGATATCTTACCAAGAATTGTGTATCCTCTACCCAAGTGACCAAAAATTCTACTTTTGTGAATGTTTCGAAGCAAAGCTATCTCCTCAGGATCAACGGGACGTGTTTTTAAATCGTTCATCATTTTTATTACTGATGATTCTTGTCTTCCTGAGAGCGTCAATAATTGTGGAATAGTGGCCTTGTAACGAGATAGATCCTTAAACAGAATATTAAATCGTTAATCACTTTAATGATTGTTAATACCCGCAAAAAATCATGTTTTAATGAGTTTTACATTCAAAATGTTTACATGAGAGATCTAAAATAAATTAGACGTTATTTTTCCCCAATTATCGGCAAATTCCTGCAACTTTATTTGCATTGGATATAAGACGCATCTTAATCATGCCATATCAATCACAGCATAACTTGCAAAGTAGCTACTATTTGATTAATTTAATTTTCCTAGAAACTTATGCATATTTAAAGAAATATGGAATAGGATAGGATGAATTTCTTTGTAAATAATGGAATAAGTATTTATTCTGTGTCAATTTTTTTTTTTTGCATATTAACAACTAAATTAGCATATTAAAAATTTAATACGTAAATCAATAACGACGGAGACGGAGTACTATCTGTAAGGTATTTTGGAAATACTCGTTAACGTTAAACGTGACATGATACCTTTTGCTTATAATGGCCTTTTAGTAAGATGTGTGAGTTGACGCCTGTCACCGACAGGCCGTTTACAGCTGCGTATGAGTGGTTAAAGTCCATGTGATCTGTGACAATGCACATTCGACCATCACGAAGTGCCGCAACATCTTGCCGCGGAGAATCACAATGTAAATTCGCTGCGATCTTTCCAGTATGATAAGCCAGGAGAACCTAATTTTTTTAAATACAAAGTTTCTCTATAAATAACCAAAAATGACTAACACTTTAATTATATTTTTTTATTCGTAAGCTTACTTTAGTAATGGCACATATCCCTGAAGCAGCTTCTGTATAACCAATGTTAGACATGACACTTCCCACTTTTAAGGGGTCACTTCTATTTTTGCAAAAAACTTCATCGATCGATTGTAATTCTGATTTATCAGCTTCAGCAACAGCTATAAAATGTATAATTAAATGTAAATGTTCTAATTCAATTATTATCTATAAATATTGGATTTATGTTACCCAGATTTATGTGCTACTTATATAACTATTTTACCTGAACCAACTGCTTCAACATATTCCACAAAATCTGGTAAAACGCCAGCTTCTTGATAGAATTGTTGTATAAAATCAGCCGAAATAGTAGGATTTCTGTAGAAACCGTATTTTGGAACACCTTCATCTTCTTCTAATTGAGTAAACTCACATTTAATATAAGCAACTTCTGCATAAACTCTGAAACATGTGGTAAGTTGTTTTTTTTAATTTACTTTTTTCACTCGTAAACAAATGGATACATTTTATCTACTTATTTTCTAAACATAAACAATTATGTAAATATAGAAACAAACCTTAATGCATATTTAGCTTTTTGCAAAAAAAGGACATTGATGGACTCCGATTTAGAACATCCAGCGGGATTACTATCAAATGATTTTGTTTTACCATCCATACTTAGTTTCATGATTCTGAAAAATATTTATTTATAAAGGTATATACATACTCGTACATATAAGATGTTGGAAGATTATTTTTAAAACATATACACATATACAGATAGGTAAATTTAATTCTATTTTTGTCAATTTTTTTAATAATGATTATAGTCAAATTTCGAACACCAGGCGAACTATACATACTCGTAGTGTACCTAAATAGATGAAAATAAATGTACCTAAATAGATGAAAATAAAAGATGGTTAAAGAGCTGTACAGTCTGCTGACTAAGCTAGTAGCAGCATATACACCAAATAGTAAAAATATTTTTATAAAATTCCTATTCCAATTCTGTAATTAGCTTCAGATCTTCATTAAATACAACTTAGAACCATACCAACTAAAAGTATTGGTACTCATACGTCTATTTAAATGTCCAGTACCTGGGCGACCAAGCTTCGCTCGAAGTTTTTAATTAAAAATACTTTTTTTTTTATTTGGCTTAGAAACAAAAAAAAACTAAAAATTTGGACAAACACAAAATAAATAATTAAAAGCAAAATCTTTATATCCGACCGGGATTCGAACACACCTATGATAGTCAATCTCACGCCTTGGCCGCTTGACTACGATGCTTATACCCAAATATTCATTTTGCGTGGAATAATGCTAAAGAAAACCGCATGAAAACTCTAAAATACGCGTTTTCCCAGACATAAGACTAATCTAGATCGATTTTTCGCCCCCGAGAGTCTCCAAATACTAAATTTCAGCAAAATCATTAGAGCCGTTTCCGAGATCGCCGGTATAAATATATAAGTATACAAGAATTGCTCGTTTAAATATATTAGATTTAAGTCACTTGTACAGTAATAATTAAGTGTACATTTGTTTTATATATATAATTAAATATATTGTATTTTTTTATTGTAAATAAAGTATATATTCAGGTATATAAATAAAATAAAACTGTAATGTCACAGATAGATACAGACATCAAACTAACGGTGTGCATTCATGTTAAGCAGTTAAATACGTAGAATTTAAACCTCATTCGGCCATTTTGCATTCTTTAATTCACTACTATATCCGATCGTTCACACCCTTTCTACAAATCTTGAATACGCTCATTATACCATTCGTCCACCTGTTTGTGTTCGTATAAGAAATTAAATATCTCTTATAATATTCGTTTCGGTTTGTATGTATGTATGCGCATATCTACCGAATTTTCGATTTGCAGCTTTGACGTGGTTAATATTCGTTAACAATACATATTAAATTGTTATAGATCGCGTATGAACAATTTAATTAGGTACCTGTTGGTCTACGTACGACATCGAACTTGCACTGTTGCTCGCCAAGCGCGGTATGGGTATCTATACCGGTTTCTAAGCGTTAATTACTTAGAAGAATTTGCATGCGCATTTTTCAATCCTTGAATTGTTGGACGAGTCTGAGGAATGCGGCGAGAATGAAAATATACGATCCTGTTTTGATAAAACTTTTTTAGAAATTATGTCAACTCGTCATAGTTTAACGAAAACAGACTTAAATTCGTCACATATTAGTACTGATAACCATAGTCAGTCGCACTTGTCACGCATACCTAAAATATAATTATCCCTACGTTTTCAGGTAACATTAAACATTGGCCGGAGTTTTTTGATACATATAACGCGCTGATTCATAACAGCTGCTCGTCGCTTACGGAAGTGGACGAGTTTCATTATTTGATTTCATCATGCGTTAGCCCTTGTACGCGTATTCTCTATCATCGGTGACAGCTACATTGACGCGTAGGGTAAAACCCGGATAGTCGCCTCAGCTGGATACTTGCCTCGGTTTTCAATACGCTATGTTAAAGATGTCCCTGACGTTAGCGCTCTTCTATAATTTGGCGCCTCTTCCATAGACCTTAGTTTCATACCAGTAGTAGGACTAGGTACACGTGTTTTGTCTGTGTGAGCGAAAATCTTCTGCGGCAGGATGTTGACAAACGATGAAATAATTGTGATGAGTATTTTTTATTGAATATTTTCTGTTAAGGTTGTCGGTTCAGTCAACTTTTTGCTTCTACGCATGCAGTGAAGTTTAAATTACATTACCTGTTACCTTATACTGTTAAATAGCTTTTTTTTTTCAAAATATAAGGGCAAGTATCCGAACCGTAAAGGATAGTTGCCCCATATAATTTTGCGGAAAGTCGCCCTAAGGGTAATTAGAGTTGCAAATAAGCGAAATGCCTCGCAAATATGAGCAAGAGTTTAGCATGTCTAAAAGGGCTAAACAATCTGCAGAAGTTTTAAATTCCAATAAAAAATTTGTCCAAGAAAGAATAAAGAAGAAGAAACAAACATTACCAGAGAACTAGAATGGAGACAAAAAATAAAAAGATTTTAAGACGGTAGAAAATAAATCAGCTGATAACAAGATGAAAATTATAAAGAAAAGAGGTCGAAACAAAGAAAATATCAAAAAATATGTCGATTTCTCTAGCAGTGAAACAGAATGTGAAAATATATATTTAATTAAACTGAACGAAGAAAGACCTTAAGGATGACAAATAACAATTTAAAGTTCCAAGAGTGAACGTGAAAAAAGCATTATAAATACAAAAATAGCCAAAGAAAAAACTATTAAAGGAGTACAAAAAAGGAGTAAGAAATTAAAGACGATAAGAGACACTAAAAAGGCACTAAAAGAGTTAGTTATAAACATTATTACAAAAATAGAAAACGCGAATGAGAAAAGTTCAGTTGATGAATATTGTAAATGTTTTGAAAATTACAATAATACTAAATCCAAATCAGAGTATGTTTCCAGGAAACTAGTTCATCATTCAAACATTATTGTGTGAGGTGTGAAAAATTAAAAGTTCCGGCTTCGTAATTGACTTTAAAAAATTTCTTGGTGATATCCGCCTACCCACTAATTTTAATATTTGTGTCAAAGTTGATTGCCATATTATTTTTATCTTTAAAATTTTAGAGATTTTATTTGTTTTTTTAAAGTTGTATTGATTAGTTTTTCGATTAGTACCTACTTGATGTTAATAATTAATAATGGTTGATGTTGCCTTACAGTGAAGGAAAACATCGTGAGGAAACCTGCGTGTCTGAGAGAACCTAATAAGTTTTCGTAAGACATGTGAAATCCGCCAACCCGCACTTGGCCAGTGTGGTGGACTATGGCCTGATCTCCCTCGTATTGAAGGGACGGCCGTGCCCAGCAATGGGACATTAAAAAGAGCTGAATACAATGGTTAATTAAATTTACATGTTTTAATCCAAAAAAATTAAAGCAATTTCATAATGAGCCTTCTATCCTCGCATGAGGCAAGTATCCCAAGTATATAATTGTCACACGTTAAAAATGCTTTGCATTTTTAACATGTAACTATTCGCCACAGACGGCAATTGTCTCTTTTTCTAGAGGTCAAATAAAACAGGATTTACTGAAAAACAATATTGATTGTATTTAAAAAAAATAGGTCACAATGAAAGATTAAAAACCAATGTTTTATTATACACGGAGCATGTTGTAAGTAGATACTTAATTTTTATGTAACTGAAGATTTTCAAAATGTAGGGCAACTATCTGGCTTTTACCCTATACAGTGCATTAGTGACTTGATATCGAAATAAACGAGTATTAGCGTTTAGCTGTTGGAAGGACATATTAATTTGAAACTTCAAAACGCGAGTGACTTTCGACGCACGTTAGACGGTATCGATGAAAACTAAAGTATATTAAAGAAAATAAATCTTCCGGTTCAACATTGGGGTTTTATTATATTTAGTTTATCATGTTTTATGGAAATTGGACACGAAATTACGTCGCGAATTTGAAGAGAAATTTGTAATCATGAATTTCCTCACTGTTTACAACTAAAGGAGTTTTTAAATTCGAAACGTAAAGCGTTATTGCGTGATAGTCATTTTAATGGAAATATGAAAATTATTTCTTCAGTTAAAAATTTATCTTAGCCGGTTGTCAACTATATGAAGCGTTCACACGTATCTCATACATTGATTGCAAGCAATTCGTTCAAGGCTGATAATCTGTTAACTTCGAAGAATAGTACAAACAATTCAAGTAATAAATGTTATTTTTATTCAAATAGGCATCCGATTTCTCAGTGTTCTTATCTAAATCGACACGCATGATCAAAGGTGGTGTTTTAACTGCTTAAAACTATCTCATCAAATTAAAGATTGTACTTCAATCTTTCGATGCTTTAAATGTTATCATAAGTATCACACCTTACTTCATAAGGATCGTGTTGAAAATAAATCTTCTACTCGTTTAAATAGTACCGACTCTCAATCCGTTTCTCTCATTATTTAAGAATCGGTGTCGCCTATGTGTATTAAATCTTCACCTTCTGTGAATACAACCGTGCTTCTTGTTACAGCTATAGTTAAAATCATAGATTTAAACGGCTTATCTCATTCGTTCCGTACATTATTCGACACCTTCAGTCAAAACAATTTTATTACGCAAAAGGCCATGCAATGTCTACAACTTAAGCCAGTCCCATGCGAAACAAATATCAGTGGTTTTTTTTTTTTTAATTATAAATAGGCTTACTCTTGACCTTCATCTTAGCTCGAAGGCATAGATAAGGTCTACGATCTAGCGAGTTTGCCTAGGAGAAGCCTGTTAACACGCACTTTGAATAGCTTCAGGTTATACGCACTTGGAAAAACAGACGCAGGCAGGGAATTCCACTTATTGACTGTGTGCATTATAAAAGATGATGAATAACGCTTAATGCGAGTGGTCGGAATGTCAACCAAGAAAGGAGGTATCCTGCAGTACGTCTGGTGTTCCAATGGAAGAAGGGCAATGGCGGTATGAGACCATGGAGCTCTTGGGCACAATCGTCGAAGTACAGTTTGTAGAAAACCGATAGACAAGCAACTTGGCGACGGTATGCTAAGCTGTGAAGCTTAGTTTTCACCAGCTTTTCATCGCCGATTAGCTTTATGGCTCTGCGTTTTACCAAGTCAAGAGCAGCAAGTTGGTATTTTGCAAAGCCATCCCAAAAGTGACTGCAATACTCCATGCATGATCGGACTTGAGCTTTGTATAATGTGAGAAGCTGTCCAGGCGTGAAGTATCGCTTAACCTTGTTAAGGATACCCAGTTTTTTGGCCGCAGTATATGCCTTTGACTCAATGTTATCGTCAAAGTTAAGATTTGCACTCAACTTTATGCCGAGAAGCTCTAGACTATCGGAAACTCGTACAGGTGTACCACGGAAAGTGGGAGTCAGGCTGGACGGACGGACTCCTTTTTGCAGAAAACAGACAGGCCTGCGTTTTGGCGGCGTTAAAATCAA